>JAGXTR010000004.1:0-1278189 GCA_018398605.1 Biscogniauxia mediterranea
CTAACCTAACCCTAACCCTAACCCTAACCCTAACCCTAACCCTAACCCTAACCCATAAGCAGCGCAAATAGCGCAAATAACGCAAGCAGTATAAGCGATTTTATAGTAAATAAAGTTTAACCTGCAGTTAATAAAAGCAGGTGCAAGTGTGGGCATAAGCGCAAGCGTAAAAGCAGCAGGCCTGGTTAAAAAAACGAAAAAAATAAAAAAAATAAAAAAAAAGTAAAATCTTTTTTTAAAAAAATAACAGTAATAGTGATAATAATAAAGTTAAAAAAGTAAAAAATACAGTAAAAAAAAAGCTTTTTTTTATAAAAAAAAAAAAATAAAGTTTAAATTACCGCTTTTTACTGCTTTAATTATTATAGCATATTATTTATTTTGTTTATTTTATTATAACTTACTATAAAAAAAAAAGCAAAGCGTAAAAAAAAGCTTAATATTATAAGCTTAACTTAATTAAATAAAGCCTGGCTATTATTAAGTAATTTAACTTTAAAAAAAGCAGGGGCTAGGCAATGCACTTATAAGTGCGGGTATATAAAAGCTTAATACATATAAAAACTACAGTTAAATTTTTTTTTTTTTATACAACTTTAATATATACAACCTTATTTACAATAGCGCACAGCTTAACCCCGTAACATAAATTTTATAAAAAAAATAATAATATAAAAAAATGCAATTTTTATATTAAAAGCTTAAAAACTTTTTTTTTAAATTTTTTTTTTTTTATAAGTAAATAAAAATATTATTAAACAGTTAAACTAATAAAATAACCAGCTTGCAGTAAAAAAAATCCCTGCTATATTAAATACCTTGTAAATAAGCACTAAATATATAATTAAAAGTGCTATTAAAGGTGTTATTATATTTAAAGCTTAAACTTTAATAAGTGGCTAATTAAAAAAATAAAAGTTAAAAGTAAAAATAGCATTTATGCTATAAAAATTGTAAAGCGCATTTAAACCAGACTTTAAAAATCGTAAAAGTATAAATAGCTAATATAAAAAACTTTTAACTTTAAAAAAAACTTTTAAATTATTTAATTTATAAAATAAAAGTAAAAATAGCTTTAATAAAGCGCTTTTTAAAAACTAGCTTTTAAAAAAACTATAAGCAAGTTTTAATTACATTAATTTAATAAATTGTAAAAATAATTTTAATAAGTTTAAAAAATTAACTATTTTAAATTGCAAAAAGTTTAAAAAATAAAAGTTAGATTTAATAAGAAAATCTGCTATTTTAAAAAAAGTAAATTTTAAAAATAAATTATTAAACTTATAAAAGCTAGTTTTATTAAGTTTATTATTTTTATAAACATAAAAAATAAATTAAAAAAGTAATTAAAAAGCTTTTAACCGCGTTTTAAAAAATTATATATTAAAAAACAATACGGCTTATTAATAAAAAAAAGTTACTGTATATAAAAATAAAACTTTAATAATTAAAACAATATAAATAATATAAGCAGTATTTATATTATTATAGCTTATAAAAAGCAGAAAATAATTATATTAATAAATATAAGCTAATTTTTTTTTATATTTACTTTTTTTATAAATAAAGTTAATATTATATAATATAAAAATTACAAACATAAAATAGTTTATTTAATAATTGCGGCAGCAGTAAACTAAAAAGCTGCTATATAGTTAAAAGCAGCTTTTAATAAACTAAAAATATATTAAAACAACTTAATATTATTATTAAAAAGTTAATATAAGCTTAAAAATTACTTATTAAATAATTACTTTATAAAAAACGCTTATAAAAAAATTAAAACTTTAACTTTTAAAAAAGCTTAAAAAGTAATAAAGCGCGTTAAAACTACTTATAAACTGCTTTTTTTTAATAGGTATTTATATATAAATTTAATAAAAATAAATACTTTAAGCTTTATAAATCATATATTTGCGTATAAAAAAATTTTTAATTAAATAATATTTTTTAAAGCATATATATTATAACGTTAATAATTTATTTATTTTATATACTTATAATAATAACAGTAAAGTTTAATTTAAAAATTAAATAGTTTAATAAAATAAAAGCGTTTTTTAATGTTAATTAAATAAAAAAAAAGCTAATAGTTTATAAGCTTTTAAATAAGTTTAAAAAAATCAGTAAATGCATAAAACTTTAAAAAGCATTATACGGGTTAAAAAACTCTTTATTATTATAATATAAAAAGTTTTTTTAAACTTTATAAAAAATCGGCAGAAAGTTATTATTAAAAAAACCTTATTTTTTTTATATAAATAATTGTAAAATATTTATAATTTTTTATATAAATAACATTTTAACGCTTTATTATAAAAAGTATTAAAAATTAGTAATTAAAATTATAAGTTAAATTAAAAACGCTTATAAAATTAAAAATAAAAATAATATAACTTAATTTTTAAAAATTAAAGTAATTAAAAATAAAAGCATTTAAACTATTACTTTAACTCACGATTCTTACATAAAAAAATCGCAAATAAATTTAAAGTAGTAAATTTTTTATAAATTCTTATAACCTTTTTTTTTTAAAAAAGCTTTATAAATATAATAAACAAGCTTTATTAAAAAAAATTAAAAGCTATTAAAAACGCATTAAGTTTATATTATATACTGCAATAATAATATAATTAAATATAGCTTTTATAGCTTTAATACTTTTTTAATATTTTAATAACTTTAAACTTAATTATTTTTATACTGTTTACTATGCTTTTAAATATTTATTTGCTATAATATATATAAGTATAAAATATAATAATAGTAAAAAAAAGCTTAAACTTTTTTAATAATAAAAAACGCAGCTTTTATAAATAACTTTAATATTAAATAATTAACTTACAACTATATTATAATACTTTATAATAATTTAATTAATTAAAAAGTAATTAAATAGTCGTTTATATTAATATTTATAATAAAAGCAAAACTTCGCGCTATAAATTATACTGTTAAAAAATAATTGCTTTTTAAAAGTTATTTTAAAACATTTAATTTAATTTAAAAAAACTTTAACATATATATAATAATAATTAGCTTACTATTTAATTAATAATAAAAAAAAATAAAAAAATAAGTATAAAGTTATATTATGTAAATATATAAAATATATAGTTAAAAAAAAGCACTTAAAAAGCATTTTTAAAATTACTTATTTTTTTATTAATTAAATATTAGCTAATAAACTTATAAAAAACTTTTTACGTGTAAAATTTAAATACTTTAAAGCTTTTTTAAACTTTTAAAACGCATAAAAACAATGTTTATAAGCTTTTTAACTAATTAATTTAAAAAAAACACTGCTTTAATAACAATACTTAATTAATTAAAAAAAAATTAAAACGTTAAACTTTTTTTAAAAAACAACCCCTTTTAACAACACTTAAAGCACACTTAAACCCACCTTTTATGCTTTTTATTTATAATTATTATTATTATTATTATTATTATTATTATTATTATTATTATTATTATTATTATTATCGTTAATAATAATTACTTTTTTTTTTTCTTGCTTTTTTTTATTTTTTATTTTTTTACTTTTAACTTATTTTTTATTAAAAAGTAATTAAAAATAAACACTTAAAATTTTTTAATTTTAAAGCAAGTAATTAATAAAACGTAAAATATAAAAGCGTAAAAACTTATTAACTTTATTTTTTTTTTTAATAAAACTTTATTAATTTTAACTTAATAGTAAAAAGCAAGTATAATAAAAAAAGCGGGGTTAATTGCGCGCATAAAATAATTAAAATAGATTATTAAAGTAAAATAAGTAGTAATTATTTATTAAAGTATATAAAAATATTTATTAATATAGCGCTAATAATAAACTTTTTTTTAAAAGCTTTAAAACATTTATTATTTAAGTGCTTAATAAAAGCGTTATAAAAATAGTTAATATAAAATATATAATATTAAATTTTTATAGCATTAAAGCGCTTTTAAGCAAATAAGTTTAAAATATTATTTAATAAAACTTAATTAAGTTTTTTTATAAAAGTTATAAAAGTTTATACGCGCTTTATATTAAAAACTTAATAAACTGCCGTTAAAGTAAGTAAAAAGCGCTATAAAGTAGCAAGCGTAAAAATAACTATAAAAATGTTATTTTATAAAAAGCTTTTAAAAAAAAATTAAAATTTTACTGCTAAAAAGCAGCAAAAACAGCAAAAGCAGCAGTAATAATAAGCGTAATAAAAACAGTAAAAGTTATAATAATAATAATAATAGCGCGTTTAATAACGCGGTAAGTTTATTTGCGCTTATAGCAATAGTAGTTATAAGCGTAATGCGCTTTAAAGTTTTTAAAGCAGGTTATAATAATAATAATAATTTATAAATTATTAGCATAAAAGCTTATATAAATAAGCGCGCGCGTGTTTTTAAAAAGTGCGTAAAGCGCGCGTAAAATGTTTACTTACGGTAAAAAATAATAATTATTTAATTAAATTTAAAAAAATAATTAGTTATATTTGCAATATTTTTAATATGCAGTAAGCGTTTATAAAATGCGTATATATATATATGCGTGTGCGTATATGTATATATATATGTGCGTAAAAAAAAAGAAAAACAAACAAAAAAAAATCGCGGGCACTTACTTAAATAGGAAATAAACTGGTCGGCGATAGCGCGATTATTTAAAACGTTGCTTAAAAGTGCCATCGCCGACGACTTATATAATAACAGCTTTTAAAAAAGCATAAAAAAGCATAATTATAAAAGCGTTATTATCGCAATTAAATTTATTTGTTTTATATTTAATTATATATTAAAAAGTTTTATAAGCTTTAAACTGCGTGCGCATAGTAGTTTAAAAAAAACTTTTTACTATTAAAAAGTATATTATAAAAAAAAGCATTTTTATAAAGCATTTATATATATTAAAGTAAATTACGTAATTTAAAAAGCATTATATATAAAACTTAAAGCTTTTTTTATTTATATAAAAAAGCTTTTTTTTTTATTTTTTTAAAAAATTACTTAAACTAATAATATAAGCTTTTTTATATGTTTTTAAGTTATATTGGTATATAAAAGCGATATATCGTTTAAATTAAAACTATTATTATTATTAAAATTAAAGCTATTATTAAAATTATTATTAAAATATAAGGTATTATTATAATTAAAGCCGTTATTAAAATTATTATTAAGTTTTAAATTATTATTTAAATTAAAATTATTATTATTATTAAAATATAAACTATTATTAAAAATAAAATTATTATTAAAATTATTATTAAAATTTAAATTGTTATTAAAATTAAAATTATTATTAAAATTATTATTAAAATTTAAATTATTATTAAAAACTTAAAAAAATAAATGTTAAAAAAAAATATTTTTTTAAATAAAAAAATAAAAGTATTTAATAAGCGGCAATAAATTATTTTAAACGTTAATAGCAGAAAAAAGCGTAAATAAAAGTATAAAAAAAAAGTTTATTAACGTTTATTAAAAAAAAAATATTAATTTAATTAAATTTTAATATAAAAAATAATATTATTAATTTTTAATATTAATAAAATATTTATTATTAATATAATTATACTTTTTAAATTAAAAATTTAAATTTAACTTTTTATTTAATTAATTTTAATAAAATAAATAATAATATACTATTATTATTTTTTTTTTAATATTATTAAGTTTTTTAAACATTAAATAATAATATTATAATAAAATAAAATAAGTTAAATAATAAGTAAAAAAAGTAATTATTATAATTAAATTAAAGTTTAAAAAAATATTATATTATATAAAAAAATAAAAAATAATTAAAAATATATAAATATAAAATAAATTATATTATATTATTATATAAAGCTTTAATGCTTAATGTTTTTAAAAATATAATACTTTTTAAAAAATAATATTTATTGCACTTAAAAGTATTTTAATAAATATTAAAATAAAACATTAAATTAAATATTAAAATATTTTAATACTTATTTTACGTATATATAAATTTTAAATAATTTTATATTTTTTTTTAAATAATAAAATATTACTGCATTTAATTAATAATATAATAAAAATATTAATATTTATATAATATTATAATATTTAAAAATAATAATAAATAACTGTTTAAGTTTAAATATAAAAAATTTTAACTTAAAAATAATAAATAATAAAAATATTAATATAAAATAATATAATATTTAAAAATAATAATAAAAATATTAATATAAAATAATATAATATTTAAAAATAATAATAAAAATATTAATATAAAATAATATAGTATTTAAAAATAATAATAAAAATATTGTCACGGGTCTGGCCCAGGGTCGACGACGGTATAGCTGCTGCTATACTAGTTAGCAGGTAAAGGTGAGGGATTATCACCGACCCCGCACAGTTGTGCGGAGGTAAGGGGTTATTACCGACTCCGCACGGTTACGTGAGGAGCCCGCATGTATATAGGCTGGTTAGCGCCCTTAGGTGCTTTTGTTAGTTTTTTTTTTTTTTTTTTTTTTTTATAGTTAATTTAAACTTTTTTCCGGTTTACGTAGTCTGCGCACTTTTAACTTTATAACATATTAACTACTTTTTATTTAATTTTTTAGCTTTTATACGTACTGTTATAAAGTATTTTCTGCATTTATTATAATAAATTTTAAATAAGCAGTTATTTTTTTTTAACAGTTTAATAGTAAAATTATAAGTTAATAAAAACTTAAGTTAATAATAATAGTAAATCTTGTTATATTTATAAGTTTTTTACATTATTTTTATACTGTTTGCATTTTATATAAGCAAGGGTTTATTAAAACTTAAAAATATTTTAACTAAGTATAATATTTTAGCTAATTAAAAAAAAAAACCGCGTAAAAAAAAGCGGTTTACTGCATAAAGGTCAGGACTATTATTAACTTAACTGCATAAAAGTTAAGACCATTACCGACTCCGCTGCATAAAAGTTAGGGACTATTAGCAACTCTGCTTTTAAAGTCGCTAACCCCGCATATTAACTTATTATACGTGCACTTTTTTAATTTATTAATAAATTTTAAAAATTATACGTATAATATATATTTTTATTATATAATACTTTTTATAAAATAGCAAGTTAAATTTAACGTAATTATTAATTAAAATATAATAACTTTATTTTAAAATAAATATAAGTTTAAATTAAATTTATAAAAATAAGTGTTAAAAAGTATAATAATTAATAAAAAAACTTAATAAGCAAATATAAACTATATAAAGTATAAAACGGCTTTTAACGCTTATAAACAGTTATTATTAACGCTTATAATAAAATTATTTATAAAATAATAAAAGCTTAAAATAAAATATTATTAAAAAAAATACGTGCAAATATTATACTAGGTTATATAAAAAAAATATTAATTATAAATAAAAAATATTATTACAAGTTTAATTTAAAATTAACGACAATATAACTGCTATTATATTAGTTAACAAGTAAAAGTAAAGAATTATTACCGACCTCGCACAGTTATGCGAAAGTAAGGGGTTATCACCGACTCCGCACGGTTACGTGAAAAGCCTGCATGTATATAGGCTGGTTAGCGCCCCCAAGTGCTCCTGTTAGTTTCTCCTTTTTTTTTCTCTTTTTGTAGTTAATTTAAACTCTTTTCTAGTTCACGTGGTCCGCGCACCCTTAACCCCGTAACAAATATTAACATTAAATAATGTAAAGTTTTATAAAATATAATAAAAATATTAACATTAAATTAATATAAAAAAAAATTAAAATTTTAAAATAAAATTAAAAAAAACTGCGCAATAAATACATTATAACTTAAATAACTTTATTTATAAAGCGTGCATTTATATATACTTATTATAATAATTTTTATTTTTATTTTTTAATGCTAGTTTTAACATTATATAATAAGTAAAATAAAAGTTATATTGTATAAAAACCACGCAGAAAATGCGTAGTTACTACGATTAAGTTAAATAAATGCAGCTATGTATATTTCCGACCTTAACCCACCGCCTGTAAAAATATAATAATAAAATCTTTTATAAAATAATAAAAGTTTAAATAAAATATTATTAAAAAAATACGTATAAATACTATATTAAATTATATAAAAAATTTTTAATTATAAATAAAAAATATTATTATAAATTTAACTTAAAATTAATAATATAGTTAATTTTATATTAATTAATAAATATACGTAAAAAACTATTATTAACTTTATACGGTTATATATAAAGTTTACATATATATAAACTAGTTAGCGCTTTTAAATATTACCGGTTTTTTTTTTATAGTTAATTTAACCTTTTTTTTAATATACGTGGTCCCCGCACTTTAACCTTATAACACTTTATAAACACTTATTAAACTATATTAAAATATTTAAATATAATATATACTTATAATTAAAACTTATTAAAAGCTTTTTATAATATTAATAAAAACCTTTAAAATACGTGTATTATAATTCTAGCAGGTTAAAAGTATTTAAATAAGATTAAATCTTAAATATAGTATAGGTATTCTCTAATCTCACCCCACTACCGTTGCCCTATAGTTCCTTCGGACCAGTCATAGCACCCGCAGCCATTCACTCCCGTCTGCCAACACCCACCCGACACATGGAATGACCTGATAGTTCTAGGTACTTAAGAGTAGCCCTTCCGGCTTTCTCCTCTGTGTGCCTTTTTAACAGCTAGACTATACCTTATCCGGCGCCCCCCTTTACCTGGGCTTCATCGAATCTATACCAACGACTCTACCTATTAGTCGCAGGAAACTATAGCAATGACGTATACAATTGTAGCCTTCATCCGACGCAAGGAAGGCACAACACCAGCTGAGTTCCGCGCATACTACGACACAGTTCACGTGCCGCTTTTGAAGTCGCTTGTTGGCTCAGCCTTCCCCCTTTCTCATACTCGCAATTATGTCACTAGAACCCCGGCCGGCGGCTCGTCGAATACAGATTTCCAGAAAGATGAAAGTAGTGCCAAACAGGACTTCGTCCCTGTTGTCTACATTGGACAAGCCCCTGACGTCAACTACGACTCGATAACTACAATGATTTGGGAGGATAAGGCGGCGTTTGATCGCTTTAACCAGATTTTCTCCACTCGAGAGGTGCTTGGGCAGATCGCCGAAGATAATAAGAACTTTTTGGATACCAGCCTGCGGCTTGTTCATGCAGTTGATGAGCCTGTGACCATGAGCCGGCACTGAAGAGCTCAGACTTTCGCTTCTCGTCGAGTCTTTCGGATATGAATCTGATAACAATGCTGGGGCAGTCTAGGGAAATTTCGGGGGCCTTGTGGGTGGAAGATATCGAATCCCCGCCGCGGCTTTATAAGATATTCTAGTGTTTACACCAACCGAGATATGGGATCGGCAGCTTGAATTAAACTTAGGTTACTCATCGCTGACATTACCTAAACGTGACCAGTACCATTGTCCAGAATCCACCATACTCCTGATAACATACCCCCGACGGTAATAGTTAGGAATCCAACCGTCACACTAGGCTATCGGGAAACTCGTGAGCCATCCAACTCTATAGGTTCTAGCCTTTGACCGGAAGCGTCCGCAGCCTGTAGCTCGTACTTCGGGTACCCCAAATTGGGATACAAGTCCTGAACACGGGCTTGGGTATAATGGTTCTCACTTTTATGAGCAAAGGTCTCTTTCGCATTCCATCGCCGGCGAACAAAGTAGAATGCGGCACCAGCGGCAGCTAAGACTCCAACGACAGCTCCGACGACAGAACCGGCCAAAGTGCCGGATGAAATGCCTGAGGAATGATTTGTTTGTTCGGCTGACGGAGTTGGTAGGGTTTTCGTTGAAGAAGGGGATACCGAAGTGGACGCGGAGACTGAGACTGAAACTGAATTGATTGCTTTAGTCGATGATCCAATTGCTGGCTTGGTTGTCATTGCCATATCCTGCAAAGCGGTATAAGATATTTGACATCGTACATTGTAACCATTTACGCAGGTGGTGAACTCCGGACAGCATGCTATTTGAGTGTCGTTGCCAGAGCTTGTGCAAGTGACAGAGTTTAGCTCAGAACAACTGACAGCTGGATCAAGGTCAACATAACAGTTGTCTGTGTCATCGCTGAGGGGAAAGAAAGGGAGAAAATCAGTTCATATTATCACACGTAGTGAACAAGAAAAACGAAACTTACCTTCCTACACAACACCAACCTCTGCCTTGAAATTGTTGGCAAGAGGGAAATTGTTGTCCATCACGGACGCCTGTCATACAGTTACCGACTGTTCCTATACCATCAAGTCTCAAAGCCACGAACATACAGCACAAAGTACTACTCGGGGCACATATTGAATTGCTGGTACCAGCTCCGAAAGCGTCTGAGCATGCATCTCTCTTGAGTAAGAGGCTGTTGTCCAAGGCTGGTTGGGGATCTTGTCTTCCGCTTGTCAGTGATTCCAGAGTATATTGTGCCGACCTTCCGTGAAGTATCGCAGTAATGAAGAGAATAAGGCGGTTAGAGAACATCCTCGACGGTAGACTTATTATCTAGTATCCACGGTCAACGAGTTCTATTTGCTGTTGTTCTAGTGTGCTGAGAGGTAAGCGTGCTGCTCGCAATAGTCTCACTTGGGTAATATAGACAGGACGGCTGAGCCCGAGAAGGCAACACATAAAGGGGGATCAACAGAGTATCTATTCAAATTCACGCAATTCTATGACTGGTCTACATTCGGCTAGTTATCTTAAAGCTGTGAGTCGGATAGAGGGCTAGTAAGGCGGCCCGACACATCCTAGTCAATATTATGTAGTTCACGGTTATCAGCCACGGGCGAGAAATACCATTTAAGGGAGTGGTAAGGATTTGACGCTCTGGTAAGTTGTTTAAACGAGATGACTTATTGGAAGGCAACAGTTGTTGAAGAGCCAACATGCATTGATATGGATTTACGAACCAATCAGAAGTGGGAAAGGCTATAAGTGCCAAGGTACTGGCGCTTCACGAAACCAACACTCAATCCAACCTGCTCATAGCCTTCTTTCCAAAAAGAAAGAAAATGAAGCCAGAGCCGTTGTTTTTATCGACGAGAAGTTCAAACACTTCATCAATTTATTCGAGTTCATCTTGTGGTCGTTCCTCGGTCTAGAAGCTTTGGTTCCAAAGCGCCGGCTTTTTAGCAATGAATATGTTGGCGTCTCATTGTAGAAACAAGCATCAAATCCTGACCATCTGGATATTTATTTTGCCTTTATTTTACCTTGTCACACTTGTTTATCGCAATGGTTTTTGGGACTTAGGTCCCGCCAATCACAGAACCACTAGTCCTTCAAAGTCGATTCAACCGTCCAACAACGTGGAACTCGTGATAGCTAGCACGTCATCGGATAATACATCATGGTTCCGCGATTATTTGTCAGACATAACAGCAAACATCTATGTTACGGATGATCCGAGGGCCGAGCCAAGTATACCTATAAATAAGGGGCGTGAGACAATGCCATACCTTACTTATATCATTGATCGCTATGATAACCTCCCGGAGGTTCTGGTTTTCCTTCATGCCGGGCGTTTCCAGTGGCATAACGATAATCCGGACTTTGATGGATTGCAAATGTTGCAAAATCTTCGACTTTCTTATGTCCAGGAAGTTGGATACGCGAACCTGCGATGCTCCTGGGCCGTTGGATGTCCAGATGAGATCCGCCCAGCTGCGGATGAGAGGAAAACGTGGGAAGGGGACATCATGACCAAGTACATATTCAGACAAGCTTGGGGGGAACTCTTCCCAGATCGACAGCCGCCCGAGGTTGTCGGTGCAAGCTGCTGTGGGCAATTCGCCGTAACCCGGGAATTGATTCACCGACATTCCAAGCAGGACTATGAGAGGTGGAGGCAATGGCTTATGGATACATCTCTTGACGATCGAACGGCTGGGACGGTATTAGAATACTTATGGCATAGTATGCACCCTGGACACCTTTTCACGAATATTCAAAATCACCTTGCTTCCCAATCTCGCTGACTATTAAGGATAGTTATATTCGGTAAAGATAGCGTAGATTGCCCATCAGCAATCCAGTGCTATTGCAATCTGTATGGATTATGTGACCTAGATTGCACGAGTGAAGGGGGTTGTTCCGACAGATATCAGTTACCACCATTCAGCACACTACCGCAAGGTTGGCCACTGGTTGGTTGGGATGGAAACCCCAGAAATTTCTCCGGGCCATTGTAGCCTTTATGATTCGGTACTGTAGTGAGGAAATAAAATATTTTTTCTGTCTTTACTCAATATGTAGATTGTCACCAGTTGTAGCGGATGAGGACCCTTCTTTTAATCCACAGTCTACTGGGCGTAATTGACAACTTACACACTCCTGAATAACTAGGACGTATGTCTAGACCTATTTAAACAGGAGGTCAACAGTGAGGTTTGGTAGAAACAGAGGGAGAAAGGAAGAAGACTATTGTGAAATGTCACGCTATTCGTGCGCAAGTGGGGCATAAATATTGGTATTCTTAATATGTAAAAATGGAAATATTAAAATAGGGTAGGATGGATCCAATATGGAAAGGACACAGTCAGTCCATGGATATCGCGGATAAAGTCATCTTCATAAAGCACCTATAAGGCTAGATCATGTGTCCTTGAGAGCTAGATAGCGGCAATCCGGAGTTCCTCTCGTCTATATAAGGAGGCCTGTTCTCTTTTCCTTAAAGGATCACTTGGACTATCAATGTATTCTCTTTTATATGTTCCCAAGTCACTGCCGTGGATAAAATCGGTAATGTATAATAAAGCTGGAAAAGAAAGGGAGAAAAAGGAGGTGGTGGGCGAGTTCGTCATTTTAATTAATAAGAGTATGGGGTCAGGATGTAAATGTCGTGTACGCGCGTGTTAACGCCCGTAATAAAAATGGGGTTATATTCCACGGAGTGATATGGACGGCGTCAACAAGGAGAAGATTTAAATTAATTTAGCATTAAAGTAGGGCATCCAAGAACAGAGCCTCAGTCACCTAGGCTGCAAGTAGATGAAAGTAGAGAAAAGAAAAGACTTAAAAAGTCCACCGCCGAAGTGTGTACGGGGGAGGCTCGAACCATGACCCTCCGCACTTAGTTTGTCAAAAAGAATGGCCGGGTTTAAGGCGAACTCAACATCCCAACCACCGGAAAACCGTCACTGCAGATATGTCGGGTTATTCCTGGCGTCTACTTTTACCGCTGCGCCAGCAGCGCGCTGAAAGGATCCTAGCGCAAGCGGGAACGACTGATGGAAGGAGGAGACCTAATCCTGATATAAAAGGGTACCTAGGTAGTTAGGTAGGTAGGTAGGTAGGTAGGTAGGTAGGTAGGTAGCTTACCGCACTTTGCCAGGTTACCTGTGATACTGAAGGTATACAATGAAGAGGAAAGGAAGGAGCATTGACCTTTGCCTTTTACCCCTCCCCCCCGGCCCAGAGCACTTCTCACGGGACGGCATGTGGATGGCGGAACTGTTCACAAGGTAATTAATATTCTCTCGCTTCAGCAGACGTGTACAGTAAATACCACCATAGCTGCCTCTCTATTTACATAGGTAGTTAACTAGGGCCATCAAGAACAACGGCCTCAGTCATACGAAAATGCCCCTTTTAGTCGTCATGACTATATACCTTTATTTCCGATTACGAGATTCATGTGTTCTAATGTCCATATAGGATATCAAGTATTGCTTTTCGATATCACCAAGTGCCAATAAGGACATAAAAATCTTTGTAAATGGTATGGCAAGTACGTTAAAATGCTTACTTTACTTCTCCCCTTTCCCCCTCGTAGCAACACAGCTCGAGGGAACCTTTTCTTCCTTACATAGGTACTTGATGAAATCCACGTTATATAGAGGCCTAAGTAGCTATATTTTATGATATATAGCACTTGTCAGCTTCGTATGATTTATATAAGATCAACTGCTAGATAAATACCTACGTAGGTAGATATAGATACCTATATATGTCAGAAGGTTTTATTGCCTTAACCTAGGACGAAACGAACAGCACAGTTTGCTTATAATATTCAGTATATTAGGTAGCTTGTTCAGTAATATAAACGCGTCTATCATCTATCTTCTATCATCCATCTATCATGCAGGCTCGTCTATTATCTAAAGCTTTTTCATCGCGAAACTCCAAACTGCGTCAAATCTAATCCTTCTAAATGATATATCCACCAGGTTAAATTATATTCAAACCCCCGCATTACCACGCCCGCCCATCCTGTCTTTTAATCTATTTCCTTCCTTCCTTACTTCAACCCACCAGCAACCTCCGCCGCCGCCCACCCAATCCTAAAAAGCCTATACTCCCTCTCGCCCGCGCGCCCGACGCACGCCTCTCTCTCAAGGCGCTCCTCCTCCAGGATAGCGAGCACGCGACCTGTCCCGTCACGCAGCCCGTCGCGCCCCGTGAACGCCCTCCGCACCGTATCGGTGATGCCCTCGAACTTGCCCGTCTCGCGCACCGTAACCAGCATCCAGAAGGTTCCATGTGGGGCCAGCATGCGGGCGGCGCAGTCGCGCAGCCACGCTGCGTGCGCCGGGTCGTAGATCACGTCCGTGGCGACAAGCATGTCGGCGGGGTCGCACAGAGGGCCCGAGAGGTCCGGGGCCGACCAGTCGAGGGGCGCGGCTTGTACGGGGGCTGATACTAGTGACGACGATGAGGAGAGCGAGGGGAAGTTCGCCGTTATGTTAGCGCGCAGGTTCTCGAGTACCGTGGGGTGGAAATCAGTTGCGATCACGGTGGAGTCGGCGGCGTCGAGGTGCGGTAGCATCTTCCCGAGCACGATGCCGACGAGCCCCGTCCCGGCACCGAGCTCGACGATGCGTGATGCAGGGCCGAGAGCCTGTTTCGTGAGTCCGAAGCGCGAGGGTGAAGCGCAGATGAGCTCCGAAAAGACAATAGCGGCGCCCCAGCTCTGGAGGCCGACGTCGGTGTGATCTGCATTGTCTCTACCGGCTAGCCCATCGTTAAGCCGCACGTCGATAAGGACCTTTTCGCTCTGGTCTAGTTCCTGCTCCGGCGAAAGCGCGAACTGGAAATCGCGCGTGATCTGTATGGCTTCGTCGTCTTCATCTTCAGAGCCTGCGAAGAATGATGCAAGCACACAGGATGCCTTGTCGATGGCCCGCTGGAGCGCTTCCTCGGCCTCAAAGCACGTGAGCTCCTCAGCACGTCCGATGAACCCCGTGAGCCAGCGCTCGGCGAAGGCGCGTTCATAGGCATCGTTGCGCAGTTCGGCAAGTGTCTCCTCGTCCTCGTCCTGTTCCTGGTTCACGTCCTCATCCTCATTTCCGGATGTGTAACCAGAGTCCACCGCCTCTGTTGCGGGTGCTTCCTTGAGTGCGCCGGGCTGTAACGACTGTTGCTGGAATGCTAGAGAGGGCGGTAGCGGACAGTATAGTGTGTATAAATTGCCTAGGGCCTCCAATATCCGATCTGCGGTGAGCGTATCTAAGGAGCGAAGAGGTGGAAGGCTCCTTGTTGGAGGCAGCGGACGCCGTGGTGGACTCATCTGTCCTAGCTAAGCGTTAAATAAAGGAATGTGATTTAAAAAAGAGGGACGTCTGAAAGAATGAATGATAAGGAAATCTAGTGTAAGAGGTATTTTTTTTCCATAGTTGTGCCAGCAGGGTGGACTGTCTATTTTTAACTATTTCCCAGATAGCGGCAAGTGGGTCGCTGACTCGAGATCTGGACCAGTCGAAATGAGGCTATCGTGAACGTGGGGAAAATTGGCAGAAAAAAAAGAACGAATTCCGAGTCAGTCAATGTGGCCGGATTCACCGCCTATTCTTATTCTCACTTCACTCGCTAGGTAGCTTGGATTACCTAGCTTGTAGGGTTTTTCAGACGGAGACGAGTCATACCGATTGATCGTAGGATTGGCGAGAGACCGTAAGCTTCTTTAATTATCCCTTGTTACAACTGACGCCGCAATGTACCGGGGCCCGTTATTTGCTGTTGTCTTCTTAGCAAACAGGAAAACGTCGACATTTTTAAATAATAAGTAGGAGGATATCTCGGAATGCTCAAAAATGAAAGGTATCTCCATTGACTTACTACAACCTAAAACTTATTGGATTGCAATTCCGAGGAGCTGTGTCTTTCCATTTAACATGCTCAAAATTGCTAGATATTATGAGATAGGCAGGTCTGAGAACTTTTCAAAGTGACGTTCGTACATCAAGTCGAGCCTCACCGTGAACTTTTCTCCCATCTTCACTTCTTGCCCCGAGTGCCAAAGCATCCGCTATTGGAACACCAATGCCCTACCGAGCTTGGGTTTGATATCCAAAAATGGTCTCTTTCATTTCTCTATCGTCTCCCGCCCCGCTCCTAGCCTTGTGTCGTTTGCCTTCTTGACTAGGCCAGAACCGCGTCTCACCCCCTGAGGGAGTATGCTCATCGACGGCTTCGGGCGCGTCGCTTAGGTATATCTGGCAGGTCAGGAGACTCTTCTCGTCTTTGCCTGGACGAGTGTATAGGCCATCGCAATGGGGCTTGAAGAAGTGGCCAGGCCGGTACCGAAGGAAACTCATCTTTTCGTTCGCCTCCTTAAGTCTCCACACGGTCTTCTTGGCGCCCATGTTGGCTTTCAAGTTCGAGGATCCGACTATATTTTCTGCCAGCTCGCTACTTTTCCTCAATGCTTTCACCTCCTCGGGTAGATACATCGAGATGCGCTCAAAAAGGGACGAGGACCACTCGGGCGAGACTGCGTAGATATGTTGGCATTCTCGGAATGCTTCACCATTATTCATGGACTGCCACTCGTTACCGGCCGATGCCTGCACGGCGGCACATTCGGCTGGTGTCAGCAGGTTATCGAGGACTAGGGCAAAGTAGGAGCTGCAGTGCTCTTCGAGAGGGGTTTGGGAGAAGATGATGGGGGTTGCTGTGACGGGATGGCCTTGCGGACCAAAGGGGCTGAGGAGCGTTACGCCGGCCTGGTAAGCTTGGGAAGCCATCGTGACGACTTGGTACCTCGACTTGGTTACCTTAGATTGATGATATAGATTATGATCCGGATCAAGATAGTGGCATTGGTTATTTCCTACTACCGGTAGTGTATTACTCCCTGATGCATCGACTCTTATAGGATTCCGAGCTCGACGTAACTCAACATAGCACAATTGCAAATGCCTACACTAAAAGGTTATGTAGTAGGGAGGCCCCTGGTCCTGGAGGCTGAGTCAATGTATATGTATATCTTACCTATAGGGGTAGTAATCATATATGATCCACAGTTGGGAATATCAATCCAGGCAAATGGATGGAAGCAAAGCGAAGCTAGAGGGTGGCGATGTAGAAAAGCGCGTGAAACTTGAAGTTTGGCATAAAAGGAAAGAAATACGTTAAGGGCATTAATTATGTAGGTCAAGTGTGTAGGTACTACCTACTACTAGGTAAGGCACCAAGTTACCTTAGGTGTTAACATATTGTGACGCAATCAACGTACTACTTGGAAGTTGTATCAATGTACCTTAGTAGTAGGTTAGTACTAGGTAGTGAACTCCAGTGTGATACCGGCTCTGTGCACGGGCCATGTGGACTAGGTAAAGTACCTACGTACATAGTAGGTTTCTCTGGAAAGGTGCAGTGGGTTACCTAGGTAGTACTTACCTAATGAAAGAGGCTAAATAACAGAATCCATCAAATAAATATGTGCGACAGTCTTTTGATTCCATTTCCACCTGCAATTCACTTTGCCCCACCAACCCGGCAACTGGGCACTTACCACTTTTTTTTTTCTTCCTCTGCGAAACAAAACAAGAACCAAAGGACAGACGAACAAAACGAACACCATCACACCATCGGCAATCCTTTTCACCATCTAGTGTAAACCACCTGCCTACCTACCTACCTACCTACCTACCTACGACTCTGCCTGGTGCAAAGTCCTAGGTAATTTCTCATTCCCATTCCCATTCTGCCTACTCTCTACATCAATCATCCCCCTCTCCCTCTCTTCTCCTGCCCCACGAGGAAGAGACGACAGACGAAACATCGCCTCGCCGCACACCCATACCCACCTTGCGCCTTCTACCCCCCGTACAAGCAATACGACAAGGTCAGGGTCGACCTTTTGGGTTCTTTCTTTACCGCGATCCTCGCTATCTTGACCTCTCATTCCCCTCCTCCTCCTCCCCCCTCTCCTCATCCTCTTTGTCAACCGTCTCTGAATACGTCGCATTCCTGCCTACCACCCACCATACGTCCGATAATAATACCCAACATGTCGGAACAAGTCGACCTGACCACTATTCCTATCTCGCCCGATGGCGACAAGAGCTCCGACAAGCCTGCTCCTTCTGAGCTGGACGACAAGTTCATTACCGTCTTCCACGACAAGGACAACTTCAATGTCAAGCACCCTCTTCAGAACAACTGGACCCTCTGGTTTACCAAGCCTCCCAGCGGCCAGGTAAGTCCTACGATGCATTCAACCTATCCCCCCTCAACGCTTTCCTTCGTTCGCATGAACTAATTATGCTATATTACTAGGGCTCCAGCTGGAATGACCTCCTAAAGAAGGTCATTACATTCAACACCGTCGAGGAATTTTGGGGAATCTATGTGAGTATTCATATCATTTTCCTATATCTCCTACTATATCTCCGACAGAAATTATTAAAATTTTCTCTTATTCAACCTCGCACTAACAATCGCCCTCCCAGAACAACATTGCGCCCGTCTCTGATCTTGCGATGAAATCGGATTATCACCTTTTCAAGGAGGGCGTGCGACCCGAGTGGGAGGACCCCCAGAACAAGCATGGCGGCAAGTGGTCCTACCAGTTCAAGGACAAGCGAAGCGTCGACATCAACGATCTGTGGCTGCATACCATGTTGGCTGCCATCGGCGAGACCCTCGAGGAGGAAGAGGATGGTGAGGTTATGGGAGTTGTCGTCAATGTGCGCAAGGCCTTCTTCCGCATCGGCGTCTGGACCCGCACCATCGGCAAGAGCATTCCCAACCGAGGTGACGGTGATGTCGCTGGCGGCAAGGGTCGTTCTGTGGATAAGGGCCAGAAGATCCTTCTCGCTATTGGCAAGCGTTTCAAGGAGACCCTGAAGCTGGGCCCCACCGAGACCGTCGAGTTCTCCGGCCACACCGACTCCGCCCATAGCGGTAGCACCCGTGCCAAGGCCAAGTTCACCGTCTAAACGGCTTTACCCCCAGTACTACTACTGATTTCTTTGGTGATTCTCCTGGCGCATGGTGGTGGCAAGGGTTGTGGCTATCGGCAGATCGTTGTGGTTGCTGAAGTATAGACACCTACGGATCCGGGTTTGGTATCCTGCCCCTATTACGGCGCAGGTATAATGAGAAAAGAATCACATGTTTTACGGCGAGGAAATATTAGGAAAGCGGGAAGAGATACGGGGGACTTGGTAATGATACGCAGGAACGCAGCTCAGTTTCCTACTCGATATCAGGTATGCGTATTTCGCTTTCTCTCTTAAGGGAGGGAGACAATTGAGCTAGGAAGGAAAGGGGGAAAAAAGGCGATAGGTGGTAGGAGAGGAAAGGAATCAAGAGGGAAACTTGCTAGTGGCATCATGTATATGCGTGCAACTTTCTCGGCATTTCTTTCTTACTTTCATTTCCTAATATTCTTCTTGCTTTTTCTTTCCATCCACAATATATGTCGTTATGGACTAGCTAAAGGCTCTCTCTCTGGATTCCATGTTACTCATGATGATGATGATGACGAATTAGGGCGGGACCACCTAAAATTGCGTAGACTATAAGACGGCAGAAGAAAAATAGAAATCGGATTTATTTTTCTTCTCATTTTATTTATTTATGCCTTTTACTTAAACAAGTCCTGTCCTTAACTACCTACCTACCTAGGTTACGTTAGATTAGACGAAGGCAAATTAAACTATGACGACCGCGGAGAATGCAATTGGAGATAAACATATGACATATATATATATATATATATAGGTATATATATAATTATTGTACATTGAGTGATATATACCTACATATACCAGTACTTACCTAGGGGTACCAAACTCGCAACGCCCCATCCACAAAGAAGAAGCATGAAAGCAAGAAACACGAGAGAGAGAGAGTAAAATATGATCATACCTATCACTATTTGATAGAACTTGGGCAAGAAATCATCATCATCAACATATAGTATACAACATTAACCCCCCCTAAACAGTCGCCTAACTTAGGTCAGGTATGTAAGTAACATACCATTGAAGGGAGGGGGACGGAAGAGCGGAGATTCGTGTTAAGCGCTGCAGCACCACGAAGGAAAAAAGAATACCTACGGAGGATTTGGTTCTCTCTCTCTCTCTCCCTCTATCTCTTTTTCTATCTCTTGATCCCGGTCCTCTCCTCTCCTCACCTCCGATATATCGAGTCCTTAGCAGGGGAAGAAAGTAGAGACTTCTAAATGGTATGGTAGGTACTTAGATACATAATTTACTTCTGATTTTTATGTGTACCCACTTAAGGTAGGTAGTAGGTTAGGTAGGTATGTAGGTAGGTAATCCTCCATTCAGCTTTTCTCCCGCGCCTAAATACATCATCAATACCTATACATACATACATTCCCCTTACCCCTACCACGGATTCCTTACCTCCTCTAAAGGTCCCCTTTCTATAGGTTTTTCTTCTTTTCTAGTATATCGCCCCAATGCATGAATGAGTTGAGGTTTAAACCAATACCTAACTTACTGAAAAGAGGTGGATTCAAATCCTAACCAATATAAGCCAAACAGCCGCCCAGTGTTTCTTCCTTAACCCCGAGCCCCCACCATCTACATCTCATCTCCGCTAAATTCATCCAGAAAGACCTGTCTCAAGAGGTCCTTCTTATTAATCTTTCCCATCGCGTTCCGCGGAATATGGTCCACCACGCGGAGGACCTGGGGGATCTTGTAGTTGGCCAGGCGGTCGCGCAGGGCCCTCCGCATATCCATCGGCTTCCAGCCCTCGGGTCCCACCAGCGCCGTGTCCAGTATGACCACGGCGCCGACCTTCTGGCCCCAGCGGCCCGAGGGTACCGCCAGCACGGCCGCCTCGAGCACCTCGGGCAGCGAGAGCAACTCGCGCTCCACCTCGAGCGCCGACACCTTCTCCCCGCCCGACTTGATGATATCGGCGCTCTGGCGGCCTAGGATAAAATACATGGGGCCTTTGGCCCATTCGCCGCTAGCCCCTTCCCCCGCCGGGCTCGGCACCGGCCGCCGCACGGCCACATCGCCCGTCTTGAACCAGGCCCCCCGCCGTCGTCCGCCGCCACGAACTCCTTCGCCGTCGCCGTCGGGTTGGCCCAGTACTCGCGGAATACGTTGGCACCGCGGAGCTGGATCTCGCCCGAGCGCTCGCATACGTCGTCTGGGATGACTTCGTGCGTGTCTGTATCCACGAGCCTCGCTTCGACGCCGGGTAGGGGCCAGCCCACGCTACCATCTACGCGGTCCGTGTAGTCGAGGCCACATGATAGCGCCATGCCGACTTCAGTCATACCGTAGCGCTCAAGGAGGACGTTACCGCGGCTAAGGTCCTTCCAGGCGCGTTTCACCGGGGTGGGGAGAGCGGCGGAGCCGGAAATAGAGACCCGCATGTGCTCGGGGCTGATGGCAATGCGGCCCGCCTCTGCGATCTCGGGAGAAAGCGTCTTGTGCGTTGAGAGTAGCCGGGTGTACACGGTGGGAACGACAGTGAAAAATGTGATTTTCTCCTTAGCCATGTTGGCAAACTTGCCCTCGTCTTTCGATTCATTTGCTGGGGTGCTCGTGGCGCCAGTCGATGGAGAAGTCGACGAAACCACATCGGGTGTTCTTAAGGGGGCGATATGGCCAGCCTGGGGCGTCGAACGGACCATGTCATTTAGTTCGACTGCTAGCTGGCTAATCCTATTTGTATCACGGGGAGAAAGAGTGGCGCCAGTCGCCTTGAGAGACGCAGGGGTGCCGGAAGCTAGGTTTATGATACCGTAGATCTCTGCAGCAACCTGGTTAATCCTGTCAAGGTTAATTGTTGAAGTAGCAAGGTTGTGAGACTGAGTTGCAGCATGAGCAGTGCCATTGGCGGCGGGTGATGAGTGACTGGCGCCATTAGTCGCCCCATTAGCGGTCCCTTTGGCGATTCCATTGAGTTTAGCAGCAACTCCAGCCGGAGTAGTAGCCGATGTCTTAAGGAAAGGGTTCGCAAACCGTCTCCAGACAGCGTCAGCGTTGAACGGGAAGAGGAACTCGATCGTACTGCCGGCAAATAAAGGGGTGAGTATAGCATTGACGGTGCCGTGGATGTGGTGCAAGGGGAGGACATGAAGCAGCCGGTCCTCGGGGCTGTATTTCCAGGCTTCAATCAGCGCACGGGCTTGCGCCGTGAGCGCCGTCTCCGGCAGAAGCACTCCTTTCGGCCGAGCAGTGGTCCCCGAGGTGTACAGCATCATGCCGGCGCCCTCCGTGTCGGCATCTTCCGATATCGTGACGGAATCGTAGAAGATTGGGTCCTTGCCAAGACCCTCGTGCTTCTGTAACTCAACCGCCTTTAGTGAAAGCAGCTTGGAGTCGGGGTCCGTAGCTGGTGATGCCTCAGCAAAAGGGGTGGCCAGGACTTCGTTCGCTTTGGCAGCGAATTTTGACGAGTGAAGGAGCAGCGAAGCTTCAGACTGCGAGAGGATGTACTGGAGCTCGGGGATGGGGAAGGGGGGTGAAAGAGGCAGGGCAATGGCGCGCGCAGCCAGAATGGCCAGGAAAGTCACTTTTCAGAAAACGAGGAGAGTCAGCAAGCCAGTTAGAGTATACGATATGGCGATATGGGGAGGGATTGGAATTGACAGACCTACGTAGTCATAGCTGTTCTCTACTAAGAAGGCGATGCGCTCGCCTCGGATGTCCGACTTGCCGGCAGCGCCGTGGATCTGGTCGCGGACACGACAGACATCGGGGAGCAGCTGGCCATAGTTGAAGGTGCGGGAGGAAAGACAGTGGACAACGGCAGGCGAACTCGGGCGGTGTCGCGATATGGCCTCGAAGACGGGAAGCCGGGGCAGAGTCAGAGAAGAAGAGGAAGAAGAAGCCATTCTGACAAGGCGAAGACTAGGTGTTTTCCCGAACCTGGGGAAGGGAGAGAAGGACAGGCGGCTTGGCGACGATATATAGAGAGAGACAAAGGCGGGACCGGAGAGTGAAGCAGAAGCAGAAACAGAAGCGGAAACAAAAGCAGAAGTAGATAGCGAGTGGAGCAGAGATCGGGAATGCTGCATCCGCATCCAAGCACTAGCACAAGAAGTAGAAGGGGAGAGAGGGGAAGAGGAAGAGGAAGAGAGAGAGAGAGAAGAAGAAGAAGTAAAAGAAGCCAAGATCAGACGAATCCCTCCTCCTCCACCAGTCCACCTCATCCCGGGGAGGGGGGGAGGGGTGGTTCTTAGTACCTAGTGTATGTACTTGTATATTATATGTACATCTAATCCAGGTAAGGTTAGGTATGTATGTATGTAAGTATGTAGGTGTGTCTTACACAGGCAGAGGTTACTCGGATGAAATGGCCGGGGGTGGGGATTAAATTGAAATAAGTGAAAGGAATAAAAATACCTAACGAGTAATAAAATATAATGAAGGATGAATATAGTAGGAGGGAGGTCCAGACAGGACTAGCCTCAGGTTAGTACTACATAGATATGTAGGTAGTAGTAG
Organism: Biscogniauxia mediterranea; assembly: GCA_018398605.1. NCBI lineage: Eukaryota > Fungi > Ascomycota > Sordariomycetes > Xylariales > Xylariaceae > Biscogniauxia > Biscogniauxia mediterranea. The sequence goes on from JAGXTR010000004.1 coordinate 23,680, forward strand.
GTAAGGTAAGTACATCAAATACCTAACATCTTAAGGTTATCTAATTGTAGATTGATTTTTGGTTGCTGCACTTTTAACCTCAGTACCTAGTGTACTAAGGTACCTAACCTTAAGGACGTTAGGTAGGGTTCCATACATTACATATGCACTATGTAGACTTACCTCACCTACATTAGTAGTAGGTAATTCTCGGCTTTTTTCTTTATTTTTTTTTCTCGGTCGCCTTCTGAAAAAAATGCCCGAAATCGCCGTGGTGCCGAGTCGGACAATGACCATTTGTTGGGGACTCCTTCGAGAGAGGTTTTTTTTTCTGCCGCAGGCCCCTCGCTGTAGATAACTATTGGTCAATTACTAAGTACCATGTCGGAGCTTCCAAAATACCCTTTGCCTGCCACTGCAATCTTCCTTCCTACTTACTAACTTGTTGCTGAACGGTATCCACTAACCTGCCTAGCTTAAATCTAAAGTCCACTATTGGAGCTGTCATCATCATCAGCCTCCTCTCACTTACTAACCTTGGTACTTCACTCACTCTACCTAGGTAGTACTTTCGTCAGTCCGTCCGTCCGAGTCGGTGGTTTCCCCAGTTCTTCAACAGCAAACAACATCCATTCTACAGGGTTTCCTGTACTTTTACCTCCTACTACCTGACCTACCTTCTTTCCTACTACCTACCTATGTTACCTCTGCTGAGTCAGAGCGCACTGGTGACGGGTCCGAGGATACTATCTCAGATCACTGGACATCATCTACGACCACTACTACACTTTTCTACCTCGACCATGACGTCAGATACGCCCATTGAGGATACCATCCGAGCCAAGGTGAACGATTAAAGCCCTCCTCCCCTAAACCCCCCCTATCCCTTATCTCCCCCTTTATCCCACTTCACATCGTATCCCATCCCCCACCCCCCCCAAAAAGGCCCTTTATTAACGCCCGTTCCTCTCCTCTCCTTTCCCTTCCCCCTCTTACGCAGATAACGCAAGCCTTCAGCCCGTCGCGCCTGGAGATCTACAACGACTCGGCGAAGCACGCGCACCACGCGCCGATGCGGGCCAGCGCCTCGCCCTCGCGCGAGACGCACTTCCGCCTGGTCATCACGTCGGCCGCCTTCCGGGCCAAGCCCCAGCCCGCGCGCCACCGCCTCGTCTACCAGCTCTTCCGCGACGAGATGGCCGCCGACGGCGGCATCCACGCCCTGCAGCTGCGCACCATGACCCCCGACGAGGAGCAGCGGCTGAGCGAGAAGAGCGCCGCCACCGCCGCCGCCGCTGCTGCTTCCGCTGCTGCCGCTTCTGCGTCTGCTTCTGAGTCTGCTTCTGAGTCCGCATCTACCGGGGAGGGTGGCGAGTTGAAGAGTAGAGAATGAAAGATGGTGGGATTTAGTGGGTCGATGTAAGGAAGCAAAGTAATGGTGGTTTGCATTGGATCTGTGCGTGTGCCGACGAAAAGAAGCAGTAATTTCTGAGCGGAACCCCGGCAGACCATGTTTCACAACATGACTCCTTCTTTACTCTCTCTCTCTCTTTCTCTCTCTTCCACACACATACACACACACACAATGTAAATTGATTTGAGGCAACTAGATCGCTTCACAGGTACTGTGTGGCAGTACATAAGAAAATCTGTAACCCAGGTACTCACAGGAAACCCAAGAGGGTAAGTACTATACATAGCTAGGACACAATCCAGAATATGTGAAGTCTTCGTGCAAAAGCATCTATGTTCATCAATCTGCAATTCCCTCCATTGACAATATGGGGTATCTTTCTGGCTGGCTTAAAAGTAAAACCAACATACACGCCAAAACTCCATCTAGATAGTAGGTACCTAAGCACTTGGCTATGTATACAATGGTACCGCCGTATCCACCACCCCCCTTTCATATTCCGTCCTCCCATAATTTCTGGCCAGATGGCGGCATGCTGCTAACGGGCGCCGAGCTGGCAATGCTCTCCTTCTCCCACTTCCTCTGCTTCAGGAACTTGGCAAACTGTCTGCTCCGTCTTTCTGGGTCATCTGCCGGTTTCTTCCTCCTCATCGAGCTAGAGCTAGGCGTAGCAGACGGCTGTTTCTGTTGCTGCTGCTGCGCTGTGCTCTTGGATTTATCGGAATGAAAGCTCGTGGAGCTGCCTGAGTCGGATATCATCCTGAAACTGGTAGACACTCTCTTGGACATGTCTTGGTCGAGCTCATCCCTAGCCTTCCGCTTGCTCGGCACCACCTCTGAGAAAGACCGACTGAGCCCCTTGGATCGGACCGCTCTCTCCATGGTCTCTTCCGTTGGCTTCGGAGGCGGCATGCGACGGATTGGTTCTTTCCGAGGGGATGCACGCACAGGTAGTTGGGAACGGGATATCGTAGATTCCCCGACCTTATGAGGAGGAAGTTCGGCAGCACTCTCTGCAATGTCTCCTGTATTTGTTTCTATCGGTGGAGCTACTGGTTCCGGGACGGCGACCTGCTTTTCAATGGGTGGAACCGGACTTGGATTCTGCGTGGGTTCCTGAGAACGGCTCGGCGCAACCCCTAAAAGATTCTTTGCCTCTTGAAGTTCGTCCGGATAGAAATTGAGAGTGGCCTCCAGATTCAGCCTTGTAACCACCCGAGAAGTAAACAGCGGATCATCATCGATCGAATTGTACCACTCGATAGCATTCATCGCTTTTACAGGAGGATTTGCGTCATCACAATACCTAACATATGGGACGTAGCCTTCAAACCAAGCTCGTATGAAGTCATCGTACAAGGATGTCCGCAGCCTTCGTTGTTGCAGTTGAATATACATGCAAGCGGTCACGAAATCGCCAATACTTCCCTTGTAATGGGGATATGCTGCTGTATAGCGTGCAAAGGGTGCCTCTGGGTTTGCCAATGGTTGGTTTGGAGACACAGCGGGATTTGCAATAGGTGGCAGGGAGGGTGAAGATCTAGCCGGCGGAGATTGTGGTATGGTCTCCTCGAAGTTTGGTTGTGTTTGCGAAGGGCTGTTAGGCTGAACAGATTTCCGGGCCGCTTGGGGCTGTAGAGGTGGTGATAATACAGGTTGGTTCATCCATGTTGGTGGATGATTGTGAATATCTTCGTCTTGTTTAGTAGATGGTATGATCGACGATGAAGTATTCGAGGTCGATTTGGAACCTTGGGTATTGGCCAGTGGCGGGTTTGCAGGGCCGTCTTCCGCAATATTAGGCACAGCAACCATATTCATCGACGCTGCAGTAACCTTTGATGGGCGGTATAGCGGCGGAGGCGGGTTGTAAATTGGTTGCTTGGGCTTGTTCCTGGTCTTTGCTTTGGGTGAAGACTCCGATACTTCAAATGTGCAAGGGACAACTTGAGCAGATGGGGGTGTCGCGAACATCTTCTGCGACGGTTTGCTGCCAGCCAGAGAGCTGGTGCTGAGAGCGGTTGGGATTTCAACCTCGAGTTCGTCGTCCTGTCCCAGACTACTGGAAGGGAAATCGTTAAAAGCCGGTCGCTTAGACGGGGGTTGAATGGTGGGTTTAGGAGGGGATGTCTCCGAGATCTGGGTGGCGAATGGCTCGTCTATTCCGAGAGGCTCAACCTCGCAGCGAGCTCTGAAATGGTGCTCTGGGCTGAGTGGCCAGGACATGTTCGTCGTTGCATCCATATTATCATCGCCCTCGTTATTTCCGATCTCGTCGTAGGGTTCTTCTCCTTCTCCTTCTTCTTCTTCGGATGACGGTCCGCCATCTGCGTCTGCTTGGCCGTCGTCATCTTGGCGGGCCTCGGTGGATGTGGGGGAATTGTCTGATTGAGTCGGTTGTAGTTGGCGAATATACGATTCCTTCAAGTTTTCTAGGATCTCGGGAGGGACATTCACAAACCCGAGGGGACGTCGGCGTAGGAAACTTGCCCATGACTCGTTCCGGTCGAGAAGTTTTCGCTGGTCGCTGGCGATGGTGACAAAACGACGTGAAATGGAGGTGTGGCCGTAGATATCAGATGGTGAAGTTCCGACACCCATATTTGCCAGATATTTCGGTACCTACCTCCTTACCTACTTTCCTGCTTACATACATATAGTTGACCTGCAGTTGAGCTAGAGGTGATAGATCAGAGATGGTTTGCATTGGTGGGCCAGAAGCGCGGACATGGGAAAGTTATAGTGTAGGTGCTTAACCTAGTATGTAGGTAAAAAGTACATAGTAAAGGACGCGGTCGTGACGCGTGGGAACCCTGGAAAGATCTCCATGGCGGGGTTAAGGTTGTATGCGAATTCACGTGCACTGCAGCTGAAGCGGGTCCAGTACAAGCTAGGAACATGGGAGCTTGGGCCAGACAGGTGGTGGGATGGTGCTGCAAGTCCTTTGACCCCACATAATACCAAAGCTAAGGTGCGCTCTTGCCGGTGGGTGCAGGTATCGAAGCGGCCTAAGGAACAAAGACGGAGATATCCACGTGGGTAGCCACGGGGCAGCCTAATAGGTACCTAAGGTAGTACTTAAGCCACTCCATATCTCTAACGTCAATCACTGGCTGGGAGTTCCCGATTCTCGATTCTGTGTCACCTGTGGTTGGGCATGATTTGATAACGTATACAGATTGATGTCATTCCACCATTAGTACTTATCCCGGCCGAGTCTGAGAGTTGCCGTCTTCAAGTTGTCTTGTTGCTTTTTCTTCTGTCGTCTTTTCCTCCACTCCTCTCCTCCTTCTCTCTTCTCCCCCCGCCCCCCTCATCCAACCTCATCCAACCCTATCCAATCTCATTACCTACTAACCTAGTTTCCTTCCATATCTGTATTATTGGCCCCCACCTCCTTCTTCGAGCCCATGTCGGTATTGTAGCTACCCAAGCCTCGAGGCTAGAGAAGAGAAGAGAAGAGAAGAAATGCGAAGAGGAGAGAAGAGAATGTCCATCTAATATGGTTCTCTTCTGTTTCTGACGACAGGCCACCCGACAAACTGCTTTACAACCACCAGCATCACGACCGATCCTCAATCGAAATCCTACCCTGTCGAGCGAAGTCCGCCATGTCCAACAAAAAACCTCTTCCTCAGCCTCTATCCCCCTCGAGCACCGCTACTCCCAAGGTCAGATCACGCCGACCATCTATCGCTTCATCCGTTCGCTCTGCCCGAGTCGATAAAGAACAGCTTGCCCAAGCACTCGACAAGATCCATACCTCTTCCAAAGCCCAGGATGTCCTCACAACGTTCAACGATCTTGCTCCACCGCCTGAAGCTATAGTCTCTTCGGAAAACAAAGGGCTTACGGGTGACTTGGTACAGAATGGTTTCAGTGGCCTATACTCGCGCTTCAAGGAGGCAGTTGGCGTCAGCAGTAAAGATAAGGCTATACCTACCGGCACTGGAGTCGAGGCTCTGGAGCCAGATGGCCAAGATGCGGCGTCAAAGAAAAGTTCGAGCACAACTACTCTATCCTCCAAGACTGCTGTACCTCCGCTACCTCGTGTTGATACAGGATTTACGAACTCCACCTTCAAATCGAACACGTCTGATCCTATGACGACTTCTGTGGCTTCGCCAACGACTGCACTAGTGAACGAGGGCCAATATTCACAGCCCCAGTCAACCAAGGCATCATCCACTGTAACCAACTTAACTACTGTGATGACCTCCAAATCTGCCTCCTCTAGTCGCCAGAATATTGCCAACATGACAAAACCGACGGCTGCTGTTGCGCCAGTTAACGTGAGTGCCTTCAAGGATGGATCTCGTGGTTTATCGTCAAAAGTCGAAGACGGTCAAGACCAAGGGGATGGTAGGACGGTTCTTAGCAGGTCCAGTATCGATGGACATGATGCAGCCCCAAGTCCCAAAATACCCGCCTTCTATGATGAGCATAGGAGTAGTCCTCCGGTCGAGAAGTTGGCGATTCCAAGTGGCGCGAGACGTGATGATACATTCTCTGTAGACGGAAGCACAGACTCTCCTATAAGCCCTATCAAAATATCCAGCGCCACACCCCAGGCCTCGACGTCTAGGGCCCTCTCGTCGGACCCAAATCTATTGTCGCCCCCAAGCCGTCAATCGGGCCGGGATGTGTCCCGCCGACCAGCCGTCATTGACCGCATAAGCCGTTCCCCGGCGTCTGCGAGCCACTCGAGATCGTCGTCTTTGTCACAGAGTACTGCTGAGGCAAGTCCCATCATCACATCAGCTCACAACACCATCAGCCACGACTCTTTTACAAACACTGCAAAGCCTCGGAGGATGAAGACGGGGGAGGATAGAATTCCTGGGACAACAGCTGATGAAGGGGCGCCCGAGGCTGTCAATGCGAAACTCGAGTCTATGCGGAAACAAGTCTTGAGCAAAGACTTCTGGATGGCCGACGAAACGTGCAAGGAGTGCTTCGCATGTGGTGCCCCATTCACTGCATTCCGTCGAAAACACCATTGCAGGACATGCGGCTGCATCTTCGACAGCAGGTGTACATCGATAATTTCTGGCCAGAGATTCGGAGTCCAGGGAACCCTACGTGTTTGCAAAACTTGCTTAAGCATCATAATTGACAGACAAGGGAAACAAGATGGTAACATATCAGATGAATCGGTTGACGAACCATTTCTTCCAAACATGTTCAGGCCCACCCAGCCCAGGTCGGCTAGTTCATCTGTTGTTAGGCACGAAAGAGATGATGCTAGTATCTCGGAGAGGACAGAGGACATTGATGACGATAGCAGATCCTTGGCTACGCCGATGATGGCCATACCAGCTACAAGAAGAATAGGCGAGTCGTCCTCGAATCGCAATTCCGCCATACTGGAGATCGGGGGTTCGCAACTAAGTCGACCGAGCTCATCAAGATCTTTGAGGTCTATGGCCACTGGGAGGCCACAGTCATCAGGTCACCGGCGCCATCATTCAAAGTCTAACATATGGAATCGTTTGAAAGTTACCCCGGATGAGAGGGCACCTTTTCGAAGATCGGCAAACGAAGAGGCATCTAAAAAGTTCGGACTGCCGGTGTTCCACGACGACAATGTGGTAGACCCTGACATGGCTGCATACATGTCGGAGGAGTCGAGCGAGGATGAGCAAATGAGCATAATGGAGACAATCTCGAGGGCGGAGCATCATCTACCTAGTATTGACAATGAGAGGCCCAACTTCGGGTCGTACGTGGGAGCAGGGAGAAGGGTTCGAAGCAGGGCCCAGGCTGATAAGAGCATCAGTGGCCTCAGCTTCACCAGTCGCGGGCTTGATGAATTCCATCCAAAATCTTCAAGGAGAAGAAACCTCAGTATCGCTAGTGGGCACCAGGGACATCATCGTTCCCCTCGGCCAAAGTCGTCAGCCATGAAGGGGCCGTTTGGCTCAAATGAGACGCTTTCTTTGTTCGATAGTTCATCCAATTCCCGGGTCCCTCGTTTAACCCGGAGCTCGTCTATGAAGGGAGACAAGGAGCCACGGTTAGAACTCAATCCCGCGAGTTTGTCACATGTTCGAAAGCTTCTCCACCAGCTTCTCGTCGATGCTGCTGTGCCGAATGTGACTGCATGGGAGAAGGCTCTACTCCCTATTCTCCTAAAATGCACTACTTCTGTTGATCCTGACATTGACCGGGGAGATGACATCGACATCCGACACTATGTCAAGCTGAAAAAGATCCCGGGAGGACGGCCAAGTGATACTAGCTATGTGTCTGGCGTTATTTTCACCAAAAAGCTGGCGCTTAAGAGCATGCCCCGGCGCATGTCTCATCCTCGGGTTGTAATCGTCTCTTTTCCCATTGAGTATCAGCGCCATGAACAACACTTCATGAGCTTGCAACCAGTCATCGAGCAAGAGAGGGAGTTCCTCAAGCAGCTGGTGAATAGGATCACGGCCCTCCGTCCTCAGCTATTGCTAGCAGAGAAAAGCGTGTCAGGTCTCGCGTTGCAATTTCTGTCAGAGGCTAAAATTGCGGTCGCATATAACGTGAAGCCATCAGTGCTCTCTGCCGTTTCCCGGTGCTTGGAGACAGAGATAATCTCATCTGTCGACATGTTGGCACTTCGACCACATCAATTTCAGACCGGAAAGAGTACAGGATTTGAGGTCAAGACGTTCGTTAACGACGAGATCCCTGGTGGGAAGAAGACGTACATCTTCTTGTCGTCCCACCAAGAAGAGCTTGGCTGCACTATAGCCCTTAGAGGCGCTCCTACGCCTGTCCTCGCCAAACTGAAACACATAACCGAGTTCATGGTATATGTCGTCTATAACCTCAAACTCGAGTCTTGTTTGATGCACGATTCGTTTCTCCAACTTCCTACCGAAGAGGAACTGGCCAAGAGTTCTGTTCAAGCCTTAGAAGAAAGCTTTCACTCGACAAGCTCCAAAGCACCTAGCATTACTAATGATAGACAGAGGACAGCCTCTACTATGACCTCCGAGGAGTTGCCTCCAGATAGCAACACTAACGCACCGGAGAATGACAACGCGGAACCGGCACCTGATCTAGTTCCAGAAGGCGAACAACTGTCCCAGAATATTCAAAACACGGAGAAACTCATATCTCTTCATGAGACACAGGACCGATCATCACACGAAAGCGTTGTCCCTGAAGATGTTCCAATGCCGACATTTTATAGCGACATGGTGGCAAAATATGACACTAAAATATTGTCCGCGTCCCCCTTTGTCAAGTTTGCTCAGCCTTATCTACTCATGCGAGCTCGAGAGCAGGAAAGATGGCTGGTGCATCTCAAACGATTGCGAGACCAAGACATGACAGAGGAACGTGTTGATGATGAAAAGACTAAACCGCAAAAGTTCCAGTTAATCAAGCCTGAAATGGTGCGAGAAACTGGTCACAAGGCTCCTCGGCAGATTATGGAAGTGCTCCGCGCTGTTCACGATGCCGAATACGACAAGGCTCTTTACAACTACCAAACACAAACACGGTCTTGGGAGAATTATATTCAAGGAAACATAGACCTTTTTGACCCTTATGCACATCAAAACATCGTCGTCCTGCATTCAGTCATCTGCACCGAAACTAAGATTCCTTGTGTCGAACCGAGCCTTATCGCATTCGGATTTTATGACGACCATGTTGATAATAGTAACAATCTAGATCCCGACTGCACGTTAGGACAATATATAGAATACGTCTGCGACGGCGCTGATTCAACATGTACTGTCAATGGCTGTGATCGGAAAATGTACGAACATCATCGAACTTATGTGCACGGTGAGGCGCGCCTCACATTCTTCACCGAACACGACATGAAAGGAAGAAACCGCGGAGAAAACATTATGATGTGGAGCTACTGCAAGATCTGCAAGCGGGAAACCAAGGAAATAGAGATGTCTAAGGGGACATGGAAGTATTCGTTTGGCAAGTACCTCGAGCTCTCATTTTGGAGTAGAGGGACCCGATTGGTCAGAGACGATGGTCCTGATGGTTGGAGCTGTCCCCATGATCACCATCGGGATCATATACGATACTTCGGTCTTGAAGACAAGGTCATACGAGTTCATTACGATCCTATCGATCTCTTGGAAATAGTAGTCCCCCGTGCTAGGATTACCTGGAAAGTCGAACATGATCTTAACATGAAAAACGAGATCTTCACACACTCCCAAGATCGTTGGACCCGATTCACGGCATCTGTCAGGGCTAGGTTAAAAGCCATCAAGCTTGACAATATTTTGCCTGAACTTGCCGAAGCGTGCAAGGCAGAAATCGACCGGCTTACTAAAAAGATTCAGGACGACCATACCTCTGTCATCAGAAAACTACAAGATAAGTACATGAGTTCGAAATATTACGAAGTCATCCCTTTCAATGTAGTTCTCCGGGAGATGCTCGTCAAGGCCACCGAGTGGGATGCGACGTTTGCAAAATTCGAGGCGGATTTCTTACCTTCGGACAAGGATATTCGAAGGCTAACAATGATTCAACTTCGGAAAATGTTCACGGATGAATCAAAGGAATCGTTATCAAGCGTTGAGGCTCCTAACGAAAACATCGATGGCAATGAGAAGCAACAGCAGTCAAGCAATTCCGACGGCGACTCGAAGTTGGATTCGCAGCCCAGTGAAGCTACGCCAGATACATCTCAGCCGGAGATTACTGTTGACCAGACTACCTCAGATGTTCCAACTTCCCAGGAAACAACTATCACGTCTGCGGAAGATTCAACTTTGGACAGAGTAGAACCACTAGACTTAGCAACACCTCAGTCCCCTCGACATGTCTCAACGTTGGAGCAGCCTGTGGAAAACAGCGCAACGACAGAGGACGCTGCGCCACCGACTGCTATGCCATCTCCGACCGAGTTAACATCGCAAGTTCCAACGTCACCTATCACTACAACGCCTTCGATGTCAATAGCAGAGCAAGTGGAGCAACTGCGTCGTAGGCAACAAGCTGCTGTTCTTGAAAATGCCACCCTGGTATTTGCTACAGATCATGAACACTTGAGGAATGCTTTAGAGTCCTCCAAAACACCTCTGGATCGCGGTTCATCCCGTAGAATTGGATTGAATGTGTCGCCACCTATGATCCGAGCTATATCCCAGCCAGCAAATAGCATGCCGATGCTTCCTCGCACATCATCTGGCGTAGGCAAGAAGATGTTTGGGCTAGGGAAAGATAAAGACAAGGCTCCTTCGATTGACACGCAGCTTGGAAATGAGCATCGAAAGACTTCGACCAGCGAGTCTAGTAAAGGAGAAAAGAAGCTATTCAGTCTCAAATCGCACCGAAAGGGTAACCAGTCGGCCATACCGCGATTTGTTGGAAAAAGGGACTCCACGAGAGTATCCACCATTCGTAAACACTTTGAGCAGCTGAGCAGAGAATTTGAAAAGGAGCGTGAAAAGGACCGAAGGAAACGCGCCGCAAAAATGTCTCATGCTAGACCATTCCTCCAGCACTCTACGACAAAGGCTATTGTCGAGGTCTACGAAGACGTTGACGATGCTGTACAAGAGCCAAGTCCGGCAGAAGAAGATCAAGCGTCCAGAAGAGAATCAGTGGAGCAGGGCTTATATTCTACGATAGTGCCAAGCACTATCATGCTAGCTGTAAACCACACCGACCTTGGGCCATTCGAAGAACCTCGCTCTCCAAGCGGTAGACCCCGTCGGGGCGATGAAGTAGCGGCTGAGGCTGAGACAGACGACCAGACCCATAACACCAGCCTCGGCCCTACGGATGATGAACAAGGGGATAGCGATACAGAAAATTCACTAATGGATGGAACCACCCTTGAAGAAATCGCCGAATCTATCGACTCTAGCACCGATATTCCAATTGAGCTCCCTAAACATGATAAAATGAACTTCATAAAGGTTCTCACTAATTTCTGGAATGAACGGTCGGCAAGTCAATGGCCACCGTTGGATTATCCTCTCAATGCTACAGATCATATATTCATAGATTCCGACATTATCGTGCGGGAGGACGAACCCAGCTCGTTGATCGCTTTCGCTCTCAGTTCCGAAGACTACATACAGAAACAACGTCGGTTCCATCGTAGGAAGCCCGGGGATAACGCGAAACCCCCTTCTGACTCGGAAGACGAAAGGGATGATGCCGACTTCGATGTTAACGAGGAGATCGATGAAGCACGCCTGGAGAATAGCCTTCTCCACACCACAAGCAGTCATTACAAATACCAATTCACCGAGGGCTCAGCCAAAATGCTAGTTAAAATATTTTATGCCGAGCAATTTGACGCGCTGAGAAGGAAGTGTGGCGTGGCCGATCGTATCGTCGAGTCTTTATCTCGATGTTTAAAATGGGATTCTAAGGGTGGAAAAACCAAATCGGTGTTCCTGAAAACTCAGGATGATCGCTTGGTGATGAAGGTATGCAGAGCACTACCCTTGGCTCTTTAGTAGGATTGCATGTTCTAACTTGAGAACCCCCAGTCTTTGTCCCCCGTGGAAACGTCTGCGTTTCTGAGATTTGCACCAGCGTATTTCGGCATAATGGCCGAGGCGCTGTTTCGTGATCTCCCGTCTGTTATTGCTAAAATGTTGGGTTTCTTCCAGGTGGTTATCAAAAACCCGGTCACGAACATGGAGATCAAGCTTGACTTGCTCCTTATGGAGAACCTATTCTATGATCGGGCGCCAACTAGGATTTTCGATCTGAAGGGTTCCATGAGGAACAGGAAAATACAGTCTACGGGCGAACAGAATGAGGTGCTTCTAGACGAGAACATGGTGGAGTATATTTACGAATCTCCGCTGTTCGCGAGAGAGCATTCCAAGGGACTCCTGCGTGCCTCTGTGTTCAACGACACGCTTTTCCTGGCACGTCAAAATGTTATGGACTACTCGCTTATGATCGCAGTTGATGAGAAGAGGAAGGAGTTGGTGGTAGGGATCATTGACTGCATCCGTACATACACGTGGGATAAAAAACTGGAGAGCTGGATCAAGGATCGGGGTTTCGCGGGAGGCGGGCGGAACAGGCCGACGGTGACAAGCCCGAAGGAATATAAATCACGGTTCCGGGAGGCCATGGCAAGGTATGTTTCAATCCACAAAAAAAAAATAATGTGGCAAGGCAACCTCTAACAATGTGCAGATATATTCTCCAGGCACCGAATTGCTGGCACCAGTTCAGTCCTCCAGTCCAGGCGCCCAGGCCTCGGGTGGAACCTAACGCAGCAGGCGACGAGGCTGCGATTTCTGGTATGGGTATATGAAGATGATTTAGCCCGGTTGATATCAATTTATAACATGCCTATATGACGAGACGATTATAATGAGGCGTTTAGGGAGGGGGGTGTTTTAAGGATAAAAAGCAATGCATGGGCAACCAAAACGTCTGGACATTTCAGGGGGTTTGCATGCTGGTTTTTTGGGAAGCGTTACATGCACATTTTCACACACCTAGGTACTTTGAAATGAACAGATAAATATACCCTTGCTGTTTTCTTATTATTGTCAAACAAAAAAAATATAATTTTTTCTTTTTCCGCTTCATTTGTATTTAATTATCACCTGAATTACTCAAACATTGGCAAATCGTGACTTCAAGTAAATAAGGGGCACCATTTAGCCGGCATTACGTCACATGAGTAGGTAGTAGGTACCTAGGTAATTCGTTTCTTCTTATTCATCTAAAATGGCGGAAGGCTTCTAGAAGACTGCGGGGAGTGCGGGGCACAGTTTTTTTAGGCGTGAGACCCCACTAAAGTCCAGCTGGCACAGAAAGAATGGAAAGCTGCCGCTGCTCTCCGTCTCACAATATTAACATCAACATCAACATCAACATCAACATCAACTTTTTTTTTCATCTTGTAGCCTTAACCTGAGGTTCTCGTCAAAAAAAACTGGAACAAAACAACGACAACGATGATGCATCGTCACTGTAGATGAATACATGCTCCAGGTTACGGAATCCAGTCCCGATGAGTAGATGAGTAGGTAGAGAACCGTAAGAACCGGGCATCGACCACAGATAATGTCGATAGACCTGAACTGGGACACCTTGACGGGCGGCCCCGACGGTGCTGTCCTCGCGGAACAGATCCGCGACTTCATCCACACCAAGTTCCAGTCGGTACCCCTGCCGCGATTTATAAAATCTGTCACCGTCCACGACTTCCAGTTCGGGTCCATTCCGCCCCGTGTTGTGCTGAAGGATATCTGCGACCCGCTGCCCGACTTCTACGAGGGCGAGTTCGACGAAGACGAGGATGAGGACGGCGGAGACGACGGAGACGACGGGGAGGACGGAGACCCAGCAGATGAGGCCATCAGCATAGAGGCACAGGCGAGCCGGACGAACGTGGAGGAATACGTACCGGATGCCATCCGGGCAGCCGAGCGTAGACGCAAAGCCGACCTGAGCCGGAGACTCGACGTCGGCGGTATCCGAGCAAACGGGCACGGAAGCCGCCCAACCACGCCGGTGGAAGGGTATTTCGGGCATATTCCCCCGCTCATCCACACGGCGGGCCTACGCAGCGCTCCCGCCACACCCGAGCTCGGCACGCCCTTCCTCGGCCTCGGGACCCCCACGCCCGGCATCCCCGGCGGCACGTCGAATATGCACTACTTCCAGTCGAAGCTCGCGTCGGGCTGGTCGGGCACGCAGACACCGCTGGCCGCCGTCGCAGGCGCACAGCACATGAACGGTTGGCTCGACGCCAGCGGCCTGCACTCGGCGTCCTCGTCGCCGCCACCCTCGTCGTCACGTTACTCGCGTAGCCCGGGTCCTGGACAGAGCAATAATAATAGTAATAATAACAATAATAATAGCAACAGCAACAACAGCAACAACAATAACGGCACGCGTCCGCCACGGCCCCCTTCTCTAGGATCTATCTCGGCGGCGGACTTCCCGTCGCCGTCCTCCTCCTCCCTAGCACTACCAGTGGTGCCGCTGCGGGAAAAGCACAGCGTGTCGACCCTGGCGCCCACATCGGCGGGGGCGTCACGACCGCCGACGCGGGACCGCCACGCGGGGGGCAAGAGCAACAGCAACAGCAGTACTAGCAACCTAGAAGACGAAGATGAAGACGACGAGGAGGACAAATACCACGAGCGGCGCGTGGACGACATGCAGGCGGTGTTCCGGATCCGGTACGCGGGAGACATCAAGCTGATGCTGACGGCGGAGATCCTACTCGACTACCCCATGCCCAGCTTCGTCGGCATCCCTGTCAAGCTCAACATCACGGGTCTCACGTTCGACGGAGTCGGTGTCGTGGCCAACATACGCCGGCGCGTGCACTTCTGCTTCCTGAGCCCCGAGGACGCGCTCGCGGCTGTGGGGGATGACGATGACGATGACGATGAGGAGGACGGAGAAGGGCAGCAGGGGGAGAATGGAAATGGAATTTCCGGGGCCGGGGGGTATTTCCCGCCTCGGGAGACAACGAGCGGGAGGGGCAGACAGAGGTATAGAGATCCGTACCAGCAGCAGCGACAGACTCCCCCCGCTGGTACTGGTGCGAATGCGGGCGGGGAGAGACAGCCTACGGCTGCGACTACGGCGGGGGCGGGGGGAGGGCGCAAGCCGAGGGGCCGTATGGGAGGCCTGCTGCAGGAGATACGGGTCGAGAGCGAGATCGGGCAGCGCGAGGGCACGAAGCAGAGCCTCAAGAACGTGGGCAAGGTGGAAAAGTTCGTGCTCGAGCAGGTACGCCGCATCTTCGAGGAGGAGTTCGTGTACCCCAGCTTCTGGACTTTCTTGGTCTGAGGAGGGGTTAGGAAAGGGTGAGGTTGGAATCAGACCGGGGCGGATATGGGTCATCACTCTGATGGCTTGTTAGAATTCATGATGAGTTTGATAGATGTCTACCTAGCATATGTGCTTCATTCCTTCTTGGGACTATATTTCCTCTCCTCCGCTACTAGTGTGCTGTGCATCATCTCCCGTAACATAAAAAGTAACCCCCACGTCCTAGACTCTATCCTCACTCTTATGGATGCAAAGCATTTTTAACTAAGATCTTCAACTACATTTTGCAATCAAACTAAACAAACTTGGTCATTCAATCAGGTATCCCTATCTATGTGCTTTATTAGACTGTTCAATCGACGGTTCCTTTTTTGTTTTTCCTTCTTTTCTTTAAACGCTTTACCTGGTCATATGCATAGACACGGATATGCTTTTTTAGTGTTCACACGACGTATAATCGACACGTTCAGAGGATCAACATGACATCCAACTCTTATCCGGATGCATCTTGGAATGTGGGAAGATTCATTGCCGTCTGGGGGTCTGGAGGGACCCCAAAGTAAGTAATGTAGATCACAGGGACTTTACCTACCCTGTAACCGGGTTTATGGCAGCTGCGTGTCATACTGTATTTACCTATCGCCTACGTACCGGGCAGTCATCATATGTCATGTCTCTGTTCAACCAATAGGAAGAGGTTGCGCTTTGTTCGGGAACTTGTCAATCAAAATACATAGCGAGACTTGACTCTCTCTCTGTCTCTCTTTCTCTTTGGGTTTCTAGACTCTTCGATGCTGCATTGCGACGTTCCTCCATCTACACTAG
This sequence comes from Biscogniauxia mediterranea, assembly GCA_018398605.1. Taxonomy (NCBI): domain Eukaryota; kingdom Fungi; phylum Ascomycota; class Sordariomycetes; order Xylariales; family Xylariaceae; genus Biscogniauxia; species Biscogniauxia mediterranea. The sequence continues at coordinate 39,641 of JAGXTR010000004.1, forward strand.
GTTACCTACCTGCGGTAAGGTGGTAAGGAGACACCTTACATGCTGGAGAACTACCCACGTATTATGTGGCTTTCTCGCTCTCTGCTGTTGATGTCGTTTAAGAAGCGAAATATCAAAATGCTATGGTGATTTCGTCAAGCTCAGTAACTTAGTAACCTAGGTTAGATACTTTACCCAGCTATCCATGTAAAGCTCCTCATACACTACTTGGTGAGGTGCACTAGTACTTGCCGGTGTACGGAGACGTCCATTAGGCCCTGACAGGTTCTCTCCACCTGTACGGAGGTTGGCGATGCAGGCCTAGTCCTACTGTGTTTTGCATGTAAGTGCGAATGTACACTATGTAGAATGTATACCTATACTACGTACGTACGTATGTCATGGACTTCCCCACGAGATACCCCGCGAGACCCCTGACCTAGACATCTGCATAGACCCTCGAGTACCTAAGTACGTATTTATCTACGTACCTAAATACTCCAGACTATGTATATAGTACCCAGGTACCAGGGCATACTGACAGGTTTTATTGTAAAACCCTCCCTCCACCTAACTGGATGTGTCGTAGTACAATTCATCTGTTCGTCTTTGTTTGACGTCAGATGCCGTAAGTAAGGGGCTTGCTTTGTATTGTGATAAGTGAGAGAAGCTCGAGTTAAAGAGCGAGACAGCGAGAACGAAAAGGGAAAAAAAAAAAAAGTCGGACGCTCTCTGCTTGACACCAAAGGGGGTATTTATAGTTGGGCGCCGTCGTCTTAGTTACCTTTACCTAGAGACCTAACCTAGGTCCCGGCCGGCTGTACCTACCACACCGTCATCTCATCTACCTACCTACCCCAGGCTATCCCCGTCTACATCCCCTCATCTATCTTTTTCTTGATTACACCAAGCAACACCTGATCCTTCTCCTACCTCTCTCCCCATTCCACAAGAAGCTACCTAGCAGCAATACCCCAGCAACAAGAAGAGGGAGAAGGCATATAAAAGAAGAGGAGATTAAAAAAAAGATAAAAAAACCGAAAAAAGAAGCACAATGGTGACCATCAACCTCGCATACACCGCGCCCGTGAACCCCGCCGGCGCCTCCCCGGCCCTGACCCAGAGCCAGGTGTGGGCGGGCCTGCAGCTCAAGGTGCGGCGGGCGCAGGACTTCGTGCCCGTGATCGAGGGGTGCGCGGTGCTCTCGGAGGACCTGGAGCCGGGCACGGGCAACGCGCGCGTCGTGCGCGAGGTGCAGTTCGCGGACAAGGACAACGACAAGGGAGAAGAAGGGGGGCGGCGGCGGCGGCGGACGGTGCGCGAGACGTGCGTGCACTACGCGCCGTGCCGCGTCGTCTTCGAGCAGCCCGACGGCAGCACCGTGACCAACGTCGTGGGCCGCGGCCCCGACGGCGAGCTCCTGCTCAGCTACGTGTTCGAGTGGAGGCACCCGGACGTGGAGGAGGGGAGCGCGCGGGCGAGGGAGCTGGAGGAGGGGCACTGGAAGGTTCGTTTTGTCTCTCTCTCTCTCTGTCTTTCTTTCTTTCTTGTCTCTGACGTTGCTTTTTTTATCTTACTAACGAATGAATTCACACTCTCGTTGGATGCGGTATCCAGGTTGCGAAGATGGCAGTTGAGAGTAGCATCGACTCGATCCGTCGGTTTGTGCAGGAAGGGAAAATCCAGTAGGCTGGAGTTAGGTACCTACTCATGATGTTAAGTGCCAGGCAGTCCCGTCTACCTAGGTTACGTTGAAATCTACCTAGTGTAAAGGGGGTTTAAATTCAATCAGTTTAGTTATATTGCCAACGAATCGTAATGTTTTCCAGTTAAAAATGGTCTTTCTTAGATGGATATACATAGTGTCTAGCTTAGCTTCAGTGACCGAAATGTGTGTTGTCTCATGGTATTAGTATATGGAACGAGACAAGAAAAAAAGACTAGACCTATGAGAAGGTTGCTAAGACATCTTGGACATCTCCAGAAATTGGCCAGCAAGATGGCGCCAGATTCCGGGGCGGGTTTGCGGACAGTAGCACTGCCCGCCCTGTTGTGTAGGGTAGGGTAGGGTAGTACTAGGGAGGTATGGGCGCGCGCCAAGGGACGATCTTCAAACGCCCGTTCTCCGTTCTCCTTTCTCCCGAAGCATGTTTCACTGGGAATCTTTCGACTTCATCCTCGCACTCGTACGTAAAACAGATGTTGTTTGTGGCTTTGTAAAGCAAGGCCCTGGTTTTGATTTACGGGAAATTCAGGTAAGGCCTGCCCGACGAACCGAACCTATGAAGAAGGTAAGTTAATAATCTGGTTCGTGATGGCGCGGTCATGCGCATCGGATGTAATAAGTTACCCTAATCTTTGTCGCTGACGAGGTAGATCAATAGAGCTATTAGATGAGACTAGAGTTAATAAAGTAGGTCTGGTTAACTTAATAAGGTTGAGTTGGTTGGTTGGTTGCCAAGTCAAAATAAGGCTCAATGTCAACTACGAGAACAGCTGACAACGGACCAAATGATAGTTCTATAATATAGAGCTCGTGCCAGTCAAAGTCATGTCGGGACAGTGACAGGATATTACGCGGCGGCCAGATTTACAGCTGCTAGCTATCGACAGAGGAGACCCCGGAATACCACGAAAAAACATCTGATCGGGCACAAAAAGGGGGGTCCACCGCAGTCCACCCTGTGTTATTGATGCTTATTAGTGATGCATTCGGCCGGCCCCGAGCCATGCTATCATGACATTTGCCCGTCCTTCGCCGCACCAAAAGTCAGTCCACCTCTCGGGAAGAATATTGAATCCTGAAACTTGTTCATTACGACGAACTATAGTCAGCTATAACAAGTCTGATATTTATTTACTTATAAGGCTTCTGCTGAAAGAGGGGAATGAGAACAGCATCAGCTGCAACAACAGCGGCAACTACCTATAAATCAAGTTACTTATTCCATCCATTGATCTAAGCAGGCAACCAATCAAATCACTCTATTTCTTGACCATATATAAAGACAAGACAAATACCGTACCTCTTCCTACTTCAAACAACCTATCTATATCATCATCTACCTAAAATATTTTTATAAAATAACTGGACATCACTAAGACAATATGACGACCAACTCCTACGGCTCAGCTCTACCCACCTTCGACTTCCCTCCCGCCATCGCGCAGGTAACCAAGAACGGAGCCCGGAGGGTACCCCGATCAGCAAAGTGAGTATTCGCCCATATCCATCCATCAGCCTCCCCGCCAGCCAAACAAACCTACTTACTAACACGAAACTCTTTCTCTCCCTTTCGCAGACTCGTCCCGCTAGCTGCCGCCGCCGGACTGGCATACTACGTTGGGGCGCAGATATCGGCGCAGCGCAAGGCCGTCGAGAACGGCACCTACAACACCAGCAGCAGCAGCAGCAGCAGCAGCGACGACTCGGCCGCGCGCCTCAAGGCCGTGCAGGACGCGTACGGCGACCGCTCGAGCCTGCAGAACCTCGAGGCGGCCGCGCGCATCTACGCCTCGAGCGCGGTGAGCAAGGACCCGTGAAGGAGAGAGAGGGAGGAAGTTGGTTAAATAACGAGAGACAGAGAGAGAGAGAGAGAGAGAGAGAGAGAGAGAGAGGAAAGGGTTTCACGGGTTAGGGAGAGTGCAAAAAAGGAGGAGCATCGGTGGGATAGAAAAGAGATGGAGGGAGAGGGAAAGGAGGTGGGGGGGTATGGATCGGGCATTAGGGAAGGTTATGCATAGGAGGAAGAAGAGAGAAGGACTGTGGTCTCTCCGGTCGGACACGCGGAATAGTCGACACTCGATGTGTCTGGGTAGACTGGAAGTGTCACCCAAGGCGTTTATTTGGATTTAGGTGTTCTGCCGCACAGGGTTTTTTTTTCTCCTTTTTTTTAAGGAGAAAACCCCTTTTTGGGAGGGACAGTCCTTTTGTATCAATATTCGGGGAACATAACAAACGGGAAGAGGACGGGCGGTTACCGGCGAGTGTTAATTTTTGTAGTAAACACACATTATACCAAAATATCGTGGTTTTTCTTTTTCTTTTTTTCGTCCTTTTTTTCCTTCTTCTTTTCTTCATGGACCCGGACCATCGTTAGGCACTAGAGAATGACGCCTACAACTTTTCCGCCCCCCCCGTAGGCACATCCTCTCGTCAAGTCCCATATGCCAAGTAATCTAGGGTAGGAGCTTATAAGGCCTGGCATGCATCTTACAACTTACACGCTCAACCAGCATCACGCCTGACTACGTTGCTTCGCATGGGGCTGATTGGTATAGGCCCCATGGGGAAGATAGAGTTGTTTAACTTGCATTGCGTCCCAGCATTCGATAGGCGGGATGGGGCAATCGCCACGCAAAGTAGGGCAAGGCATTGGCATCGTTAGCTTTCTCAGCCCTATGTTTAAAAATAGAAACCTACGTACCCATACATCTTCCAGATACATATAGTTACATACAGGTACACACCCATACTTCCTCTCCTAGTTTAGTTCTGGGCTTTTGATCCTGGGATGATTTCGCTCGCTTTTTGGCCCATGGAAGCTAGATGCCGTCTAGCAGGTCTTCTGCTATCTATTCCCCCGTCCCCCCAAATGAGCTTTGAAGTTCAGTCAGTCATCACGAGTTGCCCGCCTCGCCTCTCATACCAGTCCTTTATATAGACACCGGTGTCTTCGACGCTGCTATCGATGCCACTACTTATGGTCTCTTAATGAGAAGGTAAACTAGGAACACAGCACGGCAGTGGGATAGAAAAGCGGCCGAACATGCTTACAGCTACCTAGGATCGAAGGGGGGAGGGAGAGAGCTGAGATCATCTTCACTCAGACGGACCAGCGAACCCGACCAAATTTATAGGAGATTCAGGGGGTTGCCGCGAGGATGGATGGTTCGTGGTATGAAAAGGAGTATACGTTGTGAAAGGAGGGGATGTGGATTGTATGTAGAGGTCAAGCTGGTGTCGCCACCTTCTATAGGATGACTCGGTGAAGGAGGCCTCGGCAAAGTTTTAATATACCAACGTTTGTGCTGCAGGCAATTGTTGGAGCTCAGATGATCACAATAAATCCAATTGTAAACAATCATAATTTATGCCCTAGATTTTCAAACACCGGTCCTCCAATCTATTTTTGCTGCCTTGTAGCATTGATCTATATCATCTAACCTAGGTACACATTCGTAGGTTGCTACTTTTTAATCCTTCTTTTCCAGTAGTTGAGTGGCCTCTACATAAACCTACACGTATGAAGCCACGTATATTCTTACTGTATTATCAAATACGTGCTGAACTTGTACACGCATCTCCCATCTTCTCGCTTTGACGGCTCTATTGACCGGTACCCGTTCCGGAATCCCCTCTCTAGACCCTAAAGCCTGCCAACTAGAACTAGATATCCTTCCTCACAACGCCAAACTGCATCCCAAGGCTTCTTTCTATCTTCGATTCCCTCTTTCACACCTTTCTTTCAGAACGGGGGTTTCTTCAATCCTTAATACTCTCCGGCTCGACCATAGTCAGCTCCGCATCGCTGAACTCGTGATCCATCATCTTGATCCCGCCGCCGCCGTACTCATCCTCATCCTCCTCATGGTCCTGCTGATTCTCCTCTTCTTCTCTCCGCTTGAACTGGGGGATCTCGCTCGTGCTAGCAACAGCCCTCTCCGCCACCATAGCCCTATTCTCATGCAGATCCGGCATCGACGCCGTCCCCTTCGCCTCATGACCCTCCAAGGCCCGGTGGCCTATTAGCCTGTCGTCCTTGCCGATGGCGTCACTCTTCGGCTCGGGATCGCCTTTCACCCGGGGATCAAACTTCTCGTTTTCCATCTCGCGGGGTCTGTGGCGCGAGGGTAGCGGCGGCCGGTGCGCCGGGTCATCCATGTCGATGAGGTTACCCAGCTGCGCGTAGTCCCTGTCCTGGACTACACTTCCATCTGCTTCTCCGTCCTCCTTCTCCTTCTCGATGGCGCACGCGCCGCCGCGCACGCTGGGGAACCCGCAGCGCGCGAGGATCTGCGCGATCAGATCGGGGTAGCGCAGGTGACCCTTGACCTCGGGGCTGAGGTCGAGGTTCTCGACGCCCGCCAGCGCATCCCCGCGGATGGGCTGCAAGCCCGCGATGCCCAGCTGCAGACTCGTGCTACGGTACAGGAACCCCAGGATGTAGTCGTTCTCGCTGTACACGTTGAACAGTTTGCCAGCGACGACGGTACGCATCATCTGCCAGTGGCCCGGGTTCGAGGGCACCGGTGCACCGATCAGTACCACCGTGTCGATGAGCCCGAAGGCCTTGCGCTCGGCCAGCACGCGCAGGCACGAGTAGATGACGCGGGCGCCCAGGGAGTACCCGACGAGAGTGACCGGCCGTTCGCCTTGCACCTTGTTGATCAGCGCGTCGGCGAGGATTTTGCCGGCCTTCTCGGAGCGGTTGCGGGCGAGGCTGAATGGGTTGTCGATGCTAGAGGCCGAGTTGAGGAGCAAGATGGGCCACAGCGCGCTCTGCAGCGTGACGAGGACGGTGCGCTTCAGGATCTCGGCGCGGACCGCACTCCAGGCCGTAGACGCGACCAGTGCCTTGAGCTTGGTGCCTAGGGCGACGAGGCTCTTGATCTCGTACCGGAGGGCGAAGACCTCGGACTCGTCACCGAGGACTCTCCATGGCTTCGTGACGTCTTCCTCGGTCTGCAGCCAGCCGTTGATGCCGATGGTGACCCTGAGCCTGCGGCCCTCGGGTCCGTCCCTTGACCACCCCCGGCCCCGCTCCTGCTTCAGGGGCAGGAACTTGAAGTCCTCCACCTCCTTGGCGTACTGGTCGACCAGGCCGCCCGTCATCTTAGCCCCGAAGGCCCCGAACAGCGTGCCCACGAGCGCGCCGTTCATCCAGAAGATACCTAGGAAGCTCGCCAGCCCGCCGAGCCCCACCGATCCCATAAGCCCGCCTAGCACGCCCGCCACCGCCGGGGCCGCCAGCCCGCCCGTCACGCCGATGATGGCCGCGCCCGCCACGGACGCGAGCCCGACCTTCCAGAACCGGCCCATCTTGCCCTCCGCCCTGCGCTTCTGGGTCTCGGCATCGGCCGACAGGCCACCACCCCCTTCTCCGCGTCGGCCTTCTGCGCCGCCTCCACCATGGTCGTCGCAATCTCGGCCTCCTCGCGGTCGAGGAAGCGCGGTGTCACGCCGAGCGAGGCCGCGAGGTGGCATACGAGCACGCGCGAGTACGCCGAGTAGTTCCCCGTGGACAGGAGCAGCAGCAGCGTGGCGCTGAGGAGCTCCTCGCGGTCAGCGCGGGACACCGTCTCGAGGCGCGTGGGCGTCGGGCGGTACAGCCGGCGGAAGGCAGACAGGCTCTCGTCCTTGTCGTCGTCCTCGTCCTCTGCGCGCACGCCCGCCCGCGAGGAGGTAGGGGCGGGCACGTCGCGGCTCCGGGCGGCGAGGGCGTCGGCGCGCTGGCACCGCGCGTCGACCACCTTCTGGTCGTCGGCCTTGATGATGATCTCTTTGAGCTTGGCCAACGTGGTGGCGCGCCACGAGTCGAAGTGCAGGAGCGCGGCCTTCCGGAGATTCACGAGCGCGGGGCTTGGAGGCACGTGCTTGGGGGGACGGGGGGGCTTGGGCGGTGGGGTGTCATCACTGTTGCTATTCCTACTATTTTTGTTGCTGTTGCTGTTGCTGTTGCTGTTGCTGTTGCTGTTGCTGTTGCTGCTGCTGCTGCTGCTGCTGCCGCCGTCATTCTGTCTTGGTTGTGGAGGTGGCTGCGGAGTGCTGTCCGCTGTCTCTGAGTATGGCGGTGGCGGGTCGTCGTATGATGGGGTAGCTGGTACTGGACTTGGCCCTGGTATTGGTCCTGGTCCTGGTCCTGGTCCTGGTCCTGGTGATGATGTTGATGACGATGATGATGATGGGTGAGAACTTCCGGGATGGTGGTTCAATTCTAGCTCCGACCGCATATCATCCGTGATTTCGCATACCAGACTGTAAAATGCCTGGCGCCGTGAGGCGTTGAGCACAACGCGCAAGGCGTCAGGCTCGTTCGTAAGAGGCGCCATGGTGATTGTGATATGCCGAAAGGAAAATGAGAGGACGAAGATGAGGATCAATAGGAATTCAACAAGTCACCTTTAAACTATCCATTTGCAAATGACGTGGGCGGAGGATAATCAATCAACTTTATGAAGGCGGATGTGGTGGCCAGTTGATCAGTACCGTAAGTTGCATGTGATAAGTAGAAGGTAGAAGTAGAAGATAGAAGCTGAAGGTAGAGACTGAAGTTGGAAGCTGAAGTTGGAAGGATTGACGTCACTCTTTTTATTTTCTATCTAAATGGACGGAGAATAAATAGGTACCTTGATACCATCTTTAATGCCGAATTATACCGAATCACCTGAATAGTAATGCACTTTAGTACTTAATCCATCCCCTCTCCCCCCTTTACCTATACCTAGCATTCCTCCTGATCAAATCTCACAACTACAACTACAACTACAACTAAGTCAACATGGTATTGTTATAATTTAGTAGTAACCAATTCTTAGTTTTCACAGCAGTTCTTCAACATAAAACTCATCTTTTGAATAAAAAAGACAGATTCATCTCGATTGAAATGAGTTGTGATAGGACCAACACACATACAACTCACAACAGACATATTCTGGACCTCGCTGTACAGACGCATATGTACAGTAACACCACCACCACCACCGCCACCATTACCCCCCTTTTCCAAGCTCACCGTAGCACGCAAGATACCCCCCCGCCTCCGAGTCCTCTTCATCTTCCAAAGTCTTACCTAACTTAACACTATGTATAAGATCCATGCATTATAACGATTGCTTGCTTGATTGATTAATGGATTGATTGCCTTATTTCCAACTCAACAGAAACAACTTTCCCTTCCCTTCCTTTTCCCCTCAGATCTCCAGCGACGTGATGTCCGGGCCAGCCATCGAGTCCATCTCGGGCGTGGGCGGCGCGAGGTTCTCGCGCTTCGTGCACACCCAGCAGGAGGCGTACATGTTGACGCGGTCGATGCAGGCGCCGCCGCGGCGCGACCCCGCGCACTTGGCCGCGAAGCCGTGCCGCTCGAACACGTCGAGGTACCAGGGCCGCAGCGCGGCCGAGCGCAGCATGACGCGCCCGCCCGTCCGGAGCGCGCGGTTGAGCCGGGCGATCTGCCGCGCCGCCGCCGCCCGCGACCCGCCCGCGTCGAACCAGTCCATGCTGTCCATGACCACGGCCACGGTCAGCGTGCCGGGCGCCAGCCGCGCCAGCACCTCGTCCATTTCGTCCGTGTGGATGCGCAGCCGCCCGTCGTCGAGGGCGCCCGGCCGCGACAGCCGCGCGTGCGCCCCCCGCGACAGGTAGTCCGGGTGGCAGGCGCGCGAGTAGCGCCCCGCGAGGCAGACGTGGTAGTACGGGTTGTCGGCCGCGATGTGCGTCGACTCGACCACCGGGTCCAGCGTGCTGACCATGTACTCCCAGACGGCGTGCGAGCGCGTGTTCTTGGCCGTCGGCCGGGGGCCGCGGACCGCCTCCGACGCCGCGTGGTCCCGCTCGATCATGGCGAGCTGGTTCTTGGGCACGCCGAGCGCCGTCCAGAGGAAGGCCTCCTGGCTGACGACGAACCTGGACACCAGCCGCGAGAGCAGCGCTGGCCGGATCCGCCCGCGCCAGATCTCGCGCTGCTCGTTGAGCGTCTTGGCGTTCAGGAGCTCCCTGACCGCCGACCGGCAGCCGAACACTCGGGTGATCCAACGGAAGATGCGGATGCCGTGTTTCGAGCCGCCTGTGTCGTACAGGCCGCCCTTGCTCTTGGTGAAGATGTGATGGTTGCCGAGCCAGTATTGGAATGCGCGGCTAGATAGGTGGGGAGACATCTTGGAGATAAGCAACGACCGGAATTCAGCATGTTTTCCCTCGCCAAAAATCTTCCAGAAGTCTTCGTACGGCAGAGACGAATAGGCGGCAACCTTGAGTTCGAGCAAGTGGTTCTGCGCGGGGTTGAGGTCAACTGCGTGGATCCTCGCGGGCTCTTGGAGAGCATAGGACAGAATGTTGTCGCCAGCGCTGGTAATGGCCAACACCACGTCGTCCGCCTTCAGCTTCAAGATGCGTTCGTCGACGCGAGTATCTTCCCAGGTGAAGGCATATATGTATTCGTCGTTGAACTGAGTGTGCTTCTTGAGCTGGTCGTCGTAGTAGATCCGATAATGGTGGTTTTGGTAGAAGAAGGAGGGTAGGGGTAGGTTGGAGGAGAGATTGACGATGGCAGCATCGAAGGCCTTGGACCGAATTTCTGGTGCGGCTCGCTCAACCGCACGGGACAGCGCTGCTGAGTGATTAACGGGATGCAAGTAGGGAGACTCAGTAACCAGCGCATCGACCTTTTCCACAAATTCGTGCGGAAAGTTCGAAGATGCTGGCCGCTTGTGCGAGCCAAGCCAGATGTAATACGGAATGGCCCCTAGGACGTAATTGCGAGTGTTGACATTTAGGACCGTCCCAAAGCTGTATTCGAGGTAATCCCGTCGCCCGGGCTCTAGAGCGACCCTGTCGATATCAAACCACGCGCGCCAGAAGGTCCGCGAGAAGAAGTTCACATGACGGTCTACGAAACCACCGGTATAGTTACGGAAGCTAACATCAACTCGAGATTGGACGTAGAAGTCAACCACGCCAACTATGCCTTCCGGGGCCAGTAGTGAAGACATGGAGTCGACCACAGAGTAGTAATCGGGCTAAGCTTGTAAGCATCTGATCAAATGTTATGACAGGGCTCTCTTACGATCATCGATAAGCTGTAGGACATGGTTATCAAATCGGCACCTCCATGCTTAGGATGGTCCTGGGAAAAGTAGCCGGTGCTGGAGGAGCGTGTGTGCCCGCCCTGACTGACTGGTTCGTGATCTTCTAGGCGGAACTTTCGAGCATCCTCGCAGATGACTTTGACGTTTTTCCAGCCAAGTCTAGCGAAGCGCTTGCGGGCCACTTCACAGAGCGACGGGGAAAAGTCGACGAGATAGACGCTGTCGAAGAATTTGGGCACGTCGACAAATTGTGACATTGTCTCAATATTGAACCCAGTGCCGCCGCCCACCTATTCGCTTGTTAATGATATTAGCGATAACGGTGTGGGTAAAGAAGAAATACTTACGTCGACCCAGATACGCCGATTATTCATCGGGGCCTTGTCGTTTCTCCTTCCTCTGTACTCGAGTTGGGCAGCCGCTAGGGCCAGCATGTCCTCACGGCCTTTGAGGAGAGCTTTCCTGGTTGCGTCATACGCACCGGCCTGCTTCCTGTAGAAGCTTTCAAGGGCATCTTGTTGAGTGCCCTTGCAATCACCGTCGTGCGGCTTGAGGAAGCAGGAATAGAAAAAGAGCCATAATGAATAAAGAATGGTAACATCATCGCTCTTCTTCCCTTTCTTAGTAAGTAGCGTGGAAAGGCACGATCCTACGATGAGGACCACTGCTATTCCAGCAATGTAGATTCTGATCTCCGGCAAGGGAGATGAGAGGTTACCACCAAGAGAATCCATGGTACTCTCTCATGTCTATCGAGTGAGAGCGAGATGTTGAATAAGAAATTACCTCTGCGGTGTTGAAAAATACACTCTTACCAAGGGTACGGAAAGGGGGAGAAGAGGTAAGGGAGAGTTATATACCTACCTACTACCTTTGAGACCTATCTCTTAAGTGATCAGCACCTAGACTCGTCTGCATATAACCAGTCATCTGCTCCCCTGGAAAGAACGTGAAGGCTCTCAGATACCACGATATTCCGTGTACCTAGCCATGCAATCAATACCCACCACATGCGTATATCCCCATTCTCATAAGGTGTCTTAGAAAACGCCCAAGGATGTATGTACCCCACTAAACTAACAGACCGTTACTGGATAGATAAGTTGCGAAACGAGCCAACTCGGTAGGGGCAGTAATTGTTAGTGGGTTGCTCTTTGTCGCCGCAGCCAATCATTTCGGCCACATGTCTGAGTCGTCTGGGGATTATAGTCTCGACAATATTTAGAGTCTACCCCCGGCCGGCGGCCAGAAACATAAACATCGTGGGCAACCCCAGAGATATTGATCTGCACGGGCCCTCTAGGAGAGATGGCATTATGCTTACCTACACTACATAGAGAGAGGATGGGAGGGGGGAGGGGGGTTGATGTACCCACGTGCTGAGGATTCGAAGTCGGAATGGAGGTTTAGCTCAATAGGACGGGATCCTTGGCATGGGCTAAGGTTAGAACGTTTTAGTATTATTAGGTAGGCAGGTAGGTTGATTGTGTGTCTCTCGCAGATGGTTTGTGATTTGAGGTAGTTTCCATGTCTTCAGCTCTACGTTGAATAACATTATCCTTGTTATCAAAATACCCTAACCTATGTCAATTCAGTGCTACGGTCTATCTCTATTTATTCAGTAACAGGTAATGTGTTGATACGTGGTGGAACTTCAGCCGACCTCCTAACTACACTCTCTATTGGCATCAGGGGAGCACATAGCTTACTCGGCTCGTACCTTTTGAGCGGCTAATCTTCTTCACGTTGGTCTTGCCACACAGCTCTGTGCTATCGACGTGAGTACCTCCGCAGGGGTATACTTCGGCGCCGACGATGTTTACGACTCGGAATTTCTCGTCATCAGCGATGCCCATAGCCTTCCGGTCCGGTATTAGCCGCTCCACCCCGTTGGCCCTGAAGTCGTTCTCGTCCCAGAATTCTATCTGAACGGGCATGTCCTTGCTGATATATTCGTCCAAGCGTGCCTGTATTGCATCCTTCCACTTGCCTTCAATGAGGCCCTGGAACTCACACGCTGCCGAATCCGGAAAATGCGACGCTTTTAGCTCGTCAAAATTGGCAACTTCCTTCTCGACGAGATGTCGCACTGCAGCACCGAGCACATGTCCAGCCGTATGGTAGCGTGAATATAGATTGCGCTTTTCGCTGTCGATGGTCTGGGTTACTGCATCGCCGGGTTTGAAGGGAGATGATGGATCGGAGAACCGGCCGAAATGCAGTACCTCGCCCTCGTTTACGATGCTCATTCGCACCATAGCTGTGTCAAAAACGGCACCGCCTGCACTTTGCATTGTTCCAACATCTGAAGGCTGTCCGCCCCCTTGTGGGTGGAAGATGGTTTGCTCTGTGACAACGACATGGCCATCTTCGCTCGCCTGTTTGAAAAGTCCTTTCTCTACATCGTCGAGAGACGATATTGATCTGACTGCAGTGACTATCGTCGGCAGCGTGTGAAGTTTGGCATTTCGTTGAAATGCAAGATATGTTCGCTGCATGGCGGAGGTTTAAGTCGTGGGTTATGGACCGGAGAAAGTAGAGTAGTAATTGGTAAAGCAGTATAGATGTTCGTTGCAGGTTGTCACATGGAACCTTTGAACTGAAATCTCCCTCATCTCACGCACGCCCTGCGACCTGCGACCTGCGACCTGCGCCCTGCGAGTGGGGTCGATTTCTAGACAACATCGGTCGATTGGTTCCGCTAGCTTTCAACGCTGCGGCTTGATAATTCGTCGGAGTTCTACCCAATTCTCTGTTATCTAGTGCTATCGATTCATTCCCCTGATATATATATATATTCCTGGAGGGTGAGGGTAGGCTGTGTTTAAGCAATCATGGCGGATTTCCATGGTACCTAGTATTTCTAGTTGAACTCGAATCATTGTTATCTCTGTCTGCGGCGCCGTTATAACAAGGTAATGTGATACTATACATGTAACCTAGTGGATTTCCAGAGTAGATATAAACCTGCCAATATTTGGGGAGGCCAACATTTCTGATGGACCGCGGTGCTTTTCGATTTCAGGAAGAATATGTGTATTCCTGGGGTATCTTCTTAGAGTGTGTTCTTGAATCCCAAATAGGCAGAGTTGATATCCAGCTCAAGCTCTCTGGCCTGATGTTCGCTCAGCTCCTCGGTTGCCTTCATCTGGTTCAAGGTAATTAACCACTGGACAATCTTGCCCCGGTTCTCGAAATCACGGTCTGTGACCTTGTTTACACTCTGAATGACGTCGGTCAACAAAGGGTGTAATTGGTCCTTCGCGAGAAGACCCAAGCGAAGGGCGTCGAGGAAAGTAATGAAATCTTGCGTGGCCTCTAGGATGAGCGCGCCAGATTTGTTGTTTGTCGAGGAAGCCTGCTGCGGTGCAGCACCTATAGATGCATTCACAGTGGTCGATGGCATGCCTACTTTGAGTCGCTCCGTGGCCCTAGGCACTTCTAGCTATATTCCCATGATGAGCATATGGTCGACCATGCGATGAAGAGCTGCGCTTACATCCCACTCTGCCTTGAATTCTTCTAGGCCGACAAAGGCCCTGGCCACGGTTTCATCTGCCAGTATGGACTTGTACTGCTTCAGAGAGCGTTCGCAGATTTCGGTGTAGTCAGTTTCGGGTATGGCATCTTTCAGAAAGGCCTTTTCCAGTTCGTCAAGCGTGACTATGATGGAAAATATCTCGGCAAGAGAATCCTGAAGGTCACGCTCAGCGCGGGTCTCTGCCAGCTTCACTTCCTATAACAGGTGAGTCTTAATTAACAACCTCATAACCTCACAACCTCGTGTGGATGCATTGGCATAGTACCTCATCGAGATTTATAGTGGCCGAGAGGGCCGTGTTGGGCACATAGCTATGTGGTGTAGGAGCATAGGCCTGCCGCGGAATCATTTTGAGGGTTTCAGGCTCGGGTCTGGACTAGCAAATTATATAACTTTGGGAGAGAAGCGTGTACGGGAAGGGAAAGCTGGAAGCAAATAATGGGGATAGGAATAGGAATGGGAATGGGAATTGTAGGTATTGATAGATGAAGATGTCTGGTTGGGGGGGGAATTGCTGGGGAGGTATGTTAAGTACTTAGGTACCTAGGTTAGGTGCGTAACAGCAATAATTACCTACTACGTACTAGTTACTACATGCATAGTAAGTAGTAACCTAAGTTAGTACTGGGGGACATGGCAGAATCCAACTATGTTACCTAACCTTAGTGTAGTTCACCGTTCACCGCCTTCCTAAAGGTAAGGATTATTACCTAACCTGGTAGGTCGTTTATCTAACCAAGCGATAAGCAGCTCCACTGAATTTTTTTGTTGGAAATCTTTTGAACTTTTTCAATCGAATTGATTTTAGCGGCTTTCGTCTTTCTTCGGCGTCTCCCTCTTCCTCTTCCTTTTTCGTCTTTTCCCAACTCTACTCCCACACACAAACACACACACACACACACAATGGCGGGCGCAAAGAAGAACTTCAAAGCCACCAAAAAGTTCGAGCAGCGCCACCTCAAGGGAGTCCTGGACCAGCGCAAAACCCAGGCCAAAGTAAAGCAGAGACAGCAGATCAAAGCTAAGCAACAAGCCAAGAAAACGAAGGACGCCGATTTCTTCAAGGGCCCCGACCATGGCGAAAAGTCTGCGAAGACGAACGCTTCCAAGAAGACCTCCAATGTTAGCGACATGAGCGTCGACGATTTCTTCCGTGGTGGTTTTGAGATCATCGAGAAATCCCAGAAGGACAAGAAGACCTCCAAGAAGCTGGGAAAGCGTAAGCGCGATGCGCCCGAACCAGAACCGGAATCGCGAGAAGACGGCGACAGTGCGTCGGGAGAGGGAAGCGAAATAGACATATCCGATGACGAACAACCACTGCCTAGCGAAGGCGAAGAGTCTGAAGGCGAGGACGAAGACCTAGACCAGGACCTTGGAATGAGCAAAAGTGCTATGGAGGCCCTTGCCAAGGACGATCCCGAATTCTACAAGTTCTTGAAGGAAAACGACCCTGAAGCACTGGAATTCGATGAGGCTGACTTGGCAGAGGTCGACGAGCTGAGTGCTAGCGAAGAAGACGAACAGCCCAAGAAGAAGCAAAGGCAGGACAAGAAACAGCAAGCTGTGAAAGACAAGGAGGAAGAGGCCACACAAGGAAACGAGCTAACGCAGGCTATGGTGTCCCGGTGGAAGGCATCATTGTCCGAGAGACATTCTCTAAGAGCTGCGAGACAAGTTGTCCTAGCCTTCAGGTCTGCCGCGAAACTCGACGATGGCGATGATGACGAGGGCGGGAAAAGAAAACGGCGATACGCCATATCGAGCCCCGAAGTGTTCCACGATATCCTTGTTGTAGCACTCAAGCAGATACCCGCCGCCTTTCAACACCATGTTCCCATCAAAGAGTCTTCATCCGGCAAGGTCCAGGTCCCGACAGAATCGAAGAAGTTCAAGACGCTGTCCATGCTTTTACGCTCCTACAT
This sequence comes from Biscogniauxia mediterranea, assembly GCA_018398605.1. Taxonomy (NCBI): domain Eukaryota; kingdom Fungi; phylum Ascomycota; class Sordariomycetes; order Xylariales; family Xylariaceae; genus Biscogniauxia; species Biscogniauxia mediterranea. The sequence goes on from JAGXTR010000004.1 coordinate 55,895, forward strand.
TTCTTCCATCCTGCACCTGCTCGGCACGCTGTCAGATGATGCTACTCTGAAGCTGACACTTTCGGCAATCTCCCCGCTTGTGCCCTATCTCCTGACCTTTAGAAAACTCCTCAAGAATCTTGTGAAAACTGTTGTCGGGTTTTGGTCCCAGACCGCTAGCAGCGAAACAACTCGAATTACTGCATTTTTAGTCCTCCGGAGGCTTGTGGTCGTTGGTGATAAGGGCGTCAGAGAAGCTGTGCTCAAAGCTACGTATCAAGGTTTAATTTCAGGAGCCCGGGTGACAAACGTCAATACGATACAAGGAATCAACTTGATGAAAAACTCTGCAGCCGAGCTATGGGGTTTGGACCAGAGCATTGGGTATACGACAGCCTTCAGTTTTATTCGACAGCTTGCCATTCATCTCCGGAACAGCATTGTGCACAACCAAAACGACTCCTACAGGCAAATCTACAACTGGCAGTATGTCCATTCGATTGATTTCTGGTCATGCGTATTATCGGAGCACTGCAGTCCGCTTAAGGAGGCCGAAGCTGGGAAAGAATCCCAACTCAAGTTGCTCATCTACCCTTTCGTCCAAGTGACATTAGGGGCCATGCGCCTCATCCCAACCGCAACCTACTTCCCCCTCCGCTTCCATATGATTCGATCACTTCTCCGAATTTCCAGGTCTACGGGCACCTATATCCCTCTAGCATCTGCTCTACTTGAAGTAATGAACTCAGCCGAGATGCGGAAGTCGCCGAAGCCGTCCACCCTGAAGGCGTTGGACTTCGGTGTCGCTTACAAAGCACCAAAGGCATATCTACGAACGCGAGTCTACCAAGATGGAGTTGGCGATCAAGTGGTGGAACTCTTTTCCGAGTATTTCGTCCTTTGGTCAACGAACATCGCATTCCCCGAATTTGCGTTACCAGTCATAATCATGCTCAAGCGATGGCTCAAGCAGTCACGGAAGAAGTCTTCTGGTAACAACAACGGTAAGGTCCGCTCGGGTCTTGTCTTACTCGTCCAGAAGCTCGAGGCAAACTCCAAATTCATCGAAGGCAAGCGGGCAAAGGTGGATTTCTCGCCGAAGAACCGTACGCAAGTAGACGCGTTTCTGAAGGACTTTGAATGGGAGAAGACACCGGTTGGGGCTTATGTCGTGGCACAGAGAAAATCAGGGGCTGAGAAGGCCAAGATGATGGAGCAGGCTAGGAAAGAGGACGAGCGCAAGCGCAAAGAGGAAGAACGGGAGGCTTTGGAAGAACGAGACGCCGAGCTAGACGTGGATGAGAATGAGGATGAGGAGATGGAAGATGTTGAAGAGAGTGATGAAGATGAATCAGAGGAGGAAGAGGAAGGCTGAAGTTAGCTGGCCCGTATAATTCGAGTTCATAATTCTTATATACCAACTCTAAAGCGGATGGTCTGTTTATTATATCCCATACTTCCTTAGTCTCGTCTCTTACTGACACTTACTGCACACACACACACACGTGAGATCAGATTCTGCTTATTAATGTTACATTGCCTCTGAATCTCGGAAATATGTAATGTAGAGTGTCTCTCCATCACACTATACCAAAAATATCAATGTAGATAGGTGCACATCAAGTAAACACAGCAAAGAATTATAGGTACCGAGTGTGGGGGCATAACTTTTGGAACACGCTGGGGAATGTGCATATTTGTGTAAAACCGCAGTAAACAGGCTTTTATGTATTAGGGGTTTTCTTTGGCCTTCACCTTGATCTGTATGTCCGATACCCAAGGGATTAGAATGACGGACATGGAACCTACCTTTTCAATATCGTGGGCGGGGGTTACATGAAGGAAGAGGGAAGGGTGCCACTTCAAGTGAAATGTATATCAATAAGACAAGATCACGTACTTGCTGTATGTCCACTGGGCCTTTTCCCATTTCAATAACGGCCTACTGTTAGGTTATCGTTATTTGTTAGGCAATGCCGAGATATTGGGAACCGGTCACCAAATACGGTACGATGAATTCAGAAGGGCTTGGCGCAACAGGTTAAGTAACTATCTAGGTACCTGCTTGGATTTGTAAAAACTTTTGATTCTCTTTATATATCATGAATGGCCAGGGAGCTATGGGTTGTTGGGCACAATGTGCTCCGAACAGTAAAGAACAGCAAATTGATACATGGGACTATCACGAATTTGCAAGCAGCTAACTACCTAACTAACCTGCAAGTCCTAAAGCAACATTTTAGAGTGATGGCTGTCGGTGCTAGTTGTTGACATCTGTCGAAATAATTCGTTCAAATCTAAGGTTAGAATAATCGACCCCAGGCTCTTGAACATCGGTCTTCGATCGGGGGTATTTAACAATATGTGTAGACATAAACGCTTAGCAAACCCGTATCTGCTCATCTTGGTTTTACAATATTGTTACACCATACATACACCTTTGCCAAGGCAGTCATTACATACCAGCTGGGAACAAAATCGAAGGGGATCCACGACGGCTGCTGCCACGGGGAGCCTAGCAGGAGTTGAGGTCATCACGACGTGGCAATGTTGTGTGGTAGGCTAGAACTATAATTACTTATAATACTGTTTCTATGTTCCGCATTCATTATACCTGAGGATTAATTATTGTTCTCTAAGGAGATATATTTGTGTTACTATATACCCTACAATCTAGTCTACTGTGCTGCTTATTTTGTATACCTTCTCGACGGAGTACTAATAATGGCTTGACATGAAGGGTTAACTTCCTCTAACACACATTATGACGACATTTCGTCAAAGTAATAGATACTGATGGCGTGGGAACTGGTCTGTTTCTATAAACTGCCGGTGTCTGCCATTGATAGAGGAAACAGAGCTATCGAAAATTCTTATAACTTCTTAATCACAGCTATATTTCCAATTTATAGGAACCTCTTCGACCCCAAGAAGGCTTGAACTTATCAACCACCTGACTGTGAAACGGGGTATTCCAATGTTGTTTCTAGAGTTGCTGAATTGCAATAACGTTTCCTCTCTTCTGTAGTTCGTCTTAGGGGTATGCGCAATGGTGCGAGATGAGCCTGTAATGAAATCGACGGAAGAAAATCTCCTTGTTGTGGTTATTATGGCGGCACGAAATCAAATACACATCGCGCGTCATATGTCCAGCAGTAATGAGTGCTTAGCTTATTGTCAGGAGCTTTCTTCGAGGACTAAGACGCCCTTTCAAAGCATCCAGCTTGATACTCATTCATCGTTAATTCACGTCTAGGTAGGGAGGACTAATTGTGACCGCCTGCTCCACAAAGAGAGGTGATAAGGAGGTATGGTTTAATAATGTTACTCGTACGAAACGGGAAAGCCGAGCTCGAGATGGGAATTAGCCACGTCGTCCAATGGCTCATTGATCATGATTACAACTATCACCAGACTCTCTCATGTTTACCTCCCTCCCCCAATAGACGGCGTGGGGAGAAAAGGAAAGAAAAACATGCGCTTGTGGTATGTACCCTGTTATGCTACATATGTTACTACCAGGGCTGCAGCGGCATTCAGGCTAAATGCAACCCTGAGCTCGCCGCATCACCTGCATCAATTCCAGCTCCGGAACCCGGCGGAATCACTCTCCAAGCAAATCAACGCACTTGGAGCCTTCCAAGGCCCGCTCGACCATGCCGGTCACTCGTTTACTATCTAGAACTTAGGGCATGGGAGGAGGGCCTAGGGATCAACACTAAAAGTAAAAGTGCGCGCGCGCGCGGTACCCTTGAGCGGGCAGGTCTAGGCGTGGGTACAGAACTCTCTAAACGCACAAATAAGAGGAGGGCATTCCTGCTACGGCTGCCGTTGGCTCGCCGCTGATGCGAGGTATGGTATTGATTGGGGGCCATATTAGCCATGCCAATCATTGTGCGAATGTCCAGACACTCATAGTCGTCCATACATGATGTACCTAGTGTGGTCTAGAAAATGAGAAGAAGCGTGACAAACGAACGAGCCGCCTCTGATCTATCGGTTAGTAAGAGATATCGTAGCTCTCATATACACCCAACAACCCCAAGCAGCATGATCATGTATATATACTGAAGGAGAATCCCATCCTGTGTGCTGCTCGACTGGATCATATAATACCCTCATTTTCTCTTACCTCCTCTCCTTATATCTACATGTTTGCTCTTCGCCTCTCTTGCACACCCCTACGCGCAAGAGCATCCGTATTGATACCCTTTACCACACGGACCCTCACAAGAAAACAATATCCTCTTTACACAAGATCGATCACGACAATGGGCCCGACCATCAAGCTTAGCAGCGGCCACGAGATGCCCCAGGTGGGCTTCGGTCTGTGGAAGGTCGACAAGTCAACCGCAGCCGACACCGTCTACAACGCCATCAAGACGGGATATAGATTGTTCGATGGAGCTTGCGGTAAGAACCCCCTCCCCCCTCCCAAGATACGTGCTTTTCTTCCCCAACCTACGTTTTGTCCTCCTTGAAGCGATATCAGTAGCAGTTAGGGGACAAGACAGAGGCTTGCCCTGTGCTGGCCGGCCTGCCCCTCGCGAAAGAGAGAAAAGGAATACCCTTACCTACCTACCTACCCCGCCGACTAGGTTCCTAATGGGAGACCCCCTGCTCGCCAATCCGGAGAAATGATGCGAGTCTGATTTTCGTCACTTTTCGTGTCTTCCACTCTTTTCGGCGAGCCTACCCGAGGAAAAGCGCACCCCTTCCCCCCCCTAAAACGAGCCTATCTCCACTTACACACACATACATATACACCTACATACATACATGCATGCATGCATACATGCATACACATGCTCCCTAACATACTTACTGGGTCCACCTGAATGAACACTCTTGGCTAACCCTCCCCCCACACAACAGACTACGGCAACGAGAAAGAATGCGGCGAGGGCGTCGCGCGCGCCATCAAGGAGGGCCTCGTGGCGCGGTCCGAGCTCTTCATCACCTCGAAGCTCTGGCCCGTGTTCGCCGACGGCGACAAGGTGGAGCCGGCGTGCCGGCGGTCGCTCTCGGACTGGGGGCTCGACTACTTCGACCTGTACCTGATCCACTTCCCGGGGGCGCTCAAGTACGTCGACCCGGCGGAGCGGTACCCGCCGGGCTGGCACTACGACCCCGAGGCCGCCGTCGTCGTGCGGTCCAGCACGCCCACGCACGTGACGTGGGCGGCCATGGAGGCGCTCGTGGGCAAGGGGCTCGCGCGCTCCATCGGCGTGTCCAACTTCCAGGCGCAGCTGCTCTACGACGTGCTGCGGTACGCGGCGATCCCGCCGGCGGCGCTGCAGATCGAGCACCACCCGTACCTGGTGCAGCGGGAGCTGCTGGCGCTGGCCAAGGCGGAGGGCATCGCCGTGACGGCGTACTCGTCCTTCGGCCCCGCGTCCTTCCTCGAGTTCGGGTTCAAGAGCGCGGCCGCGCTCGTGCCGCTGATGCAGGACGAGCTCATCGTCGGCATCGCCGCCCGCCACGGCAAGAAGCCGTCGCAGGTGCTCCTGCGCTGGGCCACGCAGCGCGGGCTCGCCGTCATCCCCAAGACCAGCCGCGTCGCGGTCATGGCCGAGAACCTCGACGTCACCGGCTTCGACCTCGACCAGGCCGAGATCGACCAGATCACCGCCAAGGATATGGGCATCCGGTTCAATCAGCCCTCGAACGTGAGTTGGCAGCCTGAATCCATCCCGCCCACTCACCTACCTACCTACTCTTCTTATCTTCCCGCTCCCTCTTTATTATTTTCATCATCATCATCATCATCAGCGCGAAATCACACCGGCCCAGCTACGCTAACTTCTGCATCCGTTTCTAGTACTTCCCTACCGATAAGATGTGGATATTTGGCTAAAGTATCAGGCCACCACTAGACTCGGCCATTGTCAGCCATGTTCATCATCACAAGTACGCCATACCACGCCACGCGTCTTCGTTTTATTCAATCCCAGGTGGAAAGGATGGTAAAGGAGAAAACAACCAGGTTAAAAGATTTTGCATGTGATATTAATTTTCCCGATCCTCGAAGAAGGTAGACCCTCTCTAGTATTCTCGACAGATTGTCCGTGGGGTAATTGGGTCTTGCACGCATTGAAGGCAGTCAAGGTTGGAGTAAGAGAGAAGGGTGATGATCTAGACGGGTATTTCCATATTATATCGTGGTCTCATTATCGATGATAGGTCGCAATGGACCCGTGAAACTCGAAAAAAATTACCATCCTCCCTTTTTTTTCTCTTCTTTTCCTTTCTTTTTTTGCGTGAGCCCATCAGCGTCTTTACTGTCCTCAGATTGTAAGGCGGAAAAAAAAAGTTGTACACTCCTGCCCTAGACGTTGTCTTGTCCCTGATATTTTCTCGGGTGAAATAAAATGCATTAGAAATAACTATCCCCACCCGACAGAGTCGGTTCCCAGGGACAAGAACCTCCAAAACTCCGTTGCTATGCAATTTCAAAAGACCACGCTCCATGGAGTCGGGTTTGCTCACATGGTTGGTGTGCATCAAACGGTCTTGACGAATGCTATTCAATCGTTAGTTGGTCCAGTTCCATCCATCCACGGCGGCGCAAAGGGCTACCTACTAGCATCAATTTGTTGCACCTGTGGTAAAGCGAGCCGGACTTTGTTACGGTAAAGAGCAGGCTGTCTCAACTGCACAGGGTTTCCCTCAAAGTAAACGGTGGTGAGGTGCTCCTTGTCAGCCAGCTCGCGTTCCATGTCTGCGAACTCGGATATCTGGTTGTAGCTTGCCCAAACTTCCTCGATTTTCTTCAAGTTTCCCAAGCCCTTTAGACTCTTGACCATGTTATTCGATATGTCAATGGTTGTCAAGTTCGGGTTTCCATCTAGGCCCTCGATACTTTCCAGTGCATTGTGGGAGATGTAAAGCTCTTCAAGCTGGGGTACTTCACGCAGCGGCGACAGATCCTTGATCCGATTAGACTGGATACTCAGTAGTCTGAGTTTCGGCAAGCCGGCTAGACCCTTGATCTCGGTTATCTTGTTCTTGGCCAGCCAGAGCTCTTCCAGGTTCTTCAAGCCGTCAAGGTTTTGTATTTCCCGTATTCTGTTCGATCCGAGCTCGACCTGTCGAAGGTTGGTCAGGGTATCTAGCCCTTCAATAGTGCTGATTTTGTTGGCGACGAGAAACAAGTCGGTAAGCTGGGTAAGATGGTCGATATGTTTGATATGCTTGATTTTGTTGAAGCTCAGGTCGAGCAAGGTGAGGTGCTTGAGATCATCTAAACCCCTGACATGTGAAATGAGATTATCGTAGAGATCCAGCTCTTGCAGGGTGGGGGCCAGATCAGAGAGCCCCTCGACGTGCTGCACGAGGTTCTGACGCAGACATAGCCGCATCACCTTCTTGAATCGGTCAAGTCGGAGGGCGGGGATGGACGAGATGCGGGAATGGACGAGATTGATCTCATCAGTCTCGGGGTCTTCGTCATCCAGGAGATCTAGAGAGGAGAGGCGGACAGATGGCAAGCCAAGCCAGCCAACAATCAGCGACCAGGTCTGGGGACAAAGTACGGGACATAAAAACTCACTCACCTTCATCGGCGCCTATCTCCTCGCCGGGCAGGACATTGTCATCGTCAGAATAATCGGGGTCGGTCAGGGCCTCGGGATTCTGTAGAAGGGCGTTGCGGTCGATGCGTAGCTTGCCGTCCCAACCTTTGCTATCCCTCAAGACGGGACTAGGCAGTCCATCTCTGCGCTCGGTGCGAGACCCGTCCTCGAGGACTTCGATATGTTGTTGTTGTTGTGATTGTGGTTGTTGTGGCTGTGGTTGTTGCGGCGACACTTCACGGACGTCTCTATCGGGTTGGAGTTGTCCGGGCATGATGTAACAGGCTGGTCGGTAGGTGTACGGAGGAGGTGTCGTTGTCGTCCTTGTTTTTGTTGTTGTTGTGGTTGTTGTTGTTATTATTGTTCTTGTTGTTGAAGAAGATTGAGAGGGGGGGAAGCAAAAAAGGGTTGTAGGAAGGTTGCAGCAAGGTGGATTGGAGATGATGGAAATGGAAAATGGAGATGAATGGGGAAAGGCCTAAGGTTGTAGATACCTATGTAGGTATGTATGTAACCTAACCTAGGTAAGGTTAGGTGCTAGGTTAAGTGCTAAGGTTGTAGGTAGGGGTAGGTACTAGGTAGGTGGTACAATATGTATGTATGTATGTCGGGTATGTACATAACATGAAGTGTGCAATGAGGTTCTGTATGTAAATTGAAGTCAACTTGAATCATGCTGATTAAACAAGCGATAAGCCCTACGACAGACAAGTGAACACAGAGAAACCTGCCCTGTCCACCCACGCTAAAAGCGGGGAAATGCATTTACCTACCTACACCAACCTTAGTATGTACATACCTAAGGTTAGTTAGTATGTAGGTACATATCTATCTACTAATCTACCTACATCAGGTACATACACAGAATTCTCCCTCCCTCTTACAACTCCTTCAACTCTCCCTCTCCATCCTCACATCGTCACATGGATCCTCCCATCTCCAACAACGCTTGTAGATAACTACCTACCAACCTACCAACCTACCAACCTATCACTCAATAAATGCCATTGCATGCTGTGACGTTCCTATCTATTCTGACCTTGCTTTACCCCGCCTACTTTTTTTCCCCTTTCTCTTCTATTCTTCTTTTCTCTTCTTCCCCTTTCCCTTTAACCATGTTATTTCATTTCTAATCACCATGCTTCTTCGCCTTCGCAGCGCTTATGCATTGTCCAGTCGGCATCTGAGTCCGCTGGCCATTGCCCCATCATCGTTCTCCACGACATCTCGCATCAACACGTTGTCGTTGACCTGCAGGACATACTCCCGGTTCGACGGCCTGCTGCTGGCCCCTGTAGTCTTTGGGGGACTGTTCGTCTCATTATGGACCTGGAAATGCTTCATGATGGTGCTATTTCAGAACAAGATCATATACATGCCCGGCTTACCACCCAATGCGCGGTGGGAGAAAATTCAGGATTACGCAAATCGCCTGGCTGGCATGCAATGGCGCGAGGAGAGGATCCGCGCCAGAGATGGAACCGATCTAGCTCTCGCCATCACAGATCTCGATCTAGGACAGAGCCGGGCCTCGACTTGTCCAGATTCTGTCTTCTATATTCTCTATTTTCAGGGTCCGCATCAAATAATGCTCTTCCCATTACTTCCCACTTGAGATGAGCTTACCAAGGTCAGGAAATGCATCTTCACTTCCCCCGCGGCTGCCCGATCTCTCTTCGGTCTTGTGCACGTTGAAGAGACGCGCCCTGCAGGAGCCTAAGCACGTTCGCTGCACTATGATCTGCCTTAGCTACAGGGGTTACTGGACCTCGCGGGGTCGACCTACCGAGAAAGGTATTCGGCTTGATGCTGCCGCTGCTGTTGACTGCATATCCAACCTGCATCAAAAGACTTACAGTGATAGGGGAGCTTCCAGCCCCCCTGCAGAGTTGGTGCTTTGGGGCCAAAGCATTGGTTCGGGTGTGGCTACCAACCTAGCTTCTGAATATTGTATGCCCGAGAACCTGCATCTGAACGCCTTGATTCTTGAAACCCCCTTCACCTCAATCCGTGCCATGTTGGAGGTTCTCTACCCCCAGAAATGGCTACCCTATAGACACCTGTGGCCATTCCTTCGTAATCACCTCGACAGCTGGCAGAACCTAGAGCTCATCTCCAAAAAGTACAAGCCCAAGGGAAACCTACCCGCCGTGTTTATACTCCAAGCAGACAGGGATGAGTTGGTGCCGGCGGAACTCACCGACAAGCTATACGACAGGTGTCTGGAAGTTCAGTTGCCTGTCACAAGGAAAGCCGTCTCCGGAGCCTTCCATAACGATACCATGTTTAGAGCAGAAGGGAGAAAGTCCGTGTCTGACTTCCTGCTCCAGAGGATAAGGGTATGAATTGTCCCTGGTGCTCTTTAAATAATTAAGTATAATGTAGCATTTATAAATTAATAGCGTTTATTATATTAAAGACTTAACTTTACATAATTTTTTATAATTGTCGGTATCCATAAAGCTTCCCGTTCTACTATGAGAAATAGGAACTCACCCAACTCACGTATATACGGTATCTTAAGAACCTTCCACATCGATAGAAGTTCATATCCGCATATACTACACCATACATCCTAAGAAGAAAGTGTTGACCCTTATGTCTTTCTATGCACTATTGACATCAGATCATGCTCTCAAAATAACGCTACTGCGCATATTAATATACTAGGCACTTGATGTACCAGCTGTCAGAGGTGACAGATCTAAAGGTACATGGCAGTACGTACCTATCGGGAAACAAGGAAAGCGTTAAGACGTATCAATATATAACGGGATCTCAGGTAGTTGTAGTTCTAGTTCCTCGCACAACAACAACGTGATTGCCTAAGTTCATGGAAGATCCCTCGTGACAAGTACCTAGAGGTAGTTATGGATATAACCGGGAATGTTGAGCATCGTGGGAAGTGTTCCCTATACCGATATACTATTCAAATTAGAAAAGCTAACCAACTATTGAACAATCCAACGTTCCTACCCCGGTCATTATCGGAAACGATGGATCTCATGAATCCGTAGCATTAATAAGTCGTGAATGTGCGGGGTAAATATATGTATAGGTATATATAGGTATATATATGCAATTGACTCTGCTGGAAGAACCTCTCCAAGGTTAGGTTATAGGAGACGCGTGCCTCCTTTTAGTAGAACCTAAGTAACAGGTTGAGATTTAACACAAAGAAACCCGCATCAACACAAATGGAATAGAAAATATTCACCATGGCGCCACCTTTTAGAGCTGACCATATCGGATCATTGCTACGGCCCCAGGCACTTCTAGATGCTCGCTCCAGCCTATCATCGCCATCTCAGATGTACTCGCTAGAGGTCCCACAGTCAGTCAAAGACGCAGAAGCCAAAGCAATACGAGACGTTGTTCAATTCCAGTTAGAGAATGACATCAGGCCCATTACAGATGGAGAGTATGCTCGGCACATCTACTATGGAGGTTTCTTTGAAAAACTCTTGGGCTTCGAGGCTCGACCTAGTCTTCCAATCCCAGATGCGTTTCGTACCGATTTCCCAACTACTACCGGTCTCGCCAAAATGGGAGCAAGGACCCGGGCGGCTGTGGTGTGCACTGGCAAGATCCAGTATAAGGACTCTCCATATCTCTCAGAATGGCTTTCACTTCGAAACAACCTCCCCAAGGAATTGTGGCGGGAGGCCAAGTTCACTATGCCAGCGCCAAACTATCAGCACATACAACTAAAACCAGGGACAGCGTGGACTAAGGAGTCGGGCTATACATCAGAGCAGGAATACTTCGATGATCTTGCCAAATGCTATGCAGCCGAGCTAAAGACTCTATATGACCACGGGCTCCGCAACATCCAGATCGACGATCCGCATTTGACGTATTTTTGCTCCTCCCAGTTCCTCGAAGGCTGCCGCAAAGACGGCACCAACACGGACGACCTGCTAGACTTGTACATGCGCTCCCACAACAAGCTGCTCGCGAACAAGCCCGAGGACTTACACGTTGGTATGCACCTATGCCGCGGCAACATGTCGGGCTCCACGCACTGGGTTTCTGGCTCGTACGAGAGGATCGCGTATAAGTTATTCAACGAGACGGACTACCAGACGTATTATCTCGAGTTCGACGATCTGGAGCGGGCGGGCGGGTTCGAGCCGCTCCGGTTTCTGCCAAAGGGCAAGAACGTCGTCTTGGGGCTCGTGACGTCGAAGAGGGCCGAGTTAGAAGAACCGGAGATTATCAAAGAGAGAATAAACGCGGCAGCGGCAGTGATTGCCAGCGCCCAGAAAATAAGCGCAGATGAGGCCCTCGATTGTCTGGCCCTGAGCCCGCAATGCGGCTTCAGTAGTAGCAGCCTAGCTGGCGGTCTAGATATGACGATGGAACGGATGTGGGAAAAGTTGCTGCTGGTGAAACACATCGCAAGCGAGGTATGGAAGTGAAATGGTCCGGGCCAGGAATGATTTCTTGAGGAGAAAAGATGCGCGACAACCGGTTCAAAAAAAGTTGAAAAGGAAGCCTACGGAAATGAATATGATTGAGGAGACTTTGTGATATATAAATCGGAACAGTCCAATGGGCTACTGGAGGCCTCGGGCTCGCTAGCAGTGGATCCCATAGATCTTCAGCGCAACAGCAGCTCAGCTCATTGAGGAAGGGTGATAATTCGGTTCACTTCTTTTATCAGTTTGATCGGGTGATATACCCTCTAGGATCGCAGTGTTAACGCTCGCACAACTCCGTGCCCGGAGGTTGAAGGCATCACGCGCGTAGTTGACCTCACTAATTCACATTAGGGCAACACGTTTTATTGTGTAGAGATGCTGCCATAGCTGTCATTCGTAGGAGCCGATAGCAGGGCATGCTTCGGCCTCACATTTCTATTCTACTGACTAGTGATAGATCTGCCGGGCAATAGCTTCACCCACACCTCTCTCAGGCCAGCAGCCACGTTCTAACCTTGCGGGCATCACAATTCATGACAAGATATCCACTCCAGTTACGACTTCACTGCCGTGTTTACAACTCTAGGTTAGGCATATTGCGTATACAGCCAATAATATAAGGTCATGCCAGCCGCAAAGGTCTTCATGCCCGATCAGACATCAACTAATATTTCAAATAATCACCACACACATATCCTTCACTCACTAAAATACCAATACCAGCCTATTCGAAGGAGGGGCTGAGTAGGTCGGCGATTAACATTCAGCCTTTATGGATGATGTGTCCCCATTACTATGTGGTTTACAGCACCCGTTAGGAATGTGATGTTCATCAGGTGGCGAGCTGAGCTGCACTACCAAGCGAGCTGAGCTGCAATACCAAGCGTCCAGAGTATAGGCCGCAGATAATCGAGGGCGAGAGCGTCTCCGAAGACGACAACTCGAAGGTGATGTCAATCTGTGTTATCCCCCCCTATTTGTCTATGAGTGCATATTTTCCCATTCTCCTCGAAATATATATATTGTAAACCGAGCCGCCTCCAAGAAAAAAGAGAACTCAGACTGTAACCCACGATTATCGTCCTTGCATCATTGCTACGACTGTTCATTATTATCATATCCCTATACTCCCTCAACAATACACTTAAATAATGGCTACCAGAGCCTGGCTTGATCCGAAGGAACACTCCGTTGAAGGCCACATAAAGCAATGCATCCTTACCTTCAACGGCGCTGTTATCTGGGGGCCGACCTCGTGTCATGATAACACGACCCATCTGCGAGACGCCCTTCATAAGGCCGATTCCCGATTTGATATGATCATTATGGATAAGCCCAAAACGGTCGAGGGTCACAGGGCCTACATCAGCGTTAGCGTTGGCGATACTGTTTTTTTGGACAAACTGTTGCGGGATGCTATATATGAGCTAATTGCCTTAAAGGCAATTAGCGTTCGCTTTTGGCCTTGACAGGTTATGAGCCCTAAGCTTCCACATAATCCAGATGTTAGCTCATATAGTAGCGATCCAGATCCCTCCCCACATACACTGGGTTCGATTCCCAGCAGAAGCAGGTGAGGTTTTTACACCTCTTAAGCAAAAAGAGGTTTTCACCTCGCAGACACATGCAGCTAAAATGCATAGACACGGCCAGTGCCAGAAGCCAGTGCCATTTTCTACAGAGTCTAATACGGCCGAGGCCTGAGGACACACATCCACGCCATATGACAAGTTTTAGCCTTGTCGGCACAACTTGGGGGGGAGTGTTGCGGGATGCTATATATGAGCTAATTGCCCTAAAGGCAATTAGCGTTCGCTTTTGGCCTTGACACAAACTGTCCACTCACGAAAACATGACAGGGCTATGTAAAGCCATCTTCGACGCCCAGCAGGTACGCGGCTCTCGTTCTATCTACTTGAGACCTTGTTCCCAAAAGTTCTCTGAGGACAAAGTCGAAGATGAACCGCCATATCAGCTCCTCCAAACCTCCTCCCCCTTCAAGGCGTCTCCTCCCATGCGCCTCCAGTTCTGCACCATATATTTTAACACATTGAAACCCAATATAAATGCATCAAAACTAATTTATGTCTAGTAAGGATTATACTTGCACTGGTTCTTCGTTTCGACCGCTTCGCCTCCAGAAATGTCATGAAGAGTGGACTTCGTTGTGGCAAAATTGTTTCTAAGCAGAAGGTGATGGCGTTTGAAATGACGGACAAGGTTTGCAAGAGTCTCATGCGACATACTGAAGTACTGTAGGGTGCATCAAGTTTCCCCTTAGAGGGCATTACAGTCACTGCTAGAATAGCCTAACCTAGGTTAAAGAGCTCCCACCTAGGTTACCCAGTATTCCATCCCTTCACTCACTTAATATATCATCATTTTCGCCACCAGTTTCCAGCGCCTCTTGTGTTAGGTAAGCTTTTATACGGAGTACTAGTAATACTACCGGTAGCTATTTGGTGTTAGTGCTAGTTTCGGGATTATTCTGGGAATTACTTCGTATAATTGTATTGGTTTAAACAGACCACCTTCAATCCCCTGTATAGATTCTGTTCAAGAATGACAGACATCATTCAGGTATGAAACGTATTCAACTCGTATTGCTAAAATCTCCGCTACACTGGTAAGGAGCTTCACATCTAACATCAATTAACGTTGACCTAACTTAAGGTTAACTAAATGCATCACCCAGGAGTATCAACTAAATATACAAACCACTAACCTAGGTGTTTAAACCAAAACACTTTAAATAGTAATTATAAAGCATTCCTAAGACATTTTTTTCCGAGAATACCTAACCAATCCTGCACATTTCGAGGGCTCAACGTAATCAAGTAAAATTCAATATGGATTACCTATGTCTATCCGACCCTCGCCGAGACGGACGATAGCCAAGAACATACGAGACTAAACTAGCCAATCGGGTCTCAGTGCTCCGGCACTTCAACCTATAGGAAGTCTTAGTTTTGACATCAATGCTTAGCGCGCCTTTACACAGAGTTGAAGGGGTAGGCTATAGATCTACCCAATATACTACTTGCAGTACCGTAAGACTTCATCTTAATGCGAGATAAGGATTGATTCTGCATGTGAAGGTTTTTTTTTCACCTTAGATCCACACACTCACTGCCCCTCTGAAATCGTCGGGAGGATGAACAAGGAGGGGGCAGAGAGGGTCAAGGTGTGGGCGGGACTCGACCGTCAACTCACTCACCCACTGAATCATAGAGAGGTCACATCTTCGAACCTTTTCAAAGGGAAAAAAGGGAAAAAAAAAGAAAAACAATCAAGCAGAAGTCAACGTTGATGCTGTATACGAGTCTCGAGACAGGCTAAACTTCATGTTGGTTGATTAGGTCCTAAGCAACATTCTCATCTTTGCATCCTACACTCCCGTTTTTAAGAGCATAAGTGCTACCATCATCGACCTGTCACCATGCTGCTGAGTAAAATCAAAGGTGTGCCGCTTTGGCTGAGCGCATCCGTCATATCGGCCTGTAATGCTATAGTCTTCGGGTAAGTCCTGTTCCGAATAGCATTCCTGTTCCATGTCACAAATCGAAGCTCACACTTTCCCAGCCTCGACACAGGCACTATCGGCTCGGTGACTACCATGTCTTCATTCACTGCGACATTTGGTAACCTCTCTCCGACCCTTCATGGGCTAGTCGTCTCATCCATTCTCCTGCCCGGCGCCGTCACCGCCCTTGTGACTGGGATTCTTGCCGACCGGTATGGGCGGACACGCATGATCGCGATCGGCTCGATCATCTTCGGGATAGGCGCGGCGCTCGAGACCGCTGCCTCATGGCTCGCTATGTTCATCGTGGGGCGTCTCTTCAAGGGCGTCGGCGAGGGCCTCTTCCTCAGCACGGTCTATGTGCACGTGTGTGAGATCTCGCCGGCGAGGATCCGCGGTGTGATGTCATCCGTCGTGCAGTTCCTCATAACGCTCGGGATTGTCTCGGGCTTCTTCATGTGCTACGGGACCTCGCGGCTCCAGGGGTCTCTCTCTTGGCGGCTGCCCATTGCCATCCAGGCCTCCATCGCATTTGCCAACGGCGCGGCCTGCTCCCTGTTACCCCAGAGCCCGCGCTGGTTGCAAGCCCGGGGCCTCCCCGAGGACGCAAAGAAAATCATTGATCAGCTAGGCCTCGATGAGGAGGAGAAGGCAGAACTATTGTCACAGTCGTCCTCGACGCTGTCTCATTCTCCTAACGTGCCATTCCTCCAGAGCCTGAAGGAAACCGCCCATGAGTTTAGGGAGGCATTCTCAGCACCATTCAGGGGTCGGACGGTCTTTGGCTGCTTCCTCATGGGCATGCAGCAATTCAGTGGTATTGACGGCGTGCTGTAAGCACTCTGACAGCTCAAATAATTTCCGAGTAAATGCTAACGAAACGGACATAGCTATTATGCCCCGATCCTGCTCCAACAGGCCGGTATCGCGTCTGAGCACGCGACCTTTTTAGCATCAGGGGTCAGCGCACTGGTCATTATGGTCACCACGATTCCAGCCACCATATTTGCCGATGCTTGGGGTCGAAAGACGTCGACCCTTGTCGGCGGTGTGTTGATATCAGTATTGATGCTTATCATGGGCTCACTATACGCAGCGGGTGAAGTACATGCTACCGAGGGCGCCGCCCGCTGGGTGGTCATCGTGTGCATATACCTGTTTGCGGGCGTCTACAGCGCCACATGGGCAATTGGTGTTAGGGCCTTCTTAATCGAAAGCCTACCCAGAAAGACGAGAAGCAGCGCTGCGAGCCTGGGCCAGAGCAGCAACTGGGTGAGTGAAATCCCCATTACGACTATCAGCCAATAGTCCCCCCTCCTGGTAACCACAAGATACAGGCAGCCAAGCTAACTCACGCTCGCGCTTAGTTGGCAAACTTCGTCGTCGCTCTCACGACCCCTGTGTTCATCGCCACTTCATCTTTCGGCGCTTACTACTTCTTTGCTTTTTGTACCATGTTCTGTACTCTAATGGCGGCATTGTTTATGTTTGAGACCAAGGGCCGAACTCTCGAGAGCATCGAGAAGAAGTACTCGGAGAAACAGGCTAGGAGTACGGGGGGGTGGAAGCTGTCCTCCCGGGGGTTCCGTATACGAAGGATTGAGGCAGCTAGCACATGAACAATATTGACGCACCCAGTTATATGTTAGGTTAGTCATAAGTACCAGCTTTACTTCCCCCCCTCCCCTTTTCTCTTCTCCAAAAGGCACTTTCATGTTAGAAATACAAGATAAACGTATCTTCACATAATATGCCTTCCTGAATATGGGATCCTCTGTTGTTAATACACACCGTTATTGCTACATGACTATTTTCAATATGTTGAGTAATTGAGTTAGTCGGTTTAAAGACACTTAAAGACTTGACTCGTTATCCGTCTCTTCCCCTTCTTCTTCTCCCCCTTGGTCTTCTTCTTCTTCCCCTTCCTCTTCCGGTTCATCTTGTGGTTCGTATGCAGATGCATCCATAAGCATCGATGTGAACTGCCCAGTTAGGGCCTGGATATTTCCAATATTGGCGACTTCGGATTCGCATATATGCAGCACGTTCGCCAATGTTGGGCGCAGCGGCTTATCAGCCGCCAGACATCTGCTGATGAGGAACTTGAAGTTTTTCGCCAGCGGCAGGCCGTAGAACTCAGTAGTCTGTAGTACTTGGAGTTAGTAGGCGGCCAATAACAGGGCCACCAGCAATGCTCCTTGGGTCAAAGCCAGTAGAAAAGAAGCTCGCATATATACTTCCAATGAAAAGATCTGACTATGATGCAGTGGGGGGGGCAGATGTAAATAAAAAATAGACTCACCGCAAAAGTCTCAAAAGAATTAGGATTGATACCTCCCGAAGATTGTGAAATATCCATAGCTGATGCGTTAGCGACTCCCGCCCCCATTGGGGACGACCCTTGATCTAAAGATGATCCGGAAAACCCTGACAGATCAAGATCGATTGACATCATTGATACATCCCCTTCTTCTTCGTCTTCCTCGTACTCCTCTTCGACCCCTTCCGTATCTTCAGGTTGGTAGTCCTCGACTTCCTCGTCTATGTTCCTCAATGATGCAGGAGGGTCGACTTGCCCGGACGATCCAGGTTCTGCTGACTCGTTCGACTGATTGTTAGGATTCATCGAAGCCATGGTCACATCACCGACTCCATCCTCTGAGCTTGAGCTGGACGGGTTGACCCCGAGCACGTCTCCGGTCGCCCCGTCGATAGTTAATCGTTGAGCGGTACTTTGACCCAGGAATGGCGCCTCCTTCATAAGCGCAATATGAACAATTACCTAGCTATATGTTAGCTAGGTAAGTAAGCATTTTCTACCTTGCAGAGGCGGTAGTTGTTAACTCTTCGCTTACCCATGCCATAGCACAGAGATTGTCGGAGGTTGCTTCTTCAGGACTACAGGAAAGTCATTGAATTAGTAACCACAGTCTGGATATGAAATTGGCGACTTCGGAGCGCCTATGCTAAGGGTAAGGGTGTATACTTACTCTTCTAGCCATTCTGCGAGGCCGAAGTCGATTAGCTATTTACAACTAGTTAGATGTTCAAGAAGCTCTTTTTGGCCACTGTATACAGGACGACATACCCTGAGAGTATTGACTCCGTAATGCTCGTCGCTTTAGGATTGGATAGTAGTCAGTATCCGATGTACATTGCGGAGATCGAAGGCTTCACCCGTACGCAGTGTTATTACGGGGTAGTAAAAAAAAGAAAAAAAGGAAATCCGTAACGAGCAATTCCTACCTATTCTTTATGACTGCCATGCGGGGCGATATAAGGCTCGGAAACCACGTACTCTTCCCATGGATCGCCAAACATGATATTGCCGGTGTGCAAGTCGCCATGGGATAGGCCTGACTATAAAAATTGGAATTAGTTTATGCCATACCTGGTCTAATTTTGAATAGGATATGAAAACATTTCTCTCAAGAGGGGCTATAATAGGCAATAAAAAATCTACCTAAAAGCAACTCACTTGTTCAACACAAGGCGGTATTTCCTCTTTTCGAGTCGGTGCACCAGGCCCGCCATAGGGAGGGTAGGCCACGGCTATACAGCCCCGCGTTACTAGATAACTCACAACGTATTAAACTCTAGCCCTCTTTTCATATCATCGCACAAATAGAGTGGCCGATATAGACATTTACATATAAGCCAGGGGAAGGGAAACCCACAGCAGAGGAATAGAATCCATAGTATCTCTTGAGACACGGGCTTTCCCTCGTTCTTTGCAATGAAACCTTGGACAGTGCCGCCGGAAATGGCCTCGAGTACAATATATGGGTTTTCCCACACTTGCGGGTACTTTTGCGAGTAGATCCACGCGTCCGCCCAAGCGTCGTTATCTTTGTCGGGGACAACATCATGCTGCATTGGGAGAATTTGGCAAATATGTTCGGCACCACGGAGAGCCTCCAGAACTTCGCGCTCGATGGGTATTTCCCACGCTCTCAATTGATTTATACCGTGCTTGACGACGATTCCCTCGCGCTTACCACTAGACTTGGGCTCGCCACTCTTGAGGCAGAGCAGCGCACCGCCCGAGAGCCATTGTAGACTCTTTATAAACTCGAACTTATGTTTGTCATAAAAGTAGTCTACCAGCGCTCGAGATAGGTCGCAAAGCTGCTCATACGCGCGTGTTGACCGGTATGACATATTTTTAGTTATAATGGATAAGGGGAAAAGAGATAGAAGGTCTACAACTCCAATCACAAGAGCGGGCTCCGAAACTGGGGACGGGGAATTACGGCTACAGATACAAGCCCCAGCCAACAACGAATAAACCATAGGTACACATGACTAACCCCTATAATGTTCCTCTTGAGCTGGTGACTGCACTTGCATTTGGCATTTGGATATCGGAGAGAAGTTGACTAACTAAGTGTTGATATAGTGCTTCAAAGGGTGTGGATATTAGTCCAGCGAGCATGATCAATGTACTCTTGGTGGGCGTATGAGATTCACATCAAGTTCTGTTTAATACGATATGCAAATGGTTTAAGTAGGTAGGTAGCCCAGCAAGCCATTGATACCCCTGATTCTGTAACTCCCAAACACCCCGATAATTACCTACCTATAATTTAGTGTAATATGCTAAGCAGACACCTGGACCCAGGTGGTGCCGCTCAGCGTGATTTTCTACTTTAGCGCATCTCTGAATGTCCATGTTCATATTCATACTCCCGTTTGATCAAGTACATGACTAGCCACAACTACACCAGAGGCAGTGTTTCAGTGAACGCCAGCGAGTCGAGATGAATCGCCTTCAGCCTCGGGCAGACCACCGATTTAATCCATTCGAGCCTCATCCCGAGTTGGATGATCTTGATGATTTCGATGGTAGTTCGAATGAGGTGGATTGGAACAACAATAGCGATGCGTTCGGGATTTTCGCCTCCAGAGGCATGGCTCCGCCGCCGGTAGTGCCACCTGCTAAGGTTCGTCAGGAGGCGCGTGAGAAGTCGGGCAGGATCCTTGCGAATCATCGCCTACTCAAAGAAATCCTCAAGCGCCACGAGGCCAAGATACAGAAGCGATGGGAAAAGAAGACACGACCACAGCGACTGAATATCCTACTCGAATGCTGGCCTGACATGCCTGCCACACATCGCCCGGATTTTGCGACCTTCCGGAAGTATGGGGGGAAGCTGGATCACATACGTGCCCAGGAGCGGAGTGCCTTCATGTGGCCTTATATTAACCAGGAAGACCTGACCAAGCCAAAATCACTTCCCCTGTTGCTCAATGCCCGGGGAAGACACCATCCATCCGAATTTGCGGCTGCTGATGGCGATGCCATGAGTATGGGCAAAGTCACTATGGCCATTGTTGCCATCTTCCTAAACATGCATGTCATGATCTTGAACGGCACGACGCGAGACGAGGACTACGGCAAGCTCTTGGCCTGGGAAGATCACGAAGACGCCTTCGACTGGATGCATACCCGTCGACAGTTTCTCCCCGGTGAGGGTCTTCTCATACTTGAGGCTCAGGACCGGCTCTTGGAGTTCCTTGTTGCGTGCTGCCGAATGATCTTGCATGACATCCCCGCGGGAGAAATCCTCGACAATATCTACCCTCTCATCGAACATGAGCCGCCACGCAGGATTACGGTCGACAACAGTGGCGCAGCTTCACTTGCCGTCATGGCGGAGGAGGCTCCGTATCGGGCCCCCTCTGATATCGACCTCATCCACATCGAGTCACTCCTCAGTGCGAGGGTTGCCCATGCCGAAGACCACATATGGTCGCTGCGAGAGGATCCAAGCTATTTTTCCGATCGATTGTTTGAGATGAGAGAGCACCGGCTGGAGTTGCTAAAAGATGTCCGGGGCGATGTTCACCCAACCCTAAAGCCGCCGCAAGGATATCTCCTATGGGCACGGGTTGTTGGCAACGTTCTTGTGGATGCGTACTTGCACCTAGAGATTTTTTCGAAGCTCCGCAATCAAGCCACCAAACTCCGGGCACTTAGAGAAAAACACGCCGCCGACATATCCCCAGGGAAAGATCTGCCCGAGGAGTACCTCTGGGCCCTGCTCAAGTTCCGTCACTATCTCAACCAGGCGGCCAAGGGGCCACTAAAACAGTTGGAGACAGCTGTCGCAGCCTCGCCGCCTTTCCGGGGATTTTTTGTTCGGGAGGTACCAATATCCTCCCTTTCTTCGAAGATTATAGTCACATCTAAGCCTGGTGTAAAAATGGACAAGACTGAGGGGCAACTAATATGGCTCCTACGGACTTTATGGGAAGATGGCCATGACCTTTTCCTATGCAGTTTACCCATGGTGGTTGATGAGCTCGACCGGCTTCTAAACGTCGATCGAAAAGCACGGCAGATGGTCTCTCCCTATGTAGCAATGCTGATTGGTGAGCTCTCCATCCTAGGCGAGTGTCTGCGACAAATCAATACCTACTTCCCTTGGGCCAATAGCTTTGAGAACATGTTGGTGGATAGAGAAGAGAAAATCAAGAAAGAGTATGCCGAGTCTATGACAGTGGAGGCGCGTATCCTCACGGCTTTCCGTGATACAGCACTAACCCCCATCGTCTCATTCGCGGATCCGTCGGATAAGAAATTCGAATATCCAGTTGGAAAGAAACGCAACAGGGAAAACATCGAGAGACTTCGACAAGCCGAGGCGTGTCTGGATACTTTTTGGGCTAGAGCCGATGATCTTCTGTATTCCGCTATTGGTAATGGAGATACGGCGCTCAAGCGACTTCTCACTCAGCCACGCCTTCTATATCGAACGCCAGAATGGGCTGAACCACCCAAGTTGAAAGAGACGAAGCTTGAGCGGGATCTCGTGTCGGAGGTTGATGCTCTTGCAAAACCTCTTTCAGCATTCTATTTTGACCTGGAGGCCCCCTCCGCTCGCAAAGAGGCATTATTAGCAACGGCAGGGAAACCAAAGGTGAAGACTCGGGGCACGCCCGCTCCCCAACCGGTAGAGCCCGCAGTCCCTCGGGCGACTCCTGAAGAAAACCCAAGCGACCCTCAGCCTCGCTTTAAGGTAGATGCCCGCGCGCTCAAGGTCTTTCGTGTCCTTTTTTACAATCCCGCTGTCCACACGACACCAGGCGAAGTAGCCTGGCCGGACTTTTTGCATGCTATGGCCTCGACCGGGTTTGGCGCCGAGAAACTCTATGGCTCCGTTTGGCACTTCCAGCCATCAAAGCTCGATGTAGAGCGGAGTATACAGTTTCACGAACCGCACCCAAGCGGTAAGATCCCGTTCCTGGTCGCCCGACGATATGGTAGAAGATTGAACCGAGCTTACGGGTGGTTTGGAGATATGTTTGCCGCGGAAAAGAAGGCATAGGGGGGAGGTTTGGGGTGTCTCATTTGGCTAAGATGTGCGTCAAGGCTGACTAAAAGTTCGCAACTATTTATTTCTCTCCCGTTTAAGGCGAATCTACTACTCACAAGTCAATACCTGCCATGTAGTTATACTGAGTGATAGTCTGTAAGTGCCTAGGTAGGTGATGATTTAAACCCTGTTGCCCACACCGGTCTACATATTTTCCAGTATCGCCCAACTTTACATCGTCGTCATCAATCCGAGCATCGCTACACGGTTTTTTACTTAGGGTCACGAAAAAAGAAATAAGGGAATAAAATGATTTTAATCCCAGTCATGAAGATTAATCACGGATTTGGGGAGAGTTGCTGTTCTTTTTTTTCTTGGTTGCGGCTAGAGAACCGATCACCTTACACTTCACCCTGCAATGGTAAGTCATTATTTTACAACGTTGTATTTAGTTGAACCATTCGACCCCTAAACTTTCATTGCTTATTTTGAGCAGCATATGGGCAAGGCATTGTGATATTCCCCATACTCTGATCCGTCTTAACAGTTCCACCGATTCGTCCAAAATTTGTCTCCATCCTGTTCTGCAGCAAAGCACCGGGACTCCATGGACACCAATCACCTCTTCTCCGCCGTTAAGCAGCCATTGCGTGATCCGAGCAACTGTCGGATCCCCGGGCCCCCCTAAGTGATCGATCCGCAGCCCTGCACGGCAATACTGTTCTTCTCCAGCAGTATTCATGAGCCGGGCCATCGCCATTAGTAATACCCCAGCGCGGAAGATCTGAAATGGTTCAGAAGTCAGGTTTTCGGGAAACTGTCGTGCCAACGCCAGCACCTGTGCGCAGTGGTATGCTACATTTCTCGCTCTCCCTGGATCCTCTTCTTGCCATTGAAATAAGCGTGAGATGACGTCTTTCCCTTCAGCCGTCTGGCGGAGCAGGACGGTGTGAAGCAAAGGGAAGAACAAATCAACGAGATCACCCGCGCTGTAGAGATAGGCTGTGTGCGTGACATGTATCTCGTGCACAGCCCTCGCTACTTCTTTTCTGGTGAGATTTCGACTTAAGAAAACGGAGTCCCGTTCAAAGCGCTGAATAACACTAATCAACCGCTTACCAGCATCGATGGCTCCTGTCTGCAGAAAGGAAAATGTGGGAGACGACCGCATCTCTTGCAGGGATAGTAGCATTCGGCCTAATGTCAAAATGATGAGAAGCCGGTGGTGATCATTGCTAGTCGTGTAGACTCCGTTGTCTGTACCTTCTAGCAAGGCCATGATTACTGGTCCCAATCGTAGGTTGGACGATGCTCTATCTAAGGGGCGCAACGCCTCCCATGCGTACGCCGAGTCGGCCTCCCAATGGTCCACCAGACATGGTAGAGCCAAGTCCACATCTTCAACTTTCAGGTAGGGTCGACAATTATAGAAAAGCGCAATTAAGGCGTCGAACTCCTAATAGGTCATCAGCAGATATTCACCTATGTCAGCCCAGCATATGCCATAAACATGGTATACAAACATATATAGCCCACCCTAGGCGCCGTCGTCGCTCTTGTGTGACCCATATCTTCCAGCAATATTCACTGTTATCATTCGTCGGCGCCGCCCGAGGGTTCACTTCACGAAACAAGCCCATGCACTTTGCCGTGTGAACTATTGAGCTCCTGCACAGATCACTCAGTTCAAATAGACGCCCGTCGCCACAGCAATAGTCGTGGAAGCCCTGGAGTAACTGTGCGGTTATGTACGACTCGGTCCGGTTAAAGTAACCGTTGTTTTCTGCCTGTAATTGCTATGTCTCAGAAACCTTACGAACAGTGTGGTTGGATACTCGCACAACGCACCATATATAGAAGCAATCGACGGTTTATCTCGGATATGGAGTCCGACAGGGTACGAGATTGGGCAAACTTAGTAAAGCAGGCGCCTAGGCTGACAACTGCCAACGTGACGATGATACTCTCGCCAGGATCGAAGGTAGGACGGTGGAGGATCGGACATATCTTTCAGTAATTGGCTGTTAGGTTGAATCCTTTACGGGAAAAGGGGGGGGGCTTAGGGAGAAAGAACCTGGTGGACGTTGGCAAAATACAAGTCGATGCAATGGTCTAGAATTTCCTTGCTCGGGAAATCGTCGACACTGATACGCGACCAAAGAGTCTGCTCGGACAACAGCTGGATGCAGCGCTTGAGAGCTACCCATTCCTCAGAGCTAAGCGGACGTGTTGAGAAGTACTTCTGCGTCTGGCAGTTCGCGGCATCATCTAACGACGGAAAGATCAGAGGCTGTGCCTTATCACCCTGGAAGTCCACAGGCCAAAAGTCCACGAGTCTAGGCATCTCGTTAGATTGGGAGTTTGGGAGCCCGCCAACTGACCAGTCACGAAAGAACCCATTCACTTCTCTGCCCGGTTGCTGGGTCGTGTCAAGTAGAACTGCCATACACTGTGGCGCTTGATTCAGCTGTGGTAGAGCAAACTCGGCCTGCAACGAAAAAAGGGGCTCGCCTTGGAAGGCCGACGAATACCAGCCGGCATTTTCGACATCCAAATTCCAGTTTATGTCAGACGCCGACTCCCCGTCATGGCTTTCGGAGTTGGCGATAAGGTCCGGCCCAGCAAGATTGTCGGGGTGCGTCTGCGCAACACTGGGCGAACTCGACGTGTCTAAGCTTGTGCCGTAGTTCGAGTTATCACTCGTTCGGGTACTTAAGGGTGAAAGTATTCCGATGAGCAGTTCGTCTCTAGGAAAGGCTACGTCTATGCTTTCAGTTCTTGAATCGGTCGTAGATACCAACGCGACCGCATCTTTCCCCGAATTTCTAGAACCATAGTTGGCTCCAGTTTGTTTGGAATGCGGTTCGTAGACACATGGGAGATTGCGTTGTGAACAGGAAGAGCATGAAGGGTGTTCGTTCGAGCAACGGATTTTGCCTCTGGTGATCTCAACAGTTAGCATGATGGTTTACTGCCCGTCGGGAGACGGATCACAGACTTGGAGCATCTCACGCATGCTCTGCGTCGAGATTTGAGGTGAGCCCGTGTTTTGTCATGAGTCTGCTTATGCCGGGACAACGCATCTCTAACGAGCTGAGGTTAATATTCTCGATATTGAGATTATAGTAACAACTTCAACTATATGAATTGGTGGACGTACTTGCGCTCGAACCTACGGCCGCAAACCTCACATTGATGTCTAGATGCAGTGTCAGCGACATATTGTTTAACAAACTAACCCACGGAGACCTTCTCACCTCGAATTGTACAGACTCATTCTGTGCTGGGCTGAGCGAGCTTGGGGGAGATGGGCCGGTACAGGAACAAGACTCATAGCGGTGGCCAAGTCAGTCTGGATTTGTCAAACGCCAATGCGGGCAGCAAAGAGATGTTGGACCTGATTTGATACAAGCATCGTGGGGGTATTTTTTATAATCCTGAACTGAACTTCGCTAGCTGGGTTTTCCTGGAATCCCCTGCTTGGAATCTCCCAATTTTTGTGTCATCTTCACAAATGACGCGAGCACCGCGTAGTGAGGTTCTGGGCACCTCCAGGGCCAAGAGCAGTTTTGTGATGTTATGGGTTTGGTACCTATTAGCTACAATGCAAAACGTCAAAGCACTTACATGGATAACTACGCTATAGCAACGGAAATTTCCAATATGTTCCGTAGTCAGCCACCATGCATTAATACCTACTACACTATGTATGTACTATACTGTACTATACCTACGTCCGGAACCCCACGGAAATTTCCAGTGAGTATCGGAATCATCCCAGCCCTCCACGCTAAAGGTTTCTGTAATCGCTCATGGGTAGAACATTAAAGGCCTGTTTTTCATAAACACATTATCCTCGCAATCTCGGCTGACTAATTCATTCGTAAGTTGTGGTATAGTAAGCGTAGTACTCTATCAGATCTGGTTTGGTACATACCTACCTAGGCAATATACGTGTTGTCATTCAATATTGTTTATTCCCCCTAGTATCCGTTACACAACGACTTTGGAAATACCAGACCTAGGTTTGGTAGTTACAAGAGACTATGACCTCTCTATCATTTTTATAAACCTCCAAATACACCTTTCAATGTTATAGTTTGTGTTCGACATAAAACAAACTAGGTATTTGATATGTCAATCGCAATGTTGGAGCAAGGTGCTTACCCAAATGTGAGATCTTATGTCAGATTGGGGAATAATGGAGATGTCGGGAGTGATGGAGACGGAGATGTTGGGGTTGTGGGGGATGGCTGCGTGCTTACTAACCTAAGTAAGTAGTAGTGGATTGCGGGGTACCATCTCCGCAATAATATTGAAAGATGGAGAACCTTTAGTTGCAGTTCATTGGCTACATTGATACCTACTAGGTTGGTGATCTACCTGATTTGTCTAGGCAGGTTTGCACAGACCTCTAATGGTATACTCACTAAATACATATTGATTGACCGTAGGTATGCACTCACCTGTTGCTGGTTTAAAAAAAGAACAACAATAACAGCAACAACAACAACGAAGAAGAAGAGGAAGTAATATCTAAATTTACTTTCCTCTCCATCTCCGCACACGCTGACTAGACACCGTGGAAATCTACTAGTTGGGTGTCTAGCCACTCTCAACTAATTATTCTTTTCTTTCCAACTTGCTTTTCTTCTTCTTTTGACCAATTTTGCGAGCGGCAGCACAAGACATAGTATCGAGTGCAAGTATCGTTTCCCAGCGTACGAATATATATATATATGGATAACGAGACATATCAACGTGGTCGTGCAGACGATGACGTCTCCAGTGTTGATAGCCAGCCATCCAAACGATTCAAGAGGGGTAAATATGTGACGAGAGCATGGTAAGAAAAAGTCCTTCGCCATATAGATCGCTTCTTCAGGCAAAAGAGTTAATCGGGTAAATGTAGCGTTCAGTGTCAGAAACGCAAGACGAAAGTACAACTGAGAGCTGCTTTCCAACGTGAGTACTTGGGCTGACAGGCGCAGTGTGAAGGGGTCCGGCCTTGCTCACAGTGTGTGACCCGAAGAACGGAATGTATCACCGAAACACTACATTTTAATGTGCTACCGGCGGAGAAAGAAGTTGTTACGGCAGGCCATAAGCTTACAAGCCCCGATGGGTCCTCAGAATCGTACGGGTTCCTCTGAACTTCGGTGGGTTAGACTAATGAATATAGCATCTCCATGGCCGACTTGTTAGATCGGATAACCAGGGTTGAGCGGCAACTCAAAGCCATGATACCGGATATTCTGAGCAAGCCATCACGAGAGGAAGTATTCGGTACCCCCGCTCAGTCGGGCCAGAGCGAAGACAATGAATATCCAGGTCCGTTGCTCAGCGTGGAAGAGAACCATCGGCAGAGTTTCGTCGGAGAAACGTCCGTCCTCTACGCGCTCAGGCAAACGGAGGTAGAACTTGATGAATACGCCTCACGATCACGTTCCGCTAGTCCGCTATCTAGCACTAGACCATTGACACCTAAGATCCCAACTGCTTCGAAAGTGACAGCTGAAACTAAGTCCCAAAGCTGGCTGCGAACCATTCTTCTTTCATACGGCATTGTCCCCGACAAGGCATATTATGACACCTTCCTTCGCGTTTACTTCGACGAAATCTACCCACTTTATCCGTTTGTGCACCGCCCAACTGTGCGGCAGACATATGAATACTTGTGGCAGCGATCGCTACTAGTGCCGGCAGATGAACTAGACAAGGATGAGACAAGGCTCCAAGTTGCTATCGTTTTTATCTGTTTAGCCATTGGTCGTTGTACAGGTTCTTCGAGGCTAGATAACACCGACGGGACACATTCCGCTGGATGGAGCCTTTACTGCGTTGCTATGTATCTTTTAAGGAGGTTCCTCGACGTCACTCAAGACTACACTATCTCCTTGTACGGGTTGCAGGCACTGACGCTGATGGTATTAAGCCTGCGACCCTCTTCCCCGTAACATTCTATTGTCGTTAATACCTCATAGGTCATATATCTCAACCGACTCGACGCGAGCGAGAAAGCCGAGCAGCTCCTT
The DNA here is from genome assembly GCA_018398605.1 of Biscogniauxia mediterranea. NCBI lineage: Eukaryota > Fungi > Ascomycota > Sordariomycetes > Xylariales > Xylariaceae > Biscogniauxia > Biscogniauxia mediterranea. Next base: position 84,749 of record JAGXTR010000004.1, read on the forward strand.
GCTTACGCCATCTCAAGCGCGCACATATTAGGGCTCCACCGGAACGCAACCTACTCGCAGATGCACGTATTTTGCCACGAGATGTCCACGCGAGTCTGGTGGTGCCTTTACGCTCTTGACCGCAGCATTTCCGTGTCGACCGGACGTCCTTTCATCATACAGGATATCAACAACGATGCTCGAAAGCCCCTGGATCTTACCGAGGACTGGCTAGAGCAGTACAAGTCGAGCACGGCTACAATGTCGGAGCTACAGCATGAGATAGAGAGTAAGGTCTCGGTAGCTCATACAACACCCATACCCTTTCTAAAAGCAAAACTACAACACCTACGTGCTGCCGGGGATGTTTGGAATGCTGTTTACGGTGCGGGCCAGGCAACTCGCAACTCGCCTGGTGTATATGATTATTTAGAAATTCTCCTCGAGAACTCAAGGCAGACAGTCTCCCCTTTCTTGCGATATGAGCCTTCGATTTCATATGAAGACCAATTCGCAGGTAGGGAATGGTGGCAAATTAAGCAATGCCTTTTTGTGCATATGGTGTGTACACTCAGAAGACATGCCGTGGCCTGGCTGACTATCACTCTAGAGCTATACCTTTCTGAAACTTCTTGTTAGAAAGCCAGCAGCACCACTCGCCTCTAGATCTGCAAGCTCAAACTCGTCACACAATGGCATAGTCGATGAAGCAATGCGTGCACAGCTTGCCTACTCTATAATGGATACGTTCGACAAAATCCCCGTCGCATTCCTCAATACCGCATTCCCATTCATTCCTTACGTTTTGAGTGCGACAATGGTTCTGCTCACATCCATAGTCAGAGATGAAAGATTTAAGAACCACGAACGCTACCGCAGCTCAGTGGAAGATACGATAGACAAGCTACTGCTGTACTGCCAGAAGACTTGGGTGGGAGGTAAGACAGTTCGGACCATCTCTACGTTGCACAGAATCGCTCGACATACCCTTCGTCCCCTATCGAAAAAGGACGAGAGCAAAAGTCATGATGAAGGTAGTAGCCAAGTGCCACAACGTCCTGTTCAGCGGACTAGTCAGGACAGTAATCCCAACCCTGGAGCGAGACATGTTGCCCGGTCTCCATCGGGGTTCGTCGGAGATGCTGGATGGAACAATACTATCGGATGCCATTCCGCATCTCCTCATCTGCATGGTCAACGAAACAACAGAGTTCCGCCTCCAACATACTCTGTGAGACAGAATGCAACCGTCTCTCTTCTAGCGACTACGAGATCTATGAGACCATCACCGCCGTTCCATCTATTTCATAACATCCAACAAGAACCGGCAATGAACTTGCTACAGCCGGGACAAGAGCTGACCGACCCTTCTTTTCTATGGCCGTCGACCTATGATGATGGGACGTCTATGGAGATCCCAGGTTGGACAATGAATGATCTGGACTTTGAGCAAGCGCTAAACGGAATGGCAACTGAGTGGAACTTAACCAACTGAGCGAGGTCCAATTACGTCTCACAGCATAGGCACTATTATATTTAGATGACGAAATGTTACTTACTCTCTGGGCTGGGCAAGCTATATAGATTCAGTATTACTAAAGGGGAAAAACACTGTTCTTCGAAATCTTCAGTGTGTAATATAACCGGACTCGTAATTAACAGAACTGAATCTGATCGCCCCTAGGTTAGTGCACTGTATAAGCGTTATAAGAAGCCCCTCGCGACACCCGCAGTAAGGCAGGTTGTTTGGTCATTACCCTGATATTATATCGCATGCCGTATATATATTCGCATACCATATATAGGGGCTAATTGCCGGCCAGGCAATTAGCGTTCGCTTTTGTCACATATCAAGTATCAAACCTCCATTTGAAATCTGCCGTTGTTCTGGCGCTCACTGTAGCTTATTTTTGGCGATTCTTCGAGCTTTTCTTTTTCTGTGTTTTCCCTCGTTATCTCTAGTGTCCCCCTTTCGCCATCTGGATTTAATACCTGCTAACATGATTAGCAGGTGCTGGTGAGTGTCGCTACCCTTCGGCTTTGATGCTGCTGGCTTATATCGTATCCTGTGTGACTGTGTTCGAGCGTGCAGAGGTTGTGAGAAGATGAAATAACTAACCTAAGGTCTCGCATAGGTAGGTACCGAGGCAAGGGAGATATACTATGTGATTTCGCTCAAGTATCATATATTTTACGGGTTATTACCTATACACGTTAATTAGATAGATATGCTTATAAAGATCAGGATTATAACTATTATAGGGGAGAGAATGATGTCTCCTACTCCCCCTTTCTTGATATGGCTGGAGGGGATAAAGTCGGTATCCCTCCCCTCCCAAGGTTTATGTATTAGATATATAGGTACTTATATAGATGTATGTTTTGCTACATACTACCGATTTCTTTCCTTGTATTCCTTTAGGTTAGAGTCATCCCACCTCCTCCTGCCCGGTTTCCGTCCTCACCAAGGCATAGTGTTTCCGGAATGGTGATTCCCCGGTGAATGGGAACCTTCACGGAAAATTCCGACCTGCTTTGGTCCGCGGAATTACTTATGGTGTCCGACTTGTCCGTTTTTGAGTATGCATCAGCACGGACAATAACACGTCTCAGTGTTTTAAAGAGCTGAGTTTTGAGCCGGCGTATAAACTTAACATTGTTGGATATCTAAGCCCACCACAGCTTTTTATTTCTTCCTGCAGACTCGAGAAGGAATTGAGAACTACACCCGGGCCCAATAATTCGATAAACAGCCACAATGTCACAAGCTTCCTCACCTGCCGACGCTCGTTCAAGTAACCAAGAGAAAGATGGTTATGACCATGTCGACCTTGTTCGCACCACAACAGTAGATCCTTTCCCAACGATCGTCAAGACCAAGGGAGGAGTCTTGCTAGATGCTGACGATATAGGCGGCTCAACCTCACTGCGACTTGCAGCTGACGGACATGTATGTATTAGCTTTACCATCCCTCATTATCGTGTGATAGTTATATTGATGAAGTCGGCCTGGCAGACCGTTCTTATTCCTCAGCCAACAGACGATCCCGACGACCCGGTAAACTGGTCATGGACCAAGAAACATCTCATACTACTGACGGTAGCCTGGGGAGGGCTGGTTGCAGACTGGACCATCGCCAGTGGACCAACCGTCATCATAGAGCAGGCGGTGGAATGGGGCATCACGCCTAATGAAGCCAACCGTCCAAATAGTATCAGTGTTCTCCTTGGGTGAGTCTCCGCTGGTATATATCGTGAGAGCTTGTGTTTGACTCAAAATTCAATCAGGGGCCTGGGCGGATTGTTGTGGGTGCCCATGAGCTCGTTTTGGGGCCGCGCTCCAGTGGCGTTTTGGACCACAATCGCCGGTTTAGCAGTCTCCATCGGCGCAGCAGTTTCACCAACTTACGAGTGCTATTATGCAATGAGGGCCCTGTCTGCTTTGTTTCTTACGAGCGGCCAGACTATGTCGATCGCCTTTCTGAAAGACATGTTCTTCTTCCACGAACGTGCCCAAAAGATTGGCCTCTGGATGTGTCTATACATCGCCTCACCTTATCTTGGTCCTTGCTTGAGCGACTTCGTCATTTATGGGACGGGTTATTGGCCCGACGTACTATGGCTCTGTGTGGGTGTTAATGGCCTCCAAGTCATTTTGATCCTGGCTTTCCTTGACGAGACGTGGTATAATCGCGACGTGCATAGTCACCAGCAGCTCTCCCGACCAGGAGGCCTTGCACGGCTCGCGCGACTGACGGGGGTGTGGCAGCTCCAACATCAGAAAGGATACTTTCCGTCGACCATCAGTTCCTGTAGGAAATTCGCTATGACTATTACGAGGCCTACTGTCTTCCTTGTTTCATTAAGCTAGTAAGATCTCTGCCGGTTTCGATCCTAGCTGCCGATGGCTCCCAAACTAACCCCAGAATCAAGTCTTCTAGTTTCCGGCTGGGCCATTGGCATCAATATAAGCACTACTATTCTCTTCGCGCAACCCGAGTCTGCTGGTGGCTATGGATACACCACGCAAGTTGTGGGGTTCCTCTATTTTTCGCCTATTGTGGGAATATTTCTCGGTGAACTCTTTGGCCATTTTTTCAACGATTGGCTAGCTAAGCGCTATATCCATCGGCATGGAGGAGTGTTTGAGCCTGAAGTACGTCTTTGGACAGCCTACATCTCCTTGGCGGTGATGGCTCCAGCCTTTGTCCTCATCGGTCAGACCCTGAAACATCATTTAAGTGTTGTCGGACTCATTTTCGGATGGGGTCTGGCTTGCTTTGGCCTAATGACCTTGTCTGTGGCTGTGACTGCGTATACCTTGGACTGTTACGCTACTCTGCCAGCAGAACTAGGTGGTTGGATCAACTTTGCACGAACATTCGGTGGCTTTTGCATCGGATACTTCCAGGAACCTTGGGCAAACAAAGTCGGTATCGATGCGAGTTTTGGCACACAGGCTGCAGTTGTGGCATTTGCGGGTGTTCCCGTAATCATCGCACATATCTGGGGAAATAGGTTGAGAGCAAGATTTGGCAATCTGCACTGATTAGGCGCAATGTTAGCTGAGAGTGCAACCTTCCAGTCTCTTGGACTTATGATTGTTGAGTCTAACCTGAGGTTGAAATTTCTCAGCCAAGAATTTAGGGGGCATGGCTCATCTGAGAGGTTTTTTTTATTGTTCAGATATAGGTATCATGTATAAGATACGCAAAAGTTGATATGTCGTTAATGCGAATGTTTTTGTCCGAATTAAATTTGCCGGGTTGGACTATGAATATATTCGGAGTTATCGCGGATGAGGGCATCCCCACGGAGCATCTATACATGAGAGACTAGATGCCTTGACCTGAGATTGGGGACCCGGAGATCCTTTCGTCTATCTGTATAAAGGGATTCTTCTCACCCTTCCATAGGGATCATCTACACTTTCAACGCGGGTTCTTTTATGTTCCCAAGTCACTCCCGTAAATAAAAGGTGATAGGAGTAGTGTATATTACTAGATAAATGGCCCGTAGTTTAGGTGGCCAGACAACATATCATGTCTTGTGACAATATATACCCATATAGGACAACTTCACCCTACTAGTGTTGTCGCAGATGAGGGTATTCCCATGGAGCACCTCCATTCACAAGAGTAGATATCGTGACCCTGGGAGCATGGATGTGGGGGCTCGGAGATCCTTTCGTCTACTACGTATATAAGAGACTCCTCTCCACTCCTCCCGTAGGGATCACTTCGACCTACAATACATGCTCTTTTGTGTGTTCCCAAGTCACCCCAGTATATGAAAGCGATAATATTTAAATAAAACCTTCTATCAACTTCAAGATTGCCGGAGCTCATGCTGATGTCTCTTTATGCGATATAACACAGGGGTTAATAATATGTGGATTATCCTTTATAAGTAGCAACTAAAACCCACGCTCCGAGTTATTGTCAAGAAGCGTACTCTATTCCCAGCTGAGTTATTCATCCTCAAATACATATCGGTTCGTCAGTGTTCCAATATTCTCTATCCATACAGAGACCGTGTCGCCGTGTTTTATAAAGTTTGGTGGCTTCATGAATAAACCTACGCCGCCTGGTGTTCCGGTCATGATCACCGTGCCCTTCTGCAATGTAGTTCCCTTGCTAAAAAACGAAATGATCTGCCGTACACCAAAACAGAGATCCGACGTGTTTCCTTGCTGTCTGAGCTCGTCATTCACGAACGTCTTCAAGGATAACGTATCGGCTGCTCCTAACACGTGGGCAGCGACGAGAACCGGACCGAGTGGAGCATATTTGTCCAACGACTTACTGAAAGTCCACTGTGGTATTTGGCCAGCGAGTTCCGGGTCTCTTTGCCAGTCGCGGGTGCTGACATCATTTCCAGCAGTGTAGCCTGCTACATAATCTAACGCGTCCTCGTCCTTGACATTTTTACAATCTTTCCCAATGAGAACGACAAGCTCGCCCTCGTAGTCGAGCTTCTTTTGGGCAAACTTTGGAATCGGAATATCTTCGCCATGATCGGCCACAGAAAGGCTAGGCTTGGTGAAGGTGGTAGGGTACGGTGGCAGATTTCGACTGGCTTCAAGAACTGTTAAGATAGAAAAGGTGTCAGGTCCAGATTTCAAAGCCCCCTACATGCACTGGCGACTGCTGCTTACTATGTGACTTGTAATTCAAGCCAACACACTTCACGATAGGTGTATTCTTAGGTTCGATAGGACCTAGGAGCGTCTTCACCGTATCGACCTCGCCGGTGTGTTCGACACTGAGTGGGTCGTCACCATTCAGAACCTTGACTTGCAACTTGCCATCCCGTGCCAGTTGAGCAATGTTTTCCACCTCGGTAGGCTGCACGATCGGTTCGCCGTAGCGGATTTGATTATCTTGCGCCGAGACATAGCGGACAAGACGGTCCCACGGGACTTTCACTGGAGCCATTTTTCGAGTAAGACGAGAGACGGAAGAAAGCACAAAGGAATGATGGACCATGTAATGAATTGAAACAGATCTGGTGTTAGGTCTTGTGTATTTTGATGCTTTGAACGAAATATATATCGGTATGTTATAGAAGTACGGAAGAACCGATAGGCGGAATTGTTATTCGGTCAATAGCTTCGGGCGAGAATAAGAAATGCCACATGCTGCCTGGGCATGTCTTTCCGTCCACCACGGGGTCCGAGTGGTGTGGGAAATGTCTCAACCACCTTGGGGCCCACCACAAAAGCCCCGAGCAGCAATGTTTAGAGCACACACGACAGGTAACTAATTTAATCCTCGCCTGGAAGAAGAAAACAACTGGTTAGTCCGCGTCGGATACACACGGACACGGAATGCACAGGGCGAGGTGCTGTCTACTCATCCGGAGTACGGTGTGATCATCGTTGATACCGTTGCGTATTCCTCACAACCACTCCGGATTCCGCGTAGTCCCTACGGAGTAATTGTATCCACAAAACCCGCGACAATAGAGCCTATTACTTTATCTGCTTTCTCCATTGAAATGAAGTCTACGGAAACTTCAAAGCTATAAGTCAACAGTATATTATCCTAGCCTCATAGTCTCGTCACCCTACCGTATTTTTGTTAGCCACAGGACTGAGTAAGATATACTCACGACGTCTGATTCTAAACCGTTCATTGATGATCCCCACCACACGTTAGCGAGAAATAAACAACAATGCCGCTTCCAGAACATGACCAGCGCGTCCGTATTCTGAAGACAGCTTTCGTCACATACTACCATGCAGACTTAGCTGTGGCACGAAAGTTCTTGCTTGATTTTGGCCTGGTGATTGCCGAAGAGCGCCCTGGGAAAGAAATTTTCTTCCGTGGAACCGGGTCAGAGCCGCTCGTATATGTAGCTAGGCAAGCAGATGATGAATCCAGCTTCGGCGGAGGGGCTTACGAAGTAGAAACGCGGTATGAATTGGAAAAGGCTGCCAGAATGCCCTCGGCTACGGCAATATTTCCTCTGGACTTACCGGGAGGGGGGGAGTGTGTCACATTGACAGATCCAGCTGGCTACAAAATCCATTTCGTTTACGGACAACAGCCTCGAGTTCCCGACAGTCAAAAACTGCAAAAGCTTGTTGTCAACTACGAAGATGAGAAGCCGAGGTTGGGCAGCTTCCAACGAGTTCCTGCCGGTCCTGCGCCTGTGTATCGCTGGGGCCATGTTGGCGTGGCGTATCCGATCGGGATGTATCAGGAGATGTATGACTGGTACACGGGGAACTTCTCCTTTGCACCTACGGATATCTTGTACAAAGACGAAAAACCTTCCACTTGCTTCCTCCACATAGACCGCGGCCTCGAATATACCGATCACCACAGCTTCTTTATCAAGTCGGCCAAGCCAAACCAGAAGCCTAATGTGGCACATGCCGCCTTCGAAGTACATGACTTCGATGTTCAACAAATGGGACACAAGCACCTAAAATCTCAGGGATATAGGTTGTGCTGGGGAGTAGGCAGAGTAAGACCCATCCGTTCTTCAACGACATGTTCAATATTTGGGTGAAGGCGGACTGACACGCTTTGGGGTTAGCACCTTTTGGGGAGCCAGATATTTGACTATTGGTACGATCCAAGTAACTTCGTCGTCGTAAGCACTACTCCATTCCTTCTTTCGCCATGTAAAGCATATTGCTAATCATCTGTTCGGCCTCAAGGAGCACTACGCTGATGGAGATATGGTCAACTCTGAGACAAAGATTGGGAAGCTTCCTGCGGGACCAGAATCGTTGTCTGTCTGGGGACCTGAGACCCCGAATTTCTTTTAGTAGGTCTTCAATAGACTAGATCGAGTATGGTATGTTCCTTTCTCCTCCATCACCCACTTATGTACACACATGGGCGTTACGGGTAGGTCGTGGTTCAAAAGTCACAACAATATGTTGGAGGCTCGGAGGGTCTGAGTGGTAAAGGGTCACTTTATGTAGCAAATGTGTGCTTGGAGTAGTCGCTCATTATTTTCCCAAAAAGGGGATATCAATATACTTTGGGTTAAACCTTGGAGTCTCATTTTCACTATTGCTACGTAACTACTTATATAAGTAACATTACATGGCCTGTCACTCTTGAAACATCATATGAGTACAGACCGAAATTATTATCAGGCGAGGAACTCACACTGCCAGAGACCCATTACGGCGGTCCGTATAGAGATGGATAGCGTCTTTCAACCATAAATATCTCTCTATACCTTTAGTGCCAGATTACAGGGACAGTCTACAGCATGTCTAACTAATGGTGTAGTGCGGAGGAAACTACTTAATCCAGTCAAGACCCACGAACCACCTGTATTAGTGCTGACGGAATAGTGCCCCTATATCTAGTTCGATCCACGCAATTCAAACGCTTCATGCTATTATGTCCCCTGACACCCCCTTCTGCAAAGACCTAACCATTATTTTTTTGCTTCCTTCAGTGCTACTTTCTTTTACTATTCTATAAATAGGTCTGTATGTTAGGCACAAAACGTGGAGTATGCCACTATAAGTTATTATTTCAATCCATGGTATAAACGACGGACTTTTAGGGGAAACGGTTCCCGGTGCCATGATAAAACAAATACGAAAAGACAAGAGACAAGTATCTATTACAACCGGAAATAAAAACTAAAAGCTACCTCATACTGTTTTACCCATAACCAGTTCATAACATGAATTAGACTAGATTGAGGTTCTCTGGTGCTTTCTCATTGGTTTCAGCAATGTCCAATGCCACGAAGACCCTACTAACCATATTGTATGTTGCAATGGCTAGAGTGAGTTCGACAATTTCAGTTTCGTTAAACCCAGCCTCTTTCAACTTGGCAAATACACTATCCGGCACCGTGATTGCCCGTGACATGTGTTCTGTATAGAGCAGCGCAGCCCATTGCCGATCGTTTAAAGGACCTTGAGAAATGAGATGCTCCTGTTTAACAACGGACAGCTTCTCTTCCGTAAACCCTTCTGTAGCTAACAGCTTAGGGACGTGCCCGTTCCATTCGTGCCATGCTCCCGCGACGAGAAGCGTGCGACAAATGGCGATCTCAAGAATGTCTGTCGTTAGGGAGGTTTTGGTTCGTACAGCTCCGAGGAAAACGTTCCATGCTTGTAACTATGATAAGTCTCTGTGACGGAAAGGAATGTATGGGGCTGGCTTACCATCTGCGACTTTAGGAGAATGCAAAAGAGTAAGGTCCAGAGGAATTAGACCTTTAGCTCCCCGCCTGGCCTTCACACGCTCGACTATTTGCTGTTCTTCTGCAGACAGGTTTGTCGGGGGATTTTGCACGTAATTAAGACGCATGTTCAAGAAAGGTAGACAGAGCTATAGATTTGATTGGTATATGAGAACTGTTTAGGGGCACTTTGTTGGGATGTCACCCAGGTAAGACAAAAACCTATCTGAATATCGGGAATCGTGGGAGACTATCATGCTGATGCTGGTGATAACACAATTTAAAAGATCTCGGCGAGAAATGTCGAAAGATTTCCTCCGGTTATTAGGAAGATGTTCTTTCGTAGTTTTCTCTCCCCGGAAAGGCATAGAACTGCCTTCTAGTCCCGTGAATCTGATGCCGCACCCGGGATCGATATTTTAGGGAATTGCACGTAAATTGTCCCGGCATTTATGTCATGCAGCCGGGATTCCGTGCCGGCAAGGGTCAATCTAGTGTACAATTTCACACTCCGTACTCCGTGTTACCCCTGTACAAAGTCCTGGACACTGCCTTGTTGGCAAGGACGGTAAAAATAAGCTACGTATTCTGAACTTGGAATCAAAATTCCTACAGCAGAAACCTCGGACAAAATTCTTGAGATTCAAAGTCATCATCATCTCTAACCCCGCGTGATGAAAGGCTGGGTGAAATTGGACTTGAGTATTCACGATGTTATTATTCGGGGGACTGGAACGACAACTCCCCGTGACACCGCTGCTTACAGTACTTGAAATCATTTCTTTGCTCCCTAGAAGTTGCATACTGCGTTGTACGCCATGATTGAGCCCACTGCTCCCGATGCAGGATTATCAGGCACCAGAGTCTAGACCAGAATTCAAGTTTAAATTTTAACCAGTGGATGAAGTACTCGCAGCGTCTGATCAAGCTCGTGGTGTGCGCCATAAAGAAGCTAGCACCCCAAAACCCATCCTGTCCGGGGTGTTATAAGAAACCAACTGGAAGACCAAATAATTATCCTGTTCAGTGTTAAACTCCGCTATTACCTATGTGGGATTACACATTTATTAGACTTTGAGTCTTGTTATGCCGAATAATGCTATAAGAGTGCATGCAGTGATGGGAAGTAGAAGACCCAACAGTCTCAGCATGAGAGGAATCAGACGGTCCGTGAGCCTGGATCACGCTGAAAAAAAAACCCCCAAGCCTTTTTGCCATCAAATCTTGTTCAGGTAACCATGGAGTTTCTTCAATACCTTCAAAGGAGCACACATTACCCCAAGGAACTATATGTCTTGGAAGGTAGGCCTTCTTAGGCATTCGTTCCTTTCCCCAAAATTTGTTCCAAGACGGATCGTAGCTTGGCCAGTGGATCGTCAACCAACCGTTGGCATCGCCATGCTACAAAATGATCGGGCCGGACCAGCACCACACCTGTTTCGCTCACTTCGCGGACCCGGTGCCAATCTTGGTAACAGTCCATGTAGTTACATCGGAAACCAATCGTATAGCCTTTGACCTGAACACCTTTGTCCACAGAGATAGTTTCGGCCGCCTTAACCCATCCCTCGCCACCAATACCCGTGAATAGGGTGAATCGGCCTTGGCCACTCAAATCCAGCGTAGATACTCGTGGTGATAGAGCGTCCGCTGCTAGCCAAACGTGTGGCAGATGGTATCCCGGATAAGTGCTCACCATCACCTGCCTGAGAGGTTTAATGTGACTGAAGTCTGGGCCATTATCCCCAGCCTCGACAGCAACTGCCGCGGAGCCGAGGTAAACTTGATTCATCTGAATACCGAGTGCCTGGACTTCATCCTCTATCGCCTCCAGAGCTCGGCGGAGGCGCTCGCGCATCTCCTCCCCTTCCGGAGTGGCAGACCGAAGGAGCCCAATCGCCCGTTCTCGACTCTGTGGTTCCAATCCTAGTATTGCCCATAGATCCCGGTGGGCTTCCATGCCGTCATTCGCGCGGCGGACTACGCCGTCGCCGACCGGCTTTCGCTCTGGCGTCAAGGTTCCGAGTAATATAGGGGCCGCCCATCCTTTTATGACATAAGCTAGTTTCCATGAGAGATTGAACGCGTCGGAAAGACACGTATTGCTCCCCAGACCATTGATGGGCGGATGTCGGTGAGTGGCATCTCCTATGCAAAAGACGCGGCCTTTTTGCCAAGTCTCAGCAACTTGGTCGTTGATCGACCAGGAAAAATATGACAAGATCTCGACTTCCACGGTATTGTCTCCAATCATCTCATGCAGCCGTCGTAGGAGGGATTCCCTTGTCGGCTTGAAGTCGTTCGGGTCCTTGGTCGCGGGGTGCATTGACACCACGAATTCGTTCCAGGGCTTTACCATGCGGAAATTCCCCACCGATGACCATTCTGGTGCCTCCGTGTTCAACACCCAGTTGAGACTCCCCGGCCGATGGGTGAGGTACTTGGAAAGATCTGCCTTGATATGGACATTGAACGCCGTATTAACCTGCCGTCCGACCACGGCGATACTAAGTGCCTCCAGCACCGGGCTCCTCGCCCCGTCTGCACCGACTAGATACTGCGAGAGGACTAGGTACTCCTGCCCGCTGGCCCGGTCTCGCAGGACTGTTTCTACACCATTCGGTGTTTCCTTAAGGCGGACGAATTCGGTGTAGAATTTGAAGTCAGCCCCGCGTTTTGTTGCCTCCTCAACTAAGATGGGCTCCATCACATTCTGGGGAATGTCGGACATTTCACAGGGGCTGGAGGCGATGTAATCTCCTTTCTGGTCCGGCTTGTTGCCGAAAGCCCACAGACGTCCAAACTCCTCGCCGTTCAGTTTGTTGAGCCATGAAGCATGTTCTAGTTCTATTAATCGCTGTTGGTCAGACCTGGCATGCTTTATATGAATGATCAATTGGTTGATGTAGAGAGTTGGGATCCCTCACTAGTTGCTGGAGTTGCGACCTGCTTCATTCTCTCTTCGAGCCCTGCATCTCGCAAAACCTCCATGGCTCTTTGGTTGACAATATGTGCACGAGGTGTATTGGCAGTTTCCCGATGCTTTGACACCACCAGACACTTGATGCCGAGCGTGGCTAGGTGCAATGCTGTTGCTGCCCCTGCGGGACCAGCACCGATGATGAGCACAGGGACCTCCATGGCAACTTCGTGTGCCTTGGTCGAAGATTGTTCTAGCTAGACAAGGAGTGATGTTCTGACAGCAAGTTCTGGTTGGTAATCGACTAAGTTATTGAAAACTCGATCGAGGCATGCCCAATGATCCTGTTCTCGTCCATTTGATTATATCCGATTACCAATATTAATTTCCCTTAAACCAACACAACGCTTTTCATATTGAAGGCGAGTTATCCGAGCCCATTGCGGCCCTTATTCCGAGTTATAGCATGTTCCACCATTGATCGGCTTACCAAACCCTCGCACCGGAACTCCGTGAGGGTTTATCACGTTGTCGCGGTGGGCTCCGAGCTGAAAAATACTCTGTGCGATTTGAAGATCACAGTGATTCCAAATCAGACATTTCTCGACCATATTCAAGCCTTTCAAGTGAGACATGCTCTTCCCCAAAATAAAACCCATGAGATGAAGTTGGCTGGATCGAAATATTAGGTTTCCAGCTGAGACTGAACTGCGGGAAAGTGATACTTCTGGAGAAAGTGTGATAAGAAGGTAGTTCAAGTTGATGTCTATAAGAATATATCTTGCAGCGCTTCATGATACTTGCGTACCTGAAAAGTAATCTCTAATCTTGTCATTTCCTGTTAGACTTTAAGTTCTAGATGCCACCCTGACACAATGCCGCTTGCTCCGGCACTACCGAGATCAAATTCCCTCTCTTTAACGCACTGCTGATATTGGATATGGTGCATAGCTCCATTTGGTATTGAGTCTCTACAGTCCAGGTGCCCATATGAGGAAGGAGCATGACCTTACTGCTCTCCAATAAACCGTTGTGGATCTTAGGTTCATTCTCGTAAACGTCCAGACCCGCGCCAGCGATGAGACCTTGATTAAGAGCCTGGACAAGCGCAGCTTCGTCGATAACTGACCCGCGTGCTGTGTTGATGACGACAGCGCTGGGCTTCATCAATTTGAATTCTCTGGTTGAGATGATATGATGTGTCTTAGGGTTCAACGGCAAGTTGAGGCTCAACGCGTCACTTCTCCTTAGGAGGTCCTCAAAGGAAACGTACTCTGCGCAGTCTACTTTGTCCTCGGCCAACTTCCTACGACTATGATAAATGATAGTCATCCCCAAAGCTCGCGCTTTTTTTGCAATATTAATACCGATGCTTCCCATGCCGAGGATACCGAGAACTTTTTTCTGAGGATCATGACCTAGATTTGGAAGTGGGTTTCCCCTCCATTCCCCTCGGCGAAGGGAAGTTATAGCTGGATAGAAGTTGCGGAGGGTCCCAATAAGTAAAAAGATTGCCGTGTCAGCTGTAGCATCGTCGGTCACATTTGGCGTATTGGATACATAGAGAGGAGGTTGTCTTGCCGTGCATGCTTCGATGTTGATCTGATCATACCCAGCACCTGCATTTTTAGTACGGTCAGCGGTGTCAGATTCTGATCTAGACAGAATAGATATTTTTATTTCTTCGTGTCCCCTTCTGCGCATAGAGGGGAGAAGAGGCTGCGGGTAGTAATGCATGGCACGACATAAAATATATTTGCTGTGCCAGGTTTCAAGGCTTGTCATTTGACAATGAAGGTCGAAAGGGGAGAAAAGCATGTATCTACTCACCACTGTGGCATAAGAAGATCCAGCTCTTTGGTAAAGTATCTATCAACTCCTGGTCGAAATTTCCCGTAATCGAGACTGACGCAAGGGTTCTGTAGGCTGCAACTACACCATCTAGGCTTCCTTTCCTACAATCCCGTATGAAATCCTCTCGGTTCCTTGCGGAGGTCTCAACAATATCCGCGATGTTGCTCAGTGCTTCCCACTCTCTGTGTGCACTACATTCCAAGAGTGAAATTAGAGCCTCTAAGCTTTGAACTGAAAGAGAATTTTAGTTAGTTGACGACTTACTGTTCAACTTCTCCAATAAGTAAAACTTTCGGTTTTCCAGATGACATCTTGCAGAGAAACTTAGGGGGAGAGGCTTAGAAAACTAGTAATCGAATAATGACACTGGGGAATATCCTCAGAGTATGACATGTATTGAAAGAATGGGGCAAGGCTTATGAATTATATTATATACGACTGCCTCTATCGTTTGATATCAAGCTAAAAATAAGATGCATTCGGGCAAGATTCGCAGAAGACCTGGACACCGGCATAAGATCTTGTCTCTGCTGCAGCTGGCATCCTTTCCATGGAGATAAGCACATGGTTTCAAGAAATTTGCGTCTAGGCACTTCTAAACAAGGTAGAGACGTGTGTGATAGATTTTCAAGCTCCGGCACCAAACATATGGGTAGTCATTTCTCTGTCTGATAGCCGCAAGCAACCTACTTACGAATCTGGCCAGGCGACTTGACTTGTTCAGTAATTGATCGAGGTCAACCCCTCTCCTAACCCTCTTTCAGCTCCTAGAAGCTATTGGTGGGCATCTGGTGCCAGATTGCTTTTCAGGAGCGGAGGCGCCGTATGACTCCATTACAACTATGATCACGGTATTACGGAGCACGGGGTGGTAGAAGACTGTCGCCGGCGTTTCTCGGGTAGCGGAACTTGGTGGTGAATGGGTCTTGGCGATTGACACGGAATTCCGATCAGTTCTCCACCCAGGTATCCATGAAGGGCAATCGGATACCTCCGACTCCCTGGCGGGCATGCCGCCACTCGTCTCCCTCCGAATTATTGTACAAACGGACTGATTCGGTGCTAAAGGATGGCTGGCCGCTTAGAAAAGAGATGGGTTTGTTTAATCAACTAGACGTAGTATACGCAAGGGTTCAACGACAGAATCAAAAGGGGCAGGAAATTGATCTCTATTATGTAGAATACCGCACAGCATGCTGCGTGCAACAAGAATCATGTCCCTAGCATGACACGGGATTAGCTAACTCCATTGGACCTGTCTGTAATGGAGGCTCCTTGCCATGGCCAAGTCAAGACGGACTGCTAGCTAACCTAACCTATGTAAACCGTGTTGATTTTGGGTTCACATGAAGACTTAGAAAGTTTCTCGGCATCGACATCGATAGTTGAAGTCAATTCTTGGGTCCAAACAACGCAAAGAGGTCCGTTTGGAGTTCTCTCCCCGCTACCACTGGAGGGTTTGCGGGTAGCATGATCACGAGCAGCCGAACCCACCCATCCCCTTCATTACTCCACCCATGCATTGTAGCCTGTTGAACGATAATTCCCCCCTCATTGACTTTCGTCTTTGATCCGTCGTCTAAAGTCAAGACTACTGGGCCTTTCTGCACGATAACATAATCCAACGAGATCGAGCGATGAAGTGCTCCGACAGAGTGTGGCGGTATGTCCACAATTCGAAAGATAGAGCCGCTGTTCACGAACCCCGTATCTGCTAGAGCTCTATCGTCCGGTGAGGACACATCTGCCGGGATTGTATCACTGGACCAGATTAGAGCCGAACCGGTACCATGCGGTAAGATTTCGGTAGAGATCTGAGAGTCGCGAGTTATAACGGCTTCTCCTCGCTCGTTGTGCGAGGTCACGATCCGGCGCAATGGGAGAGGAGGAGACATGGCGATGATTCGTTATATCAATAGTAGAGAGGATAATTCGCTATCACAGGGAGTCTTGCATGAATTTAGGTAACCACGATGTTGTTGTGTGGGAGATTTATAGCTACAGCTACAACTACAGCTACAACTACCTGTGATGCCGTTACTTATACCTACGGTACAACGCTTCCTTTGTTCCCTTAAGAGATAAGTACCGACATGTACCACATGATCTAGGTAGCACACCGCTCTGAGAGTCGTGCCGATCATCAAGACAGTATATTGCTTTAGTGTAGTTAAGGGTTATCCACCATTATGCTAACCAGACGGCGACGGAATGCCTAGGTAGTATGTTGTTCCGACCACAATGTCCCGCATAGGTATGCAAGTTCCCTTTCCGGGACCGAAGGTTGCCAGCACCTAAAGACCCAAGTCAGTCCGAGGTTTCAATACTCATTAATGTAAGGTCCGGTCTTGGCTGGGTTTCCCATTCACTCCGCTCGCCTAACCCCGTACCCCCACTTGCATGTGGCCTATATGATGGGGTCCATTTGCGTCTATAGAGCCACTTGAACTCTGCTATGTCTAATACGTTGCTATGGCGGTTTGAGGGTGTCAAGTTACGAGCCTCCTTGAGATACGCGTAACAACGTAACCTAGTTGTTATGAAGAAAAGCTGGGTATGTAATAGATTGATGGCTCATGTATAATGCAATGACCTCTTTGTTCTGTACCTCTTGTTACACCGTAACACCCCTGTTACCTAGTTTCTAATAGGAGTCCTTCGCATACAATGGATTTCGTGCACTGGCCCTGAACTGGCCTCCAATCTATGGTGCCCTTAATGCTTCCGACCTGGATATACCTAGTGTAGTTCAAGACTGCTTGTTATCTACCGGATGAAGCATATCCATTAGCCCCGTTACTTGCGGCCATAGATACTGTCGCATCAACAGGGTCACCTGCAATGAGCTCTCTTTGCGGTAGGACCCCGGCATTCTCGAAAGTGCGGAACGTCTGAACCCAAGTCTCAAAAGTGTCATCGTACCGATGCCATCCAAACTTCCGAGCTTTGGTGATAGAAGACAAGGTCGACCAAGCCTTACCGATGTTCCAATCGAGGAATCCCCAGGTTCCCCAGTCAAAGGCTTCTTTGGTACCGCCGTATTTGTCACAGATACGGTGCCACACCTCTCTCTTCCCATCGACCCAATTTCCCATGGGAACATCGTTGGCCTGGGTCTCCGTCGTCCCTTCCTCGGCGAATTCGGTTTGTAGGGGAATCTGGCTCCATGTCAGAACGGGTTCCTAGATTCAAAACCGTTTGGGTGATCCCACGTCGATGCCGAAGTACTTGCCAACCTTCGGAAAGAAATACCTCCACACAAATATGTCACCGTTGGTATGATTAAACGCTTCATTCGCTGTATGTTCCTGCGTAACCGCCCATACTGAGAGATCGGCTATGCTCGGAGCATACGAGTTGTCGTCAGCTGTGTAGTAGAACAATTTATTGCCTGGAAACTTGGGGATCTCCCCAAGCTCTTTGCAGATTAACATGTACAAGGCGATAGTAAGAGCCTGAGACATGCCGTTTTCTAGAGAGGGGTGAGTGTCAGCTCGCTTTCTTTATTTCGGAGGGACGTTTCCCCAGTCGACTTACTTCCTGGGGTGAAACCGACAATGGCGTTGGGTCGAATGATGTTGTAAGACCAGGGCCGCTTGCGTTCGAGGCTAAACATGAAATCTTCTTGGGGGTAGTAGAAGTTTGTGCCTTTGTCGTCGTACCTAGGCAAGTCTTCCAAAGCTGGGCTCATGACAGGTCCAAGGTGGACGCCATAATGCTTATATTCAGTTAGCAGGTACTGAGGCAACCTCTGCCGTGAGTATGATCGGCCCTCACCTTTCCACCAGTCTGCAAACACACACGTTGCAAGTTTGACCCGGCTACAGTGTCGATCGCGGTGAGGAAATTCTCAAAGAGTGGCACATTATGTTCCTTAAGCTGAGCGAAATCGTCGTGGTGGATGTACGATGTGAAGAAGGCATGGGTGACTCTGCGGCACAAAAACGCCATCCTCTTGATACTGACCTCGAGGGGTTGCAAAAAGTCTATTGCGATGAACCGGATACGGTAGTCCTGCCAGTAGGTTTTTAAAGGGCTTCGCGACGTGATGATAATCTCGGTCCTACAAAATAGTGTCAGTGATCGTCGTCAAAGCTTGGCTGGAGACTGGAGTCTCCTACCATTCTTCCGGTGGCTGCCGAATAAGATGTTCCACGATGGCGTTACCACTAATACCGTTGACGCCAGTCACAAATGCTACCTTCCCTTGCTTAAGAGGCATGTTGGCTAACAGAAGAGTGAATAGTTCCCCACGTGATTCGTTAGATTATGTTGTAGGTTGAGCTTTTTTGCGACTTGCCAAAGTATCTAGTCTATGGTCTGTCCAGTGGTACCCCAAGATAATGTCGTTCTTCTAGCTTTTTAAGGTTGATTAGTCTCCTTAAACCGGCCATGGTTGACAATTGAGCTGGTAAAGCTACCGGCGGTTTCGTGGTTCTCGGAGTTCCGTAACTCCTTTGGCTACCAAGGGTGGACGGGGGGTTCAGAAATTCTCCTTAGCCCCTCACAACATGGAAGTGTTGCGGTTTAGTCAAGGTTCATTTAGGATATGGTCAAGTCAGCGTATTGAATCAATAATGAGTTGCCTAATCACTGGAATGAGGGTTGCACAATTCAAGTAACCCCCACGAACAGCATGAGCATAATTTATGTACGGCTATAATTGGTGTTAGATTTTTTTTAATTTTACTACGACTGTGCGTTGGTCCGGAGAACGCCTGCCAGGGTGTGCAAGGGAGTTAGAAATAGCATCATTCTTTTAGTATTACTGTTTTCTGCTGCCCAACACTCTCTATTCCTTTAACTCTCTAAAGTTCTTGTTGAGCTCCTTTTTCATCCATGACTTTTCTACTTCATAATGTTCATTTCTTCGTCTATTCTCCAAGTTCGGAATAATATGCGCCTACTCTGACCCCACCTCTTCAAAATTTTGCTTAGATTCTAGTATAAGAAAGCTCTACACACAGGTCAGAAACCTCTTCTAGTTGAATGTTCAACCCACGGTATATGAGCATTAACGACATCCCGGACGCCACAGTTTGCCTGTATGTGTGTTGGGTAGCAGAACTTCTTACGCATGGCTGTTGGGCAGTTTCGTACTGCTAAGGATCGTAAGAGCGCTATATACTACCAGAAGGTACATGTCGTTGGAAGGTTTAAAATAACTACCTAGCCTTGAAAAACTGTACTTTCGCTTTTTTCTTAATTATGAGATCAATGATACTACTCCCAGTCGAACAGCAGGCTATCGACAGTTAACTCCCTTTTCAACACGGCAGCCTTTCTCCAGTAGATGTTCTTTACACTCTATTTGTAGCAAGAGCTTCAATGTTAGTGTAATTATTCTGGAGTGTAGAGTATCCTGACTTACCTTTGCCATAAAAGGGGGACATAGGGGGATGGCCGACCTACCAGAAATCTCTATCAGCTCGTTAATATGTACAATGTCTTACTAGTTTCACTAGATCAGCTACAATGCGTCATCTCCGATGAGACAAGCCGCGCACGAAGTATATGGGCTTATGAAGGACGTACCCGCTGCCGGTCCTCCATCACGACCATGTTCTCCTACCCTGGTCCTTCACACTAAGATCCTTATTTCAGTGAAAGAACCGCTTATATATATTTGAAGTTCATTTATATTGACAATCATAAAGAGCCTATACGGTATATTATACGCAGCTTTGACTGTAAAATACTCCAAGAGAAAGTTCAACCGTAAAAGGTCAGTCATACCCATCACAACTTTTACAAAACCCATTGTGTTATAACACACTAAAACATCGTACTATGTATAGAAGTAAAAGTCGCGTCCACTAATGAAATGCAGCCTGACAATATACATCATGATCGATATTTCCATCGCCGATCTGATGCTCTCTTTCTAGAGAAATATCCAAGGATGTTTGACTTGGTGAGCTGCCGTTCGTCGATCCATCTAGTCACAGTACATATTTCTTTATTGATACCTACACCTGATTACG
This sequence comes from Biscogniauxia mediterranea, assembly GCA_018398605.1. Classification (NCBI taxonomy): domain Eukaryota; kingdom Fungi; phylum Ascomycota; class Sordariomycetes; order Xylariales; family Xylariaceae; genus Biscogniauxia; species Biscogniauxia mediterranea. The sequence continues at coordinate 105,155 of JAGXTR010000004.1, forward strand.
GGTACTAAGTTACGGCCGGGGCCATACTCTTACGGGGAAACATACGCAATATAATGCTCTTGTTTAACAGCAGGCCATTTAGTTACACAATAATGTGGTAAGAAAAGTGATCTGCATTGATTGTCGTACTGCTGAATGTTATCATTACTGGATATCGCTTATAAACAAAAGCCTCAAGTCCTCTTCAGCTGGTTTCTCCAAACTCGGCACCTCCGTAAGCTCATCTTCTTGTCTCATTAATAATAATTCGGATTGCTAGACAACCAATGAAATTGTTAGAATAATGTGCCAACCTACGTCGTACGATGGTGTACAAAGAGGGATGGAACTCGGTAGTAGTCTGACATAGAGCCATGCGTCGACCATCTTCTTCAAATTGGCATTGTGATACATAACTCGATACATAACTTCTTCAAAGACCGTCATCAAGGTGTGTCCTTGTTTCACTGTAATGATCATCGCTTCAGGATAGATGGTAATACCAGATTGGACGCTGTAATGGTCGGTTTGTTTCTGTCCGATTTCCCCCAGAAGGTAGTCAGTAGAAACACAAGCCGTGTGTTATTTAAAAGAGTGCCCGCTCTCGTATTTTCTGTAAACGTGTCCATTATTCCTCACCATAATCCCCAGGGAATTGAGCAGTAACCCCCCCCCAGCATCATATCTTATTCATCCAGAAAGTAGCACTCTCTCCTTCATTATGCCTTCGCTAAAGTTCACCCTCGTTTCTGGGATCATGGCTGCCACGGCGAAGGCCTATTCGAATAAGTCCGTAATGTGACATCCGTCTCGTTGCTGGTATATGAGTTAACGTATATTTAGTTGTGCAGGCTCTGCCCTTTCACCTAGTCTGGGAGACTGCAACACAGGTCTCAAAAATATCAACCCAAGCACCCAGTACTCGGACCAAGCACAGTTTTCTTTTGGTCACTGTTATATTATCTATGCAACTAACAATGCAGGAGCTCAGCCGGTCAGTTAAATCTACAAGCTCCTTACGATGGCTCCTAATGCTTCTAACAGGTATCCGGCCAAACCATTCTGGATACGGCACACCATATTCTGTCTGACTGTTCAAGCCGCCACGGGAGTTACGGGACAAACAACTGCGGTAGTTGTCATGTGACAATCAATTACAGATCTTAGAACCTCCATGGGATGGATCAGATGCATCAATATCTAAGATCTCAACCAACATGTTAGAAGGGTGGTGTCACATATAACGTGATTCCACAAGTACTTGACACTTGAATATATATATGTAAATATATATATTAGTGTACACTCGTTCATTTCTATATAGTTTATATTAGATAGATCTGTGGTAGGTCAGTCTAATAGTACGGTCTTTGTATGGGACTGTTACGATCCCACTGAACACGTGACCGGAGGGAAGTCACGTGAACGCCGGATCTGGAAGTAACTACATTCCTTTCCGTTTATGGCAATTGCGGGCGACGCGGGCGATGAGCGCCCAGAGCGCCCGCCCAAGTCGGCGCGCAACCACCTTAGTATATATAGACCCTTTATTTTTTTTAACTTTAGTCACTCTTTTAAGAGCGATCAATTCAAGAGTATTACATTAGTACTGGAAACACTTTCCTTACGACAAGACCTGTGACCTCGATCCCTAGTTATCTCTGATTACATGAACACGCGGCCTTGCCGTAACAGGGACGCATTTATGAGTTATGTGACATGTGACACTTGGTAAAATACATATTGATTACATTAGGTACGTGTAGTAAGTACTAATATAATGGGGGCTCCGCCCCAGCCATAAGTGGCTGTGCTACTTGCTGCGCCACTAACACCCCCCACTATCCCCATCTCCCTTCCCTCTCCCCTCCACCATCACGTGACCTTCGCGTCGCGTTGGTTTGATTTCCTCATCCATCCATCCATCCAATTCCCAACCTCCTCCACCTTTTTTCTCGCATACCCATACACTACATCTTGATCCATCCCATCCACCCCATCCATCCCATTCATCCCATTCTTCTCTTCTCCGTCATCAAATACCTACCTATCTATCATCTTCCCTTCGCTCAGCTTTATAGGTACTCGCACCGGCGGGTAACCTCGCTTGCCTGCTCAAGGCCCGCGCCAAGTTTGAGGGTTATTCACAACCAAAACCATCTCTACCGGCTTCTACCCATCGTCTACGGCCGATGGAAGACCTGGGGTTTTGGCAAGGCGTCGATTTTCCAGCTGTCCATATTTGCAGAACTTCGACTGTCTGCCTGTGATAACTAGTGTCGGCTTGGGCGGCGTGGCTGGGCGGTGCTTGCGGGCACGAGCTACCCCTTTTACACTTTTACTTTACATTTTCTTCTTCAACTTGTCCAGGAGTCAAGGCTGCTCCACCTGCCATCAGAAGAAGCCTGGGAGGGAGGGATTCTTCTGTCCAATCCCGCCGTGGCTGGACAGGAGGGCCCAGATTTTGATATTCACTTGATCTTCTATCTTGCACACGACTCTGCTGACGGCTGTGCAGGTGATATTATACTATGTCTTCCACAGTCTCCGACTCCAGTTCGGATTCTGGTGGCGCCTCGAGTTTGGACATCGATCTGACGGCCCAGCCAACGGTGGTGACATGGCGCAGCTCCGACGGCCAGCTTCAATCTCTACCCCAGCTGAAAATGGACCTGCACTACAGTGTCCACTCCGACAAGGCTTTCTTCAAGTTATGCGCTACCATCACCCTGAAGCCCCCGCCGCGCGCAAATAAAACCACTATATATCTCTTCATCTACCCCGAGCGCATTCAAACCCTCGCTATCGACGAGTGCCCATCGCCGTGCTCTGCTTCAGTGCAGTCGCTAGGATCCGATGTGACCTGTCTACGTTTCGACTTGTCCAGACCCCCGGCCCTCATCCTACCCAAATATTCATTGCAGCCACGGAACAAGCTGTCCGGTGACATGTTGAATTCCTTCAGGCTCTTGGCCCAACAGACCAGCTTTGCTGCTTGCTTGAGCATACCTGGCAGGACTTTGCCCAGAGGACGGCTACTCTCACTTTGTGAAGCGGCCTCTAGACATGATGGGTTGAAGTCAATAGCTGGTCGTAGTGGAATTACTAGTTTGTATTCTGGTCACGGTGGAAGGATTGTTGAGGGAGACAGCATCGGTATTTCTACTCAGTCTGCTGCCCGTAACAAGCCAAGCTCTACATCCGAGATCGTCGCGGAGGATCCTCCTTCGTATGAAGAGGTTCCTCCTGGTCCCAGGTCGCCACTTCGAGGTAAGTCTGCAACCATCGTCACTGCCCGTGCTCTACTGAAACAAGGTGTGTAGATGGGCCTAGTAATCCTAATAAGCGGCGGCGCCGTAGTTCCGAACCCGTAGAAGGCCTGGGTCTGAAGTATATTGAGGATATATGTTCCCAGTTAGTAGATAGGAAGCTTGCCGACCTTAGGCGCGAGATGACTAGTCAACTCAGAGACTTGGAAACACGTCTTAGGAGCCACATAGATGAGCGTCTGAGCGAGCAGCGCGAAGATGTAGAGGGGGACGTAAACGCCAAGATAGAAGATGGGTTTGATGGTCTTGAAGTGCAGCTCCAAGATTATCTCCAGGATTATCTCCAAGGAGAGATGAAGGAAGCCGAAGCTAACATCGAGAACAACATTATGGAGCATATAAGTAGTGCGAGTGTATCGCTGCAATTTAATACGTAACACTTGAGATCCAGAGCGACTTGAACCCATTGACCCTCCTAAAATAGCTATGCGTTCTTACCATTCCGTCTAGGCCTTATGTCTGGTAGTTATCATTATATTCCTGTACCAATTACACATCGCTGGTGAGTCCTCACGTCTCACCATCTCTTAGTACTTGCTAACCTAGGTTATTACTCTGACGTCTGTTTTGTAGCCGGTAGTGCAGCATACAATTTCAGTGCGAAGTTTTAATGTGAGAACATATCATATTAAAGGATAGCCTTCTTCCTTCCAAGCGGCTACTTCTACAGCAGCCGACGCGGGATTCATGCTCAGGCCTTTTTCCTTCCCAGATAGTTCAAAGATACTGACTAACAACATCGAAAAAGACGGCTTGTTGTCTTTCACGAACCCATCCGTTACATTCAATGCTCCTCCGTCCGATCTTGTCTGCGCTGTACCTGTACGCAAGAAACATGGCATCGAGGGGGCCGGACGGGTCAAGAAGCCTAGATCCAGCGGTGATCTGCTTCGCTGGATCGGGAGGAGGAGGAAGAGGAAAGGGTATACTCGCGAAGACGGAGGATGAGATGACAAGCATCGCTAACTCTCGGGCTCTGCTTATATATATATATATATATATATATATATATGTATAACAGGAAAACAGCAGCCTTTTAGATATCTCAATATATCAGATTCTACGATAAGACTGGGTCTGTCTTCGGGATAATAAGGTAAGGAGTTATGACTGTTTTTCTTAGTGTCCTAGGTTAAGATAAAGCAAGGGACAGCATCCATAGTGCGATTTGGCCTAATCACAAAATGCCAGTTGCTAGACTTCAGAAAAAGGGGGGGGAGTTGAGCTGCCCGCATAGGAAGCGCAGCCCTCTCCGATTCGATATCAGGGAGCATGAAATATGTGCTAACAAATCCTATCCCGATATTTCCAGCATGAAGTGAGTGATTATTTTCATAAAATAGCTAATGGGGATCTTAAGGATCCAAAGGTTCCACACCAAAGCATGATGTTTGGACGTCTTCAGTTCGCTTTAGCAGACTCAGACAGCTTCTATTTCACTTGTGGAACATCTAGCTCCCAAAAACTGTTCTTGAATATAAATACCTATAACTAATATCTAGGTATAGGAAGCACCTAACTGCTTATTATTCAAAGTCCTCCCTCTTCTGTCCCTGGTGTCAACAAACTTTTACGAGAAACCGTGACAGGACAGCACACCTTGAGCAATGCCCACACCCCCAGCAACAGCAAAAAGTCAACCAACATACTGATCAGGAAGACGGTTTCGATGGATCTGTGGAAATCCGACTGAGAAGCCGTCAAAGTGACAATAAGATTAAGGATTGGGTGACGCTCTGGAAACTTCTTTTCCTGGGTGACGTCGTGATACCAGACTCAGGTATATCCGCTTCCAATGGTTGCTTCTATTTTTAATGTAGCTGACTCCCTAGTAGACTTTGTTCCTGTCGTTGAAGATCATGAAATCTAAGCTTTCTCCCCGTTGTCCATCTCCATTAAAAGTAACTTGTGCTATTTTCACGGGCTAGGCGCTTGTCAAGAGATGCATCAAATGTAGGTTGCAGGGGTTTACTAAAAAAGCAAAATCCAACTCGGACGTGTTTAAGAACTGACGTTGACTAGGTCTGGTACTGAGAGTGTCATCATTATTATACTACTAAGTTCAAGGTATGTCTGGTGGTAAGGAAAACCTATATCCAAGCGTTTCGAGGTTATCCTGTGAGGTTTACTTTTTTAGACGGGACCAAGCCATATAAAGAAAAACGTCGATGCAAATTCTCGTTGTTTCATCCCATCCGTACCTTGTTGCATTAAGAACGATGGCAAAACCAAAGTCAGACTCTTACTATGCACAACTACTCAAGTCAGCCAAGGCGGACAGGTAGACCAGCGCACCACTATGGAAGGTTAGCAGAGACACCGTGCCGAGTTTTCGATATTGCATGAAATACGCAATTTCACCTCCCCGCTGGTAAGGCGCCTTCTAGGGCTTTGGTTTCTCTCCACTGACTTGACATCTTGAATCATAGCATGTTGGGCATAAACCTCTAGATCTCAGAGCTTGGACGTAGGTAATTGATGAAGTGCTAGAGATGCTAGAGATTCGGTGTCTAGTGTTAGGACAGTGCTTTTCTCAAGTATGTTCTTTGCTGTAACGGAATCCTGGGGATCGATTAGGGTGTGGCCGGACCGCAGGTGGCATCAGTGATGGCACCGAGAAATCGCAAAGCAAAGTACCCAAATAGACGTTTTTCAAGAGACAAGCAAAAATCGACAACTACCTGCCCCTGCGCTCTGTAAGGTTCTTTTGCCTCGGGATATTTCATCAGATCAGGAAGGCCGAGCGGTTTAAAAAGCTGAAAATAGCCGACGATTCATTCCTTTATTAGTTCGAGACGCGGCGCTTGTATCTTTCCTAATGAAGGGTGTTAGTTCCGAAGACGATTCATGGTAATTCCTGGATTCTTTTTTTTTCAAAACTTAGCATCTTGTCGTCTATGCGTTTCCGGAGCGAGCACGCCACAGTGGATTACTACTACTCCTGTTCCATCTTACTCTTGAGCTTCTCACTAAGCTATCCTGGGCGGGCCAGTCAGTTCATGGCCGGTTCGCGCGCGGCGCCCAGACACTGTCGCGCTTGGCCTTCTACTGCCTTGGCACATGCGGTTACTGAGGTGTCTAAGGGACCCTGGGGAAAATCGGAATTCCCAATTCCATGGTTACACTTATAACGGGTTTGTTGGTTGACAGGGACGGGGGACGGGGGGCCGGATGCTTATCGGAGATAGCCAACGTCCCTTGACAAAAGACCCCGGGGCAAATCACCAGGGTGGATCTAGGGTGAATAGAGAGGACCCTGGCTTCATCGAGGGTTGAATTGACCAAGTGTTCAAGCTTGTCTTATCTGCCCTGGCCGTCTGAATGTGATGTAAAAATGTTAAATCGAAGCTCTCACAACGAGGCAGCATTGGCCACCTGTTTGGAGTTATGTGTATAAGAATACTAAGTACTGAGAATCGAGGTCTAGCCCTAGTGGATCAGGGGAGGGATAAGTCGGAAAATACGTTTGTGGGCTCAGGCTATACTCTTTAGAATCCTGGCCAACTTCATAGCTGTTAAACTAAAAGTAATACGATGACATAGATCGACAAGCGCCTTAAAGTAATTGCGTAGCTAGAAGTGTCCCCTCTAACACATCTAACCTAAAGGGGGGGTGGTTGCTCGTACACACTTGTCACCAAGAGGACTATCAACTACACTGTAACTTGTTGAGGATCACGGGGGAGCCTGGAATCGTAAGATGTGAGCTTTGATCAGAACATGTCTGCGGCCGTGGTATTGTCTATAGGGAGTTTCCCTGGGGACTTTTATTGTTGGTGCTCCTATGGTGCTGTATTCGTGACAGGTTTCACGAATGGTACCTTACATACCCGGAGCTCTTATACGTTATTGGACTAGAGTAATGTATGTATATTGCATAGTAGCGAAATGTGGCGTCTAGCGTTCGTCAGCACTTGCGTGTGGACGCAGAATCAATCCGGCCACAAAGGGACTCGATGTCCGCTAGCATGACAGTTGGGGAAAATTCTCTCCGGTTTACTAACAGCTTGACAGGCGTCTCAAGGCCACCGATTCGTTATTCGTGGCATCTCGAGGCTCAATATTTACTAACCTAGACATTAGGTAACTGAGAGTGGGTCTTTGCTCCATAGCACAATCAACTAAGCCTATGAATACGACAGTTAGAAAATCCGACTAAGTTGTCGGTAGTTTCCTGTATTTAACTCTATGGACACATGATGATTTATTATGTGCCGGGCCCAAGGGGAGAAAGGAATTTGTGAGCACCTGATCAATATCAGTTGTGCTGCTTGGCGAGCTTCTAGATTTGGGCTAATGAGGAGTCCACGGCATAAAAACCCCCAACTATTAGTATAGCAGGCCTTCCAATACCTAGCACCAGCGCCCAGATCTTCGAGATGGGCGCTAGAACGCCCGGACAAATGTTGGACATAAATTAACTGCCAAGGTAGCCACAATACTAGGAAGCTAGACACGATCTATTATACATACGTACGCATACCACCGCTCCGAAATCGCTCGCCGAAAAGTTTCTCTGCCCCTGAAACTATGTAGCCACCGCAAACCCCCGACACTAGATGGCAAGTCCCGTAGCAAAAAGCGAGAAAAGAAAAAAAGAAAAACAGGGATAGTTCCATTCGTAGGGCTAATCGGATGAATACTATGTTCCGTAGTAAGCGCTCGGCTCACAGCCGGGGTGAGGGTGCGTTTCATGTTACTGCTTGAGTTTCCCTCAAACAGCACAGGGACCAATGTACTACAATAACCTGTAATTCCACAGAGTCTGCATTGGAAACGGAGGGTTAGGAGTCTTGGTTTGAGAAGCGAGACAATATGCAGTGCGGAATTATGTAAAGAACCTGCATGACGAAGGGTGGGAGGGGCCCACGTATATGTAGGTATGTTGGTTTAGTCCTAGGTTAGGTAGGCTAGAGAGAACGCGCAAATTTCGACGATCTATTTACTCTAGCAACTACAACTATTTATGTGTGGTCGATTTCATAAGATTAATGATTAAAAAGTATTTGATCTGTTGCACGCCATTTCCCCGTATGTTTTGATATGAGCAGTTAGAACCACGTTGAGTCGAGAGAACTCCAGCTATGTTCTGTGAGCAGAAGCTTTCCTAATATATCATTCGCTAAAAGTGCAAATGTCAATGGCACGTTGACAAGACACCGGGCTCCACCGTGCTATGGAGTTCCAATATGTTACATATTTCAAGTTGTTGTAACATAAGTGTAACCAAAGGCAGAGAGGGTCTGCAGTGCTTAGTGGGCAGGTAGGATAATTAGCACCTGTTTTGGTTCATATTGTGACCATAATTCGTTTCTCGTTCTTTTACGAAAGGCCGCGGATTAATGATTAATGATTCTCACTTGTGATTCGCTACTAAATAAACCCCCGATAGATTTCTCCTGCATGTTTTTTTTCCGGACCCCCTTACTATATATCCAAACTACCTACCTAAACAAAACAGATCTGATAACTGTAAACATTGATCTTCTACTAGTAATAGTTACATATGTAACAGCCCGATCTAGTAAACTCCAATCCATCAATGTATCCACTGCTGATGCTTGGCGTAGATTCTTTTTACGAGATGATAACGTGAGTTTTGCCCATCTTGGTACGCCGAGTGTAAAAGTTCCAATGCGAACGGTAGACCTCCTGCCCACCTAGGCTGACGCAGTATAACAGACCGCGGTCTTTCATGTTATATCTCGTTTAACTACCCGATTCGCGTCCAGGCTATTGGAATAGAACCCCTGACAGTCCCTGGCTATCAAGGATGTCGGACCTATTTGGAGGTTCTGTTGGTCCAAACTTGGCGGGCAAAATCCTCAGAATCTAGCCAGTAAAGTGTGTGGTATGAGCTGGTAACAAAAATACTCGTCCAAGCGACAATACTTTCAGTCCAGTCGCTTGGAAAAGAAGTTAGTTTAAACATGCTAAGCAACTGGGGGTTGTCAGCCAGTCTCCATGGATCATCTCCCCCCATCTTGTGTTTTGCAGGTGATCAACATGTCGCTAATCGCAAACAGCTAATTGCCGCCGGAACCTTACATACAACGTATGCAGCAACGAGACCAGAAGGGCTCATTGATGCAACCTATATAACCCCCCCTGCTGCCATACGACCTCACTTGGTTATAATGCCGAGAAATATGGGTGACCTATCAACTAGCTTAGGTCTCATGAAGCTTCCTGAAGCAGACGAGACTACTGCCAGATGCTATCCCCTCCCCCCCAACGAACCGGTCCGAACGGCCTTTTTAGTCCATTGCCGAGTAATACTATGGTACTGACTGTTCGCTGTTAGTTCTGGATGGCCTTGCGCATCTCGAACCAGGACCCCAGGACCGGCATGGTGGGCAGACGAATGAGGAAAGTGAAGCGTTCCTAGATAGTTCGCTAATCATCACGATCAACCTTACCATTCCTTACTGGGGCCTAAACTAGTAACTAGAAAGGGGCCATTCCGCTAAGTGTTCTGTAGTGAAGAATAAAACTGCGCAGATCTCGCTAGTCTATGCGTTCGGGAGAAACAGTGCATCCCCTGCTCCCACGTGTGAGCACCCATATCGTTCCCCATGGCTTCACAGACTCTTAACTACGAACGGCCGCACTGAGACATTGTCATGTCTACTTCGATTCAGATATGATTTGGAAATGCTAGGACATCAACATGCGGTTCAGGTTGGCTCTCTATCTGCTGATCTCGGCCTTCACCGGCATGGGAACAGCGCAAGACTCTACGGCTGCTACTGATGCACTCACGGAATTCATCGCCGCATTTCCCAACTGTGCTGTAAGTGCGCGGCGACTAGCTGAACTACTCGCTCTTACTCCTGCGAGAGACGTTATTGACATAGGATAGCTCGCCTGTCTCACGAGCGCCGTGGCGGCATCGACATGCGACTTGACTGACGTACCGTGCGTATGCGCAGACGAAGCATTGACTGCTCGTGCTGAAGTATGCGTGCTCCAGAGCTGCACTGTCGTGGAAAGTCTCAGTGAGTTTTTTCTCTGTCAATCTATTGCACGACATCGAGAACGTTGCTAACAATATCACGGCAGCCGCAAAGAACCTCACCCAAACCCTATGCGGTGCCCCGGTCCGGGACAAATCGTTCACGTATAACGCCGCCTCGTGCGTCCTGATCGTTGTCTCGAGTGTTTTCGTCCTGATACGGCTCGGCTACATGAAGTTCTTTTCTATGAACAGCCTTGGGCTCGACGACCTCTTCATTCTCCTAACACTAGTGAACTGTGTACCCGCGGCTATCATCAACACCGAAATACTTACTCGCAACGGGTTAGGTAAGGACATATGGACCTTGACAGCAGATCAAATTACCAACTTCGCGAGGGGATTCTGGATCATTACTCTCCTGTACTTCTCTGAAGTCTATGTCCTCAAACTCGCATTGTTGTTTTTCTATCTCCGGATCTTCCCCAAGCCGCTTATTCGACGTCTGCTATGGGGGACCGTGGTGTTCAACGTTGTATTTGGACTTTCATTTATTATTGCAGCTGTTTTTCAGTGCTGGCCTATCAGCTACAACTGGACAAGCTGGAGAGGTGAGGGAGGAGGAACATGCGTAAACATCAGCGCAATTGCCTGGGCAAATGCGGCAGTGAGCATATCCCTCGATCTTTGGATGTTGGCATTACCATTGTCTCAGTTGAGGGAGTTGAAGTTACATTGGAAGAAGAAGGTCGGAGTGGTGCTGATGTTCTGCGTTGGTACTTTGTACGAGCTTCATCCCTTTAATTTTCCCGTGATGGGCGCATGCTAACGATCGGCAGCGTTACTGTCGTCAGCATCATACGTCTCGCGTCTCTCGTCGAATTTCGAGGATCCACAAATCTAACATGGGATTACTGGGGCGTGTCACTATGGTCGACGGTCGAGATCACCATCGGTATCATCTGCGCCTGCATGCCTGCTATGCGTCTCATTCTCATCCGGGTGGCACCCAAGATCTTCGGCAGTACGCTCGGCCGACGAGGTACCGACTATTACGCCGGCAAGAATTCGAATGGAGAGTCGTACCAACGGAGCGCCGCGAGAACAGATCTCGACATCTCCATTAACAGAAAGACTACGCGATTCTCTGTCAAATCTACGCCCAGAGATGCCAGTCGCTTCTCCAGAGGCCCTCCGCATGATCTAGATGATATCAGCGATGAGATAGATCTCGTGCCATTAGAGCATAAATTTCCGAGAGGAGCTTCAACGGTGATAATATCTTCCGCGGGAAACTCGGGGAGAAGCTCCTCCAAGAGGAGACCTAATGAAAGGGACACACCTTCACCGGTATGAAAATGGTTACGACAGAAAAAAAAAGATGATTTTATAGGGAGCTTGAGGTTATTACAGGGTTTTTATCGAAACTTGGCGCAGTTCAGAGGGCTTTACTGACATTTTGGTCTACTATATCTCATCAGTGCTCTATACAGCCGTTGAGCTGGTATAGCGTGTATACCTAGTATAAAGGAAAGGGATAACCTAGACGGTTAATGATAATACCTATCAAAAAGGAAGTGTCATGCGACTATTTCACTAGTTTCTTGTAGACCCAACCATTCCAGACCCATGGGTCGTTGTCCTGCAGCAAGCTATTGACGACTAGGTAGGTGTACTAAATAGGCCGTCTTCGTCATCCCAGATGTTGGGGTTCGTGCTATTAAGATCTGCCTTGACTGCGACCTCATCTCCAGTTTTCCCGGAGAACTAGAGTTAAAGCAGCGCGAGTGTACGTCCACTTACACCCGTCCTAGGGTTGGTTATAGTAAAAGGATTCAGCACCTTACCCACGGCACTTCTCAGGCCCATTAAACCCGAGTAAACCCGAATATACTCTATGTATAATAGCTTGTCTTGAGTGCGAGGCCCGAGGGGTTCGAACAAAAAAAAAGAACAAAAAAAGAGTGGGAGGGGAAAGAATTTGCGCTTTTTACCTCGCAGATTCGCCCCCCTTCTCATCTCCCTCGCGTGCCTGGCCTGATCTCCTCCCTCAAAGCCAAAATTCACCAGAATCTCCCTCCGAGCGACCACCGACGGCTAGCATGCGCAGGTCTCGCGTGATCTGCTCGATGCGGGCCCTCCAGCAAGACGCCCTCCTCCCTCCTTAGGCAGCGCGATGTGTCCCCCCCCTGCGAGGACGTCCGCTTTGCCACCCGTGCGCGCAGATCTCATACCTACCTAGGTACGTACGTCGTCTGCTTCGGTTCGGCATAGGTAGTGGGCCTTGACCTCGTGTGCGTGGGCCTGGTGATCTTTGTCGCGAATTATCCACCTACCTACCTACGGTAGTGGCCCACGAGCGGGCCGCCTGCGCGTGTAGGTAGCCCAGCGTCGTCGCCAGGCACGTGCGCGCCTTGCGGGTGAAGTTGGTCACTAGGTAGTGTAGGTAGGGACGTGCTTGAACCCCCCCTGGTTCTCGGCGCCGGCGAGGCGGTCCCGCAGCACCCGTGATCGACGATAGGCGGGATGCCGATCGTATTTTTTTTTTGGCGCCGGAGACGGGCGGCAACTGTGACGGTGGCGGGACACGTCGAGCTCAACAACGGGAGTTCTCGCCCCTTTCTTGAATTACGGAGGTCGGAACGGACTATAGCGGTACTTCAAGGAGCAGCAAGCCCGATTTGAATCATGCTTCTTTCGCTGATTCGGGACAGTCCCCTGCCACCTCCTCATATTCTAGTGCCGGAAATATAGGTGTCGCTATCATTTCTCACGTCAGGCAATCTTGAAGTTTCCTGTGAGAACCGTTGTGATATGGTGAACTCCACGTGATAAGTTCTACTCGGGGTAAATTTCGAAGGGATAGTCTTCTCCGTCGCCGGAATGCCCGAGGGAGCTCCGTGTATGGGCCTTTCGCCATGGACTCTATCCTTGGCCATCGTAGGATAATTGAATACGGTATCGCGGCCCCAATTCTCACTAGTCGTAATACTGTAGGAATCAGGCTGCGAAAGGATTAACCAAAGTCCTTCGTCAACTTGTGGGTTATGTTGTGGAACGACTATGCTATTATATCAACCCAGAACTGAGAATACGAGTGACTTTGGTGAAGTAGATACGCTAGTTGAAGCATAAGGCAACGCTCCAGGAACATTTCGACATTGATTCGCTGGTCGTGCACTTTCAACATCCCTGTACGAGTATACATTATCAATATTCTAGCCAAAAGCAGCAGTCAGTCAAAGCCTCAGATTATACCCATATTCTGAGTTGGATCACACTGTGAATTTAGGTCTACCAGATAACCTAGAGATTTGGTTGGAACGAGCTGAAGTCGGAGATGCATGATTCGTTAAAGGATTTCTTCTTGTAAATGCCCAGCAGAAATAACATATCGGATCGAAGGTGATAATATATTAAAAGCGTTGGGAGTATAATACCGTACTAGTGGTCAACATAACCCTAAATTATAAGTCATCTTACCTATAAAGTTTCTGTGCCGCCTTCTTCTAGTCTGCCTTAAAATATACCAGTTATAGAGCTTGCATAGGGTTCCGAACTTTATTGGGGGGGGGTTCATTATTTAAAATATAGCTATTAGCTGGAAAGGAGTTTTAGGAAAATCTCAACGTATGCTTAAGTGCTAGGTAGTAGTCATAACCCCTGGCTTATACAAGCACGGAGCACGAGTCACGATCTCCTAACCAAGCTATATATACGTATGAAGGAAATAACAAGCGTGTATGTCCTTAAGTTAAATATGTTTTGCCCCTCCTTTACAGTATGCCCTAGTGTATCTTCATAATTCTTGGCATGATTCTGCATATATGTAATTCTTTACATAGGTAAGCCACTCAGGCATGAACTATATAGGTAACCTACATAATATTCCAAATGTGGTAATTCGATGCTGTACATTCTAGTTCCCCGAAGCACAGATGCCTGTAGTTTAAACATAGATGCTTCTAGTTCAAACGAGAATTTCGTAGAGCTAGGACCAAACGCGGGTGATATATTACCCTGGCTTAACTCTATCATCGCGCAAGTAACGGGTGAGACGATATACTAGTATGTTAACCCCAAGATATCTGTCATACATTATTATGAGTGTGATGGGTAAGGTATTGAAGATGTAGAAGGTACAGAGGGGATATTTGATACACCGAAGGTGGAAGATATTAAATACATGAAGAGATACCGTTGTCCCTTTGTGATACCGACAATATTGTTGCCCTCCTTGTCACCAAGTTGCAGATCCCATAGATACCCTACCTTGTCAAGAAATTCTTCAATTGCCACCTGTATACTACAATGCTTCACTACCATAGGTTTAACTCGAGTTAAAAAAATCTCTAAATAAAAATAATTACGTGCCATTTATGACAGTTTATAACATGAAGGTGAATGGTATGTCTATGTATTACTGTTGTGGTGACTGTGGGAACATGGGACATAGTTGCCTGGATACCTGAGGCAACTAACCTGTATATAGTCTTTCTCTTGCTGACTTTCGTCGACAAGAGAACTTAGTCCTTTAGTCACTAGTTAAGTCATCAGTTCATTTGTTCATCGCAGACTCTCGTAGTTTATTTCATTCATTGCAGTATGAGTTAGTTAGTTGGTTGGGTGTCATCTCTGACCCCAGAACATTACTACCACCAGTCATGATCTGATAGATAACGCCCCGGGACACCCCACAGCTACATGTACCTAGTTCCCCGTCCAACGCGGGTGTGCTAACTTAGGACAGTATCCTGGCTATACCCCGGCCGTTTGACCGCCTGTTAGACCTGGCCATTTAAAGGATCTTATATATTCAGACAAGAATATTCTTAAGGGCGTCCTCGGCCACCACTCTAGCTCATTTTCCCCTCCAGATTAGTCTTCTAACCTGAGCTATACTGTATTCTAGTTAACCAAACCAAACTACCAGAATCCCCTACGATGGCAGACATTCACCTCACCTATCTTACACCCGACATGGATGAAGCTATGCTTGATGACATTCTGGGTGCGAATACAGACGCTGTTGCCTCAAACAATGACGCGTATCGTGCTATGCAAGCAGGCCGGTTTGACGAAGCGATCAAGCTTCACAAGGAAGCACTAGCCCTAAAGCTGCGAGCCTACCCGGAATCATCCACGCAGGTAGGCATATCGTTGAACGGACTAGGAGGGGCTCTGCTCCGCGCCGGAAAGCTTGAGGAGGCAGACAAGGCGTTGGGGAAGGCATTGGCGATCCGGGAGAAGCATGGACCAGCCATCGACGCCGCAGCCACGAGGGAAAATGTCGCTGCTCTGAGAGAGGCCCAGGGGAAGTTTGATGAGGCTAGAGAGATGAGGCTGCGAGGTAGCAAGAAGGGGCAGATGCTCTGCGGAAACTACAATGTAGGTTTGCCACGGGTTGTTGTCCTGGTGATTCTCGCGGACGACGACTAAATGAGATATCCTCTAGTGCCCCACGAATCAGATGTGCACCCGAGGCCAGCTTCAATGTTGCAGTGCCTGTACTGCTGTGTTTTATTGCACTAAGCAATGTCAAGTGCAAGATTGGAAGGCCAGACACAAGCCTCTGTGTAAAGCACGTACAGGGAACGCCTAACTATGTTTTGAAAAGGAGACCTAGAGATGAAATAGCCTGGTGCTATTGGCGAGAGACTCACAAGATATTTTGGGGGGCTGTTGAAGAGGTTTGATAGTCATCCAGGGGATAAAATCCGCTGGACATGTGGACTCGGAAAAGGCGAATATATTGTATCTACTTCTAATATGATGTAACAATGAGCTCGCAGCCCTAAAGAGCTCTCCCTCGAATATTCGAGTCGCTCTCGATTTCTTTATTGCTGGTTTACGGTGGTCCTTTGTCTTCCAATACCATTTCCTCCACTGTGGTCTTACTTTATCACCAGATGTTCGTGTTTACTTGGGATATGTGCTAGATGCTTGTCAGTCTCAGTTGGATGGGCAATGAACTTTTATGCATATGGATGTTAACTTTCCCCAGCCCTGGCAACGGCATAATATAAAAATGGAACAAAGCATCCCAAGCTTAACCTAGGGATAAACCAATGGTGATGGAAGTCGCAAATTTGGGCAGTGAATGTTGGTTACCAGAGAAACTACCGACTAACCTACACCCACTCACCCACACAGTTATTCATTGAATGCACTCCGTCCCACCATTCTATTTTAGAAGATGTGCACACTGTCGATTCATTTCATTTTTCATCCTGCGACAACTTCTAGCCTCGACACAGCTGTCTACACCAGATCACAATCGCCAACACTAGATACTCCGACATCATACTGCGAACAACTTCATTAGTTAGATTCGACTACGCCACCGAGAAATTCCCCATCATGGAAGACGGAATGATGAGCTTTGGCGGCAACTCTATCTACACCCTTATGCAGCGTGGCATACTCTGTGAGTTTCCTAGTGACATCTCACAAGCACAACCTCCTCTGCCGTCAGCAACTGCAGACGACAACAGTATTCAGGACGTCCAAAGTTTTGCAAAAGCGTACCCGAAAAATGCTCTCCCGCTCGGAAACTCGATCTGCTTCGAGGATTTCCAAACACCTTTTCAGAATTTGCTTTTCCATCCCACTATCCGATATGGCCAGCAGTTGGCTCAAAGGTTCACCAGAATCGATGACTGGCTATATAAGGTCGGCCCGCCAAGGATCTTTATCGACAAGGAGAACAAGTTCGAGGCATTCCTGGATGAGGGGCAATGGGATGTTACCGTATCAGTAGTTGCTGGTCCGCGTGCTTTGTCTCCTTCGCGATTGTGGAAGGTGAATCGGATCCTAGAGGCCGATGAGAGGACCGTCGGCTGCATCATGTATGACGATGACTTGAGTAATACGCATAGCAACATCGCCTGTGCTCGTATCCTCTTACGGAGCGAGTTGATTTGTGCCTTTGCCCTTGCGGCTCGTCAGTACAAGAAGCACCCCGACGTGCAATGCATCACGGTATTTCAGCTCTACCCCCCCCCCCTCACTTCTTTTCTCATTCTTTCGAGTGATGTGCTGACCGTACGACTTTACTTCCCTCTACAGGTCACCTTAATCAATTTCACGGGGTTTGCAATGCGCGTCGTTCAGGGTGCTTTCGCCTGCTCCGGTCACCTCACCCAGCCTAAAGTTTCCCTCCGGGTTTCCTGGATAAAGAGAATAGAAGAAATGTGGCGTGTGGATGGGAGGGATGGAGCAGAAGATTCTTGGTTTCGTGCCATAAGCTGGCTGATGCCTTTTCACGATGTAGCCGCGAAAGGACCCCCTTATTCAGCCCCTGCAGACGCAACAGGGACACACATTACGTGGCTATGCAATTATCTTACCCGGTGGGCTTTGGTTGGAGGTTACGTGTTTGGCCCTGAAGGAGAAAACCACCTACCCAGCTTTCGTTGATTATGATGGAATAGGCTGGATTACTAGTCGATGACTATCATATATCTCAGAGGACCCCCTCCTAACAGTTGCGGAGCTTGTATTCCGGAGGTCCTGAACCCATGGGGATCTCAGTGACCAGCATCAGAGGCGAACAAAGATGTATTTGTAATTGTAGACATATTCGTGGAGAGAATCGAGTCTTAGCCCTCCGTACCAAGGCATTGCTCTTCTTATAAGTATTGCGATTCGCACCATGGCGCCAGGTAGGCGCTCTGATGTGAGAGATACCTATATACATATGTGTGTGTGCAGGGTAACCCTGCCCGACTCTTATATCCTGTGCGTGAGGCATACGCAACAGCTCATAGAATATCCGTGTACACCTTGATATTTCATACCTTCAACTGCCTTCCTGACGCATGTCAAAAATTCCAACAATGTTGTTAAGGGCTTGTTGGGCCCACATAGACAACAACGCTCAATCCTCCGGAATATGGGGCCACTGTGCTTTTAAAGCCATTTTTAGGGTCATCGAGATATGCGTTCAGCTCGCGGTAGCCCTCATTGGCAGCAGTGACATTGTCTGCAACTATCAACGCTCCCACTTTCAGAGAGGGCTGTACAAGGCGTAGTGCCGGCAGCGCGAGGGGTGTCCATACTACGTGGCCTGGTGTTAGTCTATGATCCTCCTGAAAAATACTTCAGGTATATATCCTAAGAGCACTTACTATCCAGCAAAAGAAAATCGATCTGTTCCGGAAGGTTGGTCTTAAGTGTTTCGCGCAGATCCCCCTCCCTCAGCTCAATCCATTTTTCAAGCTCGTCGCCAGAGCTGGCCCAATGTTGCCGGGCCCGATTCGCCTTGGTTGGCTCGTTTTCTGTCGCAATAACTCGGCCAGCACCATTCTGGGCTTTGGAATTCTGTTTCACGGCCAGGGAAAGGTAGATGGTACTGACGCCGAAAGAGGTCCCGGCCTCTACTACATGTCGGGCGCCGGTAGCCCGAAGGAGCAGGTAGACCAAGGCACACTTGTCAGGCTCCAATGCTACAAATCTGTTGAGGGCAGCTGAAGTCGGTTGTATCCCAGTGCTGAGATATTGATCCTCTGTCAGGGCTTGCGTATGTAGACTGCGGAGGAGTTCAAGAGTCGTGGGTGCGGCTTGGATCGAGGCTAGAGCCTGATCCAAAGTCTGGACCTTAGATTTGTCCATACTAAACCAAGTGCGAACCGAAAGTACTTACAACAAACAATCACATGTGTTCAGTACTGGTTATCAGTAGCCCTTTATAGAGTCTATATTGCTACGGCAAAGTGAGTCATCCTCTTCGCTGGCAGAAAGGTTCGGCTCCGAGCGCGAGAGCAGTTCCCCCCTTACATCCGTAGACCTTACCCGGGTTTGGTGGGCCTTGAACTTATGCCGAAAATACTGCATCTCCGCGGTCTAGTTATACACTAGTAGGGGAAACAAACCCCCGCTGGCTGCGTCATGAGAGTGTCAATATATTATGACTCTACTTTGTGCACTAGACGTATCAATGTATGTGTGGTCGCTCATGAGTCACATTGCCTTTGGAAGTGAGAGGGGCAAAAATCATGCTAGATAGGCAACCTGTATCTCTCCATAAATTGTATTGTGTTGATTACGACGACACAGGAGCAAGATTTGTGATATATGAGCAGGATATCTGGAGTCCAAAGCAGCCTGTGACCTGTGTCCAGCGAATGAAAACACAGCTCAGAAGGCATCTAACTCCATCGTTTATGCACTTGTTGTCTTGGACGTGCCAACCAGCCTCTCAGTGGGATTCTCAGTATTACTGCATTAATCTGATGGTGTTGGAGCAAGTTGGAAATAACAAAATGGCCAAGTTTCTCATAGCATTTTCATTGGCTGCTACGTCTTCGGTAAGCTGATGTTTGAGGCTTGGGAGTAATTTGGATTCCTGCTGAAGGGTTTGACATCTTTAGCTTGGTCGGATAGATGCTACAATCAAAAGCTGGGTCGTTAACACCATATCGAGGCACTAATTAGAAGCCCATGAGTGATCAAATTGTATAGGCATTATGATGATGGTATTATAGTAAGTGCTAAGCGTACACGGCCACGTCAATTGCCTAACATTGATGAAAAGCAATATGAACGGCATATATAGATATATGAGCCAGCTTATCTTACATATTGTGCCACAGGAGGTCGGTGGTGCTGACCTCGAAGTCCTATCTGTTTCGAATCAAGCCTTGGGATGTAAGCAGGAGATACAGGTTTATAGGGCCTACCTACCTGAGGTATCTATCAATTCTTTTCTACTTTCACTACTTATATTTTCATAATTGGTAGATTATATCCAATATTGCTGACAACAAGCCTCGTAATATGTCCTCATTAGGGCATGGCAACCTCGTCTTTTCAGACTCAGCCTCATCTGTTCCAGCTCTAGCTGCCTCAACATCTCCGCCGACACCGAAGCTAAAGGATAGTTGCCATAGCTGCGCGACAGCAAAACTCAAATGTAGCAAAGAGAAGCCGACATGTTCGCGCTGCGAAAAGCGAGGCAAGAAATGTCAATACTTGGCGACTAAACGTGCAGGACGGAAAAGGGTCAGTTCTTTAAACAATCGTAGCAGTTCTACGAGCTCGCCCGGTTCCATGCAAATTCCCCTGACACAGTCCACTTCACACCCGACAGCGACCGCATCATCACTATATCTGGATATCATTTCTAGTCTTAGCCCCTCAATCGAGCTCGTATCTACGCCTATCCCAAATTCGCCCGACTTCTTTGCCTCCTGGATCTCCTTACCTCCAGCAGATGTTACAATGCTGGCTGATAGCGGCGGAAATAACTTGGGTAACTACTCGAGCTACGACGGTGTTCCGACTTCGAACGTTATGGAAACATCGGCAAAGCTCCCCGGAAGTGCCTCATCAGCGACCATTGCCAAAACTTATTCAGATCCGGTGACGCTTCCTATCACCTCAAGCCCTTCAGAAGGGAGCAGTGAGAAATCACCATCGTGTATATCACGTGCGACCGATATTCTCCACCAGCTCTGTTCACACAATCCGCGACTCTTCGACAAGAAAACACACAGACCTCCCGACGCACAGGACATAGTCGAGAGAAGCAGGCATGTCCTTGACGGTGTCAAGGATATCTTGGAGTGTTCGTGCTCTCGAGATGGCTATACGTTGGCTATTGTATATCTCATCATACTCAAGGTGTTGGACCGGTATACCTCGGCCGCTCAGAAAACAACAACAAAAGCACCCATGCCGAATTCTCACGATTATGACACCGGAGAGCATAACAGTAATGTCCACACCAGCAGCCATGCTACCGTTTCTGCACAACTGCTACTCGGTGAGTTGTACCGGGCGCAGGGCGTATTCGATATACTATCCCAGCGGCTCCAAAGCCTCGGTGGACGGGGCCCGGGGCTGGGAGATATTAGCGATTCTCGCCAGGCAACTGCCCATTGCGGCGCTGTTGTTTCTGGCGGAGAGGACAGTCTTGACTTGCCGCCTACTATATTAGCCCAGGCGGAGCTAGACCTCGGCAGCCGCCTACACGCTCTGTCCGTTCGGCTGACGAACATGTCGAGAGAGAACTGGTATTGCAATAAAGTGAACTGAACCGGGGGGGCGGGGGGTTGATGAGATTAACGGGAGGGGATGTTAAACAGCTTGAGCACATCAGGGCTTACCTACCTCTGTTTCATTGACATTGATGCAAAGAAAAAAGGGGGGGACCAACGCTGGATATTACAGATACTGATTTAGAAGGTTAAGGTAGGGTTTGTTTTGGAGGTTGTAAGAATGATGCAGAGCTAGGTCTCTAGGAGAGCAGAAGCTTAAGTACCAATTTATAAGGTGCGCCACCTTCAGAGCCACCAAAACCTAGGTCAGCTGGTACACATTTGCTCTATCCTACCGTGTATGTAACCTAGAATGTAACTTCTAAAACTCTAATGTTGCGAGTTGTCTGAATTTGGAAGTGGTCTCGTCTCTGATTGGCCAGTGAGTTGGTGTACCTAGCTGTGCAGAGAAAGAACCACCTGCAGTTGTCTGGCAGCTGTAGGTAAATAGAGACACAGATAGAGATACGTATTATAGATAAAGATACAAGATAGCCAGATGCTTATCGATATATTATTTTTCGCGGGTATGGAGTTCGTTAGTTTAGGTTAGTTAAGTACTACACTAGTAGTGTACACTAAAACCTTGGATTACTTCCCCCAAACCCCAAAACTTGAAGTCGACATCAATTTGCGCATGGCCCACGACTCGACGAGATGTCGAGCTCCGCATCGGCATTCGCCCAGCTCATACCCTTCCATCTGAAGTCTCGCACGATATTTGTCAAATGTACGCCAGCGCCAGCCAACTTCTACGAGCGCCGGGCCGTTCTTAGGACTCTGCAGAACACCACGTCGGGCGGCATCGAGACGTTCAAGAAGCTCGAGGTAAAGCAGCTTTTTAACACTAGGCCTAGTAGCCATTGCTTGAACACACGGCACGTAGGGTAGTATCTTTTCTTTCTAACCGAAAACCTTCGATTCTACCACAGGACAATTCCTCCTTCATCGCCGTCACGACGAAGCCCGACGCTGCTACGAGCCTGATCCAAGATGCCCCCTCGTCCGTACGCTGATCGCTCAGAACGAAGCCGCCGCTGCCACCGCCACCGGCCAGCCCAGCAGCAAGGGTTGGGGCGCCGAGTTCGATCTGCGCGGCTCTTTCACCACGCCCGTGAACCCCTTTCCCGCGACCCAGAAGCCGGTCGATACCCCGGTCACCCGCGATCTCGGTCTGTCGCAGAAGACCTTCACCTTGCACATATTCCCGGCGAACACGTCGTACAACCACCGGGAGGCGATCAGGAGGGACCCGCTGCACGGGCGGTGGCCAGGCGACGGACACACGGAGACGTTCATCTCGGCGGCGCTGTACCGGTCCCTGCCCGCCAACGCCATGGCGCCGGCCCTGCGCGACTGGGAGACGGGGAATCAGATGTCGCGCGAGGGGACGAGCTTCGCCTTCGAGGCCAGCGAGGGCGCGGCCGCCACCCTGCTGGGCAAGAAGCGGTACTCGGCGACGGAGCACTTCCTGCTGGAGCGCATACGCAACCGGTGGAACGAGCAGGAGATCCCCGAGGTGATGAAGAGCCTGGCCGGCTACGCCGCCAAGTGCGGTGTCGCGCCCGAGCCTAAACCCTCGCTCGCCAGGAGGAGGGCGCAGACGCCCGCGCCCGAACTGAAGGACTGGCCCTCCAAGTCTCCCGCGAAGAAGACGGGCGACGCGCTGCTGACCGATTCCACATTTAAGCAGCTTCTGGGCAAATTCGGCAAGAAATGAAAGGGGGGGAAAGGCGGTCGCCTTCGATGCGCGCATTCAATTCTTGATGGTGCTGCCCGGCCGCAATGGACTTGGAGCTAGACTCACGCACAGCACCGACTTCAAGAAGCGCGGCCCAGACTACCTACATAGTGTAGCTAACCTAGCCGATACATATGATTTTTTCAACTCTAGAGAACGACTCATCAAAACCATTTGCATATAGGTTAGACCTAGCAGCATATCACATGGAGGGGTTTTTTTTTTTTTGGAACATGGAAATCTTCAATGCCTTGTCTCTTGCACAACGAGTAGAAATTGGCACGATGCAGAATGGGCCGAGGTCTGTTTTAGGTCAAAAACAGGAAAACAAGGTAGCTTACCTATTACGGTAGTATGGAGAGGAGACATGACGAAGTTGTCGTTGGCTTAGGCTCTCAAAGCCATGCTACAGGCTTAGTAGGTATGTAGTAAAGAAAACCAAGAAAATACTTTACGTACCTACACTAGGTAGTACTAGTGAACTACGTATGTAGGTACAGTCCAAGCCCCCTTGTCTTCCCCCTTGTCCCATCCATCCACCCCCCGTATTACGCCGGCCTGACTAAATTGACGGTGCCTTCGGATAAATTGACGGTGATCCACCCACCCTAAACCAAATATCGCTAGTCAGCTCTGGCACCCCTTACCAGGTACAAAGTCCGTAGGAATCTAGGTACCCATTTTGTCTCGATATAGTGAGAACCACACGTCGCAAATCACTTCAATACTTCCAATATGTGAGTATTCCAGATCTCCAAGAGCCCCCCCTTAGGCCAGGGCTATTGGGGGGGTATCGTTATTGAACAACAACGAAAGGTCGGCAATGGAATCCATTTTAGTTGTGCGAAAGGCTTCATTCAAATGGAGCCCGTTGCATTGCGGTTGATAGTACCTATCAAGTCGGGTATGTGTTCTTTACGCAACGCGATAACTTCCAATAACTCTAGTACCTTCAATTCTGTGGACTTTGTACCTGGTGGGGGGTATCAGGGCTGACTAGCGATATCAGGTTTAGTGTGGGTGGATCACCGTCAAACTATCCGAAGGCACCGTCAATTTAGTCAGGCCGGTATTACGCAGCTCATCGACGGTAAGCCGACCAACCAATGCCCCGGACCAAGATGCAAAGCCACGACGTCACAGCTGGAAAACGAAGGACTTTTAACCTTAGTACCTAAGTACACTAATAACCTAAGCAGCAGGACCCCTGTCTTTCTTTCTTTCTCTTTCCCTCTCCCACACATGGACACCCGGGCTTTCTCCCCTGCCTCTTCTATACACTACACTACACCCCAGATTTCGTGAACCGTTGAATAATTCCCAATGGCTTCGGCACTGCAATGCCCCGTCCCCCCCCCCAAAAAAAAAGCAGAGAAGAAGAGATAGAAAAGGGAAAACGGGGCAACTTCAAAAAGGAACGGGGGTAGGGAGGTAAGGTAGGGGGGGTCTAACATGGACTGCCGATTTACCCATCCCATCCCACCCCAGGATCATCCCCCTCGCCTGAGCCTCGCCCAATTACGAATATGCAGAGCCCCCGTCCAGAACATGACGTTGATGACTTTTTCTGACGTTTGTTTCCCGCTTTCTCTCTCTCTGTGTCGGGTGTGTGGCATTGGTCAGATGTGCCACGTGGGTATGTAGGTAGTCGGCGTGTTCCAATGTACCTAAGTTCGGCCTGTTGCTGTTGTCATTGTTGTTTGTTCGACGTCGACATCTACCCACCTAAACTACTATAACTGAATATTTTTACTAGCTGCGCCTGAACACCGTCAGCGCGTTTCTTCTCGCTTGTTGCGCTAGCTTGGGGTGAGGTCAGAGCAACCTAGGTGTACATCGGGAAAGAGAGAGAGAGAGCTGGAGAAATAGGTAGGTAGGTAGGGGGAGATTGATGCATCCTGTTGTGCCAAGGAAACAGGGAATTTCATAGCCCGAGTTGGATGATGATGATGATGATGATGTGGTGTGCTGTGCAAAGCAAGTATACGTATATATACGGTCACCGGCATGATCGTGATCGACCTGGATGATGCGTTCCGACACACATATCATTCCTCAGCCTATATACCTGTCCCGGGGTCGTCGCAACCCCATATCTAAGATCCCATCCCCCTTATACTCCTCATGTTTCTTTTTTAATCCAAACTTGACAAATCAATCACTTAAAAATTCATACCCCCTGAGCTAGTTTCGACAGATCGATCTTTTCTTTGGTGGTCTACGACTTTCTCTTACGCTAGTGAGGCTATTCGCATAACCGTCGCTCACAACCACCATATATATATACCTACCTAGCTAGGTACTTACCTAGGTTAGATACAAAGCATACCTACCTAACTCGCCAACACAGCACCGCACCACATCGCATTTATATAAAATAAATAACAAAACACATTCACACATTCACACTCACACACACTCTCTCTCTCCCTCTCTTCTATAAAAGAAGAAAAAGAAAAGATGGCTCGCACGGGCTTCTTCCACCACATCGGCACCTTCCTCCTCTTCGCCGCCGTCGTCCTGCTCATCGTAGCCGACATATCCGCCCCCGTCGTGGCCGACATATCGCTCCTGCGCGTCGAGCTGGGCGACTCTTCCTCTTCGGACCAGCAGCAGCAGCAGACCGTCATAACATTCGGCACCTTCGGGTGGTGCGCGCGGGGCGTCTCTTCCTCCTCCTCCTCCGATGACGATGACAATACCCACTGTACCCGCGCCACCGTAGGCTACGACCCGATCTCCGCGCTCGAGGAGTACACCTCGGTATCCGCGGGCGACGCGGCTGCGGCGTCGGCGCGCGCGCTGACCCGCGTCATGGTGCTGCACCCGGTGGGCACGGGCCTCGCGTTCCTGTCGTTCCTGCTGGCGGCGGGGGCCGGGTTCGTGGGGTCGCTGCTGGGCGCGCTCGGGGCGCTGCTGAGCTTCGCCGTCGTGCTCGTCGCGCTCGTGTGCGACTTTGTCGGGCTGGCCGTCGTGCGGTCCGCCGTCAACAACTATAGTGGTGAGGATAACGATAACGGGGGGGATAACGGGGTGAGTGTGAGCGCGAGGTGGGGCAGCGCCATCTGGACGGTGCTGGCCGCTGCCGTGTGCTGCCTGCTCGCCGCCGTGGTGCTGTTCTTCACGTGCTGCAGCGCGAGGATGCATCGCCGGCGGGAGGCGAGGGGGGTGGGGAAGTATTAGGTCGTGTTGTGTCGTGTCGTGTGTGTGGCGGCTTAGGGTTAGAGAGATGGAGAGGTTTAATGGAATTATGACCGAAACGGAAACGGAAACGGGACGGAGATGTAAAGGATGAGATGAGTGAGGGCAAAAAGATAAGGGGGAGACAGAGAGAGAAGAAGAAGAAGTCTGAGACCATCACGGAGGGGGAATGCCAGCAACGAGTCTAACAACTGACGACTAACTACTTACTCTGCACGCATGCCCCCTTTCTTTCTTTTTTTTCCTCTTCTTTTCTCTCCCTCCCATTTTACGAAAAGGCAAAGAACGGAAAATCGGAAACACCTACCTACACGGTGTCTGTCTGTCTGTCTGTCTGTCTGTCTGTCTATTCCACGTCAGCGAGCACGATGATGATGATTGATGATGATATTTGGTTGATATTTTTTTTTCATTTGAAATTTCTATGTTTATACCCCCTTCCCTTCCCCTTTCCCCAAACCATACAAATGTCACAAAACAGAACAGAACAGACAGACTAGTCTGGTTTACCTTTTCTTCTTTTTCTTCTTCTATATACCAACTTACCTACGTACTTACCTAACCTTAGATACCTACCTTACTTATTTATATCAATACCAACCTACATACCTAAATTATACCAACCTTACATACTCATACTAACCTATCTATCTATATAACGAATCCAATACCAACCA
This sequence comes from Biscogniauxia mediterranea, assembly GCA_018398605.1. Lineage (NCBI taxonomy): Eukaryota > Fungi > Ascomycota > Sordariomycetes > Xylariales > Xylariaceae > Biscogniauxia > Biscogniauxia mediterranea. The sequence goes on from JAGXTR010000004.1 coordinate 132,076, forward strand.
AACCCAAAACCAAAACCAATCCACAATTTTACTCCCAATCAATATGAACCAAAAAAAGAAAAGGGGACACCAAAAAAATGATAAATAAATAAATCGCCTTGCCTCGTATTAGTTGCAGTGCAGTGGTATTGTACTGTAATGTAGTGTAGTGTAGTATAGGGCAAGTCGGGTCTAATAAACCACCCACCTTAGGTACCTAGATTTTCATACACACATACACACACACACACTTCTAGGTTAAACCTAACCCTTAACCTAGGTTGTGTTGCTCTAAAGCATTTAGATGGAACACCAGGACCGCGATATATGTTATCTATCATCCAGTTCTACCCCCTCCCCTCCCCCCCTTAAAAAAAAAACCCCCTATACTCAAACAGCTCCTCCCCCTCCCCCCCTTCCCCTGTCCCCCTTTTTCTCACTCCCACACACTCCCCACACACTCTCACTCACTCACTAACTCTCTCTCCCTTAGCAAAACTTGATTAAAGAAAAAAAAAATTGGGAAAGCAAGTATAATCTGTTCATTCACCTTTTTTTTAATATTACCTATTCTGTGCTACTAGTACCATAAAAAAACCCCCTTTCCGAGTCCTCAATCTTAACCTACACAGATCAAACCGCACCGCCGTCGTCACGCCAAATTAACTCGAGTACGGACGAAACGCCGTCCGTATTTGCTCTCCCTCCCTCCCTCCTCCCCGCGACGGCAAAATCCGGCATCTCATATCTCCTTCCGTAAGAGACTCAAACAAAAAATAAAAAAAGAACTCTCATTCGTGTTCACGTTCCTCCTTTCCCCCCTATAAGGTAGGCCCCTTTATGTAGGAGTCGACGGCTCGTGCGCAGTATGCAAAAGTAACATATTGTGCGTCGTGGTCAACTAAGCCTTTTTCCTTCCGACCTTGCATCCCCCTTGAGGGCCTTACTCATCCCCTCTTGCTGCATCTCGAAATAGCTAGAAAAACTAAGAGCACGAAAGAGGAGGGAAAAACAGAGGGGAAGCCACCTCAGCGCCATAAGATCTTTTTACCTAGCAAAGAGATCTTCGATGTACGCGTCGGAAGTTGAATTTCTGGTCCTGCGTCCTCTTGAAGACTTGTACGCTCATTACACCCCTAGTGACGCCGCTTCTTGTTGCGGCTGCGATCTTCTTCTTCGAGACCGCTCTCCCGGTCCTTACGTTTAGCCTTCTTCTCGAGCTCATCCCAATCCTCGCCGTCGTCATCGTCATCTTCTTCAGAACCCTCTTCGCTAGCTTCGTCGGATGCGTTGCTATCGAACTCCGAGTCATCTTCGCTAGACTCACTGGCTACATCGAGCTCAGACTCGTCGATCTCGAACACCGACTCCTCGTCCTCTTCTTCGTCGTCCTCATCATCACTGTCGTTCTGCAGGAACGACCAGCCACCGTCGGCAAAGAACTGGTGCGTGTCCGCCGTAACAGTCTTCATAATCGTAGGCCAGTTGAGGTTGAGAGGGCCTTCACTAAAGGCAATGTCAGAGGAATCGAGCCATTCTTTCACATCCTCCAAGGATTCAACCGGTATCGTGTTGATATGTGCCGGTGGCCGAGTAAAGTCCTTGAAGACAAAGACAAGATCGAAATTCTTGAGCCCAAACTGCACACGTTCGAGGTGGGCAATTTCGATATCGTCGAGGGTGATGACCATGAAGGGCGGCTCTGTGACTTGGATGAGACAATCGGTCGTGGGCTGGATATAGACGTTGCTTCGGAAAGGAACACCGTTGAAACCAAGCTCTCGCAGGGGCATGTCGACCTCGACACCCTCGTTTTTGCCCGCCTCGGCAATCTTGTCAGCGAAGCTCTTGAACTGGCGATCCAACTCGGTTCTACGACGGCGTTCCTCCTGCTCCGCTTCGAATTCATCTTCGTCGCCGTAACGGTACTTTCGCTTTCGGTTACCCGTCTCGTCGAATTGGATATCCGTAGCCTCTCGATAGAACTGCACATCCTTGGTCTTCTTCTTGTTCCCGATGATAATGGGATCCTTGAGATGCACGTGAATCACCACGATGAGCTCATGAGCACATGGCTGGAAAAACAAGTGACGGATGTTGGAGAACAGAACGTCGACTCTCTGCTGTGTGCTCAGCGGTGATTGATACCGAATACCGTTCTGGTGAATCTCGACTTTTCCGGGGACACGCTTGCCTTCCATCGCAGGTCGGATGAAGACATTGTCCATGACAGGAGGCCGTCGGTCTAATCGTTGTTAGAATAAGCAGATTCAACAGCGTCATAAAAACAATCAACTTACTTCTTATCTCGATGAGCTTGTCCTGTTCAACGACATCTTCCATGTCCTTCTTCTCCTGCTCCTTCTTGGTGGCTTCTTTCTTCATGTTCGAGATCTGTGTCGCGATCTCTTCGTAGCGATCGCCATCTAGTGAACGGAAGGTCAAGCTTCGGACAAACTGCGCCGAAGCGTCCTCGAATGGCTGATCATCCTTTCTACCAACACCCTGGCCCGGAGACAGGAAGTTGATTCTCAGGTAGGACCATTCACCTTCGTCGTTTTTGCTGGCATTCTTGATCGTGTGAATATGGAAAGGAACAGGCCGTCCCATGACCGGAAGCACCAGAGTGTGGTTCTTCTGATCCACGACGATTTCAAGGTTCTTGACCTTTGGAGGAAGCTGGTTGTCCCTCTTGTAGGATTCAAACTTCTTGAACTTCTTGACCTCGGTGCCATTCGTGCCACCGGTCGATTCAGCAAACCGAGCCAGTCCTTCTTTCTGCTTCTTTTCTGCAAGCTCTTTCTGGTGCGCCCGGCGCCTCTTCTCCTGATCCTCATCCACCTGTGTTGAGCGTTCCGACCGCAGACGGGTATTGGTGATATTCTTGGTAGCTACGGCACCGACACGCGAATCCTTCTTGTCTTTCTTGGGAGTCGGCTGTATCTCCTCATCGTCTTTGAAAAAGAACGATGTGGCATCGAGGTCCGTCGGGGCATCGCCAGTAAAGACTACCGGCTCAGCGGCGGTAACACGAATCGTATCGGTGATCACTAGAGAATAGGTCTTGCTCAACTTATCTTGGGGCGAAGGGTTCTCGATATCCGTGAAGCCGGTGGTGATGCACAGGGTCATACCATCCTTCAGAGCCCGCGAGTTCTTGGCATTGAGAATTAGGGTCGGGTCTTTGCTCTCGATACCGATTCCGCATCCGACATTTTTTACGAAATGCTTCTCCAGATCAGGTTTTCTCGACCTGATATGGCTAACGGCCTTGCTGTAGATATCCTTGGCAATGGCACCATCCCTGATCTCCTTCAACACCAAGTTGTGCACAGCATAAAGACACTTGTAGGCGCTCTCTTGGGTCTTGTTAGGGTCGACGAGGAAAGTTCGTGCGATAGTAGAGCTGTAGGACTTGTAGCGCAACCCCATGCCGGCAATGATAATACCAGCGTGCAGATTGTCGTCAGTCGGTTCGGCCTGGAGCTTTAGGTCATATTTGCCACCGCTCTGGACGGCAGGACCCAGAAACCAGTCAAGGGAGGTGGGATCGAAATCGGAAGGCAATCGTTGCTTGTTGGGTAGTTCAACCGTCTTCCACCATTTCTCGTCGTCAAGCTTGGCATCGACCTTGTTGGCGAGCGCACTGTGCTTGACCTTCTTTTCCTGGTCTAGGATATCGGACATCTGGTCCAAGAAGTAGGGGTTCATCAAGGCGACGCAGGCCTTAGAAGCGGTTCGCATCGCACGAAGCTCGGTCTCGTCCTTCACGGAGAAGGCGGCGGTGGAGAGAGCGACGGCCATATCGACTTCTTCGACATCCTTGCACTTCTCACTGAAGATCTTCTTCCACTCGTCGATAAAGGGACCTCTGGATGTATCTTTGGTGAGGACACCGATTTTTTTCTGTTTAGGGACAGGTTAGGTTTGCGACCGGTTACAGTAGAGTAGACTAGATCGGAGCAATCTAAGGGGCAGTTGTTGCTTACGCCTGCAGAGTTGATGGTATCGGAAATCTTGAGGAATTGTTTCTCGTTCGCCGCAGCATCCTTGCCTCTAACTAGGACTTCGATGGGAAATCTTCCTCCCTTCAGGGGTTCCAAGTGCTTGGCTAATCGGAATGGTCAGCGATCCAGCGCCTCGAGGTAGATAGAAGTAGAGTGGTGGTGCGATCCGTACCTTTTTTGGCGGTGGTGACTATGTACAGGCAATCGAGGGTGAGGAGCATGAGGGTGGTAGGGAATTCGTAGCCAAGCAACCAGAACTAGAGACAGAGAAAAAAAAGGAAAAAGAAAATCGGTTAGCTGATGTTGAATTGGCAATAAACGGCGTATGGTGGTGATAACCTACGTGCATGGCGTTGTTCTTGTGGAATTCGGGATTCTCCTCGACCTTGCCCATCATGATGAGCACGGAGGAGACACCGCCAAAGACGGTATCGCCGGCGCGTTTATCAGCCTTCCAGGCATTAACAAAATGGCTGATGCGCTCCTGGAAGAGCTTGGCGTCGATCTTGATATCTGCCATCTTGGAGGATGACGCGGGAATCGACGTCGTCGCGTTGGAAGATGGCAGAGATGGAGAACGATGTTTGTGGTCAAAAGGAAGAAAATGGAGGATGGAGAATTGGGGTTTGGGGGAGGTGGGAAAAAAAAAAGAAGAGGGAGCGAAAAGAAGGCTGTCGCTCCAAAAAATGTGAGGTGACGCGAGCTTCAAGACCACAAGAAACTAGGTAGAAAGCAGGAAGAAAGTAGAAAAGAAAGCTAGTAACCTAGGACCTTGGACGCACACCACGCCACGCCCACTTTCCCTTCCCCCCAAGTCCCACTTTAGAAATCCGCGACGCGATTTGAATTTAATGGGCAAAAAAAGAAGATACTTTGGTACTTTGTACTTTGCACCTTCCCTAATACCCTAACCTTACATATCTGCTGTTACCTAAACGCAACTGCCACTGCAACTACCAGGTACTACTTAGTGTATGTGATCCCGATGTTTATGTACTACAGTATATGGTATGCACATAGGTATACATACCTAATTGGCTGTGAGTCACCAGGGTGCAGCATATCATGATTGGCCTGCCGCCTACACAGGCGACAGCTGAGATGTTCTAACTTTGTTAACCTAGTAACCTAACCTAGGTACTCTGTAGGTAAGGCACGAGTTGAGCTGCAGGCCAAAAGACTTCCCATCTGATGGTTCTTATAAAAAAAAGCATGCACCTAACCTTACATGCAACAACTACCTATATTGAGGCTCGTATTGACATACATAATATTTTGTAGGTAACCCCAAAGCCAGGCGATCCAGCCGGCTACTAGAATACTACTAAACAAGCAAAAAAACAAAAACCCCCATCTAAAGAAAAAGAAAGAGAATAGCACTGTAAACACCGAGAGAGTTCAACTCTCAACTCCCCATACCAAAAGATAACTCCTCTTTCCCCCTCCCCCTCCCCCCCCTTTTTTTTCCTACTCTGCTTTGTGTAGTCCGGGGCGCGGGTTGTCTACCTGCCTGCCTGCCTGTCTGTCTATCTATGTTTTTGATATATCTAAAAATGCAAGTGCATTATTTGCGTATCTCGTCTCGTCTCGGGGCAATCATAAACCGTATTTCCCAACATAGAAAAAAAAAAAAAAAAACCCCTTCTACGCTCGAGTGGTCCCGCCGGAATCGTAACCACTGTCGTTTTCGACCGGGGCGGGGGGGTCGGCCTCGTCGTCCGCGTCGTCCGCGTCGTCGTCGTCGTCCTCTTCGTTCGGGGTCCCGTCCATGTTCTCGATCGGGTCCGGGAGCATGAAGCCGTCATCTACGTAGCTGGTGTCCTCAGCAGTCTCGGCCTCGTTCTCGTTCTCGGCCTCGGTCTCCGATGATGAAGAATAAGAAAAATAAGAAGTAGAAGAATAAGTAGAAGCAGGAGAATCCGCGTTGTCGTCATCGTTGTTGTTGTTGTTATCGCTGTCGTTGTTGTTGTTGCTGTCCTCCTCTCCCGAGTCGTGGTCCTCCTGCCTCTTTCCCCCCCTATCCCCCGACGAGGACGAGGACGACGAGGAACTCATCCTATCGTACTGACTCTCCTTCTTGATTTCCCTTCCGTTGCTGCTCCTGCGGCAGCACTTTGATCGACTGCGCGCGTCTGAAAGTATTCCGGCGCCTGGCGGGAGGGGTATCCAGTCTCAGGCGGCCCAGGAGGGAGAAGCGCGGTCTTAGTCGCCAGGCAGATGAAGAGGTACTGGTACCGGTACGTCGCGGCGCTACCCAAAGTTCAGGAATAGATCGGCCGGCTCCTCACGTCTACTAGTAGGTGCGTACCTAGCAAGCAATATGCCCGAAGAGATCAGGACGTAGATAGACCACTAAGCGCCCAGAAGATGTAGGAGAAGAAGAGTGACGAGGGCGAGCTGGTCGAACAGACGACGCATTTTTGCGAAAGTCGGGATTATATTATACTCTTGGGCCGGCGGGCACGGTGGGTGGCAAGGTGAGAGAGAAACGACGGTAGATATGAACGGAAGGTGAGGGAAAACAAGGCAGTAGGTAGCAAGCTACATAGTTTGCATAGATCATAGGGTCCGTCGTTACGCCAGCTTGCGTTGGACACTGTACGTGCTGTGTGCTGTCTGTCTGCTCTGTGCCTTCGGCTTGGGACGTAGTCGCCACGGAGGCAGGGAACTCTCGGCAAGTTGGCTTTCGTGATCAAGAAATATAAGTTGACCAAAAAAAAATGCCGACTGGGTGTTGTGGCTCTCATAAGGCAATGTGTTACTTTAAAGCGAGCAACATTGTTGTCTAGCTCTAGTTTGCGTCTCTATGAAAATCACAAATAGTCCGCTGACTTGGGAGATCACATGTTCGTCCTACAGGGTTTGAGTCTACGTTAAACACATTCCGTTCTCGGTGGCGAACTTCAATTTTGACGATAGATGGCATGAGCCATCGCATGACGCAGCATAACCAAGTAGAGCCTGTGCTACAGAGGTTTTATAACACCCTTCTTGCACAAGCATATATCGACTTCATACAATTTCTGAACTGATATTTGATTCCATCTGAACTCAATACCGGACTATCTGAGGTTAGACGTCCTAGATAGGAACAAAGGTATATAGAGTGGTAATAAGGTGATTACTGTCTCTAGCTCATTTTCTCGTATTCTATAGCAGAAAACGGGATAACAGAGCCACTCGAACATCGTCTCAACCAGATCACAGTTTTCCCCTAACTCTCCCGACTCTTGGGATAAAAGACACCTTCAACGGTCGGCTCTCAGATTAGCCTTTAAAGAAAAGAAAAATACAAGAAAACCACCTATCAGCATAATAAGCAAAGTTGAATAACACGAAGACCACAGAAGAGGAAAATGAAATGCGCATCGTGAAACCAAACGGGAATCAAAAAGGGGTATCGAGCGCCGCATCGCGCGCTCCGCAAACACCCTCATAGAAGGAAAAATAAAAAGCAGAACCGATCTGACCCTAGACGCCTTCAGTTCCGTTTCATACATGCGTGCGTTTGATCATCTGTTGAAGGTCATTACGGGGCGTCGTTGTTGGACCCCCAAGCTTGATAGTACAAGTCGGGAATCCAGCCCCATACCATGGACATTATACCTGTCCGTCCTGTTCCATTCCACTTATGTGCCTAACCTAGGTCAGTTGATTCGTAACTCTTTCCTGAAAAACCCCCCCTTGATCGTGAAAACCCCCCACCCCAAACGGACAAAAGGTGACTGATAGGAGAGACGGTATGAGAGTATGAAACGACAATGCGAGAATCAAAACAGATATCAAAACCTTGAGAGTTAAATCAAACCCCCGGTAGGGGGGGTCACATCACATCTCCATTCGGGCAGCAATATCTTCACTGACGCCTCTAATGCTGTGCGCGATATTGTCATCCTCAAAATCCTCTTCTTGTTCACTCTCGCTGTCGTCATATTGGTCACTCTCTTCCTCTTCTTCCGTGTCGGGGTCATTCAGGGGATCGATGTCGACATCGTCGTCGGGATCATAAAAAACCTCGTCGGCATCTTCATCGTAGTCATCGTCGTCGCTAGCGACAACACGATCGGCAAGATGTTCCCCGAGCCAGAAGCGGGCACGCTTGTTCGCCCCAATGCTATTGGACAAGGGCGGGGCATGGCGCTTGGTCAGGCCATTGCTACCACGTCGATTGGGTGCCAGGGCTGGCGAGTTCACAACAATCGGCAGACCCCGAACATACAGATAGGCGACACGCTTCTTGTTCTTGTTGAAGAAAAAGTAGTGCATGCGCCATATGGCAGCCTCGTCGCCGTCAAAGGGGTCGTCGGGGGGCTGATAGGAAAAGGCGGTGCAGTCCTTCAGGGACATCTCTTTATCTATCATGTTCCACATGTGTGGACCCCAAGCGGGACTGCTGATAGCCATGCCCCCGGCCGCTGCGTTGGCCGAGGGCGAGCTGTTATAGGCCCGGAACGAGGTGCTCACGTCTGGCGAGAGGAGCGAAGTGCCGTGTGGGCGCACATTGTTCAGCATGCTGTCGATGCTGGCCATGACGTGGCGCAAGTTGCGCTCGCGACGGAAGTCGGTGGGGCGCAACACATGTGAGAAATCATAGTCGGGATGACTGGCGTTCAATGTCGCAATGAGGTACGCAAAGGTGCGGCGACTCGAGATGTCGCTGAGGGGGCCAAAGGGACTAGATCGCGACAGGTTCAGAGAGGCGGCCATCTGCTCGCGCTGGGGAGGCGACAGAGATGCGCCGAACTTGATAAGCGCGGCATGTTGCGACTCGAGCGAACATTCAATCGACTTGTACAGCTTCTTGTCCGAACCGGCCGCCTTCGTCGTATACAGATCACAGCCCCCGGTAACGCGACAGTCGGGCGTGCTGAAGTTTAGCGCCGAGGTGATTATGTCGAAATCGCGAAGTGGTAGGAACTAGAACAGGCAGATCATGGTCAACTATGTAGGCATACTCTAGACATGTGGTTTTACGCATGGCATGAACGAACTTTCATTTTGAAGACGGTGGTTTTTGCGATTGCGACGAAGTAGATTGCATATGAAGATGGTATACAGAGTAGAAATAGAGGTAGGCAATGAGAGGTAAAGGTAGGTAAGGTAGGTAGGTAGAGTGGTGGTACGTAGGTATGTCTTGGGAGGATGCGAGGCGAGGATGACGTCGTGTCGGGGATGACGGAACGGATGTAGTATATATACTGGATTCCAATCCGACCTTGCAACCGTCGCAAGCGATAAGCTCTTGATCAAGTCGAGGGGGGAGGGACTAAGCAGGCAAGGCAGGGCAAGGCGTGGGAGACGATGCCTAGGTTACTGCTGGTGATCCTGGCTATGTCCGTTGTCTACGGCGATGATCAATGGCAGGTGGTAGGTATTCCGTAATTGCGAGATGTTGGGTCCCTGCGACGCCAGCGTGAACGTATGAGACTAACTAAGCTAGACGATTAGATCGTCTAGAAGGCAGAGGGGCAGTAAGACATAACGCAGCAACAACTGGCTGAATGGGTTGGATGTTGAGTGAAATGTGGTATCGATGTGTGGGATTGGGATGGGATGGAATGTGAAGTTGAAGTTGGTTAGAAGGAGGAAGCGGAAAGTCGGTGTTGCAGCGTCTGGCATTGACAATGACTTGATTGCTCGATTGATTGATCAGCTGTTCTTGGAGGGGGAGGAGGGAGAGGGAAGGGGTCGGGTGTGGTGGATGGTGGACTAGGTAGGTACATGTGTACACTATAGTAGGTAGGTTAGTAGATAAGTACCTAACCGGTCTGTCAATGTTGTCATTCCCCCCTTCCCCTAACGAAAAGGAAACGGCATCCTTTTCAGCATGGAAGGGTCTCCCCTACTTGCATACTGCGAATCATAACCTCCCCACTAAACACACCTACCTAAAGTTAGTAGACAACCACACATTAGAGTTGACCATCCCCGGGCTAAACGAATAGGAGAGCTTCGACAAGCCACGAGCTTTGAGCTACGTATGTAGGTACCTAAGATTAGGTAGATATGGATATCTGGATATCTTTGTTGCCATGAATTGTCCCTTTGTTGTTAGATGTCATTAGCTCTTCCATTTCCCATGTGCCCGAATACTCCCCAACTGTTTGCGGACCCTCTCCCAGTTGTCTCTGATTGGCTCATCCTTGTCTCGTCAGCCATGTAATGGAACCCCTTTAATTCCTCCCAACCATCATCACGACCTTGTACTTGCAGCATGATCCCTCCGATTGACAGTTCCAATATTTTTATTTGATTTTTTTCTTCGCCATTCTCGGGTAGCAGTAAAGTCGTTTTTAATCCAATGTCCGTTGTTGTATTCCGTAAACATTCACTAATATGCGTCTTGCCTGCGTCTTGCCTCCTGCTGCTGCTGCTGCTGCTGCTGCTGCCGGTATGTTCATATAAGTCCGGCCGTCTCCAATGCTCTTTCGATTTGTTCATTGACCTGTGTAAACCGAACAAATAAGCACATTTTTGCAAAGGCAGCAGTGTACATCTCCGGTCCATTTGAAACCATGCCTCATCCACCCTGGCCATCGTGCGCCGCAGGCTTGCCGGGAACACGATGCATCCCTTTATGTTACATGATTCTCGTAACCTCGTCCTCGACCTAGATAGAAAAAGAGCGCGATATATATATATATCAGTGGTCTGAAGGACACGGCGGATATATATGCATGCGGCAGTGGATAGTCGGGGTGGGTATGCGTCCATAGGATGGTAGGCAAGGAAAAGTAACGAGAGTGGCGGTGTCAACTAACCTCCATATCCTCCAATGAATCCTGTTGTCCTATACATCGTAACACGTTCTTCTTGCTGCTCTCCTGGAGCTCGCCGGCCAGTAATATTTCATCCAAGATGTAGTAGGCCTTGGTAAATGAGAAAATGATGTCGAGCTCGCACACGTTCCCGTAGTATTTATCCATCTGCTCGACATATCGGTGGATGATCTCGAGGGTGATCAGCTCGTTATCGTCCGAGGAACAACCGGCAATGAAGAAGAGCGAGGCATAGCGGCGATATACAATCTTGGTATCTGGAGTCGCCCTCCTTCGTTAGCACGAGATTGGATGGCGAGTAGGGAGAGAAGAAAAAAAGACGCGCACGCACCTTTGTACTCGAGAAAGTTGCACATGCGAGTGCGTCTGGCGAGGACTAGCTGCGAGACGTCCTTGACGATCTTCGCCTTATCCTTGGGAGACAAGGTGGTGAACCATTTGGCCAGGCGCTGAGGTTGGATATTTTAGCTGCGTGCTTGGCTCGTGGCTCGCGAGAGAAGGCGATGATGGGTTTTCTAAGGGATAGGAGGGGGGAGGGGGGAGGGGAGAGGAGGGACATGTCATACCACCTTGCCCTGCCGCGATAGCAGGATCAAGTAGCTGTCATTGATTTAGCGGATGGCCAGCACGAGGGTTGAGATTCTGGTTAGATTCCGGTAGCATACTTGATAGCCATGATGGTGATGGTGGTGCGTTTACATCAGCGGAGCAGAGAAAAGTTGGTGTAGATTTGGCGTCGGTAGAGCGTTTGATGGTGGATCTTCTTAGGCTGGGAGCAGCACAGGATAGAACAGAACAGAAGCAGTTGAACTACCTAAGGAAGGTTTAGCGGATTACCTACCAGGTAGGTAGCGGGGTTGGCGACGAGCTGACAAGGCTTACATTAGTAGGTAGGTACATTAGTAAGTAGTAAGTAGGTAGTAGCAGTCAGACTCCCAGACCATATACATCCGCCGTGGGACAGAGGCCCTCCTTTATCTAGGCTACTAATTACTACTCTTAATGCATTGCATAATCCGCTAAACTCATACTATGTTATCGATCAATGCACCATTGATGGATGCATTAATGCTGCATGAATCTCTTTTAATTGAAGAACCAAGACAAAAGCCGAACTTTGCCGCCCCCATATTCCCGAATGCCTCCTGCATCCATCTCCAACATCAACATCCAACCTCCAACCTCTAAGCCTAGGTTAGGTAGGTCACCTCGCTGGAGGCCTAGGTGGTGTAGAGGATAACCCTAGCTAATGCGAACGCGCGGGATGAGGCACAGGTGGATGTGATCATTGGGTTCCCCCTCTACCTACACTACCTACATGTAGGTAGGGTACCCCCCAACATGGTCCACGCCAAAAATTATACAAGATACTACGAACTAATGCCTAGGTAGGTAGGCATGTTTTCCCTATCTCTTGTACACACCACACACCATGGCACCGATTCATATATGTGTGTCTTGGTGGAGGAATGGAGGGATGGAGGGACGGGACCGTCTCTCTGAGCCGACTCCCCGTTTTCTGGATTACTCCGGGCTCTGGATCCATCTCCATCTCCATCTCTATCTCATATCTCTATCTCTCTCCATAACGCCCTATCCAGCACGGTATAACTACATACCTGCCTATAACCAGTTGATTATGAATCAATATCCGCTCTGGCCACAAACCCAGAAAATCCCTGGAAGGGCCTATGGTATATTATGAGGGGAATGTGACGATACCACCGCGATGCGCGCCGGGCTCGGCATCTTCATTTCTCTCTCTCTCTTTCTCTCTCCGTCTCCTCTTTCTCTCACTCTCCCCACGTCTTCACACCCTCGCCCGATTTTGATATGACTCTGCTGACAAACACCCCTTATCCCCGACTTTTTCTTTTCTTTTCTTCTCTTGTCTTTTTCTCTCCCTCTTCCTTTCCATCTCCTCTTGCCCATCTCCTATTAACTATCTCCTCTAGTTACTAGTTAATTCCCCTTTCCCCAGCCATAACGATACCAATTAGCTTTACCCGTACCAAAGCTAGCTAGCGAGAAGAAGAAAAAAAAACCACCAAGCCCTTTTCCGATCCTCCAACAGCCAACCAACCCCACCTTTGTATAAAGCTTCCTTTTATTTATTTATTCAGCCCCTCCATCCCGGGATCAGTATCCCTGCATTCAACCTGCATTCTGCGTATTCTTGAAAGTAGATTTTTATACCTCAAGACGCAGCCTGTGTGTGTTTTGTGTGCGTGTGTGTGTGCGTTGTATCGAAGCAGTACAGATTATTCCCATCAATATCCCTCTCCCGCCGGTCAGCCAGCCGAGTCAGCTCCATTACACAGACGCAGACACACATACACACATCATCATGACGCGGATAGTCCTGTCGACAGGCAACATCGTCTCCGGTGGCCCCTCCATCATACGCAAACCAGGTACCTACAGATCCAACCTCGAACTCACAAATTCCCTACGGAGCAACTTCCTAGCCGCCAAGGAAGACTATGCTGTCGTGCTACAGAACGGGAACGGGAACGGGAACGGCGTCAATGGACACAGCCTGAATGGAAGCAGTCGGACGTCTACCAGCGTGTGGACGGCCGTAGAGGATTCTGTCCTATACGTCCCCCGTATCAACTGGGCCTCCGCCGGCCTGCAAGAGGACCGCACGCAATACGAGATCACCGTCAAGCTGTTCTTCCTGCCAACCGCCCCCGTCGAGAAGCGAGCCGATTACATCAACGAAGCGTTGCGACTCGTCACCAAGGAGCTTGGCGTCGATACGGTCGATCTCTTGATCGTCTCCTTCCCCGGCATATCGTTCGAGGGCGACTGCGAGTGGGAGGCGGACAAGCGGAACGCGACCATGGGCAATGACGAGGAAGAGGTACGGACGTGGGCTGTCTTGGAGGACCTACACCTCCGGGGCAAGATCGGTCGACTGGGCATCGCCGAATTTGGCAGCGAGAAGCTGCAGCGGTTCATAAGTAAGGTGCGCGTGCGACCGGCCGTCGACCAGATCAATATCAAGAACTGCTGCAACGTGCCGCCGCCCCTGGCCAAGCTCGCCCAGGACGAGGGCATCGAGCTATTCACCCACGGCGACTGCACCGACATCCTCCCCAGCGGCACGCTGCGCGAGCTTCTCGGCCACGGCCTCCAAGGTGCCGGCGTCCTGGCCGACGACGAGAGCGAGGGTAGAGGACTCGAGGGAGACCTGGTCCCTGAGTGGGTTGCCAAGTACACGGCGTTCGTCCAGGACAGGGGCGTCATCGAAAACAAAGGCTACTTTGCAGGGGCCGAGCTCGTGGAGAGAGCGTAGACGTGATGCACTTAATTTTTATTCGCTTTGATTGAACTACGTACCTAACCTACCTACTTAGATTTGCATTTCCCGTGTTGTTACCATCTCCGTCGTTGGAGATAAATGTGTGTTGAATACCACCTAGCCTATATATATATGCATGCACGAACCTGGGCTTGCATTTGTATCTGTTTTTTCTTCCTTGGGTTTTCTGGTTCTTATGCTACCATGATATCTTCTTGTGCGTACATGTACACATACATATATTCCTAGGTATTTCTTGGACACAAAAACAGTATTAGGCAAAAAGGGAACGGCTTCGGCTTCGGCTTCAGCTTTGGCTCCTTTGCATAGATCATTTGCGAATATACACTGCGGAACAGCGTACACTATCTACACGCCACACACGCACAAGAACCCACAGCCCACAAAAACATGCATAAGGGTCTCCCAAGATTCTCTCAATGCATGAGATGCATACAAAGCAAGCCGAAGCTGGCACTTGTTTATAGCAGCAGAAAACCCACTCACCCATCTATCTACCTAACCCAACTTATCTCATCTATGGTTGTGTATGGATCGACAATGACGTCTAATAACAGAGGGCGGGAAGTGTACTAGCGTGGTTCATTCATCTATTTCATTACCATCATTAATAAACCAGCCAATCAACAACACAACACTGAAGCCGGAATATTGCTTTTTTTCTTCTTCCTCCCTTTCTTCTCCCTCCCCCTAAACTAGGGCTCTCTATAAGAGAAGATAAACACTTCCCCTTCCTCCCCCCACCCGGGCCCTCCACATCCTAGGCGGGTAAATAGCTTACGTTTCAGACCGTTTCTTTCCTTTTTTCTTTCTTTCCTTCTTTCTACCCGAGCATGCTCCTCTTCCGGCCGCGCAGGCGCACCTCCTCGAGCTTCTTCAGCACGAGGGGGGCCTGGCGGAAGGCGCGGGCGTACTCGGCCTCGAGCACGCGGGCAAACAGGGCCTCGGCGCGCGGGTGCGTGCTCGCGAACGCGCGCTCCAGCACGTACAGGTCGACGGCGCGGTCCTCGTCCGACGCGCTCTGGCTCGCCAGCCCAAAGTCGATGATCACGATCTCCTCCTCCTTTTCCTCCTCCCCCCGACGCACCATCATGTTGCTCGTCGTCAGATCCCCGTGCACCACGCCCACGCGGTGCAACCCCCCCACCGCGCGCGCTATCCGGCGCAGCAGGTCGACGAGCTCCGGATCGTTTTCTACTTTTTCTGTTTCTTCTTCCCCCGTTTCTTTCATTTTCGGTTCCTGGTCGGGACTACTACTACTGCTGCTGCTGCTGTCGCCGCCGAGAAGCTCGTTGATGCGCGCGCGCGCCGCCGGCCCCGGCACCCACTCCATGGCCAGCCAACCCGCCGCCTCGTCGACCCCGTACACGGCCGGCACGCGCACGCCCTCGCGCCGGCACTTGCACAGCACCCGCGCCTCGGCCAGGATCCGCTGCCGCGTCAGCCGCGCGTCGAGCGCCGCGTGCCGCCACGCCTTGGGCGGCCGGTACTTCAGCGCGCACGGCAGCCACGGCGCCAGGTACGTCGTCTTGTAGAGCCGCGCTTCGGCCCCTTGGGTTATGAGCGTGGGGGGCGAGGACGAGGACTGGTAGGCGAGGATGGGGGGTAGGGCGGGCGAGAAGGGTTCGCTGGTGGTGGTGAGAGGTTGTGAGGGGGGCCGGTGGTCGGTGGCGAGTTGGGCCATGGTGTTTGTGGTTGTGTTGTGTCGTGTCGGTGGTTGGTGGTTGGTGGGTGGTATTTCTAGTTCATGTCGATTTTTCGTGTAATTCGTGAACTGACCGTGGTAGAAGTATCGTGAACTTTGTATGGAGGATAGGTTTTCGTTCCGTTCTCTTGGGTGGGTTATTATGTAGTGTTAGTGCGAAGTCTAGGTAAGTTTACTCGAGGTTGGTAGGTCAAGTACATAAGTGTGTGTATGTATGTAATCTGTAACACTAAGAATACCTACCAAGGTAGTAGATAGGTACAGAGAAGAAGAAGAAGAAAAAAAAGGAAAGAATGGTGGTGATAAGGCTCTTTGCCTTAGCTTAGGTCAGAGAGAGAAAGATAAATTGGAAGATTACCCCGCGATGAAATTTAGCTGGGTTTGGGAATTTGGGAATGACCTATGACTTGCGTCCCGCAGAAGCGCGACTCCATTTCCAATGGACGCACTACTTAGAAGCATTGGCCACTTACTGGTACCGACGCCTGCCCTTTCTGTCCTTTTTCTAATCAATCCAATTTCCGACTATAATTATACATGCTATAGTTGTACCAGACATGCATCACTCAACTATAGACTGAATCTGTGTTTCAAGTTCAACCATTAAATGTTTTGAAACACTTTGACAACTCAATATGCAAGTACTATACAACAACCGTAACTAACCAACTATACAAAGTTTTAAGTTTAATTGGTTTAAAGACACAACTACTTTTTTTATAGACGTCCATGTATCAACAACAACAACAACAATAACAATAACAATAACAACATGAAGATGTACCAGCATTGCCAGACCGAATCGACTGAACGGACCAGACTCCATCCACAAATGGGCCGACCTCATTCGACCGCGGCTGGATCGGAACTTGAGTCTAGATATGCGTGACACACTGTGTCCCCCTGAATTCACTAACTGACATGTAAGGCTACATTATAGCTACCCTTTTACATACCTCAGGTACAAACCACCTGTTATGTATGTGATTTGTTAGCTTGTGCAGCATGTATGTCGGCTGCACTGCACAATGATACTTTGTTATACGTTATACGCAAGCATTACCAACCCGAACCCAGCCCCCAACGCCCCCAGGTCAGGGCCGTTTATTATGTACATAGGCGACAACCAGAAAGCCTTGCTCACATGTCCACACAAGCTACGCAAAGGGGAGTAGGATCCGAATCTGGTCGTATTTGCCTCTTTACTCACACTCTTACTTTTTCATCCTCTCTCTCTCTAATCCACCTGTTTCCCTCTGCGCAGGGGAGGCCTTCGCTCGCTTCATTATTGGCAGACCATGAATCCCCAACAAACCTTTCCTCTCTCTTTATGGTCCTCGCTTCCCCGAAACGAATGTTCACAACATGGCAAGCGCATCAATATCGCTGTCGCTGTTATGGACCCTCGTCCTCCTCGTCACCGCTCTGCTGCTAGCCTTAGTAGTTGCCGCACAGATCCTCGCCACTTATACCTCCGCCTACCTCGCCGCACCTACCGAGATCACCACCTTTCTTGACGCCGTCGATTTCTCCATCCAGGAGAACGAGAGCTACGACCGCGACGTGTCCCGCGTCCAGAGGCTGGACGACAAGCTGCGCCTCGGAAGGCTGCTGCAGGAGATACAGAGGGGCGGCGACGACCTGCGTGAGGACCTGAACCGTCTCGTCCTCGCAGAGGGCGGCACCAAGCTGAGCATAGGGGCGAGAGTCCTATGGGCGATACATCGGAAGCAGCTGGAGGAGAGGGTGCGCAGGCTGGACATGCTCCGCATGCGATTCCTGGTGGTGTATATGGGTATCATAGCTACGGCCGCCGGCGAGCGAGGGAAACATGCCGAGAGGACAATGGCGAGAATGTCGCTGAAAGATCACGAGAAGGCCGCTTCACATTACCAACACCACCACCACCATCACAACGACGATGATGATGATGACCACCGTCACCCCGGAATACCTAAAGCGCCGCCTTTGCCACGGAGTTTGACAGAAAACATAAAGCATAGAACATCGTCCCAGAGATCCGTGACTATGCAACCCTTGAGCAGTCGTGATTCGCACCGCGCCGGCTGGGAGGGCGTTGTGCAGGAGCTACGACACTCGCCGTTAATGCATAAACGCCACGCCTCGATAGAGATGGCCTCGAGATCACCCACACCGGTATCGCCTCTGAGTAGTCCGTTGAGCCTCAGTCCATCCGAGAAGTTGGAAAGTCTAAGCGAGGATTGAAATCCTGCCGCCCAACAAAAAAAAATATCGACGACCCTTTTTCTCATTTCCACAACGCCACAGGTTCCCACCCTCCATCCCCATCGTCAATAATTTCCGATAGTGCAAGGAAGAAGGGAAAAGATAGCAACAACACGCACAGCAGAACGGCTTCGCAACTCCACGTGAAATTCGCTGTGTTGGGTGCATCTTATTCTCAGCACGCACACACAACAACAATAACAACATTGACAAAACACCCGCCCCCTATCCCCTCCTTACCGCCCTTCCTCCCTCCCTCTCCAAAATTTCACGACTGGTAATGAAACAAATAAACAAAAAAGTACTATGTGATGACGACTCACGATCTTATAATGCCGAGAACACACAAAAAAAAGAAAAGTCCAACTTATAAACAAGAAGAAAAAAAAAGCATTTAGACGACCGCAAACTACAATATTTTAACTTATACGAAGAGAGTTTTTTTTTACATGGACTTTTTTTTCTTTTTCTACTCCTCTTATACTATTGTTATATTATATTATTAGTAGTATTTATTTATTTATTTATTAATGCGCCGGTGGACGGCACGGTGCGACTTGTTATTAATATTGTCTAGATCAGGCTCACTTTGGGGTTTGATTTTTTTTATTTCCATTCGTGTTTTAATATATACCTAATACCCACTCCGCCGAAACAAAAAAACAAAACAAAGCCTTGTGTCGCGCGTGCTCGGACAACCCTCTCTATTGGAAGCAACAACAAAATAGGAGAAGCAAAGAATAACAATTGGATTCTGAGGATCAAGAGAGAAAAAAATATTCAATGAGGGAAAGGAAAGGAAAAGGGGCTCTGCTTACTCCGGTATTTTCACATGCCGATGGATAAGGCAAAAGACGATACGCCAGGATATACAGCAGGAGAAGAACGTGATGTCCCGACGGGGGAGGCTAGTAGTAGAACACTACAACTGGAGAGAGACAAGCGATTACGTTTCTCAACATCATCAGACGAACTCGGAAATTTTAGTTCCTGGGTGTGATAATGGGTGAAAGAGAAAGAAAAAAAAAAGGACGCAACCCAACTGGTGTTTTGTGCTGATCTGCCACCTACATACCTAGGTTAGGTAGTAGTTAGCATTCTTCTGCCTTATCGTCATCTCCCTCCTTCGGGGCGCTGGGTATTAGTTAGTTAGTCTCCACGGCGCGGCTCTATCTCAACGTCACTGCCGCTGCTACCAAGCAGCGGCGGATCATGAACATGCAGCTTCCACATACATAGGCACATACGTACATCATGTAAGGGATATGGGAGGGGGAGGGACACGCAGTCCTCGATTATAACATCAGCGAGCACACACACACACACACACACACACACGCGCTATTCGATTTCAAGTCACCCCGTCAAGCCATGTATCATGAACGCACATACATACATACATCCTCCTCACACCATCATCGCCATCACATTCACATTCACATTATGTCACGTATGCCATACGTTGCTATATAAGAGCTAATAACCAGTAAGGCAAGGGGCGTTCGCGGGCGTTCACTTTTGCCTCACATTAACATACATATATACATTCATAGCGGCGCTAAAGAAATCATATTTACATTCGAAACCCCACCCCTACGTTCTCAAAACTAATAAGTTAACCCGGTCCATCTTATCAGGGTTCATTCAAGCAGAGAAAAGGGAGGAAGGAGGAAACGGGGAGAAGTCAGGTTAGAGAGAGAGGGGGGGGAAGGGGGGGAAACAAAAGGGGGGAGAGGGAAAAGGGGAAGGGGGAATGTATAATATCAGGCCAAGGCAAAAAAGCAAATTCTCTTTTTAATGAAACGGACAGTTCTCGCGCTTTTATTATATATATATATATTTCCCAAGTCAGTGTAACGAGTTTTCTGCTCTGCTCTGTAGGTACATCAATGTATAGGTTTGGTTAGTCTAATACTCGCTCAGTACTATGCTATCACTCAATAAACATGCTAAAGCTTCATTTTATCTTTGGAAAACAAGAAAACAACCCTGTTTTGGCATTCTTTTTTTTCTTCCTTGCCAATACACATCTTTTCTTATCTTCTTGCTCACGGTAGCCTCTCCTACCTAGGTAAACACGGCGTTTTCGCTTCGTGTAAAAAAAAAAAGACCAAGAACTGGGGCGTTGGGATTCGGTGCTGGGTGTGTATGTAACATCAACTTAACTACATCGCTTACTATAAGACATTCAACCAATCCTTGTCTCCTATTTTGACCTCATACCTACCTCTTTCATATTGACACCCATATATGTAATTACGGCTGGCATCCCATTCGCTCATTGTTTCTCTGTTATATTTCCTTGATATTTCACCCTCTTAACCTTCGTCGTTGTTGTGTGAACTACATAATTGAACTTTGCCATCCATTTCCATTTCCTCAAGCATGAGCGCTGTTGAAGAGAAATGGGTAGTGTGCGATACCTAGGTATGTATTTCTTTCCTGAATTCCACATTGCAGTATAGTGGGCTCACTGTGTCCATGTAACTAAAGCTGGTACAGAAACTCAATATCGAAGGCCTTCTGCCCTCGCCAGAGTTCAATGGTAGGAATCTTGGGTCCTGGTACATAAGGAAAGCAGCTCAACCCCATCCATAACAGCTTTCCCTCAATGGAATATTCATAAAATGAAAGTTGCCGGTATCCGGGACATATTGGTTTACGGTTACACATTTTGAATATTTTAACCTGACAAGCAACCAAGCATTGTTTACTTTAAACGTCATAGGTATAGTCTAAAAAACAGATACCCTAATTGACAGGTTTCTTTGTCCAGCGTACGTGCTCTATGTACAATGAGGCGTTATATATCCCAGCCAGGATCTCTTAGTGACTAGCCACATCGTCGGGACCAGTGTTGTTCCTCTCACCCACTGCGATATTCACAGGATTAGTAACAATCAACTCGGGGGGAGGTAGGCTGTAAGAAAAGGGGAAGGGGAAGAAAAACATGCGGCGGGAATCTGCAATTCGACTTACCATCCAACGCAACGAGAAATCGACTGACGCAGTTATATGCCGCCACCTGGTGAAGACACGTGTGAGTAGCGAGAACTTCAACCTCGTTTGAACAAATCGCGAAGGGGGAACGCAAACAAAAAGAAAGGGAAACCCGGTCAGAAGAAAAGAGAAGAAAAAGAGTTGATCTTTAGATCCTTCTTCTTTTCCTCCCTCCCTCCCACCACTTTTTTCACCCTCTTTACTCCGGTATTTATCATCATCATCATCATTATCATCATCCAAACCCCCCCTTTTCAAAAAGAAACAACAATAACAACAAAAACTCACCGTAGCAGTAATCTCCACAATCTCCCTCTCGCTGAACAGCGCCCTCATCTCCTCGAACAGCCCATCCCCCACCCTCACCTTCCTCGTCATCTCGTCCGCGTACCTCAGCACCGCCCACTCCCTCTCTCCCAAGCCCCCCCTCCTATCATCCCCCTTCCCATCCCCCTTCCCATCCCCTCCATCCCCCTTCCCATCCCCTCCCGCCTTCCCCTCCTCCTCATCAAGCACCTCCCTCCTCACGACCGCCATCCCCCTCTCCCCCACGCCCGCCTCGCGCGCCAGCGGCGCGTGGTGCGCCCACTCGTACCAGGCGCGGTTGCAGACGGCGACGCGGCAGATGGCGAGCTCGCGCAGCGCCGGGTCGAGCGACGTGCGCCCCCGCACCGCCCCCAGGAACGCGTTCCACCCGTCCGCCACCGGCGGCGCGTGCAGCAGCGCCAGGTCGAGGGGCTGCAGGGCGCGCGGCGCGCGGCGCGCCGCCACGCGCGACACGATGGCCGCGTCCTCCGGGGTGGTCGTCGGGGGCGGGTCGGGGGTGTAGGGGATGCGCATTTTTTTTGGTGGGGTTTTAAAGGAAAGATTTTTGAGTGGGGGAAGGGGGACGGGAGATAGAAGGAAGTCCGGAGGCGAAAGAAAAAAAAAGGTGAAAATAGGTAAGATAGGTAGGTTAGGTAGATAGATAGAAGGTTTCCGAAGTGCCGGCGTTGTTCGTATCAATGTGAGTTCCCCCCTTTTCTTTTTTTCCCCTTCCGTCTCTCTTTGGCCAGCCTTAGTCTGTGTATGGTAACGGGAAACACCTTATTCTCTCTCGCTTTTTTTCTTCCCTGACCCCAATTAGAAAAACCGAGACCTCGTCTGTAAGTTGAAGTTATCTTCTTCCTCTTTTTCGAAAAGCGATTTCCCGCTCAATGTCCCGACTTTTAGGTAGGTAGGTAAGTAGATAGGTACGTAGTAGGCACGATGCTACTAATAAATAAACAAAAAAAAACCCTTTCTCGCAGTTAATAACAATAAACAGCAGGTAGGTTAGGTAGGTAACTTGAATCCGCAAACAAGCGTCAGTGTGCCCTTGAAGATGAGAAAAGTAAGTTAGTACCTAGGTTAGTATGTAAACATCGATATAAGTAGTAGTATCCTAACCCAAGGTTTAACCTAGGTACCCTAACCCAGACCATTTCCCCTCTCCTCCCCCTCCTCCTTTCCAATCGCAAGCGGCAGATGGCTACTAACTTGTTAAACCGGCAACTCCAAAAATCCCGCTATCCAATGGGGTGTCTCCAGTTCCCGAGAATCGGAGCCGATGGTGGAATTCTTTTCCCCTTTTTTTATAATCCCCACCCCCGCCCCCGCCCGAGACATTGGGTTGGATCATGGTTGAAAGCTGAGCATGGAGCGCTAATGTTTTTTTCCCGGCTCGGGGATGTGGAAAAATCCATCTCTTCACGGAGAGTTGCGCTACTTAAAGGTTACGCTTTACCTACTTACATATTGTCGCGGAGAGTATAGGTATATATCACGTTTATGCTAGCATGCATAAGCGGTATCGCTTTTGCGATACATACTTGATGTACGATGAAGGCAGCTGAAGTCCATCAGCTTTCCGTATTAACCGCAAACGCGATAACAACAACAACAACAACAATAATAATACCAAGTCAATACTCAAAACATGGTAATTAGAACACCTCCCCAATGTCATTCATTTCCCCATTCACAAAAATCTGTGGTGGGCTAGCTGGCTAGCTGGCTGGCTGGTAGGTAACTCTGTTCTCATTTAATCATCCATCCTTCTTTCTTCGTCTCGTTCTCTCGATTTCTTTCTACGCTATGGCATCCCATCGTAGACTCATATTTTCTTCTTTTCTTCCGCTGAACCTGAGTACCAAACCCCCGAGCAACCATTAAAAAAGGGGAATTGATGCATATCCTCCAATGACGAATGCGTGTGCATCGTATGTAATAGTAAATCCGGTCCAGGTTGCTCTCCCATGTCCGCCTCGTCTAGTCTGTATGATGTTATCCTTCAAGACCCCCTTTCCTCCTCCAAAATGAAAATTCGAAGATGAAGATTCCCCACAACTGGGAAGATATGGCGAGGATGGTGCATTACATAGGTGTACTGTAACCCAACTAAAAAAAGGCACGTTGGCATCCTTCGCCGTATGTGTTCCTCCGAGCCCACTCGGCTCTCATGTCGCCGCCGATGGATAACCGAAAACGCCCTCAAAAATGTAGTCCAACCGATTACGTTCCTTTTAACGTTCCTTGCCGTGTAGAAAATATACCGTGTATTGATGCTGTCGAACTTCGGTCTATCATCATATATAGACCATATGCCTGGCGGGCGGTGTGAGGTGCAAGGAAATAAAATGCAGACGATGAAAAAAATGATATGAAAAATGGGTATATATTCTGAATAATGAACAGCTGAACCAACAGGCCCAAACAAGAGTAAAAAAAAAAAACTGGCAATCAACTAGTAAAAATCGATGAGATGAGTATGGCGAGATACTGTTGAACAGGTAATTGCGGTAATTAGATAAGGGTGAACAATGTGGTGGGTAATAGAGCCCTTGTAGGCGTATTATAATGCGGTAGCCGTTGCGATTATAGACCCATTAGGATGATGTGATGCCTTTGGGTCTGTTGCTGTTCTCGCTGAACTCGACAGGGTATTTCTGTCGACGTCTCGGCTTCCGATAGTAGGGCTAGGGCTGCCTTTGTCGGGCGTGGATCTTCTGCTTAAGGAAGAGGTCTCGGGTTCCTCGGGTATGGTAGCGAACTTCTTAAGCACCTGTTTGAGAGCTGGTCGGCGTATAGGTTTGCTGAGGAACTCGTCCATTCCCGATTCCATGCAATTCTTGACGTTGCTCTCATCCGCGAAAGCCGTCAGGGCAACAATCGGGGCAGAGTAGCCCATCTTCCTAATGAGGCGGGTGCTCTGTAGGCCGTCGACATTGGGCATTTGAATGTCCATAAAGATGAGGTCGAAGTTGTGGTCGTCTTCCATGTTTGCCTTTACTAGGTCGTATGCTTCTTGCCCGTCTTTGGCGATTGTCACGTCATACACGTCTTCCAGCTTAAGCATTCGACTGACAACTTCGATATTTGTCGGGTTGTCTTCCGCAACGAGCACTCTCAATTTCCCGTCGCCTTTTCTCGCTCGTGCTATTTCTACTGCTTTCATCTGATCTTCGGGCGTCGGTTTGGCCTCCGATTTGGGATTGCTAGCAAAGAATGGTTGACTTAGGCCAATGAGGCGAGGTTGCTGGTGAAGGACACTAGCTTTGGCTCCAGCAGTGACCTGTGTTAATGATGTCCTCCTGCTCTCTCCTTCGGCTGATCCAACGCTAGGAGGGCGCGAATTGACACTACTCGATGCCGTACTCGAAGGTCTGGTTCCAGGATTGTTAGCAGGTAGTAGACTACAGTGTGATAACACTTCCTTACCTGTCCTTAGTGTACTTAAGAGGGATGTGCATCGTGAACGTTGTACCGACACCCGTAGTACTATTTAGTGCAATACTACCTCCCATCAAAGTTGCTAGCTGTTGGCAAATGCTCAGTCCTAGACCGGTCCCACCGAACTTCTTGCTGAGGCCAAGATCACCCTGAACGAACGGCTCAAAGACGCGTTTTTGCATGTGCTCCGGGATTCCGGGACCACTATCCTCCACCTCAAACTCGAATAAGAATGTTTTAGCATTCGGCGGGGGCGGCGTCGCTGATCTTTCATGTAGGTAAACATGTGGTGCGATCTTCGGTTCCATCGGATTGATCGATAGTGCGGTGCCAGCCTTGTACTGATGTTGGGGTATGGGTAATTCCCTGGAACTCGTCGATTGGTTTGAACCTGATCCCATCCGATTACGAGACCTCCCTACACGATTCGATCCGGCCTTTGAGAACGACGAGGTCCTACTACCTTCATCGACCGGCTGCTCAGCCTCCCCTATGCACTTGATCCTCACAGCAACCTTGCCCTCGGGTGGTGTAAACTTGAGACTATTGCTGACGAGGTTAATGAGCACTTGCAAAATTCGGTGTTGGTCGCCCCATAGACACATATCCTTTAGTCGGCCGGTGCCAAGGGGGCCAATTGCCGGTAGCCTCTCGTCCAAGTTTGTCCGTTCAAGGCTCCTCCGGCTTGGCTCCGGATCAGTGCTCAGAAAATCAACCGAAAAACTAATTCGACCTTCTCGCACTTGTTTGTCGAAGATAGTTAGAATTTGGGACCGGATATCTGCTAAGCGAAATTCCTTTTCCTCCAGACTTAGTTGCTGGCCAATCTGGTTCTTCGAGAAGCTCAGTAGATCCTCTAGCAAGTGAAGTAACAAGTCGCCTGATTTGTATAGAGTCTTCAAAGATTGCTTGATCCGAGTAGTATCCTCTTCCTCCATACAAACCGCCGCCATGCCTAGGATTCCGTTGAGAGGCGTCTTCAGTTCGTGCGAAATATTGGCGATGAACAAGGTCTTGCTCTCGTTGGCAGCCTCGGCAGCCTTTTTGCTAATTTCTAGCTCACGGGTTCGCTGGGCAACCTTTTCCTCTATAACAAATCAGGTCAGCAAATAAACTCGGTCACATTATACACACGTTTATTTCCAGGAGAACTAAAGACTTCTCTCATGGGGAGAGAGTTTATGACATGGGACCGGTGGATATGATCCCAAATTAGGGCATGGGAAATTAAGAAATAGCGCACCTAAGGAAGTGCACTGTCGAAGAAGCTCATCGCTCATCTCGTTAAATGTCGTGGTGAGCTCAGTCAACTCGTCGGTGATATAGTGCTTGCGGTCCTTAACCTTCCCGGGGATTTTGAAAACCCGCCTCCGAGTATCACTATCATGTTCCGAAGCAGCGAAGGTCGAGCGCACGTTTCTGCGGACCAGATTCTTAAGATGGACAAAGACACCCTTTTCCGTCTTGCTGGTCCTGGTGGTGCCCGGAGAAGGGAGCTCGTCATCATCGTAGTCGACATCATTCATATAAGCTTCAGAATATCCGGGAGGGGCGACTGACTTCTCGGTGGCAGCCTTTAGTTTCCGGATGGGCAGCACGCTTAGATGCGCACAAGGAACGACGAGGAGAATGACGAGGCCGACGGTCCCAAACACACAACCTAGAAGGATATGCTGGAGAGTGTTGATGGGAATGTAAGCCTCGGATCTCTCTTGTTCGACAATAAGCGTCCAGTTCACCAGAATGGTCTGCGGACGGGCGTAGCCCACAGCAACAGCGATGCCCTGTTCATTGGTGGTCGATAGCATACTGCTAGCGTTGTTCACGGCCAAGTTTCGGCGGGTGAAGGCTTTATACGCCGCATTGTACATGCTGACTTTGAAGGGAGTATCGTAGTTGCCAGAGGCATAATTATGCAGCGTATGCCGGTCAGCCCGACCAGGCATAGGGATCGGCGGTAGTACGAATTGGACATCGACGTCCGAAAAGTTGCTTGCCGCGGCATGCGTCGCGTTAGCCGGCAAATTATATCTACTGAATCGATTCCAGCCGGTAGCGGGCCCAATGAGCAAAACAGATCCAGTAGAGCCCAGGCCTTCTTGGGACGCCACTATAGTAATCAACGACGAGGCTTCGGCGACAACCGTCATGTATCCCAAGATCACGTCCCCCTGAATGTTTGATCTTATAGGAAGCGTCAAAGAGAGCAGGGCAAACGTCTCGTTAATAACCAGCGGTCCTAGTATGAGACCGTTAACACTCGAATCGACTCGTATGTCCGGGAATGGTCTAGCAACAACAGCTGTTCGATTCGGTTCGAGAGGATCGGGCTCTGATGAATTATAGTAGGTCAGGTTAGGGAAGAGCGCGCTGGGATAGCCAGCGGCACCATCTCCGAGGTAAATATCAGACCCATCCGATGCTTTATAAGGCAGCTGGATTTGGGAAATGTCGTTCCCGGTGATACTAACAAGACCGGAAGTGCTGGCGCCCGTTTCGTTCCGCGAGTAGAGCCTCGCCTGGAGGAGGTTGATGGAACTCTTAGTATTGAGAGCGCTCTGGAGATCTTCAGCCGCCTGGTCCCAATTATCCGCTGACGTATTGCCATGGTAGTAAGCCCTCAGGGCATCCTGGATAAGCAATCGCGTGGCGATGGTGTTGCAGCTTGTCTGGATGAGCTCGATCTGAGAGGACACCTGGGCGGACTTGAGGGAAGCAGTGAGGGAAAGGTTGTCAGTCTCAACGCCAACGACGAAACTGTTGACATATATCCAGGTTGGTATAGAGACGATGGCCAGGCCAACTAGGACAGCGAACAGCACTAGAGCCGCCAGCTGCTCCCGAATGGCGATCCTCATGATTCCAGGCTAAAAGAGAAAATCCAAAGGCGGCTTTGACGTATACATCCTCCAAGCCTGGCTAGGTGGACGATGTCTATACCAAGTTCGAAGAAAGGAGTAGAGGCAACTTGGAGGCTTGGGTAGGGTGTAAGGATGGAGACAAGTATCGTGGATATGGATATGACCGACGGAGACTCGGCGACTACGTGGGACGACGTGGTACGGCAGGAGGGCTGCCCTATCTGTGGTGTCGTGTGAAAGATCGTCGAAGGTTGTGGTGTAACCCTCCCCCCAAGGTGAGCCCGGGACTATACAACTATACTATGCAGAGACGGCCGCGACGTGTTGGATGGAGGAGGTATCAGGTAGCGAAGGGAGCAAAGCAGAACGAACAAAGAAAGAAAGAATAAGCCAAGAGCTGGGCTGGGCTGCGCTATGCTGTGCTGTGCTATGCTATGCTATAGATAGATGGATAGAGGGATAGTTGAATGGGAAAAAGAGAATAATAGGTAGGTAAGGAAAACGACCAAGCAAGACAACAACCGGGCGAGTTACGTCTTGCTGTGTGCCAAGAGTCTGTAGCTGGTGCTGGGAAAGACGAAAATGTCCAGACAGGTCTGGTGCCGGGGGCTGCCAAGGGTGATGGCTGCTGAGAGTGGCTCCTCATCTATTCTGTATTAGGCGATAGCGGAGGAACAAGGATGACAATACCCAGGCTAGCTCATGTACATCCAGGACAGGGCTTGCGGTGACTCGCGGTCGATGTGTTTCGATCTGACGCGGTCTATACATACAAAGATCTGGAATCCCCGCGGAGTGAAGAACTACTAATCAAAAGAAGGGATAGAGAGATAGAAAGGGGGGGGGGGAGATTTACACCATATCTTGGTTTATGACCATATCGACTCTGGTGATGGGTGAGAACGGATATGCCGGTCTTGGATTTTTCTTTTTTTTTCTTTTACCCCTTCTTGTTCGTGAGGCTCTACATGTGAGAATCGAAAACGGTTGATCGACAAACGATGGGGCAACGTGGTGTAAATCAGATTGCAAATCCGGAGACGCACACACATACCACACACACACATACACCACACACACACCACACCATAACGCACACCCTTTTTTCCCCCTCCCCTAGGAAACATGCATTTGGCGAGGTGATCGATCTGCTTGGCGCGAGGGAAGAAATGAGACAGGCTCGTTTTTCTTGTAGTTTTTTTTAGTTACTGGATAGTGTGACAATCCGTTAGATACCTAGGTACCTAGGTTAGGTGGATAGATGTCTAGGTATGTGTAAAGCTGAAACAAATTGGATGAGAGTTCTTATTCATTCCCGAGGCCAGCGGAGAAAAAGACTTGATGAGGATTAAGTAGGTAGCTGGGGGAGGGGGGGGGGTTGTTGAGAAAGAAAAGGAAGCATAGTGGAAAAGAAAAAACCAAACTTGAGTAATGTTCACGAACCACGCAAGTCGCCCGAGTAAGTTATTAAGTGGGTTCCATTAGCCCCACGTCGAATGAAAACTGGAAGGAATGACTTTGCGGACCGACCTTCTGGCTGTGTGCGTGCTGTGTGTGCGCTGTACGTGTGCTGTATGTGTGCTGTGTTCTATGTACCTAGGTTAGGTAGGTATATATTCCCCATTTCCAGCAGCCTGCATTGAAAATTATCGAGCCACCAAAAAGGTCTTAGGTTAGCCGCTAACAAGGGGGAGTGGGCCTACCTATCCCAGCAGGCCGGGGGCGGGTCCCCCAGAGAGTTGGGAAAGAGAGAGAAACATTGCACTGTCCATTAGCTCGGGCGGGTCGTGCAGGTCGTGCAGGTCGTGCAAAGGGCTATGGAACCAGATCTAGACCCTAACTGGATCCCGGCCTCGTTGCACCAAAGTCCGCCAAAGTCAGACGGTGGACCCGCTTCCATTTCCCATCCCCATCTCCCATCTTCCCTTCCTCCCCCTTCCTCCCCTGTCCCTGCCCCATGCCCTTGTCCCCTACCTAATCCCCCTGGTCCCCCGGTCCCATTCTTTCTCGGATGTCGCTCGTTGAAGTTTGGACCAACCAGGAGATCAGCCGTGCTCCGGTGTAGCATTGATTTTCCACCCACCATGTGGTTTTAATAGGTATAAAAAATGAACTGCCCTTTCCGCCGCTACGAATCCTCCGATCGCTTGGATACATTGGATGGAGAGCTTATATAGACTTTCTTAAGATCGTAGATTTCCATCGCGATCGCTTTTTTTTTTCTTTTTTTCCTTTCTTTTTATTTCCTTTCTTTTTGTTGTTGTTTCATGCCTGCCGGCCCCTCTTCCTTTCTTTGGCTTATATACACTACAATACCTACCTACCTATGTTTTTAGTCGTGATGCCCCAGTGGTATAGCAACACGCAAGCAAGAAATGAATTAACCAAATAATAGGTAAGCATCGTGATCTCACCTAGTCTTAGTCAGAAACCTTCTCTTTCGATTTTGTTCTCCATTCGCCAAGTCCAGAAGTTAAATCGACTTGTCGGTTTTTTTAGGAGGGGTTTTTTTTGCTTAGTGTCCCTCGTACATCAATACATAAGTAGGTAATATCCAATGCAGAACAGAGAATATACGGGTAAGTAGTATCAAAACGTACAAAATATGCAAGGTTCTCTTTTGCCGAATAGACGAGGAAAAAAAAAGAAACCCCCCCCAAAAGAGGCAAAACCACAACAACACGCCTCCAGATCGACAAAAGGAATTAAACCCTGACAAAACCTCCCTGGACATTATCATTGGTGAAGAGTCGCTTCCCGCGGCGTTGACACGATGCCAGACTGCTGACGTGCGACGTTCCGGCGCCCCGAACATGTAAGACAGAGCTGACAGGTTACCTAACTAATGACTACCTGCCTACCTAAGTAGATGGATAGACAACCACCAGGCTGTGTCTATAGCCTATACCTACCTATATGCCTATACTACCTACTGCTTACAGTGTGTAACATCTTTTGTTTTTCTTCTTTCTTTTCTTTTCCTGCTATATCTCCCCCTATTTTTCCCCTCTTCTAAGGCTGGTAAAACACCTGAATTCTTGTTTCCGAGTATACAACTTTACACGACGTATAACCACCAAGCCAATGCAGCCTCAGGCAGGTTGAGATTAGTCTGGTCTATGTCTATGTCTATGCCTATATCTATACAACTATGAATTTGATCTCGATCAATTTCGAGTATAGTACATACTAAGGTATTTATGTATATTGTACCCGTCCCAACATGCCTTTATGGAGACCTATTTGTCTTCCTGGTGATATACCCCCCACCCCCTCTCCTTTTTCCGTTTCTACCCAGGTATCTTCCCATCCCATAGATACCATAAAAACCCCCCGATTTTATATTTTCGCTGGCACGCCTTTTCGGCCGCGGCTACGGTAGAGCGCTTTCTGTGCTGTGCAGCCCGGGGGTTGTAGTTAGACCACATGTGTGCGTGCGTGCGTACGTGCGTGTGGGCACGAGGACCGAAAATACCAGAAAACTCCCTAGCATTCGATCGAAGTTTTGCTTCAAACCTCGGCCCTCTCCGACTTTCTCTCTCCTGTTCTGCTTCTGTAGCAGGAAAATCCAGTGATCGGCGTCCCCCCATCCCCGTCCTCGTGCTCGATTTCAACAACAACAAAAAAAAAGATAAATTCAGCATGATCTCCGCTGCGTTGATGGTATCTATGCGCCGTTTCACATGCCCAAGTCACCGAGCGAGCTTTTGGTCATCTCGCCAGGTGACCTCCTGTCGCTGCAGTGGCTACGGTAAGGTAAGCAGCAGGCCGTCATTCCCTCAGAGAATTTTTGCCTCTGTGATACACACCCGCTGCCTCGGGTGGTTTATTCCTCATGATCGAGTGGGTGGTCGCACGGCATGTTGGCGTCGGTGGGTTTTTACGCCATCGTGTCGTTTGAGGAGGGGAGGGGGAGGGGAGAAGAGGGAAACACAACCTCCCGTCCCAGACATCCCGTGACGAAAAACGAGAAAACAAACAAATAAATACCCAAGCGTCAATATCGCACAACAGCAGCAGAAAATCCGTCTCGATCAAATCATGGAGAGCTTGCTGCCGTGGCCTGCCCCCTTCCGTATAACCAACCACAACCACCCTCTCTATATCTTCCAGGTGACCAAGAAAAAAAACCCGTCTCGTCTACGTACCGCGAGAGAACCACCACAGCAAAACCCCGTGACATGCTACACCACACCAACACCACACCAACCACAAATCAACACAGAACCAAAAAAAAAAGAGCCCCTGAAGAGGAGAACAGAACAAAGCAGAGGCAGAGAGGAATGGAATCACGCGTACGCCCGCCCCGCGACCGGGTCCCCGACCCCGTCCTCCTCGACGCCGAACCCTAGGTGTCCGACCGGCCCCTCTTCGTCGCCGTCGCCGTCGTACTCGGCGTGCCACTCGGGCGGCATCGGCACGACGCCCCAGCGGATCTCGCTCTGCGCCAGCCTGGAGAACGCGAACGTGGTGCCCTGTCCTTCTTCTTCTTTTTCGCATCGGCCATTTTCCTCATCGTCGTCGTCGTAGTCGTCCTGGCGGGCTACTAGGTGGTGGCGCGAGCTGCTGCTACCGGTTAAAGTCCGCATCTCGAACGCGTCGTTGCTGTTGTTGCGGTTGTTGTCCAGTGCGTAGTGTTGCTGGTGGTGGTTCGTAGCGAAGCCCTCTTCTTCCTCCCCTGGGTTTCCGGACCCGACGGGTAGGTACGAGGACGGGGGGCGGGGGGCGAAGAAGCTAGGTGCGGGCGAGGTCGTTGTTGTCGTCGTCGGACTATCGAGCAGCAGCAGCTTCGCCTTGCCGGCCACGGCGTACGACAGGCTGGAGCAGTGGCACGCGGCCGAGAGGGCGAGCGAGTTGCTGCCGGGGATGGTGATGTTGGGCGGCAGGCGCTTGAGGCCGAGGAGCGCGGGCACGAAGATCAGCGCGACGGACACCACCATCATGGTCAGCAGCGAGGGCGTCGAGTACCCGACCGCGACGGCCGTGTTGGCGGGTAAGCTGGGATCGGGCGTCACGGATGCTAGGAAGTTGTCTGTGCCGTAGTAGCCTATATGCGGTAAGACGAGGTTGCTGTTAGCCTTCTCCCTTCTCGCGGCCCCGGGGTGGGGAGAGGGGGGAGGGGTTTCCCGTCACGCCGGAGACTACTCAGAGAACGGGACTGCTTACCTCCGATGGACACGAAGACGTAGATCGTGTTGGACAGCAGCCAGTGGAGGAATATGCTGACGGCGATAAGCGGTATGCTGTACTTGTAAGGCAGCTGCAGCCGGTACGTAGAATATTGCTTTCCCTGGACGCGGCAGGTCAGCGCTTCGTTTCCATCGTGCCTATGGATTTCTACTACGGCGTACCTTGGGGTTGGTCACCCGGAGGGGGTGGTAACCATCACTAAACAAGGCCCATTCTCGCGCCATCTGGAGGCGGGTGAACAAGTTGTTGTACTGTAGTCCCAGATTATCAGCACCTTATTTCCTTTCCAGCTCGGGTAATCCGGCAAGAAAGTGTCGTAGCCAGTTCATCTAATTTGACACCAGCCAAAAAAAAAAAAAGGGGGGGGGGGGGGCACTTTACGAAAGTCATGCCAAAGAGTCTCTACGTACCGCTAAATAGCAAAACGAGAGGAGAAGCTGCGGGCTATTCGCCAGCAGCACCGCTTGGGTGAGCGTGAACGGCAGCGGAATAAACGAGTTCCCGTCGCCCTCGAGGAATCCACCCGTTCTAGGTAGGTAGCGACAATGTCAGAACCGCCAAAACTTATATTTGATCGATCAACAATCCTCCTTCCTTTTTCCTACGCCCCACACACCAACTATTGACTTCAACTCTCTCTCTCTCTCTGAGTATATATGCAGACAAGACAACACCCAGAAGGAGGAGGGATGGAGGAAAGGGGGGGTCGGTCAAACTCACAAGCCATTCGTATTGAACGCCGAGTAGAACAAGCCGGCGCAGATGGCGATGCCCGCGCCGAACAGCAGGTAGCTCGTGACCCAGACGGGGGCGGGCACGGCGGCGGCGCGGCGGTTGCGGCGGGGGTGAGGCGCCCAGGGCCGGGGGCCGGGCAGCACGAAGGCGCGGCGCGAGCGCATGGCGCGGCGGATGTCGGCCTGGCCCACGGTGCACAGGCCCGCGGTCACGCGGTCCGGCCGCTCGATGAAGGACGCCACCGCGTCGCCGAGCGTCACCAGCGGGTCCTGGTTGCGCCGGCCCAGCACCACGGTCACGACCACGGCCGCGACGGTCTTGGCGATGACGCAGGCGGTCACGCTGGCGAGGAGGACGGGCGAGATGGCGATGTCTTGATGAGGAGAAAAGAGAGGAAGTGTGGTTAGTCAGGGGGCGGGCGGTCGTCGGGCTTTTTAGTTTAGGGGGGGTAGGGTGGGGGGGGGGGGGTTAGAAGTGATGGGATATCGAAGATTGACTGGGGGTTTTTTTTTTAATACTTGGGGGAATACACAAGCAGTGGGTTTACCTACGGCATATGTTCTCCATCGGCTCCACGAGGCAGTAGCTGACGGACACATTGTACGTGCCGGGCTGGAGGCCCGAAGTCGTCATGTTGTACAGGTTGTTGACGGGGCCCTGGCCCGGCGTCTCGACGAGGCTGCGGTTGACGGCGGCGAGCGCGATACCGCCCGGCGTGAAGAAGGGATACGCCCAGCCGTCGTTGTAGTAGTCGGTGCGCGGTACGCCGCTGCCGAGGGCATAGCTGCAAAGGTTGTAGCACAGCGTGCCCTGGTCGTTGGTGTACTGCGCGACCATGGCGCACTGCGCGTCGAAGAAGAGGCTGTTCGCCGAGTCGGCGGGGACGTAGCGGTCCCAGAACGCGGTCTCGTTGTCCATGAGGTGCCAGATGTTGTTTCGGATCTGTAAGCATGTTAGGGCCAGGCTCGGTCGGTACCTATAGCTTATACAGAGAGCGAGAATCAAGATATCGTGTAATCGTAGGGTACAGAGCCACACATATCCAAGCTTAAACCAGAGAGGTTCTAACTAGGAAACGGTGTAGACTAGACCAGAGACCTACCCAACCATCCGCATTCTCAGTCACCAGAACCACATCTCGATACTTCTTGAGCCCGCTGCAGTCATAGTACTGTGCCAAGCAATCGTTAACCTCGAGTCTCTCCCATTTGCCGGCGTTCGTCGCGACGGCAGACACATTCGAGACCACCGGAGACTCCTTGTTGCCGTAGTCCGAGATATTGACCAAGGCCCCGTAGTTGAACGCGGAGATAACTGCGACGGAGTAATCAAAGCCCGGGTCCAAGCTATACCTCGACGAGCTCGTAGCTTCCAGTTCCGCATCTTGGGACACGATGCCGGGGATTGTCAGGCTTCCCCCCGGGGGATAGTAAGCGCCGCCGCGGGTGAAATTCTCGGTGGCGATCGTCAGGTGGTAGTCGGACCCGCGGTGGTCTGTTTCGAAGATGGTCGAGTTGAAGACGAGGTGGATGGGGATGGAGCTGAGCAGCAGCACGACCCAGCAGCACGTCTTGAACTTGGAGACCCGGAAGGCGTTGCGGACCGAGGGTATACCGATGCCCAGCCAGGATCCGCTAAAGTGCGCGGCGTTGACTTCTTCCCTCGTTGGCGAATTCAGAACCTGCATGAAGAAATTACTCGATGCGAGCCTAGTCCTCGCGTCAATACTTGTAATATTTATCGGCCCCAGTCACCACAAATACTTGACTGGGATGGGAGTACGATGAGATGAGAGGAAATGATAATCCCAATTCTCCCATGAGAGACCCATGGAGTTTCTCATCCAACAAATCAACAAATCAACACAGCCTTTTTTTATATATAAAAATTTACATTACTTACTACAAGACCAGTCAGTCAGCCACGACAGATTCCAAATGCCGAATGCAGAAAGAAGGCCGGAGAGAGGGGGGGACTGGGGACTTGGGGGGAAACTCACCACGAGCGTCGAAAGGATATTGATGAGCAAGTGCAGCGCGAGGTTAAGCCCGCCGACGTGCCCGCCCTCGCAGTCGCCGTCGTAGAAGAACAGCACCGCCTGCGTGGTCTGCGTGCACACGGCGACCAGGCACGCCACCAGGGTCGCCGACATGGCGACGAGGACGACGCAGTTGACCCTGGCGGCCCGCTTCCAGCCGGTGGACTTGCCGCCTCCGGTGAACCAGTCCATCTCCTCTCCCTCGGTAGTGGTGGTGGATGTCGTCGACTTCTTCCTCCTTCAATTTCTAGCATGAACATCTATCTAGTCCTCCTTCCACTTCCCTTCCCCCCCGGGAGATGTGGATACGGACAGATACTTAGATATTGACAGAGAGAGAGGGACGGAGGGACGGAGGGAAAGAAGAAGAGTATCCACAGGCATGTGGGTAAACCCGAGATTCACTGTTTCTGAACCTGAACGAGAAAATACCTAAAAACCCCGAATATAAACCAACTAGCCCTATGCAAAGAGGAAGCAAGAAAAAAGGAAAGAAATTGAGGAAATAGGATCACGAAAAGGCCGGACGTCGGGTCCCTTGATACCTACCTACACTAGTTAGCAATATCCATAATCCTACCGATCGATGCCCCTGTTAGGTATTATCATACCGCCACCCATGTGCGTCGCGGGGTGTTTTTTTTTCTTTTTTTTCCTTTTCATACATAGCAATTTTACCAGCCTACCTACCTACCTATCTAAACTACACTGTGTTAAAATGCCTTTCTCTCATTCGCCATCCAGGGGGGTTGAGGGTTGGGGGCTGGGGAGAGAAGCTAACCTAGGTAGCTAAGCTTGCAACCTAACTTATTAATAACGATCGTGCTAGTATCTCTCTCTCTCTCTCTTCAGCCCGTCTGCCTCTCTGCCTCTGCCTCTGCCTCTGCCTCTGCCTCTGCCTCTGCCTCTGCCTCTGCCTCCCACCCCCTGGTTGCTGTGACGTCACAGCGGCGAGGCGGGACACACGGTTGGGCGAAAGCTCTGCGGCACAGCAACGTTTGGCTTCATGCACGATGTTAAATTATGCCTAGGTAGGTAGGCTGTGTGTTGAAGGCTTGGCTAGGCACTTGAGCTGTATTTCTTTCTTTCTTTCTTTCTTTTTTGATGTGTCGAGTTGGTGGTCGGTAGTATCTACTAAATACTATTAATGTGGGAATCAATCTAACTATATCGTATGTTAAGTGTATTTGATATATATCAATATTACATAACGTATTGATGCAGGTATGTATGTTTTATAGGACTATACCTACATATCGTGCTATAGAAACATTGAGAGCGCTAATGCTGTTTGGAACAGATGCGTGCGGCGCAGATGCCCACCTTGATGCAGGCTATCTTGTTGAAGCATATTGATGTTGGTAGACTACAATTGAACATATAAGTAGGAATCTGGGTATGTATTATATTTTGTTAGCATAACGTAGCGTACAAATCATTAACTCCATGCATTTTATAGGCAATAAAAGGAGAATGTTGCTATGATGCTGTGCCACTAGACTTTTGGCAAGACTCTACCTACTCTTAGACAGGAGAGTCGATGTTAGTAACCGCTGCAGGTCCTTCGGTAGATACATGTACATGTGTGATTCGCCATGATAACAGGCAACGGGCTGACATGCATATCAAGTACCTAGACATGGGATGCTGCCAATGCCGTAATCTGCAAGGCACTTTTACCATAGTCTCCCATCGTGCTCCTACTAATATATGTGATCATGATAACTTATATAAACAATACTTCGCCATTATTATCAAATTAAGATGTAGTGGAACGCAGTGCTTATCGAGCTGAGGCATCATATGTAGACATTATCAATCAACTTGTTACAATATGATGTCTTTAACGTGGTCGTAACCCACCATCTACCAAACTTATCGATGCCCATGGTGGCGCTCATGGCACCACAATATTCAGGCTCGTCTGCACCAGAATATCAGCTAGAATGGTGGACGGTAACACTTTCAAGTGATTCTAGCCATTAAACGGGTTTCCTCTTAGATAACCTCTCCATCTGATGGTTGCCATCAGTCCTGGGTATCTAGGCTAGTCAGGCAGTATCGCCATAGCTCTACTAGTATAGGATCCAAGTCGTTGACGTCTGATTAACCTTCACTTACTTCAACCCCCTGAAAGTTTATCACATTAGCAATGTCACAGGCACCAGGATCATGATATTCTGAGCGAGAGAGGGTATGATTTCAGACGAGTTTGAGAAGATGGTATGCGCGGTTTTTGTCGGCATCTGCCACCGAAGTGACTGGAAATCTGGATCAAAAAAATTTGACCCGAGATACAGATCCAATGGCAGTTCGCTGGCCCCGCGTGCGTCATCATTCAATTGGGATATATGCCGTGTACATGTAGAAAGAATGTGACTTACCCCGTTATGCAATCTAGCACATTGACTTGATACCGTATTACGACTCAGTTCATGGCCTCGCTCTCTACTCGGCCGTTGAAGATGTGAGATGAAAGGCTTTCAAGACTCGTAGGTCCTTTGAGAGGCGGCGTGTTCATGTTCACCGCTCAGGCCGGAACTTTCCTCGTTTCTCTCTCATAGCCTGGACCTTCTTCCTGTCTTCGTCGAATCTCTTCATCATTTCAGCCTGTTCAGCCTTTTTCTTCTCCCGCAGCTGGAAGCGGTAGAAGTCTTGCATCGAATCTTTCTTCTTCTGTTGCCTGATGAGCATCTTCTGTCTGGCTTCTTCGGCTTCCGTCCGGCTGGCGGGTGCGTTGCGACCGCCTCGGGTGACAGTCACGAAACCATCCTCATCTGGCTCGTTCCGAAGCCTCTTGGCTAGCTGCGTAGCCTCATGCTCCTTCTTGTTGAAAATGGTGAAGTATGCGTCCATTGCGTCTTGGACGACGCCATTGCCGGGATACGACAATTTATTGTGTGCTTTCAGCCACTGGGAGCCCAACGACGGGACTTTGTCGCTGACGCCCTCCCCCCACACTGGATATTTCCGAGACTTGGCCAGTTTCTTCACAGCCTTCAAGACAATCTCTGCGCTCTTCTCGTCTGCAAACAATGCCACGGCAGAGCTGCCGCTCTGGTGCAATTGCCTGGTCCAAGTGTCGGGTAGTTCGGCCGCAGCCTCTTCATTCCTCGCCTGAAGCGCCTCCTCCTCCCGTTTCCTCTTCTTTTGGAGCTTAGCGAGCCTTTCGGCTTGGGCGGGCTCATGCGAGGTTTTGGAGGCCTTTTTGTCGTGCTCGAAGACGATACTCTCGAAGCGGCCTGCGCCGACGATGCTGGCGAATAGAGCTCGAAAGTGTGCCTCTGTACTGTCCGAAGGGACATTCGCCAAGAAAAGACTCCGGGTGTCGTCGGCAGTTACGACCTTGGGAGCATTGCGACGCAGGTAGAGGTAGTGTGTCGCTTGGACTGGATATGACGGGAGGGGAGGGATGGAAATGGGAAGGATGGAGAAGCCCTCGGCGGACTTGGAAGATTCAATCATTATGGCAACTGATTACCATGACAACTTGCTCGCTAGCTGGTGACGAAATGAAAATAAGCAATCAGGTTACTAGTGAGAGGGGTTCCAGGGGTGAAGCTGTTGTCGTAGAAAATGAATCGCAGTTTGGTTCAAGTTGGTTGGTTGTATAGTAGAAGGAGAGAGAGAAGAGAAAAAAATAAAATAAAATAAAAGATAAGAAATTCGATCATTAAGTGGGTCCGTCCGATGCAGCTATCGGACCTATGTATGCAAAGGTGGCTGCTAGGTGCCTACATGTGGCTTGAGCGGGAATTGTCCGGCCACGCCATACGGCCGTTGATAGGCCGTGTACTTATGACATGCCCACATAAACCCGGTGCTAAACGCCGTTTACCGGTCTCGGACAAACCCCGACTTCGACCGGCGGGAGCCCCTTTGCCTCCTTTCCGCTCCCGTGTCTGGCTTAATCTATGTTCTTCTTCTTCTTCTTCGACCGGCCGGGACGGTAAACTACCGCTAGGACCGGGGACGATGATGAATAAGGCAAGCTACATACAAACTTTTATGCCGGATTTCTTTCCCGAACCTGGTCTTGGTCTGGTCTGGTCTGCGTGTAAGACTAGTTTGCAATGCAGCCTCTCTGCGAAGATGGGATGGGTAAATATTGTACAACAATGCATATATACACATGCATATACCTAGGTTAGATACGATATATATAAAGCTTACCTGCCCGACTTATCCTCAGTTGACATTATGGAGGCCTCATCCTGTCTTTTTTTTTCTCCTTGCCGATGAAGAACATATAACTACACGACAGATCCAGATCCAGATCCAGGCCTCCCCTCCATCGAGCTACCCATCGTCTCAACCCCATACCTAACCCGCCAAAGATGGCGTCCGCGCACAGCGCAACGCAGTTCCGCCCAGGGACGCGGACGAGCGCGTCCTCCAAGCCGCCGTATCTCCTCTCCTTCAGGTCCTCAACTGCGCTGATCCTAGCGACGGGTGAGTTGCGGCAAAATATCCTCCATCACCGCCCACTGCTTCCCTATTTACTCATGGTAACTTTGCTAATATCTGACTGAACCGCCCCCCTCCCTCCCCTCTTTTCCGTAAAATAGTGAATCTAGCCATGTTCACAGACACGTTCTTCTACGCGCTCATCATCCCCGTGCTTCCCTTCTCGCTGGGCGCGCCCTCCGCCGTGCAGCAGCAGCGCCAGACCTCCCTCCTCCTCGCGTGCTACAGCGGGGGTCTTCTCGCGTGCAGCCCAGTGGCGGGTCTCTGCGCCGACCGGGCGCGGTCGCGGCGGCGGGGGACGCTGCTCTTCGGGCTGGCGGCGCTCGCGGCGGCGGCGGTGCTGCTGTGCTTCGCGGGGGGCACCTCGCGGTGCTGGCGCTGGGGCGGGCGCTGCAGGGGGTCAGCGCGGCGGTGGTGTGGAGCGCGGGGTGCGCGCTGCTGGTCGACACGAGCGCGCCCGCGGGGGAGGTGGGCGTGGCGATGGGGTGCGTCGGCGCGGCCGTGTGTGTCGGGCTGCTGGTCGCGCCGGTCGTGGGCGGGGCCGTGTACGCGGCTGCGGGCTACCATGCCGTGTACTACGTCGCTTTTGCGGTCGTCGCGCTCGATGCGGTCCTGCGGCTGCTCGTGATCGAGAAGAAGGTCGCTAGGCAATGGATCGAGGAGGAGGAGGAGAGCGGTATCGCTGCCCAGAGCGGAATGTCTGAGAGAGGAGACGTGGAGAATGCCGTTCGTGGCGTAGAGCAAGGCAATGCGTACTTGAAAGAGACTGGTGCGCAGTTCGGATCCGCGGAGATTAGAACCCCGGCTTCTAGAGTAGCAACTCAGCCCACCACGTCTAGGAGGCGCGCGCTTATTGCTATTCTGAAAAACACCCGTATTCTTGCCGCTCTGTACGGTATAGTCGTGGAGGGCAGCATCATGTAAGTGAGCTCCCACAACCTGTCCGAATCCCTAACTAACAGGGAGATATTTTTCCAAAGGATGGGCTTCGATGCCGTCCTACCCCTATTTGTCCAGCGCACGTTCCACTGGAACTCGGCGGCCGTGGGCGTCCTCTTCCTGGCCCTGTACATCCCCGGCTTCGTCTCGCCGCTCGCCGGCTGGCTGGCCGACAAGTACGGCGCGAGGTGGATATCCGCATTCGCGTTCACCTGCAACGTGCCGCTTCTGGTGTGCGCGCGCTTCGTCTCGGAGAATACCATCCAGCACAAGGTCCTGTTGGTCGTGTTGCTAGCCTTGCTCGGCACCACCCTCTCCTGCGCCTACACGGCGCTTATGGCGGAGGTCAGCTACGCTGTCGAGGAGAAGGCCGCCGAGGAGCCGGGCATCTTCGGCGAGAACGGTGTTTACGGACTGGCCTACGGGGTTACCACTATGGCGTTTGCTTTGGGCGGCGTTATTGGCCCGATCTGGGGTGGATATGTCGTCGAGGCCGCCGGATGGGGCACTAACGGCTGGACATTCGCCCTCTGGAGTGCAACGGCGGCTGTCGTTGTAGCTCTGTGGGTTGGTGGCCCGGCCAAGAAGAACAAAAGTCCGATAGAAGATGCGGAGAAAAAGACATCGGGAAGTACATAAGTCATAGATATGTATCATGTAAGTAGCGCCGAGTACGCCAATCTTCCCTCCAATGATTTATCCCCAGGCATAGCTCCTGTCATCGTCAGGAAGATTTAAGGTAGAGTTTATCCCCTTAGAGGGCAAAGGAGATAGTGTTGACTTGTATTCCCCCGGAAAGCCACCAGGAAACGGCAAGATCAATAGAATGGGAGAGAATACTATATGGAGGGCATGCATACTGTACCTTGAGGAAACATCTTAGGTTAGCTTAATACTTATAGCCACGACCATAGACGACACAGACAACAAGTTTAGTTTACTCGTCGAAACCCAGACACATTTCCGAATGCTTGATAATACGTAGTAGTGTATGTATGTATGACCATCCCAAGCAGCCGGTGGTGCGTAGAAAAGGGCGCTTGAGAAACAGAACATCGTAGAATACATACATAACAACTAGAAAAAGCACCATCGCGATGATATACTTCAAGCGAACCGCCTGCCCATCCCACACAAAACACTACCAACTTCATCCCCATCTCCCCCCTTTTCCCTCAACCTCAACTCGACTCCATCCTCACCCTCAAATCTCAACCACGATCCTCCCCACCCCCCTACTGACACAACTCAGCATGGCCCCCTCGCGCTTCTCCTCCTCCCCCAGCCCCGTCCCCCTGTGCTCTACCTCTCCGCATTTCACCACGACCTTGCACGTCCCGCAATTGCCCACCTCGCAGCTACTCGGCACCACGTCTCCGTCGTTCTCATCATCATCCTCGTCCTCGAGCTCCCTCCGCAGCGCCTCCAGCAGCGTCTCCCCCTCCTCGACCCTCACCACCCTGCCCCCGCGATTCCGCACCACCGCCTCGAACGGCGGCGCATCCCCATCCCCATCCCCATCCCCGTCGCGCCCCGCCGAAGAAAACGCCTCGTAGTGCACGTCCCCGGGGCCTAGGCCGCGCTCCTGCGCCTCCCGCCTCGCCTCGCGCATCATGCGGTCGGGGCCGCACACGTAGACGTGCGCGTTCCAGGGCAGGCCGGCGAAGATGGCGGGGATGTCCATACGCCGGGCGCGCTCGGAGGCGTCGTACATTCTCAGGTCGACGACGGCGTGCGACTCTTTCTCCCCCTCCTCTTTCCCCGCATCTGTATCCCCAACTCCTTCCGGCCTCCCCAGCGCCTCGACCCTCTCCCGGAATGGCACGTCCCCGTTCCGCGCCGCCCAGTGCAGCGCGATGTCGAAGTTGATGCGGCGCGCGCGCTCGATCAGCGGCAGGAACGCCGTGATGCCGATGCCGGCGGCGAGGAAGACGTGGTGGCTTGCGGCGGGGGCGAGCGCCACGGCGCCGGCGGCGATGCGGCGCGCGACCTGCAGCACGTCGCCCTCGCGCGCCGTGCGGTGCAGATACGCCGAGCCGCCGCGGCTGGGGTCCGCGAGCGCGACGCCGAGCTCGAAGCGGTTCGCGCAGCCGTCGACGACCGAGTACGTGCGCACGAGGCCGTTGGGCAGGCGCAGGCGCGCGTGCGCGCCGAGCAGCGGGGCCTTGCCGTCGGTCTTCGGGTCCGGGTCCGGGTCCGGGTGCAACGCCTCGAGCACGAGCGAGATGACACGGGGGGTCTGGGTCTTCTTCTCGGCGATGCGGTAGTCGCGCCACTTGGGGGCCGTCGTCTTGCGCCCCGCCCTCGCCTGCTTGGCCTGGCGCTTGGCGACGCGGCGCTCGAAGGCCTTGCGACTCTCGTCGCCCATGTCCGCGATCCGCGCGAGCTCCTCGTTCATGGCCGGGTCGTTCTGCGTACGATGCAGGTACTCTTGGACGCGTTCGATGGTCCACTGAGGCCACTTGCGCTCAACGAGGCGGATCTCGTCGCCCGCCTGCACGCTGCCCGGCCGCAGCACCCGGTAGTACCACCCCGTGCGACTGAGCTTGTACGTGTTGGGCGCAAAGTTCTTGAGCTGGAAGCGGTGGTTCAGCTTGAAGCACGGCTGGCGCGGGAGGCTGACC
This sequence comes from Biscogniauxia mediterranea, assembly GCA_018398605.1. Taxonomy (NCBI): domain Eukaryota; kingdom Fungi; phylum Ascomycota; class Sordariomycetes; order Xylariales; family Xylariaceae; genus Biscogniauxia; species Biscogniauxia mediterranea. The sequence goes on from JAGXTR010000004.1 coordinate 175,725, forward strand.
TGGAGCAATAGCCCGTCGTCGCCGACCGACATGATGTCCCCTATGCAGACGTTGCGCTCGTTCATCTGCGCCGTGACAAAGTTCTCGCCGAAGCCGCCGGGCTTGAAGCGTGTGGCAGCCTCGGGAAATTCCTCGCGCCACTTAGAATAGTGACTAGAGCAGTCTATAGTTTTATCAGTAAGTTTCTACACATGAATCTCACATCAGCGTCAGAGTCGGGGGCAGCGGGGAAGAAGATGTAGGTATTCGACTCACATCCATGAATTGCTTTGTCCCTGCCCCCGTGAAAAGTAAGATCGTGTTCGTCCCCTTCAAGTCCTAGCATCGAAACGGGGATGCGACCACCACGTAGGTTCTTATCAATCCCAGTCTGAATGCTGAGACCCGGCATCGTTTTCATTTTGCTTGTCCGGACCTCGAGAATGATATCACGCTCGAAGGGCGCAAACAAGTCAATGTCTGATGCTGGCGCCATGGCGTATGGGGGATCAATGTGGGTTTACTAAAATAAACTCTTTGGTACACTAAGTAGCAATTATGCAAGCCTAATATATAGGAGGTGGGCGATATGCCTTGCTGGGTGTAAGAATGGAAACGAAGGGAAGAGGGAAAGAAAATCAAATATAATCTCGGTGTCGGCATGGAGACGGTTATGTACATCTATTGTCCTAACAATAGAACAATAAGGAGAAGTTTGCTAGTGCGGATAAATCGCATTTTATACTAGATTTAAGTAGGTGAAGGATTCTCTCCCACTCTCGTTTCTTCTTCTTTTTGTATAACAACCAATTGAGTCCTGTAACCCCAAATAGGTGTGCGTTGGTGAAAGCCTTTATTCGGCTTTTAATGGTTCTTTTCGATGGGAGTTACAATTGGCCTCGGACTGGCGCAGTACTCCTGACCGGACCGAACATCACTAACATGTCCAAGTATCCACCCTCTCCCCTCCTCCTCCCTTTCCCTTTTTCTTCGGCTTACCTTTTCTAAGCTCATAAATTGATATAGATGCCAAGCTCTGGTGATGATTATTACATGATATACGAAGTTGACTCTCAAGAGAACTCCTGTGAGTAATCATACTATTTAGCAATACTATAGTAGCTTTCGGCCGAGCACGGATTGATGCTTTAATCCTCCTCAAAATCCTCGATCGGGTCACCATAAAAGTCAGGAAGGCCTCGGATGTCGGCTCTGCCATCCAAGGCTTTCTTTTTGCGTCTCCCTCTTCGTTTTTTCTTCTTCCCCAGCTCAGTACTTAGAGTCGACGAAGGCCCAGCAGCACGACCTCCCAACTCATCGGCAAACTTCCCAACAAAGGTCTTTGGCAGTGCAAAGCGGAACCGATAATCTGCTGCTTCCCCCGTGCTCGAGGATCCAACTGTTGCAATATTGCTTGCTGCTGCTTCTGATATTATTGTACTTTGTCCTGTTATCTGACTATCGCATTGTGATAAAGAGTGCAGCTTATCCTCTTGTTCACTTGAAGTCATCAAGGGATCCGTACCACAAGTGGCAACTGTCTCGATTCCTTCAGCAGATGTATCCGATGTTTTTGATGGCCGTAACTCCATCGCCGCCTGGTGAGCAGCTTTCTTGAAAGTGTCCGTTTCAATCTCGTCACTATCATCGAAAATGAATTTCATCCACTCATCGTTGAGATCATTAGTAGATTTGGAGCTCTTCTGGGAAGCCCCCTGAATTAAAGGCAGGGCTGTTTCGTTATTTTCTGAGAAATATGATGTTCCACTCCGTTCTATCGTTACCTTCTCCTGGGGTAAGTGAATTTCACTTCCATCCGCTTCGCTGGGTACCTCCAAAGCAGGCAATTTGACTTGCAAATGGGATGGTAAAGGGGCATCGGAATCTGGCAATAGCATAACCGATGCTGGGGAATCGTGACCTGTATCATGTGAAATATTGTCGGAGAGGTTTGCGGCCCAGTCTTTCCATGACTGCCGATTCGTCTTTTCTAGTGCTGGTTTTGCTGGCCTCTCAATCTCTACCTGAAGACTTCCTTGGTCATCAGACCTTGCTGGTGACCACTGGAGGACTCTGAAACCACCAGCGCGACGCGGTATAGGTTCATGAATAATGGAAGAAGAGTAAATAATGTTAGCTGGTGTCTCTGGTCTTATTGCTGCCGTGAGCCCACATAATGATGGTCTATCGTGTGTCCTCGGCCGTATGAGTGAACTTTCTTTCGATATGCGTGAAGGCTTATTATCGTCACCTGGGATTACGTATAGTTGGCGAGCCTGGCTTGGTACAGGACTGGATATTTGCTCCGACTTGTTTTGAACCTTCGTTGCTAAAGGCCTTGGTGCTAGGCTATATCGTCTAAGGCTGGGAGAGGAACTTGTGGCCATGCTTGGTTGAACCTCTTGACTCCCAATATGGATTCTCATGGGTCTTTTCTGATGGTGCCTCGTAGGTCCAGTCGGATGACTCTCAACGGCTTTGCTGTACTCACCCAGTTGCGCGGCTGGCGGATTTTGGTTATGACCTACCCGACTCCATCTTGAATGGCTGCTATCACAGATCTCACCTGGGAAAGCAATCTCGATGGGCTGCTGGAAACTCAGTCCTGCCCAATCTGACTGGTTGAGCAACCGCCTCCTTTTTTCTTGGTTGGTAGATGATGATGATGCGTCACCCCGATCATTTGACTCGCGAGTATGCTTCTGCTTTCTTAGTAACAAAGGACTTGGAGGTTGACTAAGACCAGACCTCGCAGGACTAGTCCGACGATCCCAAGATCGAGTGTGACCCGGTTCAAGGAATGATATTGAAACAGGATTCTGTCTGCCATGTCCATTGAAGGTTCTGTTCCGGGCCTTTGCAAAGTGCTGTTTCTGCCTTGCGAGCAGCTGGTTCCGCCTACTGCTGCGTGAATGACGGGATATGTTCCCTTCTGTCCAGTTCATATCCGAAATATGGATATAGAAATTGATATTGATATTGATAGATGGGTACTTAGGTATATGATGTAAGGGGAAGGAGAATATCGATATGCCGTAGTATATATAAGCGCTAATGGCAACATCGCAATCAGCATCACCGATTGGGTTTCATGTTGTGATATGTTGGGCTAAGGTTAGATAGGTAAGGTAAGTAGGTAGGTAGGTAGGTTGGTATGTAGGTAGATGGGGAAGTTGGGAGAATGGATGTTGGAGATTGCGAGTTGAGATTTTAGTAAGAACTTGGAAGGTTCTTTCTCTCCAAACAGGTTCCTAGCTAAGTTTACGATCATCTGCACTTCCCCTTTCCTCGTCCCCTTTTAATCTTAAATCTACCTACCTACTACCTACATCCTACCTGGTAGGCTACCTGTGGTGTTACCAACCCTTTAAGGCACTCAGTACCTAGGTACATAAGGCGGGTAGGCAGGTACTACCACCTGACAGATTGGTTGAAATCACCAATGATGTCAAAAAGCCCACTGCGTCAGGTACCTACCAACCTTAAGGAAGGGAGGAGGTACATAAGGTACGTCAACGTAAATCCCAGAATCATGGGACAGCCCGTTAGACTACCTTAGTAGGTAGGTAGGGAGAAACAACCCAGTTGACCGGATGCATTAGGCACCTGGGCAATCACCTAAACAACAAAAACTCTTATGCACATAGCAGATACAGAGCTATCGTAGACGTTGTAGTGTAGTAAGGAGGCGGCATGTGGCCCATGTAAGTGCGACGCCTATCGTGTCATTCGCATTTGAAAGACAGACGCGTCAGTCAGCATAACTCCCTTTGTTGAAGTAGGTAGTAGTTGAAGATAACCTGTGAGATGGGATCGGTTGCTTGGACGTCGGCGGTACAGTAAGATACCAAGATATGCATTGTACCTGGACTTCTTAAGGAAATAAATAGGAGGTATTGTTGCTTTTGCTTTTGCTGTTGCTGTTGATGTTATGCCAGTTTACTAAGTTAATACATAGTACATAAGATAGGGAGTAGTAGACAGAAGCTGGTAGGGTAGCACTAGGTACCCAAGGTTACATATTAACTCGCCTCAACTCACTTCAGGCTTGTTTAGAGGGAGAACAGAAAAAGAAAGTCAGCTCGTGAGACGGGATCAATTCGAAGAACCTCACTCCAACCTCGATAACCTTGGAAATCGATTCCCGTCTCCGATTACGGCCTCCTGTTCCTCTGCTGTAGTCGTAGGTCCCAAGGAATGTCACCCCGGTCGAACCACCCAGCTGAAACGCCGGCGACCAATCGGACAAGCGCGATAACAAACTTCTTTTTCTTTTTTCTTTTCCTTTTTACACTACAGTACAATACCCACAGCCACCCCCGCGATCTACTGGGAGAGAGAGGATCACGCCGGGTTACACCAGCTTCGAGGACGACCTGCATATCAAACTAAAAATCTCTTTTTATTTCAATTACCCCTCATTTTGACCTTGACGGATTGGAATTATACCGCTCATCATTCGTTTTCTTACAACGGACTTAAGTACCTAGCAGCCCTAGGTTAGTACCTACTACTAACTAGTGCCTATGTCACGTCGTACATAATAGCACATCGTAATAACCTCACATTCAAGAGCAAAACATCAGGGGTCCCTCCTATAATATGTAACTGCGCTATATATCTGGTTGCCCGTCGAGGTCATACCTGGGCCGTCAACCTTTCTGTTTCTGCGGCACGATTGGTCTTGTTTCAATTCCTCCCCGTTGATCTTACATAAAACGAACGCCCTTTTTGGCTCTGAAAACTTGGCCTCTTATTGTACCTCCGCGCCCAGTGATAAAAGCCTGAGCCGTTCAGCCAATGGCTTTGTGTCTAATTACTTTACGGCTTTAGTCACGTAGGCCACTAGAGGCCTGCCAACTGCCCGACTTATCAGGGACTACTATGTAGGCACTTACGCCGTAGTACATAGCTCTCTTAACCTGGTCTCCCACCCCACGGTTAGACTTACACTAGATATCCAGGGTAGGTAACGAACGCACCATCGGGGGGGCAGGGGCAGGCAAGTGGGATGACACGGCAGTTTTGGGGGAACCGTTCGAATATACGGATTACGACTATTGATGGACCCTGGCGATTCACCGAGTCGTGCGAGTCTCGAGTCAGTTGTGCCACGTCTGGGGTTGCAAATTGTCTTGTAGTGTAATCCTTAAGTTATAGTAACCATTACTCGGCTCACATCAGGCTCAGAGGCTCCAGACCACACTGCAGGTACGAGACACCAACAATGCAATGTCCATGGTTACTTGCATACGGGACTGACCAATGGCGAATGTATACACGAACCAAACTTTTACGATATAATGTGGATGGCTAGCTATGGAAGGGGAATGGCAACTAGGTATGTCAAGTAGTAGCTTGCTTCTTATGTTGTACAGTATTAGACAAGTTATGAAGCTTGCATTTGTTTCTAATGTCTTACCATTATCAATAGTAAGGGGGTTGCGGCAACGTCCCGCGTCGGCAGAGTTAGACTTGCAAGTCTTGCTTGAGACGCGCCGTATGATTGCTTTTGTAAGAACGCCACGAATATCAGGGGTCCATATACACTAGCTTCAGGGTCTTCTCCGCACACGCACTGCTTGCTACACGTATCACGATTATTACTTACCTACAACTACATAGAGACACCGCTCAATCCTCAACCAGCAACCCTTGTGCGTGGCATATTCTCCGTTTTGCCCGCTCTATGTGTTTCGTATGGTTCCATGCAAGCCTCTAGAACAACGTAGGGAGGCTTACCTATTTGCCATGTTCGCTAGCTCGGATCTTGCTAAGAATAGAACTTAGGGCTGATTTTCCGGTCAGGCCCAAACGACCGACTTTGGTCAGGACAAGAGCTGGGCCATCTCTCGGCAACCAAAACCGGGACCATCATACATACAAACAGTTCATAAAGCGGAGGAATGGTTTACGAGCCAAGCTAAGCATCTGATCTTGCGTACCTACCTAGGTATGACGGTTGGTATTCGTTTACGGTGGTATTTTTATCTGAAAGGGGCTTGGATCTAGACTATAAAGGGCCGGAGAAGCTGCCAAAGGAATCAAAGAACGGGAATAAAAATACAATATAAAAACAATAATAGTAAATGCAACTTTGAACTTGTTTGTTGGGCAGAAAGAACCTTGTCTAGAGTCGGAGTCTAAAAAGCGTGGGTGCTTCCATTCTAGTCCTATGACTAGGTAGTAGGTAATACGGAGAAAAATACAGCCCTCGACATGACAAGGCAAGATCCATGGGCTGGGCTGGGCTATCCTCAAAGCTACCACGATCTAACCTAGGGATGTTGGGGAATATTGTTCACACGTGTATGTACAAAGAGGAGGTAGGTTAGGGAGGTGGGAGGGTACTAAATTGTAAGTGGGTGTGCGGGAGAACGGTTGGATGGATGGATGTCGGTTCCTAGGTGTGGAAGAACGGAAGCGACAGGTGGGAAGCGAAAATACGATAGCGCTGGATGGTTGGACTATCGAGACCCTCCCAAGCCCCGTAGTCGCCGCCATGCGCCTGCATTACCCCACTAATACCCCACCAAGATACACCAAACCCATTTACCATCGGTGGTTCCAACCGTGAGGGTCTGGCCAATAGATACATACATTCAGGTAGTGGACGTGACTAGTATGAATGAAGGAATTCACTTACACTTTTTGGAGCGTGGTAATGATCCTGAAAGGGACACAATTACCTACATTACATACATTGATGTAGGTAGTGTAAGTGGTAAGTATGTATGTAGAGGACCGATGACGGATAGACATGTAAGACACAAAGAAAAGAAAACTACCTAAAATGAGTCCTAGATACATAAATACCAGCCTTGGTACATATCCTTGTGGCGATGCCGCTGCCACACCGCGTATCAAATATATGTATGCAGGTAGTTTAATGGCAAAGGAAGAGACGATAAAAATAAGAAACTTAAGAAGAAACTTAAGAAGAAAAGGGGAGTCGGGAGAAGAGATAAGGCAACTTGAGCTGGCGGTGTACGATGTATGTATGCAAATACATAGTAACAGTACCTTTAGATACCCAAGATACAGAAGGAGGAGGAGGGAAGCAGTCGGAAAGGAGGGCGAATAAGAGTCACGACGGTTTAAAGTACTGTACTTCGTAAGTACCAGGCTGTAGTTCTGCGGGTAGGCACCTGTAGCGGCGATGTCTAGGCAACTCGGTGTCGCTGTACCCGACCATTACCTCCAGACACTAGGTACACCTGGTCACCTTGTATTCATTACTCTTCCAACCCCCCCTCCCCCCCCTTAACCTAATGCAGGTAGGTAGACTTAGTGCAAAGTACCAAGGTTAGCTATCTGCGTATGTACATTCATGTAGACACACGTAGGTTAATGTGACCAAGATACGGAAAGTTTACCCCTTATCTCGGGATCAGGTGAATAGGTATGGTAAACATTACCTACATACATACTAATAATCCAAGGTATCCGTGGACAATCAATAAGTACACAAGTACCTTTTTTTTTTTCCCTCCCTGGGTTTTCTTCCCACATAAAAGCCTCAATCCCCCCCGCCAGCTTAATTTGTCTCTCGACCTCTAGATTTCCCTTTTCACCTTACATCTCTATCTCCTATTTTAATACCCTTTGGCACTACCACTGCCAATTCCCGCGAAGTGTCTTTTATTTTTATTTTTTTTCTGCACACGTCACCTATACCCTAGAGAGAGTTTCATCGATCGTTTGTATCGTTAACCAACCGCAATCATGGTAAGCCAGCCTCATGGCGGCCAGCCCACCCCCACCACTCCTGGCCATGGCCAGCCAATTACCCCTCAATGTTACGGAACGATTTGCTAACAGGAATCCTTTTTGCCCGCTATAGGCTGAGAATCAATATGTCTCGTACACGGAGAATGTGAGCACGCTACCATACCGTCCCTCCTCCCAAGTTGTGTCTGGGCTTCTCCCCTCGTTGGGAGGGTTCGTCGATGCTGCTTTTGTTGCTGTTGTCGTCGAAGATGCGCCGTACTGACTGGTGTCTCCCCTGCAGCTGATGAAGTACATGAAGCTCGACCAGAAGGGAAACGCCATGGCGGAGTACATCTGGATCGATGCCAACGGTCACGTTCGGTCTAAGAGCAAAGTACGTAAGATCGCCTCGTTGTTTATCTCCCTCGAATCGCCTGAGTTCCCATTACACGATTCTGTCCTGTCATACTTTTCCGGAACAAACTCGCACTCGCCCGTCACCTTGTGTTTTCCTGGCCCGCCCCCCGCGCAATTTGATCATACCGCCCCAGCTCTGCAGTCTAGGGGGCCTGTTTGCATCCCTCGCCCGCTCTACATCCTTGTCAAAATTGGGGAATCAGCCAGGCTCTCTTCTCGGAAATGGACGGCATGCTCCGGCCTCGCTCGCTTGGCACCTGGCGCACTGCCTCGAAATCTCGGATAACGCACGATCGCCTACGTGGAATATCCTTTTGCCCTTGCAGTAGTGTGGCCAGAGCGCCGGTCTACTACTTGGCTCGGTCTAGAAGTGGCGTGTGTGTGTGGCTCCAGACTGGCTGGTTGCGCCCTGCGCTTCTCCTCCATTACTCGAGTGTGCGCCGAGTGGCGGCCGCCATCCCGTTCATTCTTTTCTTTTCTTACATAAACCCTTCCCTAGGCGTTTATAGCCGTCTCTGCGTGCGGAGTCACCCATTCATGGGGGACAATCTGACTAACCTGACTTGAATTATTTAGACCGTTACTAAGGTTCCCGAGGATGGCGCTTTCAAGCCCGAGGATCTGCCCATCTGGAACTTTGACGGCTCTTCCACCGGGCAGGCTCCTGGCGACAACTCGGATGTCTACCTCCGCCCCGTTGCCGTCTTCCCCGACCCCATGCGCGGCGTTCCCAACATCCTGGTCCTGTGCGAGTGCTGGAACGCCGATGGCACCCCCAACAAGTACAACCACCGCTATGAGTGCAACAAGCTGATGCAGACGCACGCTGAGCACAAGCCTTGGTTCGGCCTCGAGCAGGAGTACACTCTGTTCGACATGGAGGACAGACCCTATGGCTGGCCTAAGAACGGTTTCCCTGCCCCCCAGGGCCCTTACTACTGTGGTGTCGGTGCTGGTCGTGTTATGTGCCGAGACATCGTCGACGCTCACTACAAGGCCTGCTTGTACGCGGGTATCAAGATCTCGGGCACCAACGCAGAGGTGATGCCCGCCCAGTGGGAGTTCCAGGTAGGCCCCTGCGAGGGTATTGAGATGGGCGACCACCTCTGGATGGCCCGCTTCCTCATGCACCGCATTGCCGAGGAGTTCGGTGCCAAGATCTCTGTGCAGCCCAAGCCCATCCCCGGTGACTGGAACGGTGCCGGTCTCCACACCAACTTCTCCTCCAAGGAGATGCGTGCCGAGGGTGGCATGAAGTACATTGAGGAGGCCATCAAGAAGCTCGAGGGTCGCCACAAGGAGCACATCGCCGTCTACGGCGAGGGTAACGACCTACGTCTCACCGGTCGCCACGAGACCGGTTCTATCGATCAGTTCAGCTACGGTGTCGCCAACCGTGGCACCTCTATCCGTATTCCCCGAGATTGCGCCGCCAAGGGCTATGGTTACTTTGAGGACCGGCGGCCTGCTTCCAACGCCGACCCCTACTCGATTACTGGTATAATGATGGTACGTTTAAAACTACAATTACGGTACGCCTTTTTTTTTGTTTACTAATGACTTTGAATAGGAGACGATCTTCGGCGCATCGGAATAAGCAAATGGATACCCCTTGGACAGTGGATGAACATGCATTGCGTTGCACTGGTTTTGCCTGTAACATAGATTCGTAAGGTTTCGGGAATGAATTGACGTGAACTTAAAAAACAACGATGAGAAAGAAGAGTGCTTCGCCTGAGACTTGAGTTTGTGGTGTGATCCATATGTAGCTGTGAGAATCTATAGTGAATCTGAAGTATGTTTTGTACATGAACCAATTGGAATACTTCCCAAGGTTGTTTTCCCGGTGGAGTCTGGTGTGTTAAATAAGTCGAGTAGATTGGCATGTGTCAATATATATGGATAAGTATACGAGTCGTTACATTGGGCGTGCAGATTTGACTTATGGATACCACATAGATGAATGAAGCCTTATGCTGCTTTCTATCCATCAATGATATACAAGTCCTTACTTACTGCTGTTTTATTTAAAATTTATTTTAACAGGTGCTTTACATTTTCAAAACTATACAATTTAATTATATCAAAATATACCTACTACTTACCTAGTGCTACCTACTATGTAGGGAAGTATATATCAATACATTTAAGTTTTATAAAAACATTATGTAGCTCAATAGTAGTAGTAGTTACCTAGCTAGCGAGAACACCTCTTAAGTAATAATAATTTCAACATCCCAGCCATGCGTTATATTCATCATCTGTAACCCTTCACATCGGAGTCCACTAACCTACCTAGGTATGTAAAACCATCGAGTCAGGGGCAAGCACCTCCATCAGACTGCCTAGGTTAGGTACCTTCTTCGCGGTCCTCTGTAGGTCTTGTCGAGGTTTAGGTATCTTGTCATGCCGGCCTTCTTCTTTGACGAATGGACTACCATGATCTCGGGCCCCCCCGGTGCATGGTGGTGTACCTATATCTCGGCTTGTATGGATGTAGCCCAGGAACCTCTCTTAGCCTAGGGGTTTCGCCGTTCAGCGTGCGAGTGATTGATTGTAGTTCGAGCGGACCGCTTCTTTATGTAGTACCTACCTAATAGGCGGCTGCTTCGAATCCACATGGGCTCCGTTTCGCTGATGAATGAATACCCATCAATCAATGGGCAGACCGACTCCCTACGCGGGAACGATCCGGACACTTTCCTTAGGTATCGATAGACATGCCGACAGGTACCTACCGCCACGCCCCCGGTGGAAAGTCACGGAACAGTATGCACTCGTCGCTAGTGATGTGGAGGGACTGCCTGTTGACACAGCGGAGGCATCAATGATATATCCCTTGGCACTACTCTGGCGTTTGGTGTCCAAGATGGGTGCTGTACGTACTTTCTGAAGAGATGCCGAGACTCGTTGCTCCTGCTGCTCGGCACAGACGAAGTAGGTAGTTATATACCGTATGTAAGCAGCTGTAGGCCTAGCTCGTTTATGGGTTAGTAACGAGAAAAAGAGCATGCTTGTTCATATTACGCTGTCTTTGTTTTGTTCTTCCTCTTACACTACTTGCAAGTCTGATAATGAATGATGGTGTAAGTGGTCTCACGTGACTAGCGTCGCGCGAAGGACAGCTGGTAAGGGAAGTGTGGCTGAGTAAAAGTGGCCGCGTCGCAGCCACGGGATTTGGAATAGGTATGTTTAGGAATTCCAGGTAGCGGGTAGGCTACATTAGGTAGGCAGGTACACTGCCATCAATGCAAGAATAGATAGGTAGGTACGTAGGTAGTACATACATACTACCTAACCTTACATAGTGTACAGGCTGACGGAATGAATTGAAACCAATGCCTTCCACTTGTACTTTCCTACTTTCCTACCAACTTACTTCACTGACTTCCACAACCAAAACCTTCCACAGAACCTACATTCTTTCAACCCACACCTTTTCAACATCCAACATCCACCAAAGCAACCCACGCCAGCATTAGGTCCCGTCCGCAATTCTCTCCCATGCTAAAGCCCGTATGCGCATCCCGCTCGCGCTTCTACACTAGAGTGACCCGGTTTTAACTCTCCAACGCTCGTCCCTCCTACGCTCGCTCCTACGGCTCTTCCGGGACAACCTTCCTACCCTCCTCTCCCTCACCTCCCCCTTCGAAGTCAGTCAAAGTGCCTCCCCATCGCCGGAAGAGCTCTCAATACCTCAAGATGGACGACACGTCGCCGCCCGAAAGCATAGACCAGTCCAAGGAGAAGAAGAAGAGCCGCCGCCCAGCGAACACGGCCTTCCGCCAGCAGCGCTTGAAGGCCTGGCAACCCATCCTCACCCCCAAGACCGTCATCCCGCTCTTCTTCGTCATAGGCATAATATGTGCCCCCGTCGGTGGCCTCTTGATCTACGCCAGTTCTACGGTATGATGCACCCTTGTGTCTTGAATATACGCGCCGCTGCTGACATGTCTCTCTCCCTCCCCTTACCAGGTCAAGGAATTGCGCCTCGATTACACCAACTGTGCCAGAGATGCGCCCGAAGGTGAAGCCGGCGTCATGCCCAGCAGTCTCGTCCACCCGTCTTTCAGAGCCAACAATACCGTCACGGCGCAATGGAATCGCACGACCGGAGTCAACCATACTTACGTCGGGGACTACGCCGTCACCAACCTGACCACCTGCAGTCTCATCTTCCAGATCCCCGAGGACATGCCCGCCCCCGTCCTGCTCTACTACCGCCTCGAGAACTTCTACCAGAACCATCGTCGTTACGTCGCGTCATTCTACGATCAACAGTTGTTAGGTACCGATGTCTCGATTGACCAGGTGAGGGACTCGTCTTGTTCGCCCCTAGCCACACAGGACAACAAGGCCATCTATCCGTGCGGTCTGATCGCCAATTCCGTTTTCAACGACACCATCAGCAACCCTGTCCGCCTCGGAGTTTCTGGCACCGAGGAGGAGCGCACCTATGCGATGAAGAACACTTCGATTGCCTGGGACTCGGACAAGGATCTCTACGGACCGAGGAAGAGCACGAGCATGGATAGCATCGTCCCGCCCCCCAACTGGCAGATAAGATATCCCAATGGCAGCTACTCATTGAATTACCCGCCGCCCAACCTCAAAGAGGATGAGCACTTCATCGTATGGATGCGGACGGCTGGTTTGCCGACCTTTAGCAAGCTGTACTCGAGGAACGACTCTGCCTCCCTCGAGGCGGGCACGTATCAGATAGACATTATTGATAGTAAGTTGTCACCGACATCTTCAAGATTCCGCGGACAATGGCTAACGATATGATTTACTACTAGACTTCCGAACGGATGTATACCAGGGTAAGAAGAGCATCGTCATCACGACCCTGTCCGTTATGGGCGGAAAGAACAACTTCCTCGGTATTCTCTGGCTCGTGGTCGGCGGCTTCTGCATTGCCCTAGCCCTCCTCTTCCTCATCACGAACCTCGTGAAGCCGCGCAAGCTGGGCGACCACACGTACCTATCGTGGAACAACGCGCCGCCATCTGCGGCTGCCAAGGGCAAGGGCAAGGCGGCCGGCCCCGCCTCCGCCATGTCGACCGGCCGCGAGTTGTCGTAGGAGGCCAATTTGCTGGTACCGGGACCGTCTAAGGTGGCCAGGAAGAAGGGTCGAGCGGACTCGGTAGGCGAACCGTTGACGTCGACCCCGCTGCCGCTTCGACGACCACCACCATCATCACTGCCGGCAGATGGATGGACAGCGGAGGATTCGGGTATGGAGACACTGGCCGTCTCGTCGACGTCGCATACGCCGCGGTCGCAGCGAGGGTGGCGCGGTAATGGCAGCAACGGGGTCGCAAGCTGCGAGTCCCTGACTGCCAGGTCGTCATTGTTATCTTCGCTGCCTCGTCGTCCCAATCTTTGACGCTAACAGGGGGGTTTATGATGATAGCACAAATAATGGCAGGGGGGGCGAGCCATTTGTCTCGTGGTCGCGGACCACTGTTCGTGGGAGGGGTCGGTAATGGGTTCCTGACTCTTGGTGTTCTCGTTTTTGTATTTTGCCTTTTTTTCCCCCGGTCTATGAATTCCAATACGTTCCTTTTTTAAAAAAAGACGGCCAACACGCTTGTCTTCTGCATGCGTCCGTTGTACGAGTAAAACATTTAGATTTTTTTTTGCGGGAAAAAGGGGTATTTTCTTGTCTGGCTGTCTGTCTGTCTGTTTTCTGGTCTGATGAATATTATTTTTATAGTTGTTTACCTAGGTTTTGGTTTTTTTGTCGAGTACCTACCTAGGTACTTAGGTAAACAAACATAAAAATCTTTTAAATACCTAACCTACCTAACCTACCTACCTCTTTCTTAACCCCCTAACTAAAGACTTATGTTGTGTGTGTAAAACAATACCTGACTCGACCTAATCCTACCTACCTAACTAACTAACTAACCTATGTACGTCTGGTAGGTACAATGTGGTGTGGTAGGTAAAGGGTAAAAGGTTAGTGTTTAGGTTTAGGTTAGAAAGTAGGTAGAGGACGGTTGGGTGGTGGTAGGTCTGGTGTGTAGGTGTGTAGGTGGGGGGTTAAAGGGAAGGGAAGGAAGGAAGGGAAGGGAAGGAAGGGAAGGGGAAGGGAAGGAGAGGAAGATGGAACTTGAATAGGGGGGAAGGGGGAAAGGGAGGAGAAAAGGGGAAGAGAGAAGAGGAGGGAGAAAAGGGGGGAAGAAAAAAAGGGGGGAAAGGGGAGGGAGTTATATAATAATAGCATGCCTCCCCCCGTGGGAGACCTCATTGATACACTAGACGGACGGAATGGACCAGACGGAAACAGATTGATAGATAAATGGATGAGGGTAACCTAGTCGGTCTTTTTTGAAATACGGGGTAGGTAGGTAGGTAGGTAGATAGGTAAGGTAATCGATGTTATTCTTTCCTTTTTCTTTCCTTTTTCTTTCCTTTTTCTTTCCTTTTTCTTTCCTTTTTCTTTCCTTTTTCTTTTCTTTTCTTTTCCTTTTCTCCCCCCCCCCCCACCTTTACCCCCCCCTTTTCCCTTTTTTCCTTAACGAAATCATGCTACACTATACCACACCACCCAACTAGCAAAACGTCAATATTAAATAAACATTTTCTCCCGACTTACCTACCTACCTACCTACGTAAAACCTGCTTTTACACTGTACACTGTACACTCTCACTGCTTTGCTTTGCTCTGCTCTGCTCTGCTGGAAATGGGCGGGATTCCCTTCCGTTGAATATACCCGACCTCCTCAACTACCTATGCCTTTTCATATACCCTAGGTTAGGTTAAGTAAGCAAGTAAGTATATTAGCTCATTATCACGAAGTTTTGGTAATACATAATACACTAACCTAACCTATTATCCATTAAAAAAAAAGGAAAGTTACCTAAGCTAGAAAAAAAAAGGAAAAAAAAGGGGTGTGGGTTATTAGATTTTTCTCTCCCCAGTTCCAAAACCTAGCCCCTCTCTCTCTCACACACACACAGGTAAAACCCCGTATAGGTAGGTAGGTAGGTAGATTTCTTGTATCATTCACTGTCTGTCGAACTGGAAAAGAACACCTTGTATAAATAGATCCCTATGTAGCTTAGCTATAGGCTAACTTGGTTGATAAAGTATTAGCCGTGTGAGTTGATAACGAGAAAACCTTTCCCCCCCTTTCATCTTTCATTCATCCCCTTTCCCATAATAATCATTTTGTTGTTCACCATCCCTTTAACATGAAGCTCAATGTCATCGTCAGCAAAAAAAGAATAATAGGCCTCACCCAGACTAAACGGACCCGAATAGACTAAAAAGAGAGGAAAAAACAAAAGCAGAAAGAGATTAATATAAAAAAATTCACATCATTATGGCCCTCCCTGTGTTTTTTTTTTGGTCCGAGAACACCTCTTTTTCTCCCCCCTCACTCATAATCTTCTGATTCAGCATGGTAGATCCCGAGTTCATATATAAGGGGGGAAATAGCGTATCTCATATATCGCGTACGGTTTACTCCCTAACTAAGATGAAATACCCCCCTGTTTTTTTTCTTTTATTTTCTTTTACGTTGTTAGTGTACAATCGACATCCGCGTCTCGTTGGGAATAAGAATGCATTACTCCACGTGGGAGAGGTATCGTGAGAGAGAGCTGAGATGCGCAGATGGCATAGCCTATGTCGTCGACCTTATGGGCATTTACTGGAATAGAAATGTGAGAGTATGAGTCGTAAAGAGACGTGCTCGTGATTATAAATATGAACCATCCATCGGTACGTAGCGCTTTCTGCTGCTCGGATCAAGCATAAGGCATATTATGATCCAACAGCCTCGGCGACGGCTTTAGTGGCGGCGGCAGGTTCAGGTTCAGGTTCAGGTTCAGGGGCATCGGCAGGTTCGGCGGCATCCTCTACTTTCGCCTTCTTTGCCGCTTCCTCTTCCTCAGCGACGTCTTCAGCCTTACGCTTACCGTTGCCATTCGTCGCCTCCGGCTGAGGTTTAGGCTCCTCCTTGGCCTTTTTGCGCACAAGACCGGATAGGTCGTTGGCAGATTTCTTAGCAGCCTCAAGACGTGCTTCCGTCTGAGCGGCAGTCTCGCCTAGTGCTGCACCGAGAATCCCAGTCAGAGGGTTGCCGTCACCGAGGGCCCGGTTTACGTCCATGGGTGGTTTGCGGAGTTCAACAAGCTTATGTAGGTTAGTCTCTCTTTCAAACCGCGGCAAGGAGTAGACGGGGAAGCTTCCAACTTACCCGTTGCTCCATGTCCGCAATAAGCTCCTTGACCTCGGTAATCTGCTTGCGTGTCGTGTCGTTATCCTCGGGCACATGCATCACGGCGAGCTCCACCTCTTTGTTGTTCAGCTTGAGTTGTGTACTGGCGATGGCCTTCTCCAATTGGGCGGCCGCCTCCTTGCGCATAGCTTCATCGACGGGTTTGGGAGCGGCATCGTTGTCCTCCTCATTGGTAGTAGTAACGGAGGCGAACTCCAGGGCCAAGGACAGCTTGAAGTGGGCCTCGGCAATTAATTCCGAGTCTTCAGGGTATAGCTGTAGCTTGTAATCCAGGGAAGAGCGGCAATCCTTAATGGCCTCGGGGAATCTGGCATGCTATTAGCGAACTTGCATGCATCCCAAGGCATAAGCCACTTACTTCTCATTCTCTAGGGAAATCTCGGCTAGTAGGTCGTGTGTCTCGGCGAGTCTCTCTTTGATATGTCGCACAATCTTCTCTCTCTCCTCAATCTTTTCCTCGCCAGTAACTTCGGCAGCTTCTAATTCTTCGATGCGCTTATGGAAGAGAACACGGGAAAGGTCGAGAATTTCAAAGGCGACGGCGAGATCATCCTCGTCCTCCTCTTCCCCTTCCTGCTCTTCGCCCTCGGCTTCCTCCTCGTTCTCCTCCTCCTCTGAATCTTCCCAATTCTCGTCACCGGTGAATTGGAAAAGACCCTTCTTGTCACCAGACGGCTTCTCTGCCTCTTTAGCAGCACTTTCTACGGCGGCGGCAACGCCCTCCTGGGCAACTTTCCCGGCTTCCGTTGTTTCCTGGGGCTTCTTGGCTTTCGGCTGATCGGCACGAGCCGGCTTCTTCTTCTCGCCAGGGGCCTTTCCACCCAGGACATCGCTCTTGCTCTGGCCAACCTTGAAAAGGCTACGGCCGTAGAGGAACAGGATGTCGGCATTTTCGGGGGCCATCTCGCCATTGAGCTCAGCTTGCATCTCGGTGGCTTGGGAAAAGACCTCGGCAGCCTCCTCGTAGTTTTTGGCCAAGTACAGAGCAGTTGCCTTGGCGGTGAGGTCGGCTAGCGACACGTTGATGGACTTGGTACGCTCCTCGGGGTCCATGGGAGGCATGGACTGGGGAGTGCCTACAGCAGACACAGCAGCCGAGGCAACACCAGATGGGATTGCAGACATGGTGGGCGTATCGGCAGGGGTAGGTTCTGCCATGATGTTGGATGGCGGACGAGGCAGAGGCGGAGGTAGAGGCGGAGGCGAAGGATACCTAGGCTCAGTGTCGAGAGAGAAGAGAGCTGCTGTTATTTGCGATTGAAGCTGGGATGCGATGGAGATAAGTGAATACTGTGTGGTATAAGGGGATTGCAGTAGATGAATGCGATGGATTGTGACGATGAGAAGGTGATATTCTTGACGTGAGGTAGGTAATGTGATGTTGTGTGTTGTTGTGAGGTTGTGCTGTGTTGTGTTGTGGTGCTTAGGTGGGTTAGTGACGAAAGGTGGGCAGGTGAAGAAAAGGTGGTGGTGACGCGATTCAAGCATTAGAAAACCACCCGCAACCCCAAAATCATCCGACCACCGCGCACCTGCCGTGTTCAACCTACTGTAACTACCCTGGCACAGCCTGGGCAGTCTAACTTACCTAGTACCTACTAACTATGTAAAGCTCCCCCAGCAGAGTTGCACTACCTAACTAACCTTGCCTAGACAATTCATTATGTAACCACGCATGCACCAATGAGCAGGTAAGCTTTCACTATGCGCACGTGACCTGGAATCGGGGATCCATCCATCTACACTTGACTCTGGTGTAGTGTAGAAAGGACCTGTCAATAATGGGCCATACAGCCAGGAGTCCACTCGCCTACCTTTAATCACCTGCAACCCATCAATCCATCACTTCATATTCATTGGTTACCTAAGTATGGCGGTAGGGCAGTAGGGCGGTAGACTAAGTACACCAAGTATTCACCTGCACTCTGTCCATCCGCTACCTTAGTAGGTATGTGTTTTGAAACTCGACGAAGACTCCCTACCTACCTATACACTCAGGGAAGACCGTGTCTTATATATATTTTAATAACAACCACACTATTGTTTTTTTTTTCGTGTTGACGATCTGTATTATCATAACCACAATGCAACCGAATACCCACATCTGCCTTGTGGGTTCCCCTGCGCTGTTGAACTGATGGGAGTACAAGTAAACAAGTTCATAATATCGGTTATGTAGTGTATTGATGCCAATTACACTACTTACACGCCTTAGTCGAGCTTTACATACGCTGGCATGCATCAAATTGATGTAGGAGGTAATTCCAGAGTGACCGGGAGGAGGTATTACTTGAGCCTTATATACCGGACCAGACCTACATATGCCGTAATGTTAATTAGGTTCAAGTTACATGTAAGAGGGCGGATGGTTATAACAACTTCTACATTGCACTCATGCAACTAAAAAAGAGATTGCATGATCTAAAAAAATTGGATGCCTCTAGAACACGCACTATCGTAGGTACATACCTAAGGTTACCTACCTACTAGTAGGTATGAGCCAATGGTGCATGTGGTGTACTCGAGTACGAAGGTGATCCGTATTGGAGAGATTTGCTGTTGGTACCTAGTATACGTTACGGTGTTTCCATGTCAGGTACACTAGGTCTGGTACATAGTGTGGTGTTAGTGGAATTACCAAGTCTTTCTCTCGCCTGGGACCGAGAATGCCGAATTAAAAGCTTCAATCTTCAATCGACTTTAGCTCGCCTAGCCAAGCCATCTGAGATCCTCAACGGGAATCTCAGTTAAGGCATAACAAAAAAATAAATAAAGAAGTCTTGGCATAAAATGACATTCCCCATACCTAGCGACAGACAGAGCAATTGATCAGTCCGTCCTTATTAGGACTATACCGGTAGAGCAGGGGTGGGCCACCTGATTCAACTTAAAACTAAAGCTGAGGCCAATCAATACGAATAAGATTTGAGAATGATAATGTATACGAGATAGAGGGCAGAGTAGCGTCAACTGGTCTCTCCAGGAATGTGGTACCACCGCCCCGCTTTTCCCTCCTGCCTGCAGCCGTAGCCGTGATTTCACATCGCTGTAACGAATGGCAGGAGGCATAAGTCGCGACTAGCCGAGCCGTTGGAGATGATTTTCGACGGTGCAGGCGTTGTTGCACTTTGGTGTGGCTTGTAAATTGAATCAGAATTGGGTCATATTTGTCGAACCCTCAAGAAATTAGCGGTACAACATAAGTAATTGTTAGGCAGTCTTATCAAATGTTACGGTACGAAGAAGAGAGGGTTTGAGGGTTTAGGAGTTTTTTAAGGGTTTAAGGGTCCAGGGAAAGAGACAGAGGGAGAGAAGCAATGTGAATGTAGTATATGTCTTAGGTAGATGCAATTCCAATTGGCTGATAGGTAGAGAGAAAGGAGCCTTGCGCGAGGACGACGTCACACTAGGGAGGCAGCCTAACCCAATTTAGCTCTAGTTAAGCTGGCTGGAAAACCCTCAGCTGCGGCCTCTAGCCTATAGCGTGGCCAGCTACCCTGGCTCGGCAGGTACGGCAGACCTTCGCACCACCTTGAGGGTTTAGTATATGTAGTTCAAATGGAATGATGCTAGCAATAAGTACATAGGTAGTAGAGATAAGCTGGCATGGTGTGGGGGGTTGGCCTACATACCTAACACTACCTACATATCTACATAGGTAGGTACCTAGGTTAGGTATGTCAAGTAGGTAGTACCTACCTAGCTTTCAGTTGTTGAGAAGAACAAAATCACTCGAGAAGATCGGCCTGAAAAAGGTCTTTTGAACGTTGGACAATTATTTCTTTCAACCCTTCTTCCTTTTTTTAACGCAAATCCCTCTCCCTTCCCTGCTCCCTTCGCTTTACCATGAAGGTATTATTCTAGTGTAATTCGACCACCCTTACTTTCCTCATATCACCTCCTACCCTCCTATCTACTACCTACATAGGTACTGCCTATTAACCACCACCTACTACATATCTCCTATTTACCTCTTGGTAGACGGTAGAACGGTAGACCACCAATATCCATGCACACCCATGCATGGCCTCGTCACCTATCTCTCTTCTTCCTCTTTCATAGACTATAGTTCTCACGTCCCCTCGTTAGTCTCTCAGTTTTATTCTATGGACCTATGCTCTTCTCTCTATCGTGATAGCCTCCTCTTTGATTAGCAGGCATCTCTCTACCAGACCTACTTTCTGCAGCATCCGAGGGTTCCCCCCTCCGACGACGACTCCAAGATGATCATCACGCCGAGCTCCCGGCGCCTGCGGATCTTCGGCGGTATCAGCATCTTCACCCTCGTTGTCGCCTATATACACATGCGCGCAACCTGGTCCCAAACACCCTTTGAGTATGCTCGCGATTACTATGAGTCCGTTACTAGTTACTTCAATGAGCCCATGTACAACAATACCTTATATACCGACGGGAACCATGATTTCCTCAACAGATACTACAACTCGAGCCGTCCTTGCGCCAACTTCCCAGACACCGAAGGCATTCTCCTCGTCATGAAGACGGGCGCAACAGAGGCGTTCGACCGCATGCCCACTCACCTGCTCACCACCTTGTCGTGTCTACCCGACTTCCTCATTTTCTCTGATATGGTACTCCCCTCCCCGCTAGTCTTGCCCCGCGGGGGCATAAGCAGATCTTCCTCAGACTAACCCCCCTCGTTAGGAACAACAAATCGGGCCCTACCACATATATGATGCCTTGGCCGAGTTTGAGGAGTCTGCGAAGGCCCACAACGATGATTTCGACCTCTATCGCGACCAAAAGGAGTGCCCCGTGTCTCAAAAGTCGTGTGTCGATGCCAAGGCTGATGGACAAAAGGCCTGGAATCTCGACAAGTATAAATTCCTCCCCATGATGGAACAGACGTGGAGAATGCGTCCAGGCCGGGACTGGTATATCTTTGCCGAAGCTGACACCTATGTATTCTGGTCCAATATTGTCCAATGGCTCAAGAAAGAGTCGAAATTGAACCCCCGCGAGAAGATTTATTTAGGAAGCCGAAGTTTTATCGGATCGGTTCCTTTTGCCCACGGAGGATCGGGCTATATACTCAGCGGCACGCTGTTGAAGCACCTCATCCAGTTTCACCCCGGTGTAGTTAAGCAGTACAACGTGCGAGGTGCTAGCGAGTGCTGCGGCGACCTGATGCTAGCTATGGCTCTGGAAGAATATGAGGGCGTCACAATGCGACAGGCATGGCCCATGATCAATGGGGAAAAACCAAGCACTCTGCCTTATGGCCGGAACCACTGGTGTGAGCCGATTCTCACCATGCATCACATGAATGCCGAAGAAATTAGCAACGTGTGGCAGTTTGAACAAACTCGGAAGACGGATGTGAGTGGTCCTCGTTGCTGACCCGCTCTCTCAATACCTTGGTTGCAATATCGGAGCTGACTGACTTCGTTTCATAGCGTACTATTCTCATCAAAGATTTGTACGATAGTCTGATCGCACCGAAGATGCAGGTCTCCCGTGAAAATTGGGACAACCTCTCCGACGACGTTTGCTATATCAATCCAGACCCGACAGCTCGAAGACCAACGGAAAGCCACATACTTGATCGCAAGAAGAACGAGGATGAAATGAATGAAGTAGAAAAGGATGCGTGGAAATCGTGGGAAAATTGCGCCAAGGTATGCGCCTCAGAAGATATCCCTGACGAGGACGAGTGGGAAGCGTATAAAGTCACGTCCCGTCAATACGATGGCCCGACTGCCACGACGGGCACTGCAAGCCTTGGAGATGCGTCCCCGAGTACCGTCGCCATGCGTCAGGAATGGAAGACGTCCCTAATGGAGAGAAGACGCAATCGATCTTGTTTCCAGTACCGTTGGCACGAGGAGGTTTGCTGCACATCCAAGAGCTTTAAGCTTGGAACACCAAAGCCCGCTCCTTCTGACGATAACCCTGGGGGGAAGTGGATGAGCGGCTGGTACCTGAAGGGGATCAACGACTGGATAGATGCGATGGGCGAGTGCAAAGAACCGGCTTGGAAAACGCCAGAGCTGTGATATTGCTTCATGGTCGAGTTATGGAGCTCACAGGCGAGATGAAAGAAGACAGTGGCCGGGTAACGAATTACGAAACCGTCGAATGCACTAATACAACAAAAAATCGACGGCAATGATTATATACCCTTGTTAGAGAAGGTCCGAGGGAAAAGAAAAAGGGAAAGGGGGGTTCGGATTCATACGCATCGCGTACTGGTAGATTAAGGCGACAGAGCCTCGTTACATTTTCTTTGTGTCATCAGCAACATGTTTTAGGGGCAGCATCGTTTGGCGTTTCTAGGAGTCCTGGACACAGTTAGTTGCCTGACAGGGTAACATTGTGGAGTATAAAGAGGGTGGGAAACCCGGACGCTGCGTCCTTGCTTCAATATACCTAGTTTTCACACAGCGCTTTACGTTTTGGACCTGGTTCTTTGGTTGCTAATAGCTGAGGATGCTGTGACTTGTTTTAAGCCCTCGTAACTATTTTTTTGCTTGATTGATAATGGCAATAAAATGAGTCGATATTGATGTACCCCCTTAGTTGGGTGGGAAGAGGGTATGTAGAGAGAGAGAATCTGTAGGCGATGGCAATGATTGTTTGTCTTGAAGAGTTGTCGAGAAATGGAAACCAAAACTATAATGAAGAAAAAGCTTTGGAGAAAAAAAAAAGGGGGGGGGAGGACAGGCAAGGACAAGGAGGGATTAATCGTTCCTTTTCTATATACACCAGACGGATTAATCAATTTATATGACATGAATATAAAGTTTGCCTAGGTATTAGGTTACATACGCCGCCGCTGGATGATACTAGGTTACGGTAGTATCGAGAGGTAGGCTAACGTAGGATTTCCTCCAATTTTGTTTTCTACTAGTATAGGCTACTCGGATTTCCCGGCAGGGGTCTTACAGATATTCCAGTGACTCGCTTCAATGCATTTGTTCACTTCTACTCCACTGTCTAGTACATAGGTGTTCACGGCATGAAAAGACAGCTGCACCATTTGTCAGGAGCACTACATCGTACTTAGGTACTTAGGTATATCTCTCCTTGTCCTTGTGAAACAACAGGTGCGTAGGCTTGTCGGACCAATCAGACGATCCACCGTGCACGAAAGATTCCCCAATCGAGCGACGGGAGCGTTCGGAAATCCCGAACTAAAACTTCCCCGCTTAAAACCGGGATGTCCGGTTGTAGTAGCCGGCATGTAACTATCCCCACACGTGCCGTGCCATGCCATCGCTTGGGGGAGAAGGGGGAGGTTGTATCGTACCTATCTTGTACAGAGCTTCATATATTTATACCTACACCCGTAGACCGACCCCTAACTTCAACCCTCGAATACCCAACATCAATCACCTTGCTAACACTAGCAACATACCACTCGCTCTGATTTACCTAGGCTTGGAAGTATCATCATCGCATATGTAGAACACTAATCATGGTATGTAGGTTCTTGGGCGCTGTTGGGGAAAGACTTGAGCTGAAGCTAACCAGCGCACTTCAAAAAAGGCCGAGAGACATCGCAAGGGCCCGGTCCGGCTGGACATCATCGTCGTCGGGGCAGGACTGAGCGGGCTCGCGACCGCGATCGCGACCACGCTGTCGGGCCATAAAGTCACCGTCTTCGAGTCCGCGAAGGAGCTGCACGAGGTGAGAGTTTTTTCTTCTTTTTTTCTTTTTCGAAGAAGAAAAAGAAAGAGTCGTGTTAATGCGGTTCCCTCCCCCCCAAAAAAAAATTAGATAGGAGCCGGCCTCCAGGTGACCCCGAACGCGACGCGCATCCTGCAGCAGTGGGACCTGCCCGACAGCCTGTGGCGGTCGGCCGCCGAGCCGGCCTCGGTGACGGTGCACCGGTACTCGGGGGAGGTGCTCGCGCGCGAGGACGGCTTCGGCGCGGCCATGCGCGCGCGCTACGGCGCGCCCTTCCTCGACCTGCACCGCGTCGACCTGCACGCCGCCCTGCACGCCCGCGCCCGCGCCCTCGGCGTCGCCTTCCGCCTCGGCGAGGCCGTCGCCGCCGTCGACTTTGACAAGCCGGAAGTCGTGTGCGCGGGCGGGGCCCGCGCCCGCGCCCGCGCCGACCTCGTCGTCGCCGCCGACGGCCTGTGGTCCCGCTGCCGCGCCTGCCTGCTGGGCCGCCGCGCCGACGACCCGCCCCGCCCCACCGGCGACCTGGCCTACCGCGTGGTGCTCGACGCGGCGGATCTAGAGGAGGGGGACGACGACGACGCGGAGCTGCGCGAGTGGGTCGCGCGCCCGGCGTGCCGCTTCTGGATCGGGCCCGGAGCGCACGCCGCGGGCTACTCGCTGCGCGCCGGGTCCGCGTACAACCTCGTGCTGCTGGTGCCCGACGACCTGCCGGACGGCGTCAGCAAGCTCGACGGCGACATCGGCGAGATGCGCGCCCGCTTCGAGGGCTGGGATCCCCGCCTCACCCGCCTCCTGGGCCTGGTCAAGGGCGTGCGCAAGTGGAAGCTCATGCATAGTAGGGAATTTATTTGCCCTTGCACTTACACTTACACTACACTACACCCCAACTGCGGAGATAGAGCGGGATGATGATGCTGGTGCTAACCTCTGCTGCCTGTTTCGTACATAGGAGATGAACTCGACTCGTGGATAAACGAGCAGTCGAACATGGTGATGGTGTAAGTTGTGGAAGTTTTCCCCAGAACCCCCTCCCTCCCCCCTCCCCAGACCCTCTTTCTTCATGTTCTATTAGTTATCGTGAAATACTACATACGTCCAGTCGAGTTAACCACCTCTTCCGCTTTTTCTTTTGCTTTTTTCACAGCGGCGATTCGTGCCACCCGATGCTGCCGTACCTCGCGCAGGGGGCCAACTCGGCCATCGAGGACGGCGCCGTCCTCGGCCACCTGCTCGGCCACATCAAGGCCAAGAGCCAGCTGCCGAAGGCGCTCAAGATGTACGAGACGCTGCGCAAGGCGCGGGGGGAGGCCATCGTGCGGGAGACGTTTAAGCAGGTGAGCGGGTTTTTTCTTTCTTTTTTTTTCTTTCTTTCTACAATTATTACGATGTAAATCTTTTTTTTCTAAAACCGCATAAAAGCGCGAATCCTTCCACATGCCAGACGGCCCCGAGCAGGAGGCCCGCGACCGCATCTTCAGGCTCCAGCTCGAGACCGGAGAGGTCCGGGCGCCGTTCCCGAGCCGCTGGACCTGCCCCCAAGTCCAGCCGTGGCTCTACGGGTACGACGCCTACAAGGAGGTAGAGGAAGCGGTGCTCCAGAGCCCGTTTCCGGACGTGGATGAGGCGGTGGCGGCTAATGGTAAGTAAGTGAGGATAGTGGATTCTGATTCTGCCCCTTCTCTGGTTGAGAGAGAGATGATGCTAGTGTTATATTTCTATGGTTCGTTCACGGTCAAGGGGATGTCGAGCGTGAGCGCTGTGATGTGATGTGAAGTACACTATACATATTCTTTTACATGAAAGGGCGTGTACTACATACTGTATATTTATGCTCCGTACTTCCTACAACGTCGAATGGCTCAGGATCAAGGTATCGAGAATAGCAGAAACTCTTAAGAGTTTACAAGCAATTATCATAGGACACACAAGCCCCGAGAGGAAGACCGCTTGTTACCGGTGCCTACGTTACACCACATCCATATAAAGTGGCTTGTTCAGCGAAGCAAATACTTAGGTTAAGTAGGTGGTCAGAATATGACGCGGCCCCTCAAGACAACACACCTTTATATGACTATTTTGAAAGCTATTGGGGGGTAGCCCGGTCTTGGGGTAAGTATGGAAGCCTTGAGTCTGCTCGCCCATTTCCCCTGACCTACTAAATAAATCTAGTTCTGTCATATTGGCCAGCTAGAGGAGCACTATCTTTCAGTTGATAGGCAATAATATCACCCCACAGGTTACTAGGATGGTAATTTCAGCGCCGCCGCCAGACATCGGACTTTACCTCTAAGCAAGTTTTATATAGAAAAATACGTGCGGTAAAGACTTCTACATAGTTTTATAAATTTTATAATACAGCTTACAATGCAAGGCTAAAGATCCTTCCCAGTACCGTGCCTTTCCTTATGAAGCTTACTAGAGAGATATCGCTTTTATATACTAGGGTGACTTGGGAACACATGAAAGAGCATGTATTGCAGGTGTAAGTGATCCCTACGGGAGGAGGGGAAAGGAGGCTCCTTATATAGACGAGAAGGAGCTCCGAGCCCCGACATCCCTGCTCTCAGGGTCACGCGATCTACTCTAGTGAATGGAAATGCTCCATGGGAATGCCCTCATCCGCGACAAGAGAATATTCTAGTGCCAGGCGCGACGATAACAGGGGAGCTGTCGTATAATTGACGTATGAGCTAGCAGAAGCCGTTATTCTCCCATCATCGGGCACTTCTACCCACCGAGAAAGCTACTGTAGCATCTGGAGAGTCGCATCGAGGAGGGGAACTCCCTTTGTCGCTTACCGACAACCATGCTCGTGACGACATGAGGCGTTTCCCCCACCTCCGGTTCCACTATTTTGTCAAAGGCAAGATCTTTTTACTGGTAGGAAAAATTCGGGCACGTATGTCCGTGGGAGGCATAGGTTGAGATCGGGTATCTAAGCGGAATAGACCCCAGAACTTAGCTACTTTACATCTTTCCTCCATTTACCCCCGCTCTCCTAGCCTCGTACCAACCGCGACACCTGCTACATACCCAGCCATTCCCTTGCTAACATGTAGCTATACATCATCGTGTAGCCAAGACTATACGACGCTTGCGTTCTGAACGATATAAGCCTTTTCACCACTGAGGTCGATAGAGGGCAGGGAAATCGATATCATCTAAGGTGTTTGGTACTCACCACCTGTCTATTATTATAGGTTAAGACGAGGCGACCCGGAGCTGGCTCATCGAGCATTATGAGGCGAGTCGTAGACACTGCCTTTTTGGCTTTTGGCCTCCTCACCCTTGGAGGCTTTGCGAGAGCAGCAGAAAGTGACTCGAAGGCAGAATCATGTGTAAGAATTGACAGCGTTATGAGTGGCCAGTGAGGCCATGGAAATCTTGCTAACTGCAGCATTAGTGCGCAAGCCTCGCTCAGGCAGGCCTGGACGATAGACTTCTCTATCCCCAAGAGCTTGGCTACGAAAGCCGTATTGAGTCGTATTGGTCCGTCAGCGCACAGACGACACCGCGCTGCATTGTCCAGCCCGTGTCTGCCACGGAAGTTTCTCGTGCTGTTGTGGCATTAGTCGCCAACCCAACATGCAAGTTTGCCGTCAGGTCAGGGGGCGCCATGGTCTGGCGGGGCGCGGCCAACATCGAGGATGGAGTCACCATCGACCTGGGCAACATGAACTCGACTACGTACTATCCCGATAACGGCACCGTGAGGATGCTTCCGGGGGCTACTTGGAGTTCTGTATACAATAAGCTTGACGGGCTCGGTGTTACAGTTCCCGGTGGTCGTATTGGCCATGTTGGCGTTGGGGGGTTGATCACCGGTGGCGGCAATTCCTTCCTCTCGGCACGGACCGGTATGGTCTGCGACTCTGTGGTGAATTTCGAGGTCGTCCTCGCCAGCGGGGAGATTGTAAATGCCAATAAGCAGACGAACTCCGATCTATTCAAGGCCCTAAAGGGGGGGTCGTTCAATTTCGGCATTGTCACTCATTTCGATATGGAAGCCCTCCCTTCGCCCCGGATCTGGGCAGGGGTCACGCTACATAGCGCGGAGGACGGGGAAAGTGTTATTGACAGCATAGCAGATTTCGCTGACAACGCGGAGAAAGACCCGTCCAGTTCGTCGGCTGTTTTCTGGACATACCGCCCCCCATCGAAGCAGAGTGTCATCGCGGTTGCAAATGTAAATACGGAAGGCGTGGAAGCCCCGTCCATATACAAGAACTTCATGAAGATCCCGTCTATCGCATCTTCGCAACGCATGACAAACATGTCAGACATCACTTCCGAGCTGACCCAGCCTACGGGCTACCGGTAGGTTCTTCACATCCTGACTACTTCATTTAGCAAGCAAACCAGGTGCTGATACCCTGCAGAAACATGTGGTTCACCCTGTCGTTCAAGAACGATAAACGTGTCATGAAGAAAGCGGTGGACATCCACAGCGAGCTCGTCGAGGAGTTCAAATCGA
Source organism: Biscogniauxia mediterranea (assembly GCA_018398605.1). Lineage (NCBI taxonomy): Eukaryota > Fungi > Ascomycota > Sordariomycetes > Xylariales > Xylariaceae > Biscogniauxia > Biscogniauxia mediterranea. Next base: position 204,210 of record JAGXTR010000004.1, read on the forward strand.
TCATCCCCGACGGCGACTTTTTCACATTGTTCATCTTCCAGCCGATCCCGCCGCTCTACGCCAAGCACTCCGTCCGCAAGGGGGGCAACGTCATGGGCTTGGACAGAATCGAGGACAACATCATCATGTGGCTCGGGGCCCTGGGGGTGCGGACACCAGAAGCGGAGGCCATCGGGCGCGAGAAGATGATCCGGTGGACCGCCGACCTGAAGGAGTACGCCGCGTCCGTCGGCGCGGACATCGAGTGGGTCTACCTCAACTACGCCGACCCGACGCAGGACCCGCTCGCGAGCCAAGGGGCCGAAAACGTCGAGTTCATGCGCGCCACCGCCCAGAAGTACGACCCCGAAGGCGTGTTCCAGACGAGGGCGCCCGGCGGATTCAAGATCTCCAAGGTCAAGAGGGAGGGCCCTGGACATGCGAAAGACGAGCTCTAGTCACTTTCAAAATGAGATCGCTTGGCGGTATGGGGGGATGCGATATCAAGGTGCCAAGTGACATCTTAGTGCCGCCCTGCCGTAAGCATTCCGTGGTTTATTTAGTCAAGTAAGGGATATTTGTTCGTTTTGCTGGAAGAAACTGTACATGCGTGGGGATAAAGGACTGATATCAGTAGCAAGGGGATACTAATGCTGCTTGCGTATCTGTGGAAAATGTTTTCATAGGAGGCTTCGAACAATCGTGTAGAGCTGATTTTCAACCAGTCGGTGGTTTAGTACACATAATTGACTTAGAGCATCATGAACGAGTACGTTTGATAAATTTTAACCAGAGTAATTGTTGTATTAAATAATCATGTAGCGCCGCCCGTTCTGTTGAATCTTGTGAACACCTTCATTTGATTGTTGGACAGCTTGAATAAGGCGAGGTTTATGGATAGTTTTAGAATGTTGATATATATGTCTAGTTTCCCCCCTCATGACCAAACCTTGCAAGCTTTCCCTGGGTAATTCCATCCGTAGCACTAAACTGTTGGTCATACTTGTTTCCCTGCTGAGTTGATTTCCCGCAAAGATCACGCTGGCGTTTAAAGGATAGGTCAGTTGACCAAATATATACTTTTTTCAAATGCTGGAAGGCTAACTGTCACAATATCATACATGAATAGACGCATCTCTCTACCCAACATATCCGAGAAAACGATATCTATCAGTCTGGTTGCTGCCAAGATCTCATCATGGAAGATCCGCCACCAGATCAGCCAGACGATACCTGCGAATCCATCGATGAGGCACCTGATGTGGAGATAGAGAAAAGAACCACAAACCTTCAGGATGCCATTCAATCTTGGATCAACGAGCTTAAATACAACGCAAGAAAGAACACCCAAGGCTTTGAACGATCTTTCGATCGTGTCCTTGACAACGGAAATCCACAGTCGTGTTTCCATAGTCTGGGTTATGGTATCAAACCTATCCATACCATCGATATCGAGTGGCTACGGTGGATGGGGGGATCTAGGAAGTGTAGTGACTTCATCCTAGGACGCCATATCTGGGTATATCTCTATGAACACATCTTCCGGAGATCATACCCCATTGGGGTGTCCGGAAGCTTAGCTAGGACGTTCAACGACATTCTATCTTCCATGAAAATGGATGGCGACAATGACGGTAGTCGACATTGTATACGATAGCAAAGCGGCCAAAAAAGCCCCGCAATGCACTGCATCATCGCCACCGCACCGAAGCCCGAAACGGAGTTCTCACCGCGGCCAGAAACGACAACACACTCGAGATTCTCCCCGGGCGCCTCGGCCTGAATCTGAACCGAACGCCACCGAGCTTTCACTCGAGGAAACGCCGGCGAGCACCCACCGTGCACGATGGAAGGGCTCTTCGTTCATGTCGATGCTACGAGAATCCATCTTCCCTACGGGGAACCGTGCTCTAACAACAAGGGGATCTGGGGACGAGAAATCGTCCAAAGCGGAGGGAAGCCGACGCTCAAAGGCAAAGCAGAAGCCGTCGTATTCCTCGCACCGCAAAGAAGACCGAGACGGACGTCCCCCGCGCAGGAGAAAGAGAGGCAAGCGTCACAGGCCACGCAATGAAAGTAATGTCGAGGAGCAGAACGAGGCGGAAAACGAAGATAATGCGGTGGACGGCGAAGCTGGTCCCCCAGCGAGTGAAGACGTCTAGGTTAGCCAAGATGTTACCCTTTACGCCTCGTACGGCGGAGACCTTCGTAATGAGCACTTGATACTAGACAAAAGGTTCTAGGCAACAGGGGTGTGTTGATTGTAGAACCTGCCGCCTTTGATATATAGTATGACCGCGTCATTTTTGCATTTTGGCGTTGTATACCTACCTATCAAGGTATAATACAAAGTGGCGTTAGGCCGGCAGAAGCGTGAAGCGGCGGAAGCCCAAGTGTGTATAGGGCCACAGAATCTATATACAATCACACAGTAAATAATTCTCGCATTGCCAAGTTTCGGGATTGGCGGCTGCCACCAAGCACGCTTATTCTCTTCTATCCATCTGTTAGCCAGTGCGGCTAGACTTGGAAGTTCGGTCGCTGGAGAATTGTCACTGGTCGCTGCCTGAACTGCGACAACACAAACGCTCTACTACATGGTTTCAAAAACGTGATGTATAATGACCCGTTTCCCATTCTCCTAACGGCAGATTCGAGGGTCCCTTCGTCAGGGAGCGAGGTATTGAAGACGAGATATTGACGAAGTACACGGCACACCTGACATCCTTTGCGAGCGTTTTCATCCAAATTGTGGGAAGCTTGAATGCAGATCTATCTTCGCGCCCAAATTCTCCTCTAAGAAAGTCGCTACAATTGCTTCATAGCAGATCACGCAAATTTACCGTCCCGTCTCGCCCTGACCCATTCTATCTCAGGCCCCATAGTGCAGCCAAACCTCGGTTTCGGCTGTTAGTAGTAAACCAACTGCGTATCGAGCCACCTGTCTTGGAGTCGATAATGGCAGTCATAGGGCTGGAAATCCGGGTCCTAGATAAGCGCCGTTAAGACGCCTTGCTCTGCGGCAACCAGAGCATACCGTCGTGTGTACTGGCCTTCTTATATTACACTAGTGGCGGAGGGGGGTGTTATATGATAACTTATTTTATTACCTGTTATATTTTTAATATAACTTATTTTAATAGTTTATATATATTAATATTTATTTATTTAAAACGTAATATAATTTATAATTAAATATATATAAAATTTAACTTATTTAAAAAGTAATTTATTTTATTATATATTATATATAGAAATTTATTTATTTAAACAATAAGTTATTTTATAATTAAATATATATAAAATTTAACTTATTTAAAAAGTAATTTATTTTATTATATATTATATATAAAAATTTATTTATTTAAACAATAAGTTATTTTATAATTAAATATATATAAAATTTAACTTATTTAAAAAGTAATTTATTTTATTATATATTATATATAGAAATTTATTTATTTAAACAATAAGTTATTTTATTATTAAATATATATAAAACGTATTTATTTATAAAGTAATTTATTTTCTTACTATTAATATATAAAAATTAACTTATTTAAATTTTATTTTATTTTATTAAATTTTAAATATAAACTTAAATTTATTTATAACATAATATTATTTATTTTAATATTATTTAATATTAATTATGTTGGTTATATTAAGACTAGTTATATAAAAGACTAAGCCGTAAGGCTTAGTCAGCGTATAAAGGACTATAACTAGGTTGCCGACTTTTAGCAACCCCTTAACTAGATAGTTCCTTTTTTAAAGACACTTAAATACACAGTCTTTAACCCATTTCTTTAGTTTTTTATTCCCTTATACAATGCATGTCGGCGTCGTAGCCACCTTTTGCTAAGTGTATATAGCAAAACCAACAAATTACTTATATAATTGTTTTTAACTTTAATAATTATATATATAATTTAAATTATTTAATAAGTAATTTATATATTATAATTAATATAAATATAAATATATTTAAATTTTATAATATTTTATTAACTTTTATATATAAATATAAACTTATTTATAATTTTTAATATTTTATTATTATTTATATATTAACATGTACTTATTTATATTATATTATATTTTATTATATATTATATATAAAACTTTATTTATTTATAAAGTTTTTTATTTTTTATTTTTATATATATAAATATTAACTTATTTATAAAATAAATTATTAAATAATATTATAATAATTATAAAAATATAAAACTTATTTGCTTAAATATTTAAAGCAATTAACCTGTATATAATGTTATTTTTACCAACTTTTAAGCTTTATTAAAATGAAACAAGTTAATAAAATATTAAAATAATAATTAATAGCTAAATAATAATAACTAGCATAACCCCGGAATAAATACCATGAGTTTTAAATAAGGGTCTCCTGCGTATTTGTATTGTTAGTTTCATTAATCGTATCTTTTAGCTTTTAAATGTCATCGGGCCAGTTGTGGTTAAAGGTGTGGTATTACTCAGGTTAAAAGAAATGGAATTATTATTTATGTTAAGTTAAATAGAAAAGCTCCTCACCTAGTAAAGACAAAACTGTCTCCATTATTTCCACCGTGGCCATTGTAATAAACAATGAATAAAATGTTGGTATCTTGTGGAGTTAAGAAGGCCCGCAGTCTTTTACGGAGACATTCCCGAGAATTCCGCATTGTAATTCGACACCATTTAACAGTGTATGTTGTCATGGATACGGCCACACCTATTGTCCTATCAATGGAACAATAAGGGAATGTTTGCTAGTGCGGATAAATCGCATTTTGTACTGTATTTAGGCAGTGTGGGGGATTCTCTCCCACTTGCATTTCCTTTTCTTATGTACAACAACCAATCGAGTCCTGTAACCCTGATTGATGTGCGTTGGTGAAGCCTTTAGTGTATCTTAAATCCAAGAATGCTTGTTCAAGGGTTTTAACTTCTCCGTCTCTACGCCTCAGGTCGGTGAATTTAAACATGACCAACAAGACTTTAACTGCAACGTATTTGTCTCTTCTTTTATTAGGTATCTGCCTGGATACGATAGCCCGGTGCACAGGACGACGTCTTCGGACCGCTTTATGCATCTTGCGATGTGGCGTGTAAGGTGTACCTATGTTAAACGCACACCTGTTTAAGGAAGCAAGCTCCGATTTAAATGGGTTGCGTAAGTGGTATTATTAGATGACTTATGTCATTAAAGTAGATATAAGGATTAAAAGATCGCATCGATACCTTTATAATGTATACAGTTGACAGCAGCTAGTGAAAGATGGTAGCAATAAAATAAATAAAAGTAGTTAATGCAGATATAACTTTAACGAGAAAGAAATATTTATAAGATGTTAATTTGCTTAGTTAAAGCAATTTCATGTATACGCTGTAGGCCGTAAATGAAACGTGATAAACTTTTGTCAATAATACAGTTAAAAGTTAACTACGCTATTTTAAAACTATGCTACTAAGTATATAAAGTTTTTAATTAAAAATGCATGCTTAAATGAGTTTAAAAGTTTTTTTAATTTAAAAAAAATGGTGGGCTGCTTTTTAATGCGACTTTAAAAACCGGTAAACCATTATTGTTGCAAAAGAAATACTGTCGGCAGGCTGTAATGGCGTCATCTTACCTGTCACTTATTAACCATATATCGAAATTTAATAGGCTAAAATACAGTAAGACATTATAAATCTACGCAGGCTGCTTAGCCTTAAAAGTACTAGGTGTTAAACTAAAGGGCATTTCCAGTAATTAAAAAAGTAAATTAAAAAAAGTAAAATGCTTTAAATGTTATAAACGCAGTTATTTAATATATATTTTTTTAATATTTTAATTTTTATTAATTTATATATATAAAGTTAAATTTATTAATAATATATTATATTTTACTATTAATTATATATAAAAATTAAGTTATTTAAACAGTAATTTTTGGTTGTATTTAGTCAGCAAGAGACTAAGCCGTAAGGCTTAGTCAGCGAATAAGGGACTATAACTAGGTTGCCGACTCCTAGCAACCCCTTAACTAGATAGTTCCCTCTTTAAAGACACTTAAATACACAGTCTCCGACCCATCTCTTTATAGTCTTTGTTTTTCCTTATTATTCTCTTATACGTACGCATGTCGGCGACGTAAACACCTTTTGCTAGGGCTAGGTGTGTATAGCAAAGCCACCTATGTTTTGCTAGGTGTATACAGCGAAACCAACAGTAATTTATTATATTATTATTAATATATAAAATGTAATATATTTATAAAATAGTTTATTTTATTATTATATATATATATATATATAATTTATTTATAGTGTAAAGTATTTTATTAATATTTATATATAAGCGTGTATTTATTTATAATATAACGTATTTTATTATTTATTATACATAATATTTAATTTATTTATAAAGTAACTTCTTTTATTACTATTTATATATAAAAATATATTTATTTATAAAGTAATTTATTTTATTACTATTAATATATAAATATTAATTAATTTATAAAATAAGTTATTTTATTATTAAATATATATATAAATGTATTTATTTATAAGCTACTTTATTTTATTATATATTATATATAAATATTTATAAATTAATTAGTTTTATTATTATTTATATATATAAATATATTAAGTATATATATAACTTGATAATAACTAACCAGCTATTTGCTTTTTATAAATTAATATATTAAAAGATTTATATAAACATAAAGCTTAGCTTTTATTATATACTATAATAATAAAAGTTATATGGATTACAAGACATGTGGATGTGAAAAGTGTCTTGTTTAGTTTAAATCTAAGGCTCTTTAATTTCTGACAGCTCGTGCAAATCTGGGGGGGCCCATAATGCATTTCCTTTCCACCCCTTCAAGATCCAGCGGGGGGATTTAAGCAGATCTACCAAATAATGGATTTCTATCCCGGTGTAAAATGTGATCGTTTCCAAGCATGGCACCCCGCATGGCTACCTATACCCCAATCCTGCCGGGCGGGAGCAATAAGTATAATACGCTGACAATTTCATAAGCAATTACATGGCTCGTGAATGGATTATTCCACGGCACATGCAGAATCTCATATCCGACCTATGAGAGGAAGCCCGTGATAGCGGACATAGGCGTGGCCATCATACACAGGTGACTTAGAGGGTGATTTGAGAGAAAGGTGGTTGCTTCAGAATGCAACTCTAAAGTGGTATGTCATTGCTTCGAAAGGTAGGCTCTGACAGCCTTGTCTTATCAGAGCCCCAATTGATGTATCATTTACGAGTAGTCATCATGGTTTAATTTATTTTCGACGCCATTCTACATTACATGGATGAGCGTAGAGTGGCTGGCTGCGATGGGCGTTCCTTTGCATTGCAATAAATCTGATATGAGTGTGAGGTGTTTTCGGTCGTCAGCCTGTGGGGGTTCTCTCCCAGAGCCCCCTCAGACAATCTCGTTTCTTGAAGGAAGGCAAGAGAACTGGAAAATTCGGAATGACTGTTCCAGGAAAACTGGGAAACAGTATTTACTACTACCGACTGACAAGAGTTAATCGATTTGAAAATAATTACTATTAGCTCTCATCGATCGATAAGAGACTAATGTATTCGTTTAGGCATTTTATCAATTTTCTACTCGACCACCCCCCTATTATAGTGCTTCCCCTTAACGTCCTCGGTTATCGTAGCACTCGAAATGAGACGGCCAAAAATCACACCATGCTGATGTATCCAGCACAGCATACAATCGCTGGGCCTGAGACTGGCCTGAAACACACGTTCCTCGACATTATCAGGCGAATTACCTCGCAAAGGTGGGACGCGTCTAAGAGCTTCAAGCCCTTGGTCGTCTCGAAGGCGGATGCAGATGAGCATGGGATGAAGCGCTTGTTTGTCTGTTGTGACGGGACCTGGAAAAATGCCGCGGGCACGATCGCGGCGCCGACAAATGTCGCAAGGCTTGCGCGCTCTGTCGATAGGCATGGCGTTGATGATACCCAAGCAGTTCCTCAAGTAGTGTACTACGTAGGTGGTGTGGGCACTACGTCCGTTCTACCTGTTCCAATCGACTACTTATATTCAGGATTGACTGGAGAAGGTTTGGTAGATTTTCCAATGATTGTTACCTCCAAGGGGGTTATCGCTGATCTTGAGTGAGTAGGCCTGCAGCGGAGCATCCTGGAGGCATATTGCTTTCTATGTAATAACTACAACTTCGCGTCGGAGAAAGACGAGATCATCCTGGTTGGATTCTCGCGGGGGGCCTTCGCAGTTCGGTGTCTTGCTTCTTTCATCACCGAAGTGGGCCTTATCAGACGAAAACACCTCTCCTTGCTGCCCAACGTCTTCGAGAATTGGTGTCAAGGGAAAGGCAAAGTTGACCCCAAATATCGAGAAGCCAGGATCTCTCTAGCAGTACGCATAAGGGTGCTGGCCGAATGGGATACCGTCAGTGCCCTCTGGGGCCAAAAGTTCGGGTTCATACAGGGCGAAGTACCGAGTGCGGTAGACAATGCATTCCTGGCCATCGCTCTCGATGAGCGGAGGTTAAGTTTCCAGCCGATGTTGTGGACCGGGAGAGGGCACCCAGTCGAGCGATGGGTGTCCAAGAATCCTGAACAAAGAGTCGAGCAGTGTCTTTTCAATGGCCACCATGGGGATATTGGGGGTGGGAACTTCGATGCCGGCCTATCGACCATAGCTCTATTGTGGATGATATCGCGGATCGAGTCGGTAAGCAATGCTGATTTCGACAGAGGAGCGCTGCTACAATCAATCCTACCGCTTCCATCCTCTTCAGTGAAAGATGGAGATCTCGAGAATCCGTCAACGCCCGATCTCAAGTATGAAAACTTGTTGATGTCTAAAGGTAAGATCTGCAAGCTACCTAGCATAGCTATGCGCCTTACCTAACACCTAGCTACGCACAGGTCATGTAAACCCGCCGTCTTGGTGGTGGTCACTCCAGCATTATCTCGCATTCAATCTCTTCGATGGAAATCGCTACCAATGGCTGAACCACACTTCCCGAGAGAAACACGACCTAAAAGACACTCTAAAAGTTCATTTCACGGTCCCGCTACTGAAGGAAGGGGCCGTGAAGGAGCGTGCGGTTGATAATTCATTGCCAAGAAAGATCAGATTGTGGGATCGTGCAGAGTTTGCCTGGCAGGACCCAGAACACGGAGAAATTGAGCTGTGGAAGCGCTGGAAGAATGAAGCCGAGAGGTGGAAGCCTGACCGCCATAGTGAAGAAGACGACATGGAGGACTGGGGTACTATCATTGATAAACTCAACATGAAGGCTGTCGAGAGAGAAGGTGACAAGCCAGTGGTATTTCGCGTATATGACGGGATGCGAAAACAGTCAAGTCATCTCTGTAAGCTATTTGACGAACCTTTCGAAGGACCAGGGGCCAATCAGCTTTCAGAGTGAGGACTGGTGAGATTTATGGCAAAAGATGATTTTTATGCGCCTTAGCTTATTAGGGCTTATAATCAACAAGGACATTACATATAGGCTCTCTTATCTATTCTACGTCCCATCAATTAATATTTGTCTTCTCTACTCAGTCAATAGTTAAGTAGTATATCCATAACTGACACCCCCCCCCCCCCCCCCCCCCTCCCTCCTACAAAATGGAACAAAATGATCTTCGCAGCGCTTCATAATCATGGCCGCTGTCTGACTTTGGCCAGATGCTCGTTTTAGCAGCCTTTTTAAAGTGACTGTTTATCATTTTTTCTTATCTTCTTTCTTATCTTCTTCCTTCTCTTCTTCCTTCTCTTCTTCCTTCTCTTCTTCCTTCTCTTCTTCCTTCTCTTCTTCCTTCTCTTCATATTTCTTTTCATCTTCTTCCCCTAATGGCTTTAGCAAATTCTTTTTGCATTTCTCAGGCTCTGCTTTCCGCATGTATTTACCCGTAAAGGAGGTGTCTCCAGTCTTAGCGTGGAAGACGGCAGTGTGAAGCAAGTATGGTGATTTCCCTGCTGGCCTAGTTGCTTCGGGTCTCTCGTTGCGTTGTGTGTTAGCAGGTTTGGTTTGCCTGCCCCTCTGTGACACCCTCCGAGGGCTATCAGATCGCTTTGTAATCTTGTCCGATGAAGTTGATCTCCACGGGCCTCTTCTCGACTTCATCCGATCCCCTTTTGGGGAAGCCTGGAGAGCCTGGTTTGTGGAGAAGGCCGGACCAGGGGTCGTTGGGTTCGTACCGTTCGGCACCTGTGTGGATCCCAACCGTACCGGAGAGTTAAATGTGGTTCTTCCTGCCCTAGCCAAACGACCTATATTCCGTGGTTTAAGCATAATCATTATAGAAATGAGCTTAGTAGAGGCCAGGTGTTTTTGGAGCTTTTAAGGACCAACGGGGTTTAACGACCTTGGTTAAGTGTAATTGCGAGGTAAGAAATGACTGTTCATGATAGTAGCCATGCCCCGGGCCTGTTTGACAATTTATAATAATCTTCAGCCATACCCCAAGTAGAGTGACCTGACCAACAAACGCACACCTCCCATGTTTCACATAAAACTCCAAAACAGTGGACTTTTAACATTAAAAAGCGTTGTTTAAATATGTATTTAATAGCAGTTTTACTATATAAATATAATTACCTAGCTAGGTATATATATATAAATTTACTTATACATTATAAGTATAAAGTGAAATAAAATAAACTACACTACGACCATAGCTTTAAATACACAAATCTTTAAGGAATAAGATAGTATTTTGGGTTTACCTCTTTTGATTATCATACCTTGTTAGCTTATAAGAATTTAAGACACTTCTGCGCTTCTTGTTCGTCTTTTAGTTCGTGGTCTTGATTTTTTCTATTCGCTGAAGCGATGCCGGGCCAAACTCGGTGAGAATTCGAAGGCTGGAATCTGAGAATTGACAGCTCTGCACAGCCTGCTTAGACCTAGAAGTACCGGGATCATCGGTAAGTAAAGACCTAGGTTAGGTTGATTGGTTGTGTAGGTATTCACTGCAACAACAACAACTACTAGGCAGTAGACTGCATTCCCCCCCCCCCCCCCATGGGATGCATTGCGACACCAACCCGACATATCACATTTCGGAATATCATTGGACTCTATACGAAGGACATACTTGGTGGCTCGGTAAGCAGTATCTCGCACAAAATAAACCTGACAACGTGATAAGGCGAGTAACCACCTTCGCCAATCATTTGACTACCTTCAAGGAGGCTCTGCAAGCCTGATGGATAGATAGAGGCCCGGTCCATTAGTCCGAGCCATCGGTTAGCCCGGCCTTTTCGGCTCTTTTGCGTCCTACAAGGCATTCAGTCACATCACAGTCCCCAGTTCCCATGTACATGATTACTACACAAATATACCAGATAGCAAGGCCAATTCTTACTGGTTATCCATACGCAACAGATGCTTCTTCGCCGATTAAAAAAGAGGCTAGTGGAGAAGGGGGATAGTGGCTGCATTACGTCTATCAAGGCGTTAGGCTTGATATCAATCTTGGAAAGACGCCCTTGACAATGTCAGGAGCTGGTATGTTGCTGCGGGACTCCCGTATCTCCGTAGTGTTGACCCCAAAGAGCTCATCGCGTTGTGTAACAAAGGAGGGCGTGATCTGGTCGTCGCCGGTGTATCCCATCACCAGCTCGGGGATGCCAATCGGATAAGTCGAGTTCTGCTGGTCGTACCGCCATGTGTGGAACATTTTCCCATATGTCCCTACCAGCACGTCTCTCATAATCGTATGGTCAACAGACCTTGGCATGTTTGGCTCGATCAAGAATCCGGAAGTGATTTCGTAGACGTGACCTTGCCAGAGCTGCCTCTTAACATCAATAGTCTCCTTACCTTCATAGTCTGGAGTCTCGAATGCAGCAGTCGTGATGATATGAGCATGTCGTCTCAGATAATGACGCAATAGTGATTGGCTGAAATCCCCCAGTCACTGTGGCCGGACACGAAATGGAAATCATTCAGAAAGAGAACAGTGCTTTCACTACCATAGTGGCCCAAAGGAAGGGTTTCCATAGCCTGAAAGGCAAACGCCAGCGGTAGCGGCGCAAAGAGCAGACCTGGAGGAGTACATGACTAGTACCTTGATTATAGGAACAAAAACGCTCTCGACGTTCTTGGGGATGCTGTGATACTTGTGAGGGGAAGTTTTGATGTTATCTAACGACTCAATTATGGTCTTTATATATAGCAAAGAACTATCCTAGTACCCGGACGATGCAACTCCACACTCTGGCAAAACAAACACCAAACTCTCTCGTACCTCGCCATCCCAGTATGAGAGATAACATCGAAAGCGCTAGCGCTCACTGCCGCTCTGCGGATTGAATCTCGGCATCAGCGACTGGCTTTTCCTGGCCGTCAACCCCGGACGCTCCAATTTCGAGTTCTGGTCATGCGTGCTTCTGGATATAATTTTGAACATACCCGGGCCCATGAATGCGTCCATGGCATCAGGGACAGTCATCCTCGCGCTGGCTAGCAGCAACCTACGAGGAGACCTAAAATCGTGCTGCTAGAGGCGAGCGTTTCCGAAGACAGCAAGCAGCCATGACGTCGCCGACTACTCCCCTCATCTCCACTGCTCAGGTCACCGCTTACGCCCGGATCTTATCCTGAAGATTGTCGGTCCCGAGCACCACCGTCGACGACTGCTAATTATCCATCAAGTCCTAGCCCCTAACACTAGACTGGAGATAGATTTCGTGTGTAGGCTGACGGCAACCCTTCTTGGGGGGTCAGATGACAAGGGATCGTTCGATGCACGAGCAACGTGATTTCATACCAAACGATGAATATTCAGGTTTACGTTATAGGAGAGAGAAACTATGTAAAGACGATATTGTTGAGATGAGAAGAATGTGTGTAAATAGGATTATGTGTATTAGTCCAGGAGAGAGTTTAGCAGGTGGGCGAAAGCCCGGATATATATGTACATGGTAGGTAGTATAGGACCATATAGTGGGGCGGCAACCCCCTATTCGAACAGATATAACAGTAGCATATGTTAACCAAAATCCCAGTCTATTCAAGATCACGGGATTATCAAGTGATAAATCGACCGAGTGATATTCAACCTATGGTCATGATCTAGACTTACATCATCCAAATAGCATCTAGGGTTTGGTAGTCAGCGCCAACCCTAACCCTAACCTGAAACCGGCGCATACAGATGTTACAGCCTTGATTTCCACACGCCTGGGTTTGTACTCATACAATATAGCAACAAGCTATTAAATGAGTAGACAAGTATATATTAGATTGGAAAGGCCTAAAACAAGTAGTTGTTGCTGTGCCGGACCGCAACCGTACCTGCTGCGGCCTTAGATAAAACACGCAGGGTGATCACATGTCGTGGTGGTCGTCGATCATAATATAGCAGAATTGTCAATTGAAACAGGACGATATCGAGGGATAACTCCACCCCTAACAAGATTTAGAGAATGGCCTGTGATGTCTGGTCCAGTCTGGTCGCGGACTGCACAGTTTATCCGGGTAAGATCCCGAATGGAATACATCATTCGATGTATTCATCGATAATTTGATAGCTTCAGCCAAGAACCGTGTGTCAATAATTCGGTTTTGTTCGCAATTGGCAAAGTCTTAACTTTAAGAAAACGGTGATGATGTGTTCTAGCATAGAACCATTAAGATTCGAATTATCCGAAAGTCAGATCTGCCCATTATATCCGCGATCAATAAGTAAATTCAACGATTTCTGTACCTGAAGTCATACATACATCCCGGGACGAGGTGCTTCGGGAAAGGAGTATTGCGGGACGCGTACACTTATACAGGTTAACCGAGGTTTTTTTTTCAAGTTAAAAAAGAAGGTATTAAAACAAACCTCATGAAATGTAAGAAATTGTTAACCCAGAATATTTATCATCCGCCCAGAATGGAATCCGCAAGTCTGTTCAAAAGTCAAAAAAGTCCGTACTAACTCATCGGCCCCTTCCCCCCCCCCCCCCCCCCGGACCGGACCGGACCGGACCGGCCCCGTATTTTCATCGAAGACAGACCCGGCCCCGTACCCGAGTCATCTAACCTAACCTAGTAAGCTCCTGCGGGGCCAAGTTCCGTGAACCTCGGGACCAAGCAAAAAGAAAAAAAGAAAAAAAAGTCGCTTGGCGTCCGCTACTACTGGTTAGTGAGTTGTCCCGAGCCGGGCGGGGGGTAAACAAGTTGTCGATAAAAAGGCTCTGCTCTACCTATCTAGTTAGGTACCGAGGTAGGTAGGTTAGTTGGATTATCATTTTAATAAGGAGGGTATATGTATCTAACCTATGTATATAGCTATATATATATATATATAGATTACTTCAAACGAACCCAACAATAAAAATAAAAATGCAATCAATCTACTTAGGTTAGCCAAGTAACTACCATGTAAGAGCCATCCGTACCTAGGAAGCCTGGAAATTTTTGCAATGCATCCCCCAAAGTTGTCTGTCTCTCTGTCTCCATGCCGTCGCTGCTTTGCATGTATGCATGTATCGATACCTACAAATCCTGCATTTCTTGAGTCCCAACTTACTTACCTAGTTTAGGGGTTGCCGTTGTAGAAAAAAGAAGAAGAAACAAGTTCATTGATATATTAAAAGAAGAAAGAAAGAAAGAAAAAAGATGGGTTTGCTGTGTCTGTCTGTCTATCTGGCTGCTTTTTACAACGAATATCTACATACACCACCTACGTACATTGATAGGCATAGGCCGCCCGCCCCCGTCTTTTCGGACATGTCTCGGGCTTTTTCTCTCTCTTTTTTTTTTTGCCGCTTTTTAAAAAAGAAGCATGCAGTGCAGACGGGACTGCATTGGTCGTGCGGACGGGTATGCGCTGCACTGGCACTGGGTTAGGTGAGAAGGGGAAGACGGGAAGCATGTATTGATGTACATAGGACTATGTTACCCAACTCTAGCTCCCTTATACCTTAGGCACTTAGCATGCATGCGAAGGGGGAGGGGGAAAAAAGGCATGGCGTGCATGACCGCTTATCCAATCACTCGATTATAATCACTAGGCTTAGAGACATAGATAGATAGAACCTAACCATTGGGTCCGCCACGAAGGAATGGAACAAGGGAGAGTTCAAAACTCTTGTTATACGCATTGGTCATCGTCAACATA
Source organism: Biscogniauxia mediterranea (assembly GCA_018398605.1). NCBI lineage: Eukaryota > Fungi > Ascomycota > Sordariomycetes > Xylariales > Xylariaceae > Biscogniauxia > Biscogniauxia mediterranea. Next base: position 219,321 of record JAGXTR010000004.1, read on the forward strand.
CAACAACGGGTCAAGGTAAAACGGTCAGTGCAATAGTATACAACGGGGAGGTTCATTGGTCCCTGGAATAAGAAATCCTGCTAACTACTAAGTGTAGTACATACACTAGTAGTAGCCCTGGGAGATCCGACAACAACCAAGGTCTTAAGTCCGCCGATCACATACATCATCGGGGGTTTCTCCCTATATCCCATCCATCCTCCCTTCTCTGTCTTCCACCTGGTAGTAGGTACTCGAAACCGGAGATAAACCATTCCCCTTTTTTCTTTTTTCCCGCTAGGCAGACTATACCTCGCCCGAGGAGGTTGTCACGTGTGACTTCATAGCATGGAATGGAAGGATGAATGAATGAGTTGGAATGGGCATGCTCATATCCAAAATAGTTTGTTCCCGCCTGAACGTTGCGTGATTGCAACTCGACGTGGCGTGACTCATTTTTTCTTCTCCTTTTTCCTTCTCTAAGTCCCTCCGTCCCCTCCTTTGTTAGGTTAGTTAGCGCTCCGGCGCTAAGTTCAGCCAACCTAACCAAGCCCGAGCCGGACATCCTCCCTTCCAAAAATAAAAAGACAAATAAATAGAATATCGAACGCCCGCTATACGCCGGTGATGGTAATGGTGATGATGATGATGATGATGATGATTAACCCGAAATAGGGGGATTGGGCCGGATAGAGTGGGAAGATAATAATAAATAAATAAAAAATAAATAAACGATGCCGTGGTACGTAGTGGTATCATAGGGGGGTGGAGATAGTGGTTTCGTGTGTCCTCCGGGGGGGGGGAGGGGGGGAAAGGCATATGATATTCTCCAAAAAGAAATACATAAGTAGAGAAAAAGGGGGGTTAAAATAAAAAAGGCCATGTCGTCAGGGCCAAGCTCCACCGCCGAGAGAAATAGCCAAGTAGGTAGTCCATAGTGCGATCGATCGATCAATCAATCAATCTTCCCGGCCGAGGTGGTTTTTCTTTTCTTTTTTTGGTCCCTATTCCTTCTTCCCTTAGCAACTGCTACCCCACTTCCAACTCGACTGCGACGAGGAACGCGACATGGGCGAGGAGGAGGAGGGGCTCGAGTCGCTACTGCTGCGGTCGCTGTCCATGGAGCGCTTCTCGGGCGAGGGCGAACGGCGCACGGCCGAGGTGTACGAGTAGGTCGACGACTGATTGTTCTTGTTGTTGTTGCTGTTGCTGCTCAGCGGCTCGGGGCTGGTCTGGCGCGTCTGGAAGGACTTGTAGATCTGCTTGCACAGATGTGCTGACATGGTGTAGGTGGGCGACATGTTTGTGCGTTTGGGTTTGGTTGAGATGTTGTGTTGTGCTATCTTGTGATTTTTTGTTGCGCTCGGTGGCCGCGTTGATATTTAATTTAGAAAGCCGTTTGGGTTCGTAGTTTGGCGACGATGTTGAAAAGGGGCAAGTAAGTTGGTTGTGAGAGTGGGGTTGTCCTTGATCAGGTAGTTATGGAGGAATTCGTCCTAAGTAGGGAGACGAGCAGGTTGTTTGGGAATATAAATAACTAGCGGATGGTTATGCGCCAATACCCAAAGCTAAAAAGGTGAAGTAAAAGTGTAAAGATACCTAGTGGAAATAGAAAAACAGGCAGGGCCAGGAACAAGAAAAAGGGGAATCAGGATGGTTTTATTCCTTGTAAATTCCACCAGGTGAAGGAATTGGAATGCTCAAAACGAGGTAGGTAGGTGGTATTAGTGGTCCTTACACCACATACATCCCACTAAAGATTAAAATAGCCTGGATAGGACACGCGATCAAGCCCACATGGGATTTGATGCCTTGTCCACTGTTCCCCCCCCCCTTCTTCTTTGTCACCTGCAATTGCCAGAGCCGCTGGGGAATTTGGGTTAGGGGGTTTACGGGATTGGCCAAGTGGAGGGGTGGAAGGGCGCCACGACCTGTGTTCGCGGATCGGGCATCCCCGCCTGGAGCTGCCTGTGAAGTTTAAAGGGTCCTGTACTACCTAGAGGCAGCCAATGGGGGCGCAGATAATTCGCATTACGCAGCGATTAGGGTGCAACCTGACCTGATTCAGATCGTACGACAGTGCGCCAGCGGTGGAGTGGGGCTCTTCTCCCCACATGCTTTCCCACGGTCCTAGACTTTCCGGCGTCGCGCGATTCTACTAGAAAATGAGCAAACCTCGCCCGTTGGCTCTGCAAGCAACAGCCCACAACTCCAATCTTTCTCTTTTCTTTTGTTATTAGTCCCTGTATGTCTTTTTAGTTAGGTATCTGTTGGTCAAGTATCTATCAACAAGTGCATTCCTATTTTTTTTTCCATTTGTTTCCTCAAAACAGAAACAAACAACTTGGAAAAAACCAGGAACCAACCCAAAGTTCGTCCATCATCCACAATGCTTTGCCTTCTTACACGAGGTATAGCTCAAGGTACTAGTAGTAACAAAGCGGTTAGGTGAACTTACATACAATTTATACCAAACAGGTAACTCTACGTAACCTTGTTACGTAGGTAGTTTAAATTAATACCTACATATGTACTAGTATTGATACGAGGTTACATACTTTTATACATACATTTGACATGTGCAAGTATACTTACTACATACCTAAACTATTTTCACTTTATGCAAAACAGCGGGGGATCACCCCATTAACGGGAGTTCAAGATCCATCCCATCTGCCTACCTAGCCCACCGCACCGAGCTTCTCGAATCAGCATGCCGATCCCTAGTGGGGGGTTTGTCCCTTTTCGGTCCAACGACGTGCCCCCACGAGGCTATCGCCAAGAATCGTTAGAGAACCACCTAAATCCGGTTAAATTCCCCGATGCTGCTGCTGCTGTAGAGGGATCCAACTTCGTCGCGTGGTTGTGCTGTCGGTAGAGCCTCGATCGAAGCTTGATTGATTGATGGTATTTATCAGCATCAATCTGCCCGTCGGTGTTATGCAACTTACCTGCAGTCTCTCTGGAGCACGCAATATGTTGATGGAAGGCTCTAGATTTGCATCTCGTTTCCAAGTACACTACGTTGACTTCGGCAGCTTTCGCTGGAATGTAGCCAGTCCAATTTTAGAAAACCTGAATGTCTGCGATCGAGTTAGTATCAGTCTCAGCACTTCATTGTGGATTCATTCACATAACGTAAGTGCTGTGGCTTGTGGTTTTAGATGAGGACAAGGGTTTGGGTTGACCTAACCTACCTACCTATGTGCCCTAGGTAGAGCCTCAAAGGACATTAAGACGAGGTATACCTACTGTGTATGTATCAATGTAGCACACTTTATAATTTGAAATAAACATAGAGATGGTCGTATATGTAATATGTAGATAGTCTATAGGGTTACAGTTGTTACTAATTAGACGTCTGGTTTACTTAAAAGGATTATGTCATGTTTATAGTAACATGCATATAAAGTACCAGGTATTGCCATGGCCTTAAACAGTCCGCAACAGGATACCGGTACCTATTAGATATTATTTTTCTTTACACACAAATATTTAATCCATCCAAGGGCGCCGATTCTAGGAGATAGAGAAACCCCGTAAACGAGGGTTGACTGTCGTTATCTACAACCTTCTCCTCGTGGATTGTTAACCCTACCAGTTCAAGAAACGACGAATGTGGGCATTAGAAAGGCGAATGAGAAGAACGTCGCATATGCATAAGTTCCCACGCACATCGGCGATAGAGAGTGAGGTTGCAATTTTTGGGGGGAGGGCCGAAAGAGGAGCACCACCTGCCAGGGTGAGGGGAGGGGGGGAAGGGGGGAGGCTAGGTATGTGACTTGCGCTATCTCTCGACAAGACCCGTCCATCTCCAGGTCCATAACGACCATGTAGTGTACTTCCATGCATGCACGTACTCGAGAGGTAGGTAATTTTGCGCGAAAAGAGTCCCGAATAATGCAGGAAGAATCAGCTGGAACCAAATAGGGCGGGGGAGGAGCCCAACAACCACTCCTCCTAACTCCGCTTCCCCCCCCCCCCGGCTCCATACATAGACCATATCTAATAACCCTCATTCATCTTCGATCCCCCAATCCCCAACCCACCAAACACCCATCCAATCCCGGGAGGAAAGCAGGGGGGAACCAAATCCTCATCCCCTACACCTCCTAACTTTCAATCCTCAACCTCCCGTCCACAGGCCCTCGAACCGGAGCCGTACTCATTGCGGGGGGAAAAGAAAACCGGCAGGTTTCGCCCTCGGGGGCACGGGATGGGCTCGCCCAGCCTCGGCCTCGGGCTCGGTGGGGGCCACCCCCGGCCCCGTCCGCGTGCAGTTGAGCTTGCACGGGTTCTTGGCCACGCCGTCCGTCGCTTTCGTGTCGGAGTCCACTAGTAAGTACTACGATATGGAGGAGGAGGAGGAAGAGGGATGGCGCGAGAGCCTACGAAGCATGTTGCCTAGTAGTAGTTTGGTGAGGTGGAATGGAATGGAATAGATGTGTTCTGGGGGGGTGGTTGTTTCGTGGACTTGGCGATGATGATGATGGAATGGCGCATTAAGGAGAGGAGAAGGGCTTTTTTATCGTTTTTCATTATGTCCCTGTAAAAATTTGTTAATTTCAATTTGCTCGGATTGGAGTTCATTGGGTGAGATCTCAATAAATTGTGTAATTCATATCATGAGGCACGACGTAGGTACATGGGATAAAATGAGGTTGCTGGCGTTGTTGCGCGACAAACCAGACCTACAAGTACGCGCCGTTGCGGCCCTCATGTATAACCAATAAGATGGCCTTTGTTTACCAGTCAGCCTTATGATTACAAGTCTAGGTCCTCGATGTGTTCTGATTTATGAGTTCCGAGTTACCAGTCCTCAGACTCCCTCGCAGTTCCTGATAACATTACATAATCTTGTGTAATTTCTTTATCAAGACTTTTGCAGCTCGTCGCTTTGCTCTTATACGAACACGATCCTGTTGATTGTGCAGTAAATGAATTCGGAATACCTGGACCGTGAAAGCCTAAACGGATATCGAAACTTTACTTGTATGTTGGTATACCTATGGGTCTTGCGTAACCCGTGCGAAATTGTTCTCGGATGTTGCTACCAGAGCCTTTGAATAGTCTTACAAGTTCCTACTCCTTTCCGTATCTCTTCCCGGCTTCCAAGATTGGGGACCCTCTCTTTTCCATGGGCTGGGGGTGGTTGAGAAAGAAAGAAAAAGAAGCTACTGCCTATACTGATAGTAGAAACATGACTTACAACCAACACTATGACCTATAAGTTACTAGAAAATGAGCAGATTCATTCTATTCAAGTGACTGTCGGAATCGAGTTCTACAGAAAGACACGTCGTAACCCGGGCCTCGAGACTTGCTAGGAAGTGATTCCATCTACCTGCAACCCCTTATAGCTATCACTGCGGGGTTTGAATACCAAGTATGGGCCATCATGCTGTCCGGCAATAACGTTGCAGAGTTTATATTCCTCTGGACATCGTCTTCCACCATCCCTTCCCAGCTTCCCAGGCGCGCGTTCGAAATCAGAAAACCATAATGTCTGCGACAACCGAGCCGGTTTCCAAATAAGCCATAGCGTTACCTGCGCATCCTCGGTAGCCCATTAAGAACGGAATGAATGTCTCGTTCATTACTTTCCTCTGTGCCTCGGGTGTTTCGGATGGCAACCACCTCTCGTAAAAGCATAAAAGAGTCATGGAAGTCCTCCTCATTGTGATGAAGAGTATACATGTTGATACCAACTTGCGTTCCGGGAGGAATCAGACCAGATGCTTGTCAACAATTAACGGCTTTCTGTGGCGCTTTCTGTTGAAGCTTCTCGCCAAGGAGTACCAGGAACCCGGCGGAGCAATATGGAAGGCTTCGTCGATGCAAGCACGAAGGTATTCGCATCCTGATAGTTTCAGACCGCCCCAGATCTTGGTGCTGTCGTTGGACGTTGAGCGAATTTCGTCTCCTACTCTTCGGTAAAATTTTGGGTTTCTCGACAGATAGAAAAAACAAGGCACATATGCCTGTTGAGGTTGAGAAAGCACCTCTATCATAATATTATTCAGTAAGCGTCCCCCCTCGGCCTTTTCAGGAGTACGGGTGTCAAGCCTGCTGGGGAAAAAAACACTATTGCTTCGGATCAATTTCATTAGCGCGAATAGTTTCCCCTTTACTATTAGCTTTAGCTTCGATAGAATAGCGGTCATGCCGGATATGCTTATCCTCGGAGGAGGAGCGCGTCACGATTATCTTCCTAGGCAACCTCTTCCATCGTTCTCGCATGTCGTTGGAGAGATAGGATAGGAGTGCTCGATGCGGACATTCCCATGATTTCCTAGGAACATTTCTTTGACCATGAATCGACAGATAGAGTTAGTTTGGAGATCTAACCGGAATCCCAAACTTAGCAGTGTAATAATATCACATGCCAGAGAGCCTACCCGATTGGTTATGTTCACGGGTTCCCATCTCTGGAATATATAAAACGGTATTTGATAAATAGATCAATCTGTTCTGTCAGTTTAGGTTCGAAGATCCGCACAGATCGCTCGTTAAGTGCTTGCCCCACGATCTTACGCTTAATGGGATGAGATGGCTTGTCGACCACCATGAATGGCTTGTAGACACCGCGCGCCTACACTGTGGCATGGGGTACACGTGGGATTTAACAACATGGTCATTATCGTAAATATCTGCTTCACGTAATTACGTATTCAAGATGACCACGTAAAAATTATCACAATGAACAGACTTACCAAGCAGTGCTTTCATTAAATTTAAAAGAGGTTTACTAGGGCCATGACGGATGACAGACGCGTACTTAGGTTGATCTTGCTGCGCAACGAGATAGAGGTGTCTTTGCATTGAAAAGTATACACTGTAAGCGTCTGAAAGCTTACCAGCAGGAGGTCCCGAGTAGAACCTGAGGGGATGCAGCAGAAGTCGGTAACTGAAGACAACAATGATCTTGGGATATAGTTGTCAACAACAAGAAGCCTTTCCCCGTTGTTGGAAAAGCTTACATATGTAATAACAGGAAGCGTCAACTGCGATAGTAACCAGTATGCAACGTCTACTGACTGCATAGTACCTATCAAATTCTTCCCACCGAAATAGTGTGCTCTAATACACTATACCTTATTGTATATAAATAGTCTATGTGTCTACCTAGAGGTGCGTATCGCTTTATAGGACCCGGTCCGTAGCTCCTGACATGGGGATAACTAACTTCTTACCACTTATAGAGCCTTGCATACTGTTGTAACCAAAACTAACAACCTTGTCGTAAGATTGAGGTGGAACTTGCCAGTCTGAGAATTCATCGAGTTTTTCTTGTTACGAGAGGGGTTGTTATGGGCTTATGTCATAATAGTATAATGCTAAGTTGTGAGGTCGGCGAAGAAATATTTCTATAAAGTGACTGAATGCATCACATAAACAAATCCGTAATTAGGTGCTTACGTAGGTCTATGTGAAAATAACTATGACACCGGCTATAATGAATCAACTACTCGACTAACCTACACCCGCACCGCAAAAGGATATCAGAATTTCAAGGCTGACTGCCATGAATTCTAAAGGTTAAGTGTTACGACCTAGCCAGGGAAGGGGGGGTTGTTAACATATATAATATAGAATTGGGGTACAATGACCAGTCGGTCATTATGCGAAACCTTTTGGCGTAGCTTGTGTGGTATGTATGCATGATGGGTTGCCCAAACCTATTGTAACATTATGTAGGTAAGTTGGTAAATATAGCCAATTAACGAGCACATCATGGGTAACCACCCTAGTCACTATCACATACATATAGTCACAGTCATGTGACTACCCGCATGCGATTTGTCAGGCAATTTATTTGAGGCTCATCGGAACGTCCGCATTAACTGAGTAGGTATTCACAGAGATTATGTATTATAAGATGAGTGGTATAAGATGTCAAGCGCCTTAGTCAATGAGGATTTCTATTCCAACAAGATCACGTAGCCCTGGAAAATGCACGGATGATCAACACCAGGTTTGGGGTAATAGACTTTAGACTTGGCTGGAACGCCAGGATGATGTGCTGCCATTCCGTATAGCCAGCTTTTTTTTATCCTCGGCTTGAAAACATCGTTTCCTGATGTCGGTAAAAATAATATGAAACCCGCTCAGTTGCTAAACAGGTAGGCAACAGGTACGTACTCACGATAGGCAAAATAAAGTGAACTCTCCTTTCACAGTCCTGCAACGTTGATGAGTTTGATAGAGGTAATTCATCCTACAGGAATATTATGTGTAGGAGAAGTCTATACGTACGTTTTGAAACCCCCAACCACCTACCTACCTAAGCCATCCGTTCCCTTTGGTCTTGCTTGGCAATGCGCTTTCAATTTTATGAGCAACGGCACAATAATCAAATGGGATAAAAGACAGAGTACCTAGGTTATATATAATTATTTCAATCAAATTCTTCTACTTGGTGCTATTTTCCTTTTTGTTTTGGTCAGAATTGAAAAGCTTCCATAAGTATCTATAGTGGCGGTGTTGCTGGTGTTGAATAGGAATACGGTGGCTTAAGTGGCTGGTGAATAGGGGGGGCTTTTGACGGCAGCCTGCTTGGTCCCCGGATTCGGTGGATTGACCCGAATTCAATACTCTAGTATCAAAATGAAGGACGAGGAACGACGGGGATGATTATTAGTACCTAGGGCACTTGTAGGATAACGTAACCTTTCTCTCTGGGTGACTGTTTATGCTATAGTAACTATGAAGGTTCATCCTACTAGTATAGAGCATTGTTGAGAAAAGAGAGGTTCATGGTTTAGCAGTGTTCTCGAACTATGTAGCTTTCGCTAGTAATAGGTGTAAGATTCTGCAAAAAGTGACCAAAAGTCCAATAGATGTAAACTTTGGTACTCGAATAAAGTGAGAGGATGATAGGAAATTTGTGATACTCCCATCCTTTATACCTTCCGGTGGAGTCTTGGCCCTGACTAGAAAGAATCATTCTCGGCGGAATCGTTTAGAAAATCAAAACGCCACCAACTCCATTTTGCTGTATATAAAAGACAATTCCGGAATAAGACGTGTCGAAGTTTTTATTACTTACAAAGTACCTAGCTACGTATAAAATGTGTGGCTGACTTCAGGACTGTAGAAAATCTCCACGGGTGATACAACTGGCCACGAGCCCTTGGTGGTGATCTTCTACATACTTGACAAGCTGTTGTTTCGAAACTTTCGCAAAAACTTGCGATCGTTCCGCACATATGAACAATCCACGCCTCTTCCAGCATTATTGTAGGTGGGGCTCTGCAAAAAACTGCCCTACCCTACTAGTGTAGTTACGATAATGCTAGGGGGAGTCAACTTCAATATTTATCTTGTCGTGTGGCTTGCTCCATTTTCGTTGTGAGTTCGTCAATGGGTGAATTATCTGGATAACCGTACTAGTAGAGGATGTCTATTGATTTCTCTTTAGTGTGGCTGACAGGGGACTTGAATGTTCTCCGAACGCCCTCGTACACTACTTACTCGAAAATTATCGTACCTATAAAATACCTATTATAGACAATTTCCAGACTGTTTTGAATTGCGCCAAAAATACACACCGCCCATGACGATCGTTCCACGCACGACCCCCACTGTCACCCCCATAGGAGCTTTAGCTTCCTCTTCCAGAAAATCTGCATGAAATCTTTGTTCGCAAGGGGACAAACACACTTCTACGACACATGATTCTTAAATGCTCTTCTAAAGGCTGCATATAGATTGTTCCATGCCAAGTAATATTTCATCAGCCGAATATTCTTACCGAGGCAATGGGACGGTCTGAGGATAGGTAGATCGGGTCTGGGCCGCCACATATTCTCAGCCTCAGCGATATAGTCGGTGAGTATTTATCTACCTTCGACTTTTCGTGTTAACACGGTAACATTACCAACATCAGGTACAATATCAGGTGATTATAATGTAGATCAAGTGGTACGGGACGTACCTAACCTAGGTATACTGGTTGGACTATAAACTATAGACTTCGTCATACCTAGATGTCTCTGCCAGGACGCCGTGGCGGCTCGGAAAGCAACCCTCATCGTTGACACATTATTACACTGCAACCTTGGACATCAACAAGGGTAAAGAAAAGCAAAGGCCTGCGTCGTACTCGGGTTGATAGAATGTAGCCAAGTCAGCAATTGCAACTCAACCTAGTTGATTTTTGGTGAACATGGTCCTTTGCTGCTTTTCCGTCTTTTCGTCTTTTCCGAAGACTCAGCAGTCGGATCTAAAAGCCATCAAATACTTACGCCTTCATCGTAGCCATGTGGCACGTCTCTCATCAATTGGTGTTGACTGGACCATAAGCGGTGGTGCCGTTCACGACCTACCTAAGTACGAGGCCTCTTATAGTCACCTAATTGGCATTCTGCGGACGCGACGCGCACTTCAACATGCAACTTCAACCAGCCACGTTTGTCATCATTGACGATCTCCCGGGCTGGGACGGTATAGTGTACCTCTTCGTCACGTAATCTCGCGTCGGGTCTAGGCCCTAGGAGAGGGATCCGAGCCAAAACATGGGTTTTCAAAACAGCTGATTGGGCTGGAGGTACCGGTTGATAGGTAGCCCAATCCCGGCTTCTTGGATCCTCAGCATGTTTCTCCAGGGATCATCGCTGCTCGCATATTACAGGTCCCTAGCCTGTGTCTCCAAAGAGTGGGCAATCTCCATACTGTACCTTACATGACAACTCCTATACTCCTGTCCGTAGGAAAAAGAAGAAAAAAAACCACCCGAAAAAGTATCCATTCACAGATACGAACTCCATACCGCTTCAAAATACCACAAAAATATACGGAGTCCTCCACAGATCGGAAACGAAGCTCGTCTCTATTTAGTATTTTTTCCGTCAACAAGATTCAAGATGAATCTTTCGAGCCAAAATTGTCAGGACTGAAAGCCCTGGATTACTGCTTGAAAGAATCCCAGTTGAAGAGTAGATCTGATCGCGAAGGTACCTGACGGTCCGCGCAAATTTCTATGCACAGCCCGGTACCAAATTACGGGGCCCGTCTCACGCTAACTAGCTTAATCCCCGAAAGTGGCCTTAGAAGTCGTTTTCATGCGCTATGGCAGAGGAAGCGAAGGACCCCCTATATACTACATAGAAGACTTGAAGTCCCTCTCCTTATTTTTATTTTTATTTTTATTTTTATCTTCTCGATGCCCGCACGCTCTCTCATCATCACTCTTTCATTCTACCTGCACCATATAGGTGATTCGGAGCCAGTTCTGGCGAGATATGCTAACTTGTTGCTGAAGCGCTGTGCGTTGACAGCTCTGTGATATTCTTCATATATACCTAACTATCCTATTCGAACCTTTCTTGTAATCATGGCTCCACTACTATCGACGATCATGCCCACGTCGTGGACACAGAGTGCTATCGCGGCCGGTGTCTCCCTTTTCCTATATGTCATCACACTCTCTATCTACCGTCTCTTCTTTCACCCCCTACGGAAAGTCCCAGGACCCAGGCTGGCGGCCCTGACTCAATGGGTCGAGACGTACTACGAATGCTTTAAGTCTCCTGGCGGGCAATTTATGTGGAAGTATCGGGAGTGGCACGAGCAATATGGTATGTTGAACTATTTCAGTTTGCTGGGCTGAAAAGATCACTGACCACTTTCAGGCCCTATCGTCCGGATCAGCCCAAATGAGGTTCATATCCAAGATCCCACTTTCTACGACACACTCTTTGCTCAGAGCCGTCACTCGGACAAGTTGAAGCATCTCGAGCCTCGCTTCAACAACGAGATGTCCTCTTTCGCAACCGCTGACCACAATGTTCACCGCATTCGTCGTGGTGCTATCAACCCGTTCTTTTCCAAGAGAAAGATCACCCAGCATTCGCCCAACGTTCAGCACCACATGAACCGCCTCTGTGGTCGTGTGGCGTCCGAGTATGTTGCCAACGGCAGCACGTTGAACCTGAATAGCATGTGGGGCGCCTTCACCTCAGATATCGTCGTTGGTTATTGTTTCGAGAAGCCATACGATTTTATCATGAACCCCGATTTCCGCGCTGCATTTTCGGACGCAATGTAAGGGCCCTCTGTCGATCCTCTCGCTGCGTTATCCGCCACCAGTTTTACTAACGTAATCTAGGGTTGACCTCCTGGACCCGGTTCACTGGCTCACCCAGTTCCCCTGGATGCTCAAATCCATGAAGCTTCTGCCTGAGTGGCTGGTCAAGCTTAGTTTCCCCCCGATGCGCTCCGTCATCGATTACAACCACGAGATGGAGGCGCAGATCGTCCACGCCAAGGCCATCCACGCATCCGCAGAGAAGAAGCCTGGTTCCCGCCAGTCCCTCTTCACCGCGCTTCTCGAGTCCGACCTTCCTCCCGCGGAACTCTCCACGAAGCGCCTGCAGCACGAGGCCATCTCCATCATCGCCGCGGGCCTCGAGACCACGACGACCTGCCTCTCCGTGTGCTCGTACCACGTGCTCGCCAACCCGAACATCCTCGCCAAGCTGAAGGCCGAGCTGGCGGCGGCGATCCCCGACCCCGAGCAGATCCCGGACCTCGACTCGCTCATGCAGCTCCCGTACCTCACGCACGTGATCGACGAGGCGCTGCGGTTCACGTACGGCACGTCGCAGCGCACGCCGCGGCTCTCGCCGACGCCGGTCGTGTACTCGACGGCCGAGACGGACTACGTGATCCCCGTGGGGTCGGTCGTCAGCATGGACAACTACAGCGTGTCGCACGACCCGTGGCTGTTCCCCGACGCGTACGCGTTCCGGCCGGAGCGCTGGGAGGGCGGCCCGCGCGCGCCCGACGGCAAGCCGCTGAAGCGGTACCTGGTCTCGTTCGGCCGCGGCACGCGCAGCTGCGTCGGCCTGCAGCTCGCCTACGCCGACCTGTACATCGGCCTCGCGAGCTTCTTCCGCAGGTTCGATTGCGAGCTCTTCGAGACGGGCCGCGACGCCGTCGACTGCTACATGGACTGCTTTATGCCCCGGCCCAAGCCTGGGACCCAGGGCGTGAGGGTGAAGGTGTTGAGCACGGTGTCTTGAGTATAGAAAGTTGCAGTTAGTGAGAGGGTTCCCTTTTCTTTTTTTTCTTTTTTGGTCGGGTGGTCAGGTTACCATCTCGTTGAGATGATATAATGAAGTTGGGTTCGGCAAACAGGTTCGGTCACATGGGATAATGATAAACTGGGGTTCTATTTTCTCTTTTGGGGGGTTTGTATAGCATTAGATAGGATATCTCCTTTTCCCCCTTTTCCTTACGGAAACGGCAGCTAGTCGAGTTACTTTTTCTCTTTTGTTCTGTTAGAAAGAAGCATTACCTATTAGCGAGCATTTGCACTGCATACCTATAATTCAAATAAATAAAAATAGTCAACTAATACAGTCAAAGCGAATACCTATGCAATGCATGCACTTAATCCTCCTCCATCGTGCTAATGACGTAGGTGGAAACAAACCCGAATCCTTCCTCGGCATTTCCACCCTGGCAGCCGGAAGCCACAAACGAAACATCCGCCTTGTCATTTCTAGCCCTGTCCGCTGATCCCCCCGGTCTCTGACGCCGAGCGATTCATATGGTCCCGCTAATCAAGCCGGAATAGGCGGAAGCCAAGCCGTAGTCAAATGAGCCAGCTCTAGATCCCGGGGTGTCTGCCCGGTTTGGCCCCCTTTTCTTTTAGCCTTGGGCTCGAATGAATGAATGAATGAACTGCTCCTTCATATTTCTACCTAACGGGAGCTTTGACCCCCTCAAATGCATGCTAAAGGCTGCGAGTCATCACCAGATTCCTGGAATAGAGCAAGGACATGCTAACGACTCTTATCTCCTGGAACCTGGAGAAAGAAAAAAAGAAACGGTGATCCACGCGGATCAGTGGGTGGCGTACCGATCTCATCGTCCGGAGTACCTACTCCCCCTCCCCATCACAAGTCATTAGCGTAACGGCTATGAAGACTTGACTTCGAGGGGTGCCATCGTGTGCTTAAGAACCGAGATTAGCTGATACGAGGACCAGATGCCGGTAGAACTATTTGCAACTCAATGGCGACGTAGACGGCGAGCATTCGAATACAGTCTAGTGTAGGACTCGATACTGATTGATCACTTACCTCATCACGAGAAAGCCTTTTTGCCGTGCCCTGGGTACGAGTTGCTGCTGTGGACGGATGGGTGTAAGCAGGAGGCCACGCTGGCCTGGGTATCCCGGTCCCTCAGGCCGGTAGAGCCATCCCGACCCCTTGCATGTTAAACATTGACATTATTGCGCTGGGTTTTGGTTCATCTCATAAGCTAGGTAGCGGACGTCATGCCACCATGGAACGAGAAGCCTCGCAAATGGTGTCGTTACTTTTATCTGGCGTGTCTAACGGACGGCATATGTTGCACCTGAGTTTATGAGCCAACCCTTTTCAAAATGACACCCGCCATAAGCTCGAGAGTCGGTTGCGGAGTGTGTGGTGGTAAGTACCTACATACATACTTCCATGGAATGGCCAGCATCATCATTCGCATGGTCCTCTAGCGGGCATGTGCGCGGTCGTAGATAAAAATAGACAAGTTGCCGTAATTAGCAAATCTCTTTTTTTCAATTTTTTAAGGAACCTCGGCGGACATCCCAAGTCCGTGCCTGGGATTTCCGTCGGGGGCGTCAAACAGACCACAGGCCGATCGGAGGTCAACTTTGGACCTCCATATACGGGAGTTAGCTTATAAGCCTCCGACAGAAGGCCATTGCCGATGGGCTAAGGTGCGTGTTGGAACTCTGCAAAGAAAATCTGGTTACCATGAACTTCATGATTTCCATTCTGGAAGGGGGTTTTCTTTACTCGTCATCGCCTTTTCTAGACCCCGTTCGCATCATCCATTACAGACCAAAGCTCTCGTGGACTAAGTCCTATGGGAGAACTTAAGATAAAACTCACATAGCAACACATCAATGAGACCTTGGTATAATCTCAGTAAACCCCTTCTCGCCAGAACAAATCCTTATGGTGAAAACCCCACTCGCCGAAGGGTCTCAACTAGTAGTGATGAGCGTATACTGTTTTCTTGGGGGGGGGGGGGGGGGGGGAGTGCGCCGGAGAATGACGACTTTTGAATGGATTCAGATCCCAGCCTGGATGGGCTGTGCGAGGCCCTAACGGTCCGCGCAAGCAGGATCAAGTATGATCTATAGCTGTTCATTTAGTTGCACGATTAACGAAATGTAGGCATACCCCAAGATCAGAGCGCCGAGGCTGTATTCCGAACCTTGGTATTATCGCTTCAGTGATCCAAGCTCGTAGAGATAAACGGTGGTGCAGTTGCGGGTTGTCTGTTTCTGAGCTCTCTTAACATATTCTGGTTGCAAGAGGAACACCGAACAACAAAGAGAATGGTAGCCCAGTGGGGGTAGCGCTTGCGGATAACGAAGCTTTCTGTCGCGATGCCCACCTTATACCACGATACTCCGTTCTCGGACTCGGACTCCAGCCTTTGACCTCTCTGACATTTTGTGTTAGCTAAGCTCGGAACTTGAGATATTATGACTTTCTGGTGAAACTCTACAATCTTGACATATATGTCTAAAGGATGTCCCGGGGACAGTCGCTCTAAATATGCCACGTACGAGTCCGTTTCGAGTATCTTGAAGGTATGCTAGTTACCTATACTATTCGACGTGGGAGTCGAAATCGTCAATATCAGCAGCACGGATTTTTCCCAGTAGTATTTGCCGAGAGTAAGATATCTGTTTGTGGTATCAGCAATTCAGTGCTGAAGGTAATGGAACATTTTCTACTTACACATAAATGTAAGCCCGTTGACCTCTCGAAGCATTCCACCAAGTATAAACTATCTCTTACTCTAGAAAGCTGACTTCCACGTTGACCGGGATACTTCATACGCTTGCGTAGTACTAAGTTAGGTCTAATATTATGATCTCTCCCTGTATACATTATTTCTCGACCAGAGAGCCATATCAACAATTCTACCCGCTGACACGTGCGCGTCCATCTCCATGGTCGGAGCAAGTTTTATCAACAGCTGCACTAGCATCCAGCTCGTCAATGGCAGGATGTCCGGCATATTCGGCCGCAACGCCACACCGGCCATGACACTCTCTCGATCATGGGCATAGGCAACTTGGCAACTGGAACCACCAATATGTAAAACACCCTGGTCCGGCGTTCCGATAGATTATCAGTACTTACCTGAATCTCAGCGATGAACAGAAACCTAAGACATGAATGGAAGGACCTTAACACAGAAGATGAGAAAAAGGGGGGGAGGGTTAGAGAGATCACGTGATAATAGACGCAATAGGGGTCGGGCTAATCCACAGTAGTTAGGTGGTGTAGGTAGATGTTGAGTAATCCCGCATCATGGGTTGATGGGGGTTTATCTATCCTACCCTCCCGTCCATAAAATGGCAGCAGCTCGCATCCTTCAGCGGCGCATAATGATTTTCGACCTTCCCCTAACGTAGCGGCTGTAATATAAAAAGCAGAGCATAGCCCGGCAGAGTGAACGGTCCCCCCCCCACACTTTTCACTCCTTCACATTTTTATGTCAACCTACATTTTCATTTTTGCTCACAATATCGTAGGAATCGAGCTAGCTACCATGTCTAGTAACAGCCGTCTCACTTCGTACTGGAGACCATGGACGCTTATCTGGCCATCCATCTGTCGTAAACATCTCTCTCCTAGTCCTCGCTTCTACTTTGACTGCCTACCTACTAAAGCTCGAGGACAGTACATTGGAGCGCTCTCAAAGCAGCCGTTCGTAAAGACGGTCTCGGCGCACTTGCGCATCCGCGACGCATTCGAGACGCCGCCCTAGCAGAGCTACTCAGCGTCACCTGTAAGCTCTCTCTCTCTCTCTCTTTCTCATCATCCCCTAATGCTCCTCGCCCCGATTGTTGTTGGCTAATGATCATGGTCAGCCCACGGTTTCATCGCCTTCGAGAATACAACTGTTGTCCCTTCTCTGATCGGGGCCGCTCGGGGTGTTGTTCTTGAGCTCGGCCCTGGGCCCGGCAATCAAATCCACCGGTTTGACACTGCAAACGTGGAATTCATATATGGTGTCGAACCCAACGCCCGCTACAAGAAGGATATCGACGCGAAGCTCGCCGGACCTGGGCTCGCCGATAAGTACAAGCTTATAACGTGCGGCATTGAAGACAGCGATGTACTCCGGAGCGAGGGGGTTACGGAGGGGAGCATGGATACCGTGTTGAGCATCCAGGTCATGTGCGCAGTCGACGATCCGAAGCTGGTGATGAAAGAGGTCTACCGGCTGTTGAAGCCGGGAGGCAGGTTTATATTCTGGGAACACGGCTGGAGCAAGGACTCGGTAACAAATGCAGTCCAAGGTAAGGTTATTTACATCTCGATCATGTCGGTTACATGCTCGTTTTGCTGTGCTAGAGACGCTGATCTTTTCTTTTGCTCTAGAAGTTGTACGGAGTGGCTAACGTGACGACAGCATTTTGGAACCCTGCTTGGAGCACATTCGTGGGATGTCGCTTGACTCGGAATGTCAAGGCAGACATTCTCGGTGCGGGAGAGTGGGAGAACCCTGACGAGATCGAGGAGCCCGTTGATCCGTGTAGCTGCCTGCCCAGAATCCAGGGCGTCCTCGTTAAGAAGTCTTGATTAAGTTAGTTGCTTACACTGCCGGGGCGCTCGCGATGACGTGTCAGTTTCAGGGGAGAGCAGAGTTTAGGAGCAGTATAGGTACGATATATGAACACTAGTCGGAATCCTGCTCTTCCCCTGAATCAGGGGGGGGCATCTATTACCCCTCATCTGACTTCTCAGAGACTGCATAAGCGTCACGTGATGTGCCCGACCCCTGACATGATGCCTGGGACTTATCGTCTTCACGATATTGTGTGGTAGCCGCTCCACAGATAAACCTGTCGAAATCATCCTTCCAACAGCCGGAGGTAGTGCGGTGAAAGAAAAGGGGGACGTGTGTAAGAGGGAGAGGGGAAGAAAAAGGTAACAAGAGAAGCTAAGGAGGAAAACCCACCCAAAATGCTGGGAAAATGGCAAAATAAATAATAAGCGAAGATAGCACAAGCTCGTCAAGTTGTGCCCCTGGGAGCGGTCACATCACAGCACACAACCTGCATGGCCCCTAACATGCCTCCAACCCTAACCCCCACTCCACTACCCTCCTGCTGTGGCTTTAGCCGCAAGTTAGCTAACTAGTAGTTAGTGTAGTAAAGGGGGACCATTTCCAGGGGCTTGCGTCCCTTCATTCCGAATAGGTAGGTACAACAACACTCTTCCGCCTTCTGAAAAGGGGTTCAAGGTATGCATAGTAGTATCCTATCAATATAAATACTTGACATTGTCTAATCATGTTCAAGGACGGCTTGTTTTTTTTATAAAAAAACGTTTTGTATTGCCGCGCGGTCAAACCAGTCCCCCCGAATTTGGAATACACCAGATCCAGACATGATCGACTACTTGTTCCTGGAGTACGCAATTCCTTCCTTCCTTACAAGGAGGACTTAATGTCTTTACTGAGGACCAAACAGACTGGCAACGTGGTTATCGAGCCGTATATCACGGGGTGTCAAGTAAAAGATCACTGTTTAGTTCGGCGTCCTCCTCTACCTAGCTCTCATTTACATATAATGAGCTTATAGTAGCAGGACATGAAAACTTTCAGTTATAAGCGCGTACAGCTGTGCCTATCCTGAATCACTTGATCCTCTTCCCCTGGAGAAGAAGTTAAGATCTAATCCCCTTGGCGGACATGCTTGGGTATTTCTCAAAGGCGCGGCCCTCAGCAGATGTTGTTGCCCTACATAGCAGAAGTATTTTACCATGAGGACAACCACCAGCTGTGTAGAGGGATTCTCAGTTGACGACGAACCAGACATGTAATTTTACAACCGTATAATTCAACATGGAGGCGTATATACAGCTAGAGAGAAAGGTAAACATGGCTCTGGGATAGCTTCATACTAGGTAATTCGAACTTAACTGGACTTCTTGCGCTGGAGGAGGCCCGGCTAGACATATGACCATCGCATCACTGTCTGTACGCCCGAGCAGCCAAGTGACTAGAAAGAAGTAAAGAAGGACGGTTACCTATAGTGTACACACACTCACCCCCTTCCCCCCCTCCTTCTCCTCCCCTCTCACCTCCAAGCCCCCAAAGCAAAGTGTAGATATATAGCATTCCCTTTGCATTTCTCCATTTCATTCCATACCTTTATGTAGCTAGCTAGCTAACCCATTCGGAGATACACAAATACACTCCCACACTCCCAGACTCCACACTCCACACATGCGCCCCCTACCCAAAAAAAACCGCCTAGCATAGCATATCAAAGCAATAATAGAAACGAGAACATGGGACAACTCTCCCCCCCCCTCCTTTTTTCATTTCCACTTCGCCCTCTTCCTCTTCCTCTTCCCCTTCCCCCTTTCCCATATTTCTCTTTTCCCCATCCCCCCCCCGGGCTCAAAAGAAAAACCCCCATAACCACGCGCCACGGAGGCTAGACAGCGAAGCTATAAAGGTGGGGGGAGGGGGATGGGGATGATATCAAAGGGGTATTTCCCCCAAGCAAAAAAAAAAATCCGATCTCATGGGTAGCTCAGGGAGGGGGTAGGTAGGTATCTAAGTAGCTTACACCAACTCGAGTCCCCCGTTCCCCGTTCCCCCGTCCCATCTCTCCTTCCCCACCACGAACAAGTAAGCAACAAAAGGACAGACGCCGACAATGCCATGGATCGCCGCATGAAAAGCTGAAGATCACTACTCCTACTCACGCCAGTTTCTGCCTCTTCGCATCTACCCCCATCCCCATCCCCGTCCCCGTTCCCGTTCCCGTACCTCCTCCTCCTCCTCCCGCGGCCCCAGGTCCAGGTCCATTCGTCGAGACTTCCGTCAGCGGAGCTCTACTACTACCCCCGGCATCCGACGACGGCCCGTTGTTGTTATTGTTGTTGTTGTTGTTGGAAGGCGCGGGGCGCTTCATGGTGAGGGGGCGGTACTGGCCCCTGTTGCCGAGCGGGCTGCCGGCGCCGCCGCCCGGGGCGCCGATCTGTCTCGCGTGGCCGAGCGCCGGGTTCATAGCGGCGGCGGCGGCGGGGGTGGCGGTCTACCGGGTCCGGAGGCGGCGGCGGCGGCATTGTGAGGGGGTAAGCGGGGTTGCGCCAATGGTGGCGGGCCGCCGTCCCCCTTACTACCGGCGCTCGTGATGGGCGGCACGTGTTGGCCGTTGCGGCCGACGGGCTTGGAGGTCCGGTGGTCGATGCCGGGGGTCTTCCGGATGGAGGGGCTGTCGGCGTGGGGGTCGAAGATCTTAGCCGCCTGGGGGTTGATGCTTGCGGTGCCGGGGGGCGCGTCCTCGGGGATGTCCTTGACGGACCGGGCCGAGAAGAAAGAGACTGGCTCGGAGGGGGCACCGCCGTTCGGGGGGTTTGCTGCATTGATGGGGGGTGTGTTTGATCGGTTAGCTGTTGCTGCTGCTGCTGCTTGCTGTGCGGTATTGCTGGCGTGGCTCGGCGGCCTCGGTGGTTGCTGTTGTTGCGGGTTAGGACGACCTTGGAATTGTGGCCCTGGTCGTTGTGGGGGCTGATTGGGGGTCTGGGGAGGTCTAGGTGGTTGCGCTGTAGGTCTAGACAGCGGCGGTTGCATTGGTCTTGGAGGAGCACTGTTTGTGGAAGATCTACTGCCGACAGGTACAGGTTGCGACCTATCATTTGAATGTGTTGAATTCGTCCCCTGGTCGTGGGACGCAGGTAATACCACTTCATCAGGGTGGCCGTCCTCTGTGACCCCGAAGTCGACCATATCGAAATCTCCAAACTCTTCATCCAACATATCCGACAATGCTACATGCCCAACAGATCAGTATCCGCCCAATCGATATCATCGGAGTCAAACCCACCATGCGCGCCAGCTTTTTCCACAGCCTTCGCCTCTATCTGCTTCCTCGTATCCACCTTTGCTACTTCTGGCTCCTTTTTTATGTAGTCGGAGTGTCGGTGCAGGTTATCCTCATCAAACCTAGTCGGTGCCACCTTGATCTTGGTCACCTTGGACAAGTAGTCCTTGTCGTATATGCAGTTGCCCAGCACATTCCCGAAATTGCGCAGAGCGCGCTTCAACGCATCTGTAGTGCCCTCCTTCTTGGCCTTCTCAAAGGCAGCCGCCTTTCCCTTGCAGTTCTCGATGTGGCCGTAGCCGATATCCTCGTGGAATGTGCCATCTCGCAGGGTGACGCGGACGATGACGGAGAGGCCGAGGGAGATCTTCAACGTCTGGGGGTTCTCGTCGACGAAGTCAACCTGGATATTCTGGATGCTAGAGGACCAGCCGTTGAAGCCGAATACCTCGTTCGCGAGGGCGATGCATTTCTCGGCGGCGATATAGTGAACCTTCTGGCCGGAAGGACCGCTCCGGGACGACAGATATTCGGGACCTAGTTGTTTCTCGAGGCGCGATTGCAGAGTGGCGATTTCGACGGCGGTGAATTCCGAAATGCGCGGTTTAGCCTCCTCGAAGGGATTGGCGATGCCGCTGTGTTGGTCGCCTGGGCTATTCACACGAAAACTCGGTTAGCAAGGACGCGTGTGAAGGAACGAAACAACGCGAGAAGGTCTGTGAAAACATACGCAGGCATGGCGATGAAGCTTAAAGGGTTCGGCCGTGTGGAATCATTGAATCATCCGTCGTATGTTTTTCGAATTGGTCCGGTCCAGTCGGGTGTTGTCGCGATGCGTAGGCAATAACTAAGGTCGGACTAGTCTGGGAGCGGGAGTGGGAGTGGGAGTGGGAGTGTGACGGAGTGACGGAGGACTACTACTAAGAGACGCGCTTCGGTTCACGGATGGTCGCATAAACCACTTTACCACGGCTAACCCCGCTGAAATTACCTAATACGCGCAGGCAGACACCAAGTCACGAGACCTTGCCAACCACACCCACTGCGACTTTTGCCTATTACATAATCCATCTCTGCGCCCCTTTTCCTTCATAAAACCGTTCTTGATATACGTACTTATATCACAGCATCGATTTAACCAGACACAAACAAATACCCTCAACCTAAACTTAACCTAGGTTACTTATGTAGTTTATGTAACCAACATTGAAGTAAGTCAAGTACTAATCAATGTTACATTGAAGTATGTAATAGTCCAGAACCCCAAATTGATCCCCCATACATTCTAGCTCCTCAACCCGCCGCCGCAGCACCAACACCAACATCGTTCACAATGGATACAAAACCGACACCGGACTGAAAAAAAAACTAGGACAATCAAACAGACAGACAGACAGACAGCCAGGCAGGAAGCAAAATAAGTAAGCATATCGAGAACCTTTTTTTCTATAATAATAATA
Source organism: Biscogniauxia mediterranea (assembly GCA_018398605.1). Taxonomy (NCBI): domain Eukaryota; kingdom Fungi; phylum Ascomycota; class Sordariomycetes; order Xylariales; family Xylariaceae; genus Biscogniauxia; species Biscogniauxia mediterranea. The sequence continues at coordinate 241,641 of JAGXTR010000004.1, forward strand.
ATTTTGTTTTTTTCTCTTCGCTCTGCTTTACGTTTCTCTCCCACCCCCCATTCCCCAACCCCCCTCCCCTCTCCTCTCCTCTCGCGTGTGTATGTTATATGTGCATGTATGTACGTACGTATGTAATGTATGTAATGTATTTATTTATGTATGTTGAGTGAGCGCGCGCGCGTGTGTGTGGGATATCTCAGAGAAGGGGAGGGGGAGAGGGAGGGGAGGCAAGAAGTTCAGAGTTTAAACCACCACCGGCCAGCAATTACCAATCACCGGCAACGATCAACTATCAACAACGGCCACAACCGACCACTCGTCCAGGGGTAAGTGAAAAATCAAATAACTACAGAACACAAAACAGTACAGAAAAAAAAAAAGAAACGCCGAAATATCGAACCCCCCAGAGGAAAAAAAGACCCAGTAACCCACGCGAGAAAAAAGCAGGGTAGACAGTTAAAAAAAAGAGTATCAAGCCGGGATCTATGCTCCATTCCTAATGCCAGTGCGGATGAAGAAACAAGAATGAGAAAGTCGTAACTTCGTCGTGAGGCGGTGTGTATGGGTCTGTGTGTGTGTGCGTATGTGTACGTGCGTGCGTAATGAGATGCAAATGATATGCGTCCTCCTTGCCATGTCGATGCCGAGTTTCCACCGTCATGCCTTTTTTTTTATCTTCTTTTCTTCTCTTTGCCTGATGAATCGTCGTCATGCAGTTGTGGAGGTTGCGTTTTCCCGTCCGTCCGTCCATCCTCCCTCCAAAGCACAATACCGCCAGAGTGCTATCCTACTCATCTAGTTCTTCCCCCCTCCCCGAGCACTCGAGAGATGCGGCCTACCAAGGTCCGACTCGCACGGGAGAGCCAAAGTTTCCAGACATTAGCTGGTCAAGAATGGAGCTCTGATTCGTCGAGGAGCCTGGTGCTCCGTTGTTTGGACCGCCACCAACCCAACCGACATTCGCAGCCATGGCCGACATAGCTGCTCCTAGACGGCCTCCCGATTGTTGATTGTGTTTTGCTAATATCTGGTCCCAACCACCTGAATGTAGGACAAAGCCGGCTCCCCTCTTGGAGGCTTCGTTGATAACCAGCGCCCAAGCCCTGGAGATCTCGTCGTAGGCGTTGTTTTTGTGATGCCGATAGCTGTGGCTCTCCCATTCGGGTAAGCTGTGGAGGAACTTGGTTGCCCCATCTAGGAACTGTAATGAAAGGGTGACCTGTGTCTCGTTCGGTGGGAGATATTGGGTGGTGAAGTCGGTGAGGGCGTCGATGAAGGCAACCAGAGGCTGCTTAACGCGGTAGTAGGCATAATCGGAACTGGATCCGCCGTAGGGAAATGCTTCCCGCAACTTGTCTTGGTATTCCTTCAGAACCTGCAAGGCGCATTCCACCGTAGGCCTCGGCGCACTCTTGACGACCTCGTCTCCAATCTCGGGTTGTCGTTCACAAATGGTCTGCAGTACCTTTCTCAGCTGGCTGGGATCGAGAGTCTCGAGCAGGCGAGGTAGACTCAAAGGACGGCCGGCCAGCTCGTTCGATCGGGCCTTTTTCGAAGGTCGGGGGGCGAGTTGGCGGTTCTGGATGGCAGGAGAACTCGAGGGCGAAACCGACATCTCGTCGCCATCATCGTCGGCTTTTCGCTTCCGGTTGGCAGGCATGGCATTATGAAAGGGAGACACTATAGCGAAGGGCGATGGAAAAGAGCAAGGTCAGTTTGGAATGCCATCGGTCGGTCTTTGTTGGAAGACAGTCGGTCGGATATTGACCAGCGGGTGCAATAAGCGGCGGGCCGAGATTACAAATGACAACAAGAGAACAAACATACTTGAGCGGGTGGGAGATCGTCGGTTTGGTTCGTGCTGATGAGGGAAGAAGGATGGCTGCGGCGACAGAAGAACGTTCATAATGATGACGAATGTCGGAAGTGAGGGTTTTTGTTGATGCGTGGAAGATTACGCAGACGACAATTGATCATGCGGGTCGGGGGGGAGACGGAGACGAGACGGTGACTAGGTTAGGTAGTATATGTATACTACAAGTATTGCTGTTGCAACCCGGATGCGTCGTCGTTGCGTTGCTTGGTTGAATTTGTAGGATATCGTGAGCAAGAGTCGGGCAGCCAGCGGGTGGCGGAGGTGGAAGAGGGAGGGAGAAGAAATAGAAGCAAGATGAGTAAGGGAGAGAGTTGAGGGAATGAAGGAAGAAAAAGAAAGGGGAAAAAAAGATGTTGTCCTTCGCTTTTTTCTCTGTCTCTCTCTCTTTCTCTTCCTCCCTGAAGTTTTAGTAGACTAGGTAGGACGACTGAGACCCGGCCGTGCACTGACTCTACCTAACAGAACGGGGGAAAAAAACACAAGAAGGGGGGAAAAAGGGAAGCGGCCGGCGGAGGCGACCTTATTTCATTGATTTGATGGAGTGTCTGTGTGAGAGTGTGGATTTTGGTGTGGGTTTTGTGGTGGATCTCAGCTTGTGGATTCCCCAAAAACAGCCCAAGCCAAATAGTGACCAAAGCAGCAGCCAACCATCAGTTCGATTTCTCGTTGGTCAGCCCGACTCATAAAATATGGGCCTTTCCGTCCCTCCCCTCCCCGTCTCCGTCCCCGTGGTCGACCGGAAAGAGATAAAACCCAAACCAAAAAAAAAGTTCATCAATCAATCAATCAGTCAATGCAACACATGCAAGGAATTCGTTAGCATTTTTTTTGAATATTGTCCCCCATCCCCTTATACCTCAGGTACAGTACCTTAACTTTACCTATAATATTTTTCCATTTATCTTGCCTATTTCGCCAGTGCATCAACCACTCGGAACAAAGCTAAAGGAAACCCATGTGTTTGTTTTAATGATCGTTTCTTTTTCTTCTCCATTTTCTTTTCTTTTTCGCTGTCTCAGCACTTTTAATTAGTAGATGTTAACTTACTTACCTAGTTAACCTAGTAATACCAGACTTTTATCTTCCCTTACTCATTAAACCCCCCACTTTACGGTTACCTACCTACCTACCTACCTTGTATGTAAAAAAAGGCACTAAGGCTGCTGCTGCATTTGCTTTTTTTCGGTCTCTTTTCTTACGTACCACCGAGTCATTTACACAGCACTTCATAGGTACCTTACATACCTTAAACTACCAAGCCTATAGGTGCCAGGCCTAGGTCAACTGGTACCAGACGCAGGGTATATTGATGTTATAATGCAGTATGACTATATGATACCTTAGTTTGTACATAAGCCCTACATTAGGCAGCTCAGCTAGTGTCGTCTATAGTTACCTTAGCTTTTATTGACTTAACATCAGCCTACCATAAAGCTCACGGGCATATATCTGATATTGATACATCAATCCAGATCCCATATTAAAGAAAGTACTCAGAACTTCACCTATGCACATTGATGTAAACTAAGCTAGGTACCTCAACTACCTCCCATAACAAGAATCTAGCGGTCAACAGTAGCTCTCTTCTCTACACTACACTACACTACCTACCTCAAAGTAGTATACCAGACCAGACCTCGACATATCAATCGCACGAATAGCCCTACCTACCTATACCAGACACACCTATTCCCGTTCCAACCTAGTGTAAGAGAAGACCTCCAAAGAAAAGAACCTCAAAGCGCCACCACACCATTCGCAACACTTGGCCCATCAATGATCTTAGTAGCTTAACTATAAGGTTAGGTGAGTAACTAACCATTTGATGTGCCCAACACGTTACTGTAGTGTATACCTAGCACTGAGGTATCAAGGTATCAAATGAGGTAATTATCACTATTACACTACCTCAGACATCAATATCGGGATACCTTCCAGCTACCTAACTCCCTCACCCCCCCTTCAAACCCTAGCAGCCTACCTAGGTACTAGTGCTACCTACATACATCAATACATATGTATGTAGTGCTATATAGTCTGGTACCTACATATCAAAACATACCTACCTACGTATATAGTATTCCATAATCGGAAGTTTACCTACTAAGTACACCACCTACCTAATAAGCTAAGCTATCTCTATCAAATTGATATACCTACTTAGGCCACGTGCTGTTCCTCCCCTTCCCCCCACCTCCTCCCCAAAGACCGAGTCTATTAGTAGATATGTACTACCTACCTACATTGAGTGACTTATGTACCTTATGTAGGTAAACCCACCCCCTGGCCGCCCGCCTGCATCCATATGGGGTGGATAGATATTGATGTATGTATAGGATTTTCTTGGTCATTCATCATCATACATATACACTACACTACACTTACAGTACATACTGGTTAGGGGGAATGTGGCACCTATAAATTGGTAGCGTTTGCTGTACTAGAGACTTAGCTCTGCATCATTCCTACAACCTCCTAAATATACCCTTACTATTCCTACCATTTTTTATTGATCAATACCTACACTACATACATTACCTTACCTCTCTGAACAAAACAAGGGCACCTGATTCTAGATAGGTTAGTATTTATACATCTCACATGCATCCATCCCCATACCATCCTATCCTATCCAATCCATCCCACCCATCCCACCCATCCCACTCATCCATGCCTACATAACATCCATCCATCCATCCATCCGTCCATCCACCATACACCCATACCATACCATACACATACACCGGAACCCTCCCCGATGCAACAATAACACAACAACACCAACCATCTATCGGATAAACCTCCCATCTATTCTCTCTCTCTCTCTCTCTCTCTCATTTCTTTTTCGCCCTCCCCTTCATCAATCCTCCTTAACTACTTTTATAGGTACACTAGAATATCATACCCAGTAAACACCAGACGTGCCCTACGTAGTTGCACTATGCAAACCTAACCTTACCTTACTTAACCTACCGAGGTCACTAAGCTGTACACTACACTAGTGTAGGTGAGCGGCGATCTCCAGTACCTATCGCAAGGCACTTTAAAAACAAGGAAAACCAAAAAGAGTCGATCGCCTTCCGCCAAAAAGCCATACCGCCTCTTTGCGACATAAAAAGAAAACTCCCCATTCCGCTCAAGCCATCCAACCAGCTCTGTAGATACGCCTGTGGGGAATCCTTCCCACCTCAGCTGTGGCACACAAAAAAAACAAGGCAGACAAGCTACACCTACCTAACCTCTGGACCTCAGGACCTCAGGAGAGCGCCATGCACTTACTTTAGTGTGGCTTGAAGGGGGAACAAGGCAGACAGACTACTGCACACTTGTATCAGACAAAAGCCAATCAATTAAGGCCAACTATGAATCTGTGACCGACGGCCTTGTCTCTGCTTCCCTGAGTCCTAGCTGGACCGACGAAACAGAAAAAAAAGAAGGCAAACCTACATATTTATATACAACTTTTTTTCTCACCCTGCTAACGAATCCTTTCGCTGCCGTTGTGCCACGTTCCTCGAAACTAGCCAACCAACCCGTGCTCTTGAAAGCCTTCATCGATGCATCCTGTCTCCCTTGATTGACAACGACACATGGCGCATCGTTGTGAGCCTATCGGGCAAATGTGGGATTGTGTGCCTTTCTTGACCCTAGGCCATTTCCATGCTAGATTCTCAAAATCCATCGCAACGACAAAGGAACTAAATCCCGGAACCAGCTCAATGGTATGACGTAACATGTACTTGAACATAAAAGATGTGGGGAGTCGATCATGGACCAATCCCCGCGAAAAGTGTGTAGAAGTTCAGCTGCCTCGAGGAAGCCTTCTACAAAACAGCTGGCACCTAACCAGCCAGACCTCTGAACGCCCGATGCACTACACTCTTGCGGAGGATGACAGTCCCTCGTTTATAGGGATGCTATGCCATGTGCTAAGCGCGATATCGTGCTCCTCGTCGACGCGTTGGAATCCGTTTGCCGATGACCAGCAACCTGTGGTGTCACCTGAGGGCTATTCCATCGGGACGCTGCCAGCCCCTTTGGACAGGAAACATTGCTTGAGGAACGGCTCGTAGTGGTCTGTGTACTCTCAGGTGCAATAATTCGTGGAACGTAGGAAGTTCCCTCGGGTGTCTGAGCAGTCACTGTGTAGCTACTTGTAACATATTCCTCTCGACGTAGTCCAGACGACTCTCGAGAGCTCTGTGGGCTAGGTAGTGTTTGGGACGCCAAGGTAACCTGAGGAGTGTTCGGAGGCGAACCAGAAGCCAACACAGCAGATTGAGTATTGTCACCTTCTCGTGGCCCTGATGTAGATGCAAGTGTAGCATCGCCTTGGTCCCTATTCCCATAGAGAAATTTAGCATTCTGCTTAGAATTCTTCTGAACCATCAATGAACTATAAGGCAATGGTTGCGGGGAGGATGGGGTTTTTCTTCTTTGCTCCCACCACTTTTTGTTCATGGCATTGACCTCGGAGACTTCGTTGGGACAGGCAGCCTTCTGCGAAGGGCGAAAACCTAAGAGCTCTTGTGAAGACCAAGTTATCTTCCCAGATAGCCCATTAAGGATGTTTCTGTACACAACTGCGATCACTCTGTTCTTCTCACTTTTGGATAGAGCTCCAAATTCTTGGTCTCTAGCCAAGTGTAGAGATGCAATCTGCGCAGCCGCGAATGTCGGCGCAGGACTGTCGTCTGGGGCGGACATAACCTCATTGACCACATTTACCAGGGTCTTAGATGAGAGTATCATATCTCGGTATGATTCCGATTTGACGCGGGAAAGAATACTCAGGGATTCCATAGATAATTCCTCCCCTGCAGGAACCGTATTGATGGATGCAATATCTGGACATATAATTGAGTACCTCAGGGACATACCCTCATGGTTTCCTCCAAGTACCTCTTGAGACCCATTAGTATAATAACTCGTAGGGGTGCTCATTGTCGAGAAGTGATATTGGAGGCCATCTAAGTCTTCGTGGTAACTTCCGTATCCTGGAGTCGGTGCAGGGCTATATGGTTTAGTCAATTGATCCCCGCCGATATCAATCAGCGACTCTACCTCGGGTGCTTGGCAAGGGGGGTGTATTAACTGGCTGGGGATAGCGTCACTGATCAGCTGTTTACTTGATGTGATCCGTGAAGAGGTCGAGCTGTCGTCTGATTCAGTGTGGGCCTCCTCAGACCTATCCGTAGAAATATCCCCGTCCTGCATTGGAGGATCAATATGCCCCATGTGTATAGGTTCGTCAGACTCCGTAAACTGCGATGTGCGTCGTTGTACTTCTTCCGCGAAATGCTTGGCTAAGCTCTTGCTATCAAAGCGCAAAATGATGGCACAAGGGGCGTTATCTAGACCAGATTTATTTTGATGATACAAGAAAACACTCTGCCCATCGATCTTTGGTTCAGATAATTGGCAGATGTCCTCGTGAATCACTGATCCACCCATCGTATGAAGCTCCAAACGACAGACTCTCTTGTCGGATAACTCGTAGATACAGACCCAACTCGGTATCGGAGGGCCAACCATCTTGACACATTCTGCTTCGAAGAAGATTTCCCGTGAGGGGCAGACAGTCTTCTTCCATGCATTCTTCTCGACAGCATTTCGAGTATTGTTCCCTTCAGCTTGGTATTTCTGGGTATTTTCATTCAGATCGGGGCTGGTTGTTGTCGGATTCTTCGGTATAGGTCGCGGTGTAACTGTATCAACAACATTGGAACTAGGGGCTCGAGGCGTTTGTTGCGACTTTGCTACATCTCCCGTTGATGCAATCCCCGTGAGAGGGAGCTTTGATGGAGATGGAGTATCTTTAGCAGATACCGAAGTTTTAGAATGATTCCCATTGGAAAGGGCTTTCTTCACTGTTATCGGAGATTTTGTACGAGCTGAAAGTTGGAATGGATGCTTGGCTAATCCGCCAGGTCGATCGTAACTCCAACACCTAACGGCCCCTCCAGGAGGGATTAGGCCACCAAGAGATCCCACTGCTTGGTTACCGTCTGGCATTCTAATCACCGTTGTAGGACGAGGCCTTGCGCGAAACCCAGGATTGCTATCATAGAATTAGCTTGAATAGCATACTCCTCGTCCCATCAGGTTATACTTACAAAGGATCGTATCTTCGAATACGCCGCGCAAACACAGGGGTGCTTCTTTGATTTCCATGACGAGGATGTCTCGACCTATTGAGGCGGTGCGCGTTGCCTCCGTCAAGGGAATCTAGGTGCCGGACTGCTCGGGAGTCGTCATCATCGAAAGCACCTTGCTGGATCGCATCTAAGTCATCAAACAAATCAATACACACCCAAAGAGATAATTGAGGTCGTATTATAGGTAGTAATATACCGTGATATGCCGAGGCAAGTGGATTGGAAGGCTCGATAGGTCCTGGCGCGAGAGCCTGAGTAGACTTCACAGAGGGCCTATAGGCAGCTATATCTCCATCATCGCGGGCCAAGACTTCAACCCGTTCAAGTCCAAGGTCGGCCTGTGGATGGCTGTCAGTTATAGGGATTGCAGAGTGGATCTCCAAAAAGGGGAAAGCTTGTGATTGGGATAGTCAACTGCACAGCTAAAAAGACTACAAGGTGAAGGTAGATATTGAAGAGTAGTATGGGAATCAGTTAGACTCACTATCATTGCTGCAAGCTCATCTGACATGGGTTGTTGGTGGGTGGGCATATTGCCCCCACCTCCGGGGCAAGACTTGTCGGTCATCGTGGCCACAGTCAGTTGAAAGATGCTGGCTCTACTCTAGAGCTGGCACAATGTGTGGAAACAACTGGTCGGCGGGAATGAGAGGATGGAAAAAGAAATAAGTCCTGAGCTTTGAGTTACTTCCACAGTTGTGGTGTGGGTGAGTGTTGGTGTTTCCTTTCAGTCTGCGTGCCTAGATAGGGAGGTAAACAGGCCTACAAGAAGCTCTTGGTCAGTAGATGTAGGTATGCAGATATGAGCAATGCTAACAAACTATTCAGGGAGGCATGGGAGGCAGACCTTGGTATGTTGCGAACAATCGAGAGAAATTCGGTGACAAGCAAATCTTCTGCACCCAGGGCTTCAGTGTTCGGTGGTGGTGGGAGGCTGTCTAAAAATAAGACAGTGTGCAGATTTCCCCACGTGAATTGAGTCTTCAGACGAACAAAGCAGCACCAAGAATGGGTTTAAATGAACAATGGATTGGCAGGTTGGGAAAGATGAGAGAGGGGCTTGGATACCTCCTCGAAGAGCTGGAGGTAGATTCCTTGGTTCCTTAGTACCTACTAATAGGCAAGTACCTATGGAACCAGAGTAAACCTAACCAACAGGTTAACAGGGAAGAAAATAGAAATTGGGTGTCAATGTTTGATATGTGTGTGTGTGTGTGTGTGTGTGTGTGTGTGTTGTGATCTCGGTGAAGGTCAACAAGTGTGGTGGTGTGTGATGTTGGGAGGATGAGAGAGATAAAGAGAGAAGGGAGAGAGAGAAGTTGATGGTGGTGGTGGCAGAGGTGGCAGGAAGAAGGAGAAGAGAAAGTACTTTTAACGTAGATGATGAGGAAAGAGGCACCTGGTCATTTGTTATTTGTGGCCAAGGATATTGTCAAGGCAACTACTATGTAGCTATTTGGCAGGAAGGGACGACTCAAGAACTCTTCCCTCCCATCTCACGGTTGTGTGCTGCCTAGAGAAATACTTCACGTTGTAGTCACCTAAGAGATCAAAGCTCATCTACCTACATAGTCGACCACTGGTGAGGAATATGGCTCTCATGACTAGATCCACCAACTATAATACCAAATTAAATACTAGTTAGACACTATGTACGTGACTCCCAGCTTCCTACAGCCAATCCATCAGCCATCCCACGTGGACTTGACAACAAGTTCATCAGAAGACACCATAAGGCCTTTACCTATCTTTCCTCTATTAACTTAACAAGTACCTAGCCTAGCAAACAAAGAAGAAACCCTCATATATATACATACATAGGTATGTAGGTTAGCTACTTAGCAAGATATCAACGACCTTATACCACACTACATTAAATTCTCAGGGGACTAACATAACAAGGACTGACAGTTAAATAAAACCCGCAAGCTAAACACATGTCCTTAAAGCCATTGAGTAAATAAAAGGAGTTCTCTATGCAGACAAAGAAAAGAAGAAGAAAAAGCACTATAAAAAAAGGGGGGGAGAGAGACCAAAACCTAGCTAGGTAAAATCTAAGGAAGATAAGAGTCAAATATCCAAGAACATCCAAAATAAACCATTAAAGCTACTAGGTTAGTAGCAACATAGCACCCAGATCCATCCTATTCCTATCCTGAGGTTAAACCGCGCCCATATTCTTCTAACCTGGGTAGGTAGGTACCTAGGTATATATATAAAAAAAGACAAGTGTAAGTATATATCTCCGGTCTAACATGACAATACGGACGGATTAGTAAAAACCCACTGGCAATATTCTCACAAGTAAACTCCATAGTACTATCATGAAATATATATTGTGACTTTCTTGTTTTGTATTATTATCATTATCGGCATTCCCGATCCACGTACCTAGATACCGCAATAAACCGCCCACGCCCACGCCGCGAACCCGCAGATCACGACGACGCAGTACATCATCACCCTCCCTCATCCGTGTGCGTCCCAGCGCCTATCTAGTGTATTCACCGCATCCATCCATCTATCCACCTACTTCGCAGCAGCATCCTTCGGCGGCGCCTCCAGGCCCTCCTTCCCCTGTCTACCGACGCCGGCGAGGTCCGCGTCTTTCGTGCTGGCGGGCTCGCGCAGGCCCGCGTCGGCGCCGGCGCCCGTCGACACGTCGCTCGCCACGTCGCGGCCCGAGCCCACGTTGACGGTGCGCGCGTCGGCCGAGTTCCAGTCCGACGCCGTGGGGGGCTGCTCGGGCAGCGGCAGGTTCTGCCGGGTCTGCTCGATCTTGTCGTTTTTGTTGGTGTTGGTGTTGGTGTTGGTGTTGGTGTTGGTGTTGGTGTTGGTGTTGGTGTTGGTGGACGACATGGTGAATTTGATCTGCGGGAGAAAAGAGGGGGAGGGGGGGGGGGAGGTTAGTATGGGTTGAGGACTTTATTTGTTGGATTTTATAAGAAGAAAAGAAAAATACAGAGAGAAGAGAAGAGAAGAGAGAGGGAGGGAAGGAGGGAGGTAATACGTACTGGTTGGTAGTAGGTCGTAGGTAGGTAGATATACGTGAGTGGTGAGAGTATTGGTGGTTTCTTGGTTGCTTGAGAGTATAGGTATCTCGAGAAGATTTGGGCTCAATTGGTGTTTTTGTGTGTTCGTGAGTAAGTAAGTAGTAGGTAGATGAGAAAGAATTGGAAGGACCAGACTTGTTTAAATGGTCGTTGGAAGCTGCTTCCACAAACATAATGATATCAGAGCTTACTTAGCAGTGCATCATAGGTACTACGAGGCACCTCAAGTAGGTAACACAAGCTAATATGGAGCTTTTGGTCCGGGAGCTAAAGCGCCGGTATTGACGTCACGGTTTACGGGTAGGGCAGTCCTTGAGCCGCAACCTGACGTCAAGCACAAGCTCGGCCCTCTCATTGGTGCCAGGGAGTCCCAGCCGAAGCAAACAAGGCAAGGCGGGACTGGCGGGTTCTCAGCTCGACAAATTTCGATCCAGGAACGGAATCCGACGATTTCTCTTGAGCCGGACCATCTGCAAACGCAGGTAATAAGTGACGATGCGGCCAAAGATACCTATACCTATGACTACCTAAGTTAGTAGTATCCATCCATCAACTAAATGAAATCAGGCGGATGTTTAATATTTACAATTTTGTCATTTGAAGTAGCCCGTATCATAATGGGTACGTACAATGTATGTAGTAGGTAGATACCAGTAGTAAACAATAACTACGTACCTAGCATCTATAAAAAAAGGTACTACCCGGGAGGTATTTTGATAGCCCCCCGCCCTGCGACCTAATAAATAGGGGGCATTCCATTACAATGAACGCACGCCATAGTAACGCCTTGACGCCATAAACGTACCCCTCCTACAGATCTTGCAGTGCTTTGTTCAACACCACCACCCCTCTCGCGTCTTGTACCCCACGATGCTTCTGACATCATTCGTAAAACAGTCCAAACAGTCTCAATCCTAGTATCTCCAAGAAAACGACCCCCGTCACCTAACCCATTCTCTTGTCCGTCTCCGCAGATGTAGCCTTGTCCCCTTCGTCGGGATTCAAGTAATTGGCATCCTCCGCCGACTCGTACTCCGCTATCAAGTCGGTAACCACCTCCCTAGCCTCGTCGAACTCGTGCAAGCTCTCCGAGAAGGGAGCCGTCTTCTTGTAGCCCTCCATGAAAGCATTCCGCTTCCGCATGCCGTCGTATTGCCTGACAATTCGTTTGAATAGCTACATAAAGCGTGTTAGTTTTTCTAGGGGAGGGCCTACCAAACTCGTATACTAGCATAGAGGAGCGGGACTTACCGAGGCAATGCTCGTATGGTTAGCCAGCATGAGACCGCTGACACGATGGCTCATGGGGATATATGGACTGCGTTTGGTGAGAGCGACTTGAATGCTAGCAGGGCCCCACGGAATGAACGTCGCCAACCTGCGTTCTCGAATACGCAACAGACTCTTGTGCACATCCGTCGGGTCGACCTCACCTTGGATAACATTGAGGATAGATATGTAGCAACTCTTCTTAGCTGGGACAGTGGACACCATGCGATTCTTAGGCTGCAGTAAACGCCTCATCACATCTAAGACCGTCGTTTTCCTGACCGTCTTGGCCTGTTCGACTTGGTCCCCGGTGAACGGCGTATACGAGGTCATCAGGAAGTGGCAGCGGGGTGTCGGGATCAAGGAGGCTAGGATGCTGACAAGATCATTGTGCATGTAGCCTGGATATCTCAGCGTCGTAGTACTGGCGGACATGACGGTAGACACGAGCTGGTTCGTTTGTTGAAACGAAGGCTCCTGGACATGAAGTCTGTCTGCGGCAATATGAGACAAGGCCCCGTTATCGAGAACCACGACCGAGTCGGCATTTTGTGTCAGGCGTCTCATCGACAAGAGACTGTTGTAAGGGTGGACGACGACATCGCCCGAGTTGGTGGTGTCAGGGAAGACGGAATACGTCTGGATGATCTTCTTGGGGAACCGGTCGTTCATGCGTTCTAGCAGAAAGGAGCCCAGACCCGAGCCTGTACCTCCGGCAATGGAATGCAGTAACATGAAACCCTAGGAGAGGGCTGTTAGTCGTCGTCGAAGTACCAAGGCACCGCCACGCTGATCTCGTACCTCGAGGGAGTCGCTGCCATCTGCCTCCCGCTCTATCATCTCCATGATCTCCTCGTGCACGGCCTCTCCCGATTGGTATCCATCACCCCAGTTGTTGCCGGCACCAATACCACTCTTTCCGATGTAGAAATTCTCGGGGTTGTATATGTTCTTGTAGGGGCCGGTCTGTATGCTGTTGATGACGCGGGGCTCGAGGTCTATGAGAATGGCGCGAGGGATGTATCTCGTGTCGTCGCTCTGGTAGTAGAAGACATCCTTTCGATCACCGCCCTCGGTGGCAAAGTCCTCGAGGTTGCCGTCCTGGTTGATGCCGTGCTCCTGACATAATTGCTGCCAAAATTGACTCCCAACTACCGCGTGTCAGTATGCACGGCTAGCTGCTTAACCCGAAGCACAATGGGTGCTGGTGGTGATGGTGATGGTGATGGTATCGCGGGGTAGAACTCACTGCTGTTGCCGCACTGGCCAGCTTGGATGGTGATGATTTCTCTGGTTGACGGGGTTAGAGCCTTAATATTCTGAACGTGCCGGGCACATATTGTGAATTATTTATTTACCTGGGCATGGTGGTGGTGGCGGTGGTTGTGGTTGTGGTTGTATCCGCTGGATCATGCCAGCTTCAACAGGCTACATGTATGTATTTCGCAAGGAATCGCATGCACGTTTCGAAGGTCTTGACAATTGTATGTATGTGTAGGTATTTTCAGCTATCTTCGGTACTACCACGCGTAGCGCGTTTTCCACTAAAAGCTGATACAGTAACCTTAACGGGTTGCCTGCCTGCATGCATATTCTCGGTTTAATCAATAAGCACATGTCTGCCTAACCATATGCCGCTAACCCATGCATTCATTCCATTACCAGAACTTGAAGAGCTCGGGGGTTTACATTAGTGTAGTAGGTAAGTAGTGCTACGTTTAAGAGCTTGGCATTGCCTTACCAACCAAACTATTCCACACACTAATACTAATTCCAAGAAAAGAAAAGGAGGAAGAAGAAACAGATTAAACAAATGACTTCAACAAACAACAAATTTATCTGCTACTAGGCAGCTAGGCTAGGTAGTGTACCTGGTAGCTAGTCGCAGTGTAGCATGGAAGGCCGGGGACTGAATTAACCGCAGGGATCACGAAATTTAGCACATCGGCTCTTCCGGAGACTCATTCCAACATCGGTATCTCAGCTCTCTTCCGTGGCTAGCTGAGGCATTCGCAGACTCGTACGAGGGTGGCCATGAAGTGTTTCTCCTGTTACCTACTTGCAGATATTTACTAGGTTAGCTACCTACTTAGGTAAATAAGCAAGTAGGGAGGGAATACCTAGGTAGACTTGATTTAGCTAACCTACATAAACTACACTATGATATGTTCTGTTTGTTGTGTCGATAGTAATGTCAATGGCTTCACCCATCCCGCCGAGACATAGGCTATATGTTGGCCAGGCATTGCCGAACGAACCCACCGGCGGACAGATCATCACGTCTTCCCATTTTCCATATTACTCCGTAATTAGTTGTAGCACATAGAATGCTCGAATCTCTCCCCACGCATGTCCAAGTCCCAGTCCCCACCGCCGCCAAAATACAGACAGTCTCTAGCTTGACTCGTTACCGGCCCATCGCCCTGGTTTCATCGTATGAGAGACAAGGGCCCTGAGTCGAACCCCCGAGTTTGGTCCTCTGCACCAATAAAGTAATAGGTAGAAGTCTTCTAGACGTCGACGAAATGCCACGACATGGACTAAAAAGCCGCCGCTGGGCAAGTCTTGGGCGATCCCAAGTCCCCGTTTCTGGCCGGGGTTCCCCAGCCCGTCCTACCTGTTGGCTTCGAAACATTAGAAGTCGAGTGCCGCGATCGAGTGATGGTGATGAACGGTGGTTTCATGGAGCTTAAAGTAGTTTAGCAATTATCATATTATTATTCTTTTTCCTTGTCTGGTCTTCTCTAGCTTCTCCAAGATTTAGCTTATAGTGTATAGACTAGAGGGATGTGACATCGGCATTCATGTTGTCGGGACCTGGCCTGGCGGTTGAATTGAAGCCCACCAGACTGGTTCTCATTACGCAGATGTACCACCAAGCTCATTTTCACCCTCACGCTAAGGATGTTATACCGACATTACAGAATCCGTTATAGAAGAACTACCTTGATATATATCACAACACCGCCTTCTTCCCACTTCCCCCCTGCCCCCTTCCTTCACCCCTCTCAGCTACATAGTCGTCGGTCGATCTTCTCTCTCGTTCAGCATCTTGCGTCGATCATCACGGGCGTGTCAAGTTATTGAGTTAGCTATTGACAAGCCGAGTGAGACGGAACCGGGAACTATACAACCTACATACCACCCACCTACCTGTATACATACATATACATCGATCCATTGATACTACCTACCTACCTACCTACCTATCTACCTACGACATCACAAGCCCACCAACCAGCAAGCGATTATTGATTTTTTCGGAACTTGATAAATCTCTGTCTCGCCCTCTTTATTCCTTTTTTTTCTCTCTCCGTCGACTGACTTGCACCGCTTTATGTTTCTGTTGTACTATTTATTATACTATTGCATCCTAAAGTTATAATACACTACTGTACCCTGCTTACCTGGGTACTTAAGTGCTTCTTTTTATTTTATTTTTTATTCTTCATATCTTCTCTCTTTCCCCCTTCCTTGCAAAACCTGTACTCTTATTTATTTGAAATCTCTTTTTCCAAAAAAAAAAAAATTTTTATACCAATTGATTGACTAACATCGTGTCGAGTTGGGACTATTGATCAAAACTACCGACGCAATATTTTTCTCGCCTTAAACTCTTTCGGAGGTGCTCTAAACACTCCAAGTTCTGAAAGTTTACCGAGTTGTCTAACCGCCAGCATCCAATCAGAGGTCCCAGACGCAAGGAGCGAGCTGGGAGATCCGAGCGAACCCTCGTTGCGGTAACGCGCTAAAACTGCAGTGGCGTGGGTTCGTAGTAGCACTAGGTTAGGTACCTACCTAGGCAATAAATCCGATTGAGTTTGGGAGGAAAAGCCGTGGTGTACCCGACCTAAAGCCATGCAGAGATCCGCTACCAATGCTGCTGGCTCGACGTCGAACCAGAATGCCGGCATCGTCTTCCTAACCAACATCTGGGGCAGTTCCAATTCCAACTCCAACTCCAACTCCAATTCCAACTCCAATTCCCAATCCAACTCCAACCCCAACGGCACCAGGTCCCGACCCGGCACGAGTTCCGGCGACCGAGACCAACAAAGCACCGGTATTTTCACATCATCCAAGGACAGAGACCACCACTCGAGGAGGCCCTCCTTCGGCCGCAAAGCCTCCTTCTCGTCCCCGTCCAAGGGGAAGCGCCGCCAGAGCTCCTCCGCGTCCAATGCTAGCAGCGCACAAGGAGTCGTGACCGACGCCTCTACACCACCCGCCCTTCCCGATCTCGCCAAGTACCTATCCCGAGAAAACCACCACCCTAAGCATCATCACCACACCCATAACCACCTGAAGGAGGCCGACGCAGCGCCATCGCCCGTGTCGGGAGACTCGTTTTCCAAGATGATAGGCCGCACGGCGCCCACGCCCACCAACGGGTTCTACGCCAGCTCTGCCGTGTCTCCCCCTATAGTAGCCTCGGGCCTGCAAGCGCTGCAGCCCGAGGCGCCGTCGCTCACCAGCACATTCAAGACATTGCGAATAAGAGGATATCGACGTTAGATTATTTGCGCAAAGCGTACGTGTACTTCCCCTCCTCCTCTACCCACGCAGGACAATTCGCGCCGCATTAGCCATTTCCCCCCTTCCCCCTTTTATTCTTTATTCCTCATCTCCCCGTCCATCTACCTACCTATCTATCTATCTATCTATCTATCTCGTCAGCCCCTCCTCGCTAACCCTAAACCCAACCCGCGCAGCCACGAGGGCCGTGTGTACTGGTTCAACACGCTGCTCTTCGACAAGCCCGACCTGCAGCGCATGCCCTACTTCGACGGGCGCAAGATCGCCCGGCGCGCGACCAACTACCTGCTGCTGGGGCTCTCGCTGCCCGCCGTCATCGACCTCAACTCGTCGACGCCCGTCGAGTTCCTGCGCTCCCTCAACACCCTCCTCGCCGAGTTCGAGTCGTACCAGCAGATCCACACCGAGACCGGCGTCAGCACCAGCTCCCTCTCGCGCGCCCGCTTCCCGCAGATGTTCCGCCGCGGCCCCGGCGGCAAGGGGCGCCGCCAGTCAGGCGCCGCCGGCGCGGGGATGGACTATTTCGACGGCGGGAACGGCGGCTCCGGAAGCGGCGGCGGCGGCGGTAGCGGCAGCGGCAATGGCAACGGGGGCAGCGGCGGCGCGGGGCTCGCCGCGGACGGGTCGGCGGTGAACTCTGCGCCGGCGGGGGTGATCAGCTTCGGGCTGGGCGGGGAGGGCAACGACCTGCTGCCGGGGGAGGAGTACACGCACCTGATGACGCCGAACCTGCCGTTCGACCCGGACTTCTTCGAGACGTTCGCGACGCTGTGCGACGTGCTGATCGACTGCTACGCGCGCCTCATGAGCCTGCTGCCGTCGCCGCGCGACTGCAGCCCCGTCGTCGCCGAGCTGTTCCACAAGGCCGACGCCCGCGTCCGCAAGATCATCGTCCAGGGCGTCGTCAAGGAGTTCGAGGACTCGAGCCGCGCCGGCCTCAAGCAGGAGGTCGCCAGCGTCGGCAAGGTCGTGCTCGGCGGGCTGATATGATAAAGGAAGAAGAAGAAGAAGAAGGGGTTAAAAAAAAAGAAGGAGGAGGGGGAGAGAGGAAAAAGGGAAGGAAACTATAAACTCTTTCTCTAGGGAGGTTTTTTTCTTTTTTTTTCTATCTATCTAGGTATAAACATCGTCCCATCCGTCTCATGATGGTGAATTATGATGATGATGAAAAGAGGAGGATGGATGATTGGTTTGGTTGGTTGGTTGGTTGGTCGGGTTTGGTTTATCTCTGGTTTTTTGGATTCGTCATGCTGCTGTTTTTTTTTGACGTTTGGGAAACTCCGGTCAGGACTTTATTCTTGAGGATATACCACTGCTTTTTTTTTTGTTTTTGTTTTGGTTGTAGGGCGCACAGGGCGTTTTTTATTATTTTATTCTACGAGAATTTTCTTTTTTCTTTCGTTTTTCGAACAAATGGGTGTACTTCGAACGATGATGGATCTGCATTGCATCCAACAAGTCCAACTTATCGCATGTTTGTGCTTTTGGTTTATCTAGCACACTACTGGATCGCTCGGGATGAGGCTGTATAGGTATTATATATGTGTGTATATATACATATAGCTATCTGATGCGAATTACACACAATGAACCTGCCATGTCCAAGGTCTATACAGCTCGAATGCGTTGGAATTGTGATGATAAGAGGAATAGTAAAAAAAAGAAAAAAGAAAGGGATACATGAATTGTCCATCAGATACCATAACGCATTTGGTGGTCGTCAACGAGCTCCCCACGATGTGGATCGCCTCAGTGCTTGACTCTATTAATGGTTATCATCACCTGAACTTCAGAAACGGTAGGTTCGTAAAACATCGAGCACCAATACGCCACCAGGAACATGAAAATGACACCCCGGATCCCGAACCGTCGAAGCTTCCCTCCAGCCTTCGTTCAATCCAGAGCATCTCAGACTTGGAAGAAAAGAGTGGCTTCCCATAAAGCCCAGAGTTTTTGACGTTTGTCTGGTTCTCCGTCACGAAACGAAGGCATCGGGCAACGCTTCTTTTTCCAAGCCAACCCAACCAAAACTAGCCAAACCCGATACCACCTAGGCCAACCAATGGTATCGGTGACGAACCCCCTCGCACCAAGAATAAGCCCCATCGAGTAACCAAGCCGTCCGATCCGGGCGAGGGACCAGAAGGCAAGGCAATCGCATAACTATAGATCTCGACAAAAAGAGGGTATTCTGCACCCGCCTCAAAGCGCGCTCCCTCCCCTCCCGATCCACGGCCCCAGAACGTCCTTCGAACCGTCCCACCGCCCCCCCCTTCCCAGCACACGAACAGCCAACGGGACGTCTTTCCCCCCCACCTTCGCCCGGGAACCAAAGAGCGCGGACTCATATCTTCGTCCATAGATGGTCTCTCGGCCCCGCGGGAAAGGAGGAGGGAAAAAGAAACACCCAAACGGCCGCACGCACGTACGCAAGAAAAGATGGAGGGGGGGGACGAAAACGAAGTCCCTTTGAAAAGGGTTGACAGAACGGGAAAAATAGCGGATGCGAAAGGGGGAAGAGAGTGCTCGGCGGGGAGAAGGGACGTTAAAGCCGCTGTGCTTCTATGGCGGCGCGTTTCCGCAAATCCCGGGGGACAACGAATTGGCCCGGGTCGTCCGGGGACTTTCTCCCAAAGCTGGAAAATAAAGGGGAGACGCGGTTCCACGAGTGAAACCGCGTCTCTGTGTGTAGCTTCGATAGCGATTTGTTGGGCGAGGGGGTTGTGAAGAGGAAAGAAAGAAGAAGAAGAAAAAGAAGAGGGAAAGATTTTTTGGGCGGGATCAGAGCTTTCAAATAGTAGGTACTAGTTAGGTAAATTTTCCTCTTTTTTTTTTTTTTTTAAGGCTTGCGGTTAGCGTGTAGTGATTGGTGGGGCACGTAAGTACATACTTACTAAAATGGTGTACCTAAGTACCTATGCACTGCACTGACCAATAGAAATTGAAAGCTGATTATCCGACCGGAATATTCCCGAGCTGGGATCAGGCTCTAGCTCAACGTGAAGTACCTAAGTTAGGTACGTACTTAAGTACTAAGTACCTAGGTACAGCGCCACTTGCATTTTGGAGCTTGGAGCTGGGTGGAAACTTCGATTTTTCTGTAGTGTAGAGCAACTTCCTTAGCCTTTTTGACCGCGTCGCGGACCAGAATCCAATATTCCACCTTCACCTTTACTACTTTTGTCTCTATCTTCACTTTCGCCTTCAGCCTTCTACCGACGAAACCAAACGACCCTTTTTTCTCCTCCCAATTCTGCTGAAACCAAATATCCTCCTCGCCATCGGTCGCGTGACGGAGCCATGCGCTGCAGCCTATGAATGTTGTTTCCCAGCGCAGCTCAACTTCGCCATCCCTGAACTAAGAAGCCGTCGTCCATCCTCGTCATCCTCCTCTCCACTACTCCCTTTTTTTTCCTTTTCTCCTTTCCTCCTTTTCTACCTTCACCATGGCTGGCTTGTTTGGAGCCAATGCCGCCGCCGCCGCCGCCGCCACGACGAGCAATACCATAGGCGACCTTAAGAACGATGTCGCCGTCTCCAACCCGCCCGAGGACACGGTCTCCGACCTCGTCTTCTCGCCCACCGCGAACATAATGGCCGTCTCGAGCTGGGACAAGAAGGTCCGCATATACCAGATCGCAGATAACGGCTCTAGTGAAGGAAAACATATCTACGAACATGATGCGCCCGTCCTCAGCGTCGACTTTTCCAAGGTAAGCTGCAGCTATCTATTCCCTACCCTCGGGTTGCCTTCCTCTCCTGATGAGGGTAGGTGGCACTGGCATCGGCATTGGTTGCTAATAAGAAACAATCTCTTAGGACGGTCAAAAAGTCGTTTCGTCCGGCGCCGACAAGCAGGCCAAGGTCTGCGATCTGCAGACTCTACAGACAGCCCAGGTGGCTGCCCACGATCAGACCGTCAAGTGCGCGCGCTTCTTCGAGCTACCCAACTCCAACGGTCCCATGCTCGTGACCGGCTCGTGGGACAAGACCGTCAAGTACTGGGATCTGAGACAGAGCACCCCCGCCGGCGTGGTAACGTGTCAGGAGCGTGTCTACACCATGGACGTGCGTAACTCGCTCCTCGTCGTCGGCACCGCCGACCGCTACATCAACGTCATCAACTTGCAGGAGCCCGGCAAGTTTTACAAGACGCTCCAGAGCCCCCTCAAGTGGCAAACCCGCGTCGTCAGCTGCTTTACGGATGCATCAGGTTTCGCCATAGGTAGTATCGAGGGTCGCTGTGCTATTCAGTACGTGGAGGACAAGGACTCGGGGTAAGGCCTCCCTCCCTATCATAACTACGACACCTATGTGTCCCTACGTTACAAAATTACTAACAGGAATCCCGAAATTACAGATCCAACTTCTCTTTCAAGTGCCACCGCGACCCACCGCAGGGCAACACGACGCAGGTGTACGCGGTGAACGACATCTCGTTCCACCCGCAGCATGGCACCTTCAGCACGGCGGGCAGCGACGGTACCTTCCACTTCTGGGACAAGGACGCCAAGCACCGCCTCAAGGGGTACCCCTCCGTCGGCGGCAGCATCACGGCCACCACCTTCAACAGCCAGGGCACCATCTTCGCTTACGCCGTCGGCTACGACTGGAGCAAAGGCTTCATGGCCAATAATCAGAACTACCCCAACAAGGTCATGTTGCACCCCATCCAGGGCGACGAATGCAAGCCCCGGCCTAACGTGAAGAAGCGGTAGATGGTAGTTCAGAAGGTGCTGGGGATTGGGGTCGCAAAGGATAAGGGATTGATGGGGAGTTTAAGGTAAAAGGTGGGGGGAGGGGGGGTGATGGTCCGGGATGCGTGTGTTGGATGAAGTTGAAGCTGAATGCAGTTATTCCATGGGTGTTCGGTCCAGCCTGCCCCTCACCCCGGAGACGAGAGGATATTAATAGGAAGAAAGAGAAAAAAAAAAGATGAATTCTAGGGAAAGAGGCTTATAAGGAGAGCCTCGATTATGGTTGTTTCATTCTTGCCTTTGTTGTGTTGTGGTTTTTTTTTTTTCGTTTGTTTCTGAAGCTGTGTCTCCCCGCTATTTGAGGGTAAATTGAGACAAAGACGAGGTTCAGGGACGGATCGGGATAGGAAGAGGAAAGAGGAAAGAGGAAGAGAATTATTACCTACCTCGCCGTAGGTCGATGGAGGGGGGGGGGGGAGTTGGGTTAGGTAAAGATAGGAAATGAAAGGAAAAAATGAAGATGATGGTATGATATGATAGGATGAAAAAAAAACATGTGCTGTTATGGAATATTGGAATATTTTATTTCTATTTTCTATTTTCTTATAATTTTATGTGTGCTGCTGCTGCTTGCTGCCGAAGACACCTGTGCGATAGGTATTGGATTCCTTTTAAACCCCTTTCTCGCCTTTCTCGCTTGCCTTTCCCCCCCTTTTCTCTACTACTCCCCGTCGGGTATTAGGTACAGGCGAAATGGAAGCACGTAAACCCATAAAAAAATTCATTTCTTATAGAAAGTTAGTAGTATTTTTTTATTTTAGGTGGGTAGGTACTTAGGTAGGTACCTTATTGTGAACTATCAGTTATGTATGCTATTAATAGATGGGCGTGTGTAAAGTAGGCAGATGTTTTCAAGAAAAGGAATATATATATGTGTGTGTGTCTGCGGGAATTGGGAATTGGGAATTGGGAATTTGGGATGTAATGAATGGATATATGATATGATGGGGAAGAAAGGATAGACAAGAGGGAGAAAAAAAAAAAAGGGGGGGGGGGGGGGGGGGGGGGGTGCGGGACAGAAGGAGAAGCAGGATATCAGTAGGTAAGTTGGTATGAGTAGGAGTATGTAGTAGCTATGAAAAGAAAAAATACGGTTATCGATGTTAGTTTGGTTCTGTGTTGGAGCGAGGTTGGATCAGATCAGATGGTCATGGCCCGTATTTTCTGCAGCTTTTGTAATACGTACTAACTAGCTAAGTACCTAGATAGAATACAAGTCTCAGCCGGATATCGTTTAGTCTATCTACGTATGGCCTGAAGCAAGTGGCTTTATATGTAACGACTGGATGGGAGCTATAAGGTGGGTGGGTTCATGAGAATTGGTCCAAGTTCGTGGGACTAACATTCGGAAGTAAGAATAAAAATAAGTATATATGTTGGATTTGTTGGGGAAATGTGTGACACGTAAAATAATAGAAGAGGCGTCGCTGTGCGTGCGGGATCCTGGGGTCCAAGGCTCCAGGTAATAATACCTCTCACCCCCCTTAAGAACCAACAAGGAGGCTGTTATCGGTATAAGTAAGACGAGGTCTTCTAGGTACATAAGCGGCAGCAGTTATAGTTCTCTATGCAGCCAGCCAGCCATGGTATTTCCTAGTCCTAGGTAATGGATGTTATATATTTCTCTTAGCAACGTGAGAAAAAATACCAACCACAGGGTGGGGAAAGTTCGGCTTCGAACTAACATTCCTTTTTTCTTTTTCTTTTCTTCTGAGAAATAAACTGGATGACCAGTATAAGGGAGTAAGTAGCATCCCATATATCATGTTCGTTGAGAGAGATCCAACTGTTCTGCCGGTTGTTTCGGTTTCCTTCCCTCTGTATACTGGTCATATTTTGTATCCTAGCTAGTAGGGCATCTACCTACTTAATGTGTTGTAGAATAACTCTCTATGTACAATCAAGGAATATTACGACTTTTGTCATTAGTTGGGTATTTTCTTGTAAATCCTTTCATTTTAGGGTACATGATGTGACTACATTATGCTGTGGTGTTTGGAGGCTATGATCTATCCCTGACTTTGAAAGGGGTTGATCAAGGCGATGATGTGTAGGTACCTAACCTAGCCTATATCATAGTGCATTATTCCCATGTATCCTGAGAGTTATGCTTATCCATTTTGTATGACCAACTGTAAAAACTATTTCCAACGGAGTCGGTGTTGGTTGGTGAAGATGAGCATTTGTAAAAAGGGGGCGGTTCATATACATCCATTATATGGACTCGTGAACCGTTATATGGAGGCTACACTACACTACATATGCCCTAAAAGGGGGCTGTGCCTCGCGCCCTTGCTATGATTGATGCATGTGGCTTACAAAAAGGGTCTATGCTTTTAAAGGGCGCTGTGCCCCGCGCCCTTACAGTGACGGATACAAAAAAAATTATTTAGTGGGGTGTTAGTTTGGCTTATATAACCGTTCGTCAATCAGACAGAGCAGACCTCAGCAAGCTTACCAGCTATCATAAATAATTCAACATGGCTGCCAAACCACCCTCGGACGAGCTGCAGAAGCTCAGCGGTTAGTATGATGCCGCATGTATAATATATACTGAGAGTAATCATCATCTAACCTCTTCCTTTAGTGAGCGAGGATGGCAGCGCGAAAGCTGCTGGCGCATCCAATGGCGCGAAGAACGGCGACGCTGCCGAACATTCCGACGACTCTGAAGACGAAGCGGGTGACCAGGCCCCCGAGGAGGCTGCCGGAGCAGCAAAGAAAAAGAAGAACAAGAAGCGCAAGCCCAAGAAGAAGAAGAAGGCTCCCACTGCCCAGACTGACCCACCGAGTGTCTTGATCTCCCAGCTCTTCCCCAACAACACCTACCCCAAGGGCGAGGAGGTCGAGTACAAGGACGAGAACCGCTACCGTACCACCAACGAGGAGAAGCGGCACTTGGACAACATAAACAGTGATTTCCTATCCGACTACCGCCAAGCGGCCGAGACCCATCGTCAGGTTCGCCAGTGGGCGCAGAAGAACATCAAGCCTGGCCAGACCCTGACCGAGATTGCGAATGGCATCGAAGACAGCGTTCGACGATTGGTTGGCCACGATGGACTCGCTGAAGGCGACGCCATTGTTGCCGGCATGGGATTCCCCACTGGCCTGAACTTGGATCACATCGCCGCCCACTATAGCCCTAATGCGGGCAACAAGATGGTCCTGGAGCAGAGCAACGTTATGAAGGTGGACATTGGAGTCCATGTCAACGGCCGTATTGTCGACAGCGCCTTCACCATGGCATTCGATCCCAAGTACGACAATCTGCTGGCGGCCGTGAAGGATGCCACCAACACGGGTGTCAGGGAGGCTGGCATAGACGTGCGCCTAGGCGAGCTTGGAGGCTACATCCAGGAGACGATGGAGAGTTACGAGTGCGAGATCAACGGCACCACGTACCCCATCAAGTCGATTCGCAACCTCACCGGCCACACCATCCTGCCCTACAGCATCCACGGCACCAAGAGCGTCCCGATTGTCAAATCGGGAGACACGACCAAGATGGAGGAAGGCGATGTTTTCGCCATTGAGACGTTTGGCAGTACCGGAAATGGTTACGTCCACGACCAAGGCGAGGTCTCCCACTATGCGCTTCGCGGAGACGCGCCGAAAGTAGATCTCCGGCTGTCATCGGCCAAGTCGCTTCTCAGCGTCATCAAGAAGAATTTTAGCACTATCCCGTTCTGCCGAAGATATTTGGATAGGCTCGGACAGGAGAAATACCTGCTTGGAGTAAGCTTCTCCCACCCCCTAAATCTACCTACGACGACTTTGCTCCACCTGACGACATGAGACTTACGTATGCTTGCTAGTTAAATAACCTCGTCCAATCTGGCA
The DNA here is from genome assembly GCA_018398605.1 of Biscogniauxia mediterranea. Lineage (NCBI taxonomy): Eukaryota > Fungi > Ascomycota > Sordariomycetes > Xylariales > Xylariaceae > Biscogniauxia > Biscogniauxia mediterranea. Next base: position 267,124 of record JAGXTR010000004.1, read on the forward strand.
TTGTGGAGGATTACCCGCCGCTGGTGGATAAGAAGGGGTCTTACACGGCCCAGTTCGAGCACGTGAGTTTACCCAATATTATTTGCATGGCATCGCACGCGCGCAGGTATACTGACCATGGACCACCAGACGATCCTGCTACGACCCACCGTAAAGGAGGTCATTAGCCGTGGCGACGATTACTAGATATTTACCTACCAACCTGCTCAACCTACCTACCTATCGTGTACGGAAGAGTACGAGCGAGACACGGGATTGTCCAGATACGAGGCAGGAAGGCGGGTTTGCATTTTTTTTTCTTGATATGTACGGTTAATCTTTTTTTTTAAGGCGCGCGGATGCGTCACTGAGACAAAACAAAAAAAGACCATGAATCCTCATCCCAATCACGCTGTTATCACAATCTACAACTTCACACTCTGCATAGCAAGTAATACGAACTATGTTACCTAGATGACCTGAGCGTTAAGTGTGCGTAATCCGCCAAAAAGCCTAGGTAGGTAGGTAGGTATCTACCGGTAAATTACTACCTACCAACGTCAATCCATTTTGTATTATCTGAAGGGTTGGTCAGGTCAAAGCTGCAGTCCATCCATCACTTCGACGTACTAATTTGCTAATGCATATCTAGATCATGTTGTGATCTGTAGGTACGGTGGATTATGCAGGTGCAATTGATGTCACGTTTGACAATTTGATGCTCGGTGATATGGAAGTAACGCCAAAAAATAAATACTACCTGTCACGGGGTTGGGGTGCGCGGACCACGTATACCGGAAAGAAGGTTAAATTGACTATAAAGAGGAGAAAAGTGAACGATAGCACTTAAAGGCGCTAACTAGCTTATATATATGCAGACTTTTTACGTAACCGTGCAGAGTTAATAATAGTTTTTTATATATATTTATTAATTAGTATAAAATTAACTATATTATTAACTTTAAATTAAACTTATAATAATATTTTTTATTTATAATTAATATTTTTTTTATATAATTTAATATAATATTTGCATGCATTTTTTTTAATAATATTTTATTTAAGCTTTTATTATTTTATAAAAAACTTTATTATTATAAGCGCTAATAACGGTTATTTATAAGCGTTAAAAATTGTTTTATATTTTATATAATTTATATTTATTTATTAAGTTTTTTTATTAATTATTATATTTTTTAACATTTATTTATATAAATTTAATTTAAATTTATATTTATTTTAAAATAAAATTATTATATTTTAATTAATAATTACGTTAAATTTAATTTATTATTTTATAAAAAATACTATATAATAAAAATAAATATTATATAAAGCTTAATTTTTATAAGCTTAAAAAAAGCTTTTAAATATATATTAAATTAATAACGCTTTAATTTATATTTTATATAATAATTTATTTTTTAAGCAGTTTTTTAATTAAATAATACTATATAAATAATATTAATTAATATATTTATTAAATTATTTTTATTTATTTAAAAGTAATATAAAATTAAAAAATAAAAATTTATTAAAAAATAAATAAACTGCTTTATTATTATATGTAAATTTAATATAAATTTATTATATATTTTTATAAGTTTAATTTATTTATTTAAATATTATTATTATTTTATATTTAAATAAAAAATTAAATAGTTAATTTTTATAATATTTAATTATAAATTAATTAAAATATAAAATAAAATTTTTTTAAAATAAAAAATAAAAATAATAATAACTTTAATAAAAAGTTATTTTAAAATATATAATTTTTATTTTATATATTAAGTTATATTAAGTTTTTTATATACTTTTAATTATATAATAAAATTATTTAAATTTTATAATTTTTTATTTTTAATAATTATTATATAATTAAAAAGTTTTTATTTAAATTTTAATATAAAAAACTTAAAAATATAATAAAATTTTATATAATTATTATTAATTGTTTTTTTATTAATTTATAGTTTTATTTAAATTAAAAATAATTAAAATTTAATATTTTTACCGTTAAATTTATTAAAAAAAAAACTTATTTTTTTTGCGCGTTAATTATATTAATAAAAAATATTATAATAAATATAATTATTTTAACGTATTGCTTTATATAATTATTTAATTAATTAAAATTTATTATAATAAATATAAAAAATACTTTATAATAATATATATAAAAGTTAAAAAAAATTAAATAAAAAATAGTTAATATATTATAAAGTTAAAATACGCAAACTATATATATTAAAAAAAAAGTTAAATTAATTATAAAAAAAAAAAGTAAATAATAGTACTTAAAAGCGCTAACTAGCTTATATATATATAGACTTTTTACGTGACCGTGCGGAGTCGGTGATAGTCTTTTACGTATACTTGCTGACTGGTATGGAACCAGCCACACCGTCGACCCTGGGCTAGACCCGTGACACTACCCGTTGGTCCGTGCCGTGCCTTACAAAGGACCAACTGCTAGGGCTTAGTTGGGGGATATTACTATAACTCCGAAAATACTGTAACTTTTTTATTTTTATATGTGCGATACATATAATTATATGCATAATACTATAACATTTTAAATAAAAAAAATCATAACTTTATAATAAGTTATTAAAAATAATTATAAAAAATACTTAGTATTAAATAATTATTATTATTATATATGCATTTAAAAAATTAATTTTTTAAATTTTTTTTAAATTTTTTTTAAATAAAACGTTTTTTTAACATATATATGCTGTTTGCTTATATAAGCAAAATATTGTTAAGAAAATATATGCTTGCAAATACGTTTTATTTAAATAAAAATTAAAAAAAAATTAAAAAAAATTATTTTTTAAATGCATATATAGTAATAAAAATTATTTAACGCCGAGTATTTTTTATAATTATTTTTAATAACTTGTTATAAAATTATAATTTTTTTTATTTAAAATGTTATAGTATTGTATATGTCGCACATATAAAAATGAAAAAGTTACAGTATTTTCAGAGTTACAGTAATATCCCCCAATTAAGCCCTGGCAGTTGGTCCTTTATAAGGCACCCGCGGCACGGACCAACGGGTAAGTGTTAAGTTTCTGTGTGTGTGTGAGGGAGAGTAAAGTCATTGACGATGGATGACATCATTTGGAGTGCCGAGGTACTTATACTGTAGTGATTAGGTAAGCTGACAGGTTAGGCTAGTTTTAAGTGGTGGCAAATCCGTAATAATTGGAATAGTATCCATAGGTCTTGATCATAAAGAAATGGTAGGGGTATATTTGGAGGTTGTAAGAATGATGATGCAGAGCTAAGTCTCTAGTACAGTGAACGCTACCAATTTATAGGGTGCCACATTCCCCCTACCTAACCAGTCTAACCTAGAATGGGATGTGCTGAATCGAAGGCTTAACTCCGGTGACTTCAATATGACTAACATAGGTACCTAGTAGGTAGGTAATTGGTGATGTTATACATGGGATACAATAGGCACCTAGAGCACATTTAGTAATAAGAACCGTCATATGCTACTACTACATACGTAATAAAGTGGAAATAAACAAAATACTTAAGAATAGACGAGAAAGAAAGACTGGAAATAGGTACATATGTAGAAGTTTTATAAAACCTTGGTTAAACCCGTGATTTTCCATATACTACCTAGTAACGTACCTAGCTAAATGACATCACGGACGGGAAACTCGTGATCCGAGCTCAGACAAATTACTACTTAAGTACTATCTATCCATCGCGGCTCCGTTATGCCGAAGGCTGCGCGTCACGAGAACTGGACTTTGGGAACCTCACGGACTTAAGATAGGTAGTAGCTTGGCTTGGTTTTGTGTGTGTAGGATCAATCGATACAATGTATGTATCAATGTAGGTAGGTATGTGCGCTAGGTATAGTTGAGATTTGTGTCATACTACCTACCTATCTATGTAATGCAAAACCCATTCCGTTGATCTACTTATGTATCTGTTGATCTTTTTCTCCTTTTGCTTTAATAGAATTCCTAATCTTAAGTAAAATTCTTTTTTGTTTCTGATGCTGTAGGGCTGAGAAGGATCAATTGAATAGGTAGTAGTATGTAGTAAATAACTCCCCTCTCCTTCGGTATATACATTGGAGATATGGATTGTACCCTTCTTTGCGGTTGGGTGGATTGGCCAATCTAATTTGCTGCTGCTCTTGTTCGTATCAAGTGAAGAAGGGAAAATCCAAAAGAGACGAATCATGGTATCGTCGAAATCTAAGAGAGCTGGACCCTGCAGATCGAATTATCCCGACGTCCGTAGATTGTTCTTTTCTTTTTCTGTATGTTAAGTAGTAGTGTACCTAGTGTACCTAGTACTACCTAGGCGGTCTCGTGTTCAAGTTGCCACAAATTACGGATGGATGAATGGATTTTAAACACCTCTTGCCTCCTGCCTTTCTCTCCGCAATCCCAGCTCCATATTTTTCTCCAGAGTTTGCCGGCGAACCGGGATCTTTGAAACCTTGTCGGACAAAGCGGCGGCGACGGCGAGGTCGGAGTCCAGGAAAAGTCTGCAGCTGTTTCCGATGGATTCTCTGCAGGCTGGCCGCTAATCTTGTTTTGGGAGATTAAGCGAGAGAAATGACCTCAAGGGGGGTCAAACCCCGAAAACCACCGAAAGATCTGGCTGTGTGAGGTCTCTCTAAGCTCACTAAGATTCCAGGCGCACAGGCATCTGATTGCGCTGTAGCCGATTGATAAAGCTTGATCGCAGGGGTCTTTGATAGGTACCTAGGTAGCCACTAGCCTAATCGGTCAGGGGGATCCATCTTGCGCATTAATTATTTTTTCTCCTCGTGCTTCATTCATTCAAGCGATCCTTTCTTTTCTAAAATAAAAAAAAGACGCCCGTCATCAACTCCCCCGAGGACCTTCGCGTCTTTTTTTACCCCGGCACATCCAAAGCCATATCACCTTTGTGATATTGACTATAGACGTCGTCCAGGGAAGGAGGTCCATTTTCCTTTGATTTTTTCCTTTTTTTCTTTTCTAGTTTCCATCTCTGTACTGTTCCGATTATCCACTCACTACCGAACGGAAAGTTACTCACGACCCGGACCCCCGACCGACGATACAATAGAAGAAAAGAAGAAGAATCAACAGGATTCTTGCTACGGCAATTTCAGACCCCGTTACCACCATAGCTTCGGGACAATACAATATTTGCAGACTGCTGCCATCGAGTTAAGGAACGATCACCGGAATCTCCAGCGAAATCCCTGCTTTCTTTCCGCGTTACTACGTATTATCCGATATCACCGAAAATGAAGGTCTTCTGCAACAGCCACACATTCAACTACTCCTGGGAAGAAGTATCGACGGCCAACTGGCGGAAGTACTGCCCATGGAACGACAAGTCAACCCACGTGATAGCTGTCGACACGCTCTCTCGCGAAGTCGATCCCGCCACCGGTATTCTGCGGACAGAACGGCTTATCACATGTAAGCAATCAGCGCCGGACTGGCTAAAGTCCATCATCGGCGGCATGGAGACGAGCCAGGTTTTCGAGACCTCGTACGTCAACCCGGCCGAGAAGACGGTCACGATGGTATCCCAGAACATCACGTGGGCAAATCTAGTCAACGTGCAGGAGACGGTGGTCTACAAGCCTCTGAGCGCGGGCCAGACGCAGTTCGTCCAGGATGCGCGGATAACAGCCATGTGCGGCGGCTGGCAGCGGATAAAAAACAGCATCGAGGACAGCCTGGTGACGCGGTTCAAGGAAAATGCGCTGAAGGGAAAGGAGGGCTTCGAGTGCGTGCTCGCAATGAGCCGCAGGGTGTTCGCCGAGGAGCGCGAGCGCGAGAAACTACGGAGTGAGGGCAAGATGATGGGCTAAAAAGCTAACCCAGCTCTCCGAGCCCGATGGATTAGACAGCACGGCATCCCGTCCGTTCATCTATCTATCCATCGATCAACAACACCAACAAAAAACCCCACTCAATCAACAACCCGCCCCCGCTTTACGACTGCGCTTCGTGCATAGCGAATTGAATTGACGACGATTAAACACCCCCAGCAGCATTTTCCCCGGAGTATCTTATAGGTGGTTTTTGATTTTTCTTTTTATGGTGGGATAAGGGGACTCTACTACTTTTTTTTTCTGAGAGAAGAGAGAAGAGAGAATCAAGGGAGAGAAAAAAGCAAGGCGTTCCGGTGTGGCATTCATACCCTCCCCAAAGAGAGAAAAAAAAATTTCACGTGCTTCCCGATAGAAGATAGAAAATGTAGCTCTCTCCTGTCTCTCCCCCGCTTCGCAAGCAAAAAAGGGTTCAACCGGTGGTTTTGTTTTGTTTTTCCCCGCTCGTCCGAGGAAATAATAATAACTACCACCACCAGCAGCAACCACTATGTAAAAAAAACAAGCAACCAATCAATTAAAGAGAGCTAGCTACATGAAACAATTGTTTTTTTTTTCTAGAACATCGATTATATATATTTATAGAGATAGAGAGAGAAAATAAAGAGAGAAAGAAAAAAGAAAGATATTACTTTACGGGTTATTTAACTTAATGACTTGACTACCTAGGTATTTTTTTGGTTAATCAATCAATTTTTTACCTATTTGTTAGGTATGTAGATAGGTTAGGTGATTGATTATTTTTATTTCTCCTCGTGCCAATCGTGGGATTTCTTGGTATCGATCAAGAAGAAATGGAATGGAATAGTAGGGGTATATTTTAGAGGTTGTAAGAATGATGCAGAGCTAAGTCTCTAGTACAGTAAATGCTACTAATTATAGGGGTGCCACATTCCCCCTAACCAGTATCAATGTGGATATGGATGGATGTGATGTGTATTTGTAAAGGTTAATTTTTATTTTTATTTTTTACTTTTTTTTTTTGATTCCGTTCTCTTTAACCCGATTTGCATTTAATGGATAATGTTACTTATATCGTGTGGTGGACTATACTAAACCTAGGGACTTGAGATTTATCAAATACTCCCCTCCTACTATTTACTAGTATGTAACTCAAGATTCCCCTTTCCTCCCTCTACCTATTTCCCCCCCCCCATTTTCTGTTTTTTAATACCTCTTCTTTTTTTTTCTTTCATCTATCTGCTCCCCCCTCTCCTCCTCCTCCTGCTTCTCTCTCTCTTTTTCTTCTCCCCTCTCCAGGCACCGCCTCTCGTAGTACCGCAGCGTCGCGCGCGTGTCGTCGTCCAGGCCGTTTTCTGGTCTGGGGGGTTCCGAAGTCGTCGTCGTCGTCGTCGAGGAAGAAGAAGAAGGGGAGGAAGGGCCGAGGAGGACGGCCCGCGCGAACCGCGCCCCCTCCGCGTACCGCCCGAAGTAGTAGAGCTCCTCGACCGCGTGCAGGAGGGCCTGCGCCGTGGGCTTGGAGACGCGCGGGCCGAGGGGGAGGGGGATGGTCGCGTGGATCTGTGAGAGGGTGGGTTAGGGGGGGATAGGAAAAAAAAGGGGGGGGGGGGGGGGGGTTAGAAAAAGGAGATGAAGCTTGGGATGGATGGATAGGTGTGTGATGGGGAGGTTACAGAGGTAAGGTAGAGCGAGGAAGAGCGAGGTAGTTAGGAATAAAGAGAGAGAGATGAGTACGAGAAGGCTTTTTGGGATGGCTTAATCGTGGGATTGGGATTGGGATGGGGGATTGGGGTTAAAGAAAAAGGAGTAGGTAGATAGGTAGGTACATTACATAAATACAAAAAAAAGAAAGAGGGAAAAAAAAAAGTAAAATCTCACCTCGCCGTCCTCGACCTTGACCCGGTACGTCCGCTTCACCTCCCGGAAGGCCTCCTCGGACTGGGCGTTGCGGGCCGGGGCAACGCTGTTCGGCGGCTGCGAGTCCCCCTCCGAGTCCGAGGACAGCTGGATGCCGAGGAGGCCCGTGTCGAGGTCTTGTGGGTCCATGACTTCTCTCTCTCTCTCTTCTGGGCTTTCTCTTCCTTCCCCCCCCCTCTTTTTGGGTTCCGCTATGCCTGTTTCGCTTTTTCTTTTCTTCTCAGTTGGTGTTTGCTTGCTAGCTGTGCTCTAATCTAGGCTTTTTAGGCTTTTTGTTGATGAGGTCAGATATGTGGTGGGAAAATTTTGGATTGGTCTTTAAGGAGTGAGAATAAGTTAGGCACTTTAGGAAACGGGGGGTTCATAATAGCGGATAATGAAATATAGATGCAGATGTAAGTACCTTCAATGCGGACACACATACCTATAGCCGGCTTGTTGGATCGGACAACGGGATTGACAGTGTGAAGGTAAGAGAATGTCAATATGTAACTACATACATACATGGGTACAGAGTGAGGGGATCAAGAAAAATTGCCTTAACGAGAACTTGCCAAAACGGGGTTCTGGCTTTTCATTGGCGCTCGACGTCTAAGCCTAGGTAGGTAGTTACAAGGATGGTTGGTCGTTTTGAAAGCCGCGTTGGAAGCCCAGAAGCTCAGCGCTGACTTGGCCGAGAGCCCTGAGAGCTTTCGGCTGACCTACATAGGTAGCTAACTCTGGCTCAAGAGTGAAACTTGGAAGCCTTGAAAACCACGAGAGTGATTATTGATGATGAATTTCGTTTACGTCCTAAGGATGGAACTATCTAACCTAAGTAACTACCCACCTGCTGTTGATCTGGGAAAGCTTAGGTAGCTTATTAGGTACATAGTTAGTTGTCAGGTGCGTTCTCCAGCTATGGCACACAGGAGGTCTGGAGTGCCGTGAGGCAGAGCCAGAGTTCTGCGTGACTTCAGACCTCCTTTCCATCCGCCCCAAAGACTGCAACCAAGTTTCCTCGGCATCCAGCCTTGAGCTTCTACATAAACTTATCTAATGTAGGCACTCAAAATGATCAATAAAGAAATGGTAAGGGTATATTTTGGAGGTTGTAAGAATGATGATGCCGAGCTAAGTCTCTAGTACAGTGTTCGCTACCAATTTATAGGGGTGCCACATCCCCCCTAACCAGTACCTGGCACTATGTAGATATGTACCCCTTTAGCCTTCCATAGTACCGTTATTTAGCAAGGCAGCGCAGAGGGGCAACATGGTGGGTTACGCAAGACCTGGTTTTGATTTAGGTTTAAATTTTATTTTGTGAGATCCGAAAGCCTCACCATGTTGAAGTACAGACCAGGGGTCACGAGGCTGCTTGAATAGGTGAACATATATTTCTACATGATAGAAGGAGCACCTGTCCCTGAGTGTAACCTTGGAAGGAAAGGTGCGCTAACGGTCTCCCATATAACATCATCATTACCTAAGGCTTCGCTAGGTTCCCTGTGACTCGTAGAGATATGATAGCTGCGGAGGCGTTGCACTTGTAGCTGACAGTCGTCCACCCCTTTGATACTACCTACATAGTACTTTTCAACGACTCGTTCCCCATGCGGCACCAACGATGACATGGCGCTGCAAGTCTCTCACATATCTGTCACTGGGTAAATTGTTTGATTGGATTGAATTCACAATATTTGTCGTATCTGCAAAGCCGACATACTATATCCTGGACATTGCCTATCAATTTCTTTTGCCATTGGCGCGTACACGTTGCGGATTTGCTTTCCCCCTGTCTTTCAGCCGTTCCAAAGTCATGAACCCATGAGATGCTTTGGTGCGATTGGCAATTGTTGATCACACGCGGAACCCTTATTTGGTAGGTGACTTGGAAAGAAACAAATGGTATTATGAGATAAGGTAGGCTGAATGCAGGCAGGTACTCAGGTCCTTAAGCTGCTGATCCGTATCGACATCGTACTTAATATGCATATCGCCGCGCTCAGAGATCATGGCTGGATTATTTTACTCAGTCGTATGGTCTTTCGAAGCCAAACACACCACACTCGAACCTCATGATGGGATACTTCCGGAGCTTGCTACCTCTTTTGTTGCTATGGTGCGTCGGCTATGTTGTAGCGGATGATGGTGACGACTTTGCCAACAACCTCTTTTCAGACTTGGCACCGTAAGTCGTCAAACAGTTGATATCAATGTTGGATATAACATCTACTGAGTCTACAAAATCTATAGGATCCTCTCGCTTTTTGGTGAACAGGTATCTATGCAATACATGAGCCAGGCGACTGGATTAGCTGATTGCATATTATTGGCTATGGCTCCTCTTGGAATCATTACCACCATTGTAAGCGCCATCCGAGTGGGAGGTCCGACATGGCTGAAGGCAGTTATCGGACGAGCCAGAGAGAACCTTTCGGCGGCTGAAATTGAACTTATGTCTTCTACATCGAAGGAGGCATGTGAGCTCTGGAATGGCCGCAACGTCATTAGATGCCAAGGATCGGCTCGTATCTGGCAATTCATCTGTCTGGTTCAAGATCCTGTTCATACCGAACTTCAAGCAGACGACTTTGATGAAATAGAGTACAAGACATTGAAGGAGGCACTTGACTCAAATTTGATAGAGCAAAAATGTATGGACTTCCCGAAGACCATGGAGGCTATGAATCTAACATGTGCTTTAGACATTACTGGTCCTAAACATGTTTATAGCAGGCTCAAAGACCTTCTTTCTTCACTCCGATTGAAAGTGCACCGTTTTTTGCACCGTTTTACAATCCTTCGCCCATTACTCATATATATTTTCTCAAATACCCATTCTGATCAAGGAGCTGAAGAAGGACGACGCCTACCTCAGACTTGTCAGCAACCTGAAAATGTGGATGTAGAACTAGCCAATATCGACCACAAACCGAATGCATCAACCACACGTTCCGCACAAGGCAGGAAGATCAGAATTATACGAGACAACGACCTCGAAGCCCCTAATCTATCACTCAACTGCCACAATAGAGCCAGCCGAGTCGAGATTTACCTGATGGCTGTCATAGGTACTCTACTTCAGATTGGCGTCCTGGTCTTTTTTGGCTTCATCACTTATTATCGTCCTATACAATCGCATTTCCTGAAAGATAATAACCCTGTTGCGAATTATGCTTTTCCATGCGCTGCTCTCGGAACTATTGGCTTGGTAATTGGCATGTTCCTGTGCGCATTTGTCATAGAACGAAGTACTACGGAGACGTTTTATGCCCCTACCAGCGGCAACCAAGCCTGGATTGTTTGGTTACAGAAAAATCATGTTGTCAATGACCAAGTCTTCCAGCCGTACGCGATTTACCCTGGGAGTGGTCGGACATTTATCACAACATCACGTCGAAGCCCTGAGTTGGACAAACAAAAACATGATAAATTCAAATACCTGGGTCTGGAGGCTCTCACTTTCGTTGGTACTGCTATTTCCCTAATAGGGTTCATTGTTCAATTCATCGGGTTGCGGGGATTGAATTGGTCGGCATCAGTTGTACAACTCGGGGCTGTCATCTTGATGACATGCGCTCGGACATGGGTCCGTCGTGGGCTCGCAGAACCTCCCATTTCGAGCCGCCTAACGTCAGACTTTGAACTTGATTGGCTCGCACTCAGTCTCAAAGACTGTAAGAATGCCCCATGGATGAAAAGTGGCGGAAAGAACCAAAACAAGGGCCAAGAGAAGAAACTAGACAGTGACCCGGCCGAGGAAACTACTGATGGGTGGACTATCCACAGTGGCAAAGAGAGAGAGTACAGGTCATTGGAAGAGGACTCTGGAGAATCTAGTAATCAGAAGTCAGCCGCACAAGAAGTCATGGTGATACGAAAGGAGTTGGGAAACCTCGCTAATTGGCAAGGGCCAGCGTCTGCAGAAGCTGTTCGACTATCAGAAACGATTGAAGCAGTGGCAGACACATTTTTGGCGAAGATCAAGGGCTCTGGTTCTAAAACTTATACTTGGACCCTCCCAGTGAGGTATAATATGGCAACCCAGCCAATAACAGCACCTGGAGATGATCAAATATCTATACAACTAACCCACAATGGCAAGGGTTGGGAAATACCGACGGGAGACATCGAAGCAGCCTTGTCCTTGTGGATGTACTCTATCAGGAAACAGGAACGTGTTCACGACCGGAGGCAAGAGTCTGAAAATCCAAACCGCCAAGACCGTAATGCTGCTAGGTTGCGTTCTAGGGGAGAGAGAAAGCTCAGTTTAAGACTGTTCGGCCCAAGGCGCTTGGAGACGCGATTAGTTCGCGATCTTCAGTGGTGGATGCCAGAGGCTGCTCCCGAGATCTTGATACTGGAGGATATAGACCAGTTCAAATCCGCACAGTTGATTTCCGATGGACGAGTTGTGGGTTTCACAAAACAGCAAGGTCTGGATGACAAACTCAATGATAACAGCGTGCATTTATTTAGACGTATAACAAATCCCAAAGAGAGATCTGCAGTAGAATCAGAAGATACCGAGTCCGGTACTATGAGTAGCGAAGACAGCGAAGAAGACGAAGAAGATGAAGATGTGGGCATCGATATCAACGGAAATTCGGAACAAGTCAACGACGATACAAAAACAAGGGGTACTCTTGCAGTAGAGTGCTATGATGCCTTGGAAAGACTTTGCTCCAGAGATCTACTTTTTGCTTTCATCGTTGCAGTTGCTAGGTCACCTAGATTCCCTGTCAGGAAGGCGTCAACTTCTGTTGCAATCGACTACACTAAAGCAGATCAAAATTGGATGAAGCCCAAGTTACAGAGCAGTGATCTATCCAAATTGGCACAGAAAATGGAAAATAAGGGTTTTGGGACATTGTCAGAGGCCTACTTCGATCTCATCGTGCCACTCAGCCTTGAGAATAAACTCCCCAATGTCGACGTCCTGATCGAAATGGCGCAGAAACAGGCCCAAGAACATGAGCTGTCGCAGCAATGGAAAGGCCTGGTAGATGTTTGTTCATGGCTGCTTGGTCTTGCTACGAGATTAGACCCGGATAAAGATAGGGCTTGTCCTCGGGCCATAGCCATATGCCTGGATATTTTTCGCCGAATGGATATTGCCAGAAACCTACAGAAGGCAGAAAAACGATATGATGAAGGTGAACTACGGCGTAACAAAAAAGAACTCGCGAAAAGGCTTGCTCGTGCAAGATTGACAAATCTATCGCTCTTTCATACATTGATAGGAAGTGGAGACCCTAAATGGGATACGGACATTCTCCAGGACCAAAAGGTGCTTCAAGGTCCTCCTGTCACAGGCAATGAGACTACTCTCCCTGGAAGCTTCGGGGTGACTACCACACACATGGTTGCTCTATCATCCAAAGACGACCTCGGTTGTTTACGTGGGTATGAAATCAAGAGGCAGGATTCTTTTGACTGGTTTCCAGTTCATTATCGTGTTCAGAATCCTCATCCTACGGACCAGATTCTTTTTTACAAATTTGTACCTCGACTTTCAGGCTTTGCCGAGCAAGCAGACTTTAGGGGATGGACCGTTCTGCATTATGGTTGCCTCCGAGAAATGTCCTGGGATATATTGAATTTCCTATACGGCACTCAGGTTAACATAAATGTTGTTGGGGGTGATAGCGTCATACCGATGCATTGCGCTGCGAAAAGAGGAGATATGAATGTAGTTAATGCCCTTATTCGGAACCCAAAGGGATATGTCTGCGAATCGCAAGGCGGCAGAAGGTACAGAGATCACAACGAAAGAGCCCCAATTCATTGGGCAGCAGTGGAAGGGCACGTTAAGGTGACCGAAGCATTGAAAGCTGATATCAATCTGAAGGATCGCTTTGGCTGGACACCTCTTCATATAGCTGCCGTACATGGCCATGAGGAACTGGTCAAGTTCATCACTAGGAAGACCCATGCGAACAAGGACCTACAGGATCACGACCTCCGCACGCCGTTATACCTAGCTGTTGAGCACGAGAAAGATCAGGTCGCAAAGGTGTTGCTGGAAGCAGGCGCAGATGTCAAAAGAGCATCGATTACTGGATCAACGCCGCTTCATATAGCATATACTAAGGAAATTGCACAACTGCTTCTCGAAAAGGGGGCAGAGATGAACCGCACCGACAACAACAACCGCACGCCATTACGTGAGGCGATTAGCAGAGGGAGGGATGAAGTTGCTCGTGCACTGCTTGAGGCAGGTGCAAATGCGCAAGAAGTATCAGAGGGAGGAACATCCCTTCTTCATGAAGCACGTACCAAGGAAAGCGTAAAGTTGCTTCTCGAGAAGAGGGCAGAGATGAACTGCACCGACAACAACAGCCGCACGCCATTACGTGAGGCGATTAGCAGAGGGAGGGATGAAGTTGCTCGTGCACTGCTTGAAGCAGGTGCAAATGCGCAAGAAGTATCAGAGGGAGGAACACCACTTCTTCATAAAGCATTAACCGAGGAAAGCGTAAATCTGCTTATCCAGTTTGGAGTGCAGGTAGATCGTACTGACAATGACCAATGGACCCCACTACATCAGGCGGTTTCAAGGGGAAATTATGAAGTAATGCGTGCACTGGTTGAAGCAGGAGCCAATGTCAACCTCCCCGTTAATAAGGGCTTCACTCCGCTCCACATTGCAGCTCAAGAGAAAGAAAAAGAAATGGTCAAGTTCCTTCTCGACAATGGCGCAGATACCATTGCATGCAATGCATATGGTAATCTACCGCTGCATTCGGCGGTGGAAAGAAGCGACATCGACACGGTGAGAGTATTCGCGGAGCACGATAAGGAAGTAGGGAAGCTAGTTCTATTCAGAGACCGGGAGGGAAATACTGCGCTGCACACTATAGCCTGGAGAAACATTAGGGGACACATGCCAATTGCTATCTTAGATGAACTTTTGGGTATGGGATTCGACGTCAATGTGAAAAACAACAGGGGTCAAACCCCGTTAGATACTGCTCGTGCAAACGAGGCAAGCGAAGAGCTGATAGATGCACTCTTGAAGGCAGGGGCAAAGAGCGGTAATGATGTCTATGATGTTTGATATAGGTATTGGTTCGGGGGGGGGGGGGGGGGGGGGTGGTGAGGTATGTAGGGTATATTTTGGAGATTGGAAGAATGATGAAGAGCTAAGTCTCTAACCTAGTACACATACATACTGTACCTAGTACGCTACGAATTTATAGTGTGCCACATTACACATTACACCGTACCTGTATCTAGGTAGCCGGGGAATTCTTTTCCAGAGCCCCTTACTTAGGTACATTCCTCCACCTTACGTCACGTTCTCGATTTAATTTCATTCTCGGAGAAATACAGTAATAAATACTATAACTCCTCATGTTCCGGTGTATTTATTTGTGGGACCGCCAGGAGGGGCAGATTTCAGAACTTGCCAATGTTGTTCATCAGACTTGTTGCTAATCTAGGAAGTTCACATAGTGGATGGATTGTTGGAGTATAGTAGATAAATGAACTTCATGTTGGTTAAGTTACAATGTAACTGTAACATCAACTATTCTACATACTACACGACCCAGAAATATTAAACATACCAGACCTAGGTACTGAGTTATTTCTCAGTCAAGCCCATATCATATTCGTATCAATTTTCTTCTTACAATTCCTACACCCTAGACTGGGTCTTGCCGGCCGCCATAATGGAGGATAGAGTGTCGCAACTGGTGAACACGACCTGGGATGACCTCCAAAAGACTCCCGAGGACCAGCGATTCCGTGAGTGATACGATGACCCTTTTGCGACCCAGCCATAACCTCTTACACAGCTTGCCTTGTATATAATGAATCTCCTTCAAATACAACCTAGTCCTGAATTCAACATTACAGTGCCACCTCATACTAATAACTAACATCACCTAGTAATTGCCATAGCCGGGATACCAGGCTCGGGTCAGTAGCACTCCAATTCAACCCGTACCCCTCCCTCCCTCACACCAAGAAACCCCTCCTCCACTAACCAAACCCCCCCCCTCCGCCAGGCAAAACCACCCTCTCCCAAATCCTCACCAAAGCCATCAACGCGCGCCACGCGGCCGCGCACCCGGGCGCGCCCCCCATCGCCGTCACGGTGCCCATGGACGGCTTCCACCTGACGCGCGCGCAGCTGTCCGCGATGCCCGACCCGGCGCGGGCGCACGCGCGGCGCGGGGCCGAGTTCACCTTCGACGGGGCCGCGTACCTGGCGCTGGTGCGGGCGGTACGGGCGGCGCCCCTGACCCCGATCGCGGCGCCGAGCTTCGACCACGCGGTCAAGGACCCGCGCCCGGGCGACATCGCCGTGGCGCCCGCCCAGCGCCTCGTCGTCTTCGAGGGCAACTACGTGTGCCTCGACCGCGGGCCCTGGCGCGAGGCCGCCGCCCTCATGGACCGCCGCTGGTTCGTCGACGTCGACTTCGCCGTCGCGAGGCGCAGGCTCGTGCGCAGGCACGTGCGGGCCGGGATCGCGGCCGACGAGGAAGAGGCGGCGCGGAGGGCCGACGAGAATGATTTGGTCAATGGCCGGGAGATCGTGGCTGAGAGGGTGGGCGTGCATGAGGTGGTTGTGAGCAGGGAGGATGATGCGTGGGTGCATGAGTGAAGAGAGTGAGTGAAAAGGGGGATAGGTGAAGGGGGGGAAACATATCTAGGGATCATGTTCAAGATGGACACACGTTTTTTGGTGAGAATTTGTGGATATTTCTAAAAGACTACGCTAGGGAATGTAGACTGAGCAGAGAGAGAGAGAGAGAGAGAGAGCTAGATTCATGATATTAGCACACAGAAGAATCAACCGCCATACTGAGTACTATCCCACTGTTCGTAAGAAGGTGCTTCTGCTGGGGGGAGGGGAGTATACATTAGTACCCCTTATATCGGTTTATCCCATATAGTCTCCATATAAAGATACCTGCAATTCATGCATCGGCTGTAAATCTTATCTTATCATATCTTATCGGCCCCAGAAAAATTCCCTGCGACCTATAGTAATAAGGTTCAATTCCAATTCCAGGATGCGATTTTCAGACTTTACACTATTAAGTGGGAAAGATTCTTAGAAGACGTTTCTCCCCCTAGAAATTTCGGAAAGCTTAGAATAAATACCCCGAAATTGTCCGGTTTTCCCTAGAACCTCCAGCATGGCTGTCGACGAACTCGAAAGTCCGGTATCACCGTCGGCTGATCCCTCCACCTCACCCTCCAAGAAGCGCAAGACCCAGATCGACGAGATCGAAGTAAACCTCTCGCTGCCCGAACCGCCGTCCAAGAAAGCCAAGCGACTCCTCAAGAAGGGCAAGCCGCTACCCGAGAAGCCCAATAGCGATGACGAGGCCGAGGACGGTCTACCAGTGCCGAAGGCCGGCAAGGACGGCAAGCCGAAGCGCTCGGAGCACGGCATCTGGATAGGGAACCTGCCCTTCACGGTCACGCGCGTTGAGCTGTTCAAGTGGCTCGTAGAGAACTCCGGTGGCGCCATCAAGGAGGAGAACATCACGCGGGTCAACCTTCCCACGAGCAAGGATAAGAGGCCGCAGCACAATGGCGTCGAGGCGCCGAAAACTCCCCAGAACAGGGGCTTCGCCTACGTGGACTTCGATGCGGAGCCCGCCGCTGTAGCCGCCATGGCACTCACCGAGACGGAAATTTCCGGGCGCAAGGTGCTGATCAAGAACTCCAACTCGTTCGAGGGTCGGCCGCAGAAGGAGAACGGCAGCGGTGGTGATGCAACAGCAGCCAGCGGCGCTGCGGCCGCCCAAGGCAAGGACAAGAACAACAACGCAAACCCAAACGCGAGCCGCAAGATCTACGTGGGCAACCTATCCTTCCAGACGAGCGAGGAGGACCTGCGCGCGCAGTTCGACAAGTGCGGCGAGATCGAGTGGGCCAAGGTCGCCACCTTCGAGGACAGCGGCAAGTGCAAGGGCTACGGCTGGGTCAAGTTCAAGGAACCCGAGGCGGCGGCCTGGGCGGTAAAAGGGTTCGTCAAGATAAAAGAGGAGGTCGAGACGGAGGACGACTTCCGGGACGACGCGGAGGACCAGGAGGAGGACGGCGGGGAGCCGAGGGAGAAGAAGTTCAAGACGCGCAAGTGGTGGGTGAACCGCCTGCGCGGCCGCGAGCTCAAGATCGACTTTGCCGAAGACGACCAGGTCCGCTACAAGAAGAGGTTCGGGAAGGACGCGCCGCCGAGGGGCGACAGGGGAACGCCCCGGGATTCGCGGCGGAACAGCAATAGAAATGGACAGGCGGCTGGTGCTGGCGGAAAGGAGAATACAGAGGACGATCCTCCTGCTGCTCCTGTGCCAAAGAAGGCGATCTACGGAGATGCGAACGTGGTGTCGTATCTTAAGGGTTCAGTGGTCAAACCTCAGGGCAAGAAAATCACCTTTGATTAGGCATATGTGTATGAGGCGGTAATTAATACCTAGATATCTTAGATTGGGCTGTTCGGGTCTCGATGGGGCATTCTATCATCTTTTATCAGCGTGCATGAATGTGCTTTTTTAACCAGCTAAGCACCATGATCAATAAGGGTGATATAAAAGTCGCCTCGAAATATCTAAGGAGGGGAGAAATGGAATACTATCCATCGCTTGGACCTGGTGCTATATATGGTACTATTACTTTGTGATTTATCTGAATACAGTGAGGGCTGGGTTCAAATAAGTGAGCAAATCATTGGATAGGTGGATTTTATCTATAACAACTACACATTCCAACGGCCCCCCCTCTTTCACGGTTTCTGACTCTTTTCTAGGTTTAGAGAAGACTGGAACATAACTTCGGGATATTATCAGACAGAAACAGCCTGCCGATCCTAGTACCTCTCCAAGATCCACTGCCGGCGCTCCTCCGCGCTCATAGGGTTAAGCAGCGCAAGCTCCGCGTTCTTGACGTCGATGTACCGCTGCACGAACTCGGGGCCCAGCAGCTCAACGAGCTCCCCGTCCTCCGCCAGCGCCCGCAGCGCCTCCCCCAGGTCCGCAGGCAGCATCTGGCGTATGTTCAGCTCGGCCCGGCGCGCCTCGCTCAGCAGCGCCGGGTCCTCGGCGCAGTCGCCCCACGCGAGGGGCGCGCGGCGCCGCACCCCGTCCGCGCCGGCCGCCAGCAGCGCCGCGACGGCGAAGTACGGGTTCGCGAGCCCGTCGAGCGTCTTGAACTCCCAGTGCGTGCCCTCCACCTTGCGCAGCGGCACCTCGCGGTTCTGCGTGCCCCACGCCACCCACCGGCCCCCCGCCCAGCAGTGGTCCGCCACGCGCTCGTAGCTCGCCGGGCTCGCGCACGTGAGCGCCGTTACGGCCCGCAGGTGGCCCAGGATGCCCGCGTAGAACGCCTCGTACACCTCTCTCTCGGAGGAGGAGGAGGACGAGGACGACACCGACATGTGCACGTGCGACGCCGACCCGCACGCGTCCCCGAACGGCTTCGGGTGCAGCGTCACCCGGAACCCGTGCCGCGCCGCCGCCGCGTCGACCACCTGCCGCACGTGCAGCAGCGCATCGCACGCCGCCAGCGGCCCCAGCGGCGCGAGCGCCAGCTCGAACTGCCCCGGCGCGCTCTCCGCGTGGAACTGCTCCACCTCCACGCCCGCCGCCTCCAGCAGCCCGAGCGCCTCATCCACCACCGCCCCCACGAACCCGCTCCCCTCGCCTCCGCCCCAGCCCGCGAGCGCGCGCGCCCCGACCACGCGTGGCCCTCGTCGTCGCCGGAGCGGAGCGCCGTGTATTTCCCGTCGCCGCTGCCGCTGCGCTCGAGCGCCACGAACTCGATCTCGAAGCCGAGCCGGAACGCCAGCCCCTGCGCCGCCGCCGCGTCGACCACGCGCCGCAGCAGCGTGCGCGGACACAGCGCCAGCTCGTCGTCAGACTCGGACTCGGAGGTCCGGAACCAGCCGTAGCAGCTCGCGTGCCCCGGCGCCGGGCCCGGCCGCAGCGTCGCCCAGTCCGGGCGCAGCGCGTAGACGCCGCTGGGGCTCGCCTGCGGGATCAGCGCGTCGTTCTGCAGCAGCCCCAGGCTGGCCCGCGTGAGGGATATCGCGAGCGGCTTGCCGCCGCTGCTGCCCTCGAGCAGCGTCCGCTCCACGTGCCGCATCGGGAGCACCCGGCACTTGGCGCTCGACGTGTAGTCGTGCCAGTACACGCGCAGGTACCTGGTGTCGAGCGCGTGGAGCTTGCGCAGCACCGCCTGCGGGCTGCTCGCGCCGGCGGCGGTGGCGGCGGTGGTGGTGGCGGATAGCTCTGCGTAGCTCGGCAGGACGCTCGTGAGATGCTGCAGGTTGTAAAGCTTCTGCGCGTTGCCGAAGAGCACGTCCTGCACGAGCTGCACCGCCTGCTCCTCGCTGAGCTGCCGCGCGTGCACGAGCTCGCCTAGGACCTAGGTAGGTGGGGGGAGAAGATGTTAGAAACCGTTTCTTTCCATTTCCCCCTTTTATTCCACAGAAAGAGAAAAAAAGAAGGAAAGAAAAAAATAGGGCAAAAAAAAAAACCCAAACGAACCGTCTTCAGCACCGAGCGGACCTGCGTCGTGGCGAGCACGTACGTCTCGGGCAGCCAGTGGCCGTCGGTGCTCCAGAGGATCTTGGACCACGGGCTCAGCTCGAGGCTCTGCCGCACGACCTGCTCCTGGCCGTACCGCCCCAGCATCGGGAACACCTCGCCGACGTCGAGGAACACGTTGCCGTACACGGCCGCCAGGTACGCGGCCTCGCGCGTCCACGGCCAGCCCGCGTGCAGCAGCACGACGCGCACGCCCGGGTAGTCCCGCACGAACGCCTGCAGGTGCGCCGGCGACGACCGCGCCAGCGTGATGTCGCTGTCGCCGAGCCCCGTGTGGAATTGGATGGGCTTCTTTGCGGCGCCGTCCCGGCTGAGCAGCTGCGCCGTCGCGTGCAGCAGCACGTGGTTCAGCGGCGGCGCCTCCAGCCGCTCGAAGCGCCGCCGCCCGCTCCGGTGCGCGTCGACGATGGCCTGGAGCGCCGGCCCCGCGCCGTCGAGCGCCGCGGCGCCCCGGGGCGGGATGTCCAGACCCCCGCGGTAGCACACGATCGACTTGAACCCCGCGACCTCCGGGTCCGCGATCGCCGCCTCGATCTCCCGCTCGAACTCGCCGACGATGTCGTCCAGGCGCGTCGTCGCGGCGCCCGAGGAGGAGGAGGTGGAGACGTGGTTGTTGCAGTGCCGCGCGATGATGGCCTCGGCGACCACTTCGATCCGCACGATGCGCTTGCATTTGCTCCTGGTGAACTGGTCGTGCCACGAGTAGAGCTGCGCTTCGTCGTGCTTGTGCAGCCCGTCGTCCACCAGGATGGTCTCGATTCCCTCGAGGCAGCTCTTCACCCAGGCGTGGTACGACGTGGGCGTTTCGCGCTTCTTCTCGATGCTGCGCGTTACTGCCTCCCAGGTCTGCTCGCAGCCGAGTATCTGGGCCAGGTGCTTGACCGCACGTATGTGCGAGAGGCTCTGGCGCGTGTCCTCCAAGGCGGCTCCGCTGGCCTCGGTGGAAATCGCGAGCAGGGGCTGCTGGCTTAGGTTCTCCGGCTTGAGGAGAGGGTGAGCGTGGTTGTCGACAATCGGGGTGGTGTCGATAGCGGCGTTTAACCTCTCATACTCGAACGGCGCGGCCATGGCGACGTCCCAACTCGACCTTCCGCGGGAT
The DNA here is from genome assembly GCA_018398605.1 of Biscogniauxia mediterranea. Taxonomy (NCBI): domain Eukaryota; kingdom Fungi; phylum Ascomycota; class Sordariomycetes; order Xylariales; family Xylariaceae; genus Biscogniauxia; species Biscogniauxia mediterranea. The sequence continues at coordinate 288,512 of JAGXTR010000004.1, forward strand.
AAGACTGGATGAGCAGGGGTGAAGTATGAGGACGCGTAGTGTAAGTTGCACTTTATATGTACCAGACTTAAATGGAATAATGTGATCGGGGAGACAGTGTCCTATGTATTATCAACACAGCTGGTGCTTATCTCTGTCTTAGGTATACCGGCATGCAGTCGACTTCAGAGCTTGCGTGATGGATTCGTATAATGAATAAACCCCCATTTCCGGAAATCCTACCCTTAAATACCTAGGTACGGACTGGGGGTCCATCTGCTACCTACCCCTGAATAGAGCTCGGGGGGTTTTTTTTTTTTTTACTCTCCTGTTTCCCTTTTCTGTTCTTTTTCTCGAAACAATATTTGTACAACCAAGCAATGCTTGGTATAGAAAATTGACGATCTATACGGTTTAACGGCAATTGGTTTCAGTGTGCTGCACATCCGTTGTCTCGCGGTCGGAATTCGGAGTACCAGGTTAATTAATGATAGGATGCGTTTACCGTACTTATGACTATAGGCGAGGTAGGTTAGTTGTGTCTTGACCCCCCCCCCCTTTTGCCCATGAATAGCAAGCTACATATTTTAGATCGGCATCCTGCGCCGGTATGGCGCAATTTCAAGATGCGTGCTATAGATATTGACCAGGGCGTGTGATTGATTAATATATCAGTTTGTTTAGAAACTAGGTACTCTAAGCTTTTGTTTATTTAGTCGTGGTTTGTAATGACAGATCTGTTGTCAACTATAAAATAAATTGATTCTTTTTTCCTCGGGAAAACAAAATCTCTCCCGGAGCGGGGAATATGGCTTCGAATCTTCCCCAGTAACAGTGGTAGCGAAGCCGTATATTCCCTATTTTGGTCCTATTAATACTCGGTCAAAACATTCAACAACCTCTCTAAGATTTCATTACCTAGTGTGTTGCAATTTGGTTGCTACTACGCTTCTCCTTGTGTCGCAGGTCTGTACAATTATTTGGTGATATTGGTATTTAGCAGGTAACTCCAGTTATATTATGATCATTCTGGTGAGGAGGATATATATTGCCCTCTTTATTTTCAAACATTAGACTTCCTATATTTGAACATATTCTGAACTGACAATTAATCAACGCCATACCTTTGCCATTTTTGTGTCCTTCATGCTTGCGAGATCATACATGAACTGGTGTGAAACCTACCCGAACCTAAGAAAAAATAAAAATATCTTATATTCCGCCTTAACTAATTCTCTTCCTCGCCTTCACCACGGCGAAGCTCGGGCTCTCCAGAAAAGCCTCCCAGAACGCCGGGTCCTTCCTGACCATCTCGGCGTGCTCGTACGGCTCGACCTCGACGTCGCACAAGCCGTACTTCTCGTGCATCTCAGTCGAACCCGAGTAGCTGGCCGTCATACTCGAGACCTCGATCTCGATCGGCGGGTCCGTCTGGGCCCGGAACCGGTAGTGCACGCCGCCGGGGACGTCCGTCAAGTCCCTGTAGACCACGCCGTACTTGGCGGCCCCGTCCGTCCCTTCCGCCACGGACCGCGCGCGCGGGTCCTCCGAGCGCACCCCCACGAACCGGCCCCCCGGCTTCAGGTGCGCCGCCACGTTGCCCCACATGGCCTCGAGCTCCGCCGGCGTGTGCGCGTGGTCCATCACCCAGTTCGCCATCACCATGTCGTAGCCGCCGCCCGCGCGCAGCCCCAGCGCCCCGAGACCCTGCGTCACGTCCCCGTGGAGGTAGCGGATCACGCCCTCCCGGCTGAGCTGCGCCTCGGCCGCCCGCCCGAGCTCCAGCATCGCCGGCGAGATGTCGACGACGTCCACGGCGGAGGCGCCGGCGCGGACGGCTTGTCGCGCGCGCAGGCCGGTGCCGCCGCCGAGGTCGAGCACGGTGGCGCCGGCGCAGGTGCCGAGCGCGGAGTCGAAGAGCTCGGTTTCGAGGGCGCCGATGGGCACCTGCGTGAAGTATTTGTCGTACGCGCGGGCTTGGTCCTGGTATTCCCTCTTGAGCTGCTCGGTAGATGCCATGGTCGGTGGGGAGGGAGACTTGTGGTGCGATGGGTATAGGTTTTGAACGAGGTTAGAGAATTTGCATATGTTTTGTGGTGAGAAAAGCAGAGAGACGCTGGGGAGAGAACGAGGGGTTTACCCCCCCTTGGCTCTCTGCCGGCTTTATGGTATTTGATAATGGCCAGTGACTGCAGTCCTCAGTGTCTTACACACCATAGGATGCCGACTAGCTGGGCAACGTTCGTCATATATACCAAGAACTACCTGATTCCGTAAATCAAATAGCGGCGATGCTACCGAGATGTTATTTTGCAATCGTCCGCATCCCACCCAAGTAACCTTGGGGACCATCGCTGGGTTGCATCAAGATACCCTACTGTGACATCTTAGTCTACGCTTAGACGCCTTTCGTATAACATGTTGCGTCTGATTTAGATTATCAAAACTATTATATCCTCCAACGATAACAAGGAAAATAGATGCCGACGATGATAAGTATCAATAATGATAGGGCACGGTTATCGATGTGAGCCTATAACTATATAGCGACTAGATATCTTATATTGAAGAGCTCCGATCTAATTTTGCGGGATCTCACAGTCGCAAATGAACATATGTGATGAAAAAGCGTAACCAGTCCACCCCATGATTGCCTCTCCCAAACCACCTGTTACCTGTATCAATCTTTTACACAATCCAAGCTCTCCCGTCCCCAAACCCTCTCTCCCTGACATGTATATATCACCCGTACAGGGTGGGGCTCCCGCACCTAGCAAGAAACCCCGCAATCCATCTGGCGCGACCCGGAATCGTGACCCCCAATGCTGCAGCTCCTGGAGCTCGAGAATGTCTGACCGCCGTAGGAGAATGCGATGCTCTCGATGCTGCACGGGGTATGGTCGGCGATGGGATGCATGCTCACGCCGTTCTCGTTCCGTGTTAAATAGAGAACAAGTCTTGCCATCACCGATGTACTGTACTTGTTAGCTTTTGTAACATAACTATTTACTTTGAATGTAATACTAAAGACAAGGATTTGGACGACTCGGGTCTTACGGGAAGTACGAGACGATGGATCAGTATAATTTATGTATAAAGGGGTCATGTGTAATAATCAGATCTTGAGGGAGGGTTGTATAGTCATTATTTATAGCCGAAAAGTGATTGCTTTGTTCCAGATTTCCAAGCCCGTTTTTCGTTTACCTCTGTACTTTGAAAGAACCTCTTATATTTTAAGAAACATAACTATTCCCTTGTTACTATTCACGTAAGTGTTATACGTTATATAGTAGGTAAAGTATAAAGTACCGCGTTATAGCTAAATATAATCTTCTGGTAGTTGAAATTGCTATCATTGTCGGGGAAAGGACAAAATCGCCTTATAAACCAAAGGATTTGGCTAACTAGATACTTGTATTGTTCACCTCTAGTATTCTGTATAACTTGCCTAATACATCCATTATAGGGATGGAAACGCTATATCTTGTCTATAATTCATCGCCTGGCTGCCGGACACGGCATATGCTGTCATGGAAAGGAACACAGCACTGCCGGGACCAAATGGCGCTTCCTTAATAAAATAGGTAATTACATTATTAGTAGAGCCGGGCTCTCTTGTCCATCGCACACAAACGAACGAATCAGAAAGATGTTGAAGATCATAATGAAACAAGTTATTATTACATTGTTAGCTAGATGGTTGCCGTTCTTTCTTTCCGGCCAATTCGGGACCCACCCGGACTGTAGCCGGTGTGGGTACGGGGAACCCCTAGTGGCCTTAAGCCGGGGCAGTCCGGCGTAGCGCCCCACATGTGTGTATATATAAAATTGGGGCATCTCCGTATCCCCTAGAACAATGTCCGTTTCTCTCTCGCTTTTAGACCAATAGAATGTTGTTTGCCCTATAACACCATATTGCCCCTTAAACTGTAGGTTAGGTAATCTTTATATTTAACTAAATCAACTGCCATTCTAAAAAAAACTTATAACCCTTCCAATGAGGCTGGCCAAGGGAACACGACCTCTTGTAGAGGACATCTATCAAAAAAGCACAACCCATATATCCAGCGCCTCGTGAATAGTCTAGGTAGCGGTGAATATCCTAAGTTATCCGAGCCAACCTCCATGGTGACATGTCTGTCGAGGTCATTGCGGTCGAATATGCCCCAATTGTCGTTGTTCTCGGGGCAAAAGGAGGTAAAAACATATTTGGGAGCCTTGAAGGCAGCCCTCTCCGCGGTACTTCCAGCCCACTCGTTACGGGAAATCGGTGTGCCTTGTCTAGCATTTTCAACGATGAAAATGGCACTTGCTCTTCGCTTGTTGAATATGCGGGCAGTACAAAGAGTCTTCCCTTGGCCGATAGCTTCTGCGATCATGATTGCCATCAGAACCTGCCAGGCTTTCGAAAACGTGAGATGTTCCCTAGCATCATAACGCATCTTAATAAATCGCATGAGTCTATCATGTAAGTAATCCTCCCCTCGACTCAGGAGCATTCTGGCAAGTTTCTTTAGCCGCATCCGCTTGATAGGTCCTAATCTATTAAGTTGTCCCATTTCCGACCAAGAGCTGCGATGAGAGCTGCGGTGAGAGCGGTAATGAGAGCGGTAACGAGAGCGGCGAAAGTCCCTCCTTGATATGAACCCTCCACATTCCCATATATGACCTTTTGTTTGCACGCCTTCTTCAGTCAGCCGCACCTCGTTAAATCGACACCCTTTGTTGAAAGTCAGGCCCTTCAATAAGTATGGTGGCGGTCGGAGGTTCAGTAACTGTGTCTCGAGGAACTTAACGACGGTCGAGGACTGTGCGTTGGCGATATTGAAGTTAGCAGTGCGGTGATTCGCCAGAATCTCCCCGTTCAAGAGACAGAGAGCGAGCATTGCCAAGCTCAAACTATGTCCGTTGGCCCGCAACTGCGCACAATTCAATCGGACGGAATACTGGCAGCAGTTAGCCGCGATAGTCAGTCGTTCCCAGGATGTCATAAGCTTCCGGGCGGCAAGGTCTGCAATAATCCTTGGTGACATTGACTTGGGTGCGTGGCTTTCACCGCGTGGGCCCCGCCTTTGGAGCAATACCGTATACTTCCCAACTCTTTGCAGGATATATCTGGAAGGTGGCCCTGATGAACCATATGCAAGGCAGAGTTTCGTCGCCTGGTCGTAGAATCCTGCGGAAGGAACACACAGCTCTCCATCGAATGATTCCAAAACATCGGCTGACGTGTTTGACAGAGGACATTTTATGAGTAATACCATTCTCGTACCGGCTCTATAGTTCTCTTGAAATGTCCATGCTCTCTCGAACCACGTGTCGGATACAATTTCTTTTAACAGCTTCAAGGCTCTGGAGGCCTGATTTCTGGTCGTCCACGATGAGAGTCGAAGCCTGTCGCCATCATCGTACACGAGCTTTCCAGTTAAGATATCGACGAGAAGTTTCCGCTCTTCCGAGGAGTTAATAGTTGTAGCTAGCAGTGCGACTGGGAATTCGCTCCTGCTATATACCCGGTCCATCGCATGCATGCCTATTTGTTTAGCGTTTCCTTCTTCTTGCTCGATGCAGTGCTGGTCAATCCACAGATATCGAACTCCGCGGTAGGCCATATATTTCTTGACACGAAACAAGACACTGTCCCTCACTGGGGACGGTTCAAATACACTCGAGCCTCTTTGCTTCACTCTGTAGGCCCCGTTACTGCGATCAGTCTCTAGCGGCGAAGGCTGCCATGTGTAGGACAGGGCGACGTATCGTGACTCGGAAGCGTCAATGTTGCATCGGGACAGATATGTGCTCTCGGGGCTATTGAAATATAAACATTCCAAATTCCGGATAAAATCAAGTGACTTTTCCTGTTCTATCAGAGCTGACTGAATTCCCACCAGTTGTGTCGTGATTTTGCTGCCCAAACGACTCCTCCTAATTTCTGAGAGCGAACAATGCATGTCGTCAGAATCTTCTGGTATATGCGACATTTTCAGGTGTTTTATATTGGAGTGTTGAAGTTCTTTTGATAGGATTTTTTGTCGGCCTGTGAGTGTGGTAAGATTGTTACTATAACCCCTCTTGTCAGGAACCTGAGTGGTGCGAGGCACCTAGCCGCTGGAAAGAAATTAGGTACCTAAGGTATCAAGTTTTGTTGCCCGGGAGACTCAAAATACCCCTGATATAGACATAAAAAAGAATTATATGCTGTGTAAAAGGGTACATACTGCTTTGTACTCCCGGGTTCTTACAGACTGCTCCTAACACTGTGTATCTCTTTGCATAGCGTCACATTTATATGCTAGATTCTGCAGGTCGTCTATATTGCACAACCTGCAACCTGCAACACACAACCAACATAAGCACATCGCCTAGTTGGATCAACAGACATACACCAGCCAGGCAATAGATCCGGTCAATATCCACTTGATTCCCATACAATATCTTAACCTCCAGAAGTATTATCTACAGGAAACTATCTCCGAATTTTGAGTATACAGGGTCAAACCTCTGCTCGGTGGCCCACCTCTACTCACGTACTGTTAAGCTATCGCTCATGCCACCCACTAACTCATCTACCCTGGGGGATAGCCAGGATTCCACAACCACTACCACGTCAAGTAATTTACCCATGAACTCCAATATTCTAATACTATCCCGTCCTGATTGCTAATCTATTCAAGACCATGGCTGGGTAGAGATCCGGTCGGCTGGCTCTATGGGCAACGGACTCTTTGCCGTAAAGGACATACCACGAGGCGCAAGAATTATAGCTGAACCGCCCATTCTCCGAATTCCCACTTCGTCCCAAGACCACCAAGATTTACCTGCATTCTGTAATGCATTACACCAGTTACCGAAAGCCGAGTGGAAAGACCTAGACCAGCTATTTTGTAATCAGTCACACATCACTCCTGTGACGCGTGACAAGATTCGTCAATGGTACAGAGATCAGGGCATTACCGACTCTGATGGGGAGGTTCTCAAGGGCAAGAAACTCCAGGATGTCTCAAAAGCTACAATCAAACGGTTCGCCATCTTCCTCACGAACCGAGTCGAGATGGGAGTTGGAGGCAAATATGGTAGTGGGGTGTTCTCGCTCTACAGCCGAATAAACCATTCGTGCGTTCCGAACGCCCACAACTCATACAATCCCAGCATTGGACGTCTCACTGTCCACGCGATACGCGACATTCGTAAGGACGAGCAGATCACCGTTGGCTATATCAACAGTGCATGCCGGACTCTTCAACAGCGGAAAGCAGAGATCGCGCCATGGGGGTTTACATGCAGCTGTCTAGCATGCACCGACCCATCGATTGATAGGATGAAGAAGCGCATGTTGGAGCTGGACCAGAGATTGGCTGTCTTCGATTCACCTCTTCGACAGATGATGGCAGGTTTTAACCCATCCTTATTCGCCCGCATGCCACCTCCCCCAATGCCAAAAACCGCAAACGAGGCATTGCAAGAGGCGGAAGAGCTCGCAAGCCTCCTGAAGGAGCAAGGATTGGATGGAATGGATCTCTGTAAGACGTACGTTGCTCAGCGTCTTTAGACGTGGTAGTACTCTGCACCCATTCCTGCATGATACTAACAATTGACTACCTTTTAGATATCGCGACTGCTCTAAGTTCAGCCTCGAGCTAGGCGATACTGCGAAGGCCCTGGAATATGCTCGGAAGGAGCTCGATATCGAGCGATGCATTATTGGAACAGAGACGGCACACTTGCGTGACGATATGTACGGTGCGGATTATTGGCTTGCGCATTTGACACAGCTAGCAAAAAGTCAACAGTAGCGTAGGGCGCAACATCTGAGTGGTGTGGTGCATAAGACCCAACCATAGCTGCGTAAAGAAAAGAAAAGGAAAAGGGGAAAAGGGAGGAAAACCTGTAAGGGTCTTGTCACGACGCGCTTGGGGCACTTGCATTCTTGTCATACAGGGATTGGAACCAGAACCATCCTCAATACTTTGTCTGATATCTGAGAATAGCTTCTCTGCTCCTAAAAAGGGGCAATACCTACATACTGCATTATATTACTCCCTGTTCCTCTACATCATGACTTTCTATCAGTTCCTTACATGATCCCTTCTCAATTTGCCCTCATCTTACTGCTTGCTATTAAGCCAAGCATGGGAAATCTTGACAATTGGAATCTGAGAACCAAGATCTACATACAGACATGAACTGGATCGTGCAAAGGCGGCTAATATACAAAAAGACCATTGATATGTAGAAGCACAGCAACGGCGTATACGGTATTATACCCCATCGGGGGTAAACATCTTGCCTTAATTATGAGGTAAGGAAGGGGTGGCGTTATGAGGAGCTATCCGATATATTGTTTTTATAAATAATAACAGTACCTAATGAGTCTTCGACCACCAGTAAACACAGTCATTCGGGCTACCCTATTCTCTACACCCGCACATAGTAATGATATGTTATTACAGCCCCACGCACCAGAAACGCCTCAAAACAATATATACATCAGGAGTAATCAAACAAAGTAAGAAGTGCACATGCTAGTGAGGGCTTGCCTACATAGCTCCAAGAGATATGTAACAGGTTAGCGACGACACGCGTTGACGCAATTAGTCCGTATCTTGTCGCCCGTCGCATCGCCCCAGTATAAGCCCATCTGCTCGAACGTCGCCATACAATCCCAGAAGCACTGGACGATGTCTCCATGTTGTACCATTTCCTCGTCTGATGAGCTTTCGTCGTCGTCGCTGCCTTGGTCCGCGCCGCCTTGAGTTGTGTCTTGCTGACCCGTGCTCTGGTCCGCCGCGCCTTTCTTGTTCGATCCGAAAAAGCACTTCACGATACATGGGATGGCCTTCAACTTTTCGCCGTGCCAACACGCGGTTAAGCAGCCGTCGCTCCGCGGCTGGATGCCAGTGTCGAGCCATGGCATGGCGAGGGCATCATGTGCGAGTAGAATGAAGATAGGAAACGCAGTGATAAGCTTCATGATGTGAGGGGAAGGTTCCAGAAAATCGATTTTTTTTTTCCTCCCTCGAGGTTTGCTTTGGTTGTCGCTGGCTGTCTACGTATTAAGTAGATTTCCTTCGTTCCCTTTTTTCTTTTGCTTATTTTTTAATCGTGGCGAGGTTCTGTCAAGGAGAGCAGTATCGTAATCAGACTGTTTAAACTTTCCAAGCTAATATGCTCCCTTACCCCTCTTATATAGATGCGAGTGCTGAGTCCTGACTGCGTTGAATCGTGAATATGGGGTGGTGGCTGACTTGGAGTTTCGATCTAGTAATATAATAACTAGGGTGTGCTTACGAACCTGAAAAGCTTTATATACCAAACAGAAAGTTACCTGGTAAAGGATGAAAGTGGGTATGGTATAGTAAATGACTTTTAACATGTTGGACATATATGTAATTAGATATATATACCTTCTGCTAAACTTCAGGTTGTTTTTAAAGGGGGGGACATATAGATTAGCTGCCTACCTAGGTTGCATAGTTTCTGGTAGTATCGTAAACCTTTGATTCTTATCCTGATTTAGGAGGCTTTTAATATGATCATGAATATAACGTATAGAAGATAAAGAAGAATATACACCCTCACATAGCCTTCTGGTTTAATATTTTCGTAGGAATGGTGATCCATCTTCCTTCTTGAATCTCGTGTTTATTTAAGGATGTGGACACCCCACTCAATCAGCCACCCTGAGGTTTTTCACACTGACACCAAATCCAGTATCCATCACAAGTCAGCATCTCCTCCTTCAAGCTGCTCTCTAGTACATTAGGGTGCAAAAATTCAGTCGATGAACAATCAGCAACAACTCCAGATCTAGAACGACTACATGTAAGACGATGAGGGGAAACGATGAGATATAATCCGCCCTATTTAAAGAAGCGATTTTCCGGTCTTGGTAAGCCGAGATGTTCTCGCAAAGTCTTCCCCTCATAGTCGCGACGGAAGAGGCCGCGGCGCTGCAACTCAGGCACAAGTCGCTGGGTTACATCGTCGAGACCTTGCGGAACGAAAGGGAAAACCACTGTAAAGCCATCTGCCCCTTCTTCAGCGAGCCACCTCCCCATCTCGTCCGCGATCGTCTCGGGGGTTCCCACGAACGCGAGCCCGGCGTACCCTCCGTATCGCTGGGCGAGCTGACGAACCGTCAGTTTCTCCTCCTCTGCCAGCTTCAGCACACCTGCCCGGCCGGTCTTGCTCGCGTTGGTCTCAGGTAGGTCCGTTGGCAGGGGCCCGTCAGGGTCGAAGCCTGACGCGTCGGCGCCCAGGACGACAGAGAGTGATGCAATGGCACTCTCGTAGTGGACAAGGCTATCGAGCTTCTGCCGCTTAGCCTTAGCCTCGTCAACTGTATCGCCGATAATGATCAAGGCAGCCGGTAGGAGACTGAGATGCGACGGGTCCCGGCCGGCAGCCGCCGCACGACCCTTTATGTCGGCGTAGAGCGCCTTAGCCGCAGCGAGATCATGTGGCGAGCAGAAGACGACCTCGGCCGTCTCCGCCGCCAGCTGCCGGCCCGGCTCGGACTGGCCGGCTTGCACGATCACCGGCCAACCCTGCACCGGGCGGGCAATGTTAAGCGGGCCCCGGACGCTCAGGGTGGGACCCCAGTGGTCGAGCACGTGCATCTTCTCCGGGTCGAAGAAGATGCCCGTGCGCTGATCGCGTATGAACGCGTCGTCGGCGAAGCTATCCCACAGGCCGGTCACGACGTCGTAGAACTCGCGTGCCCGCTTGTAGCGCTCGCCGTGCTCCAGGTGCTCCTCTCGGCTGAAGTTGCGCGACGACTCGGGGTTCCCCGTGGTGACGATGTTCCAGGCGGCGCGGCCGCCGCTGAGGTGGTCGAGCGACGCGAAGCGCCGGGCTACGTGGTACGGCTCGTCGTACGTGGTGGAGGCGGTCGCCGCTAGGCCAATCCGCGATGTCACGGCCGAGAGTGCCGATAGCAGCGTGAAGGGCTCAAACGAGGTGACTGTCTGGCTACGCCTCAGCGCCTCCACCGGCATGTTCAGCACGGCGAGATGGTCGGCCATGAAGAAGGCATCGAACTTGGCCGCCTCGAGCTTCCGGATGAAGGTTTGTAGGTGTTCCAGGTTGAAGTTAGCATCCGCATACGCACCCTCGTATCTCCATGCGCCGGTGTGTAAGCTCACTGGCCGCATGAAGGCTGTCAGGTGGAGTTGCTTAGATTGCGGCATTATGAAGTATATATTCAATGTTCCTACTTTTGATATGGAGCGAAATTGGTGCAGTGTATATCTATGTCTGTATATGGTTCTGCGTGGATGTCGTAGCAAGACAACGGTAAATAATAAGGCTCGACATGGTTCTTAATACCGGAGACATACAATTCATTTATAATGGCCTTCATTCTTCGCTACTAGTACGCTCTAAGTGGGTGATTACAAATGCAATTGTGTTCTCGATCACGACATTCTGATATCGCATTCCGATTTGTCGGTGCACATTACGTGACTTCGGCAACTTAGAAAGCACCCCCTCTCCATTTTATCAGTACTAAATCGGTGATAGAAATCGAAGTGTATATCTTGTAGTTGTTCATTCCTCGTTCTTAACAGCGTTACCCTTATACTGTATTTAGGCCTTGGGATTAATATTCGGAATAATACGTACTTACCTAGGTAAGTAAATAGATAAATATGAGTACATTCACTTGCTTATCTTATAAGTGCGCACTTGGCAGCCCACTTACGTTGGTGTGGAATAAGAGTCAACTGCAAACGATAGGAGCCGCCGCCATCGTGACCATTCGCGAAGACAGTTTAAATATCTTAGATAGACAAGCACTGATATTTACAATACATTAAAGCCTTCAAAGTTTGCTAAATTAAACAGTCATAAATACAATTTTCTTCATATATAATCCTGACACCCCTCAATTTCTTATTACATCTCTCCCTAAAGATGATCCAAGATCTACTATGCCTTGTAGTTGATAGACTTTTCAAATTCACTTATCAGCCTTTCAAGTTCTCTCATGTGTATTATTCCACGCCACAGGGCCCAGAACAACGCCCACTAGGGCCTACATCAACCAGGGGAGAGAGAGGACTCCCTTCATCCCCCCCGATAGAACTACCATCCACAACCGCTAACGTATCCACCCCCATCTTGGATACACTAAATTACACCAAAATTAAAAAAACACTACTATTTTAACGCTTTATTTTTTAATAACTATATTAAATAAAAAAAAAATAAAAAAATAAAAATAAAAAGTTTAATAATTATATATTTATATAAAATTAAAATTAAAAAATTAAAAAAATTATAATTATATAATATTAAAACTTTAAATATATATATATTTATTTATTTAATGTAAATATTAAATAAATAGTTTAAATATTAAATATTATATAATTTTAAAATAGTTTTATAATAATTATAAATTATTATATTATTATAATTTAAAAATTTAAAAATTATAATTTTAACATTTTTTATTAATTTTTTAATAAATAATTTAATAATTTAATAAAAATTAACTTTTTACGTAATAATTTAATAAATAAAAATCGGAAAATTATAAGCTTAATTTTATTAAATAGTTTAATTTTTAACGAGTATTTTAATATATATATTATATTACGTAATTATTTTTATATTATAATAAAATGCGTTAAATCTTTTACATGGGTGTTTTTATCCACCAACCAGCTAACCTAGCGCGCACGGGCCAAAAGGAAAAGCCCTTTATAAGGGCCTTCCCCCCCCCCGTGTAAGGTAAGGGATTTTCTTCCTCGTCACCACACTTTTCCACCTCCCACGAGGAGGTGGTTTTTTTCACGGTGGTCGGAGGTGTTTTACCTCCCCCTTTCTCCCCTATTTCAAAACCTTTAGGTATAGTTAAGCTCAGTGCCACATACCTTAAAGCCTTAAAAAAAAAAAAAAAAATAAACATTATTTAAAGCATAAGTTTAAGCAGCTATTAAGTCCTAGTCGTAGCCAGCTGCGCATAGCGCACAGCTAGGCCTCAAAAAAGCTTATACTTTTAACTAAACCTAGGCGTAGCTAAGCTTAATGCCACACACTTAAACCAAGCTTTTAATACATACATTTAAACTATTTTTTTCATACTAGCTAATTATAATAAATAAATAAGTGTTTTTATCTATTAACTAGCTAACTTAACGCGCATAAGTTAAAAAAAAAGCCTTTTATAAAAGCTTTTTTCTTTTTTTTATATAAAATAAAGGATTTTTTTCTTATTATTATATTTTTTTACTTTTTATAAAAAAGTAGTTTTTTTTATAATAATTAAAAGTGTTTTTTATTTTACTTGCTATTTTTTAATTTTTAAAAGTTAACAGTGCTTATAAAGTTAAAAAAATAAAAAATAAAATCGTTAAAAGTAATGTTTTATTTTTTACTTTTAATACTTAAAAATATAAGCAACTATTAAGTTTTAATCGTAGCCGGCTGCATATAGCGCACGGCTAGGCCTTAAAAAGGCTTATACTCTTAGTTAAACTTAAGCGTGACTAGGCTTAATGCCACACGCCTAGGCCAAGCTCTTAATATATGCGTTTAAACTACTTTTTTTATGCTAGCTAATTATAGTAAATAAATAAGTGTTTTTATTTATTAACTAGCTAACTTAACGCGCACGGGTTAAAAAAAAAGCCCTTTATAAAGGCCTTTCCCTTCCTTTTATGTAAAATAAGGGATTTTTTTCCTCGTTATTACACTTTTTTACCTTTTATAAAAAAGTAGTTTTTTTTACGGTAATTAAAGGTATTTTTTATTTTACCCGCTATCCTTTAGTTTTTAAAAGTTAACGGTACTTATAAGGCTAAAAAAATAAAAAAAAGATCGTTAAAAATAGTGCTTTATTTTTTGCTTTTAATATTTAAAAGTATAAGCAGCTGTAACAGACGACGGCCTAGGTGCGAATCAAGTACGAATAATGACTTGGAATCAAAGCTGAAAGTTAACGAACAGGACTAAAACTAACTAAACTACGACGCCGACAAGGGTTTTTTATAGGGGCTGCTGGCCCTGTAAGTGACTAAGCTTGGGAGGAGCTCGGCTCCTTACAGCAGCTATCAAGTTCTAGTCGTGGCCGGCTGCGCATAGCGCACGGCCAGGCCTCAAAAAGGCTCATGCTTCCAGCTAGACCTAGGCGTGGCTGGGCTTAGTGCCACACGCTTAAGCCAAGCCCCTAATACATGCGTTTAAACCACCTTTTTCGTGCCAGCTGGTTGTAGTGAATAAATATAAAATTTACTGTAATTTTAAAAAAGTGGGTCGAAAATTATATAGGAAATTTTATATACTTTATAATATAATATTAAAAAATATTATATAATATAATATATATATTAATAATAATATAATAATAATAATAAAAAGTTATTATTTTAAAAATATTTAAAAATAAAATTTTAACATTTAAATTAAATAAGTTATTTATATTTAAAAACATAATGTTTTTTTAATTTTTAGTGTAATTTAGTGTATCTAAGATGGGGGTGGATACGTTAGCGGTTGTAGATGGTACCACAAAATAAACTCATATAGCAGTAAATCAGCAAAGACCGGCAGGTAGCGGCCACTGATTAAGGAATAATAAGCCCACGAGGCAAGGAATGGCTTCATAACTGTATATAGCTACACTTATAGCTTGCCACGTCCCATACCCCTAAAGAGGTCGCCTGGAAGGGCTCACGCCCCCCTCGCTCAGACGTTAAACAATACAACAACAACAACAACAACAATCATGTGTATTATTCTAGGGATAAAGTGAACGGATGCTCCCCCTAGTTTTATGAGGCTGTGGGGGACAGGAGGTCTGCTTACAACTCCTAAATATCATAGGTACTGCTTAGATTAAACCATAGCTCTGAAAGACAACGAGGGCAATGTATTGATATGAAAATCAGCATATCAAGTATTCCGCACATTGCTTAAAGCTATCTTTACAGAAAGCCATCGTGATATAAGTACAGCTGTTCCCTGTTCTACTAGTCCATACGACAACTACATTTACCAACTTACCGCCCCTTTTAGGTAATTCCGCAGCTTGGCACAGGGCTTTCAACCACTACATCCTCCGTGTATTTAAGATCACTGTTACCCTTATAAACCTTGAAGTTTAACTGATTTGTGGTATTGTCTAGCGCCTGTATCATAGTCGGTCTATGAAGAAACTGTGCTTAGAAGGGATACACGTCTTGTACCAAGCTGCGAAATTACCATCAAAAAGGTGGTACTATTAGTTTAAGGGCGATCCATTCTAATTATGTAAATATACCCAGTCACACTCTCTCTCACAGCCTTATACAGCTAGGGGTGTGTTCCTGTTCCCATATCCCTAGAACGCTATTCCCTCACATTCGTCCCATTTCAACAAATTTAACTCTACCCAATTATCAGCATACCCATTGATATTCCAGAATATATTCTTCCTTATTGGAATGACGATATTATACAGTGTGTAATGTTTCTGTCGTCTTATTCTCTATTATGTAGCGTCTACAAAACAAATATTCAAGAGAATTCTCGGGGAAATCTTAACTTCAAAACTATCTAAGAGTTGAGTATAGACATAAATGAAACCATCAATATGTCCTGATTTGCGTAGCTTAGATTGTTTGAGTACAGCCCCTGACTCCCAATATTACATGTATACTTCAAATACATTAAAGGCTGTGCCGATTTACGTGATGTTATTGTCTAAATGGTAGAAAAAATCATTCATTTGGCATGTGACACTGTCAGAAACCAAATACTCTCGTCATGACATGGTGCGGAAAAATAGATGGAATTGCAATAGACAGTCCAATGGTGATGTTGATTAAACAGAGACGATGTTTTAACACAAGTAACATCAAAAAGGATGTGATTCACGTCAAATCTCGAATAAACCAATTCTGTTAACAAGGTACCTAGGAGTAACTATGTTCGAGTAGGTCCGGTAATGTCAACCCTACAAGTATAGACTATACCAATACTACCTTCCAACAACGCGCGAACAACAACAGTTTTGCTTGGCGATGCGGCATCTCATCCTACGACCAAGTTCCGTTTGCCGGGCCGAAATACCCCACGTCCGGCATCGGCAACCACGATACGCCATTGTTGTCGGCTGTGTTCTGCCACCTAAAATAGACCATCAGCAACGTTGTTGACTCACGACACCTTTCACCTTCGAGCACGGATGAGTGGAGAAGAGAGAACGACTTACACTGTGTTGCCCCACCAGTCGGGGAATTGGATGTTCGGCCCATAGCTGATGGCGAAGAAAATCACGATACCGCTGATGGCGAGGCCCGTATCCAGCGCAGCAGCGAGCACGTAGTTGTACTTGGTCCACCACGCGTAGAACCGGTTGTAAATAATCTTGTTAAAGACGAGGTTGACGATATACCAGCTGCTGTAGTTGATGCCGGTGGCTGGCGGGACGTTGTACGTGCCGACGAAGATCAGCGGCCAGTTGATCTTGCGGACAAAGTCCTTGCGTGTCCATTTCCACACGTAGTAGGTAATGGGCGGCAGGAGAAGTCCGATCCAGAAGAAGTGCAATAGGCCGCTGTAGATCTTCCCGACGGAGTAGAGGCGGCCGGGACCCACGAGACCCCAAATCACGGAGCTGCTATACACAGTGCGGCCCACGGGACAAGTGAAGCCGTTGGGCTGGTCCTCGTCGCAGATACCTTCGACATTACCGAGCATCCACTGCAACATCAGGTAGTTAGCATAGGCTTTTGCTGGGCATAAATGAGAGACTAGGCGTTGGAGAAAGATGCTAAAAATGTAGACATCTTCAGATATTTTAACAGAGTTCAGAAGCAGAAAATAACCTTACCAGAGTGACGCCGGTCTGCGTGAGGGCGCCGAGGACAGTTGCAAGTCCCTGGGCGAAGAAGAGGGTTCGCGGCGGGATCTTCAAGTAATGGCCCAGCTTCATATCCGCCGCGAAGTACAGACCCTGGCCTACGACATCAGTTGACAGGGTCTTGAACAGGATGTTGGCGATCGGCCGGCCCTGGAACATGTATCCGCCTATGAACTCGGACAGGACGTTGATTTGGTTGGCGTTCACGTTCGTGACGCCCTGGATCATCCCGCAGGGGACCATGTAGATGGCCGGTATTATGAACGCCAGCACGATGCCGTACGCCGGCAGTCCCGTGCCGTACACCTGGGCCATGGCAATGCTCATTCCGAACACCACGAGAACAATCGCAGCCCACCACCACCAGGGGACCTTCCTATAGGTTTTCATGAGCCGCGCGTGGATATCGAGCTTCAGAGACCCGCGGAGCGCATGTTTTATTTCATCCCAGTGGAAGAAATAGACGTGTGTAAGAACACTACCCTTGGAAATCAGCGAGTTCCCTTCTTGTAAAACCTCAAAACAAAAAACAAAAATCGGTACTCACCTAGTAATCGACGCAAAAGACAGTCCGTAAACGAAGGCGAATGTCGCCGGGAGGTAGGGTTCTGAATATGCCGCGTACTTCTCCGCGTCGAACAGGTTGTTAGTGATGATCTTCCCCGTATCGTAGATTTGTCCAAATCGATCGTAGACATCTGCCGTGCACAGGGGCAGATACGACGTGAACCACGTGTTTGTGTAGTAGAGAGCGGGCGTGATGATCCAGAAGAAAACGACGAACCCGCCAAAGACATTGACGGCCGCCCAGTGCGGGCTGAGGAGCGGGTTCGTGTTATACGCGATCATGGACCAGTCGAAGGTCAGCGGGAACAGGCCCAAGCCCGTCACCATGCCGAAGACCTGGTTGACCGCCACGTTGTCCGGGGCGATCCAGCAGATCCAGGTGAAGTAGCTCAGCCCGGTGAAGATCAGCCCGGGGAACCAGTACCACACGAAGGCGACGAAGCACACGACCATGAAAAACTTGATCCGCGTGATCCTCCACCCGTCCGCCACCGCGTTAGCCCGGGAGTGGAGAGAGCTCAGCAGCGCCACGTTGCCGAGCACGCCCGGCCAGATCATGGTGGCCGGCTGGACGAGCAGCGCGCCGCAGAGGCCGGCGACGCCGTAGCCGCACAGCTGGCAGCAGATGACGGCCATGACGGCGAGGCCGGTCGGCATGTCGAAGCCGTAGAACCGGGCGGCCTGGATGAGGTTCGTCGCGTCGGCGGAGCCGAACCCGAACGAGACGTTGCTCATGATGGTGACCAGGGCGTGCTCCTTGACGTTGAAGTGGCGGTCGGGGTTGAAGCGGCTGATGGGCAGCATCTTGGCCATGATGACTCCGAGCGGGAAGGCGAGCAGCTCGGCCACGAGCGACACGATGTGGATTCCTGGGTAGCGCAGCGAGAAGAACTGGTTCACGCCCGCGCCCACGAATACAAAGACCTGCAAAAAAAAAAAGTGTTAGCAGATTTTTTTTTTCCTGTTTTTCGATACTATCATCGTCGCAAAATGTTGTTTGTTGTGTTTTCTTACAATGCCTAAAAACCAGGCCCTGAACGTGTTGACCGGGATGCCGGGATCGTCTGTCTCCGGCACGACCGCGCGCACGGCGGGGAACGGGCTGGTGTCGGCGTCCCAGTCGCCCTCTTCCTCCGCTCTGGAGAGGATGCGGCTTATGTCTACTTCGAGCTCGGTCAGATGACCGCTCGTGATGTCGATGTCATGGTTAGTTACGAAGCCTGGCGCGACCTTGGATTCGGCCGCCAGCTCATCGCTGGGCTTCTTGTCGCTGTCGGACGCCATGGAAAGGAGGGCAACTTGTCGTCGGGAAGACGAGGGGGGGAGGAGGTAAGACAAGACAACGCAAAACCAGATACTACGATGGAGCAACGCTCACGCGGTCCTGCATCTTTTAAGTAAGGGAAGCTCCCCTTTCTATCTATCTATCCTTTATCAGAGGCATGGTGGTAGCTGAGATTAGTCGTCACCCTGTGGAGCTCGCAATCGTTCGCTCGCATCTGGAACATTGGGGTGGCACATGTACTTATCGTATATCATGACCAACCCTTGTCCCCCTCATCCGGTTTTGTATACTGGATGCTACCTAGTACATCCGGGATGGGGTTGGTCGATTCAGAGGGACGATAACCTAGTGATGTTACGCTGGAGATACCCTCATTTGCCGATCGTCAATGATTAATAAGATAACTAAGGTTAGGTAATTGCTAAACCATGTTTATCGCGGGTCTATCAGTGTTTCTTTACTTTCCTTTTTGGGAAAGAATTCGGCCCCGGCCCCGGTTTCGTAGTGTAGTGGGGTGTAGTTCTGGTAGTATATACCTAATCAGCTTCATAGTTGTAGGTTAAACGATGGATGTTATAGGGTCTGTGACATGGAATACCGAGATTTCTTCAAGCAAACCTTCTGGCAGCGTCGGTAGCCTCGACATCAGCTTATCCCGGTCTATTGGGATCTCTAACGTAATCAATTTGAGCTATTAACTGGCTTAACTATCTCCAATTCGAGATATTTTCTTACATGTAGTTTGTGGCCACAAACAGTAGTGGTTTACTCATCTGCTAAAGAAAAATTGAAATTGAAAAGGGGGGGAGTCCCCTATACAGAGGAAATGGAATACTAGATTTCACCTTCGCCTGACTTAATTATCAATAAATCTACCGCGTGAGACAATTCCTATACGCCGAATGCTTGACACACGGGCTTCAGTATACCATGTGCCGAAAATCAACATAAAAGCACCATAGATACATAGATATTCCTTCAATGAACCGGTGAGAGTGTGCGCATCACCATGATATCCCTCAGAACTAGAACCAGAACCAACTGGGTCATCGCTGGCCGTCGCCGTCCCAGACGCCTCGCATCCCTACGCACATGAATCTACAACCGATGCGTGTATACAACACTCTCTTTGGTGACCGTTCCCTAAGCAGCCGGGGCACACGTCAAAGCCCGCGTCCCACAACGTCCGGCGTTCGGGTGAGAAGT
The DNA here is from genome assembly GCA_018398605.1 of Biscogniauxia mediterranea. Taxonomy (NCBI): domain Eukaryota; kingdom Fungi; phylum Ascomycota; class Sordariomycetes; order Xylariales; family Xylariaceae; genus Biscogniauxia; species Biscogniauxia mediterranea. The sequence goes on from JAGXTR010000004.1 coordinate 308,401, forward strand.
CAGCAGAAACCTTCGGATCCGAGGCTCATTGCAGGCAGAGAGCACGCTTGTCCGTCCCGGAATCCACACCGATTACGCCGCCACTTTCCCATGCCATGTCCCCCCTGGCATGTAAGTTGTTGGTTGGAGACATCCATGTGGCCGTTGACGCGCTAGCAACGTCGAGAAACGCGGCTAAGTTCGCCTGGACGCCGCAGCCCGCGAGTCGCCAAGATGTCTTAGCCAGAGCTTGTGAAAAGCTTGAATTGTCGTCGCCCTCTGTTTTATGCATGTGATGACATATTATTATTAGGTTAGACTTTCAACCGATCGATAGATTAATAGACGGGATGGTCGAGCCAACCAACTGCACATGGATCGGACCCATTGATGCAGAAATTACATATCCCACCCCTGGGGAAATGGGGAAGACATAAGCGCATAGATAGGTATTTAGCAGGACTACATAACAATGGTACACTTGGCACGTTCCTCATATCGAGAGCAATAAAAAAACATCAGCTCATTCTACTCAACGAGAGGTCATTGTCTACCCGCGGTGCCTACGGCCTTAAAGGCACTACCCCGTAAACATTCCATTCCGCAACGCGGACACTAACTAGAGTAGGATGGGAGATGGGGGATATAGGAGTAACTATGTAGTACATAGGTAGTCGGTGTAAGCCGCGCCGCGTTCGACTGTTACACGATCGCCGAGGATGAGTGAGTCCGCGGGAGTCAGCTGATGTAGGTATGTATGTAGTATAGGAACGTGCCCGTTCCAGAGGTGGTCCGTGACAAACGCCGTAGGTCGTCTTTCACTCGGGTCTTACAAGCAAAGCTACCGGTGTCAGCAGAAGGGGCTTTTCCATTGTGTACTATTGTGTACTCTAGGTATATGTAGCCTTAATAGTGAGAAAGGGACGATAGCCTATGTACGATCATGAGCTCGGATTCGCAGCTGCTTATTACTTATCGCAAAAGCGATACCGCTTATGCTTGCTAGCATAAACGTATATATCATGCTATGGACCAGGAAATATTTCTACAAGATAGATATTTTGAAGTAGACATCCTGTGAATATACACTACGGCTGCTTCTTGTAAAAAAAAAAAGTGCCTGCCGGAAGCCGCGGGCGCTTCGTGAGATTGTAATGCCGCATCCACTGGAACACTCTACCGCCTTGTTCATCAGATTGATATTAGACATTATCTTCCAATTTTGTTTATATCCAAGACTCATTCTACAAGTAACCTCTAAGTATCTTCAAGAATTGTAATATTAAAACCCCCTTGTCGGCCTTTTTGCCGTCTTCACATTCTCCTCTGGGATTGCCCCTGCTGCCCTCTTCCTTACATTCCCATTAGCATTACTCCGTTTCATGGTCTAATAGTCTCTTACCGCCAACCAACATGGTCCAGCCATGTTTACTGAATCGATTCCGCGTTGAGTCGGAGGAATGGTTATGTGTTGTTGTTCGCTTGCTACCAATTCCAAGGAGCCCTCTCAGACACTGTATACCGATTGTTCATAGCCAGCGAATTTCACCTGTCTCCCTTCCTCTATGATCCTGTTGTCCGATTCCTGACTCCATTGCCAATATCTCCAGGCTCTCTTTCCAACCTCTAGCAGAGATAAGCCGAACAATGCAAGGGCCGTAGTTTGCCCAAAATCCCAATCATCCTCTCTCTCGGTGCCCTCAAGCAGAGGTTGATTAGCTTCTCTCACCGTCACCATCATGTAGGCGTGCAGAATAAATTGCAGAATGGCGGAGATAACAAGCGGTCTCCTCAACTTTTGGCCACCGAATAGAGCTGCGACCATGAAACCCTGAAGTGAGATCCCCGTCACAGCAACATAGAATATCTCGGTATCAGGCGCCTCGGTGCCAGCATCTGAAGTGCCACGCGTCTCATAGCAGAATCCAGGCTCGAGAGAAGTTTCGTTCCATTTCAGAAGATGGGTGATCAGGACGATGGTGAGAGCAAAGAAAAAGATAGCGTAAATATACGCAGCAATGTAACGTAGGGATAAACGATGCGGAGGCTGGCCCAGTTTTTTGTGACAGAATGTCGTCCAGATAAATGCCACGATGCTCGAGACGCTGTATATGGGAGAACGTGTTAGCGTGAGGACGGTTGATGCGGTAAGAAAGAATTCGATGAATACAACGTAAATGGGAGAGATAACTTACCCGACGAGGCTCACCGTGTCGAATCCTAGTCTCAGATGGTACACTCCGATATTGTCCTGCTTGGTCCATATCGTAATCATGTAGGCAATGCCCAGCAGCATCTGGGAATCGTTCCCCACCATGAGTATCTGTGAGAAAGCCTTCAGTCGTTTCCTTTGGCGCCTGTACAACTCTGTTCCTTTCTCATGCTCGATCTCGAGGCTTCCGGTACGTGACAACAGGAATACGTAGGTGGTGATAGCCAGCGAGAGGAAGGCTTGGCCGGCGAAGGAGACCATAACCCCGAGGCCAGCGATGTCTGGGAAGCCCTCGCCGACGGAATCGCAAGTGTTCTTCAACTTCTCGGCCTCAGCGACCGATAGCCCCTCGGGGACTGGCGCTTCGACGGATGACCCTTCAAAGAACGACATGGACGCTGGGGTATAGTAGAGGCTCTGCCTCGATATAGAAGGTTGGTTGTCATCATTCCGGAAACAAATACTACGGAAACCGGAGTGCCAAGCTGTCTTTAATAGCTACGCAGGGAAGCAGTGGGCTCCGTACGATGGTGCCATGGGCATCCGCATTGTAGAGCCGCACGCTCGAAAGCCTTACCCACATTCACAAGGACGATCTGAATACCGATGAGACGTCAATGCCAAGGCTATGACAAGACCCGAATCCCCAGGCGGGTAAAGGCGTGCCAAGCAAGATACTCCAAACTAGGAAGAAAGGGGGGTAGAGGAGGGCGATGAGATCAGTTGAAACATCGGGTTCGCCAAGACCGTTGAGGTCGGAGTCGCTTAACCATCTGAGCATGAAACGGAGATCTACTTATCTCGTAGGTTGCCGGCTCCCGAGCACTGTTGTCAGGGGCGGAAATTAAGGTACTCAGCCAGGAACGTTATAAGCGCACAGACGCCGCTGTCAAGAGAATCACAGCCTCTCATGCTTTAGTTGCAGATCTTAAACAGCCAATCGCATCCGCGCCGGGAAGACTCTCATACGATCCCAACTGGGAACTGACAGGCTGGTATGTTTGCTGGCTGGCTGACTGTCTCGTAACCATCAAATGAAGCATTGAGGATAAGTCTTTCCGAGAATAGATAGTGGGTTTGGTCCATTATAGTTCCACTAAACGGGCTGATGGAGACTATCAATGGATTCAAATGAGTCAATAGGTGCCGTGCTATGCATAGCGATGTTTCGCAGGTTTAAGTAGTTACCCACCATCGATATTCGTTTACCTCTTCAAGAAAAACCTATCCACTCTGGCAGTAAGATATATACCAAAGAGGAAACACGGAGTTGATAAACAAAGCAATGAATGTCTACTGCCGTTGAGAAATTCCGGGTCAGGTTTGCGAGAGATTGTTTCAGGATTAGGTATCTTCAGAGAAAGGAGGCGGGAGACATAGAGAGAGACAGATACCTAGTAGAGAAAGAGAGGGAAGGGAAACATCAATACGAAAGAGAGAAAAGGGGGAACCTTGGGTAGGTACCTCAAGACTAGAGAGCAAATCAAGAACTAAGTTTAACTAGGTAGACGCCATTTCCCGTTTCAAGGCTTGTTAGACTGGTGCCCGGCAGATCCTTGTTAGAATTTACAACTTACTCGCTCCTGTCAGTTTATATACCTACGTGTTATGTAGCGTATAATCAGTTAACCTACGTCTCCGGCCATAGTCAGAAACCATCAATATGTCTAGGTTAGTGTTCTCAAAACCGGTTATTCCCGTCTGAGACAGCATACCGACTACACTATTTTACTGCCTGCTACAATTATTAGACATGATGTTGAAGATTCTTAACCTAGTAGGCCCGTTGCCCTACGAATGAGAAAACCCTCATTTCTTGCATGTAAGTAGGTAGTGTGTAACATAGTTTAAGTTCAAGTATCAGTTTACAGGTTAAACACCTAGCATTGAACACATGACTAGCGTTAAGTAAATGCTTATACGCAGGTTAAAGTACCCATGTACCTAGCGTAATATAAACGTGTGTTCCCCGGCCCTTCCGCCCTGCCTGACAGAATCGAGACCCTAGGTAATCTAGAAGGTTCAATGTTGCATGCATTGGGAGGTAGGTATGTACGTACTAACCTAAGTAGTTAGTGTACAAAAAGTAAGGCAACTTGCAGACCCCGAAATGCCGCTGCATGACTAGTAGCTTAGGTTAGCACATTATGCAGGTAGGTAAGCAGAGGATGTATGTAGTACTACCTACTAACCTATTACCGGCCTTCCGTACATAGGTACCTCGTCGCTCTACTTACAGCTCCTTTTTTTTCTTTTGTTCTTTTTTAAGGTTGTATTACTACACATCGTCAGTCTTTCTTTTCTTCTTCAAGTTAACAAAGAAGAGCCTCTGCGCCAAGAAACCTCAGTGCGTTCACGTAAATAAAATTATTATCCAAACATGTCCACTCCAGAACCCCCAGCGGCGCATGTAGGCGGCAAGTCGCCTCATACCCCGATACTACAAGAAACTGAGGATCTGCCGTCCTTTTACTCCCCGCGATCGCGGCCGACGCCGGACCGCGATGACATGCAGCCGCCATCACGAGCCGGTCGCAACGGCGAATTCTCTCTATCACCCCTCCCTCGCCCACAGCCTACCTCAGCCCCCTCCTCGACTTCATATCCCGCTGCTGCATTGAATTCCGCCGACCAGAGCCAACCCCCTCCGCCCTCTCTGCTCTCTCCCGCCTTTACCCCGCCGTCCACCCCCGGCACCGCGACACCCACTGCCGAGCCCCGCGGCGTTCCCGTAGACTCCTCCATACCCTCTGGTGGCTGCGGCACCAAGCGGCCACGTCTCCTCGAGTCTCTGCCCGAGGTGCAATGCATCGTGCGTGCCCGCATCCCCACCGTGTCGGGGACCGAGATGTTCCTACACCTATACACAAATTCTGTCGACAACAAGGAGCACCTGGCCATCGTGTTTGGCACTCACATCAGGAGCAAGTCGCTTGACGCACCCAGAGAAGGAGAGACCGAGATGGACCGAATGGTTCGGGGTGCATACACGGGGCGCCTGTACCCGGGGCGGACGAAGAGCGGCATGATAGGACCCTCGGCAGCCGAGACATCGGCTAGCACAGCCCCGGTACCGGGCAGTCCGCCGCTAGTACGCATACACTCGGAATGCTATACCGGGGAGACGGCCTGGTCTGCGCGTTGCGACTGCGGCGAGCAGCTAGACGAAGCTGCCCGGCTGATGTCTCTGCCGTCGGCCGCCAGTGGGGGCATTATTATATATCTGCGACAGGAGGGCCGGGGCATCGGGCTCGGCGAGAAGCTCAAGGCGTACAACCTGCAAGATCTGGGTTCGGATACGGTCGAGGCCAACCTGCTCCTACGACACCCAGCCGATGCGCGCAGCTACGGGTTGGCGACGGCGATGCTGCTCGACCTCGGACAAGAAGAGGTGAGGCTGCTGACAAATAACCCGGACAAGATCAGGGCAGTCGAGGGCCCCAACCGAGAGGTCCGGGTGACAGAGCGCGTGGCCATGGTGCCCCTCAGCTGGAAAGGCAAAGGGGGTTTCAAGAGCCGGGAGGTGGAAGGCTATCTGAAGACTAAGGTGAGCTTTGTTTTCCTCTTTATATCTGGCCCGAGAGGGTCTAATATGCACTCCATTTTTACTTCATTTTTTCTTAGACTCGAACTGACGTATCATGATGGGTTGCAGATCGAGAAGATGGGCCACATGTTAGAGATGGGCAGCTGGACATCCTGACACGTTTTGGACAAGACGGACGTGATTTTATCTCTCAAAATTTCCAAATCAAAAAGGGCCACAAAAAGGGGGAACGTGACATGTTCATATATGTATAGGCTGTGTATAAAGCATGATTTTAGAGGCATGATATCTTGAGGTGTATGAGTAGGATTTGGGCTCCAGTCCTGAGCTGGCTGTGAATACCTGCCCGTCCTTCTTACCCCGCTAGCATTGGGGGTTGGTAGAGAGGGTTATACGAAAAGGAGAGGTATGGTGGCATTACTAAAGAAGTAAGCATCTCGCGAGGATTTATATGAGAAGGCTGAAGGTCCTTGACATAACATCTTTTTTATTTTCGTTTCTTGGTTCAACTCTCATTCTGGATCCGGACCGGAAGACAAAAGCAGGCAGCTCTTTTTTTACCAGGAACTTATCATTTGCTGCTTTGGAGTTCAAATAGATAACTACATAGGTACGTGGTCACGCTATATCGATTACATATATTTTATATTCCTATCCTGGTACAGTACATTAATGAACTGGTCCCTGCTTGTCGTGCTTATCTACTGAATATCTTCTGTCCAGCGAGACAACCTTTTTAAAACAAGAGCAATATATTGTCTTATGATGTAAAGGTGGAAGATACATACTAATGTAGGTAGGTACGTACCTACGTACCTACACCCCGCCAACCCTTTGCAGTTAGGTACAGCATCACATAATAGAGTAGGTACATGTCTATTATGTATGTACCTAGGTACTGTAGGTCTGTACTGTATGGATGTACGTATGTATGTAGGTATGTAGGTAAACGACCTCCGCGATTTTATACAGGTAACCACGTGGTAACTTGAGACATGCCATGTGGTAGGTTAGGTATGTAGGTTAGGTACTACATAGGTAGTGCACTTATCTATGTAGTGTACATACCTAGTAGCTATCAGCCCCGCACGGGATAGGTACCTAGGTACTGCTGTACGCTAACCCAACTCTCGACCGCCGCCGACTTTTAACTGACCGAACCTTGAACCATCTTTTTTTTTTACGGCGCGAAGTGAATCGTGAAAACGCGACATCCTCCCACCATCATACAACGTATCGCGTTTTCCACCCACATGCTGGACTTAACATCGCTCTCGGTACCTTGCCTGTCTGGGTAAATGCAGTCGATATCGCGAGTATCACTACACTGCATAGGTACCGATTACTTACATCTACCTACTTGATATCCCCTATCCTCATCTCCTCCCATTCACACCTCTTCTCCATACCTCCAGGCGCCCAAGAACCCAAGGCCGAACTTGGCCACGGCCGACAAGGACATGCGTCTGCGTCTGGTAGTTCGCCGCAATGGCCTTCCCGAGGCCCGCCTCATGTGGAATGTCCAGCTCGAGAACAACCCAACCATAGCGAACCTCCTTGAGCAGTTGAACGAAGATGTGCCCTTGGAGGGTGGCCAGTGGGGCCTAGAAGACTACGTCGTCGAGCTTCATGATAGCGATGGCACGAGCTTCGAGTGTCTGCATTATCAGCCCGTGCGCAATGTCCTCAATACCGACGATACAGTCTTGTATGTTTCTCTACCCCTTGCAACCACGCTCTCATGTACACTGCCGGCCTATGCTGATTCTTGCCCATAGCGTTCGAGCCCTTAACAAGGACGACTCTAGACGTCGGCGCATAAGTGGACGATACCAGATCTCTTCGGATGGAAGACGCCTGATTGATGGCGTTCCCTTTGGACGTCACCGTCTAAGGGCATCAACCGGCCGGCCCCCATTTACATCCCCCCCGCGAAAGCGACCTCGACTTACACGTGAAGACGAAGATAGAGACGACGATAACGACACACCGATGCTTCTACTTACCGAGAGGGCAACCACTCAACAAGATCCCCCCCGTGTTAGATTCGATACCGGAGTTGAAGATGCTGATAGCGAAGATGGAGAATTTGAGGGTGACGACCAACCACTCGATGAGACGACCTCTCAACGATCGGCACCCGACGAGGATATGGATAGTCGTCACTCCGACGATGAGGACGACATGGATTCCCCGGACGAGGAGGATCTTGCGCAGGAGCTTCGTGAGCTAGAGGAAGAAAACGCGGATTTCAACCAAGAAGAAGCGCAACCAGACCAGTCTCCCGAAAAGCAAACTCTAGATCTCACAGCACTAGACAAACTCACCGCCTTACAAGCCGCATTTCCTTCGGCGCCAGTGGACATCTGCGAAAAGATACTGATGACCTGTGGGGGCGACTTGAAGACAACGTATGGACATCTAGTTGATGGATTTGAGCCAAAGCTATCCGAGTCCGCCCTACTGGCCTGGCCCAAGGTGGATAAACCTTCTAAGCCAAGTGATCCGCCCTCGCAGATATCCAGCTCACTACGATCAAGATCAAAACAAGTGGATAAGCCCGTGGAAGACGCTGGAATCACTGATGAGGCTGAGGGTGAAGAAGGCGACAATGATGCAGTCCCTGCTTTTGTTTCCCAATACGATTACCGTGGATTGCCTCCTGGGTCGATCACTTCAGGCAAAGGCCTTGTGGAGATGGCTGCCATTGCCGCGAGGGAGCAAAATAACAATTGCAACAACGAAGGGGAAACCGCTTCCGCGATGCTTAATAATATCAAGTCGAGCTCAAAGGAGGCAATCGAGGAAAGCGAAGACACAACATCCAGTAGTGGTACAAGTTCTAGTTCCGAAAGTGAAGAATCTGAGGACGACAGTGATGACGAGGATATGAGCCTATCTGATTCTAGTTCCGACTCGGACTCGGACTCCGACGATAGTCACCATAGTGACCCCGAGGGTGGTCTAGGTGAATCCGAAGATCACGAATCCTCCGACTCCAGTAGCGACAGCGATGAAAACAGTCATGACAGTGACAGTGGCCCCGAAGAAGTATCTATCGGCAAGTCCCGAGCAGATATTAGCAACAAGCTTCGCAGCAGTCAAAATGGAGATGAAAATTCCGACGACAACTCAAGCGACGAGGAGAGCGAATCTTCTTCCAGCAGCAGTTCAGAAAGTGCAAGTAGTCACGATGAATCGAGTTTGGCTACAGGTAGAAAGTATATTCCCCCAAGGGCATCTACCGGATTGCAGTCGACTCGCAAGCTGCATGGGCAAACCAACAAGGCGGATCAATCTGTTGCATCCAGTGTACAGCCCGCGCCATCCGTACCGGCCCCCCCCGGAGCTGGTAAAGAGAGCACTAAAAGCCGTAACGCCCGTCGTAGGCTTGCCAAGAAGGCCAAAAAGCTAGCACAAGAAACAGGAATCGCAGGCCCAACGACAACGATGACGATCGGGGGCGCCGAGGCATCGTCGCATGAAACGGCTCAAAAAGAAAGCTTGTTCGAAGCTAAGCGGAGAGCACTTCTTGAAGCCATTGCTAATGGCGGCATTGAAGTTGGCCCTGGTTCAAAAATCGATTCCGGTGACAGCGGCATGTCAAAAGTTACATCAAAACGAAAACGAGAAGATCAACAGGATCTACAATGTCAAGATCAGTCCGAGCCACGTAGCAGCACACCCAAGGAAACGACACCAGACGAAGATGCATCTACTATTTCTGCCCAAAAGAGACGTCGCATTGACCTTGGAGTCGGTCGTCGGCTTGTTTTCGGGGCCCTTGGTCTTCGCAACCCCAAGTCGAAGAAGGATGAAGACCAAATACGAGATAAACTGATGGAGGACGTTCGGCCTGTGGTGAACCCAAGACTCGAGAAAGACAATGCAGACGCTGAATTGCTAGGGCAAATAGATCAATCGGCAGTCGAGGAAGACCCCGATCTTTGGAAGACCAAGATTAATTATCGCGCGGTGGAGTGCTGTCAGGAAGGCATCGAACTCAGCGAGCCTCCATTTCCGTTTGTTCAACGATGGGACTCGCAACAGCAGGGCTTCTGGCCTTCGAAGAAGAATAAGCGTGGCGGCCGGAACAAGCGAGCCCAACGAAATCAAGCCGCCTATTACGAAGACGATACCCGCTCTAACAGGAAGCATGATCTGTCTGAGGAATGGGGAGGTGAGGGCTATGACGTGACGTTCAATGGCATCGAAGATACCCATAATACTGATAATATTGAACTGAACTACGATGACGAAGTCCCTCAAGATCAGGTAATGAACGATGATGCGAGGCACTCCAGCCAAAATATGGAAATGGAGGATTTACCACCCGTACCATTGGACCCCTCGGTTCTCCCTACCCTTCGACCTGGGGAAGCCCGGGTAGGAATGGTCATCACCTGGCAGAAATGGTCATGTTCATCGGCAACGAATTGGCAACCACAAATATCCAACGTCAGTGCGGTTGTGGTCGACGTCAAAGACGATGGTGCCGAGTTAAGGGTCTGTCTCGCTAAGAGGGACCGCTATCTTGATGGCAACCCTAAGCAATACGATCCCTATACAGGGCAACGAGTATACGGCAGATTCGAGGCACCAGATCTAGATGATGATGATGATGAAGAAGCTGAACAGGACGACGAGGGCTACCGGACGCTCAACTTCAGCGAGATGCAGGATCCTAGAATTCTCCAGCAGCCTTTAGATGCAACAGATGATGCCGGGATAACTAAGCCCGTTCAATCTACAGAAGCTCCCCGAGAAGGGCATGATTATCAGGATCCAACTACGTCGCCAAAGCCTAGTGAAAGAAAAGCAACACATACAGCCGATACTGATAAACCCTCTTCCGTTAAGGTTTCCGAAGAACGAATTGGCTCTGCCAATCGACTGGGTTCGGAAGCTACAAGTAATATACCGTCCCATCAACCTGGACAAGGTCAACAATCAGCGAAGCCATCCATCTCAGACTTCTCCCACCTCGAAAGTCCTTCAAGACAGCTTCACGAGACGGCTAGCGAAGCTTTCAGTGCCTTGTCACAAGATCATTATACTATAGAAGTTGCAAGAACGGGGAGTGATCTGGACGCAGAACCACGAGATAGTGCACAAGATATCCCGGATGCAGGCACAGTTAGTGCGGGTAAATCTTCGCCGGCCAATTTTGAAATCGAAGACGAGAACGAGGTCATCGTTGGGACACCCAAAGTTATACATCACAGGTTAGCGGCCCCTTCAGTTGCGAGCAGTGTTCAGAGTGGGCGCCAACCGGATTATGACATAGGAGTACATGACGAGCCAGCCTCGTTTCGAGTGACTGAAGATGGCATCTCAACCGTGCTTGGCGAAAATCGATCGAGCATCGGACCTGAAGATATGACTACGCCGATACCCACACCAGCTCCCGAAGCTAGGACACCTAGCAAAGAAAAAGTGAAGAACGAGGCTTCTGTTATAAACTCGTCACCCGGAAACCCGTCAACGCCCGGATCTCTATGTTCACTCAACTCAGTATGGTGCACAGCAGTTACGTCGCGCAAGACGCAAAGTCCATCCAAGTCACAGGCGCAGGCTTTGTCGATTGAGCCATCGCAATCATCTCGGGCTTTGCGGGATTTAGCTTACGAGGACGCCATGCGCAAGCTCGATGAACTGTCAGACGATGTCCAGGATTCTTTGAAGGAGAACCCCAACCAGAGTCTCGATCCAAATGACCCTGAGTGGATGGATGAGGGCGGAGGCTCGGACGATGAGCATGATGTGGTCATCAAAAGCTCTCCTCATTCTCCAAGGCCCCTCTTGACAGCTAGGATTTCTCCGCCGCCCAGAAGACGAAGATCTGCACGACAGTCATCCCAGTTTTCCCTCCCAGCCGGGGCGCAAGTCTTAGAACTGTCCTCAGACTCAGATTCTGTAATTTTAGAAAGCTACCCTGACGACGAGGTGGACGGGACGTATTCGCCCAAGTCGGAGGGTCTGCCCAAAGGCGACGGGTGGGTGAAGAAGAAGAACAAGAAGAAAGGCGTGAGTCTTAGCCAGGCGACGAGGAGCTCGACGGCACCGTCGGCATCACAGCCGCTGCCCAGGAGTGGAAGACGGTACTTGTCGGCGTCGCAGGGTCACGTGCCGTCGTCGGTACCACCGGTGAACCTAATCTCCTCCATCCGGCAGAAGTCGCGGAACAAGCTGAGTGCCAGGTTTTAGATGAGATGGCATACGAACGTGAGCAAGCTGCGCATGGTTTAGGACCAGGTCTCTCTCTGTATCGTCAAATACCCCCCCCCCCAATTCTTGACTATTATCATTATTATTATTTCAGTGACTACCTAGCTGTACCGCTATTAGCACACACCATCGCGTATATATATATATATTCATTTGGCGATGTGCCGCCAGCTTCCAAGCTGTGTACCCATCCGCTTTTCTGCTACAATAAATACCTATGTATGTAATAAGGAGTAGAGCAGCGCCATAGGTTAAGGTGTTTTTCCCCCGCACATAGTAGTTAAGACTAATGGGACTGCTTCGCAATTGATGAGGTATATTTGATTCCACGTCGCTAACCTAGGTTAGGTAGCTTTAGGTTAGGTAGGTACATAGGTAGGTAGGCTTTAATACTGGATAGCTGATAGATTAGTAGGCTTAATTAAGCTGGCGTTTTACTTTATTATACATCAATAATCTTCTTGCTTTAATCCCCCTTTTCCCCCTTTATATTGATACCTCCTCCTCCTACTCACACACTACCTAGGTTAGGTACTTATATATAGTATAACTAGGTATGTAGGTAGGTAGGTGTTTAGGTTAAATAATCTTCAAGGTTAGACTTCCATTTTTCACATACCTACCTTACCTACCTACCTACCTACCTACTTACTTAGAGTACATAAATCAATACAGAACAGACCTGCTAAGTAGGTACTAAGATAGGTAGGTAATTTGCACATGAGTGGAAAAGCTTAACCTACCTACCTACGTAGGGTCGATGATGCTAGGTACCTACCTACTACGGTTTAACTAGACTAGACGGAAGAAAAACACGTAGGCTAGGTAGGTAGGTATGTAGGTTATAAATAAATAAATAAATAAATTTATCAGGGAGAATGGATGGATGGATGGGATAGGTTTACCTAGACATTGTTGATTGGTTTGGTTTGGTTTGGTTGGTTGGTTTGGTTGGTCAAGGTATTGGATTGGGGGCAGGGTAGATAAATGGGTTTTTTTTATAGAATTGGAGGTTAGGTAGGTAGGTATTGGAACTCGCGGGATGATAGGTAGAGCCGACATCGAATCCCCCTTACGGCCGCTAAATGGGGCTTCTGATACACTCTCCCGTCTATCCCCCCCGACAGACAGCAGTCGGAAGGAAATATATCTGCTTAGGATACGTCCTTCTCCCTCGGAAAACTAGGTACCTATCTTCCCTTTGGTAGGAGCAGCGCCGGCGGCGGGAGCGGGAGCGGGGAGCGGGAGCATGTATGCTGAGCGAGTTAACTGTCTGTCTGTCTGTCTGTCTGTTCTTTCCGAACAATATTATCCATCCCCCCATGCTTTGCCTGCTGCCGGGGTGGAAAAGGGGAGGGAAAAAACGATATATTTTTCATTTCTTCTTCTTTTTTATTCTTTTTTATTTGGTCTCGTTCTTTTTTTGAAACATTTGTACACGCGCGCGCATGATTCCCCCCCCTTCTCCCTCCTTCTCCCCGCCGCTTTCTTTTCCCCCTGCCGCTTTCTTTTCCTTCTTTCTCTCTCTCTCTCTCTCTTCTCCCTGCTTCGCTTTTCTTTATCCTTTCACCTCCCACCGTCTCCCCCTCCCCACCCCCCCCCCCCCCCCCCCTTCCCCCCTGGGGACAAGACAAAAAAGGAGGGAGGGGTGGATGTGGATGTAGTATATGCCATCAGTTGGACCGCGCGCCCGGCCTCGCCGCCCGCAGCTCGTTCATCTTGGCCACGCGCCGCTTGAACTCCTCGTACTGGCACTTCTCGTAGCTGTGTCGCTCGTCCTGCTCTCAAGGATATTAAAAACAAAAAGAAAAGGCCAATTCAACGCAGCTCAGGTCCGGATTTTTGGAGGGGGGAAGGGGGGGGTAGGGTAAAGACTGTTAAAGGGGGAAAGGGAAAAAGGGGGGAGAGGAACGTACCTCGCACTTCCACGGCAGGTAGTACGTCTCGGTGCGGCAGCGGTTGAGGGGGATGAGCAGGTTGGCGCAGCTGTCGCGGTAGGCGAGCGGGAGCTTGGCCTCGCGCATCTCCTCGCGGGTGGCCTCTGCGAGTTAAGCAAAACACAAAGGTTCGTTGTCAGCTATATATCTCTCTCTTTCTTTATTGTGATTGGCTTTGGGGTGTGGTGCATATAAGATAGGTAGGTAGGTTTCGGGTCAGTGTCGGTAAGGAGGGACGTACTTGGTGGGGCATCGGATGAGCTGCTGAAGAGTCCCATGGTGGGTATACGGCAGGAGGAGGCGGTATGAGGTACGGTCGGTGTGGTGTAGTCGGATTGCGACGGCGAGGACGGCGACGGGCTCGGGACGATGTTCGTTCGGATGTTGGAGTGGATGGGCGGATGGATGGGCGGGTTGAGGTGGGTAGGTAGGTAGACTTGATGTGGCTAGGTACATAAGGTAAGGTAGGTACTCGGAATGTGGCTAAGCTTAGTGAAGAAGGCAGAGTGGCTTGACTGGACTGACTTAATTAAGTGGACTTACACCGTGTGGGCTATCAGCTGCCAGGTGGTAGAAAAAAGCTGAGGGGTGGTAGAAACCCCATAAAATTTTAAAATTAAAAAAAAGCTGAGGAGTGTTAGCTAAAAAAACCCCCCATATTTAATTCCATTTTAATTCCACTTTTTAACAAGGGTTTATAGCATATGTTAAGCATATGTTAAAAAACCTTTTTAAAAAATAAAAAAATAAAAAAATAATAAAAATTAATATAATTTTTAACATATGCCCAGTATATGCTTAACATATATACAGCATATGCTAAGCATATATTAAAAATTATATATAATATATATATATAGTATATATACTAAGCATATGCTAAGCATATGCTTGCCGAAAAAGTGGGATTTTTCTTGGCTACCACCTCTCAGCTTTTTTCTACCACCCCTCAGCTGAAACCCGGACTTACACTAGGTAGGTAATACCTAGGTAGCTTATAAACCTATGGTCTATGCATATCTTATCGCGAGCTACCTAAATCATCATCCATCCTTCGTAACTTGCATATGAGCGATAACCTCCTATCTGAGCCATTCGTATAGGGGTATGTAGATAACCCAGGTGAGTGTAAAACATGCATCTGCGTGTCTCATACATACTACAGAAATCCCACCCACGAGGTGTCACGGAAAACAACACATCCTGACACCCCATGCCACTACTACGATGAACTCTTCCAACCAAAAAAAAAAAAAAAAAAAAAAAAAAAAAGCCTGCTTTCGCAGCTGCCCTCTCAGGTAACAATCCCCTTATCACACCTCACCAACCACCGAAATCTCTCAACTTTCTGGATCCATATCCCATCCATGCCATGCCGGGGCCGCTCTGCTCTCTGCACATCTTCTTGGCCTACCTTCTCCTTGCGGACTAGCCCCCGATTACCGGCCTGGGGGGGTCCCTGGGTTCTTCTCGTGTCCAGAGCTAAGCTTGACGAGCTTGTTTTTCTTCTCTGCTTAGCGACGGGGATATGATAGGCCCTATGTCGTGTAGCTATGAGAGATCAACAAAAGTTCAGGCATAACATACATCCTACAGTAGTGTAGGTGGTATTTCCCTCCCGCCCTCTCATCTTCTCTCTCTGTGTCCGTCTGGCCCGGCTACACACACAGCTCGTTATCTGCAGGGCTTGTCCGGGATCCTCTGTGGAGATATCTAGGTAGGTAGGTAGGTAGGTAGGTTATCCCACGCGGGACGTTGCATTGAGATTTGGCGTGGGTTAGGATTTTATATGTTCCTATCCCAACTTCCACTTACATACTCTGGGTAGCGTAGTAGGTTGTTCCCCCCTACCCTCTCCCCCTTGCCAGTACTACACTAGTCTACACTGCGGCCCGGAAATTACCACGCCATATAGTAGAAGTAGTTCTGTATACATGAAGCTGCATACCATCCATGTACAGGTAGGCAGGTCGGTAGGTAGGCCGGTCTAGATTGAGGCAAAGGCACGCATGTATTTTCTATTTTGGTCCAAATAAATACCCCCAAGCTATCGCCCGCCCACTGCAACCCGTTGCGCCCATGTATCCTCGAGCCCTCCGGTAAGTCTTAGCTAGCTGCTTGTTTACTTGGCTTGGGGTTGTCGTCGTCGTCATCGTCGTCGTTGTCACCATCTGTCTATCTGTCTGTCTCGGGATTCTTTGCGAGACCGCTTGCCAGCCGCCGCCGCCGCCGCCACGATGAGGTGCTCACCTGCTGCCCGGGTTATCCTTTCTTCGGCTGTTTACTTCCAGGGCGCTCTTGGCTTGTTCCCCCCGCCCCCTATTGCGCCCCCCGACGACGTCAACGAGCACCTGCTGGCAGCTCTGGCTGATCCCGCCCAGCCCGCCTCCGGCATTGCCTATTTTGAGCAAAACATCGACCATGACAACCTAGCCCTCGGCACCTTCAACCAGACCTACTGGTACAACACCACCTTCTACCAAGGGCCTGGCTCGCCTATCGTCTTGTTCACGCCCGGAGAAGCCGCTGCTGCTGCTTACGTTTCGTATCTCTCTGACGAGGCGCTCACCGGCTTGATTGCGAAGGAAATCGGGGCCGCCATCAGTACGTTGGCAGAGCGTTTTTATTCCGGGCATAGAGGTTCTATCTGCTCACCTGTATCACAGTTCTAGTAGAGCACCGGTATTGGGGTAACAGCACGCCCTACGAGGTTCAGTCGACGGCAAACCTGCAGTACCTCACTTTGGACCAGTCCGTCGCCGACTTTGTGAACTTCGTCCAGAACGTCCAGCTCCCATTTGCCACGAATGGGTCAGCCAACGCGCCGGATGTTCCCTATGTGTGGGTAGGCGGTTCTTATTCGGGCGCCCTGGGCGCCTGGATCGAAAGCCTCGCCCCCGGCACGTTCTGGGCGACGCACGCGAGCAGCGGTCCCGTGGAGGCTATCTACGACTACTGGCAGTACTTCTATCCGATCCAGCAGGGAATGCCGCAGAACTGCACGCAGGACTATGCCGCCATCATCGACTACGTGGATGGGATCCTGTCAAACGGAACGAGCAAGCAGCAGTCGGACTTGAAGGCATTGTTTGGACTTCAGGATCTCAAGTACCTTGACGATGTTGGAGCCGCCATTGCTTCCCCCATTTGGGCCTGGCAGAGCATCCAGTTCTATTCTGGCTACTCTCAGTTTTATCAGATGTAAGTCGGTTCCGACACACGCTCAAGGACTCGGTAGAGCAACCCCCCTATTGGACCCACTTCCCAGCAGGGAGTTTTATCAATGATCGGTGGACAATAGTCCGAATTGCTCAAGCCGATCTTGAGATATCCGAATTATGGGAATGTTCGGTCCTCATGATGTACCTGACTAACATGTGCTCCTCCTCTTAGGTGCGATGCTATTGAGGGCGTAGTGCCAAATTCAACTACTAGTTATGCGGGCTCTAAAGCGGTAGGCTTGCAAAAGGCCCTACCTAGATTTGCCGAGTGGTTCACGAGCGAGTATCTTCCTGGTTGTACGTATCCTCCTTTTTTTTTGCATTCACCTAATACCAGAGTCCTAACAAAAATAACCAGACTGCGCTTCGTACGGGTATGCCGAGTGGCAAGACGAGGACAACGTCCAGTGTTTTGACACCTACAATGCCACCAGCCCCGTGTTTACCGATTGGAGCTCTGCTAACGCCATCGACCGGACCTGGGTCTGGATGACTTGCAACGACCCGTTCTTCTATTACCAGACGTAAGTTGGTTCCTCTTTTTTCGACCCAATGCGTGGTCCCCCCCACCCCAAATGCTGACCAGGGAATCTCCTCAGTGGCGCCCCGCGTGACCGGCCATCGGTTTTCTCTCGTCTGGCCACCGCCGAGTACTGGCAACGCCAATGCGAGCTATTTTTCCCGCGCGAGGGCAACTACACGTACGCGAGCGCCCTGGGCAAGACGGCGGCCGACCTGAACGCCCACACCAAGGGCTGGTTCCTGCCCGAGTCTCTCAACGCCGAGTCCCGGCTGCTCTGGATCAACGGCGAGTACGACCCGTGGCGGTCCGCGTCGGTCGCCAGCGAGTTCCGGCCCGGAGGCCCGCTGGAGTCGACCCCCGAAGTGCCGCACATCCTCATCCCGGGGTCGCGCCACTGCAACGACCTGCGGACCCGCAACGGCGTCGAGAACCCCGATGTCAAGAAGGCGCAGGACGAGATCGTGACGCAGATGACGGCGTGGACAAAGGAGTTCTACGGCTCCGCCAACAGGCGCCGGCGCTCGTCCAGACCGATGAGGCGCCTCAGGATAGCTGCTTGAGGAGTAGATAGGTAGGTAGGTAGCGCCTGCGGGGATCCTTGTTTGTAACCTATTCGAGCAGCATTATGTACAAATTTCGACTTCGGGAATATGATATTATAACTTGTTGGAATGACATCAAATGCGAGAACTACAACTTGCCGATCATGATAAGTGACTTAAAGCAGCATTTATATGGAGCTGGCGTGTTGAGGTGTGTTGTGGTTAAATGCTACGTCTCGTAGCCCCTGATATCAACAAAAAGGGGGGGGTTGAAGGATGTGCGGGTCCGGGGGGCCTCATATAAAGTCATTATTGGTTCTCAGGCTACTGACTTACTGCATAAGTTTGAACTTGAGCACGCGGTGCATTAGACGGTAGGGTTATCCAGCTACATACATACCTATTGGATCAGCCATGAATCTGACCCAACGGTCGTTCTCTTTTCCGAAGACCAAAGTTTCCCGCGGGATCGCTACGGACCCGGCCTACGGCCAACCGGTAACCTTTTAGCCAAGGGCTTATCCGCCTGCTGGTAAGGAAAGCAAGATATCCACACAGCTCCGAGCAACCTATATATACCCGCGAAAACACTTGTTGGTATATTTCTGATTGTACCCTTCCGGTGTTGGTGCATCCGTTCTCTTGCCTCGACACTTATCTCTCAACATGGCCCCCGGTACCATCGCGGACGAGTCCCTCCGCATCAACAAGAAGCCCGGTTCGGAAGTAGCAGACGACTCCGACTCCGACTCGGCCCCGTCGCTATATCAAAACGTAGACCAGGCGGCCCTCCAATCCAAGACGTCGCGCTACCTGTTCAACTTCGGCACCACGTTTCCTGCCGGACGTGATCTGCGGCAGCAGGGGGCTGTACGTGTAGTATACACGGCGTCGGGGCGGCGGGTGCTCGACTGGACGTCGGGCCAGATGTCGTGCCTGCTGGCTGGGGCACGGGCACCCGGAGATCGTGCGGACGGATCGCGGACCACGCCGCCGGGGCTCGACCACCTGTTCTCGGACATGGTGTCGCCGGCCGAGCGCCTGTGCGGCCTACTGCCCCCCCGGGCCTCGACAAGGCCTTCTTCCTGTCCTCCACCGGCGGCGAGTCCAACGAGGCCGCCCTCAAGAATGGCCGAGGTGTATACCTACCGGCAAGTTTGAGCTGGTGGCGCTCGGCGCGTCGTGGCATGTGAGTCTAAACCTCTCACCTTCCCCCCTTTTTTGGCGCGTTCTGCTGCTGTGCGAGGGAAAAGTCGGAGGAGCAGCAGCTATACTACAGTAGTGGGCACTAATCGCAGATGCCCGTGTACCTTATGCACATATATATATATAGGGCGTTACCGCGCAAGCCCTCGGGACGCAGTAACCACTTCGGGCGGAAGGGCCAGGGGCCCCTGATGCCGGGGATGCACATGCTGCCGGCGCCGAACGCGTACCGGTCCGTCCGTGTTCTACAAGGCGGACGGGTCGTACGACTGGGAGGCGGAGCTGGACTACGGGTGGGGCCTGATCGACTAGGCGTCGGCCGCCGCCATCGTCGAGTGCGTCCAGTCGTTGGCGAGCACGCACGTGCTGCCGCGCGGCTACCTGGCCGCGCTGAGAGCGCCGCGGCATGCTGCTCATCGTGTCGACGAGGCCCAGACCGGCGTCGGCCGCTGCGGCGACCTGACTGACGGCGATCATACACGAGGGCGCGTCGTCCCCGACATCCTGACCCTCAGCAAGACCCTCGGCAACGGCCTGCCGCTGAGCGCGGGTCGTCACGAAGCGCCGAGAGGGATTACTGTACGTTTCGATCATATCCTATCCTACCTCAGATGCCCGAGTTGTTGCCCCAAGACCTTCATAAGTACCTACCTAATATACGGAGAGACAAACATATATACACATTGACACCACCAGCAGGCTTCTACACGACGCACGTCGACGACCCGCTCCCAGCCGCGGTCGGGGCCAAGATGCTCGAGATCGTGGTGCGCGACTCGCTGGTGGCGTGCGCGCGCGCACGCTGGGCGAGATCCTGCACGCGGGGCTGCCGCGCGCTGCAGGCGCGGTACGTACGGGTGCGTGGGCGACGTGCGCGGGCGCGGGCTTATGGCGGGCGTGGAGATCGTGGGCGACCGGGCGACAGCGCGTACGCGCTCGGCGTCTGGGCCAACCTCAGCAGCCACCCCAGCTTCGGCGGCACGTTCCGCATCGCGCCGCCGATCACGATCACCGAGGGGCAGCTCCGCGAGGGCCTGCGGATGCTCGGGGACGCGTTTGCGTCGACGCCGGGGACTATGCCGCTGTTGTGAATTGGTGTGATGAGTACCTACATAGGGGAAATTGGATAGGTTGGAGTATGTAGGATGGTGGAGGATGGGCTTTGGTAACTTTGTCATGAGAGAGTGGTGTACGACGCTTTTGGAGATGTGTTCCTATCGCTCGGTCATCGCCCACTCGCTCGTCTCTAGTAGTCGATATGTATATCGACAGTATTTTCTAACATGCCATCAAATACAATAGGGGCTCATCCCTAGTTAGGAGGCCGCCATAATCCTCCGTCTATATTCACACCAACCAAAGCCTCTCTGACACTACGCAATAGAACTAGTTATAGAAACCAAAAAGTAGAAAGACTACATAGATCGTTTTACCTATACCTCTATCGAATCGAGGCATACGTAAGGGAGTATGTAGATGCTCGGTTTCGGAATCCCGCCTAGACCCGTCGCAGCTATTCATTCTTATTTGTCAGGGGTAAAAATAGCTATAGTGCAAAGTCGACTACTTTACGGTGAGCATCCATATAGATATGCATGATAGGCACAGTTCCCCGAGGGAAAGGGGCTTAAACTATACACTAGAGTGCATATAATCCCCATGCCGTCGTACTTTTGTTTCCCGCGGATGAAGTCCGTGGTGGAAGCGGGTGTTTGAATCCCCAGCTCTTTTACAGTCATACCCTGCCAGTCGGGATTGGATTCTTTAGGACAACAGGAGAGGCCTTACAGGTCGCATCTGCGCCCGGCTTGTCTCCCTTGTCGCCGCCGCAAGTCTCGCTGCAAAATCGAGACCCACAGTCCCTCGTGTTTGATGTGCCAGGTCCACGGGACCGACTGCCATTTTCCAAACAGCCGCGAGGCCGGCGGGACTCCCCCGAAAAGCCACGGCAGTCCCGGCCGGGAACGACCCACATCCAGACGAGCTGCCCGGAAGCAGCAGACCTCTACTCCATGTTAAAGCCACGGAATAGTACTAGTAGAAAGCCAAACGGAGGGCCCTCAATCCGGCCATAGCGGCGGCGTAGGTTCCATTCCGCCAAGCCTATGGGAGGCCGGCAGAGAACAACAGCAACAAGATAGCCATCCCACCCCGCTCTTGGCCGACGATACCGAACAGGAAAGCCGTCACGTCGTAGGGCCCGCGGTGACAAGCGACAGCCAGGTCCTTTCTGAGTATCTGTCCGCTGTCAACAGCAACAGCAACAGCAACAGCAACAGCAACAGTGGAATGCGCCTGATCCGGCCAAGACCGACAAGCGGAAGCAAGCCGGTTCTTTTCACGGCCGTCCGGAAAGGGCCCCTGGGTCTCGCCGCTAACTCGAGCCCCTCGCAGCTCAAGTGTCAGACAATCGAGAAACTCCTCGAGCCTCGGGCAGGAGACTTAATTAACGTGTGAGTGCGGGAGCTGGGTATATTTTTTTCGGTGAGGATTCTGATGAGTAGGGGCTGATTGTGATTAGCTATTTCGACAAGGTCGACAGCTGCCTCCCGCTTCTGAACAAGGACTCGTTCATGAGTCAGTACTCCGAGGCTAAGGATCGTATAGTCAGAGTTTGCCCTAGCATTCCCATATTCTCTTATTTGCGAGCTTGCATATTAACTAATCCGTGTTTTTGGTTTTAAAAGTCGCCTGCGCTTTTGGCGTGTCTTTATGCCCACAGTCTGGTCTACTGGCGGTTCTCGCCTCAGCTCGCATCACATAGATGTCCCGATGTCCGCTTCGTGTGGAACTTGGCGAACGAGGCCGTCTACTCGGAGATGCACTTGATCTCCACGATCACAGCGATTCTGCTCAACGTAGGGGGCCGGCCGATTACTTCGCTGATGGGAAATGGGGTTCAACTCGGCAGCGCCGTGTCCCTCGCGCACTCGCTTGGCCTTAACCACGACCCCTCCTCCTGGGACGTCCCGCTCTCGGAGAAGGTCTTGCGCATGAAGATATGGTGGTCTCTTCTCATCCATGATAGATGGTGTGTGATAAGAGTGAATTCCCAGTAACCCATGATTACTGGCCTCTTTTTTTCTAGGTCAAGCCTAGCATATGGCACACCACCGCATATACAGAGAGGCTTCTATGATGTGCCCCTGCCGAGGATAGAAAACTGTATGAAAAATCTTACCCCCATTGTCACACGCCAATTTTAGAAATTTGGTGAAATACCTGCAATTGCTAATTTACGATGCCCAGTTACAAATGACCCTATGCTTCTGACCAAATCGGAAGCTATATCAATATTCATTGCCCTCTCAGGGCTCACCGATGTATTAGATCATTGTCACGTATGCCATACGTATATAAGAGCTAATAACCAGTAAGGCAAGTGGCGTTCGCGGGCGTTCACTTTTGCCACAATCATTATCTCCAATATCTCTATCGGTTGAAACGGGATACGAATAGTTCGATTATTCGCAATCTCGAATTTCGGCTCAACCAGTGTGTAGAAAGTCTAGAAGGTGGTGTTCGCTGGGTCATCACACGCGGAACCCAGCTAAACCTCCCTGGGGCAGCTAACTTGCGGCTGACCTATCTCTCGCTACAACTACTCACACACCGGATCCGGTTGGAGGATGACCGCTCCAAAGGCGACGTGCACGCCGATAGCCTAGCAACCAGATACATACACGTTAGGCGGACGGCGGAGGATATCGTTCTCCTAGTCAAAGAACTGCAGGACCAGCAGCTGGGGGACTTCTGGCTCCCGACCAGTGCCTTCGCCTTCCCATCGACAGTGACGTTTCTGCTGCGGTGTGCCCTCGAGACCGAGAATTCTCCCCCCGGTCTCGCTGAGAACATGTCTCTCCGGTTAGCATTCGACCTCATCTCGGCCTTGCGTCAGCATCAGGAATCTTCGAGCTGGGACCTCGGCGACATTTGCCTCGCACAGCACGCCGAGATTGTCGAAAAGCTCATGACGCCCTCCTCCTCGTCCTCGTCCTCCTCCCATGCCGAGGAAAACACCCCCCTCGGTCTCGGTTCTCAGGGTGCAATCATTCAAGATGTCTCGTTCGTCGATGAGCTCTTCCCTAGCCTCTGGGACACTTTCCGCTATGGGTGATTGGTCACGTATGACCGGAGTATAGCTTGTGGTACCAGTCCTTATGGATTATGAGGCCGGGGGGGAGGGGGACTCGAGTCGGTATGTTACATGTGTGACACCTGTTGTACATATATACTGTGTGGACTAGCCGTCTACTTAGTATATGGGATTCCCTCGAGCAACCCTCCACGTTAGATAATTCTTAGCTAATGAGCACAAGTGTAACGTCACCACTATAGAAAATGTAAAGGGTGCCAGGGACAGGTAGAAGTAGGGTGCCGGAAATACATTATGATTTTCACAGGGTATATGGCGAGGTAGTAGGCACAATGGTTTGCGGACCGAAGTAGGCATTGATACTGGTAGCTTTGCTTACATAGAAAATTCCAACTAACGAAAAACCGTATCTGGAAAGTTGTGAGTTGGTATACTGCCCAAGCTGGCTCTTAGTTGTGATACCTCACGATACGTAGATATTCCCCTCCGGTCCACGCGAGCCTGTATTACCTCTTTAGCTCACTCTAGCCAGCCATGTTTAACGAGGAATGAGCGTAATCTGATACATGGAACTAATGTGCATTTAATTTTGTGCTTTTTCTACGTGATAAGTACAATTACAAACCACCGTCTGTGACTCTTATTTCAAATATGGTGCCTTAGACGACAAGCCTAACCTTCAGCTTATCTCCTTCCTCAATCTCGGACCTGCGGCTAAGTAGTTCGTTCATGTCCCAGGTGGCACTTAGATATCTCCCGGCAAGCCATGCTCGACGCTCGCTCGACAACCAGGAAACGGTAGCCCCAGCTAACTCGGCACTGTCGGTCAGTCCGGAGAGCGTCTCTGGCGGCATGCCCTTCTCGGCAAGTTCCGTAAGCACTGCGCCCGGATGGACAGAGTAAGCGACGAGACCTCGGTCCCCAGCCTCCACCATCAAGAACTCGGTCAACTTTAGCACGGCCATCTTCGACGTCCCGTACGCCGAGGCCATCGGCCGGAGGTTATGCGCCGCTACGCTCGAGAGATTGATTACGGTCTGCGGTCCGTCGGGACTAGACAGTAAAAGCGGTACAAAGTACTTGGCCGTATGATAGACACCTTTCAAGTTGACTTCCATCGTCCTCCACCAGGCGCTTGTGTCCGACTCAGGAATAGGCTGCGCCGGTGTCATGTACCCGGCGTTATTGATCAGAACATCCAGTCTCCCCTTGAACTCCTCCGTGATTAGGCCTGCGCACTTCTGCACGCTGCTCTCGTCGGTCACGTCCATCTTCGTCAGAACGATCTGTGGCGGCTCGTGTCCGTTGGCTTGCGCGGCCCCGATGAGATCGCTAGCTAGGCGGCCAAAGGCTTCGGATATGTCTGCTACGGCGATGGCTTTTGCCCCGGCCCTAGCAAAGGCCACCGCGATCGCTCTTCCGATGCCTCTGGTTCCTCCGGTAATCAGTATATTATGACCGATATGCTTCGCAGTTGAGAGAAGCGGATATGGGACGCTATGCGTAGAAGAAGTGAATGTCGCCCCTATCAGCTGTCAGAAAAGCCATGTTCCAGATGAGGGGAAGAGGTTCATGAATGCCCCAATGAACTTCGTTCACTCACCATTCTCCGGCGGCCGCGGTGGGTATGTAGGTGCCATACTTAGTCAATCGGGGGTATTATTCCCAGAGTTCGAAGTTACGTAGGGAACTATCAATAAGTATAATGTTAGAGAAGAGCAAGCTACACGTTTTTTTAAAACACGGAACAAGTTCTGTAAGGTCGATTGTATACGCAACTAAAGACCGATGCAGATAGGAGGCTTGGCAATAAGTCCGAACGGCGTTAAATAAGTCTCCTCGCATCAAAGAGCCCAGGATGTAGTTCGGTAGTAGTCGTAGAAGTAGTAGATATGCGTCAATTATTATGTACCAATTGTAGTAATTGTCCAATGTGAATGCAGTTTCTGGATCACACGAAAAACAACTACTAGCTCCAAGCTACATGTACACAGTTTTCCAGATGGATTAATACCATAACTCCAGTAAAGACAACCTGAATGGAGCACAAGGTTGCCGGCTTCAGTACCTTTTGGTGTGCTTTATCATATCTAAAACATTAATTTCTGTGTTGCTCAATCCACCCCCTGAAGGACTATAGCAGAGGTTCCCTTTTTTCTTTTTCTTCAACTGATATCCTTCCCCAACATGTAAAACAAAAAACAGATAGAAAATAGAAATAAAAGCTAGGGTGACCTATGACAATTTCTTGTAACTTTAAAGTGGTCTACATGCCTTCCCCCGATGCCTAGTATGTATGTGTGGTCGTGTTCGACATGCTAGCCAAGCCTGTGTCAAGAGTCCGCCCATTATACCACTTGGTGTTTGGTATTCGAGAATAAAAAAGGGGGGGATGGAAATCAAAAAGCAAAAACGTACTTTGACATGCCGATAATTTCAAGAACCCCGAAATATTACGGTGCAGCCAAACGTGGTAAAAACAACCTTCCCATGTTCCTCGCGGTGACAAGCACCATAGGAATCAGCGGTCAATCTTTTCCCTCTCCTCTCCCCCCGTCCCCCCGGTCTGTGATCTTGCCGCCAGAATGGTCTAACTCTTTTTTATGCCACTGGGGGTGTGTGTATCGTAAATCTGAATCGGACGAAAGACAAGCTTTTTCTCCTTAAATCCCTGGTTTCAAACTTTAGAACTCTTACCGCTAGGTAGTAGAGACGCAATGCAAAGACAATACGAGAAAATGAGGAACGACGAAGAAGACAAAATGGACTGCGTGCAGACGGACACACCAAATAGAGGAAAAGAAGAACTGAAGACGAAATAGAAACCGGCAGCACACAACCCAGCCGTTGACCCGTTCCACCTCTGTGCTTCTCCTCGAACTCCGAATATATTGGCTGGTGACAAGCCTCGATAGAGTCTGTCATCCATCTCTAAGAACGTCATGAGAGTGGAGGGATCGACGACGATGCACCGTCCAGAGATTGTAAGCGCCCAAAATTATTGGAGGCCAGAGCCTGCATCTTTGCGCAACTCAATACCCGGCAACACGAAACGCCACACATGGGCTAACTTCGCCTATCAAGCCCGTCTCTGATTTAATATCCTGGGGGGGCCATGGGTAGAGTGTGTTTGGTTATCGAGGCCATCTGTGGCGGGAAAGTATTGTTTGAATTAGATGAAGCAGGGCGCCCGGGATCGCCTGATAATAGAATAGATGCAACCACCAAGTATACCCAATGCCGGGTTTACGGGCGTAAGATGCAATGAGACCCAACATGAGGACGCCGCATAGCCAGATGTTTGTTATTGTTGTTTTGTTTTGGTGTTCCTGTTGTTGTTCATGCTGGGGCCTTTTCTTTTTTTTGTGAACCGTCCGGAGAATAATAAAAGCAGAAGAACCGAGAAAGCCAAATAAAAAAAAAGCCGTCGAACGGACGAACGACGGCGACCGAACCCGCCCTGTCCCAGTCTCCTTGGCGAGACCGTAAAACTTTTGCCAAGTCTCCCTCACCGTACCTGAACTCAGGTCATGTATATGCCGTCCAAGCATAACACAGTGGCCGAGTCCCTCCCTTTTTTTTTCTTCTCTTCTCCCACTCCCCGCCTTGAAGAATGTCGCACGGCAGGTCGCCATCGCCAAGATGCACAAACCAACCGGGACGCAGAGAATGGAATATGACGGCAATTATCCCCCACGGAGGCTTCCCGCAGATCGTCGGTGCCCGTCCGAGGACTGCATATGTGGGTGCCCATTGCTGCCAGTGCTCCCACCTGCCGATGCTGTAGCTCCATCACCTCCGCTCCCCTGTGAAGCCGGGACCCCTGGAACCACGTAAGTCTGGGATGGGGCGTGCGAGTGGTGAGACTCGGGAACGTAAATATGGCCATTGGAGAGGACCGAAGCGGTACTTGCTCCGCCACTAGAGTGAGACCCTCGTCGCGAGGTGTCCAGTTTGCTGTCGCTGTAGATGTAGCTCAGGTTCGAGTTGGACTCCTCTCCTGACCGTAGGGTTGGGTCGCTCGACGCGTATACGGAATCAGATCCAGTGCTTCCACTTGACTGATAGGACGTATTGTCGGTATGGCTCGAAGTTCTATGAGAGATGTTGGAGCTCAAGGTGCTCGATGATGCATAGGGTGGATCGTAGGTGGAAGGTAGGCTACTGTAGCCCACCTCAGATATGGTGCTCGTAGGCGATGTCTTTGAGCTTGAGTAGTGGCTCGGAAGGCCGTCCGCTCGATAACTAGAAGCTCCGGTCAAGGTTCGATTTACCTGAGAGTGCAAACGATCCGATGTGACCATGCGGTCTGAGGTGGCGGGGAGTGACGCTGCCATGCCCGACAGCGAGAACCCTTGCGAATCGTTGTTAACCGCAGCTGGACGATGAACTAGACTCCCGTAGGAATAGGCAGAGGCATCAGGGTCGACATAAACAGCGCCCCCGGAGCCATACCGGCTGTAACTCCGCATCATATGCGAAGGATCTTGACTCAACATTGGGTAGGGCGGGTAATTCAGACCATAGTCGACATCCTCCTCCGGATACGTTCCTGCCCATCCTGAAATACTCGAGCAGTATCCTTTGCTGTTATATTGATACGGGCTCTGGCGATACGGCGGCAGCACATCCGTCGCCGGTATCTGAGAAGCATAGATGGCACTCGGGTTCAGAGGGGAAGGAGTGCCACGAGACTGGTTGGCGTAAGCTCTACCGGCATCAAGGTTATACCCGTAGTCGTTGCCATCATTTCTTATAGGCGCCTCGTGGGAAGATACCTAAGGAGACAGCACGGTCAGAAATACAGCTAGAAACAACAACGAACTCCGTAAGGTGGAGGCGGAACGTTGCCCGTACCCGTAGAAAAAGGCAAGGTTCGTGGCCCGCGTTCTTGCAGTTCGAACACGGCCCGTTTCCGTTGTCGCCGCTGCATCGAATCTTCCGTTTCCGGCACCGGCCGCACTTTGACACTCATCGGGTCAGTATTTCGATGACACCTCTGGCTGGAGGAAGCAATTGGAGGAGAGAGGGGCTCACGTACCGCAACCGCAATACGCTTGCGCGGCTGCGATGAGTCGGAATCTTCACGCTCTGTCATGGTAGTTGTCCGGGTGTCGTGGGAGGGGATGTGAAAGCGCCGATCTGGATAGGTGAAGGGATATGGCGGACAGCCGCGGCTATATCGTCTGCCTCCGTCGTTGGGCGCACAATATGATGTTGGAGACACCATTGTGTTTCTCGTGAACCCAAAAGTCCTACGGTCAGGTGCTTAAGAGACAAGAACTGTTCTCAGCTCGCCCACGCACTATCGGAAGCACATCGACAGAGGATGGGGGGTCCAGTGTGGTTTCGTTCTGCAACGGCAGGCAAGAAAGATTGTTGAGAAAGGACAATGAAGCGCTCTGCAAAGTAAGTTCGGGGGAGGAGGGGAGGGGATCAGGCTGTTTGACAATCGGCTGGCTCCAAAGATCTTAGCCCTGGAAAACTCAGCTTGATGAGGTCGAGCTTCACCAGGTCTCTCTCGTTGTAAGACTCGAATGTTTCAAAGAGCTGATCAAACTTGTCAGTTTGCTAAGAAGGAAGACTCCCGTTAACAAGGAAAGATTTGAAGGAGATATTGGGAGGCTCCTGCAAGTTCCATCGATGTTATACCCCGTACAACTGTTCTTAGACAAGCCCTCAACGTCCAGAGGCGTTTACATCCGGGGTAGATAGCCTCCAAAGTACTATCTGTAAGTTCTTTGCTAGATAGTTGATGGTACAGCAGATGTCACGTCTACAAGGTGTCCACAGCAAGAGATTCTCAATAGCCTGGCCTCGTCGTACAAGCAGACGGCGGCGCGGACGGCCGCATATCATCTACATGCATAACAATAGAGTCCAACCATGTGCTCGTTTTGGTCTAAACCGGCTTGGTCGTGCAATTCAGAGCTGCTCCCCTCCTACCGAGCAACAACGTAGTCCCCTAGGAACATTTATGCCGTAAGGCAGGCAGGGGGGGCTTTTAACATCCCTGACGACGATCTAGAATAAGAGAGATTTACAGAACAGCCAATATGGAGCGGATCCTCCATGCATACCATACTTCAGTCCCCTGGCGCTTCCCAGTTTCCTGGTTACAGCCTAAAGTAACGGGGGGGGGAGGAGTGGTTGTCGGCCGAGACCTTCCTCTGTAAGCAGCTATTGACTACTTGTTTTTGATAACAGACTTAATGATGATAGGATTATGCTATGTGTACCTAAGGTAGTGGGAGTGGCCTTACCACCAACAGTGAGTGGCAATGTATCTTGAAAACAAATCTTAGCATGGACTGGTAGATCGGGCAGAACAAATTAACAACGCGACGTGATACCTAGGACTGACGTCTTTCGACAGGAGTTTTCTTTTTCTTTTTTGTTTCTTCTCTCGTCGACCAAGGAGGCCGCAGACGAATAGGCGACAGGAGAGTATCAATACCCAGTGACTGTCGTCCGCGTAAGATGCGTAAAGAGCAAACACGATGAGGTTGCTTTGTCAACGATCCCCGTCCTACTGGGGAAAGGAGACAGAGGGAAAAGGGGGGTTGGAGGGCAAACGCAGCAGGTAAGACAATGTGATGACTGAACTGCGAGTCGAGCTTCAGCACTGAGCAATATGAAGACACAACCCTATGTAACGCATGTATTCGTCACCCAGTGCATATGTGCTTCGGTACTTCCGTGTGACAGTGGGCGATGATACGAGAATCTAAAGAGAGACACAGCCGGCAGCCCTAGACCATTATAGGCCAGCGATCCTGTGGCGGCTCTCTGGAATGCCTAGTATGGTATCTGCAGCAGCGGGGTAGAATATGACCAGTTCCTTCAAACGAACGACCAAGAAACAGGGGCATAGGGGGAGGAGGAAACAAACCGAAAAAAAAAGAAAATACCAGTGACCGGGGAGGGTTCTCCATCCAGTCAGCAACAGACAATGTGCACTTGACCCTCCTTGTCCTGCGTGAGGCGACTGTTGCTTGCAGGGCTTCCGCTCGCCCCCGGATTATACCTCAGGTGGGAAGAAGCATGCCAGCAAACTTAACATAGGTCAGAAAAAATGGCTTTCGTCATGTTTGCCCTCCCACTTCTGGCCTGTCTTGTAGTATATCAGACGCGCAGAACATCCACCTATTTTGGGGCCGGCGTAACGCAACGCAAACGAATATGACCCTGAGTCTCGCAGGTCCGACGGTGTAACACATGTCTACTCTAACTGATGGGGGGACCCATCGTCCGTTTGGCATGGCCATCACGGCCCAACCTCACTTGAAGAGTGAGTGGGAAGTAGTTCGTGGATGAGGAACATCCCGGGTGTTGTCACTCTATGCTGAGGGACCAGCGTGAGTGGTGAGGTTACCTCGACTCAGCAACTCCCCTCCCCCTTCCCCCCCCCACCCCCTATTAGTGGATGACGATGAAATAAAAATGCTCGGGTAGGAAAAGGTCTCTCTCCAACGAGTTTATTGCTGAAGAACCGCTCCTAGGGTCCACATAAATCGTGATACGCGATTTCGTCAATCTCTAACAGCCCCGTAGATGACCTGTCACTTGCTTCTACTACTACCTTCCCCCCTACCATGCTTTTCTTTTCTTTTTTTCTCTTTTCTTGTCCTTAGTTACGAACGGAGATTATAGGCCAGTATGATATCTCAGCGGATCTAGTCAAGAGATCCGATTTGATAGCTTGACGGGCCCTTCGTCTCCTGGCATACAAACAGCCACGTGCAGAGTGTGATGTCTTGCAGAGATAATGGCATAGATGCAGGATTTAAAGAACAGTTGCCTCGGGACGTGCCTTGTAGATTGCAGATGCGCGCCGCCGATCGATGCTGACTGACACTGTGACATCTGGCTGAGAAGCACGGGAAATTTGAGATGAGATAATAGGTTATCTAAGCTCTCCAGGTCAAAGACCTCTGATCATTGGCGATCTACCGATGTAATGCTTCTCAGCTATCCGCATTACCTACCTAGGTATACTAGGCCATAATTCACTAGGTTAGAGGACATCATCTAGTCCTCTCGGATCTCAAACCAGCCAAGATCTCCTCTCCCCCCCACCCCCTTCTGGCCAGAGATTCTCCTCCCCCTATCAGGTTTGTTGAGTAATAACCAGGACCTCTATTACAATATATGCTAGAATAGGGGAAAAAAAATAATGAGACAAAGAGGGGACCATCTCGTTGACCGGCGACGGTAACCCGTATCGAGTGGACAAGATCTTTGGGAATTCTTACATGGAGGTACGACATAATAATGTCATGCTATTCTCTCCGAGAGCCACACTACGTCGAGTCAGATGTTGTCTTTCATCAAGCTTCCGGGCGCGGCGGGAGCGTGGGAAAAGAAGAAGATCGCAACACTTTGTCACTGACAGCCCACATGGCCCAGAGAAGATGCCAGCCGAGAGCGTAGCAGCGGAAATTTTCTTCTTCCCCCCAAGGCATAGTGGCTTCTTGCATGCCCCGCTGTCACTCTCCTGGAGAGGGCTGCAGGTAGCCGGAACTGTACCACAGGCCGCTTATACCATTGGTTGAGATCTGCTCACGACAGCACTTGACCTTGGGGGTCAAATCGTCATGGGTCTACCAATCGTCAACCCCCTGCCCCCTTCTCTCTCTCCCCCCATCCCCCAGTGTGCGCTACTAGCAGTTCACAGTTTGGGTCAGGGCCAAGCACCAACTAAGACCCTGAGCAGCTAGTCCAATAATACATAGCCAGGCGATATATTGGGACCGGGTATGGCGCTGCGGGTAGTCTAAAGGAAAACGGGATCCCCTATAACTCTATAGGGGGGAAGGGTCGTTAGCCGGGATAGAGCCTGTGGAATGTCCCAAGGTGTTTCGGGTGAAGCATAACACCTTTTTTTTTAATCCATCAACCGTGCCATGCTGAACCCAAGGTAGCCAGGGCACGTCACTGTAGCACACCCGTGAAGTAATATGAGTGTTAGGTAGATGATAATTATCATGTCGTACATGTTCGCTCCGGGATTGAAAATCTGGTTACAATGACCCGGATACTTCCTGGCGTGCCATTGAGCGTGTTCCAGGCTTTTGAACAACCATCCCTCCCCCCTAACCCTGTGCAACAGTCGCTGTCTCAATCGTGTTGAGTTGTAATATTTCATCTTCTGTGGTTGATATTTGCAGGTTGACCGTAATGGTTTTTCCATGTTGGTAGAACGGAAAGACACGTCGGTTTCAAAAGAAGCGTAAAGGGGGCCAGGCTGGCTAGCTGGGTTCATCGTGATTAGGAGATATTTAGATAGAACGACAGCAAAGGCAAGGAAGTCTAGGTTTTATGACCGGAAGTGACCAATACATGAGTAGCAAGACATGCTGCTCGGATCGACTGAGGGTAAGAGTTTGCCCGCCTATGCACCCAGGACATGCTAAGTTGAGGGTGTGTCGTTTTTAGTGACACCAGCAAGGGACCTTGCAGCTAACGGCCTAACAGGCGAGCGGCAGTGAACATGGTAGGCGAGTTGGTCGGTTTAAGAAGGGCCGGAAATGATGTATTCGTGGCGAGTATCTCAAAAACAGAAACCTCTATACTCTGGGCCCTTGTTGACAATCGATAATTCATGGCGCCGAATTGCCGTAGGGGGTTCGGCTTGGGCAGCCATCTCGGGCACGCCCTGCCCATCAGGGGGCGTACTAGGACCTCCAGCGGTCTAGGGTTCTTAAAGAATCAGCCCCCACGTCCCGGAGAGACACTTATTGCAATTCACGCCAGTGGTGGGTGTTGTTGGTCGAAGATCCATCTGCCTCATGCAGGTATCCATGCCGCCACCAATGCAGAACGACAACCTCTAGGTAGCCGCATTATCATCGTCCCTCGGTGACCAGGTAGACAGACATACAGACAGACATACATAAATATATACGGGCGGACGGACGGGGCGGGAGAGTACGGTGGTGATGCTAGCCGAAAGGCCAACCTGGTCTCTTTGGGGAAGGGTATATTCTCGTCCCAACTTTATTTAGATGGCCCCCCTATCATGATTCCATGCAGATCCTCAGATCTGTAGGGCATGTTTTAATGGCCGGCACGTAGGAGCAGATCCAGCAGGCAGACTTTGGGACAGATAGATTGTCAGACGTTGGAATCATCTGATCAGATGTGATCGGGGAAGCATCCGGGAACATGGAGGGCCTGCACGTCAGCAGGTGGCCGAAGCAATAAACCCCTGTATTATCAGTCACCCGTCTTGCCTTTCCATTGCGATTCGACGGGTAGCGGAACCCTTGAACCAGGGATTTCACAATCTAGATGCAACGCTGCATTGGTACGCCGTCTGGTTCTGACACATGCCAGCTTAGGGGGGGGGGAATAAAGACGATGTTCTCAGTCAGTTGTTCTAGGAATGATGTTGAGGGAATCAAAAAATGCAGTTCCAAGAGAGGAATGGGGCTCAAGAGACCAAAGTAAGCGTCATGATGCGTGAGCAAACGGATATATTAAGGCAAACCTTGCTTATAGCTGTATCTAGCCTCAAATTAAGTAGGATATGAGTTATAGGCAACTTAATACCTACTTCAAGAAATTGTATATCCCGGAAGCCATAGTTTTCTTCATCCTTCTCTGCGTCTGAACTATATCCAAGTCATTAAGGGTCAGTTGTCTTACTAAGAGCCCAACAAAGAAGAAATGATATAACAGCTTTTCTCTGGGGGGTCGGAGCAGGAGACAAAAGAGAAACACGCAAACAGAGCTGATCGGTAAGTGCCATTATAGGCCAGCCTTAATTTAACGACCGATATCTTGGGCCCCCCTATACGCACAATATAGAATTTGGCTGACATGCACACATTATTAAACTAACATTAAAGTCAGGAGAAGTAGCCAAACAGAAAGCCATCATACATCCCGATATAGGCAGGTACGGAAGCAGATCTCTACGTAGACAACTCCCACGATCTGATCTACGCCTTCGTTCGCGCTCTCTCCCTTTCCCTTATACATACATGCATACATACATACATACATACCTAACCTAGATCCATGATCTCGGTGAGAACGCCCCCTATCTACCCTTACCCCCCAATATACCGGTCGACGGCTTTGTGATACTTGTCTATGTACTTTGCAGGCGCAAAGGGCCAAATACCACCCTATATAGCAAACGAATAAATAGAATAGCGTGACTTGGTCTTTCTGACAAGGATCAGGTCCCTTAACCATGAGCCGAACCCGAGAAAGCGAAACGGCACACGCACCCAAGAGCGCCTCTTCCATGAAGGAAAAAGCAAAGAAAGAAAAGAAAAGAAAACGCCAAGGCCACCAAGCCCTACCTACCTACTTGGCTCTCCATTATCTTGCCCAAGGAAGGAGGGGGGAAGGAGAGGGCCTGGACTTTACAAACAGAAACAGGTATAGAAAATAGAAAAAAGGAAATACACGACGCAGAAATTCGCAACCCATACTAAAGTTGCCGTGCATAAACTTATACATGCTACAGGGGGAAATACTAATCAAGGATTGTAGCATTTTTTTCATTTTCTCTTTCGTTTTTCTCTCCTTTTTCTTTTCATAATAACGGAATAAATGGTGAAATGAACAAACGGACTCCCCCTTTTCCATTTTTTTCTCTTTCCTTTCTATTCACCTCATCACTCGAAGGTGGAAATACGTCCGATCGATCGACTGACTAGTAAGTAAAGCAGGTTAGGTAGGGACCGAGTACACCTGTAGAGGGGGAGAGCAAGCTCAGCTGTCGGAGAAAGGACTCCATCGCGTCAGCAACTAAACTTCTATTATATATACCTAGGTAATGTGGCCTATGTTGTTCAACAAATCTGTGGGAAGTTCCCTGCCACTACCACCACGACTACTATTGCCACTATTAGCTTTACATAGAACGCTAACTTAAGGTAGTTAAATCCAAGCAACCATTTTCTCCCTCCTCTCTTTGTGAACTGTTTGACAAAAGACAGAGGGGAGAGAGAGGGGGGAGGGTGGACAGAGGAAGAGGATGATCGATCGCTCAAGAACATCCAGTAGTATTCCGTAGTACTTCCTATCCGCGGAAACAGAAGGAGGAGAAGGAGGATATCTTTTCTATCTTGCCTTACACCAAGTCCAACACCCCCAAATACTGCCACACGATCCACATGTGGGCTTTTACGTGTCCCGGGGAAGGGGGGAGGGGGAGGGGAAGAGTACCACAACACAACAGGACACGACACGACACGACACGACCGGCAGTGTCAAATCGAATATGAAAAAAAACCGAGAACGAACCGGTACTTACCTAGGTAGTCCCCATGAGAAAGCTTAAGGGAGGGATGGAGGCAGGCAGAGGGGAGAGAGGTAAAAATGTGATATCTCCGTCGGCTTTCTCGGGAATATCATCCAACCTAGGTAGTAAACTACATACCTAGGTTAGGGGAACTCAGGCAAGGAGCGTAAAAAAATAGTCCGTCTACCTATAGGTAGGTATGTAGGTAGATATATCGTCTTCCAATCCTTGTCACGATACACATGCACACACAACTCTCTAGGTTATATGAGTTGTCGTCCTTGCGCGGGGGGAGAGGGGGGGAACAGGAACTAGAAAGCTGACTTGCCCGGCACATGCTGTTGCTTGCATGGTATATACCTACTCACATACGTGTGTGTACGCACACGTATACATGCGTACAAAACGAGTCTCGTTATCTACCGGTCATCTCAGGTCATGTCCGCGAGGATTTCTCAGTCCGAACAGTCCAATGCTTCTGTCTCTCTCCTCCTCCTCATCTCCGTCCTCCCCGATCATCTATCTATCTATATACTTATCCCCCCCAACATGGCATTTGGATATACGTAATAATAGCAGACCAAAATTGTATAATAGAAACTGTCTGTCTAGCTGGAAACGTCATAAGGCAGAAGTATCGCAAAAGCGATACCGCTTATGCTTTGCTAGCATAAACGTGGTATATATATACTCTCCGCGACAAGAAGAAAACCCAAACCCCCGAAAAATAGAAAGCACCTCGGGGGAGGGGGGGTGTTGATCAATGCTGTAAGCAGTATGTATATATGCCGAGGGCAACAACAACAACACTCGTGTATTCTCACCATACAGACCTAACCTACCTAAGTTACCTACCTACCTAGGCACTCACCTGACTTACATACATCTCTCTTCTCACCACCACCACCACCACCACCGCCATCATCATCATCATCATCCACTGTTACATACCGATTAGCCTAGCCTCCTCTTCCTCCTCGCCCTCGCCCTCGCCCTCGCCTTTACCCCCCCCACCGCCCTCTCCTCAACTCATTCGCAGATGGATGTCCCCGTATATATATATATATATATATATACATCCGCGTGCGTGTATGTGTATGCGTATGTAATCCCTAACTCCCCCTCTCCCCTCTCCCCTTTCCATTCCCACGTGGCCGAAAAAAAACCCCTTCACCCCGAAACCTTCCGCCCGAAAAAAGAAAAAGAAAAGGATCATTCCTTGGCACCCCATTACTCCTAATATTATTTCGAAAGCATATATAGGTTAGGTAAGCAGGTAGGTCTGTATACTTTACCCAGAAAAGAAAAGAAAAAAGATGAATGAAAAGAGAAAACGCTTTTGGGTCAAGACTCTTCTCGCAGTAGAACAAACGTGCTGAGGTGAGTGATAAGATATACCTACCCTTTTAATCGCAAGAGAAAGAAAGAAAAAAAAGACACAGAAAGAGAGAGATAGCGTATGTGTGTAGGTTTATGCTCTCTATATGTCAAAGGTAGGTAAATATGATACACATCAACATTACCCGACAAGCCTTTGTTGTTAGTATTGCTATTCTCGTGGTGTTATGCCGCATATCGCAAGTACCTACTGAGTATAGATAATGCCACGCGTTTTTTTATATTTTCCCTCCTTTTTTCCCCTTCTTTCGTTCGGGCGGTTCGTCCACGTAGCTCATGTTAAACAGATAACTAAGTATGCAAGTAGCTAACCTAGCTAACTACCTACCTAGTTTCTCCATCAACGACTTCTGCCATTTTCTTACTATATTGAAACTTGTATATGTAGCCCCCTTGCCCTTCTAACCTACAAGATAAACATAAGTAGGTACCTATATACATATATAAATCGACATCTCACCTCTGCAACCGACTTTGAATCGTCTTCAGCTTCCCAGAAAAGTGAGAGTGGGACGGGACCACAATCCAGGCTATACATATTACTTTACTACAAGGTTAGTTA
Organism: Biscogniauxia mediterranea; assembly: GCA_018398605.1. NCBI lineage: Eukaryota > Fungi > Ascomycota > Sordariomycetes > Xylariales > Xylariaceae > Biscogniauxia > Biscogniauxia mediterranea. The sequence goes on from JAGXTR010000004.1 coordinate 346,114, forward strand.
GCTCTCAAGACCATACGGACCAAGTCCTCCTTTTCTCCCTTCTTCTTTCACCCCTAAAATCCAAAATCCAAAATCTAAAACCCCCATATATCCTCATGAACTAACATGATTTACCGCACCACCACAACCAGCTGTCCCTATCTCTAGACCCTCCCTCCCCCAAGCCCCCCTCTCACCCCTCCTAGGAAATACAAACTTTTCCGTCTGACCTCGAGTGATGATAACAAAGTGACACTTACCCTCCCTACTTCATATTCCTTCCTACCAACCTCTCTACCTATTCCTACCAACCTCTCTACCTACCCACCTACCCAACATCGCCAATGTCCAACAGCAAAGATTCAAAAAAGATTCTAGGTTAGTGCATTCGTCCATCGACGATAGCTTGCCCACCCTGTGTTCTTGCCCTACTGGAGATATATATATATATACCTATATAAACCCTTAAAAAACTCGAAGTTCCGTAAAACGTAGTAATAGTAGACAGCAGAAAAAAAATAGCTATAGTAGTAGGTCGCGTTCGTAAATTTCGTTTTCATTAATCCTATATCCGAGTGGTGGTGGTGGTGGTGGTTATTATCTCCTTCGATGATCATTATTGTACCCGCGGTCGCCGCGGTCCCGGTCCCTATCTCGATCTCGGGGGCGCTCTCGCGGATATTTGCTATCGTGCCGCGACCTCGTAGCATCATCATCACCCCGACGGCCGCCGTCGTACCGATCTCTATCTCTGTCCCGTGGTCTATCCCTATCCCTCCTCGGGCTCCTGCTGCGCCTCCTCGAATCGCCCTGTCGCCTCGCATCATCTCCGTATTGGTCATTACCACGACGACTCCGACGATCCTGGTCTCTCTCATCGTCCAAGTGCTGGTCCGATCTCTCGTTCCGATCTCTGCCTTCCTTCTGCCGCTGATGACGACCACGCATTTCTTCGTCGCCGTGTACCATGTTGTAGCGATCATCGGTATTGGGGATGTCCTCCTCCCTGTATTTTCTCCATTTCTCCAGATCCCTCACGCCACCCCAGCCGCCGCCACCCGCTCTGCCTTTTCTCTTTGCGTTCTCGCCGCCTCTCCAGACATCGGCCAGCTTGCTCACAGACTGACTGAAGTCGACGTGTATTCTCCGATCGTCTATGAGGACGCCTTGCATCTTGAAGTAAGCCGCCTCGCAGGCACTCTTGTCCTCAAACTCGATGAAAGCATACTGTAGACTGTCGCCCGTCTTCTTGTCCCGGATGACTTCGCAGGATAGGATGGTGCCAAACCGACTGAATATGAGCTCGAGGTCGGCATCGGCAGTGACAGGATTCAGTTTGCAGACGAAAAGCACGTTCTCGGGTGGCTTGACCTCGGCAAAGGGAAGATCACCCATCATTTCCAAGGTCAGGGCCTGGGCGCGCGCCTCCCGCTCACGGCGGACTTTCTCAGCAGCATCCTCGTCTATATTTTCCTCCAACTCGGCATCGTCGGCGATGCGCACGGTGGCTAGCTGTGCTTTCGATGGCTGAGGCGATTGGCTAGGCTCCCTCAAGCCTTCTGGGTCGGGGTAGGGATCATCGAGCACGACCGTGTGCTTGATGCGAATATCAACCAAAGGGTGGCCATCCTTGTCGGTAATAGCGCCATTGATTTTCTCCAGGGCATCGAAGCCTTCAACCACCTTGCCAAAGATGGCAGCCTTTCCGTCGAGATAATCTGTGTTATCGCCAAGAGTGACGATGAACTGGCTTCCGGCTAGGCGCACGTCGGGGTCGGAGGGGTGAGGCGCGGTCACCATGGACACAGTGCCTCTCTCGAGATGCTTCAACTTGGGGTGGAAGGTGGCAGGGAAGGTCTTGCGCGAGGGTCCCGAGAGGAGACCCCATATGGAAGTGCCGCCATCGGACGAGCTGGAGAGGGGGCCAAGAGGATCGCCCGACTGGAAGGAGAAGTTCTGCTGGATGGAATGGACGGGCGAAAAGTTATAGTATTTCGTCTTGCATAGCTTGAGGAAGCTGTGGTTGCGACACGAGAGGGTTAGTCAAGTTCTTGAAGGATGGCAGGACGAAGTATAGGAGACTGCTTACTTTTCACATTCCTTAGGCGCGTAGTCCACCAGAAGATCTATCACGATGTCGCCCGCGCTTGTCTCGAGAAGCACCGACATGTTGCCGACTAGAGTATAGATGCTGTGGTTATTCGAAGGCGGATGTGCATTCACGACATGGCGGCCGCAGCAAGTTGAACCAATGCGTGTGGGTGTCTGTGTGCTGTGCCTTTGTACGTAGTGTATGTAGGTATGAAGTTGTAGAGGCAAGAAAACGGGTTGTATTCCGCACAAGGTACACACTAGTGTAGCAGCTTGGTGGAATCTGACATGTGCATCGAGCTAGGAATAGTACTAGCGTATATGTACCTATGTATGTACAAATATACCTACGAAGTACATACAAATAGAAAATTCCACTAGGTAACAAGTTCAATGTTAGCCGTGCAAATCCATCATAGGCGAATCAAATTCGCGTCCCACTTATTCTTTTTCTTTCTAATGGAACAAATAAAGGCTTCCATGGACCCAAGTACTTTACACTACTATACTTACATCCATACTTCTTAATCAACCCTCTATACTAAACAAGATGTATATACTGCTTAATCAATACATAAACCGCAGACAGAACAAGGCAAAACATATATACATAGGTAGTGTACACACATTATCCATCCAATAATATACATACGTCTTATGTAATTTAGGCAAGTATTAAACCGAGTTCTTTTTTCTAAACCCACCCCAATTTTAACTACCAACCTGGGTAGGTTACACACGCACTGCCACTACAGTAGGTAAGCATCTTACCTACCTACATACTACCTACCCACCAGCTATTGGTAAACAATGATTGATGTAAATAGAAACCGACGTCATAGAAATCGTCATAGAAAAGAGAAGAAACAAAATAGAAAAACATGGATCTATTCAGATGGACGTCAACTGTCACACACACATCCAGCTTCGCATACACACGCGCATACGTAAAAAAAATTGTCCGTTCGTTCACACTGAAAACGAGTTGAGACCGATATGATTATCTATTAACTTTTGGCCATAAGAAGAAGAAGCGAAATATACGTACGTTACTTGACATATGGAATTAAGAAAGTACCTATATAAGTGGTAAAGGGGTGTGAAGGTTTTTTAGAAGATATGTATGTAATGTAGCCAACCACCAGCGGTTACGCAAAACGAATAAAAAAAGAATAGAACATCCATCTCGACAAAAGAACCTTCCTTCTTGTTGTTCCTCCATCCCTGGTCTATAATATCAGGAGGTCCTGGAACCTTTTTCTCTTCTTCTTTTTCCTCACAACCCGATGCCACATATACATACTCTTCATGTGTGTCCGTCTGTTTGTGTGTTTGATTGTTCGCCTGATCCCCGAAGTATTACAGCGCCCATGTAAGTAGGTTATGGTACGCCGAACAATGTAACACTTCGATCCAATGTGTGTGATGATCCTCGACGCCGTTAAAAGGGAAAATCAAGATATAAAAAAAATGGAAAGCCAAATTGGCATCGAATGAAACCGACCCAACCCAGAGCCATGCCAGAACACACCATACACAACACACACACGCACACACCAATGCTTCCAGATCCCAGGTGCTCAGCAGCTAGCCCATCTATGCTTTTTTTTTCTCTTCCCGCCCAATTCGTCAAACTTTTGTTTTCTGTAAAGAAATTCTTGGTCTCGTCCTCGCCTAGTCGACGCTACCGTTGCTCCGTCGTCTCCTCCCACTTCGGAGCTCTCTCTCCGTGTCCATCAGTCGGGTTTGCACCCATGTACGCATGGCCGGGTCCTTGCGCACCATGTCGCAGTTGAGCAGCTCAGTGAGCGTTCGCTTGATGCCCTCGTTGACATCAGAAAGTTTCTGTTGGCCCATGGCCATTTCCTCCACAAGCGATTCATCCAGCACCGGCTCTAGCTGGCTGCGCGAGCTACGGGAGCTCATGGGTGAGGCTAGGGATGATCTGCGGTGGTTCCGCAATGGTGAAGGTGAGAGTTGGGGTGAGACGTTGCCGCCGAATGAGCGCGTCGGCGAAACCGACGGGGTGGTAACGGCAGTTGGGTAAGTGGTAGTGTATGAGGGACAGAGATCATGGAGGTGTTGGCACAGCTCCTCGTGTTGGGTCTGCAACAGGAGGTATTTCTGGAGAGTAAAGTCGATGTTGTGGCCAAAGTGCATCTCGGGGCTTGCGCCCATGTAGCTGGGTGTGTAATTCATTGTCGTCAAATATGCATGGAAGAACCCTGACGTGCAGTGTGTATATTGCTAACGGCGAGCGCATCGAACTAATGAAATTAGGGGCTGGCCGGGGGTGTGGAGACGCCCTACGTAGTGTAGAGGATAGATGGAATAACTTGCGTTCGGAGGGGATGCTGGCCTGTTTGACGCTTCGATCGATCGGTAGGTGTGGTGTGTATCAGCACAAGTGGGCTTGGTGCCTTTGTCCTGTCGATCCGACGATCACAATCGACGCCGAGTCCTGCTGTTCAAGGAAGGACGATTGTGTAGCTTCCCTCTTGAGACGGTGAGACGGCCCAAAGGGAAAATCAAAATAGATTATCGGTGAACGGTCCTCCGCAATGGGGGGGGGGAAGGTGTAAAAGAGAAACAAGGAGGATACGGGAGTAGTGAAGAGAAAAATAGTCGTTTCGGAAAGAAGAGGAAGTTGAAGAAGATGAAGAAGAAGAAGAAGAACAAGTAATGGTGGTTAAGAACGGGGGGAGAATCCGGTTTGAGATATTATACGAATATTTATAGGGATTGGGCTTGGTTTGGCTCGGTAAGGTTAGGTAGGTATGATGAATGCGTGGAGTAAAATGAGTACGGTTTAAAAATAACAATAATAAGAAGAGCGACCGAGCAAGGAGGCAATTAATTCTCGGGGCTCAAAACTTGGGATTGCGCAACTCGATAAGATTTGAGAGAGTATGTTTTGATGGTTGGTTCGGGGGTGGGTGTGTGTGTGCGAGAGTATAATAATAATGGTGGCGGCGATGGTGGTGGATGAAGAGGTGGTGGTGATTGTAGATATTTATGTTGTGCGCGCTGAGCACAACAGCTCTTATATAAATTGATAGGTGTATAAGTAGCTATGTAGGTAGATAGGTAATAAATGATAATAATAATGGTGTAGATTTAAACCTGGTCAAGATAGGAGAGCTGGCGAAAACTTTAAATAGGTACCTAAGGTAAAAGTACTGTAGATAGGTAGATTGATTGGTAGGTATAGACGGGATTGTCCCGTTAGGGTAGATGCAGCAAGAAAAGACAGTTGATGTGTGGCTGATTGATGAGAAGAAAAAAAGAAGAAAGGGTGTGAGTGAGGTCCCTGGGTGTCCTGGCAGCTGGTGGGGGCTTGCGTACCACCCTCTGGAAATTGGATAATTAGGTTGGCGCCGGTAGCAGAAGTATCCCACAAGACCACGAATTGAGTTTGAAGTATATAGGTTTGCAATTGAAAGTTGGTTATGACCTAAGTATGCGGTAATCCGGGGGTTTTCGTCCGTTAAAAAGCACCGTGACCCTGTAATACGTCCCGCAGGTACATACTTCCTAACTACTTAGCTACCCTACCTCTTTGTCTAGGTAAGGTAGTAGGTAGTGTGTGTAGTATATAATGGGGAGATTTGGGGAAGGGGGTGTGGTACTAGGCAGCTAGGTAGGTAATAGGGGGGGAAGGGAAGAGAGGGGTTAGGTACCTAGGTAGGTAGGTAGGTAGATGCGGGTAGTGTTGAAGCTGGAGCGTTAGCGGTGGGTACTTTCGAGGATATTCCCCTCAGATGTGTGACACAAGAGTGGGAAATAAAGATGCAATTGACAGCTGGAGGAAAGCTATTAGAAGGTTCGCTTTTATTTATCTTCCCTTCAAATTTATTCTTCTTTTATCTCTCTTTTTCGCTGCTGCAGATAGACCAAGCCGGCACTCGGTCTGGCGGCACAATCGCCTAGCCACCTCTTCCTTATCCGGAAGCCTGCGGGGCGTGATAGCTTGGGTCTAGAAAGATCCAGCTCCCACGACGGACTAGGCAAAATGGTGTGTGGCGTACACTTGGAGCTTCAGGTGTGTCTTGGATATCGCACCCGTACTGCTGAGACGTGCAGTTTGGTCAGGTCAGAGTCAGCTCAGTTCGAGCAAGCAATGGCAGCGCGCAGGGTCTCGAACCAAATCTGTCGTATTGAGTGGCTGGCGTGCTGGCGACGACAACGGCGGCTTTGCTCTAATTATTCTGTAGACGTAGACGTGGACGTGGACGTGGACGTGCGTAGTGGTGACGGTTCCAAGGAAATATAAATCAAGGTGTTCCCGTAGATGGATGCGCGATAAGCTCACGTTGGTACTACTACCCTACCTTATAAGCTGCGCATTCATAATGAATCAATGAATGCAATGAATCAATGAATGCGCTGACACAAAACTTATATATGACGGTGTTCCGGTTCTGGTGGCCTGGAAATGAGGAGATGGGAGAAAACTCGGCAACAATTCGATATGGGAAATTGGGCAGACTAGGCTTGGAGAGGCCATGCAGAAGAAATCTAGAACCCGATAGATGCCGTGCTTGATGGGTGCTATTTGGTGATTTGGCGATTTGGTGATTTTTTCTGGCACGACTCGGTCGGCCGACTTAGGAGCAACGGAACTGCTTCATATGGACGCGATGTAGACACACGATATTCCCACTTAGGTAACTATGTGTAAGTGCGTGCTGTTACTGTAGACAGGAATGGGGTGATTGGCGATAGCTTTCTTACCTATACCAAGACATAACTGATCAGATTGATCAACTAATACTTTGGGTATACTTGCCTACGCTACCCGCACTGGAGAGCTCGAGGTTGATAGATTAGTAATAAGCCAATTTTAGGTAAGTGCAGGCAATATAGGATCGTGATATGCATGCAACTATTAAAATACTTGTGCATGCTAAGCGTTGGCTAGAAAACCTAGAGTCGTGTGTTTAGCTTGAAGTACTATGTAGGTACGTACCTAAGTTACCTACTATGTAGATTAAGCGTCTCGACTATGAAAAAGGTACAATACATACACTACAGTAGAATACTATGTAAGGTTTGGTGCAAGGCTCGGCAAAAGGACTCGTCTGTGGTTGATGTATTAAGGGGCTCAGGTTGCAGGTATGGTTTCTTCTTCAAATTAAGGTGGTTTCGGTTCGTTGAGTTCGGGTAGCGCAGCTATTAGCGTACTTGAAACATTTAACTCCCGTCCGTCTGTTATCATTCCGCAGGTAAAATTACCGCCTCGAAGGAAGGCAGATTACCTCTACAAACCGTCGATAGACGGAGAGTTGGTGACATCACATACGTAGGTATTTCTAATACACCATCACCAGTTGTCAGATCTTATGGTTTGAGGACATCGGCGTCTTCCTCCAATACATTAGGTAACACACGACATCATAGATGGAATGCCAAATGTGAAATCCCATGATACTGGTGGATGAAAGGAAGACGGCATGTCATGCTGTGTAAGATACACGTGTATGTACCTAGGTACATATAATGTTTATGGGGTATCTCCGCAGCTCCACTTATTTGAGGTACATAGCCGGTATGTATGTACCTACATAGTAGTAAGCTCCGACGCAATGGTTCTTATCATTTATCTTATCGCATTATCGCATTATCGTTATCAACTTTTTTTTTCCCTCCTTCGCAACTTTTCTTCGTTTTTCATCATTGAAGACATCTACATACAACATATCATTGGCCGACTAAATAACCTACCTCTCTGGTGCACCCGCCTTACCTACGCACAGTAAATACCTAGTCATTCCCGCAACGAAGCCTGCCTAATTAGTGGAAAGTGGCAATGGCAGATACTGCGGTCTTGTCGCCGGTGGGCGGCAAGAAGGACAAAACTAGCAGGCATTCCAAACACGATAGAGACGACAAGAAGCATAAGAAGCGACATCGAGATTCAGAGGTAGCAGACACGGGCGAGAGGAAACACAAGAAATCAAAGAGTATCATAGCTGTGTCCGAATCAGAACAGCCAGAATCGCCTCTAGCCAACAGCAAGCATGGGCACCATGAGAAGGAGAAGAAATCGAAGAAGCATAAAAAGAGACACAGCACGGCCGACGTAGAAAACACCCAAGTCCTCGGAAGTCCAGAACCACCTGCAACAATTAGAATAGACGAGGAAGAGGACGGGAGCGCCCGGAAACCAATTCCAGAGACCAAGTCCATGGACCTTAGCTCGTCTGGCTCCCAGGTTCACATAGGACGACTGCCCAACAAGAGATACCCATTCTACACCCAGACCATATCCCAATACCTCCCCTTATACCCATCTGGCATGGTTGAGCCTATACAAGGCTACGCAGAACAACACCTCAGGCCCCTCCTGAACCGCTACGTCCGTACCTTCGGCGGCGTGCTATTAGCTTACCGGAATCCCCGCCTCGGCGCAGCGCCGGGCCAAGGAGCCTTGACAGAGGAGAGCGGACCCGATGACTCGACGGTTCTGGAGTCCATAAACGAGTATGCCGTAGCTTTTGGTTGGTTTACCGCTGAGGTGGACCTCTTTCGCCCTACCCGTGGTGCCTGGCTCGAAGGCTCGGTGAAAATTCAAAGCGAGGGCCACATAGGCGTGGTTTGCTGGTCGAAGTTCCAAGCATCCATAGAAGCCGGGCGTCTACCTCGGGACTGGCACTGGGTCGACCTACTATCTAGCTCTTCCAACAGAAGTAGCAAAAAGGGCAAGGGCGACGACAGAAACACAGATGCTGCCGAGACAACCCTCCCCACCCCTGAACCTGCCGAGCCGGAAGAAAATGAAAACACCACTCAAATTCACGAGACTGGATACTGGGTGGACGGGGACGGGACAAGGATAGGAGAGGGAACAAACTTATGCTTCCGAATCAAGAATTATGAGGTGGGCGACAGCGACGACTACGGATACCTGATCCTCGAGGGCACGATGCTTAACGAGGAGGACGAGAAGAACAAGGTGCTTGAGGAAATGGAGAAAGCAAGGAGGCAAAAGTTGAAGCACGGAGGCTTACTGCGGAAAACGCACAAGCGGCTGCCCGAATTCGGTATGACCAAGTTCGGCAGGGAGGAGGCACAGGAGGGCGAGAATGACCGCGCCGAAGTGTGGAAGTCAAGCCGTGTGAGTAGCGAAATTGAGTAACTGAAAAAAGGCATTGTATTCCCGTCATTTCGCTTCCACAAACGAGACTACATAGTCTTGGCTGTTATCACCTTAAAGCTACACATACTTCCTTCCCGTGGAGCCTACCATCGCGTTCTCAGTTCTTGTCGCATTGAGACGAGCCTAAACTTTTTGTACTAATATTGTCACGTCATTTTGCTAGCCAAAAAGCTGCAATGGATGTGAATCTCAATACTGCCAAGACAAATATATCCAAAGGGTTTCTAGTTATTTATGAACACGTGTGGGTGTAAAAATGCTACCTTCTCGAACCTACAGACCGTATCCTATCCATCACTGAGTGCCAGCAGTAGTACCAGCCCCCGCCACCTTCGCCGCCTTCATTGCCTCCTCTTCCTTCTTTTCCAGTGCGCCGGGCTCTGTCAGGTCGACGCCGAGCCGCATTGCCTCAGCGACCTCGCTCGCGGGCCCGGTGAACCATTTCCGCGCCCACAACAGCCACGCGCTCATTGCACCTACGCCGATGATGCCCACAGCGACGACGGTATAGTTGAGCGTCTGATCAGTAACAGGGTTGCTAGTGGGGAGGCAGAAGACGACAGTGATACATCCGATCCAAAGCGAAGCAATCAAGGCCACCACGCGGCTCCAGCGGCCGAGGTTGAAGGGTCCTTTCATGGCGATGAAGTTCTCGTGACAGAGGAGACCGATCAGGATCGGGAGGCCATAGCTGATGTACAGGCCGATAGTGGCGATGCTAGTCGCGGCGGCAAAGGCGACACTACTACCGAGCGACGGCAGCGCCAGAATGAAGCTCAGGGTCGCGGCGAGCCAGACGGCGCGCACAGGGCTGCGAAACCGCTCGTCGACTTTGTGGAAGAAGGGATGGATGCCGCTATCTGCGCAAGGCGTTAGTTTAACGTAAATGCCAACTTTTTAGATAAACAGAGTATATACACCCCCCCCCTTCAAAAATGAAAAAGCCGTCTTACCTCGAGCAAAAGCAAACATCATGCGGGAGTTGGACGTCATACTGAACAATCCACAGTGCCAGACGCAAATCATGATCAGGCTGAACAGCACGAGCGCGCCGTCCTCGCCGAAGACGTCGACGAGGATCTGCAGCACGGGCTGGCCGTAGTCGGAGTCGATGGTGCCGGCGAAGTCCTGGATGGAGAAGAGGAAGGACAGCAGCACGAGCAGGCCGAAGACGGCGCTGAAGCCGACGGACGACACGACGCCGATGGGGGCCGACCACGAGGCGTTGCGCGTCTCCTCGGACAGATGCGCCGAGGCGTCGAACCCCGTAAGCGTGTACTGCGACAGGAGGGAACCGCACATGACGACGTAGGCGGGGGAAGCGCGCTCGCTCCACCCGGGAGCGCCGTCAACGCCGGTGCCGTCGTTGAAGTAGCCGAAGACGAAGGAGGCGGGCTGGTGGGCGGGCGCCTTGGCGAGGAGCGCGACGCACAGGGCGGTGACGCCGAGCGAGTGCAGCACGATGGAGACGTTATTGAGGTAGCGCAGGACGCCGACGCCGAAGGTGTTGACGAGGCCGTGGGAGACGAGCACGGCGGCGTAGATGGCCACGGTCCGCCCCGGCGTGGGGTCGTAGCCGGGGCTCTTGACCGTGGCGGCCGTGGCGACGAGGTTCGCCAGCCCGAAGGATATGCCCGTCGTCACGGCGACCTGGCCCAGCAGGTTGAACCACCCGGTAACCCAGGCGGCAAGCGCGGACCACCGCGGCGGCGCCATCATGGCCGCCCAGAAGTAGGGCCCGCCGCTCGTGGGGATCGCCGAGACGATCTCGGCCATGGCCACGGCCACCATGAGCGTGAAGAAGGATATCACGATCCAGCCGATGCTCATGACTATAATTGTTTGTACGTAAAAAGTTTCGGCTTAGTAAGAGTTCCGTCCGGGACGACCTCAGTCGACTGTGAAGAACGGGGGGAGGGGAGGAGTTGCGGACTTACCGGCCGGGCCACCGGTGGCTAGACCATAGGAGAAGAGCGTGGTGAGGCCGGTGATGACACTCTAAGGTATGCGTTTTTAGCCCGGGGTTCTCTTTTCTACGTTTCTTCTCGCCGGTTTCCTGAGAGAGAGAAATTTGTAGGTGTCCAGGCAAAAAAAAAACCCCTTACAATGATGGAAAATGACACTCCGAAGTTATGCGCCAGTCCCTGCGATAAAGCCGCCGCCGCCAAGTCAGTAGGGAGTTCCAGGTATGTTATGTTGGAAGTATTAGTATAAAGAAAAAAGAAGAGGCATCTGGTTGATGGTCACGTGCTTATGTTGCAATGCGAGTAATTGGGAGAGAGAGAGAGAGAGAGAGAGAGAGGGAAAAAGAAAAGAGGGAAAAGAGAAAGAGATGGAGCATCAATCTTACCCAATCGCGCTTGAGCTCCTGTGAGTATCCGAATCGAGCCAATCGGTCTTCATCTTGTTCCTGGACAGTGTTGGACGTCCGCTGTTCGATCGCGAGATCGGCCATGATGACGGGCTGTGCGCGAGGTTGTCGCGGGTTTGCATGCGCTCTAGTAGTAGTAGTTGGGTTGTTGTTGTTGAAGTCGTTGAAGTTATGTTATATTGTTTAATGTTCAATACTTCTTACAATACTATAGGGCTTGAGTCATAAGTTTGAGTGTTTCGTATGTAATACCCTGACTAATGGGCCTATAGATGAAGGTTTGAGATGGGAGATGAGAGAAAGAGTAAGAGAACAAATAATTATAATAGGAATAGTAATAAGATAAAAGAGAGTCGCTTCCCATCGGATTTTTTTGGGCACGCTAGGTAGGTTTCAAGGCCTTCTTTTGCTCAAGGTCTGCTGGCCATTGTTATCATCTTCTTCCATGACATGACCCGCCAACCGTACCGTACGTTATCATTGACTTTTAAAAAAAGTGACCATCGTAATGTATGTATCAATGTTAGTAATTGTTGTTATGTTACCGGCCCCGGAAAAATACCAGAGAGAGAAAAGGCTTCCTAATTGATAAAAGATAAAAAAATAAAAAGATCACTCTCTTACTAACTACCCTATAGGTACCTAGTTCGAGTCACTCTCACTCACTCACTCACCCACACCACCACCACCCTATCCCCCCGGTCGATAACCCATCTTATCCCGGGGGTGGTGGTGGTTCCTAGTGTAGTCTGATTGATTGATAGGCCCGGTACCCAGGTTAGTTAGTAAGGCCGAGAGACGGTTATCAATTGCTTCAATCGTTGTTTTTAGGGTACTAGGTAGTTTTGATCCCTGGTGAACTTACCCAGGTTGCAGATAAGTACATAGCTACCTACATTGATACGCAGAAGTACACTCTAGGTAGGTAGGTAAAGTGAAATCAATTCAGCCGGTGGGCCCATGGGATCTTTTATTTTGTATGTGTCTGTCTATCTTTCTTCCCCCCCCCCCCCCCCCCAGGCTGACTGGCTGCCCCTGTAGATATCGAATCGACCTGGGGCGCTGTTAGTATATAGGTATTGTATTGTGGTATCGCAGGTAGGTACAGGCCAGGATTAGGTACCTAGTGAGACGCTACCTGCATACAAGTCACTTGGGATAGTCTATCTAGGTGCATAGTGTACCTTGCTTACCTATAAAGTATCTGAAGTGATATTATATTCTGGGTTAGGTGGTCAATATGTAGGTAGGCCTGGTAGGTAGTTAGATATGTCGAGTCACACATGGGGGGGGGGGGGGGTTCTAAGTTACATTAATAGGATGAAAGAGTTGAGAGAGACAGGGTGTTATGTTACCAGTTTGCCATACAGATCAATCAATATCATGAAACATTGACATACATAAACTTGATTAGGTATCTAAGTAAGATTCCTAGTACTTTTGTTAAACCATGTTGTTGATTATAGCTAGCCATCGTGCGGTGCGGGTATTGGTTAATCTAACATCAATCAATGCCCGACTAATATCTATACATAATACATATCGATCAACTATAAAAGACTTACGTATCTAAGATATAGTATCGACTATACTTATCAGTTAAATTCGATTTTTTCAAACCCACCAGCATCCTCCATCAATGTGGGTACTAAATGCATATAAGTAAGTACATAAGTACCCGATGCGGGTTATTGCGGGGGCACGATTAGGTTTTTATACTATTAAGAAGCTTAATCGCCTACCTACATATATGTACCTAAGGTTAGTAGTGTACCTTAGTCCTTACCTCAATCATGTTAAAGCCTCTTTCGAAATACTGAGGTAATACCTACCTAGTACCATACCATTTATTCACTCATCTCGTGTTACCTACACCCTCACCAGCTTACCTGCCTTTATGTCTATCACTTGGGTAGGTACTTAAGAAATTACATATGCCTCGGTATGTAGGTAGGTACTGCGGCTATGTAAGCCAATGCATCCATACTACCTAGGCAATGTCAAAGATATTAAACTTGTGTTCCTTTACCTAACTACATAACCTCCTACCTACGTATTTATCTACTTACTTTCAACTTTATATTACCCGAGGATTTTTCTTACTCTTTCTCTCTCTTTATTATTCCAAGAATCAATCATCATCAAAAAAGCCCAGAATGGGTCACTTTCGTATATGGCATGTGTTTCCGTACCTTGCGCATACGCTACACTCACTAACAACTTCATAAGGTTAAGCCGATTATCGGGACGATTTACTGAGCTGAGAGAGACTGCCGGTTTCTGCTGACGTAACGTAATAGCCCATACGGGTTGGCCAAGATAAGCATCCAAGAAACTTCCCGCTCCGACATATGTACCCCACTATCACCCACGTACCTAGTACCTAGTAGCTCAGAGGGATAGGTACCTCCCACCCGTACTGCAGCTGGGCTGGTACCTGTAATATGTTTAGATATGTAAGTAGGTACGTACCTACATTAATGTCCGGCTCTAGCCTCGGGTGCCTAATCCCAATACAGCTAGCGTGGTATGCCAGGGGCCGGGGGCTAGCTGGCTGAGGTCCCCATCTCCAGTTCTTGTACATCACCGCCAGCGAATGCGGTTCTCCACCATAGCAACAACACACCACCACCACCACTACTACTACTGTCAAGGTTATTACTAGATATAGATAGATCATAGAAACCTCATTCAACCCAGTTCCCTGTCCTCTTGCTATACTGCTTGCTACTACGATACCTATATTCCTCTAACTCCCCCGACGATGGCGCCCTCTGGCCTACGCCAGTGCATCCGGGATGTCTCGCCGTACCTCATACTCCTGTTGACCATCAGCACCCTCGGCCCCCTGCAGTTCGGTTTTCACCTTGTAAGTCGAGAAGAGAGCTCCTTGCAAAAAGACAGAATCCCTCCTATCACGTAGACTGCTGGAAGGATTCTAATGGCTTATCGTCATTACTCTAGGCCGAGCTCAACGCCCCCCAAGATGTCATCTCCTGCCGTGTCCGAGTGCCCGCCTCGTCGAGACTCGCCGCCGCCTGGGCTACCCTGACGTCGTACTCCACCAAGCCCGCACCTCCCACCACCTCTTCGCTCCCCGACTGCATACCCATGGACGACGCCCAGTTCGCCGTGGTATCTAGCATGTTCACGCTCGGCGGCTTCGCCGGGGCTCTGGCCAGCGGGCCCGTGTCCTCCTCCAAGGGGCGGCTCCTGGCCATGCAGCTGACGAGCCTGTTCTTCGTCGCGGGGTCCCTGGTCGAGACCCTCGGCGCCTCCATGTCCATGATGGCCGTCGGGCGCGTGTTCTCGGGCGTGGGCGCCGGCGCCACCACGGTCATCGTGCCCCTCTACATCAGCGAGGTGGCCCCGCCGCGGGAGCGCGGCACCTTCGGCGCCATGACCCAGATCAGCATCAACGTCGGCATCCTGATCACGCAGACGCTGGGGTACTTCCTGAGCTACGGCTCGGCCTGGCGGTGGGTGCTGGGCGCCGGTGTCATCATCGCCGCCACGCAGGGGCTGGGCCTCCTGCTCGTGCCCGAGAGCCCCGCTTGGCTCGCGGCTCACGGTCGCGTGTCCCAGGCGAAGCGGACGCTGCAGCGGATTCGGGGGAAGCACTACGATATTGGGGAGGAGACGGCCACTTGGCACGCGAGTGCGGCCACTACGCCGGAAGAGGAGGCGCTGCTCGGAGATGGGGAGTCCACCGCGGCGTTGCCAAGGGGGGCGGCGGCAACGGCGGCGGGTGGTAAGAGCACGCGTCACCTCGGCTTCTTCGAAGTGATACGGGATCCGTTCTACCGCCCGGCCCTGATCGCCGCAGTCGGGGTCATGTCGGTGCAGCAGCTGTGCGGCGTCAACTCGATCATCATGTACTCGGTGTCGCTGCTGCGGGACCTGCTGCCGATCAACTCGGCCGTGCTGACTATCATCATCTCGGCCATCAACCTGATCACGACGGTGGCGTGCTCGCCCCTGCCCGACAAGCTCGGGCGCAAGACGTGCCTGCTGCTCTCGATCGCGGGCCAGGGCGTGAGCGCGCTCGTGCTGGCGCTGTCCATCATCTTCGAGGCCAAGGTCCTGTCGGCCGTCACGGTGCTCTGCTTCGTGGCCTCGTTCGCCGTCGGCCTCGGCCCCGTGCCCTTCATGCTCGCGTCGGAGCTCGTGGGCCAGGAGGCCGTCGGCGCCACCCAGTCGGCCTGCCTCGGCGCCAACTACATCGCCACCTTCCTCGTCGCCCAGTTCTTCCCCATCGTCAACGTGGCGCTGAACGACTGGCTCGGCGGCGCCGGCGGGTGGGTCTACTTCCTCTTCGCCGCCCTGGCCCTCCTCTCGGGCCTGTTCGTGCAGTGGCGCGTCCCCGAGACGAAGGGCAAGAGGGACGCGGATGAGGTCTGGGGACGCACGAGGCGCATCGACTAAAGCAAGCTTAGGTATTATTATTATTATTATTAGGTACTGGGTGAATCGGAGAGGCAGGCAGGCTTGCTTGCTTGCTTGTCTATGTTTAATGGCTTAAGTTACCCCTTTAATAACTAGTAACTAGGTTAGTTACTACTAGTTATTGTAAGAGAAAAAAAAAGGGGGGTGTATTTTATTTTAAACGGTTCCACGACTAGGTTTATTCTATTAAATTGGTAAAAAAGAAATTAAAACTAAAGAACTTTTTTTTTGTTCTTTGTGTCCAACACCTTTTTATTTTATTTTTTGGGTTCATTTGATCCCGGGACGCAGCCTCCGGAGCTTGATCATGTTGTCGATCTGCATCAAGCCGGCCCTCACACCGTCGACGACGTGAAGCACGCCGTAGGCGAACTGCTCCCCGAGCTCCTCCCGCGCCGCCTCGCGGATGGTCCTCTCCAGGCCCGCCATCCCCGCGCACCCCATCACGATGCAGGCGGTCTGCCCCCCGCGGAGCAGCCTCCGGGTCGCCTCGCGCAGCTTGGCCTCCACGACGGCGGGGCCGACGCCCCCCTCATCGTGGAAGTCGGATGCGTGGAGACCCGTGGACGCGACGCCGGCGAAGTTTGCGGGCAGATCGCTGCTGCTATTGCTACTGCCGTTGAGGAACGCGCGCACCCCGTCCGAGAGGTGCGCCTCCCAGAACGCGCCCGTCGTCACGATGCCCCACTTCTGGCCCGGCGCGAGGAGCGACAGCGCCGCCAGGACGCTGGCCTCGAAGATGCCGGTCACGGCGCCCCGGAAGGGGGGAGGACTGCTGCAGCGCGGGCACGAGGGGGTGCACGCTGAAGCAGGCGACGAGGACGCCGTCGTAGGAGGCGAGGCGCCCGTCGTTGGCCAGGTCGGCGACGACGGCCGCGGTGCTCGCCTGGATGTCCTCGCCGTCGTTGATGCTGGCTGGTGAGCGGGGAGGGGCGGTGTAGGTGTGGATTTCTGTTGACTGCGTACGTGTGTGTGTGTGTGTGTGTGTTTTATGGTAAGTAGGTAGATAGGTAAATGGGGTTGTGTGTAATTCGTATGGGCGAGAACAATTCCATAGGGGAAGGGAGGGAGAGGGGGGGGGAGGGTGTTCTGTCCTAGGTAGTCTCCAAAAGAAACAAAAAAATAGTGTGAAGACAGGTGGGCAGGTAGACCAAGGATAGAATATGGTGAGAAGAACACATACATAAGGCAGGTCTACGTCGTTGATGGCAGGTCTCAAGCCATCGGTCATGGCCTGGGAGGAGTTGGGATTCAATATGAGGATCTTGGTCGCCCTCCCGCGGACGAGCGTGGTAGCCATCTGTCTGCTGGCAGTCTTTTAGATCAAACTGTACTCTATAGTAAAGTAAGTTATGCTGGATCTGTAATATTTAAATAGTAGAACTCTCACCTAGATGCCGTTGGGACTGAGGAGGAGAAGTAGGAGGAGGAATTAAAATGCGTCCAGTCATTGGATGCACTTACACGATAATTGATGTCAAGTTAATGGTCACCTGCTATTTTGCACGACCAGTACAATATAAAGTCACAGTCACACATAGGGATATAAAATATATTACTGAATACTCTTGTCGAAGTGGTTACATATGAAAATAAGAAAACTCAAAAAGGAAAAGTCTCACAGTGTGGGCAAATCTACATATGTGAGTTGTCTCAATGTCAATGTACCTGCTTGGATTATGTAACTTATAAGATTTAACTTTAACTGCGGGGTTGGAGAGGCACGGAATTAGCTCTTCGTATGCATAATTCATTAGTGTAGGTATTGTGCATAGACCAGGTACAGCTGCTCCCGATTACATAATACTAATGTCTGCGCTCCAGCCTCATCCCACGTCTACAACTTAGTAGGTAGGTATAAGGTCGGGCACCGCCACAAGCACAACGTCAGCTACCTACCAGGTACAGCCTCTCCCGCCCCATCTCAATCCATACCTACTAACCTACTACCTCTACTTACCTGCCTTACCTTGGTAGGTGCTTGTCTCATCGTCTACTTACATCAATCTTAGGTATTCAGCAGCGGTTCCGATTAACCAGCCAGCCCCCCCTTCTCACAGCTGCTGCTGCTGGTGCATACCTAATTCTACTCAGCTAGGTATCGTTCGCCCGGACTATTCTCTCAACCAACTTGTTGCCAGCACAACAGCCCCGTCCTATCTATCCCTTAGGTCCTCTGGTTAGAAATATACCATGGCGGCTCCTCCTATCGGTCAGTGACCTCCCACCACCATCTACCACTACTACTACCACCACCACCGCCCACCGCCTCTGCCGACCCTCCTAACATGATGGAGTATAGTTCTCGATGGAGGCACTGGCTTTCTAAAAGTTGGCTATGCCGCCCAGAATTTCCCCGAGCACCAGTTTCCCTCCATTGTCGGCCGGCCCATCCTGCGAAGTGAAGAGAAGGGCAGCGACAATGACATCGCTATCAAGGATATCATGTGCGGCGACGAGGCCGCTGCCGCACGCACCATGCTCCAGATCTCGTACCCCATGGAGAACGGTATCGTGAAGAAGTGGGATGACATGCAGCACCTCTGGGACTACACCTTTTTCGAGAAGCTGAAGGTTGACCCGAGAGGGCGCAAGATTCTGCTCACCGAACCGCCCATGAATCCCCTGAAAAACCGAGAGCAGATGTGCGAGGTCATGTTTGAGCGCTACGGTTTTGGCGGTGTCTACGTCGCTATCCAGGCTGTGCTGGCGCTATATGCGCAAGGTACGTAAATGGAAACGGAAACCTACGACCCTACCATCTAGCCAAGCTAACAGCATCCCGCCCTGCAGGCCTTAGCTCCGGTGTTGTCGTCGACTCGGGCGACGGAGTCACCCACATTGTTCCTGTCTACGAATCCGTTGTCCTCAACCACCTTACGCGAAGACTCGATGTCGCCGGCCGAGACGTCACCCGCAATCTCATCGCCCTGCTCCTACGACGAGGATACGCTCTCAACCGTACCGCCGACTTCGAGACGGTGCGGCAGATCAAGGAGAAGCTCTGTTACGTATCCTACGACCTAGAATTGGACAAGCGTCTTAGTGAGGACACGACGGTTCTAGTAGAGAGCTACACCCTGCCGGATGGTCGCGTGATTCGGGTGGGAAGCGAGCGGTTTGAGGCCCCTGAATGTCTGTTCCAACCCCACCTGGTGGACTGTGAACAGCCGGGTATCGGAGAATTTCTCTTCAACACCATCCAGGCGGCCGACGTCGATGTCCGCTCGTCCCTGTTCAAGGCCATTGTCCTCTCGGGTGGTAGCAGCATGTACCCCGGCCTGCCCTCCCGGTTGGAGAAGGAACTCAAGCAGTTGTGGCTCACGCGCGTTCTTGGTGGCAACCCCGAGCGGCTGAACAAGTTTAAGGTTAGGATAGAAGACCCTCCTCGTCGACGGCATATGGTGTTCTTGGGTGGTGCAGTGCTAGCGAATATCATGGCGGACAAGGAGAGCATGTGGATCACGCAACAGGAGTGGGCAGAGGAGGGACCTAGGA
Source organism: Biscogniauxia mediterranea (assembly GCA_018398605.1). Classification (NCBI taxonomy): domain Eukaryota; kingdom Fungi; phylum Ascomycota; class Sordariomycetes; order Xylariales; family Xylariaceae; genus Biscogniauxia; species Biscogniauxia mediterranea. Next base: position 365,658 of record JAGXTR010000004.1, read on the forward strand.
TTCTGGAGAAGTTGGGTCCACGATAGAACGAACATAGGCAGCCCAGGAAATGGGTATTTAGAAGTCTTGTCAGCGCAGATACCGAGGAGAACCAAAATTTGAATTGAACGAAGCCATTGAGTTGATAGACATCAATGGATGATCTTATCTACGTAGGTTTGGTTAGCCAATCAGTCAGCTATTGTAGGTAATCAATTGAATTAACCTAGTGCTTGTTTCCTTGAATCACCATGACCTCTCTCCATCGTAGGTTTAGGTACATATGTACAGACAGGGTCAAGGAACTCTCCCACCTGCAAGGTCCCAACCTTTGGGAGTTGGGGGTGACTGCGCCACAGTACCTAATTCATTTCCAGAATATAATGTACTGTACACAACACAAGCTGAGCCACACAGTTCAGCCTCACCTCACCTTACCTCGGTCCATCCCAATGGATCCCAGTCTCATATTCTCACCATAACCATCCATACCATACATAGCCTGCATCACCTCCAGCTGTCTTCCCATACCCCCGTGTCTCCCACGTTACCAACACCCTATTCATCGACGGCTTACTTCATTTGCCCATCTAACAATTACTCATACACGGCTACCATTCTCATCCCCCCCCCTCTTCATCGTAGGTACTACTCACGTGCCGAGACAACATCCGATTTCCTCGTATTATATCCGAGACTTACCTACACCTACCCACCTACTGCTCAGCTACTCACTCTGTCACCAGCTCACTCACCACTCGCCAACTCACCCAGTTACTCAGGGAGGGAGGGGTGCGGCAGCCGATGCAGAGTCCCATCTCGTAACAATCCCATGTTTTATTCCGGCGCGCATGGGACATCCCCGCGCCTAAGGTGACCTGTCTGATATCACCCGCTCAGTTTCGGTCTCACCGTCATCGCCATCGTCGTTTTTCATCGAATATGAGCATGACTAATCCCCCGTCGGCGGCGTCGGGGCCAGGGTCAGTTTCCGCTCGGAACCAGACTCTAAAAAGGAGCGTACAGGCCGCCTTTGAAGGTACGACTCTTTTTTTTTTCCCTTTAATTTGCGCTGGGCGATATTTTGGCCGTCGGCCCGTGATTATATCAGCTGGTTGACAAGCATACCTGTCATTTTTTTTCTTTTCCTCTTTTATTTTTTTCCCTTCCCTGTTTGTCTCGTTATCCCTCTTACCGACGAATCCGAACTTGGTCTGGAATAGAGCAGGTTTCTTCTCCGAGGACAGCGTTCATCGCCCTAATGAAGACCTATGGAATATATGTGGGAATATGAGGCCCAACGTGGCTTTTCGGAGACGAGCTACCTCGCTCTGATGCGTATCCCGCCCAGAAAGGTCTTTCCTTGCTCGCCAATTTCACGAGACCGGTCTTTCCTAGACTACAGTTAGCTGACTCGATTTATTCACGACCTTACACCCCTTGACTGGCTGCTAACGTGTCAGCTTAGATCCGAACGATAGGTCTGGGAATCCGGGTTACCAGTCCAAAGTTAGGGTCATCGACAAGTACAAAGTCGTTGGCTTTATTAGTAGTGGAACGTATGGCAGGGTGTATAAAGCCTTAGGGCGGCAAGGCCAGCCGGGCGAATTCGCTATCAAGAAGTTCAAGCCCGATAAAGAGGGTGAGCAGATACAGTACACCGGCATATCGCAGTCGGCCGTCCGGGAGATGGCCCTCTGCTCGGAGCTAAAACATGACAATGTTATCCGGCTCATCGAAATCATTCTGGAAGACAAGTGCATCTTTATGGTGTTTGAGTATGCGGAGCATGACCTGCTGCAGATCATCCACCACCACACCCAACAACCGAGACACAGCATCCCCCCGTCAACCGTCAAGAGTATCATGTTTCAGCTGCTGAACGGTTGTCAGTATTTGCATAACAACTGGGTTCTGCACCGGGATTTGAAGCCCGCCAACATCATGGTGACGTCTAGCGGGCAGGTCAAGATTGGCGATCTGGGTCTCGCCCGTCTGTTCCAGAAGCCGCTCCATTCACTGTTCAGCGGCGATAAGGTTGTCGTGACTATATGGTATCGCGCGCCGGAACTGCTGCTGGGAAGCCGCCACTACACGCCGGCGATCGACATGTGGGCTGTAGGGTGCATCTTCGCCGAGCTGCTGTCACTACGGCCGATATTCAAGGGCGAGGAGGCCAAGATGGACAAGAAGACGGTGCCGTTCCAGCGCAACCAGATGCAGAAGATCGTCGATATCATGGGCCTACCCAACAAGGACCGTTGGCCCTACCTCACCAGCATGCCCGAATACAACAACCTCGCGACCCTGCAGCCGCCCATGCTGCACCCGGGGCACCATCACCACCACCACAGCGCGCACAGCAGCAAGTCGGCCGCCTCGACGAGCCACCTGGAGAAGTGGTACTACAGCACGATCAGCGCGCACTCTTCGTCGTCGTCGTCGTCATCGTCGTCGACATCGACGCCGTCGCCGTCGTCCGCGTCGGGGAACAACAGCCTCAGCGCGCTCGGGGCCGAGGGCTACAAGCTGCTCGCCGGGCTGCTGGAGTACGACCCGGAGCGGCGGACGTCGGCGGCGCAGGCGCTGCAGCACGCCTTCTTCGCGACGGGCGACCGCGTCAGCAACAACTGCTTCGAGGGGCTCAAGACGGCGTACCCGCAGCGCCGCGTCAGCCAGGACGACAACGACATCCGCACGAGCAGCCTGCCCGGGACGAAGCGGTCCGGGCTGCCGGACGACAGCGTGGTGAGGCCGGTCAAGAGGGTGAAGGAGGCGTGATCCTGGGTCATGAGGTAGAGGTTGAGGTGGGTGAAGGGGGGAGAATAAATAGTTCTGAAGAGACAGCCAATGAAGGGGGGGGGGGGGGGGGGATAAGATGGAGGCAGGCAGGCAAGTATTAGAACGGAATCAAGCCTCGCTACAATGATTAGTGGGCGAGGCTGAATAATTTATTTTTCCTCCTTTTTAGGGAAGAAGAGGAGGAGGGAGGAGGAACTTGTGTCTTTTTCTTAGATCTTACTGGGGGGTTTTTAATTGTTCACATAGATGATTGGGAGGTGGGAAGGGTTATACATGAGGAAAGGAAAGGGGCGTAGGTAGTTAGGGCGTACGGTGATTATACATATTGTTCTAGGGATACACGGAACGGTGTGACATCCCTAGCTGTATGAGGCTGTGAGGGACAGCGAGTCCGTCTACGGCTCCCAGCCATCATACTGACTAAGTTAAAAAGCATCTTAAAAAGACAAACGAGGGGAATGTATCGATCTAAAGCAACGCGCATGCCGTACATACTACTTCAGCTAGGTGAAAAGAGAAAGAAGAAGAAATCATCACTATATATATATATATATATACACTGCTGTCCCTTGTTCCTGTAGTCCCACCACAACAATATGGTTTTGCTATGGGAGAGTTTTTTTTACCTAGTTTTTTTTTTCGAAGATTTCTTTAGGGTTTTTTTTTAATATTTTCTCGAAGATTTGGGATTTTTAGGGGGTTTAAGCATTATCGTTGTTTGTGGTGGTTATGATCATTGTTGTTGTGGTTATAGTTATGGTCATGGTTATAGTCATGCGTTAATATTCTCAGCATTTTTTTAAACAATTCTACGTTTGAATATAAACATGAACATGAATATTTTATTTGATTAGATTTAAATATATATATACCTAATATATTAAAAATAGCTTTATTATTAGGATTATGAAAAAAGGTGTTTAGGGATAGTTGAGGGATAAGGATGGGGATGGGGATGGGTTGTGTGTGTGGTTGGGTTGTTTGGATAGATAGATAAATGGATGGATGGATAGATAGAGTAGATACTAGGGTAAGAGGCAGGAAGGTAGGCAGAAAGGTAAAGTAGGTTAATAGGGAGATAGATGTAGGTTAATAAGGAGGTTGATAGGAAGGTAGGTAGAGTAGAGTAGAGTAGAGTAGAGTAGAGTAGAGTAGAGTAGAGTAGAGTAGAGTAGGGAGGTTAAGTTAGGTGTCGTGAATTCAGCGTTCACATATGTATTTTTTATATGCTGTTCTCTTTAAGATTTTATGCTTGTGCTGTGTTTGTGTTGTGCGGTGGTGGTGTGTGGTTATATTATATTATATTATATTATGTTTGTCCTGTGGTGGTGGTGGTGAAAAGTAGTAGTAGGAAGGAAAAGGGGAGAAGAAAGACGGGAAGGAAAAAGGGGGAGATAGGGGGGGAGATAGAAGGGGAGAGGGGATGCTTGATGGAGTATACACACACACACATACACATCCACACACTCACAAACTCACATATAATTATATCACCATCACCATCACCATCAGCATAACCTTAATCAGCAGAAAAAAAAAGCGTAAAAAAAAAAGTTTATTAGGTACATAAGGAAGTATATATTTTGTATGCTTGTCCTGTCCTGTCTTGTCTTACTACATAGGTAGTAGTATCTCGCTCATCATACACACGAAAAGATGATATCGAAAGCGCCGGCGAGGGGGAGAGGGAGGGCACGGTTTTCTTCTGTCTCTCTTTTTTTTTTTTTCTTCTCTTATTCTTTCTTTGATTGATTGATTGATTGATTAGATTGGTATATCCGCCTATTGCCTCCTCCTCTCCTTCTCCCCCCTTCCCACCCCTCTCTTCGGCTTTACTCCCCCCTCCCTTTACGCCCCTGAATTCCAGACAGAAGATCGATTCCATTGGGGGGTTTTCTTATATCAGTATCTTTCCCTCCCTTACCTCTCCATCCCTCCCCATCTCTCTCCCTCTTTCTCTCTCTTGCTCTCACAAAGATTAGATATATAGGCAATAACCTATATATGGGGGCTAAATCACAACAACAGCAACAATTGTACAGAGAAGTACATCCGCTCCCTTTCCTCCCCCTTTTCTCTTTTCACCCCCATCTTCCTTTATTCTCTACTCCGCTAGAAGTCGTGATCTCTTGCCGCAAAGTATAGAAAACACGCACGTCCAGGGTGGAAATCTCGCAAAGGACGAAGCACAACTCGGAAAATAATAGCAACAAGCACACACGCGCGCGCGCAACATAAACATGGTAGAAAGGATTTTGTTCTACTAATCCACCCCCCACATCATCTGTCTCTTTCATCCCCGTCTGTCCCAGACACACCAAGGGGCACAACGGACGCAAAACAAAATTACAGGTATAGTTCTTCCCAGTGATGGTATAGGAGGGTCGATTGGTAGAATGGGCGTTTCCCGGTGGAATTGGGCCCGGGGGTATAGGCGATGGTTCAAAAAATAAACTGCAAAATTGGCAGCAGCGATTAAGAGAGGAAATCGGTTCGGTGGGAAAGGAGGAGAGGGTGCCATGCGTCCGTGTGTATATATATCGGCGGTCGAGGGGTTCCACGTGGATGAAGATGGGTATTCGTCATGTCGACAGTAAGAAGTCCTACTTCTTAGCCGGGGCAGGCGGGGCCTTGACGTTGTTGGACAGCCAGGCCAGACCCTCGAGCAGACCTTCGCCCGTGGTGGCACAGCTGGGTACCACGAACCAGACCTTGTCCTTTAGCTTGGATAGTTGGAGCGCCTCTGTGACTTCTTGGGGTTTCATGGCTGTTTAGGAAGTGAACATGTTAGCATGCCATGTTGTGGCTCTCTGGGGGGTTTGCGAGTGACAGAAAACATACCATCTGGGATGTCCTGCTTGTTCGCAAAAACCAGTAGCAAGCTGTCCTTCATTTCGCGGTCGTTGATGATGCGGTGCAGTTCCTGTCTTGCCTCCTCGATTCGCGCGCGGTCAGAAGAGTCGATGACGAAGATTAGACCTTGAGTGCCTGTTCACATTCCGCGTTAGTTGCCGACTTGCTTGATTTCCCTTCCCCCTTTCCTCTTTTTTCCTTTCTTTTTATACACATGGCGCTATACTAGGCGCACGCGTTGCATGTGAAATCCGAAATCCCGGGGTGATTTGATGGCTCCCAAGACTTACCGCTGAAGTAGTGTCGCCATAGAGGCCGGATCTTGTCCTGTCCACCGACATCCCAGACGTTGAACTTGACGTTCTTGTAGGTGACCGTCTCAACGTTGAAGCCGACAGTAGGAATGGTGGTTACATCCTGGCCCAGCTTGAGCTTGTACAGGATAGTCGTCTTTCCGGCAGCATCCAGACCCAACATCAACAATCGCATCTCCTTCGATCCAAAGATCTTGCCCATCATCTTGGAGAGTTGGCCCCCCATCTTGGCTCCTGGTCGCGTCTGGACTTTACTACGCGGATGGAAAGGGTAACTTCGCTATCGGCAATGGGTTGGCGGAGAACAGAATAGGATGGAGTTACGCGACGTGGTTTGGTTTGGTGGTGGATGGATGGATACGGGTGGTGTCGTGAATTCGTCGTAGGTACCCAAAGGAACGTGTGTATGTAAAAAAGGAGATGGAAAGTTTACAGGGGAAAACGAGCGGGCGGCAGGTCACGGCAAATAGAAGAGGAAGTAGAGAATAATTACGTTACAACGGTACCCGAGCTGGGGGTGGATAGGTACTTGTCGAGATATGTAGGTTAGGTAAGGTTAGGTAGTATTGGTAGAGGAGAGAGGGAGAGAAAAGAAAATAGAAGTAGAGAAAGAGAAAGAGGAAGAAGAAAAAACAGGGGATGATTGGCTGGCTGAGATACCAAGAAGAGGAAAAAGGAAAGAAAGAAGAGGAAAGAGAAGAGAAAAAAAAGAAAACCAGAAATAAAAAAGACACTAGTAATTTCAAATAAAAATAGAAAGAAGATGCAACTTCTCCCTTCTTTTTTTTTTTCCCTCTCTTCACTTTGTTTCTCTCTCTCTACACTACAGTACTTATAGGGAAAACGGGACGGACCTCAGTCTTTTTTAGAAAAGCGAAATGAAATGAAACGCGAGCTTAAACAATAAATAATTGGAGATGCAACCTGTGTTCAAACATTCGAAAGAAAATAAAAAAATAAATGTCACCAAGTCTCTAATAAGTCCCTTCGACGCGAACAGCAGGGGACTTCCAAGGAGAAAGAGAAAAGGCTGCTGCTAATTGCCCTAAAATCAGGCACCTTAATCACCTAATCTAGTAGCGTACCTGACATGCAGGTGCTGTGGGAGAAGGGTGCTACAGCGCACAAGCCCCCCCACCCCGTTCCAGCATGTCCCAAGGTACAGGCTAAGTACTTGTCATGTACGGTGTCCCCAAAGCAGTAAGGCCTGGTGGGGTCGTAGATGAGCAGAGCAGGGAACATGGATGCTACCCTGTACTCTAGATGTGTGTGTATGTATGTAGGTAAGACGCTCGGACCAGAGGTCATTTGACGATGTGATGATGTATCGTAAAAGGGGTGGAGGGGGTCATTGACTTTGCGCTTGTAAGTACCTACCTAGGCATTCCACCATCTACCCACCAATCATTACCCGAGAGTATAACCTGAGAGTACTATAATATAATATAGACATACCCGACCAGACCTACCTGCATACACAAGATAAAGAGAGATACCAGACCTAGGTAATCAACACGCGCGCCTACATGACCATGTAATCTTACAACAAACATTAGGTACGACGGGTTAATATAACTTATAACTTAGGTACATACCTATCTACCTACACTACATGCCTACCAGCATACCTAAACTCACCGTCCACTCAAGGTTGCTTCACCTAACCTACCTCATACATGAATATCAATCTATAACTACCTAAAGGCTTCACCAACGCACATCAATCAGGGTTACAGGACTCGATTGGTTGTTGTACATAAGAAGAGGAAATGCAAGTGGGAGAGAATCCCCCACACTGCCTAAATACAGTACAAAATGCGATTTATCCGCACTAGCAAACATTCCCTTATTGTTCCATTGATAGGACAATAGGTGTGGCCGTATCCATGCCAACACTACCTATCTATCTATCCACCAGACATACCTCAACTGGCATCTATGCTATATGAGCAAATGCCTACACTACACTACACCACACCACAAACCCATCTCTTCTCTCCGTCTCCAGGTTTCCCTATTTAACCGAACAACCTTAGCCCCCGCGAGCTTTTGAACCGAAAAAAAGAGAGGCCGCCCACCGGGGCGGGAACCACACCTCAATCTCGTCCGCTCCGTCGATCCCATTTACATACTTACTTGCGGAGTTTTTTTACATCTTATTAACTACCTACGTACTGCCTACAATCTCCTTACTTTTATTTTTATTCCCCTCTCTTTTCCCCGGACACAAAAAGAAAAAACGAGATATTATAAGTAATGTAGGTTAGGTACCTAGGTAGGTTAATTATAGGTCATAATAAGTACGGAAAAAAGCTCGGGACAAAAAAGCGATCCTTACAATCAATCCATCAATAAATAAATAAATAAATTCAACCACTTCCCCCCCTCATCGTCGTCGTCATCCTCATCATCTTCCGGGGCAGAGAGGGAAGAGAGGGGGAGGCCCGTTCAGCACCCGGGAAATATCCCGTCCATCATTGCGGCTGAGTCTGTGAACGGAGCAGCAGGGCGGGCCTACACTAGGTAGTGTACTAAGTACACTAGTAGTGTAGCATAGCGTAGACCAGCCAAGCGCACAGGTCTCTCTCTATTACACTATAATGCCTCTTCCTCGGGGGGCCCGACTGGAGTGTCCAGGATTTCCGATTCTCTCTTTTCCTACTAAGTACCAACCTAACCTACGTTAGTACTTTATTAGGGGTACTACCTACCTATGGGCTTTATACTTATTACACCAACGTACTAACTACCAACCACCTACCTACATACCTACCTATCTGCATTATATAAAAAACAGTAATAGGTAGGTAGGTAGGCAATAGTTAGTTAGAGCAATACCGCATAAGGAAAAGAGGATAGTAACGTCCACTGTAAATGACAACATAAGAACAGAGCGGATCGATATATATCCTTAAACAAACTTATTCGTAAGCTTTTTTTTTCTTTTGGTTCTCATCTACACTAAGATAGATAACAACCTACCTAAGGTTAGAACATATCAAATAAGCCTCCCTCACTCATTCATTATATCAATACTACTTACTAAGAAGGGTCAGTCGTTGCTGCTGCTGCTGCTGCTGCTGCTCTCTTTGTTTTCAGCTTATACGAATAAACCCGGGCTTCTCACTAGGTTATGTATGTATGTAGGTAATAAGTGATAAGTGATTGATAGATATATGATGCGAACTCTCAGGGCGCATGGGGAACACCCGCCCCCGGGTCCTGTCCTGTCTACGCTACCATTTACCACTGCTAGACCTAGGTACATACCTAGATATTATTTATCTGTATTCCAAGATATTGCAGTCATCAGCAACCCCCCCCCCCCCCCCCCCCCTTTTTTTTTTTGTCACTCTTTTTTCTTCTTCCCCTCTCTCGTATCACAAGCAGTAAAAAAAAAATAAAAAAATCACAAGTAAATTCCCACCTCGTACCGACCACGCCTTTAAAACCTGTTGCTTTTCCCTCCCCCTTATGTACCTTACAGTAGGTAGAGAGGGCAGTAGAAAGAGGGCAGTAACCTAGGTAGGATGGCCATTGATACGATGCATATCAAGGGGAACCGGGAGAGAGGCGAGGAGAACAACAAAAAAAACTCAGATTGGTCCTCTCACCAACTATATAAACCGTGACTGGCGTCTCGTCTCGTCTCTTCCTAAATACAACCCTGGGAATTCGACAACACTGCAGTAACTGTTACTTATAGATTTTGCCCTAACTTGGTAGGCTATACCTAGGTAGGCCAGATACCTAGCTTGCCGGTCATACCATACAAGAGAAGAAGAAAAAAAGATGGCTTGGGTAAGGAAACAAGTTGTGGGAGCTTGCATCATCCAGTTATGAAATCGAGGAAAAAAAAACACCAGGCGCCAAAGCCATCCAGCCCAGGCATACATACATACACCTTCCCTGAACATTTCCCATCCTGTTTATAATAGATTAATCAGACGATAATCCCCTTTCGTTGCGCCAGGCTCATGCTCCTTCCAATTATTGCCTCCTTCTTTCCCTAATAGCTAAAAACCTTACAACGACCAATGATCAACAACATACATAAGACACTAGTGATATATAGCCGAGGTCTTTTCCCAATCATCCTCGATACTCAACAACGTGTCTACGAGTGACAGCCTGCATCGTGTTGCTGCTCTCCTCGCCCTCAAACTTGAGGTTCACCTTGCCATCTGCGTCCATACCCATAACTTCGGCCTTGTAGAATGTCGTTGTGTTGGGATAGAGCGCCAGGACCACTTTACCGTTATCCAGGGGGGGCAAGGCCGTGCCGTCCTTGGGGATCAGGATCATGCTGCTGGCGCTAGTCCGGAAGTCCTTCTGATGGCCGTTCTCGTCCACGTCGGCGTCGAGCACTCGGTACCGTCTGGATTTGCCCTCGCCGCGTACCTCCTGCACGATGCCCAGGATCCAGTCTGTCTGCTCGTTGTTGGCCGGCTTCGGCTTGAAAGCCACCTCGTCATCCTTGGCGAAAGTCTGCTTGCTCCGGTTTGAGCTGGCGGCCTGTCCGGACTGCGGCTCGGCACTACCAGCCTTGGCAGCCGGCGTCGAGCGATCCTGGAATTTGGGCGGCACCGAATCGCTCCGATCACCCTTGGACCCTATACGCCGGGAGATATTCGGGTTGGGTGACGGTACGGGAGAGTCGCCGCCTTCAAATTCATATAGGGAAGAGGCGGCGGCGGATTCCTTGGCTCGCTGCGCGGCTGCACGAGAGGTACTGGCTTCTTGCTGCTCCTCCTTTGCCTTTTGTACGGCTCTCAAGACCTTAAGGTCCTCGATCGTCTTGTTAATAATAGTAGAAACGGCCTCGTTGGCCTTCACGCCTTTGCGCAGGCATGAATCCAGTATCGCATACTCTTCCGGGGTGAGTCCTAAAGTTAAAAAAAAAGGGTCGGCGTTGGGAAGAGTCTCCAAAAGTTGACGCGCGTGTCAGGATAGAAACTTACTGCCTTGCTTTTTCAGGTCAGCTAGGCGCTTGTCCTGGTCACGAATTGAGAGTACGTTGGCGCTGCTCTCATTGAAGAGCTCGACGATTAAAGGGATCTTGCTCTTGATATCATTCCACATGGCTAGCTCTTCACCATGTTCGCCAGATTCGCTATTGCGATTCGGGCCCCTGCGCTGGTTTCCTCGTGACGACATGTCGTCTGCCAGTACTTTATCTGAATCTGTATCTAAATCTTGATTTGGATCTGTCGTAGGTCCCTCAATCTTCTTGGACTGCTCGGAAGCGGTCAAAGGTGCCTTTGAATCCTGGTCGGGCTTCGAGCTAGGTTGCTGGCTTTCGGGGCCAGCTGGAGTGGATGAGGAACCTGATGCTCTAGGTGCTCTAGGTCTCCTGGGTTTTGAGCTGGTCTTGCTCTTCTCTGGCTTGGAAGCAGTTGAAGAGGACGAGGCAGCTCGACGGAGGCTGGTGGGCTGGTTCCAAGCGTCACCAAGCTCGCTCGAGAGCAACTTGAGTTGATTCTTGGTCGCCTTGTCAGTTTTACCCATTGTGATGGAATGAGATGGTGATGTGATCAACAATAATACAGAAAAGGGCTGCTGACGTATGCACATGCGCGTGTTGGTGTGTCAATGTAGGAGGTAAGCAATCATGGCATGGGCAATTAAATACAAGACGGGTTCCTAAATTGAAGCACACCGAAAAACTTACAGATACCTGGGAGACAGGTTGTCGAGAAGAGAAGGGTTATTGTTGCTCAGCTACCTAATTCACACACAGAAGAAGGAAACTGAGATGCCGAGTTAGAAAAAGCGGCGTTGGAGGGAAATGAATTTGGAAGAAGAAGAATAATAAGTAGAAGTAGAAGTATAAGTAGAAGTAAGGGTAGACCACGGTGAGAGGTGTGTGTGTGAGTTGGTTGAAGGTGACTGTGACTGGATGACGGCGAAGGAGTTTTCAAGTTGAAGGAATGGAAAATGTGCGAATGAAGGGGAGGGAGAGCGAGCGCATTGCTTATCACAATAGGTTGAGAGGTATATTTATGTGCAAGCTACTACATGGCGCATTGGACCTTTATGGTTTTTAACTTTAGGCTTCTTCTTCTTCTTCCAAGTATGTTATGGAGTTGTCAAGTACGAGTGTCGTGACTTGGAACAAACTATAAAAAAGGTGTAAGGTTCGAGTGGATTGATGAATGGTTGGATGGTTGGTAGGTTATGCCAGCTTACTTAACCTAGGTAGTGTAGTAGGGCGGTCAGGAAAAATAAAGGCAGGCAAAAAATGGAGGCGGTGACCAGATTGGGAAAACTGCTATATGTGGGGTAAGGAGGGGTTATGCATGCATGTAATTGCGTCTTGCCTCCTGAAGGGGGGCTTTCTGGCAGTTGATGTATGTTAGCGAGCAAGGGCGGGGTACATAGCTCCAAAGGATTTTACACTTGCCTTAGGCTCTGCATGTTTTCCAACCTTCTTCAGTACAGTAGGCGCAGTAGGTAGGTACCACAAGACAAGCAAGGTAAACATATGCATGCACTCTTATTGGTAACTATGTACTACTAAACTTACCCTACCTTGGTAATTTCCACAACTACTAACTTCCAAGTTACTAAAGGTAGTTTCTTACCTTCTTCACTTACTACGTCGAAACATCACCATCACCACCAACATCTACCACCTCGCTGGCCCCTTACACACCCCACCAATAAGGTTCAACATTACCTACCCGACGAATCCATTGAGAATGGTGCTTCCCGTACCACTATACCGCCTCCAATGCGGAGTGAACTCCTACGACTGGGGCAAGGTGGGATCTGAATCAGCTGCCGCTCGGTTCGCTGCCGCCACGCCCTCAGATACCTTCAGTATACAGTCGGACAAGCCATATGCTGAGGTAAGTCGTCAGCTAGTCTACTGTAAAACATCAACCCCAGTGACGTGACTGACATAGATATGTGTGTAGCTCTGGATGGGAACCCATCCCTCAAACCCATCGAAAGACCTCCAGTCCGGACAGACCCTCCTGGATCTCGTCCAGTCCAACCAGATGCTCCTTGCCCCCTCCGTCCACGCGAAATATGGCCCCAAACTTCCCTTCCTCTTCAAGGTGCTGTCCATCAACAAAGCCCTCTCCATCCAAGCACATCCAAACAAGAAGCTGGCCGAGCAATTGCACGCTAGGGACCCTAGGAACTATCCCGATGATAACCACAAGCCCGAGATGGCCATTGCCATCACCGAGTTCGAAGGTCTCTGTGGCTTCCGCCCACTGGGCGAGATCGCTCATTTCCTCTCCTCCGTTGCGCCTTTGCGCCAGCTTGTGGGCGAGGACACAGCCAAAGCTTTCATCGCCACCGTACGAGGCCAGGAGAACGACGATTCCTCTGAATCCACAGCCCAGAACAAGCGGGCCCTCCAGTCTGCTTTCGCTGCCCTGATGAAATCTTCTCCCGAAGATATAGCATCGGCAACCAAGTCCCTAGTTGCCGAGGCAGAGAGTAAAGGTGCTGAGTTTGCCGATGGCGGTATCGAATCCACCAGTGGGAAGGTCATGTCGGATCTTGTCATTCGGTTAAACAAGCAGTTCCCCGATGACATCGGTCTCTTCGTCCTATTCTTCCTCAACTACGTCCAGTTGTCTCCCGGCGAGGCTCTGTTTCTGAAGGCAGACGATATCCATGCCTACTTATCGGGCGATATCATTGAGTGCATGGCGGCAAGCGACAATGTTGTGCGCGCGGGCTTCACACCGAAGTTCAAGGATGTCCAGACCTTGGTCGACTTGTTGACCTACAATTACGCCCCCATCGAGGAGCAGAAGATGACACCGAAAGAGTACCCTTACGTGGTACTCAACCGTGCCGCCTACAGCTCAGGTTCCGAGGCAATCTTGTACGACCCACCAATCGACGAGTTTAGCGTGATACGATCAGTCCTCAAGGGCAACGGATCTAAAGCTACCTTTGACCCCCTAGATGGGCCGAGCGTTATCATCTGCACGGGTGGTAAGGGCAAGATAACGGTTGGTCCCAAGACGGAAGAAATCAAGGAGGGCTACGTCTTCTTCGTCGGAGCTACCGCTGAGCTGGTTTTGGAATCGGAGGGCGCTGAAGATGACGAGTTTACCACTTTTAAGGCCTTCTGCGAAGTCCAGGATCATAGCAATGGGGCGTGACTACGTCAATCGCCTGTGGCATTTAGCAATATTTAGAGCTCACGAACGATCAATGTCGGTTTTGCGAATATTAGATAATACGTGGTTGGCCACAACTCTACTAAACTAGTTGACATGTCAAGTAGACGGTGAGGTTTTACAAGACCTATCGCTTTTATATACCGATGTGACTTGGAAACACATAAAAGAGCTTGAATTGTTGGTCTAAGTGATCCTCAGGGAGGATGGGGAGAAGAGCTCCCTTATATAGACGAGAGGAGCTCTGGGTCCCACATCCGGTGCTCCCTAGGTCACGTGATCTACTCTAGTGTATGTAGATGCTCCATGGGAATGCCCTCTTCCGCGACAAGACCTTATTATTTATTTTTCTCCCATATAAGGGCTAGAGATATACCAATAGTTGCTACAACCGTTTTTTTTTAAATCCTTCAAGAAGGATTTCTCTGACCGACAGACTAGTTTAAGCACTAAACCAGTTATACTTGATTTTTTATGGTAATATTCTGTTACAAAGTGGGTCAGGACCCACTATTATCCGTTGGTCATGGCAGGTGCCGATATGCAGGCAAGAGGCATGTGATTGCCGTGAGGGGTATTGAACCAAAGAATGTATTTATGCCTAACCGCCGTACGCGGTATTACCAACTGAGCTGTTGGCACGAATGAGGGAAGTCGGCAAGAGTCAACGAAGGTCGACGGCTTGAAAGGGTCCCGTCTATAAAAAAGCCCCCTTCCTGACTATCTGGAAGACTCTCTTTTCAGGCCATTCTAAAACAGTTATTCTAGTTTTGAAATACAAGGCATACCCCCTTAACATATTCAAACTTTTGATACAGCTACCCGAGGAAAGGGGCATATTAACATTCCTCCGGGGTCCACTGCGATTACTTGCTCGGGAGTCGTCCATATGAGAGCACGTTTTGCATATTTGATATTTACGTCAAGTGGGCACATAACCGCAGGTTTACTTACAATCGTGTAAATGCGCGGAAATGCTACATCGTTTGTGTCAGGAAAAAAAAAAAAAAGAACATGACCGTGGACCCGACTGTAGTTAGTAAAAAGTGGTTATGACGATAAGGTAGGTATCATGTATAACGGGCTTGGAGTTTTTTACCTATCCGTGACATCAAATGGAAACGAGAGTTTAAAACGGGCAGGCAAAGTCCCTTTGCGAGTGGGAAACTGGATGTGACTCCCGTGAATACAACATCAGAGGGAGGGGGAGGGAGAATTACGTTCAATGGTTAAGGTGGCATAGGTCTCGAGATAGGTACTGGGTTAGGGTAAGGGAAAGGAGGTCGTCCATGTCAGGGTTAGGGTTGAGATAGATTAACACATGGTAGGTAAAAAGGGTATGTAGTTTCATACCTACCACTCTTTTCAGCCCAGTATGGAAGAAAGAAAACTAGGTACGTTTAAGTAATCTGGTCCAGAATAATACAAACATAATGCCCCTTAAAAGAGATTTTCTCTTAAAACTACTTACTAACTCTGCACTTATAAAACGGGGATGCCTAGCCCTACCTATTCCTATTCCGCCCCGTGTCGGGTTTTGCTTTTCTAATTGGATAATGGAGATGGAGATCGGGTTACTAGGTAGGTACGTAACTTTTTCAAGAAAATTATTTTTTAAAAGGGAAAAAAAAAGGAAAAAAAACCAAAAAAAAAGAAAAATTATATATGCCTTCTCTTCCGTCCTACTTCTTCCACGGATCCGGCAGGCACATTCGGCAGGGGCGGGCCCCCCGGAACCCCGTCCGGGACCTCAAGCTCGGGCGCCGAGAAAACTCCCCGCACGGCTCACGGCTCGCGAATCGGCTCCTCCCGTAGCGTGTCTGCCCTGAGCCCGGCCGGCGGCGTCGTCGGGCTCGCGGTGGACGGGGCCGTGACACTCACTCTATTGCGCATCCGGAGGAGGAAAGAAGAGGGCGCCGTCGCTGATGGGGACCCGGGGGTGGTCTTTCCACTCAAGGGGGGGTTCTTGAGGTTTTCTTGGGGCGCACATTTTCTTTCTTTCTTTCTCTCTCTCTCTAGTGATTACCTAGGCAAGTAGGTAGGTGGGATATCGGGGTATGCTCTTGTCTAGGTACACATCTCCTTTTGTTTCATCATTTACTAAGGAGACTCTGTCTACCTAGGTGCATGATCAAGATATTCTGGCCTGATCAAAGTTCGATGCCAGATTTTCACAAGATGTATGTCTGGTAGTTAGAATACCTGGTATACTAACACTCGACGTACTACTATGTAGACTTACTAGAGATTTAGAGGTTGACCTCTTGACAATACTTTCTTGCCTACTTTTCATGTTATCCTCTTCCTTCTTCGGCTATTTTCCTAGGACCTTATTATCCCCCGTATTTCGTATTGATCTTATCTTGTCGTACTATGGAATAGTACATGCATCTCAAATGGACAAGGCAAGGTATGTAGTATAATTAACAGAACCCAGTCCCAATTAACATCAACAATGGTGATGCTAGCCAACTCTGAGTACGCAAGCTACCTACTTACCTCGTCTTAATAATAAAAAATCTATTGATAGGGTTGGAGCTCCTCAACTCATCAAATAAAACTAGCACGAGAGAGAAAGTCAAGTGTGTGCGTGTATCGGTATAGACAACCTCACAGCCAATCATCCGCGCCCAATCAATTAATCACGTCCCAATTGAAACCAAGTCGAGTTGAGTCAAGTCCAGCTCACGACATCAGCTTTGAAACACCTCACGCTAACCCCTCCCCCCCCTGCATACGGGGGCGCCCGGCCAATCACGGCTCTGCGTGCACGCCAACTCGCCCGTCAACTGCGACAAGAGCTCTTTGGCAAGTCTACGCCTCAGATCCTATAACGTCCACTGATACGTACGTACCGGCTCAATCCGTCACGTCACGCAGCAAGAGGAGGATGAGGAGGAGCTATGAATGAACGGAGGAGAGCCCAGGACGCGACTTTGCTTTGATTCTGTAGCACGAATAGTTGAGGTACCTACTAACCCCTACCTAGTAGGTAAATAGTTGAGATACCTAGGTTAGGTAGATTGATAGAAGGCAGTTGATATGAGTGAATTTCAAACAATAAGGCAAAAAGGCATGCTTATACTACTACTATCAACATCGTCATCATCCATCATCGCCCTTGGTAATTCACTTGTTCTCATTAATCGAACCCGCCCCAAGAAAGAGTCCAAGAAAGGGTTAATATGAGTTGATTCCTCGAGTATTTCTTTGTTCTCCCACTTTCCTCCCCTCCCCTCCCCCTTTTCCCCTTCTTCTTCTTTTCCACCTTCTTTGTCTGCTTCTATTGTTTCTTTTCCCTCCCGGCGCGGGATCTAAGACGTATTATATTTTCCCCTCCTCCGCCTCTCCCTTTTACTCCCCCTCGTGAAAGCATATTGTTCTGCAGTTCTTTGATCCCGAGAGTATCAAGACAAAACGTATTGTTTTCTCCCTCCCTCCCTTCTCCTCTCCTCCGTCTTCTTTCTATTGTTGCGCCACAAGTATATATATATCTATCTACTAGAAGAGACTTTCTCTTTTCGCTCTCGCTGGCTCGAAGACTCAGGCAGTCAACTTAACTTGAATATCTCTCTCCTCCCATTTCTTCCATATACACCTACAAGGCAATACCGGCATCTTCTATTTCTTCGCTAGGGTTACTGGTTTCCCCTATCCTCCTATTTAATCACATATATCCTATTATTCTTCGAATTTTTTTTTAAGAAAACTGCGTTTTCAACCCGTGGAGAGAAAGAGAGAGGAGATATACTCGCAAATAATTTTCTTACCCATCTACCTATCTTACATACTCTATACACCACCGTATTACATATTCCTCATTACTACTCCCCCCCACGCCCACACCCACGCCCACCATGCCATCCCTCCCCATCCTCCTCCTCGCCATGCTCCTCGCCCTCGCCGAGGTCCAAGCCGGTCTCCTCAAGACGCCCCGGACCGCTCGCCCGAGCTCTGCGTCCCCCCGCTCAACCACCACCCCCACTCCTACTTCCGCCCTCACCACACCCACACTATCCACCACGAACCCTCCCTCCAACACCAATAACAACATAAAAGCCATCATCGCCCCGCCTACCCCAACCACAACCCCAACCCCAACCGCAGCTGCAGACGACAACAACAGCAAGGCGACCACCACCCCGGCGCCCAAGCAAGACGACGACGACGACGCCGGCGACCTGGGCGGCATCTTCCACGAGATCTACGGGCAGAAGTACACGCAGACGACGTACTACAGCTGCGTGACGTTCGCGCTCGAGACGCAGTGCGGGTGGCACGAGCCGATCCTCGAGGTGCAGGGGAGCGGCGGCAGCAGGGCCGGGATTGCAGTGGTGCCTGTCGCTGTTGCTGTTGGGTTGATGGTCGCTGGAGGAGTTCTCGGGATGTGAAGAAAAAAAAGGGGAAGGGGAAGGGGAAGGGGAAGGGGAGTAAAGAAAGATCGGGTTGATGAAATTTTTTTTGGGATTTTGATGTGCTACGATTGGCGTTTTTCTTTTCTTTTTCTTTGGAGTTTAAGTAAAGTGAGATTTACGGGAAAGGGAGCGAGGGTCGGGTCGGTTAGTTGTCGATTTTATATATATACCCGCCCATGAATAACATACACACATACATACCTACCTCTTGATACCCGTGCCATCCTGTCCTGCTCTGTTTAGGGGGATAAGAAGATATACATAACCTGACTTATATACCTACTACCGAAATCGTTGAATTCCGTTCGAACAAAATGCCGGGCAACTCACTTTGCTGTTTTCTCTTCTACCTACCTACTAACTAGTTACCTAGCACAGAATACCGGTATTCCACACACACACATATATACCTATGATTCATAGCATCGGATCGGATAACAACATAGTCAAATCTTTTCTAGACTCCTATTTTTCAATTTTTTAATTCATGTTAAATACCTACCTACCTACCTAATAGCACAACCCTTATATATATATATATATATATGCATGTGCTACTATGTATGCCATCTTCCCGTTGAGAGCGAATGCGAAGCCTTATACTACTTACTTAATAAACCTTTGCTCCAAAGCCGGAGGAGGGATTGAAAAGGGTTTCCCGAATTTTAGTTAGACAGACATCTATCTTCAAGTCAACATGTGATCAACCTCTCCTTCCACCCCTCTCCCCCAAATCCAAATCACAATTTATGTATGTACCTAGGTTAGGTAGGTTAAGTGCATATGTACTAATGCATTAACCGGGTACCTAGCCTTAGATTCGTTACGTGGCTATGCAAACAACTTTCAAGTTTTCATATGAGACCTCAAACATGGATCCATTGTCTATTTGAAAAAAAAAAAGACGGCAGCAACCTTCAACTATCCATCCATCCACCTATGTATCAGGTTACCTATCATCACTTGTGCTCGCCTCCCACGCAGACGATGCGGCCCTCCACCCGAGGAGCGATCGCCTTGGTCCAGTCCACCTTGAACTCGCCCATCTTCAGGTCGTCGGCTACTTTACACTCGACGCCTGCGATGCGTGCCCACTTGGTGAACACCTTGCGCATGATCTGCATCTCCCTGTCGATCTCCTCGATATCTTGGTTCTCCTGGATCGGCTCTTCCTCCTCCTCCCCTTCCTCGCTATCCGAGTCGTCGATTGGCATTGCGCTCGCCTTTCGCTGACGGATCCTCTCGGGCGACCAGTTCTCCCATCCCGAGAGGTTCGGATGTGACGTGGGAGTCACCGGCGTCGGGTTGGGCGTTGGGTTGTATTGGACGTGGTCTGCGCTGACCTTAGTAGCCACCTCGTTCCAGTGCCGCCCCATGTTGTTCCCCCAGTATTTCCACTGGCCCATCACCCTGAGCGACATGAAGTACTGCCGTAGCATCATGGAAATCAAGATGCCGTTTTCCTCAGACACGATCTCCTCTGCCTGTCCTCCTTCCGACTCGATCAAGAGGCTGTCATATCCGTCCTTGCCTCGTGCCATATATCCTCTTGTCACGAGAACGTATTTCCTGGCCAGGTCGATCGGTTCCCCGCCGATCCAGGAAGATACTATACGCGACCCAGCGGGTTTACTGGCATCAAACTCAAATTTGATGTTCGAAACTTGTGGGAAGCGACCCTGTGCCACGTTGGGGAGTCAGCATATATATAATTCCCTCGATGGTGGGCAGGTTGAATCAAGTCTTTCACTACTGACCTCAAGCGCAGGATATAGGGATAGACCATTCTCTAGAGCACCCAAGATGGCCTCGCCCGTGACCTTGATCACGACTACGGGGTCTTCGAAAGGGAAACAGTTCATGATGTCTTTTAGCAGGATCGGTCCCGGCGGGTAAATCTGGTCACCGCGAACCGTGCCCGAAGCCATCAAACTACACTCGCCCGAGTAGTAGTGGCGCATAATGTCACACACCCAGTTGGCAATGTTAGATTCTCTCAGCCGCACCGTTCTAAATCTAGCATCTAAGGGGGCTGCGGTGTACCCAACCGGCTTCTGGAGGGTCGCCTTGAGACTCGCTGTCAACTTCTCGACCAACTTGACAGTGGGCTCGTCTTGTGGGATGACCGACGTAATGTCTCGCCGCGTGATATTCACATCCCACCTGCCTGAGCCATCTGTTCGCTTTCTTACTTCAAGGTAGCTCAGCTGCTTGAAGTCGGTGCCTGACCGTAGCACATGCGTTCCCTTGATGAGGCTATGATTGTAGTAGTGATCATGACCTCCGAGGATGATGTCGATGATGCCGTCCGTCTGCTCGGCTAACTTGTTATCGTTCGGCTCCCGCATGTGCGTTATGGCAATGATGATTTCAGCTCCTTCGGCACGCAGCTGGGGCACGAGTTCCTTGGCTGTCTCGCTGGCCGACTTGTAGATGATGTCCGGTGGGAGCGAGTTGATTGTGGCAAGCCACTCGCGTTCACCGAGGCCTATCAGCCCGATCTTAATGCCGTTAGACGAGGTGATCATGTGCGTCTTCTTGCAGTTGCCAATGGGGACGGAATCTCCCAAGGCCGGGTCTAGTACGTTTGCAATGAGCCAGGGGAATTTGCATTTTGACGATAGGTGCCTAAACTTTCGAACGCCAAAATCTAGATCATGGTTCTAGCACAGTTGTGAGCAAGGGTAAAGACGAGGGACAGTTTGTAGGTTATGAAGCTACTGCCTCCATGATACGTACTCCTAGTGCGGCTGCATCCGTCCCGATGTTGTTTAGCAAGGGGACCATGTGATCACCTACTCGTTTAGGCAATCCGTTAGCGGTTCTCCTTCGTTTCTATTCGAACTTGGTGTAAAAAATTCTATCTATAACATAGGAGCTGAGGGAAGATCACGGGTAGGTAGGTAGTTAGGTAGGCAACTTGTCATATCCGTCTATACTAAATCTTGGGTACATCACCATTGCCAATTCGACGTACCCTTCGTTATAGAGCTCTCTAGACTGGGATTAAAGGCATCTCCGGAGAAGAAGGTGAGCAGCTCGGGCTGGTCCTTGAACTGGTCACCATCCCTATAGTGGTTGACGAGGGTCATGAACCTCGCAGCACCACCAACGGGTTCGCTCGACGACGAGTCGACATGGTAGACGTCGTTGTAGTGGAGAATTCTCAGGTCAGGAGGCCCGTCGTGAGCTCCCTCGGAGGTATAAGTGACAGTCTCGTCAGGAGGAGGGGGCTTTGATTTTTTATCAGGCATGGCTTGTTTCGGTGGAATGTATCAGGTAGGTATAGGTAGGTAAGAAGATAGTTTGGTTTTTGTGTGTGGGATAGGTATTAGGTTCAAATCAGGCCTAGAGGGAATAGAGAGAGGGTAGAAGTGGGAGAAGAAGTGGAAGTCGGTGTCGTCGATGTACTGTACACGCATACGTTGTGTTAGTGGGGCCCCGGTACTGGAGGGGAAGCTTCAGAAGAAGGGGGGAAAGGGTGTGCATTGATAGGTACATACGGATTACACAAATAAGAGTTTAGGTTAGTTGGGTTGGGCAACATTCAAGATTTCTAGCTTCACTGATTGGCGGGTAAGAGTTCACGAACCAACCAGACTTAACCTACTCTATGTTTGACCTATGTACCTACCTAGGTACTTGCGCAGCCCGTTTGCCAAGGAAAACCCCCAGTTAAAGAACTGGAAGAAGGGGGGAAACACGAGTTTAAGAGCGAATAGGGGCCAACCCGTTGTAAATGCACTAAATTCCAGAAATTCATGTCTGCCCTCTTCTGTCCGCCTGTCCTGGCTGGTCTACACTATGTAAGCACATACTCTCTTGTCAGTAGTGTAGAAGTGGAAAAATAGGTAAGGATGTGTACAGTAGTGTACATAATCGTAAGGCCCACATGGATGATGGGACATGGCAAGAATAACGCCGGACCTATGGGAGAACATGCATTTCATATATGGCCATGCCATGCCCTAACTACATGCAAGCTCTACCCTGTAATTAAGTCGATAGGGCAATTTAAAGTTGTAACTTTCATAGGTATTTCAGCACGGCACAATCCGTATCCGTGAAGAAACATACATACGGGCTATACTAGTACTATGGCCAATACTTTACCTTACCCCACGGTGATCAACCCCTCTTCGACTCCCCCTCCTCTCCACCCCCTTTTTTATTATTTTTTAATTCGTATATCTTCCCCCCACTTACAACCAACACCAACATCACACTACACTGCACTACACTCCATATCCATCGATTGGTATTACTGTCTCCCTTGGTTATCACCACAACGCACAGGAGCAAGCAGGCTTCCAATAGGTGGGCGGGCAGTACAGAGATGGAAGCGAAATTATACACTCTCTCTCTTTCTCGCGCTACACTACGTAAGCACATATGAGCTGAGAGATCGGTATATTTATTACATGCACTTACTTGACCTATGTAGTAGGTACTATATATAGATATACACGTAGTACGTGACCTATCAGATTAGTCAATAGGTTATGTAACTTGGCATCAAAAGAAAAGAAAAAGACAAAACCAAAGAAATTGTCGTTCGTAGGTCAATACTAACTTGCCTACATATGTAGGTAGGTATGTAGTTAATTACAGTTGTAATATGTATTTAACCTTCACTAAACAGATAGATACATACCTAACACGTATTTCCATCCAATCGATCACACCAACCAAAGCCATCAAGTTTTTTTTTCTTTTATTTTTTTTCTTTATATTATGACTATTCCTGTCTCTTTTTTTCCCCTCTCGTTTCTTTTTATCATCATCGCACCCGACTTATACAAGTAGGTATGTACCGAGAAAACCCACTTTCTTCTTTCTCTTCATGTACATACAAAAGCCCCTCCTCTCCCACCACACCACACCACTCCATCCTTCAAAAACCAAGAAAACTTTAGCAGAGAGAATTGACCTCGGTGGTACCCTTAAGTATCTACGGCTCCCCGGGCCAGATGGAGTCGGCGACCTCGCGCACGAGCTTCAGCTTGGCGATCATGTCGTCGCGGGTGACGGCGTTGCCGAGGTGGTGGCTCGCGAAGCCGCACTGGGGGCTGACGCCGATGCGGCGGAGGGCCTGGTCGCGGGCTGGCCGGCGCCGGCGGCGACGACGTCGGCGGCCTCGAGGACGCGGCGGCGCATGTCGGCGGGGTCCTCGAGCCGCGGGAACTTGCTCGTGATGACGCCGAGCACGACGTTCTTGTGGGGCGGCAGGGCCGCGAGCGGCGCGAACGTGCCCGCCCGCTCCGTGTCGTACTCGAGGAAGTACGTGTCCGCCGCGATGTCGGCGAACAGCCTGGTCGCGATCCGGTCGTACCCCCCCTCCGAGAAGTGCTTGCTGTACGCGAAGTTGCCCCGGCACAGGTGGATCCCCAGGTGCATGTCCGCCGGCCGCCCCGTGATGCAGTCGTTGTACAGCTTCACGTACGCGTCCAGCAGCGCCTCCGGGTCCTCGCCGTCCTGCTGGAAGCCCGCGATCATCTTCTCGGAGCAGAAGTCTGTTGTCGTCGTCGCGAGACCCCCTCTATTAGCTCCTGTATTTTTTTTTCTTTTCTATTTTTCCTTTTTCCCTTCTTCTTTTTGTTTTTCTTTTCCTGATGTTTCACTGTACTATGCCAGGAGTTGTGGAAACTAGCCGGGGAGGCTAATGGGTAGGGGAAGGGGGGGGAGGGGAGGGGTTCAACTTACATGCTAGGTTTGGGTCGTCAATGGTCACGTTCCGGCAACCATTGTCATACAGAATCTGGAGTTCGGTACGATACGCTTCCGCAATGTCCTTGAAATACTCCTCGTCGTTCGCGTACACTTCTTTAGGGTACGCTCTGCCTTTCTTGTACCGCAAGTGGTACCTATGGGGGGTTTGAAGGTTAGTTGAAGAATCTTTGGATATCCCCGATAGGCGTCTGTCTAGTCGCCGCTTCAAGTCTCAAACTCCCGTCGCGACCTATAGTCCTACAGATCTGAGGAGGTAAGGGGAATGCTGAGGCGGGGAAATCCAAGACAAAATACGTGGGTACAAACGCCGCGTAACTCACCACTCAGGGGCAGCTAAGGTCAGCTTCAGATCCTTGACCCGTTCTGCCGGGACAAGATTTTTCAGATAATTCCAGTCAGAGAGGTAAGAGCTCCCGACATGCTTGATTTTGCCGGTGCAGACGATGGTCTCGCCTGGCTTGTGACCCGACTCGGCTAGTGATTATGAGTCAGCTCATGACGTGGGCTCACGATGGTAAGTGGTGGGGGAGGGGGGGTGGCTCACTGAACGCTGCCGTGTCTGGGACATACATCCGGAACATCTCCCAGTCGGGATTCATGATCTCCTCGAACCCTTGGAGATTGGGGAAGAAGGTGCCCCAAAACTGGTGCCGGCGATACTCCCCATCGTTGATGGCGTGGAAGCCAAGGTCGAGCTGGAGCTTGACGATCTCATTAATGGCGCGGTCTTCGATGGCCTTGAGCTCTTCATCCTTAGAGATATCAACGGCCTTTGCTGCATCGAGTTGCAGACGCTTCTCAGTCAGTTCTTTGGGGCGTAGGAGTGAGCCCAAGTGCTCAGCACGGAAAGGTGGTCGCTGCTTGTTGGTAGCCATGGTTGGTTTACTCCAATATGTTGTCAGGATAGTGTTAAGTCTAAATAGGGGTTAGTTTACGAGCGCGGAAAACTCGGGAGAGCACATAGACGGGTTGTAGGTAGAAAGAAAATAAGGTGGGAAGAAACTAGGAGGTAGGTGGTTTATATACTTACCTACCTTCCTACTGACCTACCTACTACCTACTACCTAGGTACGGAGATGATTTGCATTTCCTCGGGACTAGAGTCAACCGGCAGGTAAGGTAAAGTACTAAATGACAGTACATGATAGGTGAATGACAAGTAGAGACGAATGTGGAGGAACAGGTGACCCCCTAGTCCTTCGCCTCCTCTTTCTCCTCTGTCTTCTCTGCTTCCTTTCCTCTTCCTATCCGCATTGTTTCATGGTCATATGTGGAGAGAAACGCTGAGGACCGTGGACGCTAAGGGGCTTGGGACGGGCGGCAAGTGTAATAAAGCTTGTTTACTACTGCAAAAGACGAATGTGACTGCAAAACCGGCGGGTTTCGTCACGATGCGCCAAGGGCAGGCAGATACTGGGACAAATTGCGGCGTACGGTCATAAGCCCGTCTTTCGACGACCATAGCAATACCACTCAACTGCCTTTTCGGCGCCCCGATACCCCTGCTTGCCCCGCCTTTGTCAATGCTGACTCTTATACCAAAGACGCAGACTAGGCTGACGATCGGGCCACTCGGCGAGGGCCAAATCGCTGGTCTATAGCCCCGAGGGGCCCGCCCATCAATACGTATACTAGTGTAGTGTGTAAAAGTTAGGGCCACGGCCGAGCTCACATCCGTCCTCCCCCTTGCATAGGTACATACATACCTTAACCTAGGTATATAGGTAGTAGTCCAATGTATATAGCCCCGCGTAACTTAGCTTGGACCCTGTGGGGGAGGAGAGGAGAGGAGAGGAGAGGAGAGAAGAGGAGGGGTTTCCATGTACCTACGCTACGTAGGTATTGAACATGGAAGAGAAGCATGGGTTTCTCTTTTTTTAATGGGTTAGCAGCAAGTAGTGTATGTAAGTAATGACGAGGATCAAAAACGAGGGAAGTCAATGCGATGTAACGTATTGATATACTTCCGGCGGCCGAGAAGCATCTCCTACTTGCCGAGTTGCACTACATTACATGCCCCCCAGAAAGCCACGCATTGGTGACCATGGAGGTGAATGTGTATTTTATTATCTTACGTACGTGAAGACAAGAGAAAAGGAAAGTAGTATACTTACCTAGGTTAGGTCACAAAGGACTCTCAAGGCGTATGATAAGTAAATACTCAGTCAGTCGGTACTTGACAGTAAGATAGACATAACAGGTACCGGTATCTACTTGTTTGGGTAGGATAAGATGGGAAGAGGTCATTGTCATGGTGCCTCATCCGTGGATATCCCCGGGCTGTCACTTGTCATGTTTCATTCCAACTTTCATGTTGTAACCGGGATGTAAGGGTTAAGTTTCGGCCGCCCGTTCAATGTTGCTGTAGAATTTCCAAGTATTGGAACTGAGCTGGAGGCTACTGTACATACATAGGTACAGTATGTACCACCTTACCTAACAAAGTGGTCCCACCAACCACATGCAAGTAACTTACCTAGTATGGTCCCAATTCCTTATCTCTATCATCGCCATCTTATCGTCAAGGCATCCTGCCCGCCTGCTTTGTTTCCCCCTCAGGTCAACCCCTGATTGGCTAAATACCCCCCGCAAATTATGTAATTACAGGTAGGTATGAATCCCGAGTGTACCTAGGTACACCTGGGGTAATAGCTGACCTAACCAGACCCCGATGGACCGACATCATCATCATTTATCAAAGGTTATCATCATCATCAATTCTCCCCCACTACAACTACTACTACTACCTAACCTACCTTCTACAACTGTATCATGAAACCACACACCATCATTGCATCTAGACATAACTAACTTCATTGTCTAGAAGAGGGCACAGAGTCTATTTCTTCCTTTCTCCGTAGCCAATATAAAAACAAACCCCCTAACCTTCCCAGCTTTTCTGGCTCTTTGTTCTCCGCCTCCCTCTCGACTACCTCTACCTACGCAAACGCGCCCACCACTTGCTATCCACCGAAGATTCACAGATTCGTAAATATGGAACAGATCCCACCCGAGCTGTTACTACATATCTTCGAGTTCCTCGACGGACCAGCCCCGTCCGAGGTCTCTCTCCATGACCAGCCGAGCGAAGACATGCTGCACGCTGAATCCGAGTATTCCTGTCCATTGAAGACCGTTTCGCTCGTGAACAGAACCTGGCGGACCCTTGTGCTCCCCTCTCTATTCCGCCACGTCTTGTGGAGACCCAAGATCGCTTCTTTGAGCGCCTTCACTCTGAATCCCATTCCCTTGCTCCGTTTTCTAGAAGAGAATCGACTAGATCACAGCCTTACCTCCTTCACCCTCCTGATCAACTTCTTCGAACTCGAGGATACCTACATGGTCACGCCCAAGATACGCCCAGCCGACCTGGAATGGCTCTGGGACCAGATATTCTCTGTAATTGACCCCTTGAGGTTCACTATCATTGCCCGTCCTACCACTCTGGCCGCCTTGTTATCTCGCATGCTCTTTTTAGTCGACGCCTGGTCTTTTGATATTCCCTACCACATTCTCTCTCTAGCCCGCACGAAACGGGATGCTCCCGGTAAGGTGTTGCCCAACGAGCAGAGCAAAACAGTTGAGTCGTCCGCTAGCCTGAGTTCTGCTGCTATTCCCTACGCGGCCCGGCCTAGAAAGCCACCAGCCTGTCCGCTCTTCACTATTCGTCCCTGGACCTCGTTGCTTTTAAACGAAGGATCATCTATCAAGGTCTATCGCACGTACGAGTTTTTCCTGCGCAGACCCCCTTCGATCCTCGGCGCTCTTCTCGGCTGCGAGGAACACCCAAATGACACACCTCTCATCCCTCCTTCAGTAGTCGACTTTAACTACATAGCCATCTTCCCACTGGCCTCTCACTTCGAAATGCTACTGCAGAATCTGCCCAGAGTTGAGCGTCTTTTCGTACAGCTCACGCCGAAATCGGGAAACAATATACTCGAGGACGAGGACGAGATGAAAAAGATAGATCCCGGAGATCTGTGGATGGAGCGGAACACATCGTACAGCTTCTTGATGCGCGAACTGACTTTCATGCCGGACCCCCAAGGGAATTGGGCCACGCTGCGTGTGTTTGAGAGCGGCGACGCTGCAGACAAGGAGGCCTGGGAAATGGCCGTGCAGGTCCTCGTGAGCAGTGGTATCAGGGGCTGGAAGGCTGAGCGCGAAGGCGTGTTTGTCAATCACGTGGATGGCGAGGACGACCCCGACTACGAGGCCCAAGTGAATGGCCATCATGTTGCCCTTGAAAATGCCACCGAGAGAAGATTTCTGTTAGTATAATTCCTTTCTATATCTGTGTTTTACGGGTACATATGAATTTCTGGACCGACCGATATGAAAATGGTCATCACTGGACACAGTCCGATATGGTCCCAACATCCGAGTAGACCTTATACATAATTTGGTGTTATTCACAAACTTGAAATACCAGAAAAAAAACTTTTGTCCTGGGATATGTTGTATCAACGAAGTGGACGGGCGCAATATTTATGAGAACTCAAAGAGCGCGACAGAGGAAAAGAAAAAGGGCCTAGTCAAGGGTAGCCATAGCTTCATCACTGCTACTATCTATCTATCACCAGCCAGCATTACCGTCTTCTCATCTCATGAAAAAAAAAACCCCTCGCATATAGTGCTTGCTTTGCTAATAAAGATATGTTCAGCCAGGGAGCATTAAGGCGCATCGCCTTCAACGGCGTCGCGAACTTGCCGTTCGGGAGCATGTGGCTGTACATGCGAGAAGTGGACCCGGACGAGGACCAGCCGAACTTGTTGAACGCGCTATAATAAGGGAGGGGGGGAGGTTGGGTGTTAAGGGGTTGGGGGTTGGGGGTTTAGGGGGGTTTATGGTATATATATTATAATGATATACGACTTTGTGATGTAGGTAGTATGAGAAAAGAAAGGGAAAAGAAAGAGAGGGGGGAAAGGAGGGAGGGGGGGCAGGGGGGTTTATTATTGTTAATAGTGTAGACTGGCTTGTTACGTATATACGGATATAGATAGAAAGATGGAAAGAACAGAAAGAACAGAAAGATTTATTAGAATGATATCGCAAAAGCAATACCGCTTATGCATGCTAGCATAAACGTGATATATATATATATATATGTATTTAGTAAGCCTAAAGAACATCGTCGCTCTACACCTAGAGGTCAAATCAAATAGCACAGCATCTTTTCCAGTCAGGGCGCCATACGATCATCCGTTTGAGGCCCGAGAAGTAGTTCCCCATCCCCCCCCCCCCTTTTCTTTTTCAACAAATAGGAAAAGAAAGCAATGGCATGTATATGTTATGCCATGTGAAGAATAGGTTACCAACGAGTTATTACGGGGGGGGATTATCAGCCCCATCCGTATTCCATACCACACAATGTGAATCTATCCCGTGAATAGGTGCCTACCTAGGTTGACCTACTTCTTATCCCCCCCCACCTTTTCCACGTGGAACGAAATCCGGCCTCCTTGCCATCGCCATGGCCTTCTTGACCTCCCCCCACTCCCAGGCGGTCTGTCAGCGCGCCGTCCTCTTCGTCACTGGCGTCCTCGGCACCACCTACCAGCCTCTCCTCATGCTTGCGCTGCGTTCCGGCCGGGTGCAGATAGACTATGCTGTACTTGTCGACGAAGCGCTGCTGCGCGGGGGGGGGGGTGCTGCTGCGGAGCCAGACCCTGCCCCCTCCCCCCAAACGTAGTTCTGTTACTATCGACATAACCCCCAACCCTTAGGTAGGTAACTGGCAAGCTTTTATAGTTTCGTGCTTGCGAGCGCTATGAACGTGCCCGTACAACTTGCGTATTCGCGGCCTTCCTTGTCCTCGACGACGACACGCATGTGCGTTTTCCGCCCCTCGACGCGCTCCAGGGAAGCCGTCACCAGCACGATCTGCGGCGTGGGCAGCGGCCGGCGGTACCTGACATTCATCTCGGCCGTCACGGCGGCCGGAAACCGCCCTTGGCCGCCGCCCCGGCCGGAACGAGGCCCTTCGCCTCGGCCTCGCGGCCGAGCAGGTCGTTCTGGAAGAGCAGCGTGCCCATGGCCTCGTCCATGATCGCGCAGGTC
This sequence comes from Biscogniauxia mediterranea, assembly GCA_018398605.1. NCBI lineage: Eukaryota > Fungi > Ascomycota > Sordariomycetes > Xylariales > Xylariaceae > Biscogniauxia > Biscogniauxia mediterranea. The sequence goes on from JAGXTR010000004.1 coordinate 395,968, forward strand.
AGCCCGCCGTGCACGGTGCCGTTGAACCCGCGCAGTCCGTCGCGGAGCTCCAGCACGAGGGTTATCGACTTGGCGATGAACGGGAGGTCCGGAAACCCACCGGCAGGGGGGGACGGGTCGCGGAAGGGATCCGCGCAGAACCCGATGTAATGCGGGATGGCTCTCTCGTTGTCGAGGAGGTGCTTGAACAGCCGGTCGCGCGAGACAAAGACACCCTCGCTACCCGCAGACGACGACAGTTGATCGGAATCCTGGCGCGACGGCGGTAGGAAGGGGAGAGTAGCAGGCGCCTGGAGTATGCCCACGCCCTGGGATATGAAATAGTCCACGTGCGTCCGGAGTCGGGCTGCTGACGACGGGGTGTTGTTGTTGTTGTTGGTGATTGGCATGATTGGGCTGGTATAGTAAGATTCCCTTGGCTGTTCGCGATAGCCTTGTTCCTGGGGTGATCAAAAAGATGGAGGAGGAAGACGGCCCTTCCGTCGCTGGGTGAAGCCGGAGAATATCAGCATAAGAGCTGCGTATTATCGGATATAAGCATATGATATATCCCACTTATGTATTACATAGGATTAGTTAGTTGGTTAGGTTTATTGCTTTGTGTTGTAACGCGCCACCCTATTAGGTCCAGTCTGATCTTGCCCCTGACATCAAGAGAGAGCTGCGATGAGGGCGGCGACACTACACAGCCGGGTAAGGGTCAATTGATAGGTAGCTGTGAAGTTGAGGTACTTAGGCAACCTAGGTATAATTACATAATTCCTGAGGTTAGCAGCTGTTGTGTAAGATCCAAGCTTAGGTAGTCAAGTTCCGATTTGCCCCCTTTTCTCGCCATATAGGCCATAGGTAACTTTATCCATGGCACAATGGCTTCAGAAAAGCTGTTCAGGATAATCCCTCCCTTCCCGGAAGATGTACGGACAGCACCCATGAGGACCATCCCTTTGGGACCCCTTTGCGTTCTAGAGATGAGTTTACCGAGAATGAAGTCTTGAATGCTTGCCAGGAACTCAGCTTCTTTCTGCTTGGTTTAGCTGGAGACGAAGTCGGCGAACCGTTGATACAAGAGATTGACGAGCTCTTCGGCTTGTGTCAAGACACATTCAACCTCTCTGAACATGAAAAGGAGAGGTTCCAGCATGATATGCCTCGCATTTTTCTCGGGTAAGTTCGCCTTCGAAACAACCCCCTTTTCGTGATCCCTATCAATTCTCCTCGTCTCTTGCCGTCCGTCCAGGCTGCTGCTGCTTCTGACGGGCCTCAAGTTTTCAAACCGCTCGGCCAATCCAAAACGGAGAAGAGCGAGCCCGATCGTTCAACTTCAGCCAGGACGGTCTCATGGGAAAACGCACCCCTTGCAGGCAACTCCCGACACTGCTTCATTCAGCCTCGCCTTCCACCGATTACCTACCTTCGTAGCTGAAGTAACTGGCCAAGAAATCGTTGCGGTGCTTTAGTTCTGCGCATTGCCGCGCGCGCAGCTGCTGAACCTACCTCCATACCACGCGAGACACACCCTTCCCTTCAACGTCTCTGCAGCAGCAGCCGGACCAAAGCTCTCCGGGACGCGTTCCTCAAAAAGCCCTCGCAGACGAGGAACGACCGACCCCAGGACCAAACCACCGTCCTCATCCACCAACACCGACTTCTTCGGGACCCACATCACAGCTGCTCGCCAACGTGGTGCGGCGGGCTCGGGCTTGCAGATCCTCTCGCCGGAGAAGTCTCTCCTGCGGAGGACGACGACGCTTTGGCTCTGGAGTACGGCCGCGCGCCCAAAATCTGTCTCGTCGTCAAACATGGGCGACGCCATGGTGGTGCAGTGGACCGGGGGGGGGGGATCTCGGAGAATCGCATGCTCGTGGGAAAATTACGAGCAAGCATGACCTAGGTAGGTAATCGTGGATAGGTACCTATTCCCGAGTCCGAAGCCCGGGCTTGGTGGGCACGCAAAACTCCCGTGCCACATTTCAACGGGGAAACGGTCAAAAGTTACCTATCGATGTACATACCTAGGTCAGTCAGACACGGGGCTTCGTTGTTGTACTGGACGAGTATTACATACATACTTATTTATCCCAAGCCAAGTAGGGTAAATTGAATATGCCTAATATACTAGGTTAAGACCATCCATCGCCCACGCTCTCTTGAAGTTATCCAGCACGGTTTTCATATTCCGTGGTTTGGGGGGTTCAGACTATTACCTACCCAGGTACCTAGATCCCACCGATATGTGTCGTTCGGGGGGTCTCTACTAACTAGAGAATCCGCATGGGCGTCTTGTTGAATGGGAGTACCTAAGTAGTTGTTTACTCGCTACCTATGGAGGCTTTCTTCGTTCAAACGCTGTCTCTGTCATGTTATACACCACCGCATGAGACCCCAATTTGCAGAATCGACGACGCCGCCGTAAGTACCTATATTCCGTGCCGCCGACTTCCGTCTACGCCCGTCGTTGATTAAGTATCGACATACCTACCCTACCTATAGGCCCTAGCACCGCGAAATCGGGGGCGCCGCTTGGGGTTATTGGCTTAGCTGCTGTTGACGCTGTGAGAGAGGATGGGCCTCAGAGGTGTCCTACTAATAAACAGGAAGCTAGGTACACTATAGGAAATCCGGTCTGAGCTGACTGAAGAGCTAACCTAGCTATATATCTAGCTGGGTTTGGTTCCAGGTGCTGGGCAGGACCCTCCCTCACTTTTCAATAGACAGCCGACCCCTTGAGCGTTTGTTTACCTAGCAACGATACTACATACCTATCTGTCTTTGATTGCCTGATGTTTTAAGTGAGATGAGGACAGGCATCAACATCGCGTTGATTGAATGCGACTTACCTATTCAAGACACATCTTGGCCGTTGCATACATACCTAGGTGTAGGTATCAATGGTTATAGACCTGGAAGCATAGAGATAGGGTTTTTTTTTATCTACCTAGGTACCTACTTATCCTCTACTTAAAGACAGTTACCTATTACCCGACACTAGGACAATAAACCCTTTAACTTTACTTCAACCTCAAGTAATCCAAAAGCCTTAGGTAGTTCAATTGGATTTATGGTGGCTTTCAACATGTCAGGCGTTACTGTTAGGTTTTTTTTTAATTAATCTAACCTAAAGACTTTGTTAATTTCCTATTACCGTAACCTTTCAGCCTGTGCTACCTAAGTAGCCCGTGGCTTTAATCTAGCCCTTCACGTTTTCAATTTATCAATCCGCCCTTTAGTTTCAATGTTATTCCATTATTAAGGTTATTATTATGTTTAGAGTTTTTACCGTTATATTGGCTTTATTTTTATGCTTTTCTTGGATGTTATGAAGCATACTGAGGTTAGCTAAGTAATACCCCGGTATCAATCCCCCCTATCCACCCCTTTTTTAAAAGGGGGGAAAAAAAAAGCCTCTCACGATGTTCTAGGTAGTCAGTCCACCTAGACTTGGCGACAATCACCAGCAATAAACAATGCTTTAATGTAGGTAGTTTGGAAATCAAATCAAGTATAGCTAGCTAGGTAGGTAGGGAGGTCATGAACCACCAAGCAAGTTTAATAACCTAACCTAGCTACCTACCTACTCCCTCACTCACTCACTTTCCCCTCTCCTATAACTACTAACCTGATGCTCCCTTTCTTTCACCTCTTCTCTAACCCACCGCTAGGCCCCGTCTTCCACACTCCCTTATTCCCCTTTCTATTCTATAACCCCTATGATAGTTCAAAAAAATAAAAAGAATAAAAGACAATGCCTATCCAATGTCTGTCCCTCCCACCCCCCAATGTGATATGATATAATATGATATAATATGCTAAAGCGCAGACAAACTCCATGCCGGTCCAGGCCGAATCAAGAAGAAGATAATAAAAATCATTAAAAAAGAAAAAATCCCCTAAAGACCTTTCTATCGAATCAGAATATCCCCTCTACTCCCCCCCAAAAAACCCCCATCGTCTATTTCTTCCCTAGGTAGGTAGGTGGGTATATTAGGCGCGTAACCTCCCATCCCCCTTATTCGCCTCCTCGCCCTCATCCTCATCCTCATCCTCACTGCTCCAATCCGCCACCTCGGCCCTCTCGTACATTCCCCCGCCGCCGGCACCCTCCCTCCTACGCTTATGGCCCTTCCCGTCGTGCCCCTCCTCCGTCATCTCCCTCCACGTGCTCCAGCTGAGCATCAGGAAGGCGGCGACGATGAGGCAGCCGCCGACGGCCGCGGCGCGCGACATGGCCTCGCCGGTGATGAGCCAGTCGGCGACGGCGACGATGAAGATGGTCAGCAGGGCGGCGACGGACGACAGCACGGGGCTGGTGAGCGAGATGAGCACCAGGAAGCTGCCGGCGAACGTGGCGTTCATGAGCACGCTGACGAGCAGGTACCAGGCCGCGCGGCCCGTCGGCAGCTCGAACGTCTCCCAGCCGAGCACGTGCAGCAGCGGAAGCGGGATCCACAGCACCGTGAGGGTGAAGACCCCCACGCAGCTGCCGAACGCGTTGGCGAAGATCATGCCCCGCACCGGGGACGTGCCCTCGGGCGGGCAGGCGAGCCGCTTGTACAGCACCTCGTAGAGCCCGTAGAGCACGCTGCCGGCGCCGATGATCATGTTGCCGAGGAAGCGCATGCCGGCCTCCTGCGTCTGGGCCTCCTCGGCGCCCTCCCCGCCGCCCGTCTCCTCCTTCGAGTCCCCGTACGCGACGATGAGGACGCCCACGATGGCGACCAGCACCGCGATCGACTTGTCGAGGCGCAGCTTCTCGCGCAGCAGGGGCACGCTGAAGGCGTACGCGAAGAAGGCGGAGCAGTTGTATATAGCGGTCAAGTCGCTGGGGCTGGTCATGCTGACGGCGACGTACCAACTCAGGCCCGCGACCGTGAGGGCGCTGGTGACGAACGCCGTCGTGCGGAGGAGGTACGGCACCGGGCTCCTACTCGTGTTTCCTACCCTACCCCCGCCGCCCTCGATGTTCTGCTCGGCGACCATGATCGCCGTGCTGCGCAGCATCTCGACGTGGCGGCGCCAGAAGACAGGCAAGGGCACGTCGCGCGCGCGCAGCCGCAGGATGCCCAGCTGCGCCGGCCACAGCAGCGCCCACGACCCGTGCGTCAGGTACAGCATGCAGTAGGCCTTGTCCCAGCCCAGCTCGTGCTGCACGTATCGCCCCAGCTCTGTTTGCAGGCAGAAGGACACGAGCGACACCACCAGGAAGATCCCCGCGTACGTGTACCGCTTGCGCGCCTCGGCCTTCGCGTCGTCAGCGGTGGGCGAGCGCGAGCGCGAGCGCATCGAGCGGCGCCGGGGGAAGCTGGGACGCTCGCCGGCCGGGGTGGTCACGGAGGGGGTAGGGGGCAGGGGGAGCCGGGGCGCGGGCGTCCGCGGTCGTGGGTCGGGGGTTTCTTGGGGAGGGGGGAGACGGGACGGCCGTCGGGGGGGTGGAGGTAGGAGGGTGTTGTGGGGTGGCGGCCAGACATGTTGTCGTCGCCGTCTAGTGTGGCGCTGCCGTGGCGATAGAGAGGAGAGCTGCGGCGGTGATCGTTGTCGCTGTCCTCGGGTATGTAGGCGAGCAGTCTGTGGTCAAAGCCGGGCGTTCTACCCCCTGCGGTATCGGCGTCGCTTCCGATGTAGTCCTCAACCTGTGAGCCATACGAGCTGGCGGAAAGGGGGGAGGGCTCGGCGGTGGAGGGCGTGTTCAGTCTCGAGTGCTTGGACGGATTCAACCGCGCTGGAATGCTGGAAAGGCGGATGTTGTTGGGGTTCGAGACCTTGTTCTTCTTAGGAGGCATCAATGGTGAGGGCGGGGATTGTAGATATAGGTATAAGTAGAAGTTGTATGCGATAACGGCGTAACTAGAAATACAACACGATGGAGTAAAGTAGGTACGCTATGCAAGTATGCAAATGATGTGTGACTGGAATAATCCGTATGCTGTGTGTGTGGGATGAATGAGCGCGTGCTTGCACATGCAGGTGGATGGCTGGCAGATGGTGGATGGTGGGTGGGTGATGTATGATAGATGGATGGACAGATGGAACAGATGGAAGGGATAAGGATATGCAAAAATGGAGAATTCTGGTTGGGTGTTGGGTCAAGCATGCCATACCGTGTATCCCTTAGAACCTCGAAACCCGGTAAGAATCCACTGTGGTTGTGGTGTAATGGGGATCATCAGGGCGCCGTTATGTAGCGGGTCTTGGCTGCTTGTATGTACCAATTACAATTATGATTCAACTCAAAACTTAAACCAATTACACTAACCTTAGGTTACATTACTGGGAACCGTTATCTTTATTTAGTGTATGTATCTAAGGTAGCACACATAGATACTTAGGTACCTTATCTTTTCACACTTGACTTGACTCGAGTTCATATAGTTAGTGAACTCTTACCGACTTGACATACCTACCTAGGTAATTTATAAGAATCATGCTGGTATCAATGTAGGTAGACAGGAAAGCCGCGTCAACCGCCTACCATTTATACGATTAGGAGGTATGTATGATTATTACAATCTCACTGGCATCTTGAGACGAGCTGACCTTTTTTTAAATTATATATCTATACTTCCTCCCTCGGTACACACACACACGTCTCGTCTCACTTGGCACCCGCACTAAACAGCGCCTCTCGCGTATCGTACTTATACACGAGGTCCTTGTGCCAGTAATTAGGAGCTTCGGCCTTGGTAATCAGCCAGGCCTGGTCGAGCGCCTGTACCACGTCCTCCGGCAGCGGGCCCTTCTCGAGGTTGTCGAGGTTGTTCTCCAGCTGGTCGCGTGAACTCACACCGATGATTATGCCGTCGTTGCCATTCTTGACGCGGAGCTGGCTGTGGTGTACCGCCCACCGCAATGCCGTCTCGATCATCGTCAGTCCCGGGTGCTTCTCGATCGCCTTCTCGATCGTCTGTAGTGCTTTGAACGTGCTCTCCTTGAGGTAGCGCTGGCGGTAAGCTGGGCCAGTCGTGCTCTTGCTACTGAACCGTCCGTCCTCGGGGTCCATGTCGGCGCTTTTAACCTTGCCGCTGAAGAGCCCGCCCGCGATGGGGTTGTATACAACGATGTCCAGCCCATACCGCCGACAGGCCGGGATCAGCTCCGCGTCGATGCCGCGCGTGATGATGTTGTACATGCCCTGGTAGACGGTCGGCCGTACCCAGCCATTGTATTTGCACGTCATCACCACCTCGGCCACCTCGGCTGCCGTGAAGTTGGAGAGTCCTAGCTGCACGAACTTGCCGGCCTTGTGCAGCTTGTCTAGTGCCTCGAGAGTCTCGGCAAATGGCGTGGCACGGTCAGCAGCATGGATGTAACAGATCTATAGGTTGCAATGCATAACAAGCCAATCAGTCCTCTCCTATTTCCATAGGGCTAGATGCGCTTACGTCGACACAGTCGGTTCCTAGTTCCTTAAGACTCGTCTCTAGACTCTCGACCGTCTTGGCGGCTTGGTGGGCGCCATCCTCGGCGGGATACTTGATCTTGGTGGCGATGGTAAGTCCGCGCTCCTTCCACTTGGCTTCCCTAGTGAAGGCCTCCTGCTTGCCGGCGACGTAGACGCGGGCGGTGTCTATCTCGTTGTAGCCACGGGATTGGAAGTGGTCGAGGCATTTGTTGAACTCGTCCAAGTCGGTGATTCGTGCTCCGGCCGCGGCATCGGGGCCGAAGGTCATGAGACCGAGAATAATACGGTCTTTGAGTTTCGAAGCTACTAAAGGCATCTCTAAATTTGTTACGAAGTAGGTAGGGATTTATGTGTTATATACCTACCTAGGTAGGTAGGCTATGCATACTAGGTACGTAGGCACGAAGCTCGATGTATAGGAGCGGGGTAGGTTGATGTGTGATAGTGGGTGGCTATGGACATCTACGTAATAGGTAGTCCATCTAAGATATCTCGGGGATTATCTAGGTATGTTGTCTGCTCCTGTTATCTCCGGGGGGAGCAAAAACTTAAAACTATGTAGTACCTAGGTACTATGTAGAATTGCTCATACCACTACTACTTTACTACTATGTAGTGCATACCTACCTAATGTAATATAGGGCATCCTATTTGATAGGTTACCTAAGTCCCGGGGACAGCAAAAATGAATGACATAAGGTTACTACCCTGGTAGATTACCTAAGGCTAGTACACTAGCAGCTGTCAGAAAGAACCCGGCAGCTGTTCAGCGAAAAGGTGGGGAAGATCTAAGATCCAGGCCACTAAAATTTCTGCCTGGTCATAATTTAATCCATTAACGCGTAACCTGGGGCCAAACTCGCGTCCGCTTTCAATTCCATCAATTCCACACGCGTTGCCTTCGCGTCTGCAAAACCAAGCAAAATACAACATACCAACCCGATTACCCTACCTACATACCTAGGTTAGCTCTCTCGGCAGAGGGAACAAGAGAGAGCCATCCAATCAGCAAGTCGGGATTGTCCAATCGAGAAAGAATTCACCATTGACGATCCACTCCCATCATCCCTCACCACCACCCCCTCCCTTCTCTGTGAGGTCCCTCCCCCTGCCACCCATAATCCGTACACACATTACACATTACACCAGACATTACATATCCGACTAACAGATATACTACCTACCTCTTCCACCATAGACTATAACCATTGACACCATCCCTACCCTGTCAACCTTGCTACTTCCTGCCAGTGCTGCCAGCTCTCCATGTCCACGACATACAGTATTCTTTCTACATTTCATTTCATATCCTTTCGCGACCCTTCTCTAATCTCTAATCATCACACCTGACTCTCTGTCTGGTTCTTCCCTCCCTCCAGTCACTCAGCCTAATCTTTATTTTTTTTTTCCTCCTCCGTTCGCCCCTCACCGGGTTCCGATAGTCATCATGGTTAAGGCCGCACCTGGCCCAGGCATATACAGTGCCACATACAGTGGTGTATGTCCCTTTTCTTTCCTTTCTTCTTCCCCTCCTCCCCTCTCTCTGTCCCTCTGCCCATGCTTGCACCACCGACAGCCCCAGCATTGAAGCTGTCGGTGTCGCTGTCGCCATTAGTGCTATTGCTGCCGCCAAGAACCATTGTTGACCGGGCCCTCCCTCTCTGCCTCTAGATTCCCGTATACGAGTTCCAGTTCGGCACTGATCTGAAGGAACATGTTATGCGCCGGAGACAAGATAACTGGATCAACGCCACACACATCCTCAAGTCAGCCGGCTTCGACAAGCCCGCGCGAACACGCATTCTTGAGCGCGAGGTCCAGAAGGATGTCCACGAGAAGATTCAGGGTGGATATGGCAAATACCAGGGCACTTGGATACCCCTAGAAGTTGGCGAACAGCTTGCGCAGCGGAATGGTGTATACGACCGTCTACGGCCCATCTTCGAATTCATGCCCGGCAGTGAGAGCCCGCCCCCCGCGCCACGCCATACCAGCAAGCCCAAGGCTCCGAGGAAGCCCGCCGTACCAAAATGGAACAACAGTATGTCAGCTTTTTATCCATTTTGATACCTACCTAGTCTCCTAATAAACCCAACCTTAGATCCACCGCCCCCTCCTCCTCCCCCCGCGAGAAGAATTGGAAACCCTGAGTCAACAGCTGAACGAGGACGATACCCCGGACAATGCCACCGTTGCGTCCGTGTCATACGCAGCAGAAGACGAGCGCCACGACCTGTCGCATTACTCGACCGGTCACCGGAAGCGGAAACGTGAAGAGGCCATTCAGGACCTTACCGAACAGCAGCACTCTATATATGGTGATGAATTGCTCGACTACTTCCTCCTCTCCCGCCAGGATGCCCCCACCTTCCGGCCCGAGCCTCCTCCTAACTTCCTGCCCGACTGGCATATCGATTCGGAGAAGCACAGTGCCCTCCATTGGGCGAGTGCCATGGGCGATGTTGATGTTATCAAGCAGCTCAAACGATTCGGCGCGAATCTGGAAGCGCGCAACTGCCGAGGCGAAACGCCATTCATGCGATCGGTTAACTTTACCAATTGCTACGAGAAACAGACATTCCCGGCTGTGATCAAGGAACTGTTCGAGACCATCTCTGCACGTGATGCATCTGGTTGTACCGTTATCCATCACGCTGCCATCATGAAGAGCGGCCGGGTGACGAGCCACTCCTGCTCCCGCTACTATTTAGATAATATCTTGAACAAGATCCAGGAGACGTGCGATCCTCACACCGCACAGCAGCTCATTGACGCGCAAGATCTGAATGGCAATACGGCTTTACATTTAGCAGCCAAGGCCAACGCCCGAAAGTGTATACGCGCGCTGCTAGGACGGGGTGCTTCTACCGATATCCCCAATGCTGATGGCGTACGGGCCGAAGACTTGGTCAGGGAATTGAATGCCGCAAAAAATCCAAAGGGGCGAGCACCACAACGATCATCCTCCCCGTTCGCCCCTGAATCCCAACGTCACGTCTCGTTCCGCGATGCCCTCGCCGAGTCTGTTACTAAACTAGCCGTCTCATACAACTCTGAGGCAGCGAATACCGTTCAGAATAAGATCACGCCTCTTGTGCTTGAGAAGTTCCAGGATCTCGCACGTAATTATGACGAGGAGTGGAAAGAAAAGATTGAGGCGGAAAACGAAGCGCGCCGCATTCTCGGCAATAGTCAAAACGAACTTGCCTCCTTACATCAACAGATCGCTGATCTAGAAAGCCGTCTCGAGGCCCCGGAAGCAGCAGCCCAGGCTGTTAACGATGCTACGATGGCGCAGAATCAGGTCCTATCTCTGCTCGCGAACCAAAGCCGGTATCACGTCCAGGCCTCGGTCGAGCAAACACTAGCCATAATGAACGGGGATCGCGGGGAGGACTCGTATGAAGACCGGCTAGCGCTAGCTCAGGAGCTCAAGCAGCTCCTCAATGAGCAGCGGCGCGCGGAGCAGGAATACGTCGACGCGCTGGGCCTCTCGGGCACGGGCGAGAAGATCGATAAGTACCGCCGCTTGCTCAAGCAGTGCCTCGATCGTCAGGACGCAGAGAACCTGGATGCTAACCTGGATGACCTGATTGATATGATGGAGGAGGAGCGGAGCGAGGGAGCGACTGCCCCTCTGTCCGGTACGGGACCGTCGTCCTTGATGATGTGCTAGTAGGGTTTCTCTCTTTCTTCTTTTGCTAGATAAATACCATGGGGTTTTACCTTGTTTATCATCATTGGGAAACTTGTTCACTTGTTCACACACACAAACAGAAACATCATGAAGCTTTGGATTTTTGATTTACTTTTTTTTTTCACTCCCTAAACCTAAAACTAAAACCCTTCTCCCCCCCCCCCCCCATCTCCCTCCTAAATGCGATATGTACATAGATTTTGCATGGGATGGATGAAGGTAGGATAGGATAGGGTAGAGTAGAGTATGGATAGTTTGGGTGGGCGGTTGATTAATACTGCTGCTACTGCTGCTGCTGGTACTACTACTCAATGGCGTTTTTTTTTGTTTTTTTTTATTTATTCAAGGTGAATGGATGGATGGGTGGTTGGAGGGATGGATCAGACAGGGGAAGGGGAGTGAGGGAGTAGGGGAGTTTTTTTTATCTTAAATTTTTATTATTAAATGGTTTTTTACTTGTTTACCTAGGCTTGATTTGGTGGTTTTTTTTGGTCTGGATCGTGCATGCAATATGTGTGTGTGTGTGGTATGAGTGAGTGTAGTAGTTGTTGAAAATTTTTTAAGTTTTTTTAGATTGTCTTGTTTGTGCTGATTTCATGGAAGATAAAGATAGAGGAGCTGCTTGACTTGACTTGATGTGATGTGACGGGTTGACGGGTCGACTTTCTTTTGGGAGGTACATAGGAGGTTGGAGAGGGTTAGGGAGAAGGGGGGAAGATCGATTCTGTAGCTGTTTTGTTGTTTTGTTTTGTTTTGTTTTGTTTTTACATATAGGAACGTATAGGATAACATGAAGCATAGGAATATGATTGAAGAGCTATCTAACCTACCTAAGAATCTGCCACTATATTTTATATATTTGGGTATGTTGAGGACCTGGTGACTCGCTTTGGAAGGCAAAGGGTCAGTGGTGGATGTGTTACTATCATGGCCCATATATCCCCTCGGTGTGATCAATCTGTGTTGTTTTGTTTGCCTGGCCCTTCTGCCGTTCGAAATTCACGTCTGTCCTTGAAGTGCTCGTCGTGATAGTCGAGGTTTCCGAGGGGCGGTAGGAATGGTGCATTCGCAGCCGTTACATGCCCCCCCCCCCTTTCCCCTCTCCCCCTTTCTCGTCTAAAAACTGGCATTGACTAAGGTATCTAACCGGTCACCCCCCCCACGAGCTCGCACTCACCCGGGCCCTCATTTCTGCCTTTCTAGCTCCCCAGGCCCTCAATCGACCGTAGAACCAAACATGGTAGGTAACTCATACACACGACAGGAGTCATCGCTCTCGGGGCCAACCTACGAATAAGCAATACCGAGAGCAGCATCGGACCGCAGGAAGTCTTAACCTACGTCGGTAGGTAGGTAGGTAGGTAGCATAGGAGTCCCCGCCTCCTATAAGCAGCCCTTATTGCGGCGTCCTCTCTTCTGTTATTTTCAACACTATCTTACCTACTACCTAGGTGACGAAGAAGCAAAGCCCTCCCTTGTTCTAGGACTAGCGACTAGAACTTGGCTTGGAAACGCACGCGGCGTACGTACGTACGTAACCTGATGTTGCTCTAGGTATCAGGTGTCATAGGCCATATCTGCCGACGCGGTACGCTCCAGATGATGCGAAGTTAGTTATTTTCTTCTTTTTTTTACCCTCCTTCTCAGATCCACGGTCTCTCTTTGAGCGGGGCTGAGCTGAGCTGAGTATAGTAGGTAGGGTAGAGGTTGGAAAGAAGCTAGGTTGGCAGGCTTGTAACGAGGAATCTCAAGGCCCCATACCCATAAATGGGTATATTTTTGCACAACTTCGCACGAGTATAGCTTGCGCAGTCGAATGTGCCATGCCCCCATACCGGCGTGCCGAGGCAGTTTTTCATCTCCCACGGCAGTGCTTCCCGGTCCAGCTCCTTGCTAGTAGATACGCTCCTCGCTGGCCGATCTGCTTGCTACTAACAAGAAGCTCTGGTCAGTCAGTTTAGACCACCCCTGCTACTGGCAGCAACTCAGCTGATGTTTCATTTTCCCGGTCCCGGGGGAGGCTTAGTCGAGGGGGGCTGTGATGCCTGACCCAATACTATACGCCTATCCAAATCCTCCAAAGACCATGGCTCTCAGAGCAGGTACCGACAAAACAGTCAGTCCGGTAATTCAGAACCTGGAGAAGAGGATCCGAGGTCTGGGTCGTCCCGTCGTCTTGTGTCTGCCTAACCCTCTTGTTGGCGCGCGTCCCCGGCACGGAATCGAGAGTCGGCCCAGGCGCCATATGCTGAACCGAGCAATGCAGGGCAGATATATTTCCTCCAGGCAATCGCGGGATTGTGAGATAACCGACCAACGATGCTGGAAGATCTCAAAAAGGGGGAGGGGGGTGTGCAATGTTTCACTCGGCCCTCCATCATGCCGTGCCTTGAGAATCGCGCTCGGTTAGATCTCTCTCGTCCAAGATATGACCGGATAAGGGCTCGGGATTCGCGACATCGAGGAGAGTACAGGAGGAGACGCACATTTTTGGGTCTTTGTGTACGGGTTATTTTGTCTCCATCGTCGGCTGTGTGCCTCTACCACTGGGATGGTCTGTCAATCGCCCCCTTTGGCCGGAAAGTTAGATCGGCGATCAACTACGGTATATGGTATCTTTCAGGGATTGGATGCGGTTTAACGCCCTGACATGAGTATGGGAAAGTCTAGCCTCATGATGACCAGCTCCAAAAACAATCGTCACAGAACTGACCAAGATGGTAATCCGGACTTCTGAACTGGCAAAAAAAAAAGGCTTTCTTAAATGGGCTTCGTTTCTTTTTTATTCGACGGGCCTAGATGCGTACACACGAAACTCCGAACTTCTCGTCCTACTCCGACTTCCCGTCGCCGTTCTGGATCAGTGATCATCGCATTTTGGGATGGCGATCTGCTTCAGCTAGACGTCTAGAAGCACTGGGAAGGAAACCACCTTACGTGAAAGCATGGTACCGGCACGGGATTTGGTCCGTCTACTAGGAGCCGTCAGCATTGGTAAGTAGTACCTCTGTTGCTTCCCCTCCTCCAGGATCCCGTAATCGTGAGTCTTTGTCCAGGGAACCTGGAGTAAATAAGCATGACAGTCTACGGGATTAAAACACATCTTATGAGTTACGGCTGCTGGGACGCGTAGCCCATCGGGAAGCAAATACGTGGAATCTAAATGAAAAACCTGAAACCCCGCCTTGGCTTTACTCCATAGATGCCAAATTCAGGTCCCCGGCGCGAGTGTCAAGGAGAAGCTGTTTATTACATATTAGTGAGGCCCAGGTCTTTTGAGCTTTATTAAGAGGAACGTGCTACAGAAGACTCCCCATGTCAGCCAAACGACCCCGGACCTAGTGAAGCTAATATTCATTCTAGTGTAGTTCTAGTTAAGAATCCGTTCTTACGAGCGCCAAGGCATCACAGCATGATGGCGGTGGACAAGTCAAGCAAGCATGCCAACTCCTCTTCCTTATCCGCCGTGCAATGCTCAGGTATAGGAATCAAAGATCACGAACAGGCAGGTGGACAGTTGGTTACATAACCTAGAGACTAGCTGACCATGTGGGAAAAGCAAAGCTCGTTTGACAAGGAGCTGTTCCCTCTCAAGGGATATATACCCCCTTTGAGTTTAACGCACCACGATCCCCAGCTTTCCGGGTGGGCTCCGTTTAATTATGATCAGTGCGGGTGGTTAGGTTTGTCAGATCGGACCTAAACGGGCCTCAATATATGCGCGAGACTTTAGTAGTAGTAGATGAAGCCCGTCAGGCCTCGCGCTTTTATGTACCCTGCCCGCTGGCGTGTTTGGAAAAGACTATCACTATCGCCTTTTAGTTAAAGTGTCCATTTTTCGCATGACGGGCCGCACCTTTACCTGGTTGGGCACACACACACCCACCCACCTCAGGAAGTCGAAGCATGGTTCGGATGGAAATCCGGCGGGCTTTCGGTTTAGAGTGCACATACACACATACGCATACACACACATATGTACACTCGCTCACTTACTTACTTACCTACCTACTCACACGCGTAGGCCGGAAACAAAAGACCCGTCCCGGTTCACTTAATATCGCGCAGTCGTATCGTTATATACACCACTCGGGAAATCGAGACTAGGTCTGCAGATAAGCCGTGTGGAGGAGGAGCTAGGCAGGTAGGTAGTAAGCCCAAGGGTAGTAGCATAGGACAACAGATGGGCCTCCTCGACCACCCGTTGAATCCTCGTGTGCTCTGCGGCGGCGTTGGGCTCAGACTTACCTAAGACGAGGGAAGCCAGCCCAACGATGCCCTCCCTCTACGCGTCCCGTTCAAGAACCCGATCTCTCTCTCTCACCTTATGCACCTTGCTAGGGTGAGGGTGAGGGTGTGTGTGTACTGTCGAAGCTTGCTGTCTGTCCCCCGCAGAGACAACCCCGGCACCTGGTGAGTAATTAAGTTGTCTCCTCCCCCATGACCACGACCCGGTAGCTTCCATATCGTAGAAGGCTACGATAAGCTAGGTTTGATGGATAGTAATTGCGCGATGAGTTGGCGCAAGCTGGGTGTTTTTTTTTCTCTCTTCCGTGTCGTAAATAGACCAGTCAAAGCATGTTGGAGGGAGGTTCGGTAACCTGGGCCGATCTACCTACCAGATGATGGCCGGCAATGAGAGTGCGATTCCTATCCCGTAAAGGTTGTAGTGTATAGACCCCACGTTGTGTTGGTGTAAGATGCGGGAAAGCCAGCTATATGGGTGTGTGTGTGTGAGTGTCGTTCGAACAAAGCCCGGCCTACACGGAGACTCTGGAACGGGCAAGTCCTCCTTTGCAGGATACTTAGGCCGCGGGCCTGGCCAGGTCAAGTTGTCGAGCCATAGATGGGTAGTACATAGATACGGGAATACATACCATGCTCCTTGGTAGCAGAGCCGCTCTAGTAGAACATTCGGAAATTGAACCTGTTCATATTAGAACACTTATATTGGGGAAAAGAGTAGAAAGGCAGAGAGGGAGAGATAAATCAGGGTTAGCAAGGAAGGACTTGAGGCAGCACCGCGTGGCAACGAGGGCTTGTATCTGCGTTGGGCGGGGGAAACAGAATCCAACTCATGCGTGTAAATAAGTTATTGACTTCTCATGCCCCCCCATCTGACATGGATGAGTGATTGGGCTGGAAGGGGCATTTAAGCGGACTACAGCTTGGGTAGTACGTAGATATGGAATAGTGGTGGTGGTGATGGCCCAAAGTAACTGTGATGGGAATGGGACGGACGACTGAAGGAGTCTGACACAAGATCGGGCAGCCCCAGTGGGTGTGGGCCAGAGGATCAGGTTTAACTAGGTAGGTAGGAAGAATGGAAGCGCGATCTGCATGCAGCCCTGCCAGCCGGGGACTAGAATCTCATAGGGCTGAAAGAGGCGCACAAAGTGGTCGCGGATTGGAGCCCGCACAAGCGCTGGCAACCGGACAGCCGGGGTTTGGTGAGGCCGGTGAGCGCGTGTGTTGCTCGAAGGAAGCAAGGTCAGAAGAGGGAGGCGTTGTAACATCTTGTATGTACAGAAATAGTCGGCGTCCAACGCCTCCCTCCCTCGTCATTTGTGTAGCCATCCATGACCTAGGTAGGTAGGCGGTAGATCAATATCAATTAGACGTTGGGATCTTACAGCCGCGGATGCAAGATAGGCGGATCAATGGAAGGTGAAGTATATAGGTTAGGTAAGTAGGTATGTAGGATGCTGTCAGCCGGCCAGGAAAACTTTTCCCCCCCTTTACGTATCAGTATTTGTTTTGTTTTTTCGTCTTACACAGACCCGAGAAATGGCGTGTGAGTGAGTGCTGACAAACTTACTTCTAAGGTAAAGGGACAGGGATGATACTAGTTGCTCCAAATATACGCTCTTCATGGGAAGGATTTGGAGTTTGTACAGGCTTTCATGGAGAACCATGCGCTTCTCACCAGCAAGCGACGATGGGACGACGAGCAAATCGTATCCTTACGAGCTTCATGCGTCGTCGACATAGGTATATTGCTATATTTCCGTGTCATCTGACATGAGTGCTCCTTGTAGATTGTCAAGACGATACTAGGTAGTTTGGTGGTTATTGTATCGAGCGGGAACATCGGGCTCACGATGCTACCATGCTATACGACCATGCTATCATATAGCGATTATAGGATAGGTTGTTTTTGTCAAAACCCCGGAGTAACAGGCATTAAGTAATAGGATCTGCCTGGTTCAGTGGTTTTACATCTCCGAGAAGGTCACCGAACTATAGCCACTTACATATGTACATAATAGACTCCAAGATTCGTGCATCTATACCTTTCCCAGCCAAGTGAGTCGTATCCTGAGCTGGGATCCAACAATGCACTCCCGTATTCGCCGATCGCCGTAGGAAGGGAGCGTCGACAACCATCACGATGGACTCTAGCGCCTCGTATGGTGTCCAAAAGTCTATCCGAGGCTGAGGGCGGGCGGCTCTAGCGGTGAGGCTCTGGCCGATTTTAGCGATGTAAGGGTGTGTGGTTAATACCCAGGTATCAAGAGCTCTATATAGCCTTGAGTGGGAATGCAAGGATAGAGATTATCGGGGCCAATTTGGTCCCGCCTGTTTTGAGAGTATCAGCAGTGGCGGCGGTTAGCTCCTCACAGAAACATGTGATGTTGCTTTCGGTAGTTGACATAGACCACGTCCAAGACTTATGATAGGTGACCGAGGCTGGTTCAGTCTATCCTCATAACGTCTAGTGTAGAGGATGGGAAAGTCATGAAAAAAGGATCCAGGTTCGTGTTGGGTTGCAGATATTACCGCCTCTGTCACTGTTCACGTGGGTTTCGTGTTATTGGCCATGGGCACTAAAGGAGAATCGATTTACTCCTCGTAGGGCTTACATCCGAGTGAAGCATGCAGCAAGATCGCCCCTAGCCCCCGGGATGCATACTACACTGGGTAGTAGTCGACCAAGAGACCCAGAAAGGCTGCGCATATGGTAGATGACGCGAGGAGGTCACGACAAAGGCCAAAAAGAACACAACTGATAGGCAGGCAACACGCCAACCATAACATTTAATCTCTAAATATCTGGGATACGGATGCCGTCGTCCACTCGGGAGCACGCAAATCAGCTGACTGGGAATGCAGCTTCGAGGTCACTGCCAACGAAACAGACCCCAATCCGATGGTTCGACCTCGTGATTGGAAGCATGGGAGGCATGGGAAGCGCAGGTCGAACCAACGGGACCAGCAGATTGGGAGCCATTTGGTAAGGCCTTCGCCAAGGGGCCAGGATCGACTATGTGTAGCAGTGGATATGCGCGTCAACCCACATACATCAAGAGGTTGATCGACTGGATGAGAGCAACTGGCAACAACCTTTTTTTTTCTTTTCCCCGGCTTGAATTTTTTTTCTTACCAGCTACCTAGCTCCGTACGAGGGGAAGAGGGGAAATAACTTGGATTGATATATACCTACTTACCTATGTAGGTTACTCGTGGAAGAAGCGGTGTAGAAGAAGACGGGAAGACTTTTGTTATTTCTTGCCACGGCTCAAGGTTAGGCTGATTTCCTATACCTAGGTACATACGCCGTACGCTAACATGTACTATAAACACCAAAACTTGGAAATGTTCCATGGGCGCCGTGGATTCAGGGTCTCTTTTTACACTATTCTAACGTCGATCATGGCTGACAGCGTGTTGCAAGCCGCAAGAGACAACCCTGATCTAAAGGGGCAAGGGGTTGGACCGGCCGGAGACCACTCACCCCCGATAGAGTATAACCTGTGATCGATGCGAGGTTGGCGGTACGGTAAGGCTGTGCCTTGCTATGATTCGCTACCAAGTTCTCAAGGGAAGTTTGGGTTATAGCCAGGCTGAGACCATCGCCGGTTACAGAATGACAGAGACCTTTTTTTACCCCTCTTCTTCTTAGGGACATTATGTAACCCCCTTAAGTACATCACACATACTATCTAGATTCATAGTCTTACATGCTAGGTAGGTAACCTAGCCTAGGACTATGTATGCAGATCGTATAATCCGGCATAAGCCAACCGACGGGTATGTAATAGCTAACCTAGGTAGTATATCGTGTGGTGTACAAATCAAGATGATTCTGCATGGTGCCAGAAGCGCGCAGACGCGCGGTGACGAATTGGCGTCGGCTAGCCGGGATTCACTGGGCTGAACACGCTCCTCTATGTACTCCAGATACAGGAATGTATTTTCCTTGCTGAACACGAGATGCATATCCACGTACTTAATGTATAATATACGCACGTATCATGCGCGTTCACCTGCAGGCGTATTTGGCAGAGAACAAGGTCCCAACTCGTTATAAAAAAGCCGGCTTGGTGCTGCCAAGCCTTACTATTTCCATCTTATGTGCCTTGAAAACCGATGATACGCGGACGCACCACGATGATGCTCTTTATACATACAATGATATTGCCGATATGAGGCGTAGCTACATCCGCGACGCGAATAGGAGTATGATCGTATATAACCCCAATGGACCAGTCGGGTACAATAAGTAGGGCTTTTTTGAAAACCCTAGGTACCTAACTTTGGGCTATCGGAAGCGGCGCCAAGTCCATGTCAGGGCTCTGTCCTTTCTATACGCGGTAGCGGCCTGGAGACCCAAGACCCAAGATGAAGCCGTAACATAGTGATAAATGCCATAAACAGGTCGTAGATCGCAGGTGTCCGCCTCGTGATGCGTAATCGTGCTTGCCACAGGGGGCCGCCGGTGGCCTT
Organism: Biscogniauxia mediterranea; assembly: GCA_018398605.1. Classification (NCBI taxonomy): domain Eukaryota; kingdom Fungi; phylum Ascomycota; class Sordariomycetes; order Xylariales; family Xylariaceae; genus Biscogniauxia; species Biscogniauxia mediterranea. The sequence goes on from JAGXTR010000004.1 coordinate 415,788, forward strand.
TGCTCTCGTTAAAGCATCGCATCGCGGCCGACGTTGGGTCCCGCTTGGTAGGCCAGACCTGCTGGGATTCAGGGGTGGGCGTAGGGCTCACCTCATGGTCATGTAAGCTCAGCTGAACCCCATTTCACTAGGTAAATTGGACACACTACCTAGGTAGTGTAGGTTACTAACTAGCCCATATCCACGACCTCCGGGTGGCTTAGACTAACTGCCCAAGCTGACCCTCGCCGAATGTAATCCTCTTTCTTCATCCTGCGTCCGTTTTGTCTTCCTGTCCGAGCACGGCAGTTGGCATAGGATGGGACTGGATGGATCACGTACAAGGTCAGCATCCACGAAGGCTATTCGCATATAAAACCCGCGATAGGATTCGGCTATATGCCAAGCTTTTACATGATGATCATCTAGAGGCCAGTACGACGGGCCTTGTATTACTCGAGGCCCGGCATGTTGCTCTTGTTCGGGACTTGGAAGAGAGCGAGCATCAACGCTCGTACTCACATGGTACATATTGATGCACAAAACAAGACATGCGGTGATCACACTACTCCAGAGTCGAACTAATGAATCGCGTCTCAGCTGTGTCAAACCCAACAAACGTCCTATTGAACTAGATTTGCCCGACTCTCCCCTAACGCCACCACTCGAAGCTCCGTTGGTCTTACATCGATACTGCGTCGTCAGTGCCACGGCTCACGAGAACCGACGACGCCGACCCAAACAAACACGATATCCACCGTGTGTGTAACATCATAGAAGCACCGAGTATTGTGCATGGGGTGTCCCTGGAAGACGAACCCCTATGGAAGCTCCACAGCAAAACTCCACATGTTGATGCATCTCGTAGTCTGATCTTAGACAAGTAGTGTCTCATTGGGCTGAGAGACGACAAGGGGGGCTGTTATCGACAGAAAAAGAGAAAGAACGAGAAAAGAAGAAAAAGAAAGAAAAAGCTATCCAGCTCTGTGGGTTTCCTAGCTAAAGGCGCGCTCCCTTAACCTCTTTTCGCCTCCTTGTAGTCAAGGTTCTCAATTCATCATCACATTTTGACCTTGCTTACCTAGGTACCGAAGCTGCCGTAGCCCTTTTTTCATTTACCATACTACCTACTTTTCTTGATTATCTATCAATGACATCTGTTACCCATAGGGCTTCCACCTACCTACCTACTTACATCCCTCCCTAGGTATGTTAAGAAAAGGATGACTGCAGCGGACATTAGCTACATACCAACGGTCATTCGTCAGTATCAACCATTATTCTCCTTACTTTGGGGAGGAACCCGGAGTTCCATAGTCAAGTGTCTTTCTCTCCTTCACATCGAGGCCCACACCTCTATACTACCTGTTAGTCTTCAATTAATTCTCAGAACGCAGTCCGCGTTTCTATCGTCTATCCAATGGCATCCCCTAAGTCCCTTTGGCCTTCTGTGGCAAGCCGCCCATTACGGTCTACCTACTATAGTCTTTGGCTTGAGGCTGACTGAGGATGGCGGGCTCTCAAAGAGGGAAAGCAGTTCGCTTTCCTCATCCACTCCTCTCCTCTCCACTTACACCCACACCCACGCTCTCTGCTGATGGCTCCTATGCTTCTCACTCTCGATCTACTTGCACTTATTCCACATTGCTAGTCTAGTAAGATTCGACGACAGGCCCTGTTTAATGCGTCATGTCTTTTGCTAGGCATCTCCTATATATGCATATATATAATATGTCCCCCCTTCGCACACACCCTTTCAGCTTTTTCTTTCGAGCAGCCTCTCGAGCATGTTCTCGCTTCTTGGTTTCACTTATTCCCACGAGCGAGCAGCAAGCTCGCTAGCCTAGTAATAGGCTTGTCATTCTTATTACGTTTCACGAACAGTGGTAGGGTTCAAAGTTGAGCTCTACCACACCCATATTCGCTCACTGGGCCTTCTTGGCCCCAACCTGGGTACATACAACTGGTTATCGTTCCCCTGTCCTCCTCTGCAGGCCGTGTAAGTCGTCAGCTTGTGGCCTTTCATAGTCGAACGTTGGACCAACGGCGTCACCGCGTTACTTCACCTGTCGAGCCTCTATATGCCGTGTTCACTTACGCTCTGCAAGCCCAGCGGTTCCTCGCTGGCGCGCGTCTCGCATCCTTCCCGGTCCTGCCATTAATCCCGCGATTTTCGTCCGTAATCCCAAGCTCGGTTCCACAGACGTCCCGATCGACAGTCGGCCCCCATCTACAAGCTCCTCCCTACCCCAGACGACCGGACGGCAGCTATCTATTAGTTGCCTGAAACAGCAATCATGCCCGCTGTCAATCTCCCACTGCAGCTGTCCTCTGGTAACGTCACCTTGAAGCAGGTCCCAAAGTACCAGGTGCGGCTCTTGGTCTGTTTTACCGTGGCCGTTCTGGGACTTCTCCTTGCTGCATTAGTCCTACGGCCGAGGAGGAAATATAAGTTTCCACCCGGCACCCCTCCTGGCCAAGCAGACAAAACCGTGGTTGATCAGCATAGGCTTTGGCTTTCAGAAAAGTCATGTGGGATCAACGCTAGCTATAATAACATGTCAAGTAACCATCCGTCGAGAGATTCCCCTCCCAGGCCAGACAAAGACATGGAGCAGGAACAACAAGTCGATACGATTAGCAAAGAGTATCGAGATCACATCAACGGAGAAGGATCACAAGGTGGCGTCTCATCCTCTTCAAGTGCTGATACTCGAATGCCGAGAAGCCACAAATCACACCCTCCTCCGCCTCCACTAACACCGCCCACCCTCTCAACATCGCCCTTGAGTTTCCAGGCTCGTCGGCTAAGTACTACAGTATCAACCATGGGTGATTTTGAACATAACTCCAGTCACCACCAGAATCCTGACTACGCTTTGTTCTCCTTTTCTGGGTCAACTTCCACGGCACTGTCAAACGCACATGGCTCGCCTTCCACGCCTAGGCGAAGATCTTACACAAAGACGCTGCCTTTGGGGTCATCACCATCAGACTTAACTATAGAGGGGGAGGGCAACGCATCATATTTCGCGCCCAGCTCTTTTCCATCGTCAAGCCCAATCTTACCTATTGCGCCGCACGAGTCCTTCGAGCCTAAAGAGATCAATCTACATGGTGAGATTATCTCGGGTGTGAACGACTCGGGAGCGGGCTGGAAGCGCCACACGCGCGTCTACGGGGGAGGCATATGCCCGGCTTGCATGGCGTCTGGAGGCAATCACGATGCCCAAGGGGGCTTTTACGGCGAGAACGTGCCCCTAGATCAGCGGCGGTAGCGTCTTGCTACTTGTTTACAGCAGGAGGGGAGGGGATAAAAGGAGGGTATGTATCGGGGAAAAGGTATAGAAAAGCAAATGGCTTGGATTTACGGCTCGGTAAAAAAAACGGATGCATCAATACTCAGGAATGCAACGGCATTGGTTATTGTCATTCATGTCTAAGCAGGGTTGGGCGTGGAATCGCAATGGTGAGAAAATGGAAACAGACTTGAGGCCGTTTCCAAGGAGTACAAGTTTAGACCTTCACATGTTTTTTCAGTCTTCGTTAGAGACAACTTACAATGTCCCCAGGATGACGGGAGATGTTTGTGAATTCTAACTGTTGGGGGACTTGGTTTGCTCTTCGAGTATGACCTAGTTGAGGTTGCATCTGATGTTGTTATCTACGCATATAATGAGTATTCCCCTATCGTGTTACCGTCTGATTTCTATGTATGTAATAACCGTTATCATGGCGATGTCTTTACGTCAAGATATGATAAATCCCTTTTCACACAAGATTTCCTAATGTTTACGAATCATTTCAATCTTCACCGAGCTCCTATTTGGGACTTTCTCACCCTTCGACCGTTGCTTCGGCCCGGCCGAGAAGACGGAAAAGATAGTGGTACGCCGCATCCTAGACTTACAAATACGTTTCTGTCCTTTATCTTTCCCATGGGAGGCTCAGCCACGATGAAACCAACAATTACATAAAAGCATGTGAGTCTCTGCTCATCTAGGGATGCTTTGTCGTCATCCACCCCCCGGTGGGAAAATCCAATTCAATGCCCGACTGAACCCCCCACGCATATATCATGAGATTCTAGGAAGTAGAGGGGACGCCGATCAGATTAGTTAAGCTACGGGGTCTTCCTGCGGCCTCTTCATCCACCGCGGAGGATCTCACTAGACTAGACGCTCTGTTCCGTTTAGGGAAGGACGTGTGTCGCGGCGAAAACGATCCACCCGTAAGGCTGTTACTGACGCAAGGGGACCGAATCGGTGACCTCCTACTCCATTCGATAATACGTCGACCTTCTTACTGGCTCGCTAGGACCGCCTCTTGCAGTGGCGGGCGGGTAAGGAATGATCTTCGTGCGAACCAGACCGGCGCTCACCGTTTCTGCGCTCGCCTGGTTTCTCGAATGGTCCGGGGCTGGATCTTGGTGATCTGGAAAACCCCTTGCATCATGTCGTAGCATCATAGTTCACTACTACCGTATGATGATCCTCCCCTGCCGCACATACATGTTCTCTCCATATGTAGGTACATAGTGGCGGTGGTGGGATGGTCTTGAGCAGGGGGGGGGACAATTTAGCTCTTGCCATGTTCTTTTTTTCCTAACTCCCCCTCCCTCCAAATGCTGGAGACGGGCCGCCGCATTCACGATTCCTTCACCGAGCTCTATTTACCGAGCGATCTCACGTCATACAATAGACGCGTTACGAGGTCCCAGAGCTCGCGCACCCCTGTCATCCCTTGCGCGGCCTCTGCAGGAAGAAGCCGGATCTTCTCAAGTATCGCCAAAAGGGGGAAGGGAATTGCAGAGCAAGATTGCAACGAGTACAGGAATTTGAATCCTCCGGCTGGAAAACATGGTAGCCAGCCCGCATCAACTCCGGAGGTAGGTAGGTAATAGTACCTTGGACCTGAGCGAGAAAACGGTCATGTTGCATATAATCTTGCCATGCAGCTACGGATAAGGTTGCAGCTCCGACTCGGGCTTGGATATGTGAGGTCGATCCGTTTCACGTCATATATCATATACTAATCTCTTCCACCCCTACCCCTCCAGTTCTTCCGATATAGTTACCCTCCCCCCGGCTTCCAAGCATAATTCTACGGATCCGTCATGCTTTGATGGCGCTTATTCAGCGACTTCGGCAATGCCGCGACAGGACCGTCGAGTATAGAGCATAGATGCGAGTTGAGTTGTCCAGCACCGATCCATGCTACTTTAGGATTTCATACCAAGCGCAACAGCTATATGTACCAGGTAGACTGTCTTCTCCAGGTCATACGATATGATATGCCTTATAGCAAAAGAACCACGCTTCCGCACCTGCGTGGTCCTCCTCCTGCATTAGGCACCTATATATCCTTGGCTATAGATTGCAGACCAGTTATCCGGGACCACTTATGCAAACTTACCTTGCTCAAGAAACGGGAAAGCTTGAGGTGTGAAACGAAATCTAAGCTTGTATGTTTTCTAGAAAATCCAAATTGCCGTCAACGGCTAAAGAGGTAAGAATCGGCGCTGAATCCAAGTTCTTGGAGCAACCTCGCGCAGGATAACTTCAACTCCTACCACATCCTACTCTACTCACTAGACTTAAGGATCACGCAATCAATACATCCAGAATAGCACATACCGCTATTATGGCGTCATTAAACATACGTGTTGAAACCATAGCTCTGTCAAGGATCTATCGCATTGGGTCGATTCGAACACCATGAAACTAGTAGCACTTGCAGGACGGAATTGGCGATCAGAAGCTGCTTAAGGACGACTACTGGATTGTCAAAAACCACACATACACATGTGCGGGCCACCCCTAGACTCGTAGACCCCCGAACCTCCGTCAGCCATACTTATGCGGTCAACTCTCCGACGCGCAGCAAGAGTCAGAACTTAAAGAGACATTTTGGCTGGGGTAATTTGGGGTAGCTACAAATTGAGTACGATATCCCCGGGCTCTATCTATCTAAGCGTGACATACATACATCAAATACGGGAGGTGACTATAGACCTAGTGCAACAGGGAGCGAAACGGGACATATGCAGAAGTTTGTATATTCACTTGACAGGCGAACAAGCTTCGTCCGAATGGGGCTTTGCGTGTGAGAGCAGGGCGCACAAACCTTTCTCTCAAACTTGATGGGGGGAGATTTTAGGTGCCCCTTGCGGAACCGCAATGCATCTCTATTACGTTTGAAGGGACTTGAGATCATACCCAAGGCTGGTCGATCCTCGCCACGGTGAGCTGGTGCGGTCTGTTCTACCTAGTTGCGTCTGATCAACATGGCAGGACATCCGCGGACAAGATCATGGCCATATTTGGGTTAAAGGGTCCTGCCCGAGCAGAAGAAGCACAGGTACAGGTCCAGCCCAACAAGCAACTTCTCCGCTACTATATGAAGATCTTATAGTCGAGTTTTCGGTACTCGTCAGGGGCGAACGCGCGAACAAAGCTAAAGATGTGCCTTACCAGGTGCCACGTAGACTGCTGTTGCTCTATAAAGCCTCATACGGGTAATCTAATGCCCTTACTATAGAAAAGCCATTCTTAGGGGGACTTTTTGGAGATAGCTCGGGGTGGTAATAGGTATTCGAGCTGGGATTATCTGGTCTTTCCGTCGATTATCCGTACTAATAGGGGCAACAAGTCGAATTCCCCCGCGCTTTCCGAGCATATCCGGACAAGTCGTAAGACCGATCTCCTCACTCCGCGGAAATATTATTTCTTCATCTTTTTTTTATCTCTCGAATCTCAGGGGCAAAGGTTTTAGGTGAATCGTTTCTCTTCCTCTTCAAAGGGCTAGACAGCAAGAGCATATCATGCCCTGCATCTGCCGAACAGGGGCTGGATAGAGTATCTGACATTTATATTCAGCTTACATTATAAATCCCGAGAACTCCACTTATATATTGATAAGTACTTAGAAGGTATCCCCCTTTCAAATAGACCTTGGGTGAGATAAGAGATCAGTCATGTGGTGATCTGGGAGTATAGTCGTATAGTCCACGGATCCAAGGGCTGACCTATATGATCAACCCGCCTCTTACGCTCGACCACTTGGAGACGCTCAGGAGTGATATGACAAATCGATATTACACGGACCTAGGAAATCTTACTAGCGAAAAGACGTGTTCGTTATTACTGTAGGGTAGAATGTTGCATTTCTGATAGATCAATCTGATCAACATTTAGAAATGTAGGTAGGTATATTTAAATCATTTAAGTTTTGATATTAGGTAGGTAGGTGTTGATGTGTAGTACAGTAGGATTGACACAGATGCATACCCAAGTTGACGTGCATATTAGACTAAACCACCCCAGTCCTAATGTTGTCACTTTAAACACATACCACCTCGAAAATATCCATCCATTGTATAATAGATGCACATCTCGGATTTAAGATCCATATTTCACCTAATAGAGAAGGTGTACCGGCCCTTCACTCTCGCCTATTTATTAGATACGTGTCCAAAAGCCTCGCTGCGAATACTGATCGTGGGCAAAATGCTTGGATAAATTTCCCATTTTGTTAAACAAGGGGTAACCAGCTTCTATGGCATACCTACCTACTAAGAACGAAAGCCGGGACACTACCTAGGTATAAATAAAGTTAAGAAAGTCCGATTGGCTATTATACGAGGCTAGAGAGCACGTAATGGAAGACTCGCCTTGGTTGTCATCTATGTGGTAGAGGACGACAAAGGCTTTACCCAAGATTCAGCCGATGAGGACGCACTAGTCCACAGATCATATATGAGCAACTATCTATAGCGATTAGTTTAGTAGAGGCGTGAGAGTAACAAGTGCCTACGAAGGGGAAAGGAGGGAAAACTACAGCTACGTAAAATATGGTACATTGTACTCTATATATACTAATTACCTTTTTTATTATCCTAGAGGGAAATTATTACCATATGATTATTTATCCGTTGAAATGTCTCTCTCCTAGCACTATCAAAACCTTTCTTGCCCTCTAGATAACATCTTCAAACTATGCTCCTCGACTATTAGACCCTGCCATCGAGCAATCTTCTATTAAGGGGATATTGCCTCGTCAACCAGCCTAGATCATCACCACTAGTTAAATTCTGACCAACTGGTTAAAATCTGTATAAAAAGTCATAATGTGGTTAGTTAAGGGATATGAACTCGCCACGCACCGCCAAAAGGAAATAGAGAGAAATGGTATGTATAAATATATGGTACATCATGTATCCGCAGTACTAGTTCGCTGCACAACAACATTGTTTGTCACATATGCCTATGCCAAGCTAATTCATGATATAATCCCTTCATCACGAAGACCCAAGAGGAGAAAAGAATTGAGTAAATTAAAGCCTAGAAATCATAGAAATAACACCAAAATCACAGGTTGTCAGGAAATTTCCACGCATCCCATAGAGAAAAACGACCTATCCCATCCCATAGGTTTTCCTTTTCTTGGAAGCTTCTATACTAGGTTATATATTATGATTCATATAAAAGTTTCACGAAAGAGAGGGCGGGATTGGCCAAGCGGAAAACAATGAATCCAAGAGAAGGGGAAAAAAAAAGAAACTAAGGAGATCGAAAAAGAAGTAAAGTGTCTGGTGTTCCAGTCCTACTTACTAACATTGTCAAGGTCCGTAGTATATTTGTCTTAAATAAGGGACACGCTACAGCGCAGTTAAACTTATATGCCCCCTCCCTCCTCCTCTCCCCCCCACCACACACACACAGATATATATATGTTTCCATCCCATCAGCCTCATAGAATGCTCTTAAATTCCGCACCTAGCCTATCCCCGCCATGATATACGACACCATTCGGTGGCCGCGGGGAAGGGGCAGGTGATGAAACTAAAATTTTGAAAAAAAGTAAAAAAAAAGAATATAGGAAGATGGATAAGGGAAATTTTATTATTGATATAAAAATGACTAGTGCTTAGAAGCCACTTACATATCTAACCAAGAAGGCCTTCAAGAGCCCGCAGAAAGAAAGATCGAGTTAAGTTTTACAGTCCGCGACACAACACTTCAAAGGACAGTAGACACCAAGTCCAACCCTGAAGACTGTAGCTTGAGGTTAAACAGGCTGAACAAGATTTCGTTGCTCTAGCAATCAATGTTGATAACTCAATATCCTAACCTAGGTACTTATCTACTTAACCTAGGTCTGGTATGTCAATAGTAGTATCAGCTCAACCTCGATTCAGTTCGAACCAGACCTACCTAACCTACCTCCCAACGTACACAGCATACGCCTACCAGACAGATTGCCTATGCCCTCTCCCTTCTCCCTATCACTCCCCCCCTTGTGCGCACGCAAGTACGAGTAAACTCCAGGTCCCTACCTACCTACCTACCTACCTAGGCAGGGGTATATACATAGGTTCCACGACACCGCACAGCTTCGGCTTCCCACCTCCCACCTCCCCCCAATCCCGGCCCGGTGGGTGGTGGGTAGCGGGTAGTTCGCAGCGCGCGGTGCGCGGTGCGCTTATATCAAATAAGCGCCACCAACAGCGACACTTTGCTTCGTTGTTTTGGACCAGGCCTGGGGTTGGGAAATAAAGTATTAACGTAGGGTAACTAACTTAGATAACTTTGACTCGACCTAAACGCCTTTCTTTTCTATAGCTACCTACCTAACCTAGGGTAGTTTACCTACCTACATAGTAGATAGGTCGGCCCCGAGGTACTACACTATGTACTATGCTCTTGCTCTTACAATCAGGTCCCTAACCTAGGTATACGTGTGTGGTTTTGCTTTTGGACTTTGTGCTGGGCTGTGGTCACGGCGGGGAACGAAAAGCAAAAGCAAAAGAAAGAAAAAAACCAACCCGTTTGCGCGGGTTCGTCGATCTCAAAACCCCACGCGCTTGTGCGAGTGTCCCCAAGTAGGTAGTCTGGCCCGGGAAGTAGTTTTCGGTGGTTTTTGTTGGCTGGGCTGGGATGTGCTTTCGCACGAGCTGTACGACGACGGGTTGCGTTGCATGGCTGCTAACCGGTTACATGCGTGCGTCCTCCTGAAAAAAAGTCGCTCTACCCAGTCTCGTTTCTGACGTGCTAACAAGTTGGTAAGTCGAAAGGGCGTGGACCAACTCTACTATCCGGCTAGCTAGGTAGGTAGGTAGGTAGGCTGTACCTATATAACAAGGCTGCTGTCGTGGCGTGTAGACTCTCCCCCCCCCCCCCCCCCCTTACGAATAAATATCACGTGTAATGCCGCGCGCTGAATACCTAGGCTAGGTAGAGACCCCGTCCTTTGCGCCGTGCGGAAGCAACAGGCAGTCAGGACTGGCTTACTCGGCAGCTTGGACGGCCCTTTAGAGAAAGAGACAGTCAAAGAAGGATAATATCAGCCCGGAAATAGGCTGAGGGATGGCTAGGATTCAATCAAAAGTAAAAGGCAACACGTGGGTTATGTAGTACTACTTGGTGTATCCCCCCATCTGCTCCTCTTCGTCCTCACCACCACCACCACCACCATCACCATCACCATCACCCCTTCGAGTTCTACAGGCTGCAAGAAAAAAAAAGAAAAACCCCTGGGCACGCGCATCCAATGACGGAGCGAAAGCTGACCATTCGTCAATCGCCTCTAGTTATATGGTTTAGGTGACGCGATATACACTAGGTAGGTCTGGGCAGCCCCCCTCTCCCATGACGAGCAGCAAGGTGGACGGAGGGCAAATGAGAGGCCAGAAAGCCATGGGATACCGGTTAATGGAGCCACGTAGATAGGTACATAGGTCGAGGACGAATCTGCAGGCCCGAGGGAGAGAAGAAAAAAAAACCCCTGGTCGGTAACTCTGCACGCACAAGAGCAAAAAAAAAAAAAAAAAAGAAAAGAAAAGAAAAGAAAAATGGGCGCTTGGGGGAAACGCTTGATGAGTTGCGGTTCGCCGAGTTGTCGACTAAGCGCCGCTTGCCCGCCCTCCCTGCAACAGAGGCTTGCAGTAGGCAGGTAACACGCTCCTGCATCTCATTCTTCTATGTATGTACGTACTACGTACATAGACACCACCCGGTCTACAGGATGACATGGGTCTGCAGGTATTGGGATGAATTGAAGGCCATTTTTATTTTTTATCTATTTTGTTGCAGACAAGACCAGACAGCGCCGGACGCGCCGCGTAGGAGCCCATCTGCATTACTTCTCCAGCTAGGTTTGACAGTATCAAGCAAGCAAGCAAAGAGAGCAAGCACTATATAGCGAGCGAGCGTTGGCTGTTGAGGAGCGCGGAAAGACTGGTCGGTAAGTAGCGGAAAGGGGGGAGGGGAAATATGTAGACGAACCGAAACGAAATAACGGATACATATACCTAACCTACCTGATCCGAAATGTCAATGTTGTGCTTGTGGTGGCCCGTCTGACATCGCTGTATGTAGGTATGTACCTACATATGTACACTAAATAAATCAGGTCGAGGGGCGACGCGCTTACGAGCTGGGCCGGGTCGATCAAATCTCCCAAGCTGAGCCGAAAATAATCGTCACACGGCATGGCCTTCTCTTTTTTCTTTCCTTTTTTCTTTTCTCTTTCTTTTTCCCCTTTGGCCGTATTGTTTCCACCCACCACCAGCAGCAGCAGCGGCAGCGGCAGCGGCCCACGGACCTGTCAACAAGGCCCGTCCCAGTAATTTGGAAAGTTGCCTCGTGGCCTTTGGTGTCTCGGGAGCTCTGATCTACGCAGAACCTTTTTATCTCGGGAGAAACGAGTGTTCCCCCCCGCCCGGCGCTGTTCTAAGAAAATTCGTGTTCGTCAAATGGGCCTTGGTGGTCCAAAAGCCCACCCAGATAAAAGACAAAGAAGGGCCAATGTAACCCTTCTAAACTCTTGGTGGGTTGCCGAAAAGCCGCTGGTGGGCTTGGGGGGCAACGCTTTACTCTATGTGGGACTAACCGCCTTCCTTACCTCTCGACTTTGGGGTCCAGGAGGTGTCCCCCTCCTCCCCATTTCGAATGTTTCAGATCCTTCTATGTATACCAACTAACTTGACGGTCTGGAGTAGGTAGTGTAGATATAGGTACCTACTTACACTAGGTAGGTACGAAGCTTAGGACGGTGTGGGGTTGGTGGCGGTGTGTACATTACATACCTAGGTAGGTACATACGTAAGGTTGCGTAGGTACCTACATACCAGACACCCTACCAACATACCTACCTACGTAGTGTAGAGAGGTAGGTACAGTAAACTCCCTCTATAACGATACCCCAAATCACAGAAAAGTTATCGTTATAGCAAGAGTATCGTTGTTAAAATTCGGTATATATACGGAATAACTATATATCCGTAATATTTTCGAATTTTGCCTTATATTTAACTAAAAATAATAATAATAGCTCTATAAAAAACATTTATTATAACGATATATATAAGCGGGGCTATAAAAATTTAACGATATATAGGTTTATCGAGGATTATCGTTATACTCATACAAATTTCGCAGTGTCCTGCGAAAAGTATCGTTATACCAAGGTATCGTTATGTAATGTGATCGTTATAGAGGGAGTTTACTGTAGATAGATAGACTACCTAACGTAGACGGCTTGCGTACTCGAGGTCCGGTTTTGGTTTGGCCGAAAGTCGAACCCATGCTCTACCTATCTATTTGTATCATGTAGTCGTAGATAGGGTCACTGGGGTTATATCTGAATAACACGTACGCTACCTACATGTACGTAACAGTTAGGAACATGCCTCGTAATCTGGTATGTAAGTGCGGTAACAGGTAAGTAAGTCTGGCACCTCACCTGTAATCGGTTTGCGTATGGCGGGATGGGGCTAGGTTAGGGGGGAACTGACGTGACCGATTTGAGACCCGGACTACGTACATCTAGCTAGGTTAATGTACACTAAGTGCGAAAGACGGTAACATCAGCCGGCTACCGAGAGAGAAGAAGAAGAATGCGGCAAAGAAGGAGAAAAAGAAGCATGGCGGGATTCCAGGAACCGACGGCAGTGGTCGCGTGTTGTTGATGATGTTGTTGTTGACGATGATGATGATGATGATGATGATGATGATGGGAGACGATCCTCTCTGGCTATTTTGGGTCGTTCCCGGTGATCGGCGCGCTGCTATTATTGCGAGCTGTCAGCGAGCGGCCTGTCAACTCGTCTCTTCCGTACATACGGTGACTGCTTATCTGTCTTCTGTCTAAATGGGACCAAGCGAGAAGGGAGTTGCTGGGTTTCAGGAAGATGAAACGGCTGCTAGGCATGGATATATTGCCGATCGTCTACCAGGATGAGTCCCCGGGCGAGGCTTTATGTGGTGTATACGTAGGTACACTAAGTAGTATGCAGTCGTAATTGTGCTGCGGTATACCTAATTTATAATGCATGTATGTATGCAGTTATGTATCTCTCTTTGCTTGGACTCTTTTCATTAATCCAGCTCGTCCTCCGTACACTTGGGGTATTCTGCTCTCATCGAGATGGCGGAGAACCTACCTAGGTATATGTAGTGTAATATATACCTTACATGGTCATTGTGATGCGGCTGAACATTTCTGTTGCTAACCCCGTATTCGATTGATGACTGATGGACTTGACTGATTGATTGATTACCTGTTGGTTCGGGTGAATGATCTAAAAATATGCCATTGGCTATGAAAAGCTTGAAACCTGTCGAGTTGAGATGGCATAAAATTGGAGTTAGTAGAAATATTTAGAGCTACATACAGGACTTGACATGTATGAGAGAAAAGATGCCTTAACCTAGTACACAACGAGCTAAAGGATTTATTTTTAACTTTCTAATTCTTATCTTTGAAACCGACATAAGATGAAACAAAAAATGACGATAGCATAGTAGTTTATGTAGGTCAACTATGTATTTATATCTAACCTGTAGTGTTAATGATCAATGGTTTAAGTTAAAAAGCTTATAATGTATTTTACAGCCTGAGATGCCTAGGTAGGTTATAGGTAAGTGATGGGATAACTTCCTGTACAATCAGCAAAGCCCAGCCCTATGCATTTCTTACCTACTCTCAAGCTACTTTGAGAACATATTAGATCCAATGATACCTTGACGGGGCTGGCAACAGGCGCAGTGGGTTCCTGAGGACGTACTATGTACGTATACCAGTACGTCAGAGTTTCTCGTGCCATCATCCGTAACGCAGTCTGAGGTCTGCAACCGTTGCTAGATCGGACCCTATATCGTATCTATACCACACGGACAACAGCAAGGTTGAGCCAATCGAGCACGGCCGAGCCCACGTTTTTGTCCCATGCCGCGTTTACGCATTTTTCGCGTTGAGGCTCATTGGTTTTAAATTACAACTAGGTACAGCCCTACACGACTCTACAAGCCCATCCCCCGCATATACTTCAATAGTGACTGTGCCACTCATACCCGTCTTACCCTTCTCTTTAACGGTTGGGTATTTAGCATGCTCAAGCATACCGGTATTTCTGAGCGGTTTGGCATTCTGGTGTTAGTGCTGTCGGGTTATCCGAGCAGACAATAAGGACCAGAGCCGCCTGATTTCGGGACTCGTTGATCAAGGATATCAATCGGGCAAGGAATATACATACAGGGGCTCCTTCATAGTCAACAGAATAGATAGAAGATACGATGATAAGGGAAAGATAGCTATTCAGGTGAGATACGTCTTATATACTGTTTTCTTTTGGTTGCCGTGACAGGATCAGTCATGGAACTTCGTCCATGTATACATACGTACATTACTACCTCAGGTTAAATTCGAAAGTTGGTAATATATTACAATCTTATAATAAATATTCTGTTATAAAGGTTGAAATGATCTTCATATTGTGTGTGAGGATTACAACTAAGAAAAAAAAAGAAAGGTTCTTCACATCACTGAGAACACAGTAAGGTTAGGGGTTTTCAAATACACTGTCCAGATTTCTCAATTGACCCATCTGATGGTTAAATGGATGTGTACGAAGTACGATGTACACAATTTCACCCCAACACTTGCCAACAGGCGCCTGCCAGGTTGCAGTACCTACATAAATTATACATAGTACTTGACTATATGTACCTCAGATAGAAGTAATCCGTACATAAGCTTAATAAAAGGCCACAATCATTACGGAAATCAGGAACCTATGATAACTGACATCCTGACAAAATACCGGTTTAGCGCGCTACCTATGAGATTATACACCTACCTAGGTTGGTACCTAACCTCCTATGCATGCACAATACGATGTAATGCGCATACATAAGACGGTACTTATACATGGTAGAGGTATGGGGCATTTCTTGGAAAGCCCCTGCAAGCAATTGAACCTCTGCAAGTCCTCTCCTACCACCCCTGTCACACCCATCAGATGGGCCCCTTGTTCGCCTCCCCCTCTCCCACCCCCTGAAGAGCTGGGTTTTGATTTGGTTGGTCAGCCCTGGTCTCCACTGTGATCCCTCTTTCTCCTGTCGACTGACCAGTAGAATCCAGAGGGCCATTTTATCTTTGCGCTGGCAATCACATCACCTGCCTACTTACTTTTTACCTACCTACACTACTTGTCTGTACCTAACTTCTTTCAATTGTGAGTATGTAGTAGTAGGTACTGTGCTTGAAAAATTATTTTCGTCATCATGTCTTTTCTCTCTCTTGTTTTTTTTCTTATATTTTTCGTTTGCTCTGCTTTTCTATCTTATATGGGCGTATGAACTATAATTAGGTTGAGTACTGTAAACATGTCTATTGGAGACATCACGTTCACAGTGTCAGCCCCCTCGATCCAGTTTACATGCATTGAAAAAAAAAGGATAAACGAACCAATGGCAAAATCTTAGGCATTGATTCTTTTGCGGACACTCTGCCACTTCTGTCAAACCTAGTCGCTAATCCGGCGAACCGTCCCATTGGATGAACCGAATTTAGATCTGCACTGTGCTCACCCATGTGCATCCTCTGACGCCTCCTCCTTCCATCCCTCATCAGCCAATCAGTAGCTATGGCGGCTCGTGTATCCATCCACTTTTTACCGTATTCAACACGGTACTTCTCCTTGCACCGCACAGTAAACTACACTGTAACTCATGAGTGCACCCAGACCAGTAGACTTTGTGTTCACTGGGGCCCTAGCGGCCCTTCCCAGCTAAAGTTAAGGTGTGCATGTCTTTACAGATACACTGTGCTGTACAGCAATTCGCCTGTCACACCACTTAGGTACATACCACTTAACTAATTTTACTGTGGTTCTCTGTCTTTCTCCTCCCGCTCTTCTTCCTCTCTCTCTTCTTTTTTTTTTCTCCCATCGCATCTTTTTGTCCATCTTCTCTTTCTTCTATCCTCCCCTCCTTCACTCCTACCATCACCAACGCCCTTCCTTTATTCTCCCTCCCCCCCTTTTCAGAACTCGCTGGGTCCAATCCTCCTCGAGCCTCTCCCTTTATTTTGTGCGTGTGCGCGGATCAATTACAATTCATCATTGGCTCGCCAACCTGTCACCCTTGATCAAGGAACAACTAAGTTAAGCCGAAGGAAAATCGCTGCATCGCATCTCGAGAAGAAGACAATAAACCCGTCATTGACCACCCAAGGGAAAAAAAGATACCAAAAAAAAAGAAAAAAAATTCCGTCAGCATACTCGCAATTGGGAAGAAAGGAAGACACAAGAAAGCACAAAACCTCTGGAGTTCTGGAACCACTCAGTCCATACTTCGACTTTTTTACATTTAATCATTGTACAATTTTCTTATTATTTCAGTTCAAAACCGCCCTTATATTTTTTTGTTTTATCTGCCGTCCTTTCGCCGCTTTTCGTTCAACATCGCATCGCATAACATACATGGTTATTATTTGCCTATAATCGCGCTCTCCGACCACAGTCCAGTTGCCAGGAAACGATTACATTTCGATACAAATCAAGAAAGAGGAACAGAAGTAAAGAGAACAAGCGAGTTCCCAGGTTACGGTTGTCGATAATTACAGAAAGAGTTGCCTTGTGTGTGTTTCCGCGCCGTAGCCTCTTTGTTTGTATCCCTCTCTTCTAATTCCGGCCTTCCTAGGAAACAAAGAGCTCTCTGGTGGACTCTTTCTTTTTGGCAAAGACCAAGCAAGCGACAGCGAAACGGTATAACCGCCCACAGTAACAGCAGTAACAGCGTTACTCAGCCTCCAAACCTGCCACTTGCGCACCGCTCTCGGACGACTGGAGACAAGGAAACTTTCGCCTCCTGCTCTGTCCCTGCGTTGCCCTGTTACGAATCGAGCTGGTTGCCCTCTCACTCGGTTCTTTGACTGGACTCGTTCGACCTTTCCCGATATCTAACCTGTTCCGAGTCTGCATCACACCTTCTTCCTGTTTATAGCAACTTGCCTTGTCGTTCATTCAGACACGCCTGATCTTTTCTCTCACCAGAAAGGGGGGAGATCTCTAATTATCGTCAAGTACAGATCTAACCACGCACGCATCGACTCGCGTTCCATCTTCTATTTCTTGTTCACTGCTTTCTGCCATTAGCAGCCTGTTTTCTTGGATCCGCTACGGTTTCTTTCTGGCAAACCGACGTTTGATACGAACATCGTTCCGAATCCACGCCTCATTTTTCATCCCTTAACGGAGAGCACCAGTTGCCTGGCCATTCGCACCACGCGGACAATACTACCATATTAATCATAGATCCCAACTGGATTACTATTGTTCTACCATTTATTTGGTTGTAATATCCCTTCGATCGCCCCGTTGTCTAGAGGCTGTCATCCATTCCTTATTTTAGATTTCGCTTCTAATCAACCACTCAACCACATCCATTTTACAGCATCCGCCTTGACGCATCCTTGGACACCCTCGTCCACGATACGTATCATATTTTCCCCTCTAGTTTGAGTATGGACACAGGTGGTCTCGCTCAAATGTCTCACAACGGATTCACTTCGCCTGCCGGTTTGGGCATGCCCTCTGGAGGCCTGGCGTCTCGTCGCGGTGGTGGCCAGAACATCAAGCCGCTGTCCTTCGAGTCGATCAAGACCCAGACCGACAATAAAGACAATGGGGTTCCGACGCCGCGAACGAGTCGATCTCACCTGCTTGCAGGTCTCAGAACGGCCCCCAAGTCAGCTACCGCCGCGTCCTTTGCCGCCTCGCCCACTTCGAACACGATGCCTGCGAACATGCTAGGTAGGAATGGCAACATTGCCGGGAACATGTATGGTGGCCGCGAACAGTCGTACAGTGCACCCAAGACCTCACTGCCACGCCTTGCAACCCAGCAGCAATACCCGCAGCAGCAGCAGCAACAGCAACAACACCACCAGCAGCAGCAAGTTTACAATCCCATGCTCCAGTCCATGATGGGCATGAACCACCAGCAGCAGTACACCCCCGAGCAGATCCTAGCACCTCCTGAGCTCCATCTCGACGAGCGCGCCCAGGAGCAGATGGATCCCTCTCTGTATGCCCAGCTAGTGGCAACTAACATGTACCTTGCCCAACAACAACAGCGACTGCAGCAGCAGTTGCTGAGTGTGCAAGCTGCCGCGCAACAGTTCCAAGGCCTTAGCCTAAACGGTCATTCCGCTCTACAGCAACAGATGGCTCTCCAGAACCTATATCATCAGCAACAGCAGCTCAAGAACCTCCAGCAGTCGATCACGGGTTCTCTGCCTCAGCAGAACATGTATGCCTACTATGACCCCGCGTCACAGCAGACATACTTGATTGACCAGAGTGCTGTGCAAATGAATAACCAAGGTTACATGGACCAGACGCCTAGCACTCCTCAGGGTCTCTACTTCCAGCAGCAGCAACCGCAGCAGCAGAGTGGTAGCGGCACTCCTCGAGTTCAGGTGTCCCCTCCCCCTATGGAGAGCAACCCGCCTAGCTATCGTACGAGCTCTCCCCCTAAGAAGGTGGAGATGACGGCTGAACCGACACCACTCCCGCCGCCTTCTGCTAACGCCTTTCGCCGAGGTCACAAGAAGACGTCTTCCCTCGCCAACAGCAAGGGTCTTGATATCTCGACCGAAGACAACCTTAAGTCTGCTGGCCCTAAGACGGCTTCGTTCCCCTTGTCGCCCATGCCAAACGGAGGCTATGGTCCTGGCCAGGCTCGGGCTGGTGAACACCCTATTCGCCAACCTCGTGGACCACCAGCTCTGGACGAGCTTCGATCCAAGCCTACCTCGAAGCATGAAGGTAGTAAGAACTTCGCCGCACGAACCCGTCGATCGGCTGTTCACAACCTTGTCAAAGCTGGCTTGGTTCGGCGCAAGGGGACTAGCAGCAGCTGTGGGAGCATGAGTCCAGTTTCCGAAAGTGCTGAGGAAGTCGTCACCCCATCCACTGATAATGAATCTGATTCTGGCCGTAGTGGCTCAGGCAGCTTGTCAGGAGATGCGGAGCCTAGTCTGGCTAGTTCCCGGACTTCAGCAAGTGGCGGCTGGGGAGCCATCGGATCGGATCGACCTAGCTCGCGACAGAAGTCTCGCAAGAGCGTGGATAGTCAGTCGAGTGCTGGCGAGTCAGACGGGAGCTTTGCTAGTGTGTTTAAGAACGGTTCCCAGCGTTCTAACAAGACGGAAACCTCGAGTGGGCAGCGCAAAGCACCTATGGTTGTGCTCACCAGCGCAGAAAGGCGTAAGGGTGGCAACGGCATTGCGGTCGCCTAAAGCATCACCTCGTGTCTACATTTTTACGCAATAACGATCGCACGCTCCCAATGTCTTGTCTTATTCGATGATTATTGCATGGAGCGGTAGATCCTCTCCTAGCAACATTTACGCATGAATGGACTGGACAGGATGGGATTGGGCAACAGAATGGTCACATTTAGTTTATTTCTCTTCTCGATTTGACTTTGGTAGAGGCCGGAAACCTGGATTACGGGTGAGGATGGCAATCCGAAACGGTGCCTTTTCGTTTGCAATACCGAGGATCCCGGACCAGCTTCCGGGGTCGTACTTCTCGGGGAGGTAGAGAGGCTTGGAGAAAAGACGACGAAAAAAATAAAATAAAACATCCCAATCGGGGATTTTACACACTTGCTGTTTTATACTTCATGTCATTCACTTGCCCTACCGCACACAGTTGTTCTGATTGCATTGAGTTTGGTGGGAAGTCGCGCAGGGAGCATCACACTAACGACCCTTGTGGGTGTAAATCCTCTGCCATTGAAAAACAAAACAAAAACAATGTACACTAGCTCTCCTTTCGACTGGACGGATATGGCATTCCCGCCTTTGCTGAGGCGGTTCACCGACAGCTTAGGTAGTGATCAATGGAAGAATTCAGGTTCCATGACCAAATCGTACTTTGCCCTAGCTCATTGTGTTTGTGTCTTCCTGAAAGTGACTCAATTTTTGCTATCATACCTAGCTAACCTAGGGGTTTTAGGGGGAGGTAGATGGATATGATGAAAAAACAAAATTGACTGATGATTCTAATGCTCTATGCTGGCTAAGGTTAGTAGAAGGTAGGTAGTTATTGGGAGCACTTACTGCTATGTATCAATGTGAAGCCAGGATGCCGCTGATAGGCAATGTAAGCTGTACGTAATGTATCTCAAGTTGTCGTTTTTTATTACCTTGCACACCCTTTGGTACATATCTTTTTATTTTTATTTTTATTTTTTAGCTCTAGGTTTACTTGAGTTCTGATCGTGATCCAGTTCATTATGATCCCTTACGTGGTGTGTACGTAATAAGTAGGTAGGTAGGTAGGTAGGTAGGTAGGTAATCTTAGTTGGTTGTTGTTGGTTGGGCGTAGGAGAAGCCGTTGACGAAAAGTAGGTAGGTAGGTGAGCATGAGAAGAAAAGGGGGGGGGAGAGGAAGAGGACTAAGTTGAACATGTTATCTTCTATTCATGTTATGGCTAGGTTAGAAGCTAGCAGGGCCACATGTGTCACTGCGAAATATTAGTTGTTTATTTGAATATTCTTCGTTGTGTGCATGCTTGCAATCAAGTCTATATACTGGCTGGCGGTTGGGGGTTTTAAGGGGGGGTTAGGTTAGGTTAATCATGATGGTGAAGGAAGGATATTACGTAGGTACTGGGCAAGGCAAGTATTGAGTTAAGCCGGTTGGTTGCCTCACTCGATAGATAGTCTAGTTACCTTTTAGGCGAGCTTATCGTTATTAATTTTTTATAGTAATTAATTATTAAATATGGATGTTGTAGGTAGTTGAGACTGGTGGTATGTGTGGGTTGGTTGCTCATGCTGATTGATACATCGTTCGTTCAGCTCCTCTCGCGTCGAGCACTGCGAATTTTGGACACGTTGGATAGGTATATATTCCTAGCTATAGAATACTGATGAATCAGCGGTCGTCATGCCCTTTGGGCTAGACTCGGTATAGATACGCCTAATCCATCCCATCAATACACTCTAGTGAAGTTCCAGGTTGGGTTCCATGTGAATAGGTCCTACAAAGGGGGGGAAAAGGGGGGGGGGGGGGGTAGTGAATCGACGGGCGGATTGATTAGGTATATTCACTAAGATCAGGTATTTTCCATAGCAACTCGCTGTATATATGACTATCCCGGCTTCCCAACTACCTATGTACTACCCGTGACCTCTCTCGCGCTACGAACCCGTAGTTTTCTTCTCATCATCGAGCTAGCTTTCTTACACTCCGAACGGGGGCCGGGTAGACAGACAAGACAAGACACACACAAGCTCTTCTTCATCGATACTTACCTACCTTACCTTACCTACATCCAAAAAAAACACGGAACAGATAAATAGCATAGCAGCAGCCTCAGCATGCGATTCATCATCACCCCCCTGCTCCTAGCTGCCGCCACCGCCGCCGTGCTCGTGCTCGGCAGCCCGACGAAGCGCGGCAGCGGCGACGACAACGACAACGCCTTCCAGATCACCACCATCACCGGCCGCGGTCGCGCCGTGCCCGCGTACCTCTCCAGCTCGTTCATACCGACGAGAGCTAACGATAACGACGATGATAATGATGAAGGAGGCCACCTCGTCTCGCGCGACTTCGACAGCGGTTGGATCGGCGACGGGCAGCACCATGACCTCTGCGGGGAGGGTGAGTAGATTCCTTCCTTCCTTTTTTTTTTCTTTTTTTTTCTTTCTTTCTTGTAGTACCGGGCCTTGTTCGTTATCCCTTTTGACTTCTTCTTTCTACACTACCTACCTAACCCCCTCCCCTCCTCACTCCAAGCAACCACCCGCCCCTCCCCCCCTTTTCCACCAACCGCATATTCCGCTCAACGCAAATCTTCTTCATCCAGGACAACAGTAACTAACCCCCTCCCCTTACCCCCCCTTACGCAGTAACATGGCAAAACCTCCTCCCCTCCCGCACCCCCTCCCCCGCACCCCGGCCGTCCCGTCCGACTGTCTGGCCGCCATCTCGGCGCTACCTGCGGGCGGCGGATGGTTCAACGTGACGGGGGCGGGGTACGCGGGGGTGCAGGGGAGCGGGTACGGGACGCTGGTGCGTGCGGCGGCGGGGGATGGGGCGGGAGTGGGGTGCACGCTGGGCGTGTACCGGGCCGACGGGGACGACGCGCTGTCGTTCGGCGTCGGCGACACCGACGTGGCCGACCTGCTCGGGTACGCGGTGGCGCACTATGCGGATGGGGACAAGGTGCACGTCGCGGGCGAGGGCAACTGCGGGCCCGTCTGGTTCGGGTTCGAGATTTACGGCGGCGAGAACCCGGATGTGCCGGCGAGGTAGGGGGGGAGGCAGGGGAGGGGAGGGGAGGGGAGGGGGTTAAGGGTTGAGGGTTGAGGGAGGTTGTTGTTAAGGGGGGAAGGGAAGGGAAGAAGGGAGGGGAGGGGAGGTAGGGGAGGAAGGGAAGGGAGGTTAGTGGGTTATTATATTCCATAGCCCCTGCTGGACCTTGGAATGAATGGTCCATGGGTATACCAGACACGACGAACCTATCGCGTCTCTCTTATGAAAACAGAGGAATGGGAAATTTGCTGCGTGGGCAAGACAAAGACAGGGCAAAGCCAACAAGTGAAATCTAATATCCCCCCTTCCCCTTCCCATTCCCCATTCCTAAAACAAACTCCAAACTCCCAACTCCCTCCCCTTTTTCCAACCTCGCGGCTCCCTTACCTACCTACCTACCTACCTACCTACCTACCTAACGCACATTCCAAGGGGAGCAACGTGACAGTAGGTGAATCAATCAATTAAGAAAGCAAGCAAGAGCGCAAGTTTCTAAATATAGAAAGAAAGAAAGAAAGATAAAGTACTTATTGGATGTGCTTCTTTCATCAAAATTTTTTTTTTTTGGAATTGATGTCGCTTTTATGGTTGTTGGTTGATTATTACCTAGGTAGGTAATTATGTAAAAAGAAATACCAATCTTGCCCCTGGATACAGCATGCAGCGGCAGCAATATCTTACTCTACGGTTAAAGATCCCGGGTAATCCACAGGTATACAGCAATGGAAACACCATCGTAGCAAGTATCTCGCAAATCACTACTAGGATAGCGGCAAAATCACCAGTCACCATGCATAGGAACCTAAAGATTCACATGAAAAAATGAAACCCTCATGGGGTGCCTGAGATATTTATTTTCTTCAAGAAATAATATACAATGAATGCCTTTGAATACATACAGTCCTCAGCCCCACTCTCCTAACTCATGCCCAACGTGATCACATCTCCGCCCGGATGATCAAGAAACTTAAGAGTGCCGCCCATGGGGCGTGCTACTCTACAAGACATCTCCGCGTAAAAGTAAAAATACCAAGCGTAGTAGTGATCTCCAGAACCAGCTGCAATCGGGCATAGATAGAAAGTAAGGGATCAAGGATTTGTCAACAGCGGCCGCGATGGCAGCGTTGCTAACAATCGAGTTCTTATCGTTGCTCTACAACGTCTTCTTGGCAAAGCCCAGACGAGGGGTCGACTCCGTGCCGGCGTCGAAGACAACGAAGGTAGATTTGAGCAGGATGTCGCCAAGAATGGCGAAGCCGATGCCCATGTCAGGCTGGAGGCCACCGAAGCAAGTGGTCGAGTCACTCTCGTCGAGAAGAGAGTAGTTGATGAACTTGCCAGGAATGGTGTAGCGGGCATTGCCAACGCCGAAGACGAAGTCGGGGAGAACAGAGTCACACGGGAACACGTAGGCACCCTGCTGCGAGTCCAACTTGGCGCCCTTGACCTGGCGGTAGTAGGCACCAGCGACATCCGAAGGAATCATGGCGAGGGTCGTGCCCGTGTCGGCAATACCCTTGAAGGGAGCGGCCTTGAAGGTCGAGTTGCCGAAGCCATAGCCCGAAACCTCAAACATCCAAAATCCGTCGCTCGAGTCAACGTCGGTGTAGGTAATATCTCCCGTGTATTTGGACTTGTCGATGACACCAAAGTCGTAGGTACCCGCTGGGATACACGTCAGTCATGTGTGAAGGGATGAAGAAGCTTGATGGGGCAAAATAACTATTAAAAAAAAAAAAAAACTTACGTGCGTGGTACTTGAGATCAGCGGTCCAGACGGGGGCGTCGAGGCTGCTGAGGATGTTGTCGAAGAAGGTCTTCTCCTGTTGCGGCTGAACAGTGTTGATGGAGCTGAAGGCAAGACCCAAAAGACCATCGTTGTTGGTGTCCTGTGTGAACTGGCTCGAGACGGTGGTAGCGATCTCAACAGCCTGGCTCTTGAATTCGACACCACCGACGTTGACGACGTCGTGGTAGACGACACCATTGGAAGAGCTGGAGTCACCGTAGGAAATGTTCCAGGTGGCGCCCTGAACCTCCTGAGCAGTGCTGCTCTTGGAGGGATCGTACAAGGACTGACCGGAGACGGAGGACTTGGGCAGCTCGGAGCTGAAGACCCACAGGTCGGAAGAACCTGAATCAAAGTCGAGGTTGAGCTGTTGGGGCGGGGTCCCAATAGAAACGGGAGTCAGGTATTCGATATCGTCCTTCTCCGGAGTGGTCTTCGCGCTTCCCGAGTCTCGCTTGGAGAACAAATCTTCAATGTCCGCTAGGAACTTGGCGAGACCCTCAGGTAGAGCAACGCCGTATTTGATGTACGTCCTGGCCATCTGAGCCGGGCCGTGCGCCCTGAAGCCGGGGTTGCGGATCTGAGGAGCGGAAAAGGTGCCAATCTTGTGCTTGTGGGCGGGGGAGGCCGAGGCGAGGCCGGCGACGACGGTGGCCGCCAGGGCGATCTTGTTCGGAGGCAGCATTTTGAGCGAGGAGAGCAAGCCTGGGTATGCGAAGCGGCGACGAGAGAGAAGGAAGCGAGATATAAATATCAAACAAAGAAAGACTGGTGAGAAAAAAAAGAAGGAAGAGGGAAAAAAAGAACGTAACACTAATCAGGCAGACTGAGAGAAGAGAAGCAAACTCGACAATGATGGAGATGTCTTGTTGGAGCTTGGCCACATCATCAACAAAGGACGGAGGGTTGGCAAGTATTTAACAAAGACGGCGGCGGCATGGATATGAGCTTATGACTGGGTAGTATAAGCTACTCGGCACTCCTCGCAGGGTTCGCGTATCCAACGACGAGTGGTATCGTTAGTTACCTAGACAAGAAGACCCTGTCCCGGTCCGAGGCGGAGCCGTAGCAGTGGGTGCAGAGGAAGGGATCAATCAGGTTCCTGCATTCATCCGATGGCCATTGGGATCGTCTGGGTGATTGACGGGGTACGTGATGGGTTTGATGGAGAGAGGCTGGCATTGCCGTGGATCCATTTGTGGGCAACGCTGGGCTTGGCCGGTAGATCTGACCCAAAACGGTTGGAACTGAGCAACCGATCCCTTCCCCCCCCTCCTCTATCTCTCACTCTCACTTGCAGATGCCTGTGAGTTGGGGAGAGAAAGAGGGAGCGAGTGGCTAATGACGAGGGTTGATTGGCAAACAGACCTCAGGATTGGAATGCTAACTTACCTACCTTACCTAGCTAACCTATCTACCTACCTGATCTGTATGAAAATGAATCCGATCTCTCTGCTCAGCCGGACAGTGTTGCTACTGCTGCTGCTGCTGATGATGACGATGATGAGTTGTTAGGCAAGTATCGTCGGATGCACTCTCGGCTCGACTCAACTCAACTAGTAAGTAGGTTAATTAGGATCCAACTTACCTAGTGTACCATATCGTACACTACAACTACTACTTCTTCACTAGGCAAATACAATTTTTTGATTGATGTCGCCTTCTAGAGCTGATCATGATTGTCGTGTGTTGATTAACTACTGGTAGGAGGTAGTGGTTTTTCTCAAGTCTGTGTAGGTGCATGCAAGAAGAGGGTGGGAGTTGTTATTAAGAGTGGGAGGGGAGATGAAAGGGGAAAGAAAAAGAGAGAGCAGAGGGAAGAAACGGAGACAACGGCTAGACACAAGCAGGAAAGGACAGAAAAGGCTAAACCTAGCCAGGAACAGTACCTGAGCTTCTTTCCACTACATATACCAGCATTATAATCGTACTGTAAGGCAGAACAACTACCTTTAAATCTCTTTTATTTTTCAGTAATATATATAAGTAAATTGTTTACGTTAACACCTGTAATCAGTGCGTTAACTACTATAACAAAGCTATTTAAAAAGAAAAAGAAAGAAAGAGAATAGCGGTTGTTTTCCGCCTTATAGTACGATTATAATGCTGGCATATGTACACACACACTCTCTCTGTAGGCAGGTACTACCTAACGTTGACAGGCATGTACCTAGTATGTCCAGTAGTATGCCTCTACATATCTCCAGTAACTTTGGTAGGTACACATAATATTTAGACTACCAATTGTATGGAGCACCACGTTGTTCTTAACGTTGAGGCAACCATCATCGAAGCTTTTTGCTTTCTCTGTACCTAATTCTTTAATTGCTTGCTAGGTACACTTCAAGTTTTTATCTTATTTCCTCCCTTACAAAGGTAATTAAATCAAAGTATCCTATTTATATATGCCTGTCCACTTACGTACCTACCTATATGTACTACCAATATAAATTAATACGTCATGTCGTGTATATGTCTGTCATGTATAGGTAATATAGGCAGTTGAGATATGGACCGATGTGTTATGTGATGCGTTGATGCGCTGAGCGACAGGTGTAGGTTTAAGTGTGGTTGGTTCCAATGATTTGAAGAGTTGGTTTGTTTGGCTCGTTGGTCACGCCATGCTCGTCATGTTTGCCTAGGTACCAACCTCAGAGAAGATTTACAGCACACACCCACCCCTCCCTGCCACTCGCACACACACTGGCTCGTGTCGATTTCTACTGATCGGCAGCGCGTTTCAGAAGCACCTTAGGCGCCCCAGATGTCGTGAGTGGCGCTGCTTTTTACTGGCCACAGCTTTCACGCACATGCTTTCCCCGCTATATCATATAAAAAAGCCTATGTAATCCAGTGCGAGACCCCACCGGTACTACACTAGGTAGGCGCCACATACATTACAT
The DNA here is from genome assembly GCA_018398605.1 of Biscogniauxia mediterranea. Taxonomy (NCBI): domain Eukaryota; kingdom Fungi; phylum Ascomycota; class Sordariomycetes; order Xylariales; family Xylariaceae; genus Biscogniauxia; species Biscogniauxia mediterranea. Next base: position 443,080 of record JAGXTR010000004.1, read on the forward strand.
ATGTACTACACTACCTACCTACTTACATGCGTGCTGCTTCACTAGACCGAGCCTTTAGCCCCCCCTACCACTTGCTGAATGTCATTTCTCTTCAATTCTCGCCCCTTTGCTCTCAGCCAATAAACCCATCTACCTACGACGCCCTTCTGTTTGAGACTTGGCACCTTTGGGCAGGTCCTCTGGCTTAACATGTGATGTTGCTACCTTTGTTGATATTTGGAAGGTCATCGTTTAAACATACTTGCCGGAATCAATATCCGGTAGGTAGATGGCTAGTCGTGCGCTAAGAGCTTGGCTGTACGTGGGCCGTCAGGATGGCACGAACCAGGTAACAAACCGGGGTCTGGTACTTTTATATACTTACATACAGCACTTTTACTGCACTTTAGTTTTATAGTGAGTTAGTGGTTAGTGGTTAAAGTAAGTAGTTAAGGTTAAGGTTAGTAGTTAAGGTTAGTGGTTAAGTGGCTAGGAGTAGAGTTAAGGCTAGGGTTCGAGTTAGCACTGGTTTTTTTTTTTTAATAATGCGACTGCTATATTATAGTGAAAAGGTCGCTATATAGTAAGTACTGCGATGTACCTTGCTCGAACCAGGTACCTGTCCGTATTAAGAAGTGTTCTGAGAATTTATTTTTATTGGCTCAAGTCGGCTCCACGTACAGCCAAGCCATTAGCGCACGACTAGCCATCTACATGCCCATCAATATCTGCCACGCCTATCAATCTGTGCATGTGCAGCATGTGAGGCACCAAAACAAGCATTGCCAATAGAACGCTTAGGCATCTAGTCTTGTCATTTCGACTTGGCACCTGAAAAAAAAAGCTTTTATTCTTCTTTGTTTTCTCTCCGAAGTTCGCTTTGACCTGTTTGGTCTCTAAAGACTTACAATTGATTTGTCTTTCTTTACATGTAAGTATCTCCTAATCCGATCTTAGTAGGAGGTAGAGCTGTAGGTAAGCAGGTGTTTACGTACGAACATAGACCTACTTAATAAATGCACGTAATCGTTATCACCCCCAGTTGACATGTACCTACATCCACATTATATTGTAGGTAAGAGATGTATACCTATTTCGTACACGGTCAGTTGATTTAATTCAGATTGATATGATCTATTAAGATCCCTTTTTACCACACACCTAACCTTAGTTAGGTAAGCCAAGCGAAAATAAAAGGTCTTTATTGAATATAAAGTTACCAAGGCGAGTCTAGGGTACCATCGATGTATACCAAGACCGGTAATTCGGATCCGGGATCGGGAGGTAACCCGTAGAGTTGCTTCAGAAGCATCGTCTAAGTTCTAGGCGAGCTAGTCGCTAAACTAGTAGCACTGCATATCAATTTATCGACCAATCTAAGTCCACTTCGAACCCAATTTAGTCTATAACGTCCCCCCTTTTTTTCTCCTTTTCTTTTTCCCTCAGCTTAATCTATCCATAATAACCTACGTACCATCGACAATCAAAACTACTATATGTAGGTAGTTATTCTTTAGTCTATTGATCTGTACATAATCTACCTACCTAAACACCCATAAAAAAGAAGAAAAAAAGAAAAAAGGAACGACATTCTACAACAATGATAGACTTAAGACTGAAAACTAAAATTCATTGGTCCGCGCCCAAATTCATGCATCACGACGGCGAATCCTATGTATGCTATCCATGTTTATTAAATGATGTCAAACCCCTTCCCACGGCCCCATTCTTCTCTATCTACCTACCTTATTTATACGATGCGCTGGACAGGGCCCTCAGCTCAGGTAGATTGGTTCTCCCCCCACCACTCCCCATCAATCTTGTGACATAACCTCTTCGACCCTCTAATAAGGCGCACCACCCAAGATCCGTCCGTCCACCCAAATGGATGCTTCCCGTGTATGTAGTGTTCACTACCAGGTGGGTAGGTAACTCCCGTCGGGCATTTTTCCTTTTCCACCTGGTGTGAGTCGCACTTGACGAGCTTCTAGAAGAGCATGCTACTACTACCTAGTGTAGACGATGCCGGGCTGGTTTCTGTGCCTCCCCCTTGACTAATCTCCTGGTCCCGGCGCCGTCGACAAATAAGCTCTTTTTTTATGCTACCCCCAATCGATGGGGGGAAGGGGTCGAACGAGGCTCGTAGTTTCAAGACACGATCAGACGATGGGAGAGACTCAATCTCAGACTCGACGACAACCAACCGACGAGAGGGGGGTTGGTTTGTTCGAGTAAGTAAGTACTGCTGCGATCACTTCTCCGACGAGAGAAAGTCCCTGCCGCATGTGTCGCCCGCTGATCGCCCGCCCCAAAGCCAACCAACTTCCCAACGCGGCTTCGGTCTCGCTGGGATGCTCTCTGCTCTCGTCAGCTGAAAGACCGTGCCTATCATCATCGCAGCCGAAAGAGAGGCAGAGAGAGGGGGGGGGGGGAAGAAGCGGACAGTAGTCGTACTTTTCACCACTCCCCCCCCCTCTCACTCCTCACCCCTAGCTTATCTTATGCGATTTCACCACCAGACCATGAGCCTCGCCTTTAGCACGCGCCCATGCAGGCGATCAACGACCCGGGAAATGTAAGCATTCGGCCGCGTCCATGTGCTCGCAACTAGGTTAGGTAAGTAGGTTAGGTGGGCATTGCCCCGGGTTTGTCTCCCTGTGCGAAGTTGGGAAACAGGAGGGAGAGGCAACCGCACCTTCGATGCCGGCCGGGCCTAGCTTCCGATTGGTGATAATATACTTACTTACTAGGGTGTAGGTAGGTAGATAATAGTATGTAGTTATATAAGTCTAATCGGAACCGCACACATGTGGTTACTACTACCGTCCACTTCGAAACCTGGCCTATCGCGGGAGATTGGAAACAAGCATCCCCGCGTATATACGATCCGAAAGCTTGTTTGCCCGGCTTTCGCGTGCTAAGCGCGACGAAACGTCTCGGCGGGCGGCGGCGGCGGCGGCGTGGGAGCAAAGGGCGGCGGCGTAGGTAAGCTGGTCAAGCCAAGCACATTAGACATTGCGCCGCATCCGTTTACGGCAGGTAACCTAGTTAGGTTAGGTAAGGGATGATGGGATATAAGACCACCACACGTATTGCCTCCTCCTCTTCCTCCTCCTCCTCTCCACTATCCCCAGAAAACGCTGCGTTAATATTATCATCATCCATTTTACCTACCAGACGTATCATTTGCCGGCTAGCTGCGGGCACCCCGAGGGCTTGCGAATTACTACCTATCGTACATACATATCTCGACCTCGTTTACCGTGAGTGGCATGTGAAATCATCTCATGAAACACATCTCTGAGGGGAGGGGGCACTAGACTAAGCTAACCTGCCTAAGTTTTGGAACCTACTTGATTGCTCCACACGAGGAGGATACGGGCAAGTAATACCTACATAATGGTGTGACATATTGGGACTCGAAAAAGTTGCCCGGCACTATCAATCTCTTCTTTCCTCAACTAGCCGTATTAGCTATACTTGCTATAATTTGCGTTACTATACGAAAATAGCGAAGAGTTCGTCACTACCTATTTCTTATTGTTACCAATATGTTGAAATTTTTGCTATTAGAAAGATGGAGAACCGGTACAAGTGAGATGCCAGTCTGCTACCACTTACGAAGGAGGGACAAGAGCAGAAGAGCCGGGGACGAGGAACAATGTTCATAGCAACAAGATACCTACGAATTGGGTCTGGTATCAAGCTTAAGATAGAACACGGTACGCACATGATGTATTATGTGTGACAAATTACATACCTACCTAAGTTCGTTTTACATAACGCGAGAACACTCCTCTCGCAAATATTAGCGTTGTACCTCCACCCCCCCGGTGTTGTTTTTGATAGGAACCAGAATGATAACAAAGAAACCGTGTTGATCTGGACAGAAAACTCATTTTGGGCTTTCTCGTGCCTATGAACCTTCTGGGTCCCCCTGTGATCACACGTATTTCCCCGTCCCTACCTATCTACGCTATCTGCACCCGATGAGTGTGAAAAAAAAAGACCAGAAACCTACTTAGACTTGGGGCTTACGATGCGCATAAGGGAATTGCCGTGAGGGGGGAGGAAAGGAAAGGAAAGGAAAGGAAAGGAAAGGAAAGGAAAGGAAAGGAAAGGAAAGGTTGATTTGCCGCCGACTAGGAGGTGGCTTTGTGATAGATTATGTGCAGGGAGAGGGGGATAAAGATGGATGTATACGTGGTGATAGCCACGTTTTCGAGAATAGAGAAGAGAAACTGGTGATATATATGTATCTACGGCAACCTGTATATGTATCTCAGGTAGTCTGTATCATATAGTCCGGCTCTCCGCGCGTCAATATCAACAATCGAGTTATAGCCTCGGACCCTATACTGCTTACATCCTCAGTCACGCACTGCGGGTGGTACTTACTTTAGTCCAACAAGAAAATCCTGTAAAGCTGCGATTGGATACTATCTAGCTACCACTGGAACTTGCTTGTCCGCCGAGAATGCAAAGACCTCGGAACTAGTCAGATTCAGGACATGAATTATGGTTTCTAAGGGGGGTTTCGGACTTATTACTATAGTCTGGTACTTCCTTATAACATATCATTGATTGCAGCAGTCTATGAGCTGCAGTAAAGAGTCTCGACTGAATTCTACGTATCCCCTCCAGTTATGATAGCCCACCTACCTAGGAATACCAACCTCAGAGAAAATCTGTTTATCGATTTCTTTTTACCACCTAACTTGTCAAGAATGACCTTCCATTAACTTAGGTAATCGCGTTGTTGTTGTGCGTGGAACTAGAACTACAACTACCTGTGATCCCGTTGCAAATACATCCTAACGCTCTCTTTGTTCCCTAATAGATACGTACTGCCACGTACCTTTAGATCTATCACCTCTGACATAACCTACGAATAGCCGCTAACCTAGACCCTGATGGCTAAAGGCAAGTGGCGTCTTTCGTGTAGGTTACAACGGTTTGTTACGAACCCAGAGAACACTATTACCGGAAGCTTCTTGGTACCTTGGAACTGACTAACTAGCATAACGATAAATTTATACATTGGGACGCGTTTTCGACTTGGAAAAATCATCTGTGCGAGAGAACGCCCAGACTTGTCTTCTTACAATAAATTTTTTTATAAAAAAATCCTCACACGAACAGAACCCGGAAACCGGGGTTAATCTTGAATAGATATTCCGCTCCGCTCCAGGGTCCTCACAGAAATAAATCCTCGCGAAAAAGTTTTTCGTTCATGTGTAGCGAGATAGCTAGGATCTAGGGGGTCTGAAGAGTTGCGGGAGCAAGAAGAAGGAAGGAAGGAAGGGAGAGAATGGAGGGAGGGGAAAAAAAAAGGGAGGCGATGATTCCTTAGAGGATAGCCGATAGGAAGAATCGCACAGTGGTCATATCAAGGGGTAACAAATTGCTATAATACTTGACGTTTTAGAGGTCTCTGCTCAGATCTCGGCCATGTTTAAAGGAGACGTTATGTTTATCAGGGTTCTGGTTGATGGGGATTCAGCAACGGCAAAGCCTTGTCTCGTTCATTTTCTTCCCCCCTCTCTCTCCCCTTTAGACGCATGGCATACTTCCCCAAAAGGAGAGACATCCCAACTAGTAGGTGCCTGGGTTTAGGCCGCCACCTCATCCACGGTGGCGGTAGCGCTTCGATGGATAAGTAGGTAGGTAAGTAGTTTTCCTGCTAAGAAATACCTCCAAGTTTTCTTTTCACATGTTGAGACAGGTTACCTCTAACCTAACCCAGAGCAGATAATACGGCGGCCTAAAACAAAACAAAACAAAACAAAACGAATAACTCAACACCACATCAAGCGTTGGCACCGAATCAAGCCGATGGATGCGTCACAGCAGGATATTTGACGAGACGAGCACTTCGATAACGCTCTAACCTAATATAAAGCCCCCTACCTAACGCCCTCAACCAAGCGCCAAAGCAGCCACCACCCCAGAGCCCAGAGCTGAGGTTCTGCTCTGCCGGGTCCAGATGGGGGATCTATATTCCCCCGTTGCCTCGTCCATGTCGCAGATACTTATACTCTACTTACTTCCTCAGCGGGACCTACTTACCTACCTCTCTACCTACTTAACCTAACCTAGGTCCGGCACCCCGACCCGGATCAGTCAGCCCCGGCCATCCCGAGGTTATCTAACTTGGGCCAGGAATCTTCCCCTTCCACAAAAACTCGGGCTTTGGCTGGACTCACTCACACCTTTGCATGCCTTACCTAGGTAGGCACCTATCTGTTCCCCGGGGCACGGCATATAACATACACGCATACCTAGGTACCTAAGCTCAAACCGACGTTCTAAGCACTACTAACTTACTACCTACACTAGTAGGAGTGGACAACCGTGCGCGTCCATGTGTGGTACTTAGTATACAGGGGTTTCGGGTCTGGGGGTGGTTGGGGAAGGGGGGAAATGCGGGGGAAAGAAGAGAAAAGGACCATCAATGAACCTTTACCTTACCTAAGTACTATTACCTACCTACCTAACCCCCCCAGATCAGGAGACTGGCTTGCCCCCTTACCCCCCCTTTTTGTCATTTGTGGAAGTATCTCCAGCGAATCAAATGTTTCGATGAGGGGGCATGCCCGTGGGGGAAAAACTTGGAACGGGATGGGATGGGTGTTATCAGGTCGGTAGGTAGGTATCTAGGGGTATATACACTATATGTGACGAGACCTTTCTGATTTGAGAAAACCTGGCCTACTACCTACCTACCTCTGTGGCTGCACCAATAAGCACATGGGAAGGGATGTGTCGACAAGGAGTCCGAGGGGAGGGGGATGGGTGTTGATTCAAGGGAAGATATACTACTAATATAGGATTTGGGAAATAAGTGAGAGGGCGGGGGGGGATTGAATGTGTAGATTAATATATTGAAGGCTGCTCACTTAATTGCCCATCTACCTACACTTTGTGCTAGGCAGGTAATTTCTTGTAAATAGGTAAGTAGGTAGATTATATAATCTCGACTATACATACGATAGGAAAAAGGGAAAAAAAAAGAATAAAAACCTCGACAAGAACCGTCATTCATTCACCCTGGGCCACGGGAGTCCACGCAAGGTTAAGTATCCTACCAGTACGGGCACTCGAGTGCCCCGGCATAGGAAGGTTGTCTGCCGTCTCGTTCTCGATCCAGACCCGTAGTAAGTACCGAATGCTATGTCTATTTTGCTCTACCTAGGTAGCTACTAACGTACCTAGCTATAGATAATGCACTAACGGTCAAGGTTGGGGATGTGTGTGACGGCATGCGGAGAACCTGGGGAAGGCGATGGGGGGGTACGTAGGGACGGGGTTGCCATTGGTGCTATGTTATTACGGTGTGGTAGGCATGCCTGGTGCTTAAGTTCGTAAGTGCCAGGCATAAGGAGTTGAGATATATATAGTCCTGATGGACTCAACGGTCTGTTGTTATCAACGGTTACCTACCTCCCAACCTACTTATCTAACCTAGATACCTGAACCTGAGTCGCGCTATAGCTTGCGTTTCCTATCACTAAAATATTTATATTCACGTCTGAAGTATCATGTATAGATAGGCGTCTGGGCTCAAAAACCTGCGTTACTCGTAGACTCGGTATCACGGAAAAAAAAGACCAGAAAGCGAACCTGCCCGTCCGAAAATGGACGAGAATCTCGACGAAAATGCCATCCGCGAGCTGGAGGGGGTCCTCAACACCAGAATATACCCCGGGACCGAGATCATGAAGGACATCGGCACGCACCATTTCGTCAAGTCGGGCCGAGCCGATGTTCTCGTGCCCCAGCCCAGCGACGACCCTCACGACCCCCTCAACTGGAGCCCCAAGTGGAAGACCATCACCATGATATGTGCCACCGTTCTCTCGTTCAGCCTGAACCTCGGTCCGTTGGCTTTGGCTCCCATGTTTGGTATGTTCCCTTTTGCGAGGATGTGGGTGTATTTTTGGTCGTCGCTGACTTGTGTGTTTAGAGGACTACGCTAAGGAATGGAATCGGAGTTTGGCCGATGTTGTGCAATTCACTGGTATGTCTGTTTTTGTTCCCCGAAGGAAGATAGATATACAGAGGGCGAGTTAGCTGACCGCGAAAAGGCGTCGCTATTTTGGTCTTGGGTTTCAGCAACTTTATATGGGTGCCTATCAGCGTCTGCTTTGGGCGAAGGCCGGTCATGATCATTAGCTCTCTCATCTGCGCTGTATCGTCGATATGGCGTGCGCGAGCTACGAGCTACGAATCGTTTATGGGCGCCTCTGTGTAAGTCGTAGGCAGAACAACATTACCATCTTCCAGGCTTGAGTGTTCGAAGACGCCCACTGATGCTGTTTAGCCTTAACGGACTCGCTGCGGGCCCTTGCGAAACCCTCATGCCGCAGATCATCACCGATACCATGTTTCTTCACGAACGGGGCAAGTACCAGACCTTGTATTTCTCACTGTACTTCGCGTCTCTCATGGTGGGGCCCATCATCGCCGGGGCCATGGCTTTCAACACGGGCTGGCGGAGTTTCTGGTGGTTCAACACGGCACTTCTCCTTCTATGCGCCCTCCTGTGCCTGCTCATCTTCCCGGAAACCCGGTACCGCCGCGCTCTGGAACCAGACGATAGCAGCGTGACGAAGACTAAGGATTCCGACCCTCCAGAGAAAAAGGCCGTGGAGCTCACGTCGGAGAATCGCTACGAAGGCGGCGTGGATCCGGAGGCGGGCAACGGGAACAGCGAGCACCTCGACCACGTGCGGACGCACCAGGATCCCTGGCTCGGCCGCGGGAGGCCGAGCAAGGGCCAATTCCGATTTTTCCAGCGCTACGAGGGCAGCTTTCTCCAGGAGCTATGGGTGCCGTGGTACCTGCACGTATTCCCGATCGTAGAGCTCGCGGCGTTTGTGGTGTCGTTCTCGGCGAGCGGCTACCTCGTCGTCAACCTCTCGCAGACGCAGGCCTTCGCCGCCCCGCCCTACAACTACTCCTCGCAGACGATCGGCCTGTTCAACCTCGCCGTGCTGGTAGGCGGTCTCATCGGCTTGTTCACCAACGGCCCGTGGTCGGACTGGGTCGCTGCGTACCTGACCAAGAGGAACAACGGGGTCCGCGAGCCGGAGATGCGTCTCCCTGCTAGTAAGTCGCTACGCATCTTTCCTTGCCTTTCTGTGGCGGTGTTTCTCACCCATTCCATCTGGCACTCCTCGCTGACTTGGAGTGACAGTGATACCCTATGTGTTCATCATGATAATCGGTAGTGTTATCACGGCGGTTGGGTACGACTACCACTGGCCATGGCCGGCCATCGTGGTGGTCGGCTACGGCTGCCTCGGTATACAGGTTTCGGCCCTGCCATCCATCGCGTCCACCTACGCAGTCGATAGCTACAAGCCCGTGACCGGGTCTCTATTCGTCGCGATAACGGTGTAAGTGCCCTCTCCGTGCCTCGGCCCACCAATGTGGGCTTCCACCGAGAGATCGGCGCGAGTAAACTAATGCTGCGGATACAGGAACAAGAATCTCTGGGGCTACGGGGTAAGCAAGTTTCTTACCACATGGGCTGAGGAGAGCGGCTTTAGAGTGCCGATACTGGTGAACATGGCTCTCATAACTGTGTTTTGCGCGAGTGCCACGATTTTCTGGTTCTGGGGCAAGGAGTTCCGGGGTATGACGAAAGACTCGTTTGTGCACAAGCTGTGAAGCGGTATACTATTTACCTACCTATGTAGGTAGGTATTTGGTGATACTCAGGGGTAAGAGATGTTTGGTTGGGTAAGATATCAGGGGCAGAGGCGGGGGATTGGGGGAATGCTTGCGGGTGTTGTGTGTAGTGTATACCGAGAATAAACCCGGAATAAGCATTACTAATCGTGTAGTTGCATTAACCGAGTCTCTACTTTATCTTATCTTGCCTATCTACGTGTAAAGTGGTTATCTCCAGGCGCGGGGCATTTCGTCGATAGGTCAATTCGGAGATAAGTCGTAAAATAAAATTAATCCTTGTAGACTCTGTCTCTGTCTCCGTCTCCGTCTTCATCGCAAACCACCACCATCACCCATCACCATGTCGAGTACCGACACAAATGGTGCCAATGGCGCCAAGATATCAGTCCTTTTTGTTTGCCTAGGGAATATTTGCCGATCAACAATGGCCGAAGGGGTCTTCCGGTCTCTTACTAAAGAGAAGTCCTCGCCCTACTACAACCTCATCGGCAAGGTGGACTCTTGTGGAACAGGTATAGTCTCTACGAAATTGTCCCATACGTATGCGATCGCAGTACTGACTGCACTATTCTTCAGGCGGTTATCACACGGGCGATGAGCCAGACTCGCGGACCTTGTCGACTCTCGCCGACCACGGCGTCACGAACTACACGCACACTGCGCGCCGAGTTAGTCAATACACTTAGACCCCACTGCCGGATGTCAAGATACGGCATGACTGACTCTTGCAACACCGTAGATTCGTGACAGCGACTTCCGAGACTTCGACTACATATTTGCCATGGATCAGGGGAACCTCAGCGACCTGGAGAGATGGCACAACCGAAAGAACTCGGCCGGGAAGGCCAAAATAATGCTGTTTGGAGAATTCTCGGGCACGGGACGCAAGGAGGTGGTCCAGGACCCGTACTACGTCGGCCGTGACTCGTTCGAGAAGGCGTACGAGCAGTGCAAGCGCTTCTCGGAGAACTTCCTGGCGGCCACGTTCCCCGACGTTCCCCGGCCGACGACCTGAAGTCCTCCTCGCCCATCATATTTCATACACACATACCTACCTAAGTCAGCCAGCTATTTGACCGTCGTGTGACAGACAAATATATGATGCAAATGACGAGATAATCTATCGTACAGGGAAGATAACCCTTTGGGCTAGTGGTGGAGTGTCTCGTCAGGACTACACTACTTGTACAATGGATGTCATCTTTGATTATGCAGTCGGAAGGACAGAGGCCGAAGCCAAGACGAAAGAATTCTGCTTCATGCGCGGAAGAGGGTTGGGGTCCAAGAAAAATAAGAAACGGAGAAGGGGCAAAGGAAGGAGGGAGAGGGAGGGAAAGGGAGAGAGAGAGATGACACGCATATGCTTTGACTACGTAGCTACGGTCAGGGTCAATGACGGTGGGCGCTTCATACCGGGTAACGGCTTCTAGTTACGTAGACGATGATGATGATGATGCTGATAAATATAGACTTTGGAGACATCAAAAAGCAAAAGAAAAAAAGAAAAACAATGATTCCTGGGTGAGATATTTTTGGGGGCCAAATATAGAATTTGTTTCTCAGCCTCAGCTCAGCCCCCGCTTTCTTTCGTGGGTTTTTGTTTCTTTCTTTTTCTTCTCCCTTTCTGTCTGACTGTGCTGACCACACACACCTGAGTGAAGGGAATGGAAAGCTGATTATGAAAGCTGTTTCGTTGCTGCGCGGCTAACAAATGAGCTTTCAGCCCAATCAGTGGAGAGCAACAGGGGAGGGTGGGAAGGAGGTGATTTAGCTGGTTTCAGCGGCTATCCAGACCCACCGGTACCAGAATAGTGGATCGGGCGTTGGGAAACTAACCAACCGACGGCGTGCTCAAAGCGAGCTTGCGGGGATGGCACTACTAGTGGAGAGCCTTACTACACTATGTATGTATGTATGTACCTATGTACTACTAACATACTACTAATGTCGGAAGGTAATCAAAGTATCTTACAGGTACCATGCCCGCATGAATACTAGGCGATATACTGTAGCTGTACATATACCCAAGTACAGGATTAGACAGGATAGCCCCTCCTTGCAAGCACAATCATCCCCCTCCATCGCTCCATCCAGTCAGTCAATCAATCGATTCGTGCTTTCTGTTTCCGTCTACGCCTCGTCTACGCTAGGGTTCCCCTCCTTTTTACCATCTCTTATGGCCTGCCTTAACCTACTACATACCTACTATCTACTACCTACCTACATACTCTTTACCATCACATTACCCGCCTGGTAGAAAGACAAGTCAAGTTGATTCAGTCCCTTTATGTTATTTCGTTTTATCCGGTGACAAGACAAGAAGAGAGCTGGTTCCAATTTTTTTGGTTCTTTATTTTCTTGCCTCGCCCTCTCGCTCTCAGCCATCCTGCTTTGCGAAGAAGCTATTCTCGAGGCAGCACCGCCAGCTACCACTATCATTACTTGCATACATCATCACATCGCGTACCAAGACACATACGCATTGCATTATCCAACCATACTACTACATCTCCATATAACCCTACCCAGCCCAGCCAGTCCAGCCTAGCCCTGCCTGTCCATCATATATACATATAAAATACCCATTCACCTGCTACATCCGCATCCATCTCCACCCCCATGACCATCTCTAGCTCCATCGCCTGTCCGTTGGTGTACTGATGCTACTTGCTTCGATATTACCTATCCTTTATTACCGTTCTGAAGCAGCCCCGACTATTCTTTGACTATAGAGCTAGCTAGCTAGGACTTTGTTGCTTGCTTTGATCTTTCACATAGATCATACCACCCTCTTTGCCTTCAAGAGCTGCAGCCTTGATCGTTCGTCCGACAGCCTTCCCACTCGAGGCTTACCAGATATCTATCCGTCCCGAGTCCTCGAAGCCATCCCAACCCAAACCCAAACTCAAATCCCGAACCTGGACCCGGACCCGATCTGCAGCGCAGTCGAATAATTGTCCCTTCAAATTAGATACAAGTACTTTTATATACCTACACTATGGCCGACCTACAGGGACGCAAGGTCTTCAAGGTCTTCAACCAGGACTTCATTGTCGACGAGCGGTACACCGTCACCAAGGAGCTGGGACAGGGTGCCTACGGCATAGTCTGGTGCGTGCGCAATGGCACATTGGTCGCCGCCACCGCTGGCAACTAGGAATAGTAGACTGACATTTCTTTCTGCGACAGCGCCGCCGTAAATAACCAGACGAACGAGGGCGTGGCCATCAAGAAGGTCACCAATGTGTTTAGTAAAAAGATTCTGGCCAAGCGCGCTCTGCGCGAAATTAAGCTGCTGCAGCACTTCCGCGGCCACCGCAACGTAAGAAAGGCCCCTATGCCAATTATCGACAGATATAGACAGCAAAGCTGACATTGGCCTTGTCTCGCACCTATAGATTACCTGTCTCTATGACATGGACATCCCGCGGCCCGAGAACTTCAATGAGACCTACCTATACGAAGGTAGGCATCGAGTCCGTACAACTAGATCATTCCGATACTGACCATGATGGGTGTGCAACAGAGCTGATGGAGTGCGATCTGGCGGCCATCATCCGTTCCGGCCAGCCTCTGACCGATGCTCACTTCCAATCTTTCATCTACCAGATCTTGTGTGGCTTGAAGTACATCCACTCGGCCAATGTTCTTCACCGCGATCTGAAGCCCGGTAACCTCTTAGTAAACGCCGATTGCGAGTTGAAGATCTGCGATTTCGGTCTAGCTCGTGGCTTTTCGGTCGACCCGGAGGAGAATGCTGGATATATGACTGAATATGTGGCTACGCGTTGGTACCGTGCGCCCGAGATCATGTTGAGCTTCCAGAGTTATACCAAGGCTAGTATGTGGCCCTGTTCGCCCCTGTATTTACATGCCGGCACGGTCTCCTAACCAATCGCAGTCGATGTCTGGTCAGTTGGGTGCATCCTGGCCGAACTTCTTGGCGGACGGCCGTTTTTTAAGGGACGCGACTACGTGGACCAGCTGAACCAGATCCTCCATATCCTTGGGACTCCTAATGAAGAGACCTTGTCGCGCATCGGATCATCACGCGCCCAGGAATACGTGCGCAACCTTCCGTACATGGCTAAGAAGCCATTCCCGACGCTGTTCCCGAATGCGAACCCCGACGCCCTCGACCTGCTCGATCGCATGCTGGCCTTTGACCCCTCGTCGCGTATTAGTGTCGAGCGTGCCCTCGAGCACCCGTACCTGCAGATCTGGCACGACGCGTCGGATGAGCCTGACTGCCCTACCACCTTCAACTTCGACTTCGAAGTGATCGACGAGGTGGGCGACATGCGGAAATTGATTATGGAAGAGGTCTTCCGGTTCCGGCAACTCGTCCGAACCGCGCCCGGCACTGGCGGCGCGGCGGGTGCCGGACAGCAGCCGGCACCGGGTCAGGTACCGATGCCCAGCGGGGGCAACACGCAGTGGAGCGCCGAGGACCCCCGGCCCCAGGAGTATGTGCACCAGATTGGACTGGAGGGCGAGCTGCAGGGAGGCCTGGATGCTAGTAGGAGATAAGATCGACACATGCTGAAAAGTTCATCTGATTACGGAGATGGCGGGTATCTGCAGAAGCGAATAGAACATGAAAATTACCAGCGTTTAGTATCACGTCGCAAGAGAGGAGACATGAAGCGAAGAGGATTGTAGAAAAGAGAGTGATAGAGGTTTAACGTCAATTGATTGATCGATTGAGTGGCATGGATTGAACGGGGAAGGGGGTGGGGGTAGCGAATTAGGGTATAAATAAAGGGGGGGGGAAGAGGAGATTGGCACGTAGTTAAAAGCGTTTTGTATCTTTCTTTTTCTACACTTTCTCCAAGCACATTGATAATATAGCATTGCTTGCTTCATCTCTTTCTCTTTCGATTGACTGACTGTGAGTGGTTTGGCAGGGGATTGCAAGAATTCGGTTATTCGGTTAGTAACGAATGGGCTACCACCGCCACCTTTTTGGGGGTTTTTTTTTCTCATGAACTCAAAAGGGGTAGGTTAGGTTAGGTTAGGTAAGGGTAGAATAGGTAAGGGTAGAATAGGTAAGGGTAGAATAGGTAAGGGTAGAATAGGTAAGGGTAGAATAGGTAAGGGTAGAATAGGTAAGGGTAGAATAGGTAAGGGTAGAATAGGTAAGGGAAGAATGGGAGGCTGGTAGTAGATGGTCGATTTAGCAGGTAATTAAGTATCAAGGTTAGGTTTTACTTGTGGAGGAAAAAAAAACCGAAACTCGGGAGTGGGAGTAATAAAGGAAACCAGAGGGAGGAGGGGAAAACAGAAAAGGGGGTTGGTGGTATGGGCATAAGCTAGGTTAGATAGGTAGGTAGGTATGGTGCGGTATGGTATGGTATGGTATGGTATGGTATGGTATGGTATGGTATGGTATGGTATGGTATGGTATGGTATGGTATGGTATGGTATGGTATGGTATGGTATGGTATGGTATGGTATGGTATGGTATGGTATGGAATGGTATATGGGAGGTTATTGTTGATGTGATATGACATGATATGATTTGGCGTGTTGTGTCGTTCGCCATGGTGGGTAGAGGTAGGTAGGTAGGTAGGTATGTAAGTCATGTGTAAAGTAAATACGTCAGTGTGTAGGTAGGTAATGGATGGATGGATGTTCAGGCGTGCTTTTTGCGCATTATAAAATAGGTATCATGCGGACTGGGACTTGTTCCTACATGGACATTTGTAGCGACTGGCTTTAACCTACCTACCTACCGAGAGAGAGAGTCTTTGGTGTAATATGTACTGTATATGCCTTACGGACTCTCTGTATGTGCCTAGATCAGACACCCTGCGTGCGTAAAACTCGATGGATGGGAGCGCACATTGACATAACCTAGGTAACGTATTCGCTTTTCTGATCGTGAGGGGAGGCCGACGACGCATGTGATACATATATGGATCCCTCGAGTAGGTACCTGTTATGATCTATCTATCCCTTTACGACTACGTTCTTAGCCTTCCTTCCTTCCTTCCTTCCTTCCTTCCCTCCCTGGGTTCCGCAGAAGCTAGACGGCCTTTCTTTTTTCTACTTACTTTCTTTCTTAGATGGTGTATCGGAGGAAGGAATACGTTAAGCGGTCATGAGGTTGGCTTGATTAGGTAAAACCTCGTTTTCTTTGGATAGGTAGGTAGGTAGGTAGCCCAGAGCTAGGTCCGGTCTCTTCCTGCATGCGTGGATTGATGGATGGATGGATGGATTGATGGTAGGGGGGGAGGGGGGAGGTAGGTATCTTGTGCCCTGGATTTGGACAGCTGTTTAGGTTGGGTTACGCCAATGGATAGGTAGGTATGTATCTATTTTGGGAAGACACGATGAGTGGGTATATTGCGTTGCTTTTTTAATGCGAATGCGAATGTGAGTGTGAGAATGTGATCACCTAAGATTACCTACTTACACAAACTATGCTGGACACACACACACACACACACTTCCTTACTTACCACAGTTATAGTGTTAAATTAAAAAAAAAAGAATAGACCAGACCAGGAAAAGGTAAAAGAAAATGAGAGAGAGCACGAAGGGAAGAAAAGAATGCTTGATTGATAAGTAGTGTATGTAGTAGTTGCCATCTCCCGTAACCTACGGTTAGATAAAAATCGATCGATTGGATCGATCTACTGCTATATACCTAGATGCGGTATGGGACATATCACATACATACATACACCTACGTCGACCGAGGTTTCGAAGAGGACGACGAGGAGGGAGGAAGGGGGTGGTGGGAAAGACAAGGAAGGCCAAGACGGGACGAGCCGTAGCGCGCTGCTCTAGCATCCTATCCATACCTATATCGTCCCATCCATTCATTCATTCCTACTTGAATGTTGACCTTCTATTTCCCTGTTTTCCCTTTTTCCCTTTTACGAGTGGTGTAGCTGGGTAATAATTCCTTGAGTTAGGGGTCCAAGGGTCCAGTCCAATCCTACATGGCTACATTGGCACCTAGGTAGACCACGCGCACGCGCGGGCTCGCTCTAATGTAAATGTGTGTTACCTGGTTCTGCGTAGTATTTCCTTCTTTTTTCTTTCTTTTCTTTTTTTTTTCCAGAAAGGGAAAGAGAGAAAGAGAGAGAGATGGAGGGGTAGCTCAGTATAATCTACCCAGGCTAGATAGGTGGTGGTAGTAGTAGTAGTAGGTGGGTCAAGGGAATAGCGTAGGGTAGGTAGGCAGGTAGGTAGGATGACAATATGTATACACACTTGGGGCTTGAGTGTTTTTGAAAAGCTTGAGGTTAGAAAAATCTTGGTTTTGTTTTTTTTGGGGGGGAGGGGGGTTTCCTTTTTCTTTATTGATACTTTTCAGCTCTCAGGTGGTTAGCCGCCGAGGGGTATCCCGGGCGTGGGTGTTGAGAGAGGAGGAGGAGGGGAAGGGGAAAGGAGGCTGTGCTGAAATGACAAGAGATCCATACAGTGCACTCCTACCTTAGCCTACATACCTAATTAGTCCAAACATCAATCAATAGATCTCATGTTGGCTTGCGGCTCGCCCTGCTCTTGCTCTGCTCTGCCCTGCGGGCGTGAGTGGGCGTTTCGCGGTAGGGTTCTGTTTAGGAAGGAGGGATTAGAGGGAAATGGCATGGTGTGGATTGTGTATTACTACTACACGTATTGTTCTTTTTTTTTTCTTTTCTTTTTTTTTCTTGGTTTGGCGTTACATTCTATTGTTCTCCTCCAGAAAAGGTGGGGGGTTGGCTTACATGATCGTATAAGTCAAGTCTACAGGGGTAGCTATGTAGAGTGGTAGAGAGATAACTTTTCCACTGTATAGCCAGCTTTGAAGTCCATGGGAACCTAGGTATGAGAAGAGAAAAAGTAGGTTAGAAGTTTCGGGGAAGCGATGTTGACAATGTTCATATCAGTAAAACTTGAGGCGCCCATGGTATGTCATAAGTATAACGTGAATTTTAGTTCCATAAATGATTGTAAGTATGTTCTATCCCCTTTTCTCTATATACATGCATGCGGCTACCAAATCGTCGAGAACGAGAAGCCTCTGGGTTAGGGTTAGGGTGAAAGAGAATATCTGATCTATGTAGCAAACCATATCCTGGCTTGCTTGCTTGATGGCACAAGCTATAGTCCATCTATCCACCGTATGTACCTGCTCGTAGAAGAAATAAAAAAGCAGTTGAAAATGATTAAAAGATGTCAGCGTCCCACACATCGATAAGCCGATCGTATAGAACCCAAGGAAGAAGAAAAGAAAACACAAGTCCAAACACCGTTCGACGTCCACCCCATTAAGTAGATCACTCCCTTTGTCACATGTCCTCATCCCCCTTTCCCGAAAAAAGAAACCAAGAAAAAAGAAACCATAGTGTTGATAATTCCACTAGAGCTAATAGAACCAGTACATAGCCGTGTACGGAATGCTCTCCGCCTGGCCAGCCTGCGTGCACGCCGACGGCGACCCTCCGGCGGTAAGCACCCGGTACACGAGGCTGACGCCCTGGCTCCCGCCCTTATCGCTGAGCCGGAGCCAGTCCACCGCGCCCGTGTCGTCGAGCCCGGGGTCCGCGTCCGCCGGCGCCGCGACGCCCTGGTCCTTCTTGCCCTTGAACAGCTCGCTGCTCGGCGGCAGGTCGAAGGTCGGCGCGTTCTGCTCGTCGAAGTAGTGGTGCCCCAGGAACGCGAGCGGCGCCGCCAGCCCGTCCACCGTCAGCTCCGCGGGGGCCGGGAACGGCGCGCTCGCGTCGGCCGCGTCGGCCACCGACGTCGACGCCGCCGGGTTGAGCGGCAGCGCCGTCGTCCGCAGCACCTTCGGCGGGAAGGCCACCCAGTCCGCCGACGACATGGCCCCGGCCCCGGACCCCGGGTACAGGCCCGTGATCTCCCAGAGCACGGCCAGGGCGCCGATCGAGCTCGCTGTCGCGCCCGCCGCAGTGCATGTGTAGTTCTGGATGCCGTGGCCGACGGCTATGTGCTTGAGGGTTGCGTTTCCCGGGCTTGTCAGCGGCGTGGGACCTTGTGGTGACATGTTAGCTGGACGAGGGCTGACAAAGGGCTGGTGGTCTGGGGAGGAGGGGGCGGGGGGGTTCTTACCACCGGCACTAGGGAGAGTGTACGTAACACTGGCAGAGGCTGTAGTTGAGGTGGAGGGAGCTGGAACTCCAGGCTGAGTAGTGGTAGTACCGTTGCCGATGCTGCATGACCGCCGTCCCAGAGGCGAAGCGGAAGTGACGGCTAAGGCCGAGAGGAATATTAACAAGCGTTCTAGCTGCATCTCTGCGTCGAAGTTCTGTGTTGGTGGATATCAAGAGTCGTAGATGCAGACCAGACTAGCACGAGCTGAGGAACAAAAGCAGCACAGGCCAATATATCAAATCCAGCCCAACTGCTGGGAGCACGAAAGTAATAATACAGGTGGCAGGCGGGACGAACAAGGATGTCGTATCGGGCGTTAGCTGAGGTGGGAATTGTATGCAGTACCCTTCCAGATGATCGAGAGGCCCGTGTGGGCGGCCGGTGGGCGCTTAGGGTTATAGAAATAGCCACAGTCCGTATATTGATGCGTAATGTATGCAAGATGAGGCTTCCCGAGCCGAGATTGAAGACCAGGATGGCAGCTGCTAGAGAATGGATCGGAAAAAATACAGAAATGCAACTCCGGACAAACTCGATGAAGGAGAGGACACGAAAGGACAGGAACAAGAACAAGAAAATGGCTGGTCGTGTAAGAAGTGCAATAATGATATGTCTCCCCGTAGATCTGTCTCAAACCACAGAGGTGGGAGGGCAGACGTCAGGTTTATATCCACTACGACCGAAGGAAAATGTTTGTTGGATCGATTGTGGATGGGACTTCGAATCCTCTTCTCGAGTTAGTCCCTTAGGTCAGACCCTGAGGCTCGAGCCTCTCGATGCCATGGTAGCTGCTGCTCCTCCTGCAGGGAGCAACCTTATAGAGTTAGCTCAGCACGAGCTTCGTAGCTTGTGACGACGGGATCAGAGAGAGACGTGAGCACCAGCTTTGGGCATGGGCGCCCTTCCCATGTTGACAACGGCCGTGGCGTAGCGGCCGGAACAGAACACGAGCCGGATGGCTGACGAAAGCGTATCCTGTAGGTGGGCGTTATACTAGAAAAAGCTACCAATGCTTGGCAACGGGAATGCTTGCTGCGGTATGCCCTGCAGGTCTGGGGGAAGCGATGGATCGGCTTAAAGAAGAGAGCAAGGACCTTTTTTCTTCCATGAGCAGGGTTGCTTCGAGGGCTGGCACCATCAAATGCTTTTCTGTTTTTGGCCCCCATGTTCTTGATCCCTTGGGCGAGTTGTTTTTACGACCGATGTAAAGAAAGAGAGTCTATTGCTAGACACCATCTCTACCGTCCCGTACAATTCTGCACATGCAACCATGCTGTACACTTTTGTACGTATGACTGGGTTTTGTTGCTGTTGTCACTGTGTCTATGGGCCGGTGTACATAATATGCTGCCTACTGGCCGGACTTGCAGCTTGCAGCTCACAAGTCGGGAAAAAGCCGTCCGCTGGCAGAAGCAAAGAAAGGGAGGAGCTCGAGCCTTTCAACCAAACTTCAGCTATCAAGATAGGGGGAGGCGTAGATCACCAAACTGGTCAAGGGTTGACAGCTAGTCGGGACGATGAGCACGAGCAATCTGAATCCCCCTACCTAGTTTTGCGATGCAAATTTGATCCTTCAAGGTGGCCATGCCCGCTAGGTAGGTCGCTTGTTCGCGCTTGCTCGGGCCCTGGGAGGATGAGGAGTGGGGAAAAGAATGTGGAATCCGAACCTGTCCTAATTTACGCTTGTGACTCCAGAGTCGTCATGGAAAAGCTGGTCAAGAGGCTCGTGAGGTGGCTAGAAAGACAGCATATAATATGCCCGCCCCCCCTCATGTAGGCTGCCGAACAAGAAATTAATTTGATTGAGCACGTTTCCGTCGAAGGCCTGAGAAGAGAACGGCGCGGCTAACGCGACATCCATGCCCAGCAGTTGCAGATGACTGACGGTTCGTGATTCGCCCAACGGCCGACGTGTTTTCCGCTCCCGCTTCATGGCAGCATCAGAGTGGACCCCAACCTCACGATATAGGCGTATCATACCCTACTTGAGTAGCATCCAGACAGGGGGGGAATATGCCTTTTCGTCCGGAGGCGCTCGGTGACTGGCTGGATAGCCGAACTTCCGTTATACTACCATGGCGTTCAGTTCTTTTTCTATCCTGTTTTTAGAGCAACCCCAACTGAGCCAACCTGGTTAATTCTTCATCCAAGTTAACGTTTTTCTGCCCTCGGTATGATCTTCACCAGAAAAATACTACAGTAGATAGCGGGGAAGAGATAACAACGACAAACAAAAGGGTCTGATCTATATTAACCCTGTCTGACATTCGAAACCTCTGCCGTTGTCAAAAGAAAGATCGGTTTCCCTGTTCCTGGGTGTTTATATAAACAATTATTACCCGCGTGATAAGGACTGCATGTCGTGTCTGAGTGTCAGGATATCTGCAGCTATAACCTGTACCTGTTCGGATCGCTTAAGTGAGATGTACCTCATTGCCTATTACGGATGTTTTATAAAACCCCGAGAGGGCCCACTTAGTTATGAAAGCTGGTGAAAACATCCCGGTTATGACTATAAACATCTTACAGCTGTGTTTCGATATCTTCCCGATGTTCTCATCAGATATAGTATAGCACTAACCATGCTTGGTTCTTCATGAAACGTGGTACTGCCTCTTTTGGGCAATCCTGTAGATCGGCAATGGAGTTTAAACTCTTTGCAAGCACGGTTTCTTTATAGATCAACTAGGGTATGGAAAACAGGTAATGCTACGAACCAATAAAAGTATAAAGTTATACAAGGGTAGCGTTAATCTTCACGTATGTCACGAATTAATCAAGATCGTGTTTGATCTTAGATGTAGTATAGGAAATAACTCCACTGCCGAACTGCGGAACTACCTAAAAAGGCAGTATATTTAGCTGCGTTGCAGAGCCGGCCTGTTATTTTCTCCACTAACCTGAGGACTTTCTATGTTAGGAGGCTGTGATATGTCAAAATCAAGCTTTTCCTTTCTTAGTAATCGTGCCATATCATATATAGTATAAAGCTTGATTAATGACGCAACGGGGAGGACGAATAGTCTCAACCCACGAGACAAAATTCGTAACAGTTCGTACTCTAAAAATGGTCTAGGTAAGCTCTTTTGTCAAGAACGTATCTTGAAACTTTCACGCTGCTCCATGGCATGCTAGACGTATTGGCCTAGCAAGGCCCACCTTCGGGACTTGTGAGGTTATCTATTGTCGGATCGGTTATGAAATTCCGAAGTATTTCCCGAATTCAAGTGAGTTTATCTGTAATCAGTCCTACCCAAAGCCTGTGTAAGTTTTCACGAACATCCACAACCTCTCGAGACTATACAGGGATTTCATTTTACCAGAGTAGTAGATAGTTGTGGCATCTATAAATACGACTAGAAGCATCTGAGTTTGCTATCATTAATTAGCCCACAGGCAACATGAGGATTTTCCAACTCAACTGAAAAAAGATAACAAGCCTCTTGATAATATGCCAATATTCGAGCTTGCTGATATCGTCTGATATCTACACTTCACGTGCCGATCAATCGGTTCCCTTTTCGTCAACCTCTGGAATTATCGTTAGCATCGGTGGTAACCGAATAATTTGCTCTGATACCTGTATCATACTGACCTTCTGTAACGGAGTTCCCAAAGTAAAGCATGCAGTCAACCTGATAAACGCTAGTAAGCTGGCTATGTGTGTGATCTTTGACTGAGATAAATGGTAAAGCTGTTTTATCAGATAGCTCCGGATGTTTATGAATAATCGGTCAATATTGTTGGTCGGGGTCCGACAAGGACAATAGGATAAGTTTGAAGTAGTCCTTGCACATCAGGACAAAGTCAGAACTAATTGGAGCCTGTGGTTAATAGAGGTCTATAACTGAAGGAGGCAGAATAACGGTTTAGGACTTTACATTATTTGGACTCAGATCTTATGATATGTGGTTAGATTGTTGGTATCGCGGTCTAGTAAATCCTTGGGGGAGAAACACTCGGAGTCCTTTAGAGACTTCCGTGCTTTGTGGAATTAAGATCTCTTGCCTAGTAGTTTTGTAGCAATACCCTATTCGAGTATCCTGGCCATGATGTTGTAAATCAGTGGTAAACACCGGCCTTTATCAGTTCGCATATAGACTGAATATCCAATGCCCAACACCGCAAGTTTCCACACTTTCTTGGCGAAACGATTGTGTTGAACCTCTAATAGTGGCGCAACAAACATCAACATCACGTACTCACTACTGTCGAGGGCCTATTTGGAGATCAACCACTACTATAGCCGCTCATATCTCTTTTCCTTTAAGGTATAAAATATACTTGACGACTTAGATGATATTTGCTCTTCGCGCTAACGTATTATATAATAAATTAGGCATGCACCTCAATAATGGCCTGACGCCCCTTGGTATGGATACTCCCACATAACATAAAGATTACTTCATGCATATGTAGTCAGCATAGGGTTGCCACGGTCTACTGCAGGCTGTCAAGGTGACGAAGGCACGGCAGATATACCCGAATATCCACACTATGTTGCCGCTCCGATGTGCAACTGGTACAAGCAATATAGATATGTCATGGAGCCTCGCATAACCTTGATGAGTAACCGTTATAACAGTTGGAAAGTTCTCAAGTTAGTTTAAGTTGCAAGACTCATTTGTAATTGTGGCGGGTTTCCCACCCGCTAGTAACAGATATGAATCAAGGAATAATGCACCAAATCTCTTATGTGCCCCCTTAAGATCCTTTTGGTATAAAATTTTCATATCAAGTAACTTGATCGGGAATCCCCCGTACTTATTTGCAACCTAAACCTAGCTTTTGTGACGGCTGGGGCTAGTACCACTACACTAATTTCCAAACGACATGTCGCGCCCCACCCGTTTTTCTGTTCACACACACACAACTTTTTTTTTATACTTTTAATAAATTTAACAATAACTTAACTAGTTTACATTTATATATAATAATATATATATAAAAATAAAGCTTACGTTAATGTGCATTTAATTATATAATTTATTTTTAAAAAAGTTAAATAATAAACTTAATAAATAATATTTTATATTTATTATATTTATTATTAATATTTTAAAAAATTAAATTATATAGTTAAATGCGCATTAATGTAAGCTTTATTTTTATATATATATTATTATATATAAATATAAATTAATTAAGTTATTATTAAATTTATTAAAAAAATACAACGTAAAGTACTGCGTTAACGCAAGGTAATATATAACGTAATAAAAATTTACATATATAATAAAAATAACATTATTGCTTATATTACCGTAAATTTTTATTTTTATATAAAATAAATTATATAGCTATATGCGCATTAATGTAAGCTTTATTTATATATATATATTGTTATATAAAAATGTAAATTAGTTAAGTTATTATTAAATTTGTTAAAAAGTTGCAAAAATGTAAGTTAAACAGAAAGTTGTGTGTGTATGAACAGAAAAACGGGTGGGGCGCGACATGTCGTTTGGAAATTAATGTATCCACTAGGCCAAGTCGGCTACTCGGGGCTACCCGCAAAAGGTATTAGAATTTCATAGCTGACTGGCTATGAATTTAATGCAGGCACTACGGAGTAGGGGGTGCACCTTCTTGTAAAGATAAAATAAGATACACTAACTGTCAAAAATTATAAGGCCCAACCTTAAAACCACACCAAAAATAGCCATTTTGCTACTTTTTAAAATACTTATAACTTTATTAAATAAAATCGTAAAATTATACTTTTAATTAATATATTTAATTAAATTCTTTATTTATTAAATATATTTTAAATTAAAAAATTATATTAACGTTTAAAAGCGAGGCTGCAGTTTAAACTTATTATAAAAAAATTTTATTTTTTTTATATAAATTTTATAAATTTATATAAAAAGTAAAATTTTTATTTTTACTTTTTACTTTATATATTAACCACGTAATAATAAAAATAGTTATTAAAAATCGTAATAATATATTTTATTATAAAATCATTTTATTAGTTAATAATTAAAACTTTTTTTTTAATATTAAAATTAAAAATGTAAAAATTAAAAATATAAAAATAGTATAAAAAACGTACTTAATTTTTATAATAAACTTTTTTATATATAAATAAACGTTTAAAATTTTTTAAAAATTAACATTATATTATTTAATGTTTAAAATTAATTTTAACATTTTTTATTAAATTAAATATATTAAAGTTAATTTAATATGTTTATTTAAACATAAATGTGTGGTTTAGTTTTTAGTTGATTTTTAAGGTGGGCCTTATAATTTTTAACAGGGAGTGTAAGATAGGGTAGATTAAATAGGTTAAATAAGGGGACTATTTTTAGTAAGCCACAGGCGAACTATTGAAATTAGATCCCCATCTTTTTACATACACACAATACTACCTTATACTGCCACAGTTTTTGCATTAAAATCTATAGTGGTATATATGGTCAGGTCGGCTACACGGTCGCAGACCGTGACAGCTTTTTATATACAAGGTTTAAAATTTAAGTAATTAATTTTTTAATTACTTAATTAGTTTTTTTCAGCTTATTAATTAAATTAAAAGATTTTTAATAAGTTTAATTAATTAATAAAAAATTAATTAACTAATTAAATTTTAATTTTTTAAAAGTTTAATTTTTATTATATATTTACTTATTTATTTAAATATTTAAATATTTTATTTTTAAAACTATTAAAAATAATATTAAACTTTATAAAAACTTATTTAATTTTATTAAAAGCTGCATTATTTTTTTAAATTATTACAAGGTTAAGCTATGTGCCTTTATAAATAAAGTTTAAGTACTTAAATATATTAAAATTACATTTAAAAAAAAGTTTAAATGCAGTTTTTTTTTTAAATGCTAAACTTCTATATTGGGACGCCTCCTGTGGCTGAAACGGGAATGCCCTCTAATCTAATCTAATAGTTGCCTATAGTACTTGGTCCACCTGAGAGGATTCCCGCTCCATCAGGCGCTGGGTGTACTAGCTGGGCCGACCTGCAGGCGGGACTTGTCAGCCTCGGCAGCGTCCCTTTTTATGATGTGTCGGAATACGTAGAAAGCAACGGCCGTCGATGGGACCGTGAGTATGATCCATATCCACACCTTTGCGGGATCGGACATGTAGTCATTGTCGAAGAAGGGCATCGACAAGAGAGCCTGCGAGATGCTTAGCAGTGGGGACCCGTTAAACGCTGGCTTGCAGCCCGTTGCCATTGCAAGGGATCATGATGTGAAGCGGGGTATGAGGTAGGTTAGGTAGGTATGTACCCACAGCAAAGGAAGTGCCGGGCAGGAAAGCCATTGTCAGGATCGCGATCTTCCGGATTGCCCGTTAGCCGTAGTCGCATATAAGGGGTAGCCCAGAAGCAACTGTCTCACCGTCTTCATTGCGATACTGTCCTTTTGCATACTCCTACTCAGCTCATGCGAGTCGATAGCCAGATTACGAGAGACGGCAGCCTCGTTCTCGGCAGCAAGTAGAATAGCTTGCAGGGTTTTGTCATTGGTTGCCTGTATTTGGTTGAACAACTGTCAAAGAATTACAAGTGAAATTAGCGATCAGGTCTGTCGCATCTCGCGCAAAAGTAAAGCATGATGCACGACAGAGGGATGTCAGGGTGACTTTTTACCAAGGTCAGAATATTTTGGACTTTTCGCTCCAGCTCTTCGGAAAAGCTTCGAATAACGTTGCTCTTGGACACGAGCTGGTTTAGCTGGGATAGCACTTCCTCTTTATCCTTTTCGGGTGGTCGATATATCTCCTGATTTTTGATCTCGTCGAGTATATAATGTAAACGGTTCAACTCGGAGTTGTAGCGGTGCAGGTGGGCGGCCATAGTGTGCAGGTGCTTGTTGATATTCTTGCTATCGGCTGAAAAGGCAGAGCTGTCCTGGGCAATGACCTCCTGAAGGCTTTTCTCCTACATTGCGTCAGCATCATTTCTAGGCCCCGGCACGGTCGCGCCAGACGGTGGATCGTGTCGGTTGAAGAGAAGCATAACCAACGTGGATGACCAGCTGCTTGTGAAAACACGATAGAACGTTGTTCCACCACTGCAAGATGGACGATATATAAATGAGCAGCACGAACAGCGGTCCTTGAGGATCAGTCGTTTCCGCTTCTCTGTTCAACGTTTCCTTCACACGAGCAAGAGGTTGCTCCACAACATTTCCCCAGCGACCATCCAGAAGACTGATGATGACGACGACGGAGCGGCCCGTGTTGTCCAGACGCCGCAGGAAGATCGCAACGTGCGAGCCTCGAATGTCGACCTTGGCCCCTCCGATGTGTATATAATTGAACGGGTCCATCTGATTGCTACCCGCGGTGCTGTTGGCATGTTCCGCGTCATGCATGTGGCATGGTATGGTGACACGCACAGGTACGAGACACCAGTAGTCCCAGACGTCACCGCTCGTCTTCTGGATTCCGGTGCCACTCACCTGGAATGTTCTTGGGATGGCAGCCACGAAACGGGCAGGTATATTCAAGCTGGTGACGAGGGACTTGAAAGTAGCTAAGTTCACCTGGAGCTTCCGGTGATCAGCGGGTGGTGGTTGGTCTGGTCTACGCAGATATCGGGAGATGGCACTAAATATGTTATTCGGGTGAAAGCTACGGCCCCTGGGAGAATATCGTACAACAGCTGGAAGTCATGGACATCCTGCGCACCGCCTTTGATTAGACCTTTTGAAAGGTTGAAGTTTGAGTGCTGCTTTGGCCCTACATTTGTTTTGAGAGCGCTCGAGAGCTGGGCGTCGTCAAGAACCAGACAGTCCACCATCTCTCTTGTTTCATTGGAGCCTTTATTATCCAAGGTCAGTAAAGCGCATGTGCGTCTCAAAAATGCCATCTTCAAGTAGAGCAGGACTAGGAGCAGATAAACCGACCTGGGGCAAGGCGACGGCGCCGGATCGAGTACACAGAGCTTACCCTGGCCAGGTCTCGCTCCAGGTCAGAACACGCTCGGAGAATGTCCATTTTGTCATCGCTGCCACGTGCATTAGCCCCTACGACCATGGATCTATCAAGTCAAGTCGTAAGGAGAGCTTCATCTGACAGGATGGGATTGTAGGCTTCTGCAGCCAAAGTCCAGCTGGCGTTGCTATCTGGAGCGAGAGTGTTCGCATTAGCAGGAGACGTGTCGGCCATCGTACTCGTGTGACGATGTCGTGAAAGATCCTTCTGCCAAGAGCGAATAGAACCTCTCGATAACAAATGAATGGAAAGTCAAGTCCGAGTTGAAGTAACCGACTTGAAGTCGTGGGCAGCGTAAACAGTTGCACAGTAATTCCAGTTGAGTGAAAGTCCAGCAGTTTAGCGAACCACAGGCGAACCACGAGTGAACTGCTACGAGGCTATCAAATCAACCTACCAAAAGCTATCCATGCAAATGCATGGTTGTGGCAGTGTTGCCAGTCTGCGCCACCACAAATGACATGTCCTGCAGCCTGCTTGTTCGTTAGGTAGTGCTGAGCTCCCCCTTGAAGACAGCCAAAACTGAATATATATGAATATTTGGGTAGGTAGCGGATGACCTTATATCACACTTTCAAAGCATGCGAAAAAAATTCTTGACTTCGTTTCCCAAGGACTGGGTCATCAAATCCGGCGACAAAGAGGTTGGCCCCAACCACTTAGACAAGCCGAGTAGCTCACGTCTCCTGGTCCCGTCGCTGCCGGCATCCTGGAAGAAGCCTCCTTCATTCGACACGGCGTCAACAGTAACCTCCCAATGGAGCGATGTCTCACGATTTATCGACAACAGCCCAAGGACCCTCTATCAGAATGATGACACCGCATCCCAGCGTTCATTTAGGACCCAAGCAACGACTGGCTCATCGCAGCGCAGCTACCTCCCGGGCTATAAACCCGAGTGGACTCTCGCTACATCACCGCAGAGTCAGCCAGGTGGTCCCGTGGGTGTCACAAACGGGGTTTCGAAACAGGATGGCAACGATATTGTCTCGGTCCATGCGGCTCGGTCAACCGCTGGTACCGCTGGGACAGTAGCAGGCGAGCTGCCTGTGGACTTTAATGCGAACGCCGTGGGCTATCCTGACGGGTCCTCCTCCTCGGCGTTTGATCCGCGAGTAGTTAACCTAGCAGGTTATTACAGCGACGCCGTGCTGGTGGCCGGCAACATTGCTCGCTACGGCGGCGTCGCAGACGGATCTTCTTCAGCGCAAGCATCGGCCTCTGCGGATCCTCGTTCATTAGCTGGCGATATCTCCGGCTACCACGCTCTCGTCAGCCCAAACGGGGGTAGCTCGTCAGATGCTGATCCTTTCCAGATGTCAGCGGGCTGGATCCCGAGAGAGCCCCGTATATATAATTTTGTACAAGACGGCAGTAGTAGCTCAGCGCCTGGAGACGCATATGCCGTAGGCCATGTTCGAAATATTCTGGCCGGCCAGCTTCCGCCCGAAGTCATCCCCGATTGTGAGGGTAGCAGAGACAGCGCCAAAGTAACATCAGATGGAATGACTTAGAATGCTTGGTTTTTGCATGCTGAAAAGAACTAGAAAGAAAAGAAGACACCGTCAGCATGAGAAAACATAACTAGATCATTGGTATTTTCACTGCCATATTATTATTTATCTTCTGTGCCTCTTCGACACAAAGCAAACATAGTTATCATTGATGCTTTCAAATTTCGGTTGAGCACATTAGTTTGTCTCGAACCTGTCACAGGGAAAATCGAGACAAGCCATAAAGTTGTAAGGGTGTGGTTGTATTGATGTTGTTGCGCTGGAGAGGGAAAGGGAAAGACGGCCTAAGCTACCTATATAGTACTAAGATAGTGAGATGTGCTAGCTACTTACAGTGCACGGACCATCGGTCCGTTACCAGGTGGCAACCGTGACAAAAGTTGATCGTCCCTCTGCAGATACCTACTTAAGTAGTGCGCTGGCCATCATTGCGAGCATTCAACAACTTGCAATATCACGGCTGCCATACTGGTTTCTTGAATCCGTGTTTTCTATTCTTAACTTTCGAACCCAATGAAAAGGATAGTTCCTATGAAAACGTGGAGATTATCTGACACGCGTGTGTCTCGGTGATATCCTGCGGCGCCAGGAACACCAAACCCATCTGTTCCTTGCAGAGAATACTATTGAACAAGTCCCAAGCGCCACTGCAGAACACATTTTGCGTCGCAGTATGATTAAGAGCATGGAGGAAGGTAGCCGTCGCCGGGCCGACCCATGGCAAGTCGGCGTTGTAAAGAAACTCGGCGTCGTCGATGGCATCGAATAGCTCACAGGTGGACTCAAGAAGCGTGTTACTGCGTAATTTCGCATAAGGGATTGTCGTCTTCGGAGATTTACGAAGCGTTGACTCATTCACCCAGTCAAAGTTCCACAGCAAAGGGTCTATCTGGCTCAAGAAGCTGTTCTTGGTCGGCGTGGCGTTGAGCGGATTGATCGTTTTGGTGTCCGAATCGGAGGTTATAAGCTCTTCCGTCAGAATGTTGAGGATTTTTCTGAAGATGGCGAGTTCTCTTGCCGCTTGTGAAATCCCGGCCGCTCTGGCAATTTCCAGGAGCACCATGAAGCCGTGCAAGGGATATTGCATGAGGAAAGGGCTGATACTATCGGTGCTGAAGAATCCTGGAACCGCCTCGTTAATTGTCAAAGACTGACTAGGGTTGGATGGCTGTGTGAAAGCCATCGAAGACTGGATGGGCACGTCTGTAGATGCCATCAAGTCTTCGAAAGTCCAACGAAACGCGTCACGGAATAGTGTGTTGTCTTTCGATTCTTCCAAGTGTGCTACGGCATTGTACAACGCCGACATGAAGACTTGGGCAAGGTCTATATCTGCAAAGCGGCTGATGAACTGCTGTTGCAATATCTTGCGATATGACTCCTTGTTTTCGGCGTAACGGACCATTGGCAAGGCGGCCACGATGCGACTAGACTCGCCCGGTGCTCTCTTAGAGGCGACGGCGCTGACTGAGCATGATTCGCAGCACACGGTCGACGACACGACGTCTGTCTCGACGAAGAAGCCCATCGCTAGAGGAAATGCGAGGGGGGAGAAGCTCCCTGGCGCAGGAAAGTCCGGAGTTGCCTTTTGCCCTGCCCCCGTCGTACTGCGGAGCAGCCAGGCTAGCGTACGGTCTTTCCCCTCGCATATCGGGCATTTTCCCATGAAACTCCCTTTCGCACAGCGAAAACCGGGGGTGTAGAGTAGCGTGAGGAGTTTCGGGTCCTGTACTTGGTGAATCCACGACTTCCAAGTCTCGGCGACAGGGGCGTAGTATTGTGGCACGATCGCCGGTGCTAGGTTCCCGCGGGGCGCAACTCGCTGCGGGGCAGATTGTGTTGATCCTACGTCGAGATGGTTATTTCTGGAAGGCAAGTCATATTCCTCTTCATCATCATCGAGAGCCGAGTAACTGGCGGTGTGGCTAAGGCTGCTGGCCTCGTCGATACAGCTAGCTCCCAACCTGGCTGATGCCATCATGATGGACGCTTCTCGTTGAGCGCTTTCTGCGGCATCATGTTGCGAGCGCAGGAGAAAGGTGCGCATATTTCTGGCATGAGCTTCGCGAAGACTCTGGCGTAGACCGAGCAGTTGATGTTGATCTTCCCCTGTGCGGCTGGACTCGAGAAGCTCCACAAATATCGAAGCGGCTCGCCCTTCGATGTCCTCACGCTGTTGATAGAGGGGGTCATCAACGGCGATCGCCTGTCTGCGAATGAAGTCCTCAAAGATATCGTGTTGGTTCCTGGACTGTAGGGTCATGATGACCGAGCTCATATTGTCGTCGTTGGCGAAAATTTGTCCAACGGCCTCCGGGGGGAGCTTGTTGTGGAGGAGATCATCGAGGTTGATGACGAGAGAGTTCTGCAGTGCAATTTGTCCACTTCCTAGGCGTTGTGGAGCAGGGATTACCACTGTCGCGAGATCATCTATCGACAAAGGCGGCAGATCCTTCCAAGTGGTAGAGTTATTGAGTACTGGGTTCTCGGTGTCTTTGAGCAACGACTGAAAAGCGCCTTTGGCTTGGAAGATGAACAGTCTGTTTGTATCAACGTCGCAAAACAGGAACAAGCAGTTCGGAGCAAGGGCGTAAAGTGAGACGCCCACTGAGATGTTACAAGACGCCGGATTTCTAACGTGTCGCCGATCTCCAACGATGACTGAAATGCATGATGTCCCATGCAGTCCGGTTTGTGGAACTCTCTTGGCGAACTCGATACGCTCGTTGTCTGGTACCTGGCCGTCGGTAAGAAGGAACCAAAGCGAAGATCTCGACAACACAGACATGTATTTATCATTGTCTAGAATTGCCACCGGCCGAGTACTGCCTTCCGACCTCAGCCTGTGGACGTTGTTTAGCCCGATACAGCCGTATGTCCGCCCACTCCAAGGCAGGATGAGCGACGATATCTGTGACTTCGGCGAAAGACATTTCGTGATTCGTGAGATGAGATTTTTCTCTGCAGCTAACGGGGCCCCGATAGTGCTGCCCGATACATCGACTGCGATTGAGATAGATGCCTTTCGGATGGTGTGTTTTCCTTCTGGGTGTGGCAACGACATTGTGGTGCGGCTGCTTTTTCCTGTCTTTGAAGATGGGATGAAGCGGCTTGCAAATGCAGTTCCAACAGAACCATACTTTTTCTTGGGTCATATATTGCCTGTCTCGTCGTTTCCCTTAACCTAGTTATTTTAGCCCAAGAGGCATCGGTTGCCTCCGCATCCTGACTTAGTCTGCCTCCCGAGTTGCCTTGCGGGTGCTTCGCAGCCTGACAAGAAGCCTTTTCGAGTACAGCCACTCAAGATGCCACCCGCTCAGCCCAGAAGGCGTTACAATGCATGACCTCGGGGATGCGTCCAGTGAAATCTCTGAAATCTCAGCCACATGCACCCAGAATGCGAACAACACGGAACTAATATTGCGCTCTGTGAAATAAGCACGTCAACGATGAAACTTTGGGAGAGCTTAGCCTGGGTGAGGGTTGATGACTTTGCTGGCTAATTGGATTGTTGCCGCTTAACACATTATAATGCATTATTTATATAATAAAAAAAACTCCTTTTTTTGTCTTATAAAGATCACTTTACCTAATAATATATACTATGTTATATATTCTCAAGTCACCCCGGTATATAAAAGCAATATACGTCTTATAAGGGTTTTATTCTTAAAATAAAGATAACTTCAAGTATTATGGCCTACATGATCAAGGGATATAATGTGACATATACCTACGCTTTAAGGGACAAAAAAGTTATTTCCAACAAGGCAACGCAGGTATTTGTAGTTCTAGTATCTCACGCAACCACATCATTGATGACGTACCTAAGTCCATACTATGTGCCTTGTAGCACAGCGTCTATCAATGTCTAAAGCTATTTCATAGATCTACCTAATATCGTAGCGAGAATCAGATATCTGTTTTCGTCTCACATAACACCCGTTTCCTTATGTTACAGGAAACACGCATTAGACTGGAAAATTCAAGTCGTGCTTGGAGCCACTGACTCCAAATGTTCAACAAGTCGTTTTCTTTCTCTCCGACGACAACTTTTCCAACTTCATCTCGCACCTACATCATTGGACAATAAATCATTTTAATAAGAAACTACAATTGCCTGTGTCATACAGTTATTATAAGACACAAGTTGGTGATATGCACTTATACCTCGCGATATATTTCCTTTCTTTTGAAACATATTATCGCGCGAGAGATGGCGAGGGAAAATGGCTTCTTTTTCTAACAGGAAAAGTTGTGTATGTGCCGCTACGGGGAGCTAAATACAGTAGCCCCAGAGGGAAAATGGTAATCCAGGGAGCTCATATGTACGAGACTCCCTCCTTATGCAGTCAGCGGCACCCCCCCATCCTGGGCACCCCACACGCAACACATGGCCCAGATCAGAAACTGACGTCTTTAGAACCATGGTATGTAACGAGGGCTGCATTTATTGGATGGAGTCAAGGTGAGTGACGACAGCACTGTAGACTATTACAACTAGAAGCCAATAACAAGTTATCAGTGCGACAATTAAAGACATCATATTACAAACCGATGTGACGCACTATATTTATTACCGTCCAATTTTCACCTTGTCCTATCTTGAGGAATCATTGGCATCGCTGATGATCGACATTCTAGACTAACTAATACACTGTTTCGAGACACCCCTCAGTGATATATTCATTACGATGGCCGATTATGCTTGATTAGGAGTGGTAGTGATGAGTGGGAGAAGGAAACAATCGTAAAGGGGGTAGGTAATCTTGCCAACAACCTTGACTGTAGCCACATTATAGCGATGAAATGTATTTAAAGCAAATGCCAGACTTCTATGCTAGAGCCCTCATTCACCATTATGACTTTAATACTGCTATAAGAACTACGAGGCGCAGGGCGATCGATGAAGACCATAGTTGTAAAATTTGGCGCTATCCCAAGTGAAACGCCACGATATATTTTGATCACTTAATAGCATCCAATATGCCGCCAGCTTGGGAGTATATACAGCAAAAAAGTGATTGGCCATCGTATTTCTAATATGAATGTACATATACTTGGATGTGAATATATCCTTAGCGATGAATGTGATTATACTTACGTACTATGTATTACCTTGCCACGGTTTATCACATCTCACGGCAGAAAGGACATTGTAGTTGTACGCACTCCCGTTCTAGGCTTTTTTTATTTTATATATACTGGCTCTCACCTAAGGGGCCAGGCCTAGAAAAGATGCATTCGACTCCGCATTACAAATTTTGACTCCCAAGTGCTTTGAAACCACAAACCCTAAACGTCAAAATGTCGCTCACTATGACTATGTTGGTTCTGTCTCCAGTGGCAGCCGTAATTTCTATATTATGGCGATTACTCTATAATATATACTTCCATCCCCTAGCGAAGTTTCCAGGACCATGGTACGCCAGTGCTACGTCGCTGAGCCTGGCACTCATCTCCATCCGAAAGACCGAGCTAGAATGGCTTATGGGTTTAGTCGAGAAATACGGGAGTGAGTGGCCTCTTTAATCTTTCACACGCCTTTGATATTATGACCTACGATGATGCTAATGACGTGGCTAGCCGAGTCCCCAATACGAATAACTCCCGATTTGCTGCTGTTTCCTAATCCGAAATACTTGAGAGATATCTACCGGGATCCAGAGCTCAACACAAAATCGGACTCATACTCGTCAGGAGCACTTGGACCGCCTAACCTGTTTACCATAACAGATCCGGAAAGGCATAGGAAGCTCAGAAAAGCCCTCGTGGGCTCACACGTACAGTGAACACCAGTGCTGGATCATAGCCACTTAGATACCTGACATCGTACAGTGGACAATCGGGGCGCTCAAGAAAACCTGGGAGCCTCATCTAGATGAACTCATCGAACTCTTCATTGAAAAAATGACAGACCACTCGCAAGCGGGCGAGGAGGTCGAAATATGCCAAAAGCTAGCGCAAGTACTACAAGCAGGTAGATCCAATGTTGGCTATACTGATTGTCTGATCTCCTTAGTGAATTCGCCGCCGATTTCCTCACGATCATAGCGTTCGGCGAGTCTTGGGGCTTTGTTCGCAACGGCCGCGACGAACGGGCTTTCCTCCAGTCATGGCGCGAAGGCCTTCCCTATTTTGGATTCGCCGGCCGATGGAGGACCTTCAGGCACTACATCCTCAAGAGCCCCATCCTCTCCCCCTATTTCCTCCCAAGCGCCAGCGATAAGCGCGGCATAGGCTTCCTGGTCTCCCACGCCGCCCAGCAGATATCCATACGCGAGAACAAGATCGCAGAGTCGAACGGGGAGTGGAAGATGGACAACCCGGACTTTCTACAGCAGTCAGTTATCGCCTCATGTCCCCCTCCCCCGAGTATGGCTAATAAATTAACAATCGTTGTCTCACAGCTGTCTCGATGCCCGATTCCCCGACGGCTCGCCCCTGACCTACGCCGACAAGCACGCACACATAACCTTCCTCTTCCAAGCCGGCGCCGACACCACCGGGACCGCGCTGGGGTGCACGGTGCGGTACCTGCTCACGCACCCGTCCGCGCTGCAGCGGGCCCGCCGCGAGATCCACGAGGCCGACGCGGCGGGCCAGCTCAGCCGGCCCGTCGTCAGCTACGACGAGTCGCGCCGCCACCTGCCGTACCTGGCGGCCTGCGTGCGCGAGGCCCTGCGGCTCTCGCCGCCGGCGGCGAACCAGTTCTCGCGCGTCGTGCCCGCGGGCGGGCGGCGCATCGGCGGCGGCGGCGCGTTCGTCCCCGGCGGCGCCAACGTCGTCGCGAACCAGTACGTCGTGGGCCGGGACCCGGCGCTCTGGGCGCCCGACCCGCACGCGTTCCGGCCCGAGCGCTGGCTCAACGATGACGGTAACGACGCCGCGGCGCGCGAGGCCAGGCTCGAGGCCGTCGGCTTCGCGTTCGGCATGGGCGCGCGCGCGTGCGGCGGCAGGGACATCGCCGGCCTCGAGCTGGCCAAGCTGCTGCCCGAGGTGCTCCGCAACTTCGACGTGGAGCTGCGGGACCCCGGGCGGTTCGTGTGCGCCGGCGGGGTGGCGTACAACGAGGGCTTGCGCGTGGTGCTTGCTCGGCGGGGGAGCGGGGTTAAGAGCGCAGATTAAAGTATGGGTTGGGGGGAAGGGGGGAAGGGGGGAGGTTTGGTTCTTTTTACTAGGTAGGTATCACTCTTGCTTGCTTATTACTATGGAGATAGGTATATGCAGATAGGTACGCAAATCATCGAAAGTTATTGTCCGCCCGACGAGCGGTGTAAGTTTGCAGCCTGTTTTCTTCTCTCCTTCCCTTCGCCGCACTGCCCTCGGCTATCAACACCTGCCCTGCGCAGAGATGACCTCGGACACCCCGGGGGTGATGTCGATGCCCTCCGCCTCGACGCGCACGTAAGCGGCGCGCCCGGTGATAGCAGCCACGGTCTCGAACCCGGTCTTCTTGACCTCCGCCGCGAGAGCTAGCTCGGTCTGGTTGCTGGCGCCGGCGAAGACCTTCCACAGCCTGTGCTCGGTGGCGCCGTTCCAGCTCATGTACACCAGGGTGCTGTTGCTGGCCTGGTCCGCGCAGGCGAAGGCGTCGGGCCTGGTGTTCGGCCGCCCGACCCACGGGAGCCGGTAGATGCGGTAGGAGAAGACGCTGCCGTCCGCCGGCCCGAACTTCGCGGTCATCGCGGTGGCTCCGTCTGCGGTGTACTCTCTCGCCGTCGGCACGGAGCCGTACCCCATGACGACGTGGCCGTTGTCGAGCAGCTGCGTGTTGCCCTGAGAGACGGAATAGGTGGGGTCCTGGGGGTCGATGTATTCCTTGTCGAGCGTGGCCGTCATGGCCTCCGTGTCGATTGTTAGGAAGATGCCTGAGGTTTGCTCGATGCCGGAAACGACATCCGAGTTGGAGTTGTCGAAGAGGCTGATCTGGACCTTGTTGCCAACCTCCTTTCGGATTCGAGCGTCGTGCTGGTAAGAGAATGACAGCTTAGGGTCCAGCGTAAAATCCCCTCCATCCTTGCCCTATATACCATTAGGTTAGCTAAATCGGTCATTTCGATCCATAGTTGCGATCGAGGAACGATCGGGAATGCGGGAATTACCTGTAGAGTCCACTCCACCGACCCATTCGTCGCAATCTTGAATATGGACGAGAAATACCGCGAAGAAACAAGGTACGACCCGTCCGCAAACTTGTCAACGGAGTTGATGTGGAAGTATCCGTAGGGAATGCTTTGGTTCTGGCCGTAATCCGCAACAGGGTAGAACTCCAAGACGTTTTCAATAGGAATCTGATCCTTGTGGGCCAAAGCACTCCACCGGAATAGGATCTCGTTCGTCTTGATGTCCATCTCGTAAAACAAGCTGTCAGTCACCCAGCCGTCCTCAGGACCACCCACAGAGCTCAAATCGTATCTGGTAGTGTTGTACAGGGTGACCAGAATGGTGCCCTCGGGCGTGATGCTGGCTTCGTGGAGATCAATATACGACCAGAGCTGATCAGGGTCCAGCTCGGAAGTAGTCACGAGATTTTCTTGCGCCGCAGTGATCGACAGATTGTAGATGCTCGTGTAAGAGTCGTCGAGGATCTGAATGATGCCATGTCCCCAGCCCCAAGGCTCGGATAGCGTGACGCCGTTGAAAAATGTCAGGACCGGCTTTCCCTCAAATGTCTGGACTCGGAAGGCGGTCAGGTCACCATAATATCCTTGCCAGATCAGCTCGTTCTCATCCGACATGATGAACACGCTGTACTGGTGCGCCCCGTCGCCATCTTGGTCGAAGAAGAGATATCCAGGTGAGGCCTCGCTGGTCTTGTTAATCTGGAGAGAGGGGGGTTGAGCAGTGCTGGACTTGTATGTTTGCCATGGCCAGCTGCTGTTCGCGGCAGAAGCAACGCTCCCTTCAAGCAAGCTAGCCAGGAGGGGTATTAGGTGTACTTGGGACCGCATTTTGGACGAGACACTCTCCTGAAAAGAAAAAAATCTCGGGAATGGGGCGAGGAATGCAGCTATACGTTCGTCCAAATTCAGTCTATAATATGACTATATATACATAAGCCTACATGAGCCCGATTTCGAGGTAGTTTCCGATCTCGGTAGACTCTGCGGGTCGACGACAATATACTACTAGTTAATACATATGACCGTCCGTGGCATCATCCATGCTCCCTGATCGTCTCCGAGCGAAATTGCTGCGAGAGCCCGAAGGAAGAAACCTCCAAGCAGGTACCTAGTAAACACATTATCCAGTGAGGCAAATACCTACGGAGAGCTGAAGTGAAATAAAATTTTCAGCCATGGCCCCCCTGGGACGGGATCAGCATCGTCGTGGAGTTTAGATGAATCTAATCAGCAGATCTGATAAGATTGACGATGATCTGTGACCAATAGTTGTCCAGGGGCCGGACCCAAGATGCGAGGATTCCCTGCCGTGGGGACCGGCTCCGCCCAATTATTCGACTTGGCTTTTCGGCTCGTGATCCACCCCTTGAGCTAATGTCGTCGACACCTGCTGAATCTTTCCAAAGTTCCGGTACCTGTATGGCATGTAGTGTAGTGTTCTATGTGGTATCCCGGTTGTCGGCCTACTGGTCTCCTTACAGGTTGACGAGGAGCCGGCAATGGCGCAGGATTAAACAGCAATGCAGCAGCTGGTTCCATTTTAAAATATATAGATGTGTATTGTATATAAGCCTTTCTTTACTCACGTAGGAATCAAAAAGAGGACCTTATGAGGCTCACACACCTTGAAAACCCCCCACGCATTGTTACTACACATCAAGGTAGGGCAGTAGGTCATACATAAACCTAAGAAGAGAAGCTGAAAATTTACGTATTCACTTGCAAAATATTTCACTTAAGTTGCCGGCGAGTATCCGTGACCCATGCCCAGCAGGACCAAGCTAGGTTAAATCCATCTCGAGATGTCCACATAAGCAGCAGGCATTTCTTTTCGGCCATAGCTAAGACCAGACGCTGGACACGAGTTCTTTTCCTTCGCTGTATGTAACCTTCTTGTCCCACATAGTTTGCGTGTGAAATCATATGTCTTTCTTCCCACCGCTAGTTCCCATTCTCGATAGTCTATTTTGCCTTCTCCTAACCTACCTGGTCTTCTCCTACGTTGTCCCAAAGGGTTGGAGGATATTATGGATTTCATGTTTCTCACGTGGTAAATAATTCATGTTTTGTTGAGGGCAATGTGGGATACGTAATAATGCCTTGGAAGTATCAAAGCAACACCGGAATTACATTTGCGACATGTTTTTAAAACGCACCTGTGTGTTGTGCTTCTAGAATTAGCAGCTGGATTGAAGCAGATCAGTGATTTTTAAACCTAGCAACTAGATATTAACATTATTTGTATTACCCTAATGGTTTATAGGGTTGCAGAAAGGACTATACTGTTTTTGTTTTAGGAGTCTTTCCATAGGTACCGTTCAGCTTATACAGATTTTACGACTCCTTGCTGCTTTCTAAGAGAATATAAATGAGATGTTCTACCCTACCATAAATATCCAAGCTCACCAATGCAGAGTGTTTTTGTTGAATTTCCTCCAGAGCCCAAATTAACAGAATAATATCATCACCACTGACCTTATACAAGTTCTTTAGTAATCCAACAATTGTCCCATGTAAATTTACCTAGTTAACGTGACTTTTACACCTCTCAGGAGAAGATGCCCCCCAACCAAAACACCACCCCCGTCCCATAAACGCCGCCCATCCATCATATATAAACCTAACCTAGGTAGATACACTCATCCATCCATTCACAATTCCCGTCCCTTCCCTTCCCCTCCTCACGACTCGCCCAAACTCCCCGCAGCCTCCCGTCCCGCGATCCTCCCGAACACCGCACACTCCAGCAGCGACGACCCGCCCAGTCGGTTCGCCCCGTGCACGCCCCCCGTGATCTCGCCCGCGGCCCACAGCCCCGGCACCGGCCTCAGCGCTTCCCCGTCGCCGTCCCGCTTCCGCGCCAGGACCCTCGCGCGCACGTCGAACGCCGCGCCCCCCATGGTGAAGTGCACGACGGGCGTCACGCGGCCGACGCACACCTCCTGGTCGCGGTTCGCCTCGCCGGGCGGCAAGCGCCAGCGGCCGAAGCTCTTCCGGCCGAAGGCCCTGTCCTCGCCGTCCGCGACGGCGGCCGCGTAGGCGTCGACGGCGGCAACGACCGCGGGCGGCAGGTCGCGGACCTTGACCTTGCGCATGAGGCCCTTCCACAGGTAGAAGCTGAGGTGGGAGGCGGCGGCCTCGCAAGCCCCAGGATCCAGCAGCAGGGAGACGTCCCACTGTCTCGTATCGCCGCGGCCGTCCTCCGCGGGGGGCAGGCCCATGATGGCGGCGCTGACGACGTCGCGGGTCTGCAGCTCGTCGACGAAGCGCGCGCCGGTAGCGGCGTGGAGCAGGATGCCGCCCTCGCCGCGCAGCGCCTCGGCCGCCAGGATCTTGTACGCGGCGCCGGCCGCCGCCGGGTCCACGAACCCCGTCGGGTGCACCTGCACGCTCTGCATGTCGACCAGCGCGACGCCCAGCGCGTCGTTGGCCAGAAGCCCGTGCGGCGCCGGCCGCGCCTCGTTGGTGGACGGCATGCCGGCGAGGTCGGGGCGGTGGCGCGCCAGCAGCCCGTGCGCGTCGCCGGCGAAGCCGCCGGCCGCGAAGACGACGGGGCCCGAGAGCTCGTGCGTCGTCGTCTTCTGCTGGTGTTGTTCTTCTCCTCCTCCTTCGCCCTCGGTGGTGGTGATGGTGTAGCGCACGCCGGTGACGGCGCCGTCGGGGGTGGACAGCAGGGCGTCGACGTTCGCGGACGTGGTGAGCTCGTAGTCCGGGTTCTCGTTCAGCTTCTTCAGCAGGGTGGAGACGATGGCGGCGCCGGGGGGCGGGCCCGAGGCGCCGCGGTGGGTGCGCGCGACCGAGTGGCCGCCGAGCATGGCCACGACGCTGAGGTCCAGGCCGATCTCGTCGACGAGCCAGTCGACGGCGGCGGCGGACCGGGCGGTCAGCGTCTCGATGAGGGCGGTGCGGTCCACGCCCGCGGGGCCCGCCTGCAGCCGCTCGCCGGCGGACCGCACCGTATCGTCGTAGAAGCTCTCGTCCTTGGCGATGCCGGCGCTGCGCTGGAAGCGCGTGCCGGCGCCGTTGATGCCCGAGGAGGCCTTGATGCTGTTGCCTCCGGGCTTGGCGGCGCGCTCGAGCATGTGCACCCTGGCGCCCGCCTTAAGGGCCTCGTAGGCGGCGGATAGGCCGGCAAAGCCGGAGCCCACGACGATGACGGGCTTCTTCTTTGCCGCTGACATTATGAATGGCGAGGAAGCTGTGGTGGTGCTGAATAGAGACGATGCGGTTTTACCTAGTGTGCCGAAGCTCAAGGCGATGGTGGAGGCGATGCTGCGATGATAGGAGACCATACACAGAACAGCGATGACCAGACCGATGATAAAATATATGCGCAATGTCCCCCGCGGGTATAGTCTAGGCATATCAAGATTCTCCAAGCAACGAAAAAAGAAGATTCTAGGTAGTTAGTTACATTGGCTCCATGCCTGTTTTGTAGGTAGTCCTGAGATCTTGATGACGCGCAGTTCTGCTGCCTCTATATCGGAACCGATCGTACGATCCAATTGAATCATACGATGAGCGTCAGCGATGTAAGTGAAGCCTGATAGTCAGCTGTTTGACGGTGAAAGGAAAATAGTTTCTCGGAGACAATTGAAAGTTCCACCAGCTTCGGTCGTGTCAATCATTAGCGGCTTGGGATTTAAAAGGGGTTAGGGGGGTTCTTCTATTAGTAACTTATATCCATCTCCCGAGTCGTCGGAGCACTTTCATTTGCTCTTTTCGGGAATGTCAGCAGCATCGGCATTGGCTAGAACATGCGGAGTCCGACGTGCTCAATACATAGGAGCCTTAATGCAATTATCTGTACCTTGTTGCGTACTAACATAAGGTAAGTTACATCGTATATTCTTTTTTCTTTTTTTATAGGTAATGGTTTTCCGAATTTCATCAACACACGAAATGTCACGGTGTAGGTCGAGCTACGTCAAATTTCCATTCCCAACACCCATTCACACGCGCCATATGTTAGGAATATGAACTATATTGGTAGTTCCGTGGGTTAGAATATAGCACAGGTGTAGCCTAAAGCAATTTTCAACATGAGCAATATCCCAAACGCCTTACCTAACTTTTCCGTTCCCAATCCAACAACATCTACGTATCTTGTTTAGAAGGTTGTCTGGAGTTTCGGGTAGTCTTTTGCGTGCGCATGTAGATCGGCAAAGATAGACGCTGAATCATCTCCCTTCAATCCCTCCATTCTATGCGTATCCTCGTCTTCGAGCTTCTCCATCTCTTCTCGTGGCTCCTCCTTATCATTCTCTTGATCCTCTTTCTGGGGCTCGGTTGCCTTCGCAATACCACTTGTCTCACCAATTAACAGGAATTGTGTGTTAACATAGTCCAGGTGTTTCGGTTGAGTTGGCATCCATCGTAGGTCACGAAACTCGTCTTGGACCCTGGAGATCCACTTGTCAGTAACTACGTTTCAAACATGGCTGTAGTCGATATCAAGATATATCGCCAAGGATTTCTTACTCTTTCGGATATTCTGGACCAGATGGCAGCGCCATGCCCTTAGGTGCCTCGTATTTGGGGTTGCGGGTGGAGATAATGAAGCTCCCCTTCTCTCGCAGGCCAAGTTCAAGCTGTACCTCCCCCAGCTCAGACGGCACAGTAATCATGTAAGCAAGGTGGGATTCGCGACCGGTAGTGGTGATAGCATATATGCCTTCGGCGGCGGGTGTAGCGGCAGGTGAGTGGCGAACACCTGCAGTCTTGGTGGTATAATCCGAGGATGCCAGAAACTCGTCTTTCAGGGCCTTGAAGGATGCATTTGATTTCTCCACAAATGCGATCCATCGGTCTCTGCCACTGAGGGGAAATACCTTCTTCGGGACGGCAACTAGGCGGCTATTGCCAGCATCGTTTATCGTGCCTTCGCCCAGCTTGGCTTCCTTATCGAGGGGGCGCAATATGAAATAGCTGCGAGCGATCTCGTCAACACCACTAGGCTCATCGATACCGACGCGTCCACGGAAGAAGAAGTATATGAGACCCTTCTCGAGGATGTTGGATGGGACCGTGTCCCCACGGGCTGCCGGTTTCTCGCTTTTTCCGGGCCGATCCTTCGTATCTACATTCTCATGACCAGCTTCAGTGCGATTGTCGTCACTGCCGTCCTCCTCGGTACGACTACAGACAAGTTAGGTGTCTATTACTTCTTCAAGTCAAGTGTACGCCATACCTCGCGGCTGTCTCCTCAAGAGTCTTTTGATCCTTGTCGCCGCCGTCCTTTCTTGAGCGTTTGGACGAAGGGGAAGTCTTGTCTTTGATAT
Organism: Biscogniauxia mediterranea; assembly: GCA_018398605.1. NCBI lineage: Eukaryota > Fungi > Ascomycota > Sordariomycetes > Xylariales > Xylariaceae > Biscogniauxia > Biscogniauxia mediterranea. The sequence goes on from JAGXTR010000004.1 coordinate 486,754, forward strand.
GGTGCTTGGATCCAGCGCTTTCACCAGCATTTTGGGCGGTGGTGGTGGCACCCTTGTCGGCAGACCTAGTCGTGGGCATGGTGTTGAGGTGTTGAGGTGTTGAGGTGGTAATAGTAGTAGTAGTAGGAAATGATTCAATCCAATTACCAGATGTGCCCATCTGAATTAAAGGGAAGAGAAGGTGAAGGGTGGTGGATTGGCATCGGTGACATAAAAGATACATCATGATGAAATGTTTGTCTGTAGCAACAACTTAAGAAGGTTTCAACTGTGCACACCAAAGGGCATTTACCTGACCTGGCAGGTAGGTAGTAGGTACTAGTAGGTAGTACCTACCTGGCAGGTCGGTATCCGAATCAGTCTGATGTCATGGATCGGGGAGTTTAAGCTTTTAAGCTTCAAGTGCTGTTTTAGCGTCAGGAACACCCCGAAACTTGGGGAAGCTTGGGCCACTCAGAGCTGTATAGTACATACTAAGTACATATGTACATAAAGCAGGTAGGTACCTAGGTACCTAATCCATAATTTATTTCATTTCTTCCACTGGTTGGGAAACCCTTCATGGCCTTCACCTTCAACAACAACAACAATAACCATCTTTTCCATCTCTTCCCACCGAACCGCGGGTTTTCAACAATATATACTGCACTTGCACTTTGTTTCATACTAGAATACAACACTATTATTAATAGGAAAGATTCGCTGAATGCATGAGCACGTAGTTGAAGATCGACATGTGAGATGGTCATTTCCTATTCAGCTCACCTCTCTCCAATCCCATTGGTGCGATATTCCTCCTCCAGCTACACTACAGCCTCCCCCTTGCAAATCAGAAACTTGTGGAGAGTAATGTGCGTAATCGCCGCAGGTAGATTCGATATCCGGGCCCGGAATACCCTACAGGTTAGGGCAAACGCCCGTCTTTCCCTACTGTGACTATACCACAGCACCACGGCCAGGCTGGTTAGCTGCTGTTTCGCATAGACGCGACCGCGCGACTTTTCTTCCAGCGCCGGTGGGACCCCGAACACCACTGACCCGCCGGCACATTTCCCAGCGTTGCGTGGCCTGGTGGGTCTTGCGGCTCCTGCTACTCCTGCTGACTAGATAGCTACGTAGTGTAGGTAGGTAGCCCTACGCTCGTCTCCGGCTGACTAGGGACCATGGCGGGAGCTTCGTGGTGGAAGGGCCGAGGGCGGCACAATGATACCCTATATATAAGGCCGGGTGCTGCTGTGCCTCTCTTCTAGCATATCCTTTGCGAGTCACACACTTCGACGTTCTTTCGGGTAGCTAGTTCAACCCCCCTTTCCCTTTCACTCGTTCTTGTCACGCCTATATACCTTTTGGCCTTTGTCCATTGCATTCGTTTCTACTATCGCCCTTGACGAGCATAAATTCAAACCCTTCCACAATGCGAACCACCTTCCTTTTTCTCGTCGGTGTGGCCACGGCCGCTCCTAGCCACTTCGGCCGACGAGATGTTTCTGTGTCCGGCTCAGCCGAAGGATTTGCCTCGAGCGTCACCGGTGGCGGTAGCGCCACGGCCGTCTACCCGACAACAACCGACGAACTTGTGTCTTACCTAGGTGATGATGAGGCCCGTGTCATTGTGCTAAACCAAGAGTTTGATTTCACCGGCACCGAGGGGACGACTACGTCTTCCGGGTGTGCTCCGTGGGGGACAGCGAGTGCTTGCCAGCTCGCCATTAATAAGGACGACTGGTGCACAAACTACGAGCCTGACGCCCCTACCGTGGACAGCATTACCTACGATGCTGCTGGTGTGCTAGGTATCACTGTCGCATCCGACAAGACTCTCATTGGCGAAGGCACCAGCGGTGTCATTAAGGGCAAGGGGTAAGTCTGGGTCTAGCAATGATCTGGTACCGTGATACTAACCCTTCTCACCAGTCTCCGTATGGTAAACGGCGTGCAAAACATCATCATTCAAAATATCCACGTTACCGATATCAACCCTCAGTATGTCTGGGGTGGTGATGGTATCACCATTGACGGTGCTGATCTCGTTTGGATCGACCATGTGAAGGTGAGAAATTTTATGCTCCCGTACTATACCACCTGAAAGGATAGATTGGATCTAACACCCTACAGACCTCCCTCATCGGTCGCCAGCACATTGTCCTCGGAACCGAGGCGTCCGGTCGTGTCACCATCTCCAACAATGAGATAGATGGTGAGACAAGTTGGTCCGCTACTTGCGACGGAAACCACTACTGGGGTCTGTACTTCACCGGTTCTGACGACCAAATCACCCTGAAGGGCAATTATATCCACCACACATCGGGCCGTAGCCCCAAGGTTGGCGGAAGCACCCTCTTGCATGCTGTCAACAACTACTTTGGGCCTTCGACGGGCCATAACTTCGAGGTCGGCAGCGGATCTTATATACTCGCCGAAGGCAACGTATTCGACAGCGTGCCCACCCCGGTCGAGGCTGGGGGCGAGGGCGCCTTGTTCACGGCGGATGATACGAGCGCTTGCTCGTCGGCCATCGGACGAGCCTGCGTTGCGAACTCTCTTGTTGACTCGGGTACTTTCTCGGGCACTGACACTGCCGTCCTGTCCAAGTTCAGCGGCGTCACGGTCGCCACAGCTGAAGCTGTCTCAGTAGTCGCCTCCAGTGTGCCCTCAAGCGCGGGTTTTGGCACTATTTGATAACGTAGAGGGTAAAACTAGACATTCGTGTGTATATATTTATTCTTCGCATTAAGTATATGTTTATACTGTATTATGTATATATATATGACCTAAACAAGGTATCTTGTATTTAGAGGTATACAAATAAAAATATCTAGATTGCCTACTTAATTAGGTCAAAATCTCAGGAGTATAGTTCCAACTGTGCCTCTGAGTTGCTTCCTGTTGTGAAAACTGTACATCCCTCTATAAAAAACATAGTTCTAAATACTATTTAGATCTTGCTTAATGACGTTATTCTAATGAATACCATTCAGTTAATATCCCTTTCTACTTCCTTAAATGTTAAGTTTCTATGACAGGTACACCTCCTTAAACCCATGTCTTTAATACGAGTACTATGCCGAGACCCGTTCGACAGCATGCAAAGCTCCTGGCCTGGACTGCCAAACGGAGACCATCCTACTATTAGCTAGATCCCGCACTTTATACAGTACAGTGTCAGTACAGTGTATAATCCAAGTGCTGACATTAATACACTGTATAGCGCAGGTGGCTTCGCGTCGCGTCTGTGCTTTCGGGCGATTTTATCATAGCATCTATTCCCTCCGACCAGCCTATGTTTATGTTTCCAACCCTCCTCACTTATCTCGTCATCAGTTCTCCATATACATCTCTCGTCCGAGTCATACCCTGTCAACATGTCTAGGAAGCAAGTCAAGGGCGAGTATATCGAGACCGTAAGTCAATGTGTTGCTCCGGAAACCCAATGCCTCCTCGCTTTTGACACTGACGGCACGCATCACATGGCAGGACACGGGCAACAAGGTCGCCCGCAAAGCCATATTAATTGGCACCCAGCATATCATGCTGGGAGGCAAGACCGTCATCCAGGCCGAAGCCATGATCCGAGGGGATCTCGCCCGCACCGCCCAGCCCTCGTCGGGCTCCAGTGCGGCGGCCCCGGGCAGTAACACCGCCGTGGCCATCGGCCGGTACTGCTTCCTGAGCAAGGGGTGCTGCTTGCGACCGCCGGGCCGCATATACAAAGGGTGAGAAGCCGTCTATCTCTCTCTCTCTCCCTCCCTCTCCCCTCTCCCACCCACCCACCCATCCACCCATCCAGGTCCCGGCTAACACCCGCGCGCGCGCGCGCGCGCGACAAGCTCATTCACGTACCTTCCGCTGCGTCTGGGCGACCACGTGTTCGTGGGGGAGGGGTCGGTGGTGCAGGCGGCGACGGTGGGCAGCCACGTGCACATCGGGCGGGGGGTGAGCGTCGGCGAGTTCGCCATCATCAAGGACTACGTGCGCGTGCTCGACGGCGCCGTCGTCGCCCTAACACCGTCGTCCCCAGCTTCAGCGTCGTCGCCGGCCAGCCCGCCCGCGTCGTCGGCGAGGTCCCCGAGGGCGGCCACGAGGCCTTCGAGCTCCGCGAGCTCTACAAGTCCGTCGGCAATAACCCCTGCCCCTGCCCCCCGTGCCCGTTTGAGCGGGCGGGGTGGGCGAGCGAGTGAGTGAGTGAGTGAGCGATGGGGGAAAGTTGCACACACCCCCACCCCCAACCCCCCCAGGAAATGAAATTTAAGCCGGCGTGCTCTTACTACTCGATGGTCTTTCCTGTGCGGGATGTCCTTGCTATGGGGATGCCGGATCGGTTTCTCCCCCTGAAGAGATAGAGATTGCAAATTCTTGTAGAGGAAGCTCTAATCCCGTAGCCTGTACCCGTGGAGGCCACTTGAGCAAAGTCACTGAAGCACAGCCCTTCTGACAATTGGAAAGAGGGTGGGGGGAGTGATGTGGTACGGACGGAATGGGTATGATGGGTGGACGGGGAACTGGTGAAGGGTATATGCTAAATATTACAGCGATCAAGATGGATGCTGGTAGAGTATGGACGGTTGTCAGTAGCCTGGTGAAGAACAGCTCGGAGAACATCATGCTGTTGCGGATGATATCGGTGGTACCCGGTACGGCTTTATCTCGAACATCAAAGCTAAGGGCCCAATCCCTGGCACGACGCTCCACCGGGATCTGTGAAAAACTGCATACTCAGATATCCCCCCCCCCCCCCCTTTTTTTTCCCCCTTCACCATAATAAAGAGTCTACGTAGCTAGAGTAGGTAGCATGCGGCTGTACCACGGTTATGCAATACCTCGGCTTCGATGAGCTTTATGTACGAGAAAACTATAGACCGGCCTACGGAACTTAGGAATTCAACATCATCACCTATAAGTCATACTTTCTTCATGTATTGTATTGTAATATATATCCACGTATTAATCATCGGTACACAGTATAGGACGAGTGGTATTATTAAAATAAAAGAAACCCGAAAAAGTAGAGAGAGAAAGTGGGAGAGAGAGAGGTAACGACTGTGTATATGCCGGAATACCTGCCGAAACAGGCTATCCTTCTATTATTTAGGTAGGTTTGATATTACGAAATAAAATACAAGTCAGACACTATGAAATACTACATATGTAGGGTGAACACAAAAAAATCTCCAGGACCTTCTTGCCCCTATCCCCCCGCTCGTTGGCTCAACTGGCCCCTTCCCCCCATTCCCCTTTTCCAAAGAGGAGCAGTTCGTTTCGGTTGATGAGGGAGAGATCTAGGATTTTGCCAGCCATGATATGATATTAATACCAGCTACGCAGTAGACAGGCATATATATGTATGGCAAAAAAAAGCCGGACCTGATAAGCCCCCCCTTTATTTATTTATTTCTTTTTTCACATGACCGAGCACGCGCCCGAGCCGTGGCTCTCCGACGACGAGCTCCCGCCCATGCCCGAGTCCGGGTCGTTGAAGTCGAAGAGGCCGCCCTTGCGGGGGGGCTGGGGCTTCTTGCCGCCGTGCTTGTTGTTGTTGTGCTTGTTGAGTTGGGCCATTGTGTAGGTGAGCAGAGAAAGTGTATATTTTGTTGTTGGGTGTTTAAATGAGTGATTGATAAATTAGTTGAATGTTTTTTTTGATTTTGAATTTTTTTTTGGTGGTGATGGTGGTTGTAAAGGAGTGGATTGTAATATGATGATTGTGATGATGCAAAAGGAAGATTGGGAATGAGGTCGTGGGATTACCTCGCGCTTTATATCCTCGGAGCCCAATCTCGGCGGCAGGCTCGGTTGGCGCTGGCTTTCTTTGACTCTATGGCCGTTTTCCTTTGTGTTGGTAGGTAGGGAGTGGGAAATATCCATGTTGGAACCCTTTTTTTCTAACAATTGTTGTACAGGTGGGCAGCCAGGCTGACGTGCCTTTGTTGCGCGCCCTTTGTCTACCCGCGGTCGCCTTTATGCTGCGATTGAGACAATCGAACATAACTCGGTCTGGAACTATGTCACGAGGATCTGGCTGCCGAAGACTATTGTGAGAACAAGCGATCAAACTATTGGGACAAAGAACTATTGTCGTATGACCCCCTAAGATACCCGGGTCTTATCCACCTCGTGATCAGGCTGGGAAATCCTGCTCCTTTTATACCTAAGTGAGTCATGTGCGTGTAGATTGTCGTCAAGTGGAGTTTCACAAAGCTTCATAGTAAGTAAGTCAGTCGGGTATCAATTCATATGCTCCACACCTATCCTCTACCCCCCCCCCCCCTTTCCCCTCCGAATCTATATTAACTCATACACGATAACGCCAACAACACGATCCCGCGACGCCTCACGACTGGGACCCCTCCCCCTTGGGGCTCGCGAAAGTCCTTCCCACCCGTCTCTTCTTCCCCTGCGGGCCGAATTTCTGATCCAGAAACTGCGCTCTCAGCTTCCGGAGCTCGTCCGGGTCGGCGGCGGCGGCGGCAGCGTCGGGCTCAGCCCACCCTGCGACGGCGTTGTCGTCTTCTTGGCTTGCCGCTGCCGCCGCCGCGGCGCATTCCGCCGCATGTTGCTCGTCGCGGACTGGCCCGGAAGATGATGAAGAAGTTGCGTATGAGGCCGATCTGGCGGATCCCGTGGTGCCGGACTCGGTGTTGAAGCGCCCCGGGTTGGTGGCCGGCCCCTTGTAGCTGGGGAGCAGACTGGAGAAGAAGGCGGAGATCGTGCCGGCCATTTTTCTTTTCGCTCGTATATTCGTTGGGTTTGCTTTTTTATGCCCTGGAAGTAGCGCTAGTGAGAGCGTTATGTTGACACTCAAAAGCGAGCCTGTGGTTTTGGTGGTTGCTGGGCCGTGTTCTCGTAAGAGAAGAGGGTATCTCGGATCAAAAACTGAGATGGTACTAGTGTACTACCATTCAGCAATAGCGTCTGCTGACCCCCTTTTTATGGATCACGATGATACTGAACGCCTGGCGCAACACATATTCTTCCCTGCTGAGGAAAGAGCTTCGACAATGAATCAAGATGTTGGGAGAGCGCTTTGGTCGAGGGAGAGTATAAGGCCGTACGTAGGTGAACAAGGGAAATGGACCAGACCAGGAGAAAGAAGCTCAAGAAGACCTAACTTGACAAGCGAGAGTGATGCCTAGGTAGGACTTGTGATGAAGAGGAGGTAGGAAATGCTGCTGCACGACTGCCATACACTCCTCAGCCGTGTTTCACGTCCCTCGCGCGAATGTGACATCTCATTATATAGGTACTTATTCGCCCATTCCTTCGTCTCTTGGCTTGGCTGCCTAGCTGTGCCTCAATTGTGCATTTGAGCGAGAGGACCGAAGCGCTGGAGCGAGTAAAGGCGCCGTTATAACCCCCCTAATCCGTCCTAGTCCCCGGGTACGGTTGACCTCTATAGCATATCGCTTGGTTTGCGGATCGTGGATTTTTCTTTTTCTTTTCATGGCCTGTTTAGCGCATGGGCTAGATATTAAAGAACAGAGCTCTGTAAATCTTGCGATCCGTGCATTAAATTGTGTCGGTTATCTCAAATCCATCTCCGTACAGACGAGAAGCTATTCAGGGATAGAAACTTGAGCTGGTGGTATATTGACATCATACTTGTCCTCGATCCTGATTTAACAAAGGGATATTGACACCAGCGGAAGCGCAGTGTGAATGTATGTAATAACTCTGAAGGCAATGTAGAGCGGCTCAATAATTGGCTGTGACAACTGCAAGAATGCTCTTTTGAATACCTCAATACTTAGGTCAATACCAGCTTACCTAAACTCAAAGCTGAAATATGATAGTACGGCATGGACTGTTGATAAGTTAACGTGTATGCCATCCCTAAGTTGAAGGTATCATTATAGCCTTTATAAATGGAATATATCGTGTTAACTTTTTATGTTCTATTAAGGCATCGTGAATGTACCTATCGATTTGAGCTAACAATAGATATTTTAAAGCCGGAATAGCAATTCTCATTGTCGTAATTCATACCTCAAGCTACATATCAATGTTGTGCTAGCAACTATAATTAGGAGGATTTGCATACTACAGTGACATCGCCTGCTGCCTCTATTGTTGGTCGCAGTGATGATCTTATCGCTCTGCGAGACTGGGGGCGAGATCCTAATTTCGAAATACATGGGGTGACTTGTACAAATTCCTATCTAAATGCTTTAAAGAGTATTAAAGGGCGAAAATCGCTTTTATGTCTTCATGCGGCGCAGCAATATTAGTGTATGTAACCTATATACAAGTGAATCTTCAGCGGTTGGGCGCTTAGACTGGGGGTTGGAGGATGGTGTATGTAGGTAGGTCAATAGGTATAATCGAGGTCTAGTTTCAAGCCTTAACATCTATAAAACTGTCGATATACCATAGCCTCGCTACACGAGGGTCGAACTAGCTGTTGAATAATAAATATCATCATCGTGCAACCGCTGCGAAATGGCGGGGCCGCAGCCATCTGTCTCGACAGTCTCGCCGTGGTCTCTCAAGAATTTTCAAACATATAAGACGACACTCCTGCCCTCTCGTTCTGAACACGATGGATTTGGCCCGGAACAACATGCTCAGAAACCACCAACTTCATTGACACGGCGATGCCATTTCTTCGGGGTTTGGTCGTGGGAATTCTTCACCCTCGGGCTTTCGTTTGCGTCTATGAGCGCTATCATAGCGGTCCTTGTGCACTTCAACGGACAGCCCTTCCCGCAATGGCCCTATGAGATTACACTAAACACACTCGTCGCCCTACTTGCGACCATATTGCGAGCTTCCATGGCCGACGTGATATGTCAAGTCATCAGTCAGATAAAGTGGTCGTGGTTTCAACGACCGCGGCCGCTGATCCATATACAAGAATTCGATCAGGCTAGCCGTGGCCTTATTGGGTCCATAAGGCTGCTCTTCGTGGCCCCAACGAGCGTCGTGGGCGTGATAGGTGCTTTGGTTACCATTGTCTCCCTGGCTACTGGGTCTTTTACCCAGCAGGCTGTCAAGCCCGTGGGCTGCACACAGCTTGTACCAAATGTCCAGGCATCTCTACCTATGGCGCACTTTGTCCCAGGTTCCTACAAGGACGACTACTTCCGCAGTTCCTCAGTCACTTTTGACGCTGCAACAAGGGCTGGCGAGTGGGATGTCTCTCCGGATATGCAGGGCGTGATAATAAACGGACTGGCTAACCCGTCAGGCAATGACTCTGCGCTCGTCGCGAGCTGCCAAACCGGAAACTGCACATTCCCAGTCCACGCCGGTGGCATCACACATTCATCTATCGCTATGTGTAGTTCTTGCATCGATACTACACCCCTATTAGACGTCGGTCTATTTCTAGATACTAATATTACCCAATGCAAGCTAAGGGGCGCAAGCGTTTACCCTGTAATGACGGGGACGAATGGTGGCATCCTAAGCGCCGACAGCGAAGACAATCTGACCTGGGCTTCGTCGCAGTTTACAGATGCGTTCTCGGCAGTAGCCAGGCAATCTCTGCTAAATACCACGTTCTTAGCATTTACATCAGCAACGTGTACTAGCGAATCCGGAGTCGTCAAATGCCAGCACAACATCAGTACTTCTGCAGGGCCTTCGGATTGCGTAGCCACCTCGTGCGCATTGTATCCGTGTCTTAAGAACTTCCACGCCGAGGTACGACTTGGAACGCTTAGTGAACGAGTCGTGTCGTCTGTACCGGCAGTTCCCCAACTTGCCGACAACTCCTCGAGCACGGCAACGCGCTCGAACTATACTTCAGTCAAAACCCCTTGCCTGATAGATGGCGTAGAATACGACCTCGCTACGAATAGTACGGGAATCCCACGTACCTCTGGCCGCCAGTTTCTAAACGCAGAGGTGAATGGGACAAGTCTCGCGGTCCCTTCAGATTGTGTTTATCGGATGGACTGGGACTACAGCGCTGCGATGCTGACGGCACTCAAGAGCCATCTTGGAGCTAGTTGCCAGTTCGCGCCGTACGACCAGTCTCATATCCTATGCAATCCGTTCGGGTCCGAATCGCTCTACAACTCTCACCAGGCGACGTTCGAGACTTTGAGCACGGCCATGGACCAACTGACAAGCGTGATCACCAACAGGTTCCGGATCTCGGGAGTGTTCACGCCCGAGAGCGGCACCCGCGAGACGGTACTCGGCGACACCGTAGAGACCACCTTATGTATGCAGTTCCACCTCGAATGGCTCACCATGCCTCTCGCATTGCTGGCCATTACCACCATTCTATTTATCTCCACGATCGTCGGGAATCGTACCAGCCGAGGGCACCCCCTCTGGAAGAGCTCTGTCCTGCCACTGCTTTTCTACGGGTTTAGAAGCGGCCCTTCTGCTAGCCCGGAGCCGCTTGTAGATCTAGACCGGCTGAGGGACCGGACAAAGCACGTGATGGTCAAGCTACAGGACGGGTACGATGCCGGGTTCATAGAGACAGATGAGGATAGGGGGTATACGATTAATAGAGACATTGATGTAGATTCGCTCATCCATAGAGAGTAGAGGTACAAAAGGCAATTTTCAAATAAAAAACATAAAGTTATGCAGAACAAGTATATTACAGTCGCACTGTATCTAACCTAGTTACATCAGACTTTGGAGGCGTATTTTGATGCATCTGCGGGTAACTGCAGTTTCACGTGTAAGGGGTCTCTGACCTCAACCACAACTTACTCTCCTACTTAAGGCAACAATACAACGACCGAAAACATTGCACTTTTAATTCTTAGGATGCAGTTTTACAATTTCTTTAGTCATTGATACCTACATTGATATCGACCTATTTAAACATAAAATGACTCAAGTTGGCCAAGGACATAAGCTGAACTCTATTGTTGTTACCCCTGAGTTGACTTGGAGCTTGACTACCCCTCTTGACCTTAGCCCAATATAGTCGATCAGTCCATCACGCAAGGCTTCTATAAACCGCTTTCGCCTTCTCCAGCTCAGCAACTGTGTCGATGTCCCAGATCCACTTCATGCGCGTCGTCATGTTCCGCTCAATGGCCTCCAGATCGTCTCCCTCGAGCTCGAACTCGTACAGCATCCCGGCCTCCTTACTCGTCGTGACTAACTTCTGCGTCCGCGGCCGTCTCACCTCGTCGTACGCCTTGAAGGCCCTGTCTACGTCTGCGAGACTCTTGGCTTCGGCGATGAGGTTGCTAAGGATGTAGCAGTCCTCGATGCACATGCCGGCCCCCGAGCCCTGGTGAGGGGTCGTAGCGTGCGCGGCGTCTCCCACAAGGCAGATCCGCGGCTGCGAGCCGTAGTATGTCGGCGCTGGGGGGTGGTTGAAGAGGGCCCATATGTCCGGCTTTTCCATCGCGGACATGAGAGCGCTGATCTGAGGGCCCCAGCTGCGGTAGTCCTCGCGCAACTTCTCCTTGGACGCGTGAACAACCCATTCCGACCCTGTCCAGATATCCTGCGAACTGAAAGCGACGACTAGTGCATGTTTTAGCTCGCTATAGTGGGGAAAGGGAGAGAGAGAGAGAGAGAGAGAGAGAGAGAGCTTACCATTTAGTGTCTTTCCCTTTTCGATCGGATAAGTAAGGATATGGCCGTGATAGCCTAGATACATTTGGCTGTTGGCAGCCTGTTCCTCGCCGAGTATCTCAAGGGCTTTCTCCATTGGAATCAGGCCCCTGTACGCGTACTTTCCGGTGAAAACTGCCTTAAGCTGATCATCCTTCAGCAGCAGTTCCCGAGTACGTGACTTGATCCCATCGCAGCCGAGAATAATACTATGCTTGGCAGTTGTTCCGTCCGTGAAATGCAACACCGCGTTGTCCGAGCCATCCTCCTTGCTAATATCAGCCAGTCTCTTACCGAACTTGGCCACAGATTCCGGTAACAGCTTGACTAGCTCATCGAGGAAATGCGCGCGGTGCACACTGCCCCAATCACTCGAGTCTGTGAAGTGGACCTCGAAGATGATGTCGCCAATCTTGAACTTCTCGTCACCTTGCTGTTTCACGATCCCGTCCCCTCCGGCCTTTCGTTGGTCGCCAACTCGAATCGAGAACCACACGTCGCGTTTGTCGTCCTGCTGGTTTGTCGAACAACGCTCGAATCCTTCTAGGACTGCGGGGGATACCAGCCCCAGGGCTCTGACGGCATTGGGACCGAAGCCTACGCCAGCACCGATCTCTCCAAAGTTGGCGGCTGCCTCGTAGATCGTCACGGAAACCCCATGCCTGAGCAGGCCTATGGCGAGGGTCAGTCCGGTAATGCCACCGCCGATGATGGCAATGTCGAAGGGTTTTGCTGCCATGATGCTTCTGCGGAATCCGTGAAATCGACCTCGGAAACCAGCGAGTGAATAGAGTATGATTATGTTGCGAACAATGCGAGCAGGCTAGAGCGAGAGGCGAGCGGGAATAAATACTCGTAGCAACAACCACCGTTTGCTTAGCCCCTCCACGCGTCCATGGGTGGAGAAAGCATTCACTCGGTCGAAAATATTCACTCGGTCGGAAGAAGCGGGGGAATTCAGTCGCCATAATTCATCCCCCATTGCTACCCGGGCAACAAGTGATATCTTGGATGACGATATCGTGCTGGGTCGAAAAGGCCGCATTGGTAAGTTATTAGGTGACGGTTTGCAAGCTGACGGGGGTCATGACAAAGCGCCCAACAGTATAGGGGTTATTGATATCCCGTCTGACTGCATTGTTCTAGATAACTTCGAAATTACTGCATACTTTCTTCGATAAAATCTCTCACAAAACCTCGGAACACTAGGTTAGCTGAAGCGTATCAGTGTATAGATAAATGTGGTTGAGGTATCTTGCTGCCCCCATCTTCCTTATTTTCCCTTTTCTCGGAAATTTCAAATATGCTGCAAAGGTGTAGTTTAGGTCGATATCAGTGATTGGACAATGAAGTCGAGATCACATTTGGTGAGTCAAGAAACCTGATGAGCAGTTTAAAGTGGCTATGTGAGCTCATAGGATCTTCTTATACCATCCAACTACCACACAATTGGTACGGTAAGGCTTCAACTTGAATTGTGGATATTGTACGAAGGTCGAGGCCAAAAATCTGGAGCGTGTAGTACGCACGGTTCTTTATGCCAAGCTTGCCAGGCTCTGATACAGCTGTCGCACAGCTGCATAGCATTTAATTCAATAATACCTCTGTTTATAGTACTATATTCGTAAACTAAATGCGCTAAACTAAACTAAGCAATAGCGTTAATTACCCACTATAACCACTAAATTTTATAGTGAGTAAGCTATTTACAGCTGCGCGACAGCTGTACCAGAGCCTGGCAAGCTTGGCATAAAGAACCGTGCGTACTACACGCTCCAGATTTTTGGCCTCGACCTTCGTACATGTTAATCTCCATTGGTCTAAGCTCCTGTTGTATGTGTGAGATTATACATCGTACATCAGACTCCAAGGTAACATCTAAGTTGAAGTTCACCTCGGAGTGCAAGTTTTACTAGGTTAAAACTAGAACTTCGTATTATACCTAGTCTATTTTTATTCGCAACAAGCCTGCCTCCGGACCTAACGTTGCATGACTTAACCCCACTCCAGTAATCAGAACAAGCCTTTAAATTGCCGATGTCGACCTGATGCTAAGCTCGAATCTGCGAAGGCCTTAGCGGACTAAGCCAGGTACGCTTCGGTGGATATCTTATAACACAGACTTGATATACGTGACATTGCGGTTTAACTCTGGGTCAAATCGACCCGAGCTGAGACTCGGAGCTCCCCGCATTTTCATATGAAAGGGGAAATACGGGATGTATCCCGGGAGGGATGCTCCTTTTACATGAGACTCTGAGTGGTATTTTTCGACAAATTAACCGGGGATGCTTCTTATGAGATTATGCGAGCGATTCAGGGCAAGGCGGATTATAAGTATAAAGGCTTTCCCGTCAACGCCTGAGATGGTGGAATACGGGAGGGGATCCACTACGAGCCACGGACTCTATTGAAGAATCTTCACCCACCATGTTGCTCTCTACACTCCTCCAGGCGTGCATCGTGCCTAGCGTCCTCGGAGCATCATGGATCGCACCGGGTGCCGTGTGGTACGATACCGACGGCAACAAGATTGATGCCCACGGCGGCGGTGTTGTAAAGCGCGGCGACACGTTTTACTGGGTTGGTCAAGCGGCGAGCAGTATATCATCACCTTGTCTTGGTCTTAACTCGGTGACCAGGGGCTAACGATAACTTCAAGACGAAACACCGCAGATGTACTCGTCTACGGACCTCATCAACTGGAAGAATGAGGGACAGCAGGCCAGTTCTGTTACGGGCATGTGGCGACCCAAGATAGCAAAGCCTAATGGCTCATATTGGGTATATTTGCTTTCATTTTTTTTGTTACGACATATTCTTATATTCCATCAGGAGACAGGTACTGACTCTGGCCCTCTCTATAACAGCTGTTTGGTCAGCAGGATCGATACGTCCTTTCCCTCAAATCTGCTTCATTTATCGGAGGGTACAGCCAATCGGCCAAAGTGTATATTCCACCTAATGACTACTCCTACTCGGATACCGGGATGTTCTACGATGACAGTACCGGTTAGCATGCATATATATTACTCCACGAAATTCACTTTGCTAATACTGACCACGGACTAGAGACCTGGTATCTACTTACTAGCGCCGATCACAACATTGTTCAGATCAACCGTATCAACTCGGATGGTACCTTGGGTGACAGGGTTTCACAATTGGGTATGTAATCATTCATAACGATTAGTATATCGTGTATTTAGTTGTATTACTAACTATACTAGCCGCGGGTGCATACGAGGCGCCGGGTATGGTGAAGGTTGACGGCGTATACTTCTTGATCGTATCCGGAAAGACTGGTTGGCGTGCGAATCCCAACAAGGTCTTCTGGTCGGACTCAATTTCTGGGTCGTGGTCAGGGGGCTCGGATATTGCACCCGAGGCCGAGAACACGTACGGTTCTCAGAACACTTTCGAGCTCACAATCGCCGGGTCGCAGAAGACCACATATATCTACATGGGTGACGCCTGGGATTCAAAGGGTGGTGCAGACTCGAACTACGTTTGGGTTCCCATGAATGTGGACTCTAGGTACGATATCACCTTATTTGGACTTTCAATAAAAGCCATCCATCTAATGTTTCACATAATTATAGTGCTCACACCATTTCGCTGGATTATCACTCCATGTGGAAGGTTGATGTCAATACTGGGGTAGTATCATACCCTTCCACCGCTAAGCGTTACGAAGCTGAGCATACGAACTTGGTTGGTTCAGCTGGTAAGAACATCATCTACCAAGCGATTGCAAACTTGGGGCTAATAGAGACAAAATAAAAAGTGGTGAGAGACTGCAGCGAATGTCTAAGCAAGCGATCAGTACACCAAGGTATGATTTACTAGGAAATTGAGTTACACGATGATGTATAGGTTCTTCGCTGACCCCTTTATGATAGTTACCGACACAAGCGAGTTGACTTTCCACAACGTAACCGGCACGGGGTCTTTGCAATGGCTTTCCTTCCACTATAAGGTCAACAACCCAGAAGGTAATTACAATCTATAGAACCCGGGATTTTCTGCTCAGATGAAGACTAACGGCGTTCCGCAACAGCTGGAGAAGCTTACATCATCGTCAACGACGGACCAGCCATGAATATCTCAAGCTTGAATTCCCGTGCTGGATACCATAAATCGGTTCCGGTCCAGCTGACCATGAACGCTGGTGACTCGAACACTATCACCTTCGGTTCTATGGGAAATGATGGTCAGTGTTTAGCCTTTCAAGAAGTAATAAAATTGAAAAAGAGTACTCATGCTAACGATACAATCTATTATTAGGATTCGAGGTGGAGGTAGATGCAATCGAATTGTTTGAGGATGATGATGATTTGTAAATAGGTGCCTTATTCTCTTCTTTTCTGTCTATAGTTGACGAGAGCATTACTCTCTAACATGACCATGCGAACTCGCAAGGTTTATTGATATATATATATATATGATCTGTTATCAACATGACACTTCCTTAAACCCTCTGATACATATCAGGCATTAGCGGTGCTGGGTGTCAAAACTTCAATAGTAAGGGCCCTCTTGACTAGGTAGGTAGATTTACACGCGAAGGATTTATGCGCTGTGCCATTGAATGCAGATCAGCTCAATATTGTGACATGCATACCTGAGCTCCAAATAACGCCTTTCTGTTTCAGTGCAGTTTGTAATTGCCCAGTTATCTTACCATCACCCCTCCTTACATATGTGAATTGAGATTCTCCCAGTCTTCCATACCAGCTAAATATCCCTCTTCCACAGACGATAGCTGGTTGAATACAGAATGTTAGGCATGAATTTGATACACGCCCAGAAAAAGATCCACCCGCAGAAGACCCAACAGCAATTAACTCGAAACTAATGCTTAACGACGGAACCAAAAGTGACATCCCGGAATGGAAAGTCGAGAATGACTACTCGCACTACCAACCGCTAGATTATTCTAAGAAGGAGATCAGACTTGTGAGCTCTCGATAAACCTCCAAGGCTTCCACTAATTGATGTCATCTGCAAAGGTCGGGCATTCAAGGCCACCGAACCGCGAGACAGGATAATTGCTCTTCTCAGTTTTGGTGACGATACACATGACATATTGTCCCCGAGGTTGAAGCCAGACTATGGTAAGACTGCGTCTGAGGTATGGAGGGATATGACAAGGCAGTGGATCGTAGACCACCAATCTTTAGACATACTTAGCATCATACGCGAGAAAATCGACAAGAACAACCAAGTGGCCAAGAACACAATATTTTTAACGCAAACCAGCGATGACAGACCTCAGAAGTCGAGCGCATCCAGCTCTATTGAGACGCCCCCCTGATGACCATCTCAGCTGGGCCCTTTGGCATGCGGAACATCCAGGCTCGGCTCCGAAGGCATTGTTCAGGCTTCAAAACACGATCTCCAGTTGCAGTATCCCTTTGGATATTGACATTCTAGATAACCCCAAAGACCCCAGTGTCCCCCCCCCCCCCCCCCGGGTCTCCGTGCAATCCGGCGTGCCCGTAGCGTGGGGAATCCTTATCGGCTCGGCGCCATCGCCGAGCTAGGCGACGACGCTGCCAAGCAAATCGCGCTCAGCACAACCCGGCGACGGCGTGACCATAGAAGCATACCCGAATGGGTCCTCGCTGATCCAGGCCTTCGTCGAAGCGCTCATCTGCCGGCGGCTCAGCAGGACATGGTTCGTCCCCGACGCGCCCATGAGCCTGGACGGCGCCGGACCGCCGACCTGCAGCCCCTCGCGCACTTCGCGGCGCACTGGGCCCGCGGGTGCGACCCCGAGAATTGCTTGGATCCCCGGGCGGAGAGCCTGCGGCGGCTCGCCGCGCACGGCAGCTCGCGCGCGTTCACCGAGATGTGCGCGCACGCCGAGGACCGGTGCTTCTTCGGGACCGAGCGGGCCTGGTTCGGGCTCTGCCCCCAGGGCACGCGGGGGGGATATCGATATATTTAGTATTGTGTGAGTGATATTGGGTCTTAGGTTAGATACTTAAGTTAGGTACCTAGGTAGGTAAGTATGGTATGAGATGGTGTAGGAGGATTGTATGGTGAGACATGAGCGTTCGCTATTAGAGAAGAAATTACGTACTAATTACGAATGTCCCTAGGTTAGGTAGGTAGTTTTGTGACGATGTCTCTTTCCCTGTATTCTGCTCTTCCCCTTTACCCCTATATGACATCAGTACTAGAATTCCCCCCTTACTTGACTAATATAAGCCGGATAAAGCAATATATAAAAAAGTCAAGCTGTCCTATTGGTGCACGGACCACTCAACATCAATCATCTTTTTCCCTTTAACTTGATTTGTTCCTCACCTGAATTGTCCTCACAGGGAGTGTGACGAATGGGCAACTCGGGGTGTTGACACGTCTAAGACACAATCCATCCTCCCCTATTAATACGGCGGCCAATGACCTGGACGGTACATGACGAGAAGTCGCGGCCTGGGGGAACTTCTATACCTGAATGAGTGCACGGACGTGTCAATAGAAGGACATGGAACAGCATGGCAAATCGAGCCTGGCCTAGGATGTGAAGTGAAGCTTACACTTCATACTCAGATAAGAGTAGGTTAGTGAAAGGGATTCGACACACTGGTACGTCGACATGTCGGTTTATCCAGTATAGGCTAGGAAAGGCTGACCTGTTCTACCAGCCTGTTCGCCATTCTCCCTTTGTATGCATCTTCTCTGTATGTCCCTCGTACGTCCCCCTTGGGATGTTAGTAGTAGAGTCGTTGCTGGGGCGACATGCTACTGACACCACCTAGGACATATGGACTTATCGAATGCATCATTGCATCGACACGAGATTAATCTTCGTCTTTCTCATCTAACCTTTCATCATGGATTCGTCAGATGAAGAGGTCTCTAGAGACCCGCCCAGATCAACCTCCTACAATTCTACCGAGGATGTCCAGAGTATAAACGTTTCTTCTCGCGAGCAGTCGGTATCGAACTCTGAATCCAGAGACCATGGCCGCTCGCATGTTGGAAGCAGCATGGAGGAGCATCGTAACATGATGCTTGCCAGCTTACTCGAAGACTACTATCGCAACCGTGCGGTCGAGTTCCTCAACACAACCCATGCTAGTGATGGAGAGATCTTCACTAGGCACTCACCAGAAGTACAGAGCCTCACGCAACGGCTTTTTGCGCAGGCAAGCCGCACCTTATCATCAACCGGTCTAGTCTCATCCGTTGCTACTTCAGATATATCCCAGAATACACGCCGCCAATATCTCTCGGGGCTGGATAGCTTAATAGGGGCTTCGCAAACAACATCAGCCAACGCTCTTGACCCAATACACGATCTGGTAATCCAATCATCCCAGCTGTCCCTTCTACCTAATCCTGCCAACGATCTTCAGTTGACTCTCCGACTACCGCCACCGCGGCCTAGCCATTATCAGTCGTCCTTCCGAGAGATATCTCTTCTGGGCAAGGGGGGCTTTGGCAAAGTTTACCAATGCTACAATGTCTTAGATCAGAAGACATATGCGGTCAAGAAAATATTTCTCTCTCCCAAGCTGGGAAAGAATTTCTCTGATGGAAAACACGATGAGCTCGAGCATATCCTACGCGAGGTCAAGGCCTTAGCCATGCTCGACCATCCCAACATCGTGCGGTACCACGCAACATGGTTTGAAGAACCCCAGATAGTACCTAATGTTACAGACCAGCGTGGTAAGTCGATCATTCGTCGTTTTTGTATCTTGTCTTTTCATCCCTATTTCTTTCCTTAGGATTGGACCGCACGCAACTATTCAGAACCAATGCCCCCGGCCCCCTAAACTGAACTCATAGCCCGCGATGCCAAGATTCGTCTTCAGTAGCTATCCTATCATCCATTCCGTTTTCTAGTCATTTCTAACGCATTACTCCCAAGGTCAAAACATCAGAATAAATTCCAGGCCACGCCAGCAACTCTTACTGCATAGTCAGCCATTCCACCAAGTCAGCGAGGAGAGCCTTCTTGCCAACTCCAGACTTGAGTTTGAGCAATCTATGAGCTACGGCATCGTGTTTGGAGAAGATACAAAATCGGCCTCTAATATTGAAGCCGATGATGCCAACCAGGAAGCAATCCCCAGTGGGAGAGGTTGGTCAGAAAATAGTATTACGACCTCCTACTCCGAAGACGAGAGTTCGCTTTCTGGTAGTAATCCATTTACCGATGGCCGCTCAACGCATCTAGAGCGCAGTGGAAGCCAAGGCCAACGCCGGGTAGTTCCCAATGAAAGCGTGCCCGTTCTGTATATTCAGATGTCGATGTACCCCACCACATTAGCGCAATATATCTCCCCTTCCTCTCCCTCGCGCCAGGGTGCCGCCACAGCAGATACCCGGACATCCAAGCATTGCTTCCACCTCGTGCCAAGCCTCCGCCTTATCAACTCCATACACGCCGGGTTGCAGTACATCCACGCCCAGGGGCTGATCCATCGCGACATCAAGCCCGGCAATATATTTCTATCCGCGCCGTCTCTCGAGGCAACCGATCAGGGAGGGTACTGCGACCTCTCGTGTCGAACTTGCTCCTTGCTAGAAAAACAAGATCAGGACCACGGCGAAGCTGACGCTTCGTCGACACTACCAGCCACGCTGCCCCCTCGGTGGCTAAACCCCCGCATAGGCGACTTCGGCCTCGTCGCGCAGCTCGCCCACGGGAAGGTCCCCTCCGTATCCGCATCCGCCGAATCATCATCACCGGCATCAACATCGGCATCCACCACGCACAACAACAACAACAACCAGGAAGCCCCAGCACGGACCGGCAACGCCCGAGTCGAAGCCGCCAAATCCCCCAACACCCGCGACAGACCCGTCGGCACAGCCTTCTACCACCCCCGCCCCACCCCCACAACAACAACTCCTCCTCCTCCTCCTCCTCCTCGTCCGAGAAAATCGACATCTTCGCCCTGGGCGTCGTCCTCGTCGAGCTGCTGGTGCGCGTGGGCACGGCGATGGAGCGCGCGGACCTGCTGCGGGGGTGCCAGGGGGCGGGCGGCGGCGCCGCGCCCGCGGAGGCGGTGGCCGCGAGTCTGGCGCGCGAGGGGTACGGGGACGAGGTCGTGGGCGAGGTGCTGGGGCTGGTGCGGGGCATGATAGAGCCGGATCCGCGGAAGCGGTGGGAGGGCAGCAGGGTGAGGGAGGTGGTCGGGGTGTTGTTGGGGCGTTGTGAAAAGGAAAGGGGGGGGGGGGGGGGGGATGAATGAGTGAATGAGTGAATGGATGGATGGATGGATGGATGGATGGATGAATGGAACGTGGGGAATGCATAGGTAGGTAGGTATATAATGAAGATGGTACTAGTAGGAAGGGCCAGTTTCTAGAAACCTGCGTGTATGATAGGTAACTTTTTTTTCTAGCTCTTCTAGTAGCAATGACTAGGTAGCTTCGGAGTAAGAACGCGAGATAATATATCGTTTCTTAAGGGGAAGAAATCGAACTGCTCTTTGCGCATATACATACACATATATGAGCTATGAGCACTTAGCTCTGGCAATACTATTGTACACCATAGCATTGAAGGAGGTTTGTCTTGGAATGCATGCATATTCATTCACACGTTCCACTCCATGGACTAGCCGGTCTCATTGCCATGTGTTGTCGCACTACCTAAACCATTCGACTAGAGCTCCGAACGATCCGGGCGATCCTTCTCTCCTTAGTACCTAAGCAGCCATAATACAGTGAGTGTATAGGTAGTTACGTAACTTTGACCAAAACCGTACGATGTAATATAATGTAAAGACACCATATACCAAAAGCCTTACCTGGGTACTGAGCCATGAGAGAGAGAACCCCTTCCCCCCTTTTTTTTCTCTTCATATATAGGTAGGTAGGTAAGTAAGTATATACGGTACACGCCGCGAACTTCAGCCAAATAAATCCCACACCGGCACAGACGGGAGATAATCACGATAAGAAGCGCTGTCGAAGAGAAAAGAAAATGCAAGACAGTTTTTTTTACTCGGTCAGCGAATTAAGCCGTAAGCCCAGAGAGAGGGTGAGGGAGGGAGGGGGGGTAGGTAACCCACCTATTTCCGGCACCGCCAATGTCCAGATAGATCCTCTCCGTCCGGTCCCGCTCCTCCACGTAGCCGCCCCCGGGCCTACACGAGTCGTAGCAGAGCTTGTACGCCGGCCGCACCTCGTCGCACAGATACGGCGCGATGTAGGCGGATCGCTGCAGCGCCATGTAGCGCACCCGGTGTCTGGGGCCATTCTTCTTTCCCTCCTCCTCCTCCTCCACCACCGGCCGATCGGCGGGATCCCGGTCCTGCGCCTGTTCCTCGCCCGAGAACAGCGGCACAAGGTCCTGCACGAGCGGCGGCAGGGCGTCCCCGGCCGCGGGCACGAACCCGACGTCGAGCTCGAACGCGACGCCGCGCCGCGCCGCGCCGGCGACGAGCTCGCGGATGTGCAGGCCCGAGAGGGCATGCTTGGCCGACGGGCGGCGGCGACGGGTGGTCCACAGGTCCGAGAGCCGCAGCGACGCGAGAGCCGGCGGCAGCGGCTCGGTGAGCTCCCACGCCTCCTCCTTCTCCTTCCTCCCCCCGCCGCCGAGGTGCAGGTGCGTCAGGGCCCGGAACTCGGACAGCTCGAGGGCGAGCTGCCGTGGCGGGGCGACGGAGCGGAGCGCGTGCCAGGAGGGCTCCTGGACCAGCTCGAGGCGCCGCAGCGAGGACGCGTGCTGCGCGATGGCGGCGTTGAGGGTCCCCATGTCGTCGGTGCCGACGGGGGCCCGTTGTCGTCGATGTCCTGGAAGAACGGTTGCAGGAAGCTGAAGGTCTCGAGGGCGCGGGGGAAGGACAGGATGGTGACGAGGTCTGAGGTCGGGATGTTGCACCGGGTCATGGTCAGGGATTGGAGGTTCGTCTGGCGGGACAGGCGGGAGAGCCGCTCGTTGTCCTCGTTTGTCGCTGGGCCTTGCGGCCTGATTTCCATGCAGGATATCTCTAGCGAGTGGAGCGTGGGGAGCAGGAAGATCGGGCAGAAAGGGGTTGCCTCCCATAGCCTCATATCTGAGCTGCCAGTCCAGTGCAGGGTGACTGGTAGCGATTACCTATGGTTAGCACAGTCGCGATTCTGTCGTTATTTACGGTATGAGGTGTAGAACGCACGATGCCTCAGATGCCGGAGTGGCCGTTCGCCACCAGGCCCGGGATTCGTCAGGAGTGATGCTTCTCTGAAACTGTCCAGGAAGTTCTCAACGACCCGGGACCAGCCTTCTTCTACTCCGCGTGTGCTCCCGATATGGTCTCCATAATGTTTATTGCAAAACGGACTCTCGGAGAGAAAGGAGGTCAGGTTGGGCAGGCTGCACAGATCCAAGGGGTCGAAATAGGGGTCATAGTCGAAGAACCTGGTGGACCAAGGCAGTGCGAGATCCCGCACATAGGTCCTGAGCTCCGGGCGAGCTTTCAGGGTATCGTGAAAGGCATGGAAGCGACCGTGCGTTCTAAACGCAGTAGAGGAATATAGGTGCCGTTCCGCGATATACTTCAGGGTCTGACTTGTTCGTGCTAGTGCCCGCAGGGTGTTGTTGTCGGGGCCCGGTTGGAACTGCTCCACGATCTGCGAGATGAGCTCGGTAGGTAGAGACAGCAGCAGGCTCGTTTTTTCCATTCTTTTCTTTTCTTTTCTTTTCTGTTTTCTTTTCTGTTTTCTTTTCTGTTTTCTTTTCTGTTTTCTTTTCTGTTTTCTTTTCTGTTTTCTTTTTGCTTTGCTTTCAAAAAGGGTAGTCAGTTATGTTAAGAGTAGACTGTTAAACGGCTCTAGGTTAGGTCTGGTAGGTATTTAAATCGTCCTTCTTGCAATGACGGGGCTGAGTAGGAGAGACACAACACCGATCTTATCACATGTAAGAGGAGAGGTACTATGAGGTCAACCACTGGAGCTGCTGCCTGCTCGACTATTGATGTAGTGTAACTAGGTACCCAATAGAGAGAGACAAACAGCTTTTCCCGCTTCAGTTGGCCAGTTAAGCTGGATATATTGAAAGTTCTTAACCTATAAGAGGCAAGTGAGTTAGGCTAAGACAGTTAGCCAAATCCTCTTTGGACCTCTTGTGTGCTCCAGCTTGCAAGTGACGTATATATCTATGATAATGGCAGTACTGTACATAGGAAAGTACCTGGGATGGGAATTAGCAGTGGAATAAGATGGGGAAGGAAAAGTCTCAGGTGGTCCCGTCTCTCTTGTTCCACTGTCAGTTGCCTGGCCCAACTTATGTAACCTAGTAGCTTACGCGACTCTTGAACGTCCGAAACCGGCTCATGACATCCCTATTTTGAGATCATGTCTACACGATATCGAATACCTTGGGAATGTAACTAACCTAAACTGCAGTGCACTATTTTCATTTTGCTTACTATATCTACCAAGCGTCCCTTTACTTAAATTAGTATCAATACAGTGTAATTACTTAAGTATTGTCTTGTAAGTATGTAGTTAGATACTCCCCAAAAGAAACCAAGAAACTAAAAAGCCCCGCTTTGATCCCTTTACATATACAATATTTCAAGGGTGAGCATCACTTTCAATAAGAGTTTAAATCTCATGGGTGAAAAGATAAATAAGTACCTACCTAATGTATCTAGGTTCATTTCAAATACAGTTGATAAACAACTGAGTACTACATTGATTGATGTATCTAGGCGTGTAACTAGGACAATGTATAGGTACTCCCAAAACTCTGTGTATTGTAGGTATTTACGCAAGCGGTGGGGGTGGGGCCGACAGTATAGGCTCAAAGCTGGCGTGCCTCGGCTCCCAACCGTTTAAGCCTACGAGTCCCACTGATGCAACTTCTCTTATTGATTAGTGTAGTATTTTTCTTACAACCAACCTAGAGACTTCATCTTCTGTCTCTTACATGTACTATATATCAGCCACCAAAACTATCACAACCACTTGTGAGCACCGGAGCCATTGATTGCCCACGATACCTTGATCCTAGAGTTTTGCAGTTTAATTTGCGCAGTCTACCTTGGCATAGCGGTACTACGTCCATGTCTTAGGTTAGCTGACTTAGAGCTATCGCAACGAAAACCGTCCCCCTCTCCCATGTCCCTGGCACCGAATAACCACCTTCTCGCAAAGTGTACCAGCACCCTCCTGTGCCATCTCCGAGCAGTTCCGCTCTGGGGAATCGCCCTGTCTGTGTTAGTCGTAGGGGCGTTGTGGTCGCGAGTTACCGCCATTGCTTCCAGCCGTAAGCCCGGCGATCCATCGTCAGCAAGCCTGAATCGAACCAAGAGCAAGAACGTGACGACGTAGCCGACCATGGCGTCTGCAGCTGGTAGCGCAAATAGAGTCCTTCGGGTAGCTGGGCCCATACTACTGCCAGCCATTGCCTACGGCGTTTACAAAGGGAATGCCATGGGAGCAATTGAGTCTTTCTTCACCGGCCCTGGCAGAACTAGTCGTATTGTGGCGCTGGTTGTGGTACTCGTCAACTGGAAGAGTCTACCCTTCGCATGGACTGTATGTATCTGCTTCCAATACCTAGGTAGTCAGCCTACTAACTGTCATTTTCCTCTTATACCTACTAGTTCCGTGTTTGGGGTGCCATGGTTTCGCATCTCTTCATCCGCAAGTACCACACATACACGCCGGACAAACTCTTCCAACCCGTCGTGAGCGAGTCGCACGTCTCGTTGCTCGAAGTCGACTATAACATCCACAAGTCCAACTCGACATACTTTGCCGACCTCGACGTGAGCCGTTCGCATCTCGTCAGCCACCTCTTCGCCCGGGGATGCCAAGCCCTCGCCAACAACCCCACCACCAAACTAGTTATGAACCCGTCGGATCCCTCGCAGCCTGCAAAGGGAAGATTCGGTGTCATGCTCGGTGCCGTGCACTGTAGCTTCAAGAAGGAACTGCAGCCGTTCCAGCGCTACGAGACATGGTCCCGGCTACTCAGTTGGGATCGCAAGTGGATGTACATCGTGACGCAGTTCGTCGAGACCGGTACAGCAAAGAAGGGCGAGGGAAAGCCGGAAGGGTGGGAGAAGAGAGTTTTCGCCACGGCCGTGAGTAAATATGTCTTCAAGATCGGGCGCCTGACCGTCCACCCCTCCGTGATCATCGAGGCCAGCGGGCTACTGCCAGAGCGTCCAGGCGGCTGGATCACGACCGAAAGCGGGCTAGCGACACCGGCAGAACTTGTGAACGGCGATGGATCATCCGAGACCGAGGCCGACTCCTTGACGTGGGACTGGAGACGTACGGAGCAAGAGCGGCTGAAGGGGCACGAGTATGCGGAGCACTTCGCTATGCTTGATGGCTTACACGAGCATTTCGACGCAGGCGAAAGGACCACCCTAGGCAGATTCGCTCTGGGCTGAACTATCGAGCTGATAGCTAGTCAATATATTGTAAGTAGACCATGCCAGTATCTAATAGCATAGAGGAGAATGGGGAAGGAGGGAGGAAATAGAAATGCCCCATCTGCCTAATTAGGAGTTCTAGTTTAAGATACCACGACAATGACAGCATATCATAGAGATCAGTGCGATCCCACTTAATGCGGTGGAAACATGTAAAGTCTATAT
Source organism: Biscogniauxia mediterranea (assembly GCA_018398605.1). Classification (NCBI taxonomy): domain Eukaryota; kingdom Fungi; phylum Ascomycota; class Sordariomycetes; order Xylariales; family Xylariaceae; genus Biscogniauxia; species Biscogniauxia mediterranea. Next base: position 512,853 of record JAGXTR010000004.1, read on the forward strand.
TAATTAACAGATCCAGGTTCAAGTTTTATGGGTTTCTCTTTTACCCTCGTATGTGTATGGAAACCAAGATTACGCATTAATCCATCATTTTCCCTTCCCGTGGGTCCCAGCCCACCACCACCATCTATTCCACGTAGAAATACCACCACCACAAATTACCCTCCATAGCCCCCGTTTTCTCCCCAACATTCACCTTCTCTCCTCTCCTCTCCTCGCCTCGCCTTGCCTCCCTCTCACTTCCTTCTACAGAGCGAAAGCCACCGCTACAGCCGCGCCGAGAATCCCTCCCACGACGTCGGCGGCAGCGGAGTTGCGACCCGCGGCCCCGGCAGCGGCAGCAGCAGCTGCCGCTTCCGCCTCCGCCTCCGCCGCCGCCGCCGTCCCGGTGGGGATAGCGCTGGCGGTTTCGGTTTCGGCCGCGCTCGGGACGGCGGACGAGGGCACAAGACCGACGCCCCCCTGCCCCGCCAGCGCTATGCACAGGTCTCCGGTTATGGTCGTGGTCTCTGTGATTTCGGAGAGTTAGTATGGTCTCGTATTTGGAACTGTGCTGTCTTTTTTCTTTTTCCCCTTTTTGGGGGAGTGTTTTTTGGGGGGGTTAGATGCTTATAGGCTCTTGAGGAAAGGGGAGGGGAGGGGATGGGTGTTATACGCACTCTCAAGGTCGTCGCTGCCGCAGGCGCCCTGCACGCAGACGAAGGCAGCCTTGATCAGGTCCCCGGTGCTGCAGCCGATCTGGAACGAGGCGATGCACGACCTGGCGCACGGGGGGACCTGCGATGCCAGGTCCTGGATGCTGTCGGTGTCGGCTGAGACGGCGACGGCGGCGAAGAGGGCGAGGGCGAGAGCTTTGAACTGCATTTTCGGGAGGCAGTAGGTGTTTGTTTATGGGTGTAGGTCGCGAAGTATGAAAGGTAGGTAGACAAGTTGTTGGATCGTATTATTTGGTTAGGGGGGGGGGGGGGGGAGGGAGTATCTAGGTAATGGATATAAAAGGAGCGTCATTGTTTTCTCGCGACTCGACCGGCAAAGACTACGTACTAGACAATAGAAGGGAAATAATCCCCGAGGGAAAGAAAACGGCTGTACACACGCGCGCGCTCAAAATGACTCGTATTATGATAATATGCTCACCTCTGACAACGAGAGGCAACGGCATCTTCATACTCATGTGAACACACGGAACTTCCCAATGCATGTTTTGGAAAAGTCGCTTAGACGATGGAGTACATACGATCCCCCTTCTTCACCAGTCTGTGATCTATGTCCCTTGAATCTCAGCAAAAGGAGAAGAGGAGGAGCGCTGGCATAAAGATTTGGGTTTGTTGGTAGGTTATGGTTTCCGGGGTTTTTTTTCGTCCCCTTTCACCGTCCCATAATGTAAGTAGAATTCCATCGTGGCAGTTGTCAGATATATTTTTCGCCGTTTGGGCAATCCTATAGAAGACCTATCTATCCATGGGGCCATCAACATGACGGGTTGGGATTCTACTAATGAGGCTGGGTCCTACACTGCTTTTTTCTTCTTCTTTTTTTCTTCGGCTCGAACTGGCATTCCACGCGATGAGGAGAGAAGAGAATGGGTCTCTGACCGATCCTTCGTGCCGGAGATACCAAGCCTGTAAAAGAATCCTCGCGCGCAGACACACGTCTGACTACCTACCTCGGATTAAAGGCGGGTGGACGGGGGGGTGGGGGTAGCCGAGGTATCTGTGGCCCTGAGCGGCCTTTGAGCTCATAACCCACTCGACCGGTTGATCGGTCCCGTGAGGTAGTTATGTGATTTATACTCCGGCAATAATAAGCTATTGTCTAACTAATAGTATCAAGTATGTCTCACAAACTATGTCGTCTCGAGTGCGATTCCTTCTTGGGGAATCTCCAGCTACTAAGTCTTAAGGGGCTAGAAGGAACTAGTAGGTAATATGTACCTAACCTAGGTAGTATCTTTAACCGGAGAAAGATGAGCTTTGTAGTGGTGTAGTAGGTAGTTCCTGAGCCCATGTTCCTGCAGAAAATCGCCTATCGCTCGCCCGGCTTCACATGGATTGATGGAGCTTTTGCTTACAGCATGGCTCTAGAAGAGAGCCGCGCATTAGTTCAGGGGTAAAAAAAGAACCCCATCTGGAGGAATTTGGGGTTTCCTTGCAGGATATGCAGCAACACTGCTGATGAGAGAGATACAAAAAAAAAAGCATAACGAACGCTAGGGGGGACTTGTTGAAAACCAACCAACCAACCAACCAACCCCTTTCCCCTGTCAGCAAACCACGACATTTAGAACCTTCCCCAACGCTGGGGTTCCATTTTCCATCGGATCTCTCGAGTTGGTTTCAGAAGCGCAGCTTGAGGGGCTATAATACGTACTCCGTAGATCAGATAAGTCACCTATTGCTCACCCGCCTTCTGACGTCGTGGATGTATAACTTATTTATATTACACTACAATGCTCCCCTTGAGCCTATGTACGTAACCTAGTAGGTACAATCGGGGTTTTGCTATCTCAAGTCGGGACGAGACCGACCCTCCCCCCTCCTCTTCCTGGATCGACGGCCTGCCCTAGGTATATTTCCGGTCTAACGGGTATGACATACCTAATCTCAGGGAGAGGAATGGGGGGTTCTAGAAGAGATGGTACCGCGCACGCTACTTACTATATTCCACCCCAAAGGTTCAAGTAGGTAGGTAGGTAAAGTAACCGTCTAGGTTAGGTTAATCGTATGTGGTATTCGCAGAGACCTAGGTTAGCGGTTTGACTTCAGTTCAAGGCGCCGTACTCGATAATCGGACTCGTGTTCGTGAGCTAGGTATTCATTTTGCGTATAAATGCCTATCGGTATAGAAGCCTCTAGGAGTGAATGTCTTGGATCTAAAAACGGCGCCCCCCATACTAAATTCGGCGCACCAAAACTGTTGAGACGGCTAAGCTAAGTCGTACTTTCAGCTGCGGCTAAGTCTCAGAACGTATAAGAAGGCATGGTGCTATATAGTCTCTTCGTGCTGACCGAGAGTCACGAAGAGAACCTAGTTTCCAAGCTGCCAGGCTCTGATACTTAGTCACTTCAAGTCAAGTCTTTCTTTCCGATTTATTCAGTTTGTCTTAGTCATTCTTCTAGTGGTTGGTTGATTGTGTAGTCGGCGTTCCCCCCCATCTTCCTCAACAGTACCCTATTCTGCCTATTGTGACATTGGGAGCAGTTGGGAGAAGTACACTTAAGGGGCAGCTTCTGCCGCTCTTTCCTGCTAGGACACTGCAGGTGCTGGTAAGAAGGAGGGATGTTGGGTAAATCGATGGGCAGGTGTGATAGTACTTAGCTCAGGTGCCACTTACATCTAGACCCTATGCCATACTCACCCCCATGTGCTCTCAGTGGATCAGGAAGATAAACACAGTCGGAAAAAAAAACCTACGGTACCCTATCTGAGATGCAGGCTGATTACTAGCTAGGGACAGGAGAGGTGTGAGGTTGACGATGAGATTTAGAGAGTGATGAGAAACACTAAAAACTAATTGATTGTGTGTTAGGGGGGGGAGTGTGTCCTTCCACGTCCCCTATTCAGTTACATAACAACATACATGAATTTTTTTGCATCCGATTACATTCTTGTGTGTAAACCGCTAACCTCCAATAGGTAGTCGAGTGGCAACAGTGGAATCGAATCCCACGATTTGAAAAAAATGAATGGACGCGTTAACGCCGCCGGTGATCATCAGTCTTCCGCGCACCGTCAAGTAGAGTCGCGCACTGAAATAGCAGATTGCCGCGAGAAAGAAGAGATAGAGTGTGTGTATAGGAATTGGATGTCGTGGTGGTGGTGGTGGTGGGAAAACGAAGGCGTGCTTAGAGAAACCATCTTTTTAGTTTGCCCTGGTGGTTTCTGGGCCGCGTTGCCCCCGGCCCCAAATCCAGTTGAGAGGGTTGATGTTCCAGCTCGACGATCTACGAAGCGGCGCAGGCTGCGCCGGCTGTACCGGCTGGGTGCGAGTTCTCAAGGGGATGGTCCTTTTAGGAGAGTCGCCCGGGAAGGATCCGGGGACCGCCTGTGATGTCGCGGCCGACCTCGGGTGCGGCCTAGCCCTGGGTCTTGGCTTGGCCTGGCCGTTGCGGCTCCAGTGCGCGCCCGCCGATACGTTGAAGCTGCGTTCGCGGTACGTCGCTTCGGCGGCCTTCTCCTGGCTCTTGACGATGTTCTCAAGGTCCTTGCCGAAGTGAGGCAGGCCGTACAGGCTCTTCACGAGCTGCTGCACACCCAAGTCGTCGATCACCCTCGACGAATCGCCATTTTCCATCGCCGTCTTCAGTGCGTCGACTCTCTGGATATGCTCGGCCTTGTACTTCTCGAGGTTTTCGAGTTTGTTCTTCGACCCGCCGTTCTGGATTTTTATCTTCTCCTGGTCGATGAGCATGTCGACATACTCGACGGTAGCGTCGTTGTAGGGAGTGATGGCGTGCCGCTTGAGGAAGAATCCGAACTGGATAGCTGCTTCTTGGATCTGGTGATATTCAATCTGGAATTCATTGATTGCCGTCTCCTTCATCCGTATAGCTTCCTCCTTGAGCTGAATGTCACTGGCATTCTGGGTCAAGTCCCTTTTCACAGATTCGTCGCAATGCTGGTAACTCATTGGACGGTAATCGTGGTAAATATGCATGTGATCCATCCAGCTATGGCCGCATACAATGCATATGCCTTCAAACATCGCGCTGCAATCCCGCAGGGCGGAATCGCCCTTCCTTTGTTTTTCGACATTTTGCAGATAACATGGTCGGTGACAAACAGTCGTGTAGAGCGTGGTAGTCTCATTCCGACCTTCAAAGTCACTGCGCACCTCGACGCAGGAAGGATGAGTACACACGGTCCGTGGCTGATCCACTTCGCACGATGAAAGACTCTCCTTCTGTACATATAGTTTCTCTTCAAGCTGCTTCCGGTTCAACTTCATATTCTGAAGCGATTTGATATCATCGTTGTTGACGTCGATACTGGCTTTTATCTTCTCGGCCATGATGGCCATGGGCTCTGTCATTCGGATGATCGTGTTTCGGGTTTCATTGAGATTGATAGTGCTGCGAACTTTATGAGGGGTGATGTTCTGGAAGTGCTTGACTAGACGTCTACACTCTCCTACAGAATACTCCCAGCTACGACGGTTCTCTTCGTAGAACCCCATATCTATTCCCTTTTTCTTTGCAGCAAGGTACCGGAAACTCTCGGAGTCGAAGCAATAGACGTTATTAGCAAATAAGCCCATATTCACCTCTTTATACTCGGAGAGGAGCGCATCTAGGGGCTTGAAGGTGTCACCAGGTTTGTAATTGGAACCGCGAGTATTGGTAAACCCGAACGCGATGTTCTCGGCTGCCTTTCGATGGAGATGCGTGAGGAGCTGCTTAATGCAGAATCGAAACATGACGGTCAAACGCGCCGCATTGGGCTTTAACAGGATGAGAATTCCGTGGAGGTTGTCGTAGGTGCGGAGAACTCTCAGAATGTCGGCCATGTTCTGATTGTCTTGGTCGAGACCTCGTGTATCTCCAATTCCGGGGGTGTCGATGAGACGAACGCGCGTATTGCCAATATCAACTGCATAAACGGACGTCTGTTGTGTGGCCGACTGCCCTTTGGAGCCATCTTTCTCCGACTTGCTGGAGTCAATCTTGATATCCCTCTGCTCAAATTTACCATCGACGACCACCTGTGTCTGGAAAGAGCATGGAATGATCCGTTTCAGGTCATCGGCTCGTATCGCATCATCTAGAGACTCATATGTGAGGTAGTTGATGAACGCGTTAATCCAAGTGGATTTGCCAACACCAGTCTCGCCCAATAGCAAGATATTGAGTTCCTCAAATGGCTCGAGAGAATCGAGGAAGTCTTGGAACTTGCTGTTCTCGTACTGAGACCAACGAGACCCGTGCCTCGGGTCGTTGCACTTGAACTCCCATGCGTCATACAAACCAGCGCCACAGTCACAGTAGAGATACTTATCGACAAAACCATACTCGATGACAGACTGACAGTAGGCACAGATCCAGTTACCCCGAAGGTTCCTATCGCAGTTGGTATTTGGGCAGGGAATCTTCACGGCTCTTCTCTGGATCGGTTTATGTTTGATGGAACGGTCGAGAGCGTCCTGGTGACATCGCATTATACAGTTGGCCGCTAGAACTTTGCGTTGTTCTACCACGTCGTCAACTATCACCCGTCCATCCCGAAATTGTACAATGATCGGTTCCGTCAGGGCAATATTCTGAGAATCGCAGTCAACGATAATTGCAATCTTGTTTCGAGACTTGTCTCGGGCAATCTCGAGGAAGACTGGAAAAGTCTCTTTCCACGTCTCGGAATGATGGCGGAGGTGGTCGTTAAAATAAAGCACGAATGCATCATCATGGTGGTTCTCATGTAACAGCGTTTCCAACATCTTGCTGTGGTAACCAACGAAGTGAATACCCTCACGTGCGAGAAAGTCCTCGAGTTCCATCTTCTCCTCATATATCATGACGCATTGGATCTTCCTCGGGGAGCTTACGCCATCGAGGAATTGATTGAGTAGTTCCCAAAGTTCCTGAGGGCCTGATCTGCCGCTCCTCACGTCTTTTAGTAGACCAGCATATTCTGACTTCAGCATTGCTTCGTTGCCGATGGAACGAGAGAGAATTTCTGTCGTTGAATACAGGTGTTGCGGGGGGATAGAACATGGGTGATTTCGTAACTTGGCTACATATTCGCGAAGACTTTGTAGGGATTCGTCTACCTCTTCAAAGAGCTGTACATATCTCTGTAGACAATCGGCGCCAAGTTGATGAAGGGTGATGTTGGCCTTGATTTCCAATAGGCGGAATAGCGCGAGAAAGGATAGGGGCATGAGAGTATAGGTAAGAGGCTGTCCTTTCCCTCCATTGGCCTCGGATACGTATTTCGGCACGTTTCTGATGAACTGTTGAGCGTCTGCGAAGTTAGTTGGTAACATCCCATCGTTAGCAAGGACGTCACCAAACACTGTCACTTCGAAGGAGCCCGCAGATATCTCGTGCCCAGCATCTTTATGCACATCAATATCACCATTTGTATTGAGTCCTATCATCTTGAGGATACCAAACTGCGTCTCCAGTTCTCCGAAAAGCTGGGATTTGTCTTCTGATTGTCCAAGTTGCCGTTTGGCCGTGACGATGCAACGAGCGCCCCAACTGATCTTGGTCACGACATGAGTCGCAATATCAGTATCTAGAACGTTTAATGCGAGGCTTTCCTTGATGCCACTTGCGCCGATGTTCAGCTCCTCGTCGATAGTAGTAATGCTGTAGTGTAGAGAGGATTGCATGGTCAGGCTGCTATCGCGTTTGTCTGACAAATATCGACCGGCGCCTTCGACCTTGACAAGTCCGGCTAGGAAACTGGCACCTAGTTCACCGTCGATACCAAAAGTGTCAAACTTCTCCTTGTAGTTATCTGACTTGGTAACTTTGATATCGGTGGAATGTTTATGGGTAGTCTCCACAACACCAGGGGGGAGCGGTGCCTTGAGTAGGGAAATAGGTACAAATGAATCAGTACGGGCATCATAGAGACTCCCCAAGGATGCTATCTGCCCTAGTGCTGGGCGGTTGAGCACAGGAGACGCCATCTTTTCTTTTCCGGATGGCAGGGAGTGTGAGGGTGTGGATTTGGGGATGAAGGGGAGATGCGATCCGGGAATTGTGCTTTTTATTGCAAAACTCAAGGCTTGTTAAGTCAGTCTTCAAGGCTAATTCACCAGGCTCTCCTGCAAATGTATCAGATGGGGATACATGATAGGTGTGTTGATGAAGTCTGTCAAGGCCTCAAGCACTAACGCTGCCCAGCGGAATATTGACTGTCGCGGGGATGTATCGACTTGACGTGTTGGTTGCCATAACCAAATACATCACAACGGCTAGTCGCTACTAAAGCTGATTGCCTGCCTGCTTCTGACATGTCTTGCATTCTGAGCATGCAAACGAGAGTGTTAGTTGTTGTCGTGATGCTGAGTCAAACGCTCAATAGCCACTCGCAACGATTCTGATTTATCATTTAAGGCACTTGCCGTTGCTGCGGGACTTGCGTGGCACCGTATTGAACAAGACCTGTTCTCATGCTGGCTTTAGGTCGAAATACCAGAAGCCAATGAATCCAGGATGAAGTATCCATAACTCAGTCATACAGATAGTGTCCATGCTGGGTCGTCCAATGAGAACATTCATTGTATTATCTATGCAAGTTCCCCGGCCTGCATTATTAGGCCGCTTGATCGCCTCCTCGGCTGACTTGATCACTTAATCAATGCAGCCTTAGTGGCGATAGCATTCTATAGCTTGGTTGAACGCTTTCTCTCACCACGTGTACATGGTCATAGCTAATAGATCATTTACTTTCAATCGAATAAACATACAAGGCGTATTAGAAGAAATATGTAGTCGTCACATCATCTTTATGTCATCTCAGAAAACCAGTCGGCACTTTTCCAAGGATGTGGGACTTGGTGCAGATATTTGTGATATATGCATGCCGAATGTAAGCAGTACCTCGGACCAAACCTAGAAGCGCTTGAAGGTACATAGATATATCAAATTAATACACGAAGGTAAATTAATAAAGCTATAATCTTCATCAGGCACTACCTAGCATCAATACTAATAATTTATTTAAAGTCAGTGATAGGGTGGTCTACATGTCAAACGTTGTGGGAAAGGGGTAACTATTCCCAAACCCCGAAAAAGAGAAGAAGAAAACAGAGAAAGAGAAAATCCCTTCAGTTGCAAGATGTATTATTTGTCAAGAAATGCAATCCAGTTTAACTGCGTAGTACAGTTGAAAGCTATATTCGTTTAGGAATGGCAGCGCTCAAGGTTGGATCCAAATACTTAGTAAAGCCCCTTGCTTTCACTATGGCATGACTGCATACGGTGTATATTGAGAACATTTGCCCATTCTCTCATCTCATCACCGCTCAAGGTGACAGGGTCGGTTCACGCCATGACCATGATCTTGGCAGCGAAATGCGGCTGAAGCGAATTGCCGTCCTTGTTTGTCTCATACTGCCGTCGGCTTCGGGACACCCCTCTTCACTCCCGGCTCGCCAAGTCCTGGAATGAGCAACGGTGCCCTTTTTTTTCCATAGGCGTCCTACCGATTAAGAATTATTTGGTGATAACATGTCCGGAGCAATAAGCTTCCTCAACTAGATAAACAGTGACTCGCCACCATGCTAACAAAGCAGAGAGCATGCACTGACAAGTCAGGGGTTAGCGATACCCGACTTGGTGCATTGATTCTTTTTGCGATAGATAGGGGAATACGTAGGACTAGGGTATTCGGGAGGGCGAAACATAGGGTGGTACCTACGAATATGAGAAACTAAGGACCTAGAATCTCTTACGAAGTAGCTTGCAGTCTTGATCCCCCTTGCTACGCCGCCCTCTAATCCGTCACCCGGGGCTGAACCAGTGCCGCCATTGTAGGCAAATAGGCAGCAAACGATGATGCTGCCGATAGACAGTGAGAAGAGGCAGGCGCTCAGGACAATATCACGAGCCGCAGCGGCTAACGCGCGAGACCACGTGAAGACGCAGAGTTATCACGAACCAGCTCGCTAGCTCGGGGAAGCGGGTGTGCGCGGAGTGCGGCTGGTGAGCTCCGGCAGCCTGCATATGAGGGGAAGGTGGCGGACATATGCCGAAATTTTCTCAGCCAACAAGTTTCTTCTTCCCTTTTTGTCCATCCTCTTTGTCGGGGAAGCAACATGATATGATATGAGATGGGATAGGGAATGTTTTTACATACGACAAATGCGTACAAGATCCCGAAAAACTGATCCAGAACGATCCCCACATCGTGTTGATGACCGTCACCAGCGTGTCTCCCGCCTTGAATTCGTAAAGGCTCGCGATGAACTGCGCCAGCCTGCCGAAGATGCCCACGAAGGGGAAGAAAAGAGTGGGCGACTCGGGGGTACCCACCAGTCGGCGATGTAGCTCGACGTGATCCAGGTCGAGCCCGCAAACCCAGCTAGACCTAGCACGGCCGGAGGAGCGACGGGATAGAGAAAGATGGTAATGCCGGGTGTTTGGTGAAGGGCATGCTTACTCTCTAGAAAGATGGATGGCTTTCGGTGCTTCGGTGCTTGTCTAGGTAGGTAAATGCTTTGCAACGTCCTAGTCAAAAGAATTCGCCAGTGATGTGGTATGCTCAGTAAATAAATGGGATGTATCCCCTACGTTACTGTATTGAAGAATATCTCAGCTTCATGACGTAGAAGCGATGACCCCAAATCCTAACTGTATTTGAAAGTCTTGCCCCAATCCATTTCATGACTGGCTGTTGGATCTCCATGTTACGACCCAGCCAGGGGGGTAACATATATAGTATAGAATTGGGGCACAATGACCAGTCGGTCATTGTGCGGAACATCTTTCTTGGTATAATGGTTTTCCCAAACCTATTGTAACACTCCAAGATGTGAGGTTCTATTTAAAGGTTAAAACGACCTAACTTTGCCACATACGACCATAGGACTCAGAATATTCGGCATCCCGTCCGCTCTGCCCTAGACAAGCTGGGTACCGCCAGATTAGTAGTTGGGTCGGTGACGACCAGCGAATCCCTGGTGTTGTATGTTTTTTTTTGCCCCTTCTTTTCCTTTTTTTTCCACATCTCTTCTAGAACCAATGCCGGAGAACCCTGACTATACTGCAGTGATAGATTAGTTGTAGTGGCGTTAAGCTGGTGAAATCATCAGGACCATTTATACCTGGTTTCAGCCTCAACTTCTTGACTACCTATGTCAGTGATACAAAGGGACAAAGGCATCCCATGTGTATTTAATACCATCCACCTGCTGTGGATCCAGTACTCTCTCTGTCCCTTCTACATCAATAATACATCCATCACATACAATAATATGACAACCTAGGCAGCTAGGTATGTAAGTACTTAAATCAGCCTGGACAGATATGGGATAACACATCCAGTTGTCCTGTATTCACCTATCATCATGGTCAGTAACGCACGCATGATTCTTTTGAGCCTGATTCAGTGCTGCCATCTTAAGTGACACGATAATTATATATTTCAAGCTAGCGTTGACGTTATATCCATTTCTTCATGACGCGCAAAACCATAGCAGCTCCTACCTAAGTGTCTTTAAACCCCAAAACTATAGCGGTGGAGAAATAACGGGTCACTTCTTTTGAAAGGGTCAGGTTTTGCTTTTTTCAATAACTAGGGGGTCTCAATGACTGTACTAAGCTCATTATAATTATCCCTGATACCGTTTGAGGGAATATGTCTCAGAGGGCTCACAACCCGACCTTAGTAGCAGGTTAGAAATTGTTGTCAGTCTAACATAAAGTCCAAATTTAGCCTCTGAGGCAAAAGTGAACGCTCGCGAACGCCACCTGCCTTACTGGTTATTAGCTCTTATATAGTACGTATGGCATACGTGACAGCCTCAAAAAGAGACATCCCACTGTCTGAATGAATAATGGAAACTATATGCTATGTCCCGGTGCTTGTCATCTAGGGGAAGCTGAATAGGTAGATTGGGCTGAGTTATCTAGTCTCCGAGGAACGTCACAAATAACCAACACATCAACTAGCCAATGTGATAGATCACCCCCGTCAAATATTGAACGGGATTAGAGACTCAGCTGATAAACAAGACATAGATCTTTAGTCACCGGTTGCAACATTTGGTTCCTAGCTTGCAACATTGATCATCGTCCTATCATGGTGGCTTTTCATAATTTGGATTTGGTCAAGTAAGTGATGTGGCCCATAGCAGCTCGCCAGTAACCTAGGAGGAAGCTAAGACATAATATAGGGATGATCCTATTAGTTTCGACCGGACAAGAACACACTGGTCGTGATATTTATCTCGGGTGTCTTTGCTATCCATTTGTGTTATACATAAGGTTGCCATCATAGTTTCCCGAAATGTTTCCTCCTACGTGCATACCGTAGGAGACTGTGGACAGCTCGGACGACATCTAGCACCTGACTTGGGATATATATCGCTAAACAGCTTCTATCTGATTTTGGATCTCACGATACCAAAGTCAACTTCTATCAACTTCGTTTGCCATGTCTCGCTATATCGATGCCCTGCGTGAACCGGCAGTAGTAAAGGACAAGAGAGTTATCGTCCTGAGTTTTGGTCGGTACGTATATGGTTACCAAATTCATATCGTTGCACTCAACTAGTCAGTGATAGTTACCTATTGAAATCTCACACGGAAATATAGCAATGGAACGATGGGCCTCATGCACGCGCTGGAGATACTGGGTTACAGACCGTATCACATGAAGACCGTGTTTGAGCACGGCGCGCCTCATCTCAACATCCTGAACGATGCTGTTCAAGCTAAGTACCATGGCAGCGGGAAGGTCTACGGGAAAGAAGAATTCGACAAGTGGCTCGCAGAATACGATGTACGTGCTATTTTGCAAGCGGCCCCCTTACAAAAGCATCCATACCTGGTATACTAACTAGGTACTACGAACCTAACCTAGGCTATACTGGACGTCTCAAGTTTCTTCGTCCAAGAGCTGGTGGAGGCATATCCGGACGCAAAGTTCATCCTGACATACCGAAACCCCGAGAAATGGGTCGTTTCCATCAACAACACGATGCTCAAGATGGTGACGCTCGTTCGATCCCGGCCTTTCGCTTTTCTTGCATATCTGAGTGCGTGTTTACAAGAGATTTCTATGATCTCTAGTCTATGTTCTCCTTGCGATTCAGGGAGCAATAGTTCTAGACATTAGCTAGATCTGACATAACAGTCTATTATTAGAGGTAGATATGCTAACGGTATTGATTTCTAGATACTTTCATCGCTGCATGGGTTCGGTTCGGGCGGTTAGCCCCGCGGCATATCTGGAAGGATGCGCCTCTGGGCACCGATGCTGCGGCTATACAAACCTATCACGACCAGTATGTCGTCTCCCCTAGATTTCAAGCATTATTCTCTTTCGAAAGACCCTCATCTCACAATTTGGACAGCAACGCGCTAGTCCAGAAGCTGGTACCCCCCGAGAAACTCCTCGTCGTGAGGCTAGAAGACGGGCTGGGCTGGGAAGAGATCTGCCCCTTTTTAGGACACGAGATCCCCGAGACCCGATACCCCAGGGGAAACGACCCGAAGGAGTTCGGGAAGCTGCTCAGAGGGTATGTGGCTAAAGGCCTTATCCCGTTGCTTGGTATTGCCGTATCAACTGCTGCGCTAGTCTTGCTGCCGATGCTCTCTGGGACTGTCTTGAAACTGGGTGTATTCCCGAGATAGTTTAACTTCACCCCTGTTGGGACATTTTCCTCTCTCTAGAGAGGTTTTGCAGGCATCGCTACTCTTGGATGAGGCTACAACACTTATTTAGGAACAATGAATTACTAGTCTTTTTTTTTCTTTTCCCTACTATGGTGCGTTCAAATTTTGTAGCGAGCTGAGTGATAGATATCTAGGTTAGGTACGTGTATTGAAGCGTTGATGTGAGATCAAATACCTACCCGGTAATGTACGTAGCTTAATAAATACGGGGTTAGGTATCTTATCAGCGGAAATGCACGGGCCACATGCGTCATCTGGCAGCCCGCCCAGTGAGGGCCCGAGGAACCTAGGGAAAGATTTTGAATTTGGGTGTTGAACTCTTTTAAGATAAAAAAAAACCCTATTGACACTTACAATGTTACTATTTACAACCTCTACCTTGTATACTTGTCAACTATGTTGACAGCACAATGGGTGTGCCGACGCTGTATCAAAGAATTGGCACGGCCTTTGCCCCGCCAGTTCCTTCGATCAGTTAGCACAGGTGAGCTTCTATACCTACTCACCTGCCTACCTACCTACCTACCTACCTACCTAGATATGCTCCATAGCGACCTGCCAGTCGTGTAATTGATTTCCGTACTGACCACGACGATGCGAAAGATGCGTCTAGAACCATCCCGACTGTTCTACTGCGCCGCGCACAGAATATTGCCGCAGAGCACGACAAGCTCTCTGCCGCCCTCGAAACCGATTTCGACACCAAGATAGCGAAACGAATAGGTGAACTGTCGCGCGTCACTGCCGCCCTGAGAGAATGGGAAGCAGCCCAGGCCAGCGTCGACGAGCTGGCCGCTCTCCTGATATCGCCAGACAAGGAAATGCAACAATTGGCCCAAGATGAGCTGGAATCCACCAATGAAAAACTCGAAACTCTGGGGAGTGCCCTTTCTGCCTCTCTCACCCCCCGTGACCCCTTCGCCGACATGCCCTGCCTCATCGAGATTCGTCCCGGCCCCGGCGGCATGGAGGGGCGTTACTTCGCAGACGCAGTCTTTCGCATGTACCGCCAGTACTGTACTCGAGTTGGCATTCGCAACAAAGTCCTCAAATACGAAACCGTGGACGGTGGAGAGTCCTCGGGCGGTGCGAATGAATCCCCCTTGCAGGAAGCAGTGCTAGAGGTCTTGGAGGCGGGAGCTTATGACAAGTTCCGTAGCGAGGCGGGAATGCATCGCGTACAGCGCATTCCCTCCACCGAGAAGAACGGGCGCACACACACGAGTGCTGTCGCCGTATGGGTCCTACCATCGTTCCCCGAGAACGAGAACGACATGGCCAACGAAACGAACTTCAACGATCCAAATAGCATCTTCTACGTTGACCCCCAGGAGGTCAGAGAAGAGAAGATGCGGGCCAGCGGTGCGGGTGGGCAGCACGTCAACAAGACAGAAAGCGCCATCCGACTTACACACGAGCCGACGGGCATTTCCGTGTCGATGCAGGATTCAAGATCTCAGCATCGAAACCGCGATGCTGCATGGACGCTTCTGCGGTCACGGATAGGTCAGAAAAGAAGAGAAGAGCGAGAGGAGGAGGCCATGGCCTTGCGGAATAGCGTGTTGAGTAAGGATAAGATCACCAGGTCCGATAAAATCAGGACGTACAACTACAGTCAAGATCGGTGCACCGATCACAGAAGCGGGCTTGACGTCCATAACCTGCCCGACGTTCTCGAGGGCGGCGAGACCTTGGCTAGAGTCATGGACAGCGCGAAGCAGTGGGTCGTTCAACGAGATGTCGAGGCCCTGATCGCTGAAGAGGAAGCTCTCGCCGCCGGTGCTGCGAACCCGGGTAAAAATGGGAAGAAGGCGAAGAAATAGGTAGCACATTTCGCCTAACCATGTCATGCTACCCGCGATACCTCTCTACTTGCCTACCTACCTACCTATACAACATGGATCTGACATAACCTAGATTCTGAGACCTAGACCATACACCAAGAGAGTTTACGAAGCTACCTATGCAAGAGTGATAAGAAATTCAAGCTTCTACAGATTACATTGTACGTATTGATGTTCATGAATTGACTACCTAGGCTTAGGTAATCGGTTATTATCTCCATCCTGGCAGAGGGCATTTCTTATTACCTACCTAGGCCATCTCTCAACAAGGTTGTTTGTTATAAACCGGGTTCGTACACTATACTCCGCATGATAGAGGCCGACACTACTATCCGGTATGGATGGATCGGGAGGAGTACCTATTCTGATTTGGGGGGTTAACAATGCCCACGCCCGCGTTGCATGTGCCAAGCCCATCAAGGCATGTGTTCCTGAAAATGTCTCGATCTGCGGATTAAAAGCTCGGATGTGCGCGACGATCTTGGACTTTCGGCTCTTCTGGTTCCAGGGCCTTCACGGGTCCTATCTACGGTTAACCAGGGCGCAAAGTGTAAAAAAACGATATTTTTTATATTAAACTTATACTTATTTTATAAATTTATATGGCATTATAATATAAAAAATATAGTGTATACGTAAATTAATAACCATTTTTTATAAAAGTTAGTTTTTTATAATTAAATAATTAATTACTTAATTAACTATTTAATTAACCATTTAAATAGTTGGTTAAGTAGCTAATTAAGTATTAGCCAGTTAACGATAAAATCTACGTCTATATCGGCGATAAATCTAGTATACAGTTATGCTACTGTTAGCGATAGTTTTAAGTTTATTATATTAAAATTTACACTTTGCGCTCTGGTCAATCTAGGCCCGTCCCCTCGATGGTCCCCCTTCGTGTTGATCTCCCACTCCCCATCCTTGTCTGATCGTCTGATAGTACGAGCATTGACGCTGGTAAATTCGGTTTGTCAGCGGTCCGCATTGTTTATACTACATACATCGTACATACCGGTGATAAACAAAGCAGCAATGGCCCGCGTCCTGAGGGAGGTTTGATGGTACTCTCATCAACGAGCTGCAGCTCGGGCTGCTTGTCCATTGGCTTGTGAGACCCCCCGGATGCGTTGAGAGGTTCTGGACCAACGGGAATTGTCCTATCACAAAGGGCGCGAGGGTTCCATTTGGGAGCTTCCTGGATAGGCAAGGACACCGTCGGTATTATTGTCCAGCTTGGAGGCACAGATGGGGCACCAGACATACCCGCTCGCTCGCCTTTTCGGTTTCCTGATTCAGCGTCGAAGCTGAGCTCGTCTTCTAAACGCAGTTCTTTCGTCATTCTTTTCATTTCTGCCCACCCCTGCGGCATGTGAATACCTACCTAGCTTGTTAGTGTAGGCCACGGTTCAAACCGCACCCTGCAAATCATTCCTCTTATCTCGACCCCGTCTACGACGGTGCACGAGCTAGCCTATATCCGGCATGTAGGTAAGTAAAGATGATGGCGGGCTCCAGTTGCTTTAACCGCAGATTGGTATAACGATATGTATGTACGATATGGCTCCCACCCGACGAGCCTCCCAAGCTTTTCTCTCGTCTCTCTCCCAACCACTTATGTAGCTTGGCTACCCTCTTTCCCAGTGCCCCAGAAGCTCGGCGTGAGGTTCTACTATCGTTTTGTTTCACACCTCCCTTGCCTCTTAGCTCTAGTCTTGGAAAAAGCTTGGGTTAGACTTCATTACTTGACGTCCATTAGACCCATCTTGGCTGCTGCGTTACAACAAGTGCCAAGGCCAAAACGCCCGCCGGAAGCCACAATAAAGGAGACATGCGCTGGGCCTCAATTGCCGCCGGACTCTTGTCCGCGACGTCGCTGACGGTGACGGAAGCACGGAGCTTCAGGCATGTCGGCAAGAAAGACCCCAAGGCCGCCTCGGACCACTACAACTACCTGGCGCATTATCTTGCGACGCGACAGTTGCCCGAGCCCAAGTTCGCAAACGATAACACTACGAGTGAGTTACACGATTCGGCTACTTCTTACTTCTCCCCATATTTCCTAGCTCTCTCTAGGGGGCCCCCGTGTTATAATATCATGTGCACTAATCTCAATTCCACTTTCCTCCAGAGTTCTCTGTGAACGGCACGGGCATCCCGGACGTTGACTTCGACGTGGGCGAGTCGTACGCGGGATACCTACCTATCAGCGACACCCCGAACGAAGAGAGTGAGCTCTTCTTCTGGTTCTTCCCCAAGAGTGAAAACACGACGGCCGAGAAGGAGATTCTGCTATGGCTCAATGGCGGTGTAAGTCTTTTTTTTTTTTCCATTTACTGCTTGTAATGGAGTCCACCTTCTCCCGCCGACTACCTACCTGTTGCGCCAGCTACGGTATGCTAACAAGCTTCAAAAACCAATAGCCCGGATGCTCCTCGTTTGAAGGGCTGATCCAGGAGAACGGCCCGTTCGTCTGGCAGTACGGCACGTACAAGCCGGTGCCGAACCCGTGGGCCTGGAACCGGCTCATCAACATGGTGTGGGTGGAACAACCGGTGGGGACGGGGTTCTCGCGGGGCACGGTGACGGCGACGAGCGAGGAGGACGTGGCCGCGCAGTTCCTCGGGTTTTGGAAGAACTTCATCGAGACCTTCTCGATGCAGGGGTACAAGGTGTACATTGCGGGCGAGTCGTACGCGGGGTTGTACGTGCCGTACATTGCGTCGGCCATGCTCGACGCCAACGATACGACGTACTATGACCTCAACGGCATCCTGATCTACGACCCCGTGCTCGGCAATGACGTTGTCCAGTCCGCCACTACGGTCGTGCCGTTTGTCGATTACCACCACAACCTCATGCCCTTCAACGACTCGTACAGCGCCTACATCCACGGCCTGCACGACTCGTGCGGCTTCGCCGCGTACGGCGACAAGTACCTCACGTATCCGCCGCCCGGCCCCCAGCCGTCAAACTACACCGAGACTGTCAGCGACGAGTGCCAGGGGCTGTGGGAGTCGGTCCTCGACGAGGCCATGAGCGTGAACCCGTGCTTCGACGTGTACCAGGTCGCGACGACCTGCCCTCTCCTCTGGGACATCCTCGGCTTCCCGGGCTCGCTGTTCTACATCCCCGAGGGCAGCGGCCCCGTGTACTTCGACCGCACGGACGTGAAGCAGGCGATCCACGCCGACGTGTCGCACACGTGGACCGAGTGCTCCGAGGGCAACGTCTTCGTCCACGGCCGCGACACGTCGGACCCGTCGACCTGGCGCGTCCTGCCGCACGTCATCGACGCCACGCAGAACGTCATCATCGGCCACGGCTCGCTCGACATGATCCTGCTGCCCAACGGCACCCTGCTCAGCATCCAGAACATGACGTGGGGAGGGCAGCTGGGGTTCCAGTCGGCGCCGGCGGAGCCCTTCTTCGTGCCCTTCCACCACCTCAGCACCGCGCCCGAGCTCAACGCCGAGACCGACCCCGTCGCCCTGTCCGGCATCGCCGCCGCCGGCGTGCTCGGCTCCGCCCACACGGAGCGCGGCCTCACCTACGTCGGCGTCGACCTCGCCGGCCACATGATCCCCCAGTACGCCCCCAGCGCCGCCTTCCGCCAGCTCGAGTTCCTGCTCGGCATCGTCGACGGCCTCAACTCCACCCAGCCCTTCTCCACCGACAGCTCCTACCCCCAGCCCCCGGCCGACACGCTGGGGAACGCGACGGGGCCCGCCACCGGTGAGTTGAAATAAATACATATATATGTATATAAATAGAAATCCCCCCTCGTCGTCTTTTTTTTTTTTTTTGGAAGCGGGGGAGGGAGGTGGGGGAGAAGGGGGAGCGTGTCGTGTCGTGCTTTTAGGAAAGAAAAAGGAAAAGGAATGAAGAAAGAAGAAAAGAAGAAAAGTTTTTTCTAGCTTCTTGCTGCTTTTTTTTAATACTTTCTCTCTTTTTTATTATTAATATTTTACTGTTCAATCTCTTAATGAGAGGGAGGATTTTTTTTTTCATAACATCCCGAGGAATTAAATACCTAGACCCTTACCTACCTATGTTATTTAGTGCTTTATGATAGGTAGTAGATCACACACCACACACCACACACACACACACACACACACTTGCCCCTCCTCTCCTCGTTGCCTCCCCTCCCAGGCTAGGGGGGGGGAAAGTAAAGTTAAATTTTAAAAAGAAAGAAAGAAAAGAAAAGAAAAGAAAAGGGGAAGGGGATATGGAATTTAATATATTTGTTTTATATATATATATATATATGTGTGTGTGTGTGTGTGTGTTTATGAGCACGTATATATGTGTAGGGGTACGTTGAACATATTCTAACCCTCTCCAGCCCCCTTTCTCTCTCTTAACTCCAAAGTAGCCGACAACACGACCACGACCCCCCCCCCTCCCCTCCCCCCAACTGCCGCCGAGTGCGGTAGTACTTACCTCCAGCCAGGAGAGCCAGAAACGCAGCCATCGCCGCTTCTTCTTCTGATTTCTTCGTCACCCCCTGCTGCTAGCAGCAGCAGCAGCAGCAGCAGTAGTAGTAGTAGCGGCGCTCATGGGGTTTTAAAATCAGTGAGTGGATATAATGAATGATAGAATGGAGAAGAAGAAAAAAGAAAGAAAAAAAAAACTCCCCGATATTTGTATATATTTAAATCTTGAGAAAGGGGGGAGGGGGGAGGGTTTGAAAAGAAAGCTGGAGGTGTCCATCAACGCACATGGTGTCTACCATTTGGGGTTGTGAGAGTTAATCGGTTGTTTATATAGGTATATACCTGTATAGGTAAATTAAAGTACCATTGGTGCCAACGGGAGCCGGTAGGTAGGTAGTATAGTACATATGTCTGTCAGTCGGATATCACCTATATACATCCCAACACTCTTCTCTTTTTTTTATTCCCTAAGAGATACGTACTGGATATGTACATACATACCTTTAGATCTATTTGATCACACTCTGACACTTTTTCCTAGGTACATACCTAACCTAGCTAACATATAAACCCAAGTCTCCCACACAGACAAGACAAGACAAGAACAGATAAAATAGACAGGCCGACCGCAAACATACCGTGACCTAGAATTTTACAAATCTGCTTAACTTAGATAGGTTGCCGATTTGTTTACCTAGGTGATGTATGTACTCTACCATGTGCTTACGCCTTTATATAACGGGGAGTAAGGGGCCTTTGATGTTATACCTAAATTGGTTCCCCATGCCAGATTCCCTGGGGTTAATCAACCAATCAATCAATCAGTTAGTTAATCACATATATGTCAACCAATATTTTTAACCAAATAAACAAGTCAACAGACAACGTAAAATAGGGTTATATTATATTTTTGTTCATCTTTTGATGATTTTTATACACCTTTTTAAGAAAAAAGTAAACTCTTACAGACCCCGTGTTTATAACGAGGTTGTTTCTTTTTTTCTTTTTTCTTTTTTTTTTACTATAAGAGGGGAGAGTTCATGAGCAGACAATGCCAGATCAGTGTTCTCACACAGCAGGGCATGTCCTCCTTATTCCTTTTTATTCTTCTTTGTTTCCCTTTCTCCCTTCCCCCCCTCTCCCCTTCCCATATCAACCAGAAAAGATATGATGGTTCCCCTTTCGAAAGAAAAGAAATAGGATACCCAAAGTCGAGTGCGTCATGATCCCCCCTTTCTTTTCAAAAAGACCGTCATCGAACGCATCCCCCCTCTCCTGTAAAGTTTCAGTCGCAGCATCCCCCGCCCCAACGCCTTGCTCGTTGAATCTCAAAGGAACCAAAAAAGACATGATGGTATAGGATACATGATATATCGTGTGCCGTCGCTTAGCAGGATCATAAGTGCTAGCTAATATTTTACTGGTCAAAGACGGTCTTCCCCTCACGCCGCCTCAGCTCCCGCAGGACAGCAACGACTCCATTGTTCCGTAGCCGTTCCAATACAATCCGCATTCCATCTCGAGATTTAACGAGGTGGTCATCTGTCTTGGTCGAGGCGATCGATTCAATACTCCTCTGGATGCGATTAGCACCCCAGCCCGAGATCCAACCACCAAAGCGTCGTGATGCGTTCTCTTCGCCATTTTCTGTGTATGCCAGCACGGAGCGATCTGGTTTCTTGCTGCCTAGAGTAGACCGGTAGGAGAAGGTTGTGGTGACGTAAGTGTTTGGTGATAGTGGCCGGGCCATGGCCGAGACAATGGGAGCGGTGGTGGCGGTGGTGGTAGCGGAGGCATCAGTCTCCCCAGGCTCAATGTAAGTTGTCGGTACTGTCTGTTCAGGGGGTGAGGTAGCGTAGCGTTGTGATTCTATGACACTCAGCACACCTGTGAAGTTCAGGTTTCGGCTCTCTGTCTGCATCCAGCCCTCTTTGATATCCACGATACTGGTCTCGAGCACGTAGCTGGACTTGTCGCCAGCCCCACCAGTAACACTTGTAGGCAGTAGTTTCATGACAGCGGAGGGCATGCGACTCTTCTTCAGGTGGAGGCGAGTTGTGTGCAGGCGGCCGGTGGCGGGGTCGACATGCGACGAGATGGTGTCGGTGGACAGTACATGGCTGGAGAAGGGGTTGAGCTGGGGCGAGTAGTAGCGGAGGAAGAAGGCAAGGGTGACGGTCGGGAAGGGGTGCGAATAGGTGTGGTTCGTGGTGTGAGTGAGGACCATCTTGTTGGCGAACGAGAATGTGGCAAATATGTAATAATCGTATTGTACCGTAGGGATGGGATTGGGAGATTGGGAGATGGGAGAGATGCGCTATAGTGTAGTTTGAGGATTGATCGAGCTGCTATTAATATAAGCTAGGCGATCCCGGGTTAGGTGAAAAAGGACCTCAAGTCGATTTGGGCATTATTATCAGATAGACAAGACTATGGCCGTATGTCTGGGCTGTTGGAGGTGGGAATCAGGGAAGAAAAAAGAAAATTGGGCTTGGCTCTAGAAACACATCATGGAGAATGAAGTGATACTCGTTGTACAAGATGGTAAAAAAGCCATAAGCGTTGGTGAGGAGTAACAGGAGATCACCACTCCGGCCGTGACATATAGATTAATCAGTAGTAGGTGGTGTGGTGGTCGAACGAGGACGACGACGACTTGATACTACTACGACGACATGGAGGGGTGGGAGGTGGAGGTGGGAAGTGGAGGGAGGGACCGAGACACAGAAAAAAACATACGACGGGGGGGGGAATCTTCCCAAGAGAAAAAATAAGAAAAAGAAAAAAAGAGAGAGAAGTGGGGAACTTGGTAAGGTTCCGGGATCATCGGCTGATTATTTTTACTTTTCAATTGATCCGACTTGCTGCAGCCAAACAACTTTGAACCTTCTGCTTTGGTTCTCCATCGCAGCCTCTGATTGGTCTCTCCAAATGCGGGGAAAGCTTGGGCCAATGGAAGATGGTTGAAGTGGCGAAAGACCATGACCTGGCCTTGGTTGAAAGTCAAATGTCTTAGATAGGTAACCTACGATGTACATAACCTAACAGAGGCCAACCACCAAGGTACTTAGTAGCCTACTAGGTTAGTTGGAAACTAAGTAAGCTCGGCAGGGGCTCTTTGGAAGTGAGCTAAAAAGCTAGCAACATACGTCAATATAAGCTTCGCACCCACTTTCCAAACTACATGTAGATCGATCCAAGGAAGTGCTTATACCTACATCAACTACAGTGAGGTTTATACCATGGACAACGTATATTAGTGTAGTTTCTATTCCTCCGTTCCTTATTTGGGCATCTAATTCTCCTTATCGGATTCATTATTCTTTTTTGTAATACCAGGTACCTTGTCACCTAGACGACAGCAAACAAAAGCTCCTTTGCGCTCAGGCGATTATCATGAATATCCTGGGCAAGAAACCTGTTTTGCAAAACTTGGTAGGTAGAAAAGGGGCCCAAAGGTGCTGTGCTCAGTTGCCTTCGTAACAAAGATGATCCTGGGTATCCAGGTTATTTGAACATATAAAAGAGCCACATAAAAGAGGACCTTGAATGTTGGTTTAAATCGTTGGTAGAAGAACACCATTGGCATGTACAAATCCACCATCGACTTCTCACATAAAAACCATGTCAATCAATGAGCAAAACCTCGTATATTTGTAGGTGTTGGCCCCCTACGGCCTTCTATTTCCGCCATGAGCAAATGACGAATATGACCGAGTTGTCCTTCCTCCTGCTGCCTTACTTCTGCGTGACGGTTTGGATCCCTAAGGAGGGACTGTCATCACTACCCTCTCTTTTTTCGTCTTCATCTTCAGCTATATGATCTCAAGCGAAGTCACTATTTTAGATGCGTCTCCTAATAGCAAGAATGACCTCCAGGTTGAAAAAGGAGGTGAGTGGACTACCCTAGCCCAGAAATACTGGAAGCCGTCCCATCATTTCTACCATACAAGCCTCCTCCATATTATCGGCTGTATATACCCCAGCCAGCACAAAGCCTGTCTTCTCGAGGTGGTTGTAGTGGCAGTCGCGAGATGAATGCGAATGTGAAATGGATGGGACAACAACACTCCATCTTCTAAGCATTATCGGCCTCTTTCTCCGGCTCGTGATTCTCCTTTCCCTGCTCTAGAGGCTTATCCTCTCGAGAACCATCCTGCTTCTTTTCCTTCTTCTCCTGCTTATTCTCCTTCTTTTGCTTCTTCTTCTTGTTCTCGGAAGCCTCATCGGCACTTGAGTCGTCGTTGTAGTCGGACCACTGTACAGCACAACCCAAGAATCAGCAAAAACATCATAAACCAAGTAATCCTCTTTTTTCTTTTTTTTTTTTTTTTGCCTTCCCCGCGACAAAACGTCACGGAGAGTACCCATCAAAGCAAAAACAAAAGTAAAAGAAAAAAAGATTAAAAGAGAAAT
Source organism: Biscogniauxia mediterranea (assembly GCA_018398605.1). Classification (NCBI taxonomy): domain Eukaryota; kingdom Fungi; phylum Ascomycota; class Sordariomycetes; order Xylariales; family Xylariaceae; genus Biscogniauxia; species Biscogniauxia mediterranea. The sequence continues at coordinate 536,898 of JAGXTR010000004.1, forward strand.
TAAAAGAAAGAAAAAAAACTAAGAACTCACCTCATCCCAGTCCGCCCGCAGGCCCCTCCGCACCCTCCAGATGATCATGTCGACGAGCCGCGGGTCCATGCGGCGGAAGCACGGCAGCGGCGCCTCGGCGGGCCGCTGTCCCGTGAACGCGTCGATCGCGCGCGCGAGCCTGCCCTCGCCCTCGCCGCCGCCATCAGCTGGAAACCAGGGCGTCCGGTACGTCGTGAACTTGATGTAGAGCGCGCGCGCCGCGCACAGGTAGCCCATGGCCTCGGCCACGACGTCGGCGCGCAGCCCCGAGGAAGAAGGAGAAGAAGAAGAAGACGCCGTCCAGAACGTGTGAGTCGCCGCGTAGGTGAATGCTGGGTTCTGCGCGGGAAAAAGGGAGGGGAGGGGGAAGTTAGTAGTTTGTTTGTGGCCGTGGGTTGGGTAGAAGTTTTTTTTTCTCTTTTTTTTTTGTTTAAAAGAATTCCTTTTTTTGGTTTTTTTTTGGTTTTTGGTTTTTTGTGTATGTATACATACATACATATATATATATATATATATATATATATATATGTGTGTGTGTGTGTGTGTGTGTGTGTGGGAGGAAGAGGAGGAGGAGGACAACGGGGGTATCAGAATAACTTACGATGGTGTAGTAGCCGAGGATGGGCTGCGCGAGGCTGGTCTCGCCCGACGAAGACGACGGGGGGGACCACTCGCGCGCCGTCTTGAAGAGCTCCGCTAGACGTCGGTCTACCTGCCGGGGACCCAGGTAGGAGCTTGACTGGGCGAGGGCGTCGAGGAAGTCCTCGGCGTCGGGCGGGTACTGGAGGATTCGGCTTCCTCGTTTATACTCGAAGCCGCGCTTCGGTAGGAGAGAGTGTAGCAGGGCGAGGCGGCTGGGAGGGCCTGGGCGGATCGGGTTGGGAGTACTGACATCCATTTTCTTGTTGTTTCTTCGAGTATCTTTCCTGTTTCGGGGTTGTGTTGGTGGTGATAATCGAAGGTTGGTGACAATAGTAGTAGTAGGAGGATGAGTAGGAGTAGGAGGAGTAGGAGTAGTTCAGCGTTGAAGGAGTGAGTAGCTGGGAACAGAAGGTAAGCAGGAATTAGGTGGAAGGGAAAGAAGAAAGTGTCCCTAATAGGGAAGAACGCGTGGGAGGGAATGGCGCGTTGTTGGCACCTCTACTATATTTGAATAAGTTCCTTCTTTTCTGTATCATTTTGAGAAGTCGCGGCGGGCAGCCCAGTCAGAATTACACAAACATCAGGTCAAAAATATTTTCTTCTACAGCTTCAGGGGGGGCTACCTGAAGCCATGGGGGCTGCAGCAGAAAGACAAGATATCTCCCGTACTATGGAAAGATATTGCTCATACTCATGAACTGCCATATATAAAATCATCTCTACAGTAACAAGGGATGATGCTCAGTAATACAACAAGAATGTTCCCAGGGTTATATTTCTAGCAATGCTATCCTTACACTATTTACAAAGGAGCTTGTATATGTCTTCAATAATCACCTGTTAAACACAATACCAGTACGGATAAAATTATCTATGGGAAGATGAAAGCACAAAGGTTGATTTGGTTTATTGTTAAAAAGAGAGCAAGGTGAATAATATCATGCCTGTAGCTTCATGGAACACTATCCAGTTTGGGAGTATTTTCTCAAAGTAGTATTTATAACAACCGCCGCCGTGCCTTCCTCATATGTGTTTTGTAACCAAAAAGGGGTCAGCTCAGGGGCCCCGGTAACCAGGAGACAGTAATCCACAATATTTTGCGTATAGACCTGTCCTAAAAGTACAGCGGCTCTGAGAGTACTTTGTAGTAAATACGATTAGCCCAACAACCATGCTTGTTTGCTTCCATTTTGAACAGGCTGGTGCGTGCCTGCCCACTTGCTTGACACTCCTCATAACTGGTCCGTAGACAGCTCTTTGACACTCAAGTTGTGTGGGCTCTCCTCCCCCATAGCTCCCTCAGAGCCCGCAAAATAAGGGACTGTGAAGTCACTTAATCAGAAATCTCACTTAGTCAGGTGATTAGAAGGTCTGTCTCCTGTACGCTTTGCGGTCGCAAATCCCTTACCAGCTGAACAAGACAGCTACGCGTAAACTCATATGTATTATCAGCGGTTTTCAGCATTTCCTGTACACAGCCAAGTACTACTGAGTCAATTTGCACTCTCCATTGTCATAGGAAAAAAATAAAGTTGGTAGTGGATTCATAGCTACCAGAATTGCAAGTACCCTGATTATAAAGCCCGTATGCCCTGATAAATACAATCTCAATTCCTAGGTCTTCCGACCAAAACAGAAAGAAATAAAAAGGACCTGTCATGCAAAATGACCATACTCTCAATTTTTATGACTTCCAACAAAAGAAAAGAAAAGAAAAAAAGGAAAAAAAAAAAAGAAACCTGTCCTACAAATTGACCAATTCTCATCTTTTTATAACATCCATGTTGGGTATAGAGTGAAGGGGGGGAGTTTGCTGCATAGTAGCCGTGATGTGGGTATAACGGTCCCGATTTCACTATCAGAAGAGTTGCCCCTTATCCAAGCCGTCCAATATAGCATCGCTCTTACCCCAGAGCACCAGCCGTGGTTCGTCCATCCGGCTCGAGGCCGTTCCGATGGAATGATCTACTGGGGATATTGCCAGTACCCCACCTCGTTTCCAACAGAATCCTCGGTGGTCTTCCACGGGCCTATGGCACAGTTGGCCGCCGTCGGGAACAGGAACAGCTCCTCCTTTGCGTCTCCTATATATTTATTGAGGCCCAGATCTCCCCAAGCTTTGAACTGTTAGCACAAATCCTGTTCTCAAAGAGTTTTATTAAACATATTTATGTGATTCCTGGTAGTCTCTGGTTGGGGGGGGGGGGGGTGGAGTGGATACATACTGCCCGTGATAACAAGGTGCTTCATGAAGTCTTCGGAAAGTCTGTATAGTTTGAATCCTCCCGAGCGTTTCTGGACCTTGACTAGCATCCAGCCGGCCTGCGCAAGATTCTGTTAGCTTCTCTGAAAAACAGCAGGGGGAGAGAAAAAAAAATAGGAAAGGCATAATCTTTTCTTACAGGGTGTGGACGTTTGTGGATTTTGTAGAACCCAGCTTCGCCCTCGAAGATGCTGTGGGTGAGATCGCGCGCGAACTGCAGATAGTCGATGGTCAAATCTGGTCCGGACCAGAAAGTTTCAACCAGTGCAAGGCGGGTCGCTTCCTCTGCATCCTTGAGCACGAGTCCGTCGACCATGGCGTTGTATGCCAGTATCTGGGCCCAGCCGTGAATGAATCCCATGATTACGGGCATGTAGAGCTGGACTTGTCCACGGGTGTTGTGGCCTACGCTCTCGAAATGGTCGGAAAATTGTGTTATATACTATTTCAGTCTAGTGTGAGCAGGTTTATCGTTCTTGCCCCCTTAGGGGTTTTGTTGGGGTTTTGTTGGGGTTTTCTTTTCTTTTCTCCTTCTTCTTCTTCTTCTGGGGGGAGGATCTTACCAATTTATTGAAAATGAGATATCCGATGTGAGTCTCCTGTGTAGCCATCCATCGAGGACGCGCGACAAGGAGCTGGCTCTGATCTTCCAATGAGCTGCAGTAGATTACATTCTCTCTTGTAAGCAAGTTTACAATGAAGTCGTCGACAATCTGCTCGCTAGAGGCTGCAATGCCGCGACGCTCTAACAGTTTCTTTAGTAACGCCTTCGTTTCATCCTGGACGCGCCCCAGAGTGAAGACCATCAATGCCTTCGAGGCAGCACGAATCAACTATATAAAATATTAGTGGTGGCTTTGAGGGCTTGTCATATTGAATCAGTGGACTGGACTTACAAATCTCCCCTCGCGGGAGTGATCGCCCCAGTGCTCTTTTTCGCTAGCATTTGGTGCCATGCGAACTTGTATTTTACCAAATTGCAATGGTTCTAATTCTGGAATGTCGTCATGACTGAGATGGTTTGGAAGGGGAGGCGACATGGGCGCGTCCTCCTGCTTCTCGGTCCCCATGGTAATGGCGGTTGGCAGAAATGCGCGATGAAAAGTGAAAATGCTTTTCGAAGGAGTGTGTGTGCGAAATGACTTCGCCGTTGCGAAAAAAAGAACTATACAGTTGTATTGTACATGGTAGGTGGGTGGATAATTCTGTCAAGAAAGGCGAGTGGGAGGAGGTTCGAAGGCCTGGTGCACACTGCGTTGATGGGAGATGGAGGAGGTTGCTAGGTGCCTGGTCCAAGAACAAACCAAGAAGATAGAGGGGAGAAACCGTGCAGAAGAGCAGTGCCATGTAGGCGCATTCTGGGAGCGTCTGTTGCTGTTTTTATATGGGTAAGTTTCGTGCACAGCTCTAACATTAATCAGTACGTGATTCTGATCAGAGTTTTGGGCCAGACTGGTATTGGCAACACTAGAATGGCCAACATAGTTCATGATACTTATTGTTATGGGACCTCTCCATGAAGCAAACATTCAATGTGGGGACAAAGGGCGGCAAATTATGTTCTATGTCTGTTGCCTAGGTACTGGGAGGGTATTTTAGGTATTGTATTCTCCCGTACCTGGTCTGGAGGCGGGAAATATTAACTTGCCCTTGATCACTGATGAGCATTGCTCCTTTGCAGAAGCATACCTGGAGTGTAGCCGGAAGGGGATGTCCGAGGTCGCTCGAAGAACCAAATTCCCAAGCTATCACATTCAGGAAATAAATTGTCATATACATATATATATAAATATCCTCCCAAACTGATGCAGCGCTGAAAATCTGGAAAGGGGGGAAAGGAGAAAGTGGAGGGAAAAAGTGTGGGTTAGATATCCAAAATTTGACGGGAATTTCTACATATGTAGATAGCTTTTGAAAATCAATTGACAAAAGGGAAGGAGCATTGATATATATATATATATGGTATTCTAGGCTCTGGGTGAAATATTTCGTTACAAAGTTGTTACGTGTAGGTAAAGCATCTACAGAAACTACCCACGTACCTACCTACCTAAGATGAATATCCAACCCCTAATGTACCTTCACAATCTAAGCAATTGTCAAGAAAAAAAGGAAAGCAGTTTCCGCTAATCAGATGGACTTCATTTTGCCGTAGACAACGCAATTATGATAAAACCATGAATCACTCTAGCAAGTAACCATGACCATATTGTATAAACTACCTAGATAGTGAATACTACAGGCTAGAGGACAAATCATCATCATGGCAGCTAGATTGTATAAAGTCGATGAATAATTTTATTTTATTTGCAATGCGGTATCACTCCTGAAGCACATTGCTCGCCTAATTGAAGCCCCAGAGACAAGAAGAACAGTCACTTGCTCACTAAACGCCTCCTCCCACCAAAAAAAAACTTTACTTTCAGAGAAATCTTGACATTCGTAATGTCTTCCCGAATCCTCCTCCCGTTGGCCATCGCCATAGCGGCGGCAACCATCGCTGCCGCCTCGCCTCTCCAGAGCGCCAGCATCATCACCACCGTATCCGACGACTCCATCTCAGCACGTCCCACTCCCTCGCGCGGCTACTGGACAACCGAATACACCAGCTGCGGCATGGAGACCTGCGAGATCGTGTACTCCACCCTGAGCGATGGGTTCTCGACGCCCTCCTCCCCCGGTGTCTCCACCACGGCAGCCACGACAACTGCTGACGCCGAGAGCACCGTCATCCCCTGGACTTATTTCCTCACGCTACCGCGTGCGTCGGAGCATGAGCCCGCTAGTCCAACACCCCCGAGTTCCTAGAGCTAGCGCTGCGTCGTTTTCCCTCCGTCTCGCTCGCACATAGGATAGGGGCAGCAGATAATCGAGCCAATATTTTATTGTTAGCGGCGATAAGGTTGTCGTCTCACTAGCCCACGTTACATCTATCAGACTTTGTGTGGCGTTCTCGGTACACGTCTTACGCTGGTGACGGATAATTCGGGCATCTACGAAGGGCCATTCTGGACGATAAAGGAGTGAGTGGGAAACTGGGCTATATTTTTGGGGGGAGGTTTATTATTCTATGGTGCCAGTTAGAATCGTACCGTCGCGTAATTGGCGGGCGACGAGGGGGTATACCTAGGTAATGAATCAATCAATCAATCAATCAAAAAAAAAAAAAAAAAAAAAAAAAAAAAAAAAAAAAGGCACTCTAGGCTCACGCCAAGAAGACCTATGTAAATACTGACAACGAACACATGCCAGTTGAATTGCATTATCTCTACCGAAAGTGTTGAGATAATATGCAGGTTATGAGTAATCCATAGTTATATTGTAGTAGAAGGTTACTAGCTGTATGGTGGGAGGTATCCCAATATATGTAGCCACTAGGTGTGGGTTGTCTAGCCACCTGAGTTACCAGCCACCTGTACTCCTCCGATGTCTCCAGTACATCTCCGTTACCTAGGAAGGTAATGGCAGACTGTTAGTTTTGCGGTTTTACGGCCGCGATGGGAGGATATAGGGGAGGGCTTACGGGTGATGTCATGGCCGTTGAGGACTTGGAGTTTGGTACACCTAACTATTGCCATACCGCCTGCACTGCAAATGTGTTAGTTTAGGTAATTTTGAAGACTATTATATTCGATAAGGGACGTTGGTGCTTAGAATACACCCATACTCAGGACAACCGAGACACCGATCTTTTCGCTCGTTTTCATTTTGCAACTTCGAAATTACAGACCAAGGCAGGAAGGCCAAAACGAAATCCATGAGCGCCGAGTATGCTAACAAAAATATCTGTCAGTAAATTACCTCCAGGTAGCTTTGCTTTACGTATTGACATAACACGGGATATCTATAATACACGTACCAGCAGCAGCATAAGCGACGGCGAGAAGCAAATTTCTATCCAGACAAGCCCCGTCGGTTCCATCATAGTCCCAGGCCTTCTTCGCAGGCCGACACTGTACCCATCGCAGAATCACGCTTACGGTTATAAGCGCATTCATAGATGTTTGGTTTGCACGCAAATTCGCGATTAAACCACACCCATGGGGTGTGTGATATCAGCCAGGCCGCCTGGAGGAAACGCCTACGTGAGAGAATTCTTTTTTTTTTTGTTTAGCTTTTACTCATTGAGTCATGGTGATAGTGTTTATATGAAACGAATGTGAGGGAATAGGACGGAGTGTATTAGTCCAGTAGAGAGAGTCTAGTAGGTGGGCAGAAGGACCATCTGAGATACATTTGTACATGGTAGTAGGTGTGGACCTAGTATATGAGCATATAGCGGAGTGGCCCGTAACCCCATATTCCAACAGCCAGTAAAGGTCCACTAATAACTACTTTGTTGTCGGGCTTTAATAGGATCCATCGCAACTAAGGTTTAGGCGTGTCTGGTGTTGAAGGTGGTGGCTTGGATCGGCGTGCCGAAATGGACGGTGTTTTCGGCGAAAATGACAGTGTTCCCACCTTATTAAACTCAATATCGCTAATTAGTCCTAATACCCCCCATATTAAGTACAGAGTGTATAGTAATCTAAGTGCCCATTTTGTTTTAACATAATCAGTGGAAACTACACGTCTTAAATTACTTTAAATCACTTCCAGTATGTAAATCGATTTTATTCTCTTTAATTCAGCGAAAAAGGCAATAAAAATCAGAATGACTGCTCTGGCTTCTGGGCTATTTTCTCCGGCCTCCGAATACCCCCTTAAGGGACCGTTGTTAGGGGGTAAATAAGGGACTTGAGCCTTAAGGGGGGTGAGGTGAGGACACCGCCACTTTCGCCGAAAACACCGTCCATTTCGGCACACCGGGCTTGGATAATTAAACCTCGGACCCGACGGGAACATCCCGCGACTATTGAAACCGAGACAAACATGGGGTAAGTGTGACATGTGGTTAATTAAAGAATAAAATAGGGGGCTAGAAGCCCCAGACTAAATATTAATATATATTGTTAGTATGACGTACCTTGAGTGAAGTGACGTGTATCAACGAACCTATGGCTTCTTTAACTGTTCTACACGTAATAACCTTTCATATCGTAGTGGATCTGAGAGAGAATACATTCTTTTACTGTTGAGGCATTGTATATGCGGAGTTTAATTGTTCTGTACCAGTCACGGAAGACCTTACTCGTACACCTCTCCGTATTGTTAACTATATCTTATGTAGGTAGGTAGTGCCTTTGGAATACCCACAGTGCCTAATTACTTAGTCTACATATGCCAGGATTCTCAGGGTCCTCCCCTGGCTTTAACCTCTAGTATCCTTGATATTCCCATGAGTAGGTACTTCGGTAGGTAATCACGATGTTGTTGTGTAGGAGACTACATAGAACTACAGCCACCCTTGGTGCCGTTACTTTCACCCTGTCCTTGACGATAGAGTTCAAATATTCTCCCTGTAACAATGACACCAGCTTGCCGCTCCTCAGGGTTAACTAACTTCACGTTGGGGGACGCTTCACGAAAGTCAAGATTAAGTGCTTGCAGGGGTGATTCGCGGTTCTTGCCCACCGCTTTAAGTTGGGAGATCTGGTGGCTGCTGTACACTCATTTCACAAGCAGTTCATCGTACACTTCGTAATCCAGTTGTTCTTCAGAGATGGTGTGTACGTATCTGCCTGGTAGGTGACCTGAATGAGGTGGCAAAAGTTTCTTGGACAATATGACACATTCCAAGCCGAGAGTGATCTTCTGAAGCTCTAGTCTAAGTTCATTGAAGCAAGCCTCTAGACACTGTGCCATTGCAAAAGAGCCTCCAGATACTGTTCTAGGGATACACGGAACGGGGTGACATCCCTAGCTGTATGAGGCTGTGAGGGACAGCGGTCCTGTCTACGACTCCCAACCATCATGCTGACTAAGTTAAGGGGTATCTTGAAAAGACAACGAGAGGAATGTATTGATCTATAGCAACCAGCATACCGTACACACCTCTTCTCGGTGAAAAGAAAAAGAAGAAATCATCACTATATATATATATATATACTGCTGTCCCTTGTCCCTGTAGTCCCCACAACAATACTGTTCTAAAGAAATTATTCAGTCTCGATACTTTTCGCAGCCCATTCAGCATAATGCCTTTCCAATACCTTATAGATCACAGATCCCCTCTTAGCACAACGGCATCCTCCTCTTCTAAAGCACCAACCTACTAGGTTAGGTAGCACGCCAGGTCAAATCCTGAAGAGAAACAACCCCCCTCCCCCCAACAGTAAAAACGAGTTCAGAAGCGATGGAGATAGTAGTGTAGAGATGGAGAAGGAGCACGCCACCCTACATACGTACCCGAGCTGAAAATACGCGCGAAGAAACATCACCCCCCTCGCACGCCCTCGACGTGCAATACTGGAACCTCCGCAGCTGTTACGAAGCGGGTCAGGACCCACTATTATCTGTTGGTGATGGCAGATGCCGATATGCAAGATGGAAGGCATGTGATCGCCGTGAGGGGTACTGAAGAATGTATTTATGCCTAACCGCCGTACGCGGTATCACCAACTGAGCTGTTGGCACGAATGAAGGAAGTCGGCAAGAGTCAGCGAAGGTCGGCGGCTTGAAAGGGTCCCGTCTATAAAAAAGCCCCCTTCCTGACTATCTGGAAGGCTCTCCCTTCAGGCCATTCTAAAACAGTTATTCTAGTTTTTGAAATACAAGGCATACCCCCTTAACAGCAGCCGAGGCCAGCACGGACGCGGTGCGCATGTACGTACGAGGCGGAGATGCAGATGAGCATACGGAACTGGGAGGACGACGACAACGGGCACGTCCATCGCGCACACCCACGGGTGGTGGGTGGGCCGCCCCAGCGTCCGCGGCGTCGTCGACCGGATCCAGGCCCCGCGCGCTACGAAGCGCAGCTGTACCACAAGTGGAGGGTCGGTCGACCCGGCGGCGTCGTCGGCGCTCGACGCGTCGCTGGAGGACCCCGGTGGACGAGGACGAGGACGAGAGCCGCACGGCGAGGACATGACGGTTGCGGGATCTGCGACGGCCCAGCGGCTCTCGTTCCGGACCCACGCGCGCGCGGGGTACCTGTAATTTCGCGTTCGTTTCGTGCTGGCCCGGCTCAGACTAGGCTGGCCTGGCGGCGGCGGAAATACGGCCGCCACCCTGGACGGGATCCCGAGACAGAGGCGGCTTTGGGGGGAGGGGATCTGGAATCTGGGTACCGCGGGGCCCGATAACTTGGAGCGCCCCGTTCCTTCTCGCGCTGGCCGAGGAGGAGATCGGCCCCAATACGGACACTGTAGTAAGGAATATTCCTGAACCGCCGCCCGGCCGTGACGACGAGAAGCCGGACTACGTGGCGCTCATCGGCATTGCCAAGTTATTGCAGTTCGAGCAGGGAGCGGATGAGAGCTCCCGCGCTTAAATTACGACTCGGACGAATGTGAGGACTGAGTGACGTGGGTCATTGTGTAGGTATGTATGCTATACTGTAAGGTAGCAAGCATTACGGTATCATGTGAATAGTTTTTGGGGAGCTTAAATCCTCATCTGAGTTCCTGAATTAGATAATTACTGTATAGGTGAGAAAGACCTCTGAACCGAGCTTGAGTTTTTATACCAGAACCTTATAGGTATTGCAACCTTATAATAAAATACCCTTCCTCAGATCCCAAGTCCCCCCCCCCCCCTGATCCGTGCTCCGCTTTCTCCATCTTCAACTCCCCTCCTCCTGCTCCCCGGCCGCCACGAGACCCAGGCGATCCTCGATGATGGACACGATGGCCGACCACTCCATCATGGCGCCGTCGCCCACGTCGCCGCACACGAGCGTCTTCTGCTGCGGCTGGAGCACCTCGAACCAACCGTCGCGGTTGCGCTCGCCACTATCTGCTGCTTCTCCCGCCGGTTCGTCGTGAGTACCGCGGCCGGAGGAGGCGAAGGAAGACGAGTTGACACCCCACTCCTGCTCCAGCACGCGCAGGTGCTTCGCAGTCACGGGATGGCGCCACATAGCCGTGTTCATGGCTATTTTTTTTTAGTTAGTTAATTAGTTCGTGGTATGAAAAGAAACTAAGAAAGAAAGAATCTAAGACTCACCAGGTGCCACGAGAATCCTCTTCTTCCTCTTCGGCACGTTCCCGTCTGCATCGCCGTCGAGCTCCCCCCACGCATCCCAGGCGCGCACCACGCTCGTCAGCAGGCCGTCGGCGAAGCCACCGGCGATCTTGGCCAGGGTGTTGGCGCTCAGGGGGGCGATGACGAGGGCGTGAGCCCAGCGGCGCAGCTCGATGTGCAGTATGCCGTCGCCGCGGCGCCAAGGCTCGCGCCACTCGTCGGCATCGCCGTAGACGCCGTCGACGCCGGGAAGGGCGGGCAGGGCCGACACGGTGGGCTGCTCGTCGGACTGGCCGGCCAGGAAGCGCGTGGCGCAGGGGGTCAGCAGCACGCGGATGGAGAGGGTGTCCGGGGGGTGCCGCGACGTCAGGGCCTGGATGATGAGGGGTAGCTTGATGGTGGCGACGCTGCCGCTGGCGGCGAGGAGGAGGTGCGTCTTGCCGTCATCCAGGGAGGCGGTTAGGCTCGCGATGGAGTTCTGGCGTTGCCGGAGGTGGTGGGTGTCGTGGGTGGGGGAGATGGATTGGAGCATTTCGAGAGTTGCGATGTGTGGAGGAGATGAGATGGTTATTGTTTTGTGTAAGTGGGATGAGAGGTTTGGTATATAGAGTTAAGGATAGATAGTGTAAGAGTATGTAGGTAGTCAAGGCTAAGATAAGGGATTATGTGATAGACGATAGTAACTTTAATAAACCTGGGGTGGCTAATGCTAATGATGGGGATGGTGAAGGATGATGATGATGATGGAAACCCCCCCCTCCCCTATAAACTGACCACTCACCAGCCTGTGATGATCTGGTGGTCTGGCATCATACCACCTGTTGAAATAGTGTATAGTCACCTATCACAACAGGAGGTGCAGTGGTATACTCCGTTGTCGTATGTTAGGTCTACTACTTACTTGGTAGGAATTGGGTTAGAGCGGGAGAGGGAGAGGGAGAGGGAGAGATGGCCGGGGATGGATGAATGGAAGCAACTTGAAGCTCACCTGGTGTCGGTTCTAAAAAAGAATTGGGGCGTCTTTCATCACTTCTCATTGGGGTGCGGGGTTGTCAAAAGTGAATACTTGTAGCTGGAGAGAGCCGTGGAAATGCGCTCGGGCTATGATTGGCTGGAGTGACTAAGATACCTTACCTACCTAAGTACCTGTGGCGCTAGCTTGCCCCTACCCCCCAGGTTAGTGGAGTGTTTGGTAATCAATTCTTTTTACATCATCCACACCTTGACCTTTTACCTTTACCTTACCTTACCTTACCAACTTACATCAACCCATCTCCTACAACCAACCTCTAGGGTCAACTAGAATATATCAACATGTTCTCGCGACCTCTATTCTCCGCCGTATGTGTTCCCCCCCACCCTCTTATATATGGGTATATATATAGATATATCACATACGAGCCAACATCGTACTCACCTACTTCCTCCGCGCGCAGGGTTTCCGCCAAGCCGCCCGCCCCATGATGGGAGCTGGAGCTCGCCAGGCTTTCAACCGACCGGCGCCCTTCCTCTCTGCCTTCCAGCAGCGCCTGCTATCCGACGCCACAAGACAAGCCATCGAGAAGGCCGTCGCCTCCGCCCCCGTCGTCCTGTTCATGAAGGGCACCCCCGAGATGCCCCAGTGCGGGTTCTCGCGAGCCAGCATCCAGATCCTCGGTCTGCAGGGCGTCGACCCCTCCAAGTTTGCCGCCTTCAACGTGCTCGAGGACGAGGAGCTGCGGTCAGGTACGTGGATTTGATCGTAGCGGGCGGGCATGAAGGGGGAGGACAGGGAGGCTAACTATTCCGCGCGCCACAGGCATCAAGGAATTCTCCGACTGGCCCACCATCCCCCAGCTCTACCTCGACAAGGAGTTCATCGGTGGCTGCGACATCCTCGTCTCCATGCACCAGGACGGTTCACTAGCCAAGCTTCTCGAAGAGAAGGGCGTAGTGGCCCCTCCAGAAGCAGCGACGGGGTCTGAGTAAGGAGTAAAACAAAGAAAAGAAGAAGAAAAAAGAAGAGAAAAGAAAAAGGGGTGGAGAGAGAGGGGATAGCTTCGGGGATTGCAGCTTGGGAATAGGGGAGAACGGATGGAGTAGGGAAAGAGAGAGAGAGAGAGAAATACGCATCATGGCTATGACTGTACGATTCTGATATAGACAGGCAGGAATGTGTATGTATACTACTACTACTACTATTAGTACCCGGACCTGGCCGAGGTACATATAGTGTTCAATTCATAAGCCCTGGAAAAGGGCAAGAGGAATTAATGAGACATACTAGTAGGCTAGATCAGCTTTCATATAGTTAAGCATCTCCCTTCCAACCACCACCACCTAGATGTCATCGGTTCGACCACTCCAGGACCACTTCCCTCACAGCGGATACGCCGCCCCGTCCCCCCTCATATCACTACCCGCGGACCACACCCCCACCCCCTCCAGCGGATCGACGCTCCACCTGATGATCTGGCCCCTGCCGAACTTGGACCTCGCCGCGCCGGTCACGACCTCGACCTTGTGGCCGAGCTTCCGCAGGCCCTCCACCGTCTCCGCCGGCATGCCCTCCTCCACGTGGACCGTCATGCTGTCCGCTCCCTCGCCGCCGCCGCCCTCCTCAACCCCGGGACTGATGCACACGCGCGGCGCGTCGAGCGCCTGCTGCGGGCTCAGCCGCCCCACCACCTGGCCCAGCAGCACCTGCACGTGGCCCTGCGGCTGCATGAACCCGCCCATGACGCCGAACACGGAGTGCAGGCTGCCGTCGTGCAGGTTCGTGACCGCGCCCGGGATGATGGTGTGGTAGGGGCGCTTGCGGGGGCTATCGCGTTCGGATGATGGTGTTGCTGTCCTTGTTGTTGTTCTGCGTCTTCTTCGCTGCTCCCCCCCCTCCCTCCAGGCTGAAGTTCGCCCCCGGTTCTGCAGCGTGAACCCGCACCCCGCCGGCACGATGCACGTCCCGAACCCCATGTAGTTGCTGTTGATGAAGCTCACGGCGTCGCCGCGCGCGTCCGACACGGCGAAGTACACCGTGTCGCTGCTGCGCAGGGCGGGGGACGAGGACGGGGACCCGTGGCTCGGGGCCGCGGGGCTCGCGCGCGAGGGCGAGAAGAGCGCCGCGCGCGAGGCCAGGTACGCGGGCGAGATCAGCTCGGCGGCGGGGACGCGCTCCACGGCCGGGTCGGCGACGAACCAGGTGGCGTCGGCGAAGGCGAGGCGCAGCGCCTCGACGACGGCGTGCAGGTAGGGCGCCGTGTTGAAGTCGGCGGGGCCGAACGTCGGGATGCGCCCGGCCTTCTCAAGCTCCTGGATGATGCCCAGCGCCATGAGGGCCACGATGCCCTGGCCGTTGGGGGGGTGCTCCCAGAGCTCGAGGCCGAGGTCCTTCGGCTCTTTCCCTTTTTCTCCCTCCGTCGCTAGTACCGCGTCCCGCAGCAGTTCGCCCACGCCCTGGCCCCGGAACGCCAGGCTGATGGGCTCGACGGGCTCGCTGCCCGTGGCGAGGTGGTGCGCCAGGTCGTCCAGCTCCAGCAGCCCGCCGCGCGCCCGCACCGCCTCCACCAGCGCCTCCGCCACGCGCCCCGCGTAGAACCCCTTCTTCCCCTCCGCGGCCAGCGCCCGGAACGTCGCCGCCAGCGTCGGGTTGCGCATGATCTCGCCCGCGCGGGGCGCCCGCACGCCGTCCGGCGCCGCCGGGTCCGCCTTCAGCATCTCGCGGAAGTTGGGCGACGCCGCGCGGATCTGGGCCTCGGCGCGTGCCCACTAATACGGCACCGGGGGGATTTCGTTAGCTTGGACTTCTTTTTTTTTTTTTGAAACCCACTCTATCCTTTCTGTCACCATGTATCTAGCGAACTATGCCAGAAAGAAAAAAAAAAGAAGAAGAAAAGGCAATTCCCCCCTTTCCCCCTCCAAAAAGGGGGGGATGGGGGTGGTTGCCAAAACACAGAAATTACAAACCCGAACAGAGGAGAAGATAAGAAATAGAAGAAAAAAAACCAAAAATAGAAACACAACAACAAAAACGTACAGAAAGCGCGACCACCTCGGAGACGGGGAACCCCCTCTCGCCGAGCTCGATGGCGGGGGCCAGGATGCGCGCCATGTCGAGCCTGCCGCTGCCGAAGCGCTCGACGGCGTCGCACCAGCCCGCGGCGGCGCCCGGGACCGTGACCGCGAGGGCGCTGTCCGGGGGGATGCTGTCACTGTTACTGTTACTGTCACCGCCGTTAAGCGCGCGCCGCACCGCGTCCAGCGTGTACGCGGCGCCCGAGCGGCCGGACCCGTTGAGCGCCGACATCTTGCGCGCCGCGGCGTCGTAGTACAGGCAGAACATGTCGCCGCCGATGCCGGTGGAGCAGGGCTCCGTCACGTTGAGGGCGGCGGCTGTGGAAGGGGGGGGGGGGTTAGGGGTTAGTGGTTTGATTGCCTTGCCTGTTTATAATTAAAAAAAAAAGGGGGAGGAGGGGTAGGTAGAGAAACGAAAAAAAAAGGAAAGAGAGAAAGAGAGAAAAATAGGTGTGTATATCTCACCAACGGCTACAGCAGCGTCCTGTTTCTCACGTTAGCCGTTTGGATCACTAGATAGGTAGGTAGGTATCGCAATATATGTCTGTATGTCTCTCTGTCTATCTGTCTGTATGTAAAAGCACACACACACACACGCCCACGAGCACACAGGAAGTGCCTGGGCGCCCCAAAGAGAATAGATAGGTAATAGGTAAAAATAAAAATAAAACTTACAACGCAGTTCCCGCCCGCCTCGAGGATCTCGATGCCGCACTTGGCGGCCAGGGGCTGCGTGCAGGCGACGATGCCCCGGGTGCTGTGGACGACGCTGCGGCGCGACGGGTGCTCCATGAAGCTCCGCGCGGCCGTGGCCGAGGGGAACACGGACGGGGTCGTGAGCGGCATCTCGCTCGTTTATCGTATCGTATATCCCGCGCTTTGGTGGTTTTTTCTTTTTAAGGGCCTGGGATATCAGTGGTTTTTTTTATGAGAGAATAATAATAATACTTTCAAACCCGAGAAGATACCTACCTATCAGGAGGAGACTCTCTATGATGATGATGGAGAGCGGGAAGGATAGGAAGGATATTGATGTGGCAAGTTGGGAGGTAGGTAAGTAGGGAGGTAGTAGTGAACTCTGCTCGGATACTACATACTCGACAGGGGGGGGTGGGTATGCCGGACGGGAACGAAAGCGATCGGAATACCTAGCGCGCGGGGTAGGTATGTAGACCGAATATCGTATAGTAGTATAAGTAGCAGAGTTGCGCAAACAGGTAGCAAGCTTCAATTTACTCTATCAGAGGAGAAAAAAAATTTGATGAAGAAATATTGATGTACGAATCCCGAGAAGAATAAAAGAGTTACAAGGTAAGACGATCGTGGGATCGTGAGACTGCCTTACCTAGGTAGTAGGTTACCTATTTTGCTTAATTGATTCGAGTCATTGACGGACAGATAAAGTGTCGATGTCGAGGTAGCTGTTACGAGAAAGCACAGGATTGATAGATATCGACTTGTCAGTTGATGTTATTATGTATTATCTCTTAGTGAGAGTAAGGGGGTCCAGTCTTGGGAATAACGTCAATTGTAGGTACATAACTAGGTATCTAGTTATACTATTACTCGCTATCACAGCTCCCCCCTTCCCCGGTATGTAAAGTACCTCTGTCAATAGGAGGTAGGTGAGTGTTAGTGTTGACTCCGCACGTACAACTTACAAGATACTTACCACATGCTAACCAAGTCAATACACCAATGCCATAGTTAAACGTGCATTGAAACCGTTAATAGGGAGAACTGGATCTGATGCCTCGGTATGTACCTAGGTCAGGTTAGTTAGTGAGCGAGTCCATCCATCCGACTCGCGCTAAATGGGAACCCTCCCTATATCGGACCGCCCAAGCGGCATCTCGTCCTTCGGAGCCGTCCGCCGCTGCGGCTACGGCGTCGAACTTCCCGATCTAGAAACTTATGTAAATGAGGAACTAACTTACACTTTGAAGTCAGGTATACCTACTTATACATAACTAGGACATATCAATATTAATTGATGCTTATACTAATCAACCTATAGTCAGTCGTCTTAGCACATGCAGCCTTGTCAACCTACATTTTAAACAATCCTAAAGACCCGACTACCTAACAGGATCAGTGGACCTTGCCTCTTACACAACAATACGCGGGTATGGCTTTAGTAGGATCCATACGCCTTAGTCCAAGTACATAATAATCTACATCACATTTCACTATAATCGATTTAACTTAAGTATCTCGGTTACCATGTTTAGTCTTGCTCTCTCGACGTCTTTATTCTTCTTCTTTAATAAAAATATCAATACATGCTTTTTTAAGAAACAGAGGCAGATGAGGCAAACAGGAAGAGAGAAAAAGAAGTAGTAGTAGTAGTACATTACGTAAGTACGTGAGTAGTAATTACTTAGTCCATGCCATGCAAAATAACAGGAACAATGATTGGGGAAATGGAAACAGAAAAAAACCCCTCCGCCATGCAGAAGATCTCACTGGCTCACAGGCCAAACTGGGCCATCACTCATCATCCCCTTCCCTTGCCTACCCTATCCCTCTCGTTTTCCGTAGAAAGCTGAAGAGAGAGAAACAAATACCAAACGCCCCCTTCCTATTAGAAAACAAGTCAATCATGAATCCTCCCTTCCTCCTCCGTCGCTCCCTTTCTCTTTTTTGTATGTGTTCGCATGCTCCTCTCCTTTGCCCCCCTTTCCCCCCATTATGCCATGTATGCTACCCACCAGCCAGGTGGGTTCAGAAATACAAGAGAAAAGAAATTAGAAAAAGAAGAAAAGCAAAAAAGCCGTTCTTATGCCATGTACCATGCGATGCAATTTGTAACAGAGTGCCGCCTTTTTGTTTTCGTATGCCCGCAGTGAAATAAAATCCTTTCATTCAGGAAGAAAATACGAGAAAGTCCAGAGTATCGCATCGTATCGCAGCGAGCCACCGAAATCCTATCCTCGAGGGTACGCACGAGCACCAAACTTCCACATAAAAATCGCCTCTTTGGGAGATACGATATTAGGTGATGTGTAGGTACCTTCAGAGAAAACGGGACGTTGCTTGGACATATCAGGTCAATCGAAATACAAGAAGAGAAATCGTCCTCGAGTTCAAATCTGGCTCGGGCTATCGTAACCATTAATTATCCTCGTTGAGCCATCTGCGATAGGCCCCAGAAGTGAACTTTTTTATCGTTTATCGTCATCATTGTTATACAGAAGCTGATCAGGCTGTATCAGTGGGGATTCACAGCGAGGTCTAGCCATCTGAAGAAAATATTTTACTTCAGGTCATTCGGGTCGTGCCGGAAAGTACACTGGTCACCTTTAGCACACTGCCCTTTTGCCCAAAATGTGCAAGGTTTGGTGCCGATGAGGGAACGGTTGATGCCCTTATGGTCTTTAGTTCCACGCTGAAATTCCTTGCGGTTATTTCGGTCAACGCTCTCTCGGCTATTTTGTCCGCTTTGTGTCTGCTGCGACCTCTGCGGTTGAGAACCGAAGGGCGGTGGGCCTTCGTAGGATACAGCATCATACTGCGTACCATATGATTGAGCTTGGGTTTGCGCCCATGCCTGCCAGTAGCCATAATCCGGAGTTTGTGTCTGGGATGGCTGGGCTGCCTGGCTTGATTGGCCTAGAGCAGCTAGGAGATTGTGGAGGTTGGTAGTATCAGGCTGTGCTGGTGCTGGTGCTTGTGCCGGTGCCGGTGCCGGTGCCGGTGCCGGTGCCAGCGGGGGAGGATGCTGGGCAGTCTGGTTGCCTTGCAGGGCCTGGACTTGCTGTAAGATAGCAGCGTACTGGTCCGGGACTTGTTGCGAAGTTTGTGGATAAGACTGGTATGAAGCCTGCTGCTGTACCTGAGGTTGAGCCTGTACTTGATAAGGTGCATACGCGGAAGTGTGAGCGGTAGCTTGAGCAACCCGGGCACCTGCGAGTTGGCGCGCATATTCTTCAGCTAGTCTGACAGCATTTTCGGATTCCTTCTTTGCTATATCAGCATTTCGCCCTGTATGCCACTCCTGGACGCGCTCGGGATACGATTGTAGCCACTTCGGAGGCTCTGTGGGAGGGAAGGGTAGATCCTTCAACTCGGCCACAACAGCTTCGATGGCATCATGCGCTTGCTGCACCTTAGGGTCGGAGTATTGGTGATGCTTTTGAGGCAATGAATCAGCTGGATCATAGGGATCCGAATCCGCATAGTTCTTGACCTTGTCCGACTTCAGTAGAGCTAGAACCTCGGCGTCGCGCTCCTCTTGGGTCATGGTGCGTTGGATGCTCCTAGAAGAAGACGGTGCTAGATTGGAAGATGAGTCCCCAAATTGATGAGACGACTGCGAGGCCGACTTATGAGAAGAAATGCCGAGGCGCTGGAGCCCAAACTGTAAGGCAGCAGGTGTTCCGAATTGCCGCACTTCGGCCCAGCGGCGGTGAATCTCTTGGAATTTAGGGTTGTCGGATGGAAGTACAGCGCCCTTCGGTTGTGTGAAGCTATCGGTGTTTTTACCGAGAGGCGACCTAGGTGTTTCCGGGATTTCCGACAAGGTAGTGTAGATAGCCATTAACTCACGGTTCTCATATTCTTCCATGATTTTCTTCTGTTCCGATTGCACCTCTTGTATGCCTCCGCGAGTGGTGAATGTCTTTTCTCGTTGATTGGCATCCAAGATAGTATAATCGATTCGCGATGGCTCGACCCAAGACCGGAGTTCGACCTCCTTCGGTTTCCCATCGTCTTCGTCGTCGTCTTCTTGAATCGTTCGCTGCATCTTCAGCATCTGTCCTTCAGATCGATTGTCCCGCGCGTCTCGAACCATACTATCGGCCCGTCCCTCATCTTCGGCCGAATCATGCTCGAATATTTTGTATTCAGCTAGTTCATCATCTGGTTTCCACATGACGCGCAGTCCTCGTCGTGCTTCTTTACGCAATCTACGCGCCTTCTCCTCGGGAGTTTCGGGGGCTTTCACTGGTTCTTCGCGTGGCTTCGGTTTTTCGGCCGGCTTGGCTATCTCAGCCAGGAGCCCGCTAATGGTTGAGGTCGCAGATGGTTGCGGTTCCGGTTTCTTTGCGGGTGCTTTTGGAGGAATTCGTGACTTTCCAAGTAGCAATGACCCAGAAGGTCGAGGACGGGCTTGGGTGTTCGTTGCTGTAGAACTCTGTGAAGTCGTAGAGCTTGTAGCTGAAGCTGAGGGGGCCTTGGTAGTCGCTGGGGCACCAGTGACTCCTTCAACAGCGACTTTCTTAAGGGCACGCGACTCAACATCATCATCTCTTGGTCTTTTGGAAGGTGAAGCGTTGATTTTGGCGGCTCCGTTGCTGTGTTTTCTTGCGGACCCTAGACCAGAGTAGTCGATCGGCTGTATTTTCTTCGCTTCAGGGACTGTCTTTTTCAGAAGCATCCCGGTCTTGGGTCCTGGCGCTTTAATGGAAGGACCTGTGGCCTTGGCACCAAGTGTGGTCTTCTTTGGAGCACCCGGATGTTCCTTCTTGGTGTCGGCAGAGGTATCCCGCTGCTTGGTTGTCTGTTGGTCGGCGCTGGAGAAAATCTGGTTCATGTACTTCTTGCCTTCTTCATCGAGATCGTTGAAGTATTTACTGCGTACTTTATCCATCTTGAACGTCTTAGTTAAGCTGTCTCCCCTCAGCTTGGTCTTTGACAAGAATCTCAGGATTGTTTTTGCGAAAGGGCCATTGTAATCCTTGGATGCCAGTTGCACCCGCAACACGTTAACCAGGATTACGATCAGCTTCTCGTTTCCTCCCATGTTTCTGATGAGGAATTCATCACCATATTCAAGAGCCGCTTCTGCCGCCTTCCAGATCAATTTATATTGACGAGTCAATTCCTCCTGCAGGGGAGGCAGCGAATCCTTCTTGTTGTTTTCCTGTGCGGCCTCGATTTTCTTTCTCAGTTCTTTAGCTTCTGTCCACAGCTTCGAGACGTAATCGCCGAAAGAATGAATGACTTCCTGATCTCTGCGAGGATTCTGGGGGTCTCGGTAGACAATCTTGACAACGTCAAACTCGACACCTTTCTCAGGGTCCGCCGGACGCTTTGGTGCAGACATTATCTAGGGAGGTGGGTTAGCAGACATAAAAACGGGGATCAAAAATTTTCGTGTATATCTATCAGAAGATATTATGGAAAGAAGTGAAGAAAGAGTGCAGGTGTTTTAGCGGGTAACTACTCCAGAGTCCGCGGGATGTGTATGTGTTGGTGGCGGGGTATCGAGGAGCCGAATAGATCCAAGAAATGCATGAAAGACGGGAAAGTGTAAACAAAAAAATAGGGGTGGTATGCGAGTTTGCATCTTCGTTTCCGGGGTAAATATAAACTCACTATGTGTGCTTGACGATCCCGCTCGCTCAGTTCATCTTCACTGCCGCTAGCTTCCGAGCTGTCTGTAGACGAATCCACGTGGGAGGAGGTTCTAGGTTTGGCTCCTCTTTTCGGTTGAATTGCAGTGTCGGTCTTGACTAAACAAAGAGATGAGTCTAATAATTTCATATCAGGACCAGAATCGGGATAGGCTTACCTCCATTCTTTCCTGTCAAGTTCACCATCTCTTTCTCCAGTTTTTGCATGTCGACGGTGAGCTTCTTCTGATCGGGCTCAGAACTCTTACTAGCATTTACTTGGAGTTGTAATTCGTGGTATTTCCTCTGGATTTCACAGGGGAGTTGACCCGCACGGTCTGGTAGTAAGGGGGTCCCACTTGTGTTGTACCTGGCAACGTATTCGCCCTTCCGTTCCTTGCGAGCAGGACGGTACCTTCCAGGAACAGTTCCAACAAGCAAATCTGCACATCCTTCGACAATTGACCATTCCTGTTCTGGGACTGTCTGGCCATCATGAGATACGTCCAAGGCTTGCCCTTTTAGCGGTGCTGCTAGCGAAGGATTAACGCTGGGTCCCGGCCGCAGTATCTGAGTATTAACGGGCTGCGATGCCGAAGATGCCGCAAGGGTTGCATGTGCACCTGCTGTGGCGGGTACTTGAGGATTAACTGGCTGTTGAACCTGGAACTGGGGTAGCGGAACTCCTTGCCCATTACCGCTCGAGGGCTGTCTATTCGGTACCGCTGCGGGACTCCTGCTAACCGGCATGTGTTGAGCAAACTGCATCGGGGTCTGGTGCTGGTAACTTTGCTGTGGAAATGCCGTAACGGGTTGAGGTGATACTATCGCCATATTCCCATAAGACGGCGTAGCGGAATCTTGACGGCTAGGTGGAAAGCTTTGCTGTGCAATATACTGGTTTGGTTGGGGATGATGGACAGCCTGCTGTCTTCCAAGGGACTCGGGAGTCGGACCTGGAGCTGAGCCTGGACCTATCATCGATTGCGAGTACATGGATGCCGCATTAGGATCAATCGCCATCGGTGAGGTTCTCTTACTCGGTGGCGGAGTAGGAGTGTGTGCAGGAGATGGCACATGAATGTGCTGCTGCCAGTGATGCTGCTGTTGCTGATGTTGTGGTGGTTGCTGCTGTTCCTGTTGCTGGGAACCTTGATTCACATACGACGATTGAGGCTGAACATACGGACTAGGGGAATTCTGATGAGCCTGGGTCTCTGTCCAGCCAGAAGCATAAGCCCCTGGAAGCTGGTGTGGGACTTGGTTCTGCTGCCCAAGGATCTGTTGGCCGTACAAAGCTCCAGGGGCAGAATCATGTACAAACTGCGATGGCTGATGTTGGGCCCCATGACCATGCTGATCACCGCCGACCTGGCCTCCGTCGCCTAGTCCAGCCGGATACGGATGGTAATATGTTGGAGCTTGTTGGTGCTCAACGCCAGTATAATGCTGAACATTCGCTGCCAGGCTGGGCCCTGCTATATCGCTGTGGCTTGGCTGACCATTGGGATGTACAGCTCGGAAGTGATGATGGTGAGGGTCGAACGGAAAAAAGGATCCTTCATAGTAGCTCCCTTGGGGCACGTTGTTGTTGTTGTCAAACTGCTGGCTATAATCAAGGTTACCAGTAGCACCATCTATATTATGTTGCATGCCAGCACCGCTCTGATGGTATGGTCCATTGGCCCAGCCAGCATTGGTCTGATCCATGATCAATACCTCCCTCCAGTCACCTTATCACCAGCTGGGTGTTGAAGGGGGTAGCACGTGATCTATTATAATACCAGAAGAATGTCAGTACAGGGTTGGGAGGGGTGGTTCCACAACACAAGCCAACTACTGCATGGAGGAGGGAGTGAGCTTATTGAAGCATCCAAGGACAATGTACTAACGAAAGAAAACCAACTCACCAGAAATTCTGGAAAATCTCTTCAAGAAAGGTATTAAAAACAGTGTCAGTCTGTGTATCTCAATAGGGAAGAGTTTCGAAGGGTGTCTTCAATAGTGGTAGTGGTGAGTTGTGTCTGATAGACAAAATATGGCAAGGTAAACAAGGGCGTGTTTTTAAAAAGGTTTGCAGGGAAGGAGGGGCGTGTGGGTAACAGCCGCTAGTTTTTTTTCCTTTTCTGAGAGGTTGCTGATTGGACGCTG
This sequence comes from Biscogniauxia mediterranea, assembly GCA_018398605.1. Lineage (NCBI taxonomy): Eukaryota > Fungi > Ascomycota > Sordariomycetes > Xylariales > Xylariaceae > Biscogniauxia > Biscogniauxia mediterranea. Next base: position 560,439 of record JAGXTR010000004.1, read on the forward strand.
CAGGTTGTCTGTTTAAATGGCCGGAATAGGAATAGAGTGCAGATCTAAACCAAAACGGAACGATCAGCTTGGCTTCAGTGCAGGCAAAAAAAAAAAAAAGAACAAGACTAGAATAGGAGATGGCATGAGAAAAAAAGGTGAAAAGATGCAGCATGTGAGAAGAGGTTGAGAGACAATGTGGACACGGGGTACAAGAGTCCAGGTTCCGGGTATTGGTGCAGGAGCAGGGTGCAGACTAGTATCGGCCTGGAGACTTTGACTGCATGGCACCAGCAAGGCAAAGGCTTTAGCAACATCGACACCATTACCGACTGAGCAGAGTGGTCTATGGTCTGGAGGTTGTGAGTTGCCATGGAGTTGTGACGACTCTTCTGGGGTTGACAAAGCAGCCATGGCCGGCTGACACGCAACCAACCAGTCAGCTTAGTTCTCCCGAGTCTTGGAGAGAGAGCTTTTAAAGTTGTGATTTAAGAATCGAAACCACACGGTTGCAACTTGGGCTGTCTGTCTATCGAGTGTGGTTTTGATGAGGCTGGCTCATACTGCATGTGCCTTTTGTTGGTTGCCTTTGGGTATAAGCTGGAGTTAGGGCCTCTCCCAAACTTTGAGCCAGAGCCCGGTCAGGTGGAAGAACCATTAAAAGGGGGGATAGATGATGGATGAAGAGTCAAGCAACACGCAAGATCGCATTTAACGACTTGAGGCGTGCAGCAGTGTCTTTTCATATTTCATAGATGTGTGACTGTCTCTTTGCGACTCTTAAAAGCCCTTTTTGCTCTTTTTTTTTCTCTCTCTTCTTCACTCTCCCGTCCGTCTCTTTGGATGGCTGGGAATTTAGGAGTTACTTGTTAGGTGATGGCACCAGCACTCTTCAAAGTGATCAACTTGACTTGTCCTGACCTGACCTGACCTGTCTCCTTGTCTCTCGAATTCTCTGCTGCAAGACCATTATGTGAGTGCGGCTGGCATCTTCTCTCTCTCCTCTCGTTGGCTGCCGCCCAGAAACCCCAAGTTTTCCCCTGCCGATTCGCAATTCACTTCTGCAAGAATCGGACTTTGGGGTGGGTGGAGAACATCCATTATAGAGGATCAACAAAAGGCCCGGCACACATACTCTTTCTTCTCACTAATTTTTTTTTGGTGTGGATACAGATGCTGCTGATGATGGTGCTGCTGCAACAAAGAAAAGAAAAACGCAAAGATAACAGAAAAAGGAAGTAAAAAAAAGGGGGGAGGGGAGGATTTTGGTTATTTTTTTTTCATACCCTTTAGTCCAAGTCTTTTCCGGCCCCAACAACTGTTGCTTCCAAGGAGTAGAAGACAGAATTTCTCGGCATGCTCTCTTTACTTGAGAGTAGTAATTTACGACATTTGATAGCGAAGTATTTTAGATGGGGATTGCGTAAGGAACCTAGCTCAAGAATTGAAGAGGCGAATGATTGAATTGGCGAGCAAAGATAGTGGTTGGTTGATTGATTGAATGATGACTCCCGTCTTTGGATCGTGTGGCGGAAACAGAGAGCGACCGATAAGAAAAAAGTATATGTCCCTAGACGCGCCCCAGAGGCAAGAAGAACTATGGCAGAATCCCTTAGGGGATTATTTTGTTTAATTACCCAAGTTAGAAGAGGAGATTAGAAGAATAATATGATACTACTTGATGGGCGACCGCGTGTTGGTTGGTGTCAAGGCTATGGAAGACGTGAAGAAATGGTGGATGGGAAAAGAAAATGGAGGATGGCGGGTTTGTTGTGGTAAGATGGGAGAGTGAGAGAGAGAAAGAAAGGAGGAAAAGACGGGAGCAATGTGGGCTCGGAAAAGCTCTCTGGTGACCTTTTTGTTTCATTGGAAGGTTGGGCCTGTGTGGACAAGGTTGCTTTGAGTGAGTAGGTGGTGGGGTCCATTTCTGTGTCTCCAATCGTCTTAGTTCCAAAGTTTAGGTACTGCTGTATGTACCTATCTACAGGTAACCCTCCCGGCAGGTACAGGCTCTAACCGTAGTGGAGTGTAATAGGTATGTATGTAGGTAGTGTGAGTGTCGGAGTGTAGGTTTCGCAAATGGCCGGTCAGGTCTTCCGAAACCTGAGTCAGGAGCTAGACGAGATTAGGGAGTCACCTAACTATGTGTACTTGTGAGCACGCCAGCACGCGTACTACCTATTACACTAGTGTACATACATCATTATAAAAACCGTACCTAACGCTATTGGATACTATGTAATTACATGTAGGTGGTAATAATTCAGAGGTTGCCAGGTGTTCTTGCTTTCATTCAGCTCTGTGTTGTGTTTATATCCATAAGCATAACTACATTTTGTACCTACCTCAAGCTACCTAATGTACTATCTACGTATCACAACCAACTGCATACAACAAGAAGGGATGATAATGATAACACACCAACGATGAATATGCCAATGTCCAATACTAGGTGTCTATAATAATATTGAAGTGCATCCGTTTTCATGTGTTACGCGTAGATAGGTACGTCCACTACTACATACATACTGGTACCTAGGCATATACAGAGTGCCTAAGGTATGTAGGTATCCATATGTATGTATGTATGACAGACTTGCAACCCTGGCTTACTACTATGTATGTATCTTCATTGATGTTCTTTTTTTTATGTACATAGGTAGGTACATCAAGTAGATATGTACCATGTAGTGTAGCATGTAGCCAAGTACACACACTACCTTACATAGGTAACTTCCAATGTAAGCCCCGCTATATGCGAGGCTACGTAATGGCATCGACAAATCAAATGCGCAGAAAGTAAATTGAAGCTCTGATCTCCGAATAGAGACAGATCACTCACTCACTCAGCTCACTCACATATTATCATCTTCCATCATCGATTCATGAACCTCGATAATACTCGCCCGTTCGCTTTCTACAGAACTCACTTCCATAGCAGACGATGACTACGATGATTATGATTAATTGATCTATTTTTTCCCCAGTTCTTCTATTCTTCGCTTCAACCAATACAATAGACAAGCTCTCCTCCAGCCGGGAGATTTTTGTTTCTATAGGTATCTAACACATGTCTTCATCACCAACCCCACCTCAGCTATAGTGTAGCTACCTCCCCGGCTTTGATCACATCATATATCTGCATGTATGCCCATGCTGGGCAGGAGAAGACATTGTGTCCAATTCTAGTCTAGAAGAGTCTTCGCCCTATCCACCACCACCACCACCACCACCACCACCACCGCTACCACCTTCTCCTCCTCTTTCTCCTCCCATATCCTCGTCGTCATGGCGGCGGTTAAGGGATACTCGTTGCGCGATCGCCAAATTTGTAAGATAGCTTCTCAACTCGGGTGTCCACGAGCCTTATAAATGCTTACGCATGCATAATGTAGCGTCGCTCAAGAAAATCCTCAACCTCAACCAGACTGTCGACCAGAAAGATGAAGACGACTCTCACGCCAATGGCCTGGCTCCTGCTGGACCCATTTTAACCGCCGAGGACGAGCCCATATGGAAGGTCCTCGTCTTCGACGACCTGGGTCGCGATGTGATCAGTAGTGTTCTTCGCGTCAGCGATTTGCGCTCCATGGGTGTCACTATGCATATGTACGGAATACCTACACGCCCTTTCCACAGTCCTTCCACAGCCCGTTCGCCGTCGTGTATGCTGACCCAGGTTGTTCGCTCCTCAGGCACATTGCCGCCGTCCGCCACCCCATTCCCGATGTGCCCTGCATATATCTCCTCGAACCGAATGCGAAGAACCTAGAGAGCATCACCACCGATCTGCAGAAGGGTCTCTATTCTCCTGCCTACATCAACTTTCTCTCCTCCATCCCACGCCCACTCCTCGAAGACTTCGCCTCGCAAACCGCTGCGGCCGGAACTTCGGAGCATATTGCCCAATTGTTCGACCAGTACTTGAACTTCATAGTTGCAGAGCCAGACCTCTTCAGTCTCGGTATGCAGAAAGAACACACATACTGGGCATTGAACAGCGCAAAAACCAAGGATGAGGAGCTAGACCACATCATCGACCGCATAGTAAGCGGTTTATTCAGTGTGATCGTAACCATGGGTACGTGTTTATACTGGTGCTCCATGGTGCTGCGCTGACGATTGCATGCAGGTGTCATCCCAATAATACGATGTCCCAAGGGCGCTGCAGCAGATATGATTGCGGGCAAACTTGATCGCAAGCTTCGCGATCACATCCTCAATTCGAAAGACAATCTATTCTCGTCCAGTGCCAGACCAGCTTCGTCTGCCGGTACTCCTACCTCCCGGCCCGTCCTTATCATCCTTGACCGAAACGTCGACCTGAACCCTATGCTCTCGCACTCCTGGACATATCAGTCTCTAGTTCACGATGTCCTTAATATGAAACTTAACCGAGTAACTATCGAAACGCCCATAGACGAAGAGAATCCTGCCAAGGGTGTGACGAAAAAGGCATACGATATTTCGTCGGCGGACTTTTTCTGGGAAAAGAACGCCGCAGTCCCGTTTCCGCAAGTGGCAGAGGATATTGATGCCGAGTTGACTAAGTACAAGGAGGATGCGGCAGAGATCACGAAGAAAACAGGCGCATCGTCGATAGAAGACCTCCAAAATGATACAAGCGCAAGTGCGCAACACCTAAAAGCTGCCATCACACTACTGCCTGAATTGCGCGAAAGGAAAGCCATATTGGATATGCACATGAACATCCTCGCGGCACTTCTGAATGGTATCAAGAACCGGCAACTAGATAATTATTTCCAGACAGAGGAAAACGTCATGAAGCAAACTAAGGCACAGATCCTCGAGATTATCAAGGACGAAGCGAGGGGCACGGATCCATTAGACAAACTACGGTTATTCATTATCTGGTTCCTGAGCACTGAGCAAGACGTCAGTAGGACAGACTGGACTCAGCTCGAGGAGGCGTTAACTGCAGCCGGTGTTGACACCTCTTGTCTTCCCTACATTCGACAGTGAGTCTCCCTCCCCCACCCACTATGCGCAGACCGGAATATACGTGGTGATGAAACTAACCCTGCCATCAGAGTCCGCGCCACTACAAAAATGACCCAGTTAACCACAATTAATAATCCTTCTCAGCCTTCCTCTCAGTCCGGTTCTACCGATCTTTTCGGCCGTTTCTCGTCGCTATCTAATCGTCTTACCGATCGCCTGAAAGAGACAGGAGTGGGCGTGCCAACTAACCTCGCCTCCAACTTTGATTCGCTGATAGGCGGTATCAAGAACTTCCTCCCCGCGAATCGCGATTTAACCATTACCAAGATTGTCGAATCTATCATGGATCCACAAACGGCTTCGACGTCGGCCATTGCCAAGACGGAGAACTATCTGTACTTCGACCCTCGGAGCGCAAACGCAAGAGGAACCATGCCACCACCGAGCGCGATGAGAGCGGGAGGTGGCAGTGCTCCTGGCTCGTTACCCGGAGCCGTCACACTGGGCGTCCAGGGTCCCGGGACGGGGGCGAGCTTCGGGCAGAGGAGACAGGGGTACACGGACGCCATCGTGTTTACGGTGGGTGGGGGCAGCATGGACGAGTACGGAAACCTTCAGGAATGGGTACAGCGGACGGGCGAGGGGCGGGCCAAAAAGCGGGTAGTGTACGGAAGCACGGAGCTCCTCAACGCCCGCGAATTCATTAAAGAGGAGCTAGAAAGGCTCGGCCGCGAGGTTCCGTGAATTATTAAAAGATTAAATCGGGGCCAATTCCCTAGCTGAAGATACAGACAGTGAAAATGAAAATTAATACAAAAATTTGACGAACGGGAGAGAAGCATTAATAATGACATGAAGATGAAGAAATTATTATGAGATAGTCATGTCATGTCATGGATCATGAAGAAGAGGTGATGATACCTCTCGTGTCCAGATAAATGCCACCATCCAAGTACTGCCGACTAGGTATCCATGATATATTATCAAACAGCCACAGCCACAGCGCCCCTTTCAAAAAGCTACCTATCCCCTCACTCAGTTTTGTTTGTCCATACCTACCTACTTTCAGATCCTACCTACCTACACTAACCTAGGTAAGTAAAAATAGGAACGGGTGAGGAAAAAAGGTTGCGGGGGGCAGGGGGCGGGCAGCAACTTGAAAAGAAAAACCCCCCATCCCATCCCATCCCATGCCCAACAACTAACAACTACTTGTTGTAGGTAGGTAGGTAGGTAGGTAGGTATGGGGTCATATTTTTCTTTTTTCTTTTTTTTTCTTCGTTTACCATGCCATGTGTAGCCAGAGAGAGAGAGAGCCCAGAGAAGAGAGAGAGAGGATGGATGGGGAAAAAAAAGAAAAAAAGAAAAAAAAAACCTTATCTTGCCGAAGTGGATTTGTGGGCAGGGCAGGAATTGCTTGCTGGTTTTGTTTTATAGGGAGCGAAGATAGGTACCTTAGGTAAGTATGGATCCCCGACAGGCTGGTTGCTTCATATGGTGGAGGTATATATATATATATATGTATGCGCTGAGTTAAAAAACTAGTTTTTAACACTTTTTTCAATTCGGAGTTCTCTCATTCATATAACTTTTTTTCTGTTCTTTTTCTTCATCACCTACATAGATAGATAGCCTTAGCTTAGCGTAGCCCCCCAGTCCAGCCCGGCCCAGTCGATCTCCAATCCTCGTCCAGTCCAGTCCAGTCCAGTCCAGTCCATCCCCTATTTCCTATTTCATGTTGTTCTCTCTGTTCTTACATCAAATCCATCATATCTTCTTATCATCTAATCTCATCATCTTTCTTATACATCAACAGCCCATTCCATTTCTATTTCCTGGGCTTCCTCCCTCGTCCTCTCATCCACGATTTCTCTTCTTCTTCTTCCATGGTGTGTGTGGGGGGTATATGTAAGGACGTGTAAAAGAAAAAGAAAAATAGTTGTTTACTTTCTCTCATCGCCAGTAATTCGTTAACCCAAGTAAAGCAGTAAAAGAAAAACTCATTCAATGTCTTAGGAGATTAACGTGCCTCCGAAAAAAAAAATGCGTGGGAAAAATGCTTCCTGTGCAAAACATGATACGGAAACCAAACCGAAAGCATCCCGGCGATCTTCTAGACTGCCGGGGAGACGAAATCCATACAAAAAAAACGCAAAGAGCACCACTAGCTTTCTAAACACCCCTGAACATGCGTACGATCAAGAACCACATAGCTCCCGCAAATTTGAATGCGCTCAGCCCAGCCACACTCCACAGAATAATCGTCATGTAGAGTGTCGCGCGCGCATCCTCGGCCTCCTCGGTCGCGTCCGTGTTCAAGTTCTCGAGTCCCGCAGTGCTGAGGACGAGGGCGACGAGGCCGAAGTTGGTAATCATCCAGATGAGCACGACGAGCGAGCGGATCCAGCGGTAGTAATCCATCTGGGCTTCGGCCTTCTGAGCGTCCGTCGGCTCCTTCTTCACCACCACCGGCTTCTGCGCGAACGCGCTAAGCTCTTTCTCGTACTGCGCGTTCAGGTCGCCCTCGTCCGGCAGGTCGGTCTTACCCTTGCCGTCCTTCGTGTCGACCGTCGGCAGCTCTTCAGGCTTGTCGTCACCCTTGGTACCCCACGAGATGTCGTGAGTGTTGCAGAACGCGTACACATTCAAGACGTTCAGGTAAGTTGGGGTTAGGAGAAGGTATTGCAGGAATGAGGTAATCATGTGCCAGGGGTCGAACATGATAAGAGAGGCAATGAGCCATAGTCCGTAGGTAGACATAAGCGAGACGATGAGGGAGAAGAAGAGCGTGTTCTGGAAAATATCGCTGATGTTGAATCCTGCAAGCTGTTGCGATTGGACGGCCTTGACAGTGATAAAGACAGTAGCGAATGTTAGATATCTGATCGTGACGTTAATAAAAACACACAATTTAGTAGGCAAGCAGGGTCGGAAAATGCTTACATCATGATAATACACCAGAAAATCACCATAGCCGTATACAATCTACCAGAACCCGAGGGACGGTTACCGAGGGAGAGGACAAAACAGGCAATGAGCGAGATACCGTAAAACCACTCGAAGACAATGCCTAGAATAACGCCGACGGTGCCGAGAAGCGAGTCTTGCCCAAGACTCGTCGTCAGAATCTTGAAAACCAGGAAGAAGTTACCAATACCGAACCAGGCGAAGATCATGTTGATGGTCTGGAAGGTGAATTCGAGGAAAAACATCAGTTTGCGAAGTATGGAGTGGTCAGATCGGAAAAACTCGTAAAAGTGAGCGATGGCATAAATAGCAGCAAAGAAGGAACCATTAAGCCAACGACGACGCTGTAGAATGAGTTCTGTCACGGTATCCGGCACATCTGTCTCTCCGGTAGCTGACTTGACATATTGCAGAATCCAATGGCAGTTGCGCTTGGTGACAAGTTCAAAGCAGAGAATTCGATCCTCGGCGAGGTACATGTTAGCCGTGAACACACCGGCGCCAGCGCCATGGAGAGTTTCGCCCTTGAAGTATTTCTCTAACGGGCCCTGTCCATTTTTGTCATTCTGCAAGGCAACATATCTGTATGCTGAAAAGGCACCGGGCAAGACAGAAATAAAACCAAAGGCGGATTCCAGCGGCTTATCGAGGATGTTACTCATTTTATACTCGAAATTCTGAGTCGCAACTAGAGGGTTGAGTAGATGCTTGCCACCTGTGCCCAACATAGCCTTGATCTCACCACACGCTCCGGCGCACATAGGCTCAAGATCGAACGCCTTCCAAAGGTGGTAAATGGAGCTCCCTCCGGGTCTGGTACCAGCATCGAGTAGGACACAGATATTCGGGTTCAAAACGCGACCGAAGGCCTGGAAGAACCATCTATGAGAGTTGATCTTTTTCTGATTCTTCTCCTTCAAGCAGAACAGCATCTGCACAGGCTGCTTCTTGGGAATAAGCTGCACCACGTCGTTCTTGATCTGCAGGCCAACCTGCGTCGTATATTCGTAGATATGAGCGGTCACGTCCTTTCCGTTGACCTGTTGCTTGGCAATACCTTCTTGGTAAACACCCATACCAGCCAACAGTGCTCTCGTCCGTGGGTTGATCTTGGCACGTCCGTCGCTCACCACACAGACAACAATCTTTTTCCAAGCATCCGGACCCCAGGTCTTGCTTTCCTTGCGGTTACACATGAACTCGATGTTCTTCAACACACCAATCATGGTTCTCGCGAAGAGGATATCATCTTCATTGTACATGGTAATGACAATGAATAACTCTGTATGTCGGGGCTTGCTGAAGAGTTTCTGGCGCAACGTGAAATTCTCCTCAAAAAAGTCGTTGGGGTCGCAAGTGGCAGCTGAGTAACGCATATGGGTGAATTCGTCACGCTCACCGTGGGGAAGCTGGTTGAGTAGCCGCGGGGGCACAGGACAATCGAGAACCAAGTTTCCGCGGTACAAAAGGACCTGCTTCACCGTCTTCCACCTCTTTATGGGCGCTGCTGGTTGCTGCTGCTGGCGGCTCGGCTCATCGCTGTAGGGTTGGGGCTGACCACCTTGCGCATAGGGGTCATTCTGAGAAAGCATTGGCCGCCCATCATCGTAGTCATATCCCTGGTGGTCGCTAAATGGTGTCGTGCTCTGCTGAGGTTCGTAGGGCTGGTTATAGTAGGCCTCGTGGTGCTGTTCTGGGTTTACAGAGTACTCTGAATGATAGCCCTGGCCGTGCTCGTAGGGGCTTTGCGATAGGGTATCAGCAGAGTGGGCAGCGTTGAGAGGAAGGACATCGCTCGGCGTATATCTTCCTGCGCCAGCCGGAGGCATGTTGCCGTACGGCACATCATCTAACTGGTACCCATGCTGCATGGGATGGCCCGGAGAGGGTGTGCGATGGGGGTTCATCCTATGGTTATCCATAGTGGGATCGTAATAGTCGTCGTCTAAAAGAAAGTAGATCGATTAGAAAGGTAAAGAGGAGGCCAGAAGTTACAACTCTAGCGCCGGCGCTCGCCAGTTGAAGTAGACTAGGGGAGCCAAGGCTGGGAAGGGAAAGGCAAGCTCTCTAAGTTCGCTCGAGGGCTTGCGCCACAATGAGTGCGTTGCCTTTGATGGAACAGGCCACGATATCAAAGAGGGGCAGGATGTAAATAGAAACAAGGCGCCTTGTTTCTAGGTTGGGTAGAAGGCAGGAAGGGAGGCGAAGGCAAAGGAAATAGCGAGCGAGAGAGAAAGAGACAAGCGACTAGCTCTGGGGCAATGATGGCATTCGCATTGGCACTCCGGGGGGAGAAGGAGGACGATATAGTCACGAGATTCAAAAGAGAGAGACGGGTGGCATACTTAGTCGATTATACGACATGGTTATAGATTGTTCCCACTGGCAAAGGGGGGGAACTGCAGGCCCGATTGGTTTAGACCAGGAGTATTGAAGAAGGAGGACAAACGAACGAGCGAATGCGCTTCGGTGTCGCGGCTTGTTCTTGGTTTTAGGTGTTGGAATGCGATGGTACGTGTTGCTGGAATGGGGGTAGACCGGGAGGCCGAAGTGTGTCGGATGTGACAAGCCTTAACCCTGGAGATAGATTAATATTAGTGACCTCTGTAGTCTAGTGTATGAGTGAGTGTTCATTCTAGTGTATAGACATTTTATTGTGAGGTTGTGGGAACATGAAAAAAAAGAGTATATATCCCAGGATGTTATTATCACATACCCACACAGATAGACAGATGGATGGACCCAAGACCAACGACCACGATCCTGACCTGACCTGGTCACTTCACGCAACGAGTTCTTTTTATGAAAGATAGCGACTTCCAGTAGGTATAATAAAACGTCGCGCAGGCGATGAGAAAGTAGAAGACGGTAGATTCATGCGCGCAAGCAGACGAAACGAGGGTGTGATCTGGAATCAACAAGGGACGATATGAAATCAAAGGAAATTTGGAGGGGGCGGAGGTGGAAGGACGCAAAAACTGGGCCCGGCTTAGCAGCAGCAGGCAGCTGATGTTCGTTGTTTCAGGTCAACAAGGTGGGCTTAGCAACCACCACCACCACCACCACTAGGTACCACCACTAGCATCTCCCTGTACTTGGATACCTTATGTTAGGTAGGTAGGTACCTACCTACCCTGCCTACTACTTAGTGTTACCTTCGCAACATGAAAACCGCCCCTCCCTTGTTCCCCCTTGTCGCCCCGGCAGCGCCCCTCCTTTTTGGGGGAGATTTTCTGGAGTCCTTCAACAGATAAGGTTAAACGGCAGCGAAAAAAAAATAAAGAAAAATAAAAAGAGAGAGAAAAAATGGAAATGGATAAGCCGCAAAGTCGGGTGACGTACGTCGATTAACCCATTAATCTTTCAATACTAGGTATAAATACTACCTACTATCAAATGTACCTACAATATCGCGAAACTACATCTATGCAATAGCACAACATATTGAAAGTTGTAGTACTACCAACCTACTACCCAAGTATTTATGCAAAAGCAATTGCCGAGGGAGGCATCTCATCATGCATTCGTTCTTTCAATAGACGTTTGTTCATTTGGCGATCTTATAGGTATTACCTCGGCCATATTCCCCATGCCTTGCAACTCTTATTTACGTTGCATTTCCCCATGGCATGACCTTTTTCTTTGGTTCTTCTTTTTATGTCATAGGTGCCTTACCATGACGTACTTCCATATGTATACACACACACACATTGGATATCATTAGAACCTGTAAACTCGGATTATGCAACCCTTAATGTACTATGTATTTGAAGTACCTACAAAGGCAGGACGTAGTATGTATATACATATACCTAAATGCACCTCGCGGGAGTTGATGTGCATCGTGCTGCCCGATTATCTGTTTGTAACTATGGCTCTGACCACAGGCTCTAACAACAACGCAGATCTCCCTATGAGCCTAAGGTTACAGGGCGTGGTATGTAATTTGCGAGGCCCGCCTAGCAAACTTAGCTATAGGCTTTCTAGTAGTCTAGGTACTAAGGTACCTACCTATGTATTTAATCTACCTAATCGCTTAATCGCTTCACTTCGCTTCTCCAAGTCACTAGGTTAGAGACATATGCCTAATAAGCCTGACGCGCAACAGCCCTGGAGCTTTAATGTGCAGGACCACGCAACACGTACACGCAAAGTACGCCCTGCCAAGTTATGCCAATGCAATTTTTATTACTGTACCCAGGTCTTATGGCAATACCGCTCAAAACCTCTCTACAAGAGAGAAGCCTATGTCATAATTAATTTCTTGCTTCTTATTCACTAATAAGTTAGGGATGTAGGAATAACCAGACGTTTCAAAATTAGGGTACCTCCCCAGCCTATCTAAATATCCATTAGATAGCATTGTATGTAGAGTAGATACCGAATGTACAACAGGCACTACACACTGATCTAGGGTACGTGGACCAGGTAACTTCAACGTACAACTTAACCTAAAGTACACTACTAGCGCATGGCGAATTCGTTGACGCAACAAGCCACAATCTAGGTAGGTACGTGTAGTCTACCAGCCTGTCGGGAAACCTGGTTAAATCCTTCGTCACGCCACGATTGGGAACTTTTTTAGCGGGCTCTCTTCTCTCAGCCACAGCCTAGGTACGCAATACCAGTTGACCCGCGTTACAGGCAACCACATTTCGCTGCCCGTAGATCCGCTTTCCAAGAATACCATCCAAGTCGCACGTGAAATACCGTGACGTCTGCTTATGTATTTTCCCCAAACTGCTCATTCGGCAATGACCTGATGACTATAAGTCGACGATGCCAAGCTAAAAACCCCGTGCACCGTTTACAATAATAGCCTGCTAGGTAGTCTATACTACATAGCGCCAGCGCCTATTTAGACATCGACACAGCGAATGAAAAACGGTCAAGGCTCGGCGTTGATACATTACACTATAGATTCAGCTCAAGTTATGTAGAATACTACCTAGATGAACAAGCCAGCCATGAAGAGCCACAACACCCACCAATCCCTTAGCTAGAAAGAAAGAAGGAAAGATACAGTCGCCGATATATTAATTACCTAAATTGTATACACACTATAGCGTTTCAAGCAAGTTTAAATGCGAGCCTTATCGAAAACGCCATGAACCCGAAGCATCCTCGCCACCAATAGATAGTGTGGTTCAGGTTCAATCTCGAACCAGTTCGCAATATTACCACTACAACTACAACTGTTGCACATAACAATCTCACGATATTGACACGGCTGGCCAGGCATACCTACCTACAACTTATAATCTACCCTATGAACCCCCATGCTGTCTCCCGCCCCAGGAATCTCACGAACCAACCAAGCCACGCGATATACAAACACGGCCCCCAACACACATTTGTATGTCGTGTAATCCCCTGATAGAGCGGCAGCGAACCAATGGCGAGGTGCCTTGCTTGCTTAAGGTACTGTAGACGCCGCTCTTGCATATTGATGCAATGCCGTTAACTTTCTAACCCTCCCCCCCTTTCCTCCTCTTCTAACTCTTCCTCGATTGGAACATTGCACGTGTAATTCCGACGCACCGAGTACTATTTCTCCGTTCATCTCATTGCCAAGGAGAGAGTGCAGTGAAGAGTGAGTGAAATGGTCAAGGGGAGTTGCCGCCATGTAACTGGGAGATCAATAGAGTGAGATCATTCATCATAGGTACCTGCATAATATATCAAAATAGGGTAAATTAAACAAACCTAGCCGGTCATTTTAAGATCAATGTTGATGTGCAACTTTCATGTCTTAAAGGCAAAAGTACTACATGCGTAACGGCAACGACTTAAAATAAACACTCACGGTATTCCAGGTAGGTATTTATTTTCGACCAAGTCATTAATGTATAATAGTAGTAGGACGGGAGGATGTATTGTTATACTAGGTCACAATTTAAATCATGATTGTATGTAAGACCGTTTAAGATAGCCCCGTTACTTCTATATCAAGGCTTGGGCAAGCCATAGTAGCAAGAATAGGGGGTGAATTTGATGGTTGCTAATATCATGACTACCTATGCTTTGTATGTGGGTATGATGTATCTTATGAACTGACATGGTATTCAATCATAACATAAAAATGGCAATATTCGTAGACTTTAATATAGATATATACATAATAAAGAGAAGACAAAAATAACCACAACCGTACAGGCCCATCATCGCTCATCCATAACTATTATACTTCATATTTTCCCTACTTAGTGCAGCACCAGGAACACACACGTGCTCTCATCAGGGTCGAGCATAAACTTTATATTATGTTCTTCCTAAATCTACCCAGTCACTCGATGTCCAGCATTATAAGCGTCCCAGAACAGGTCTTCTCCTAAAATATGATAATACAAAGCTTTAGAATATAGAGCTTCGGGTTCTCTTGTTAGCCACCCGTTTCACGCTCGAGTTTGGTTGTCCTGTGTAAGGAATGTGGAGAGGAATATAGTATACTCCGTATACTTAATATGTAGTCTCGCGCCTAGGACCTGAAGACTGAGAACTCCTTGAGGGGGAGGCTTGGATCCGAGAAGATGTACAGGGGTGACAAAGAGCCCCATCTAGAGGCAAGTATATACGGCCTGCAACTAGTGTATACCTAGCCTTAAATTTTTTTTTTTTACCCTCTGTATAGGACGTAAATCGTGGCACACCAAGTCAATTACCTCACGATATGACCATTCTCTAGGTAATGCCCAGTGAACATCTCTTTCTTTTTGTTTGCCATTAATACATGCCTTATGCTCTCTATAAACACCCCACGAAGAAAAAAAATTGCTTTGGTTCGCTCTAGGATTCTGTAACTAGTCTTATGTCTGCCCCCCTGCCCCCTTTTTCTCATTATACACCGTTAGTGACGTTTTTTTTTTTTTTTTGCCCGCTCTGTCGGCGCTAGACGTGCTTCTCGTCTAGAGACGTCTCTCGGGTGGCGGTGCGGTGGTGTGTGTTTTGCCGCTCCTTTCTCTGCGCTTCGGCACCTCGACCTTGGGGCCGTCGTTTGCCGCTTTCGTGGGGGGAGCTGGAGCTGGAGCTGAGGATGCTTTTCCGAGGTGGGCGGCGTGATGAAAAGTAGGGAGGGGGAGGGACGAGGCGAAACGGATATGCTAAACTTGGGTTAGGCCGTGGATCGTGGAGAAGAAGAAGAATATTACCATTTATCACCACCATGCGAACCACCTTACTTGGCGAACACGTAAAATGGACTAAAATACCCCTAAACTCACACACTTTAACGCAGCATAAATAGTCGATTTAAATTAGTAAAAATAAAATAAATATATTATTAAAAAGCTTTTTTTTTAATTATTTTGTATATTTACTTAAGATTTTAATAACTCGGCCTAACCGTGTATGTTTTAAAAATAAAATTAAGTCTTAATTTTTATTTTTCTTACTTTTAAACCCTTTTAATTTAACATTAAATTTTATACTATTTATGTTTTTTAAACTTTTAACTTTACTATTTAAAAAGCTTTTAAAAGCTTTTATTATTTTTAAAAGCTTTATAAACGTTGTATTTAAATTAAAGATTTTTTTATAGCGCTTAACACATTATTGCTTTAATTTTTATTTTAAAGCTTTGTTTTTTTTTAAAAAAAATAATAATTAAAGCTATTATTTATTAACAGCTTTAATAGCTATTTTAAAGGCAACCTTTGCTATTAAAATGCAAAATTTGCTTAAATTTTTTATTTAATAGCTAGCAATTAATATAAAAAAAAATCTAGCTTAATTTTTAATTAAAATTTTTTTTTTTACTTTTTACAGTTTAAATTATATTTTTTATAATTAAAAGCTTTATTTTTATTAATAAGCTAGTTACTAGTTACTTTAAACTTAATTTAAATGTTTTTTTTCGTAAAAGCTGACTTTTTAACTTAAAAATAAATTTAAATAAAATTTAATTTATTAAAAAGCATAATATTGCTTTAAAAAGTTAATTTTAAAAAATATAAACGAAAATAATGCTTTAAAAAGTTAAATAAACTATTATTAAAAAGTTAAAAGCTATAAAACGTGTAAGTTAATAAAAATATAAATAAATATTATAATAAAAACACGTAAATATAAACTTATACTGCGCACGTTAATATTAATTACATTTTATAATAATTAATTAAAAAAATTAAAAAAATATAAAATTACTATTTAAAAGTAAATAATTTAAAAATTTACTTATAAATATATAGTTTAAATAATTATTAAAAATTAAAAGCTATAATTTTAAAAAGTTTATTAAAAAAGTTTTAATTTAAAATATAAAAACTTTTTTTAACTATTTTATAGCAATTTTATTTAAAGTTTAACTGTTTAAAAATATTATATACTATTAATTAACTATATTTTTAAATTTTTTTTAAATTAAAACAATTAAAAGTTTTTACTTTTAAAAATAATTCTTAAGTTTAAAATTTTATTAATTGCGTTAGCGTATTTAATAAATAAAGTTTAAATGCGCTTTTAAAATATTTTTATATATAAATCTTTAGTTTTAATAGACTTTATTATTAAATAATTTAATTTTAATGTTTTTATTAATATATAAATATTATTATTAAAAAAAAAAGAAAAAAACCGTAACTTAATATAAAACTTTTTTTATTTACGTTAAAGGTTAAATTTAATTAAATTTATTTATATTTTTTTTATATGTTAAAATACTAGTTTATAGCTTTAAAAGTAAAAGCATTAAATTATAAAGCTTTAATTTTTTTTCGATTTTTATTTTTATTTATAAATTTCGCTAAATAAATCACGTTATTTAATTATAGTTAAAAATACGCAAATTTCTTTTTTATTTTATAAAATTTTAAGCGATTTTATAAACTATTATATAGTTAAAAGTAAAATTAAAAAATTTTTAGTAAAAAATCTATTTTACGAGTTTTTTTTTTTATTATTTATTAAACTATATGTTTTTATTCCGGTTTTATAAAGCTGGTTGTCTGTTTATACGGTAAATTAAAATTAATTAAGATATTTTTATTATTGCAGCTGCTTTTTTTAATAAAATTTTATTATAAATAACTTTATAAATAGCCTTTTTAATAAAAATCTTTTTTTATAAAAACATTATTATTTAATATTATAATTATAAAAAAAAAATAAAAAAAAGTAAAAAAAACTAAAATAAATTAAAAACGCGTTATTTTTACAGTTAAATATTAAACTGGCTTTTGCAAAAAAAAGCAATTAAAAATTACATTATAATTTACAAAAGCATAGCTATTTATTTATATATTTTAATTAAAAATAGTTTTAAAAATAAACCTAAACGGTATTAGTAAAGTATGTGAGTTTAAGGGTATTTTGGTTTATTTTGCGTGTTTGCCAAGTGAGGTGGTTCGCATGGTGGTGATAGATGGTACATATTTCGATACTGTACTTACCTGTACCTATAACTAACGACGTCACCTTAGCAGTATATACATATATCTTTGCTTCTACCTCTTCTCTTCCCGAGTTTCTCTCCGTTTACTATTAGTTATGCTGCACAATATGTATATATACCCATGATATAATACAAAAAAAGGTGCCGTGTTGAAAGCGCGTCTCTCTCGGGCCGGCATCAATATAAATCTTGCCGTCCCGTTCAAGAAACCGGGCATTTCCAACTGCAAAGGGGCCGATTTCCGTCGCGGACGCGGGTCTTGGGTGTAAGTACTTAGGGGCAGGGCCGGATGGGGCTTTTGCTTATAGTCTCGGTCTGGACTAGATAGGTAGACCTTTATAACTCGGTTGGATAGGTAGATTATCTACCTCACCCTCGAATCGATGACCTGAGTGAGATCTGGCCAAACGAGCTTCACAGAAAGATATAGGCCACAGTTCAAGAAATTCAGCAAAGTAATTTGTAGAATAAAAAGTTCCCTTGAGTAGGTAAATATAGATCGATGTATGAGTGTCTTCTTTCTTCGTGTCTCTAAATTGTTATAGATAGGTAGGTACCTATCTAGTGTGTGCAGTAAAAAGGGGTACCGCGCTTTATACTATTTACCCAGGACACTTCAAATACTTTAACCTGCAGTGGCACATGTAATAATACAAGAATACCTTACATTACAGAGTACATGTATGTTGCTCTTAACATCTGGGTATCATTCATCTACATATGATAACTACTTTTTTTCTTCTCTTTCCCCCCCCTTCTTTTCTTCAATCAATCATCCAGCACAGTTTGTCGTCTTTCCACCACAATGCTCAAGTCGAAACGTACGGATTTTTGCGCAACAACACTAAAGTAGCCTCCGTTTTCCTCTTGCTTCAAATGCGCGGAATTACCTCGAACCACGCTGACGCTATGCTCTCTTCTCATACATTATAAAATTTTCTAACATGAAGTATTACGTTGAAGCCCTAAGAGCGAAGTTCGTTATCTCGTTTCATAATTGTTTTTTTCTCGCTCTCATCTATGCTTGTCGTATCCGTCATGTCCCTCTCTAAATCTCAGCTCTACGTCAACTTCTTGTGAATGATATCCGGATCCTCGTGCCAGTCGTCAATGCTAACCCACATCTACAATTCGCCCTATAGTTAGTACAAAATTTTGATATGATGTGCAGACGTATGCATGTCTGCGTAGGGGAACATACCTTTCTGAAAGTGCTTAATCCTGCCAAGATACCACCGCCAATCCAAGTCGAGTATTTTCGCTCTGGTGGCGCAAAGATCTTGATGCGCATATCCTTGACAGCGAGGCGCTTCACTTCGCTCAGTAACCGGTCACCAAAGCCTTTCGTTAGGGTGCTGCCACCCGACAATACAATGTTTGCGTACAGCGCCTTGCGCAGATCGAGATCCGTCCGGTTGATCGCATCAGTCACTATCTGTTGGATACCGGGGTATTCGAGGCCAATGATCTCGGGATCAAACAGAATCTCGGGGGCGCGGAAACGTTCCTGGCCTATCCGTAGTCGGTTGCCGTCGGGAAGCACATATTCGGCCGTCTTTCCCTGGTCCATTTTCGTGCTTGCCCAGTTCTTCTCCTCTTGCTTCGGGTTCAGGGCAACGTAAGAAACGGACTCCTTGATCAGGCGCACGACTTCTTTCTCGGCACTCGTGTGGAAGACGTAACCGCTCTTGCGAAGTAGGGTTTGCATATATTCCGTGACATCTCGGCCGGCAACGTCGATTCTTCGCATAGAACTCGGAATGGCAAAGCCTTCATATACGGGTACAGCATGCGAAACCCCATCGCCCGAGTCGAGAACACAGCCCGTGGTACGGCCGCTCGCGTAGAGGGATAGGACAGCTTGGATCGAAGTGTAAAGCGCAGGGACGTTGAAGGTCTCGAACAGGATCTGGGCAGCGGTGTCACGATTCGAGCGGGGGTTCAGCGGGGGCTCCGTCAGCAGAACTGGATGCTGATGATAATAGTGTTAGCATCGGGCACCTTATATAGGAACAAGACGCTTGCTGTACCTCTTCACTCATTGTCTTCAAGCCTTCGCTGTAGACATACTCCCATATCTTCTCCATGTCATCCCAGTCGGTGACGATGCCATGTTCCAGGGGGTATCTGATCTTGAGGAGACCCCTCAATTCGGTGGCAGCTTTCTGGCCGATAAAGACCTCGCCCTCCAGGGCACCGGCTAACACGCGCATATGTTTCGGTCGACCGACAAAGGAGGGGAAGTAGCATTTTGGCAGATCGTCTCCCGCAAAACCAGCCCGGATCGTACCGGAGCCATTGTCCAGCACGATGGGGGCGTTGTGCAGGGAGTCGGTCATGGTGGCCCGCCTAGCGTCTGTTGCCGGCTACAGCTCGCCCTGTTTGCGCTTCTGAATCGTGGCCTAGATGTCTCTCTTTTTTATATACCCTGGAGCTGGTCTTGGAAACGAATCGATGTCGTTCGAGGATAATATCTCGCTGGAGGGGGGGCTTGTTTATTTATTTGTTGGTCCGTTCCCTTTTTCGATATCCCCTATCCGATCCTGTTTTGGGATCAATTCGGGCGAGTTTGGCAGGCCGTCGGTGAGAGAGGGTAGATTGACACAATCTGGGTGGAAAACAAGGAGCATGTGTTTGAGCACCACACGATTCGTTCGGTCCTCGAGCTATACCGCCTCGTCGTCAATCGTTTCTCGGACTTGCAGCACAGGGTGGCGGGCTGGACTGGGTGAAATAAGGTTGTTCTGTAGATGAAGCTCAGGAATCACGACGCGCCTACTGAACATTGCTGAGTGGGAGATTGACCACCACCAAAAGAGAGAGCTCAGGTACTACCTAGGTAGGTTGGTGCCGGGCAGGGGGCGTGTCAGAATGCGCTAGTCTGCAATTAGGTTAGCCGGTACCTGCTTAAGTGGAGACCGGCTACTAGGTAGTGTCCATATGTAGTGTACCTTCCCGCACAGACCACACCTGACAAACCTGCCTAAGGTTAATTCAGATTCACGATTACCTAAACTTCGATAGGTCGGTTCAATTCTACACATTGATTCGATCTACCACCTTTCTAGGTTTTATATATATCACCGACTCTTAGATTTATGTGGTCTATGTAGCTACCTACCTACCTACAAAACTCAGGGTATCTATCTGTATATCCATGTACACCATGCCATGGTCCCATATCAAATTTGTTAATCCTCGTGCATGAATCGGTGGAGCGCCTGATTCCTCGCGATATACCCTCGAATCCTCTTGCCGAATACCCACAACGGGATCGTCAGCAGGTTCACGGCTACAAATATACCTCCGAGCACATTGAATACCGCCAGTACACCATCTTGTGCTAGCCAGTCGTTGACGAAATACGTCAGCCCAAATGTGAGTAAGTTCCGGGCATTTATAGCTACGAATGCTATACCGAGAAAGATACATATTAGCAAGTATTCTTGTTACCTATTCCTCGTGGATGGGAACGATGGGGGGTGGGGATTATAATATAACCTACCTTCTTCACTCAGTTCCTTGTGCGAATCGATCACGTATCCGAACACACAAGCATTGGAAAAGGCCAGACTCATGTTCGCAAGTCCAAAACACAGGACTGGGCCACTCCAGTGTGTTTGGAAGTGCACCGTGGCACCAAAGCCGAAGAAACCAGCAACGCCGATTAGGAATGAAATGATAATGGGCGGAAGACGAAACTCAGGCTCGTAGACGCCTCGATTCTTCTTAGCCAGCCATAAACAGACCCAATCGTTCAACGGGCCCGATGCTACTTCTCCAATGAAGGTCAAGATAAAGGGGGACAACGATATCAACCCCGTTTCCGACACCGAGAAGTTGTACGGAGGTGCTGTGAAAATGACCGCATTCACGACGCTAAAAACCACGATCCAGGTCAGAGTGACCCCATATAGGAGGAATGCCCATAGTACCGCTGGGTACCAGAAGACAACTAAAGGACGAAGAAAGATCTTCCAGAGGGGCGTGTTGGTGTAGGTGCCGCTGAATAATCGCAATGATCGGATCCAGGGATCCTTTTTTTCAACTTCTGTCCCTGACTCTGATGTATTTTCCCTCTGCTCATCCATGGCACTTTTCTTCTCCAGGCTCTCAGATTTGGAGTCTGCAGCAACGGTCACCAATGACCGCTGTTCATACAATTGTCTTTTATAGGCCGTCTCGGGGACAAAAAGAATGACCAGCGGAAGCAGGATGCCAAATAATATGGCACACCATATCAACGTCCATTGCCATCCTTGATCCTGTGGTATACATGTTAGCACAATACTATTAAAAGAAACCCTTGGGGAGGGAAAGGGGGAGGTGGGAACTCACTTCGATGATGTATCCCGCAATCAGAGCGCCCCCCGAAATTCCACAGAGGAGGAACATATTCCACATCGCAATCCTAGTCGCACGTTCGTGGACATAGTAGATGTCCGCAATGGTACACTGGACGAGGACCTCGTATGGTGCCATGCCAAGTCCACTCCAGATCCGCGATCCAAGAAAGCTGTTGTAGTCCTTCGCCAGAGCGCCCCAGATGCTACCTGACAACATGATGATACTAGATATCACATATACCGGCCGGCGGCCGACCTTCTTAGCAATGGGGTTGAAAATAAATAACGAGATTCCAATCAACAAGATCACCCAAGCTGTTGCTTGCGAGAGCGCGTTAACCGACACGTTAAGCTTGGCAGAAATCTCAACGAAACCTGGTGACAGCATGGGACCGTAGGCGCCCACAACCCCCGCCGACAGGCCTACGATCACCAATATGATATCCTTGCGCCATGTCGCCCACTGCTTATAGTTAGACCTTGTCTCCTCGATTGTTCTCCAGCTTGACAACTCACATTCAGCGGATCGTTTGGCGAATCGCTCGGCTGAGGGGAGAGAATGATGTGTTCGTACCGTCCCTTGCCATGCTTCAACAATTCACGGGGAACTGCCTGATATTCATTTGGCACATCGGATTGATCAGCAAGGACAACTGAAATGTGATAGTTAGCATATAGCCTGGCAGTAAGACCGCAGGCATATTTACCTACCAGTGCCAGGCACTTGTTCCATGTGTGGATCCTCGAGTATTCCCCAAACCATGATGCTGGTTTTTATTCGAGACAGACTACACTAGGTTAGGTGTACAGAGAGGTTATGTGATGATACTGAAAATGTGTAGGTAATCCAATCGAGCTGGGGGTGTAGAGGTCTATATACAGTGTTTCGATCCTCACATTGCTAATCTCTGACTACTACCTACCTACCTACGCACAAGGGTCTGAGCACACTGCATGCTGTATGAAACGCTTCAACATCACCATCCCCTTTTGTGATCTGACCACTCAGACCACTCAATCCTTACCCAAGCTGGTCGCTCTTCATATCCCAAGTAGGAATGAGGTCTATAGAAATGATCGGCATATGCACTCCGCATAGTAAAACTTGGAAAGGGACGGTCCCAGACTCTCATCGGACAACTACCGGTTGTTATCATTAGTCCAGTGCGGGGAAGGCTAAAGAGGAGAATGATACCCTCCTGCTTCTCCTCCCCTGTAGGCTGTGGGTTATACCGGCAATGCATGACGAGCCTTGCTATTCGACGCCGTATACCAAGCTGAAAAGCCGATCATATGGTGGTGCGGAGGTAGAGACCACAGCGAAACCGGGCTTGTGTTGCGTCGTAATACCCGAGGTCATATTGCCCATACGGGGCATGATGCGCGAATAAGTCGCTGCACGTAGGGCTCAAGGGTCCGAAGACAAAGAGGGAGAGAGGGAGAGGGAAGGAGGACGTGCCTCGCCAGATAGTGATCTCGAATTCTATAGTCAAGTAATCTCAACATTATACCTCCCAAGTGAAAAAGAACCCCCCAAAACTAGCAGCCATGACCGTACCGCAACCCTCTACTCCGCCGCCACAACAGACGGGCATCCGCGTCATCGTCGTGGGCGCCGGCTTCGCGGGGCTCACAGCGGCCATCGAGTGCCACCGGCACGGGCACTCGGTGGTGCTGCTGGAGAAGTTCCCCGAGCTCAAGCCGCTGGGCGACATAATCTCGTTCGCGCCCAACTCGTCGCGCATCTTCCAGCGGTGGCCGGGCGTCGCCGAGCAGCTCGAGCCCATCAGCCACCGCGCCGACGGCCTCACCATCAAGACCTGGACCGGCGAGACCCTGCTCAAGCAGACCTGGTCCGACGAGGAGAACAGCTGGGGCACCCGCTACGACGGCCACCGCGGCGAGTTCCACGAGATCGTGTTCCGCCACGCCCGCGACACGCTCGGCATCGACGTGCGGCTCGGCGCCCGCGTCGAGGACTACTTCGAGGACGACGAGTGCGCGGGCGTCGTGCTCGAGGGCGGCGAGCGGATGACCGCCGACGTGGGTGAGTGATTTGGGGACTCCTTGACTTTCCCCCTTTCGACCTGTCTTGGGGAGTGAATACTGCCCTACCCTATCCTGACCAGTCGTATGAACATTCACTCCCCGAGACACAAGTGTCAAGAGTAACAATGCTACCCTGTATGGCAAATTACTGACTCCCAATGCTACAGTGCTCGCGGCGGAGGGCGTGCGCAGCCGCGGCCGGAAGATCGTGCTCGGCTACGACGACAAGCCCAAGGCGTCCGGCTATGCCGTCTACCGCAGCTGGTTCGACGCCGGCGAGATCGCGAAGGACCCCGACCTCAAGTTCCTGACCGACCACGGCGACAAGCACGTCTGCTGGCTGGGGCCCGATGTACACTTCATCGCCGCGTCGATCAAGAAGGGGCAGGACTTCTCGTGGGTTTGCACGCATAAGGTGCGTTTTACCTATATCCTATTCCCCCCCCCCCCCCCACCCTCTTTCTCTCTCCTTTTCATTCCATCTCTTACACCCCCAAAACCCAAAAACCCACAAGCACATCATACCTATCCTATCTTACCCTTCCAACCAAGCACAAACCAACCCAACCCAACTAACCAAAAAAAAAATCCAGGACGACCAAGACATCGAGGAAAGCTGGCAGTACGAGGCGCCCCTCTCGGAAGCCCGCAAGGTCCTCGAGGGCTGGGACCCCATCGTGCAGAAGATCCTCGACAAGACGCCCTCGCCGCTGATCGACTGGAAGCTCGTCTACCGCGACCCGCTGCCGACCTGGATCTCGGCGGGGCGGCGGATCGCGCTCCTGGGCGACGCCGCGCACCCGTTCCTGCCGACGTCGATCCAGGGCGCCTCGCAGGCGATGGAGGACGGGGCCACCATCGCCGTGTGCCTGCGCCGGTGCTGCCTTTCTTCTTCCTCTTCTTTCTCCCCTCTTTCTTCTTCTTCCGTAAAAGGCAACGTCGGCGAGGCCGTCGCCGCCTTTGAGGCGCTGCGCTACGAGCGCGCGCGCTCGGCCCAGAAGACGGGCGAGCAGACCCGCGACATCTGGCACCGGGCCGACTTCGCGGCCGCGCGCGCGCGCCCCGAACGCCTGCGCCTGCGCCGCGAGGCCTGGCTGCTGGACTTCGACGCCGAGGCCTACGCCGAGGCCCAGTACGGCCGCACCGTCGAGGTGCTGCGGCGCGAGGGCTGGCGCGCGCGAGGGAGCTGCATGTGCCGGCCGGCAGGGAGGGGTATTTGGAGTTCAATGGGTAGGGGAGAGGAGGGGAGGGGGAGATGGGGAGGGGAGTTGGGGATATTTGGGAAGGTCGTTGTTGTTGTTGTTGTTGCATAAAGAGGGTGGGGGGATAAAATAGAGAATAGACGTTTAGATGAACTGTTTAAAATTTTTTTGTATGTGTGTGTTAACTTGTTTGCCTGGTATCTTGCTATGTACAAATGTGCTTTTTCTCTTTTCGCTCCCGCCCCTGTTCCTTGTTCTCCTTCTGGTCTATGGGTTATGTAGGTGTAGGTAGTCTTGTGTGTGTGTGTGTGTTCCTTCAGTGTCTGTGTAGACAGGTAAGGTTGGTGGGTTCATTACGTTTCCTTCTTTCTCCCCCTACATTTTCTTTTCTTTTCACTCCTGCTTCATCAAAGCATGCCAAATGGGTATAAATATGTACATAGAAGAAGGACATCTCGAATAAAGATGGTCACGTTGGGTAGGGGGATAGGGGTATAATGTGCGATATGTAAAGAGGGTTGGGGTGAGATCGGTAAGGGAATGATACGAGTAGGATATGCTGTGTATATCATCCATTCGTTTCTTTCCCCACCTAGATGTGACCGTCCAGCATGCTCTTAGCAAGCAAAGGCCAACCGAGGACGAGACTCATGCCGGGGATGTAGCTGAGGGAGACAAAAAGTCAGTATAATGAGAACACAAACAAGCAAGTCCCGGGGGGGCGTGGGGCGTAGAGAGCTTACATGGCAGCTTGCTGGACACGGGCCTTTGCGATGCGACCCCAGTCGCCGCGCTGAGAGCCGAAGCTAGGTCTGGGTGACGTCGGGGGCTCGATCGAGCGGATGAACTGGCGGAAGGCTGGGAGGGCCGGGCTTCGGAGGCGGGCAGCGGCTTGGATAGGGATGGCCGTCATTGTTGATTATTTGGTCTGGTTGGTTGGATTGGAATAAGTGAAGCAGGATTTATACAGGACAGTGAAAGTTGAGATGGAAAGCTTTCCAGGTGTATAATATGTACAGCAGAAAAAGAGATGAGACGATATGAAGTCCAAATCCTCTTATTAGGTGTGATTGTAATATGTATGTATACACTAGCTGGATGACTGAGTATAGATGGTAGGTACTGATGATGATGGAGTGCCCAGGGAAATACTACACTGGGGAGGCGGTGGTGTCAGGAGATTCTTATACGCCTGGTCCACGATAATTACGATGACCGAACTAGGGGGCGCAACGCGGTATTTGCCTACCTACCTACACTACGGGATACCTACGATGACAGGCTGTCAAAATGAGTCCACTCCCCCCCTTCCCCCTCTACCGTATCTCATGAACCCAACCAGAGAGAGGTCGCCGTTTCCGGGGAAGGAGCTGAGTCAACAACGTACGAGCTGAGAAAATCCCGCCCGCCTGATCTCGCTAACAAGCCTTACGAAGAGGGTACGTGTTACGTGCTGGCATAAGGTAGCTCGCGTGTGATCCCGGCCATCTGGGTCCTGCTTATTTTTTTTGCTGGGCCCTCATATCCTCTCTCCCTCTCCCGGAAACCAACGTTAGACGTTAGGAGATGAGCGAACGGGTGGGCGGGCGGCGGCGGAGAGTCCAACGGGGATCCCTTTGACCCGGCTGGAAGGGCGGTGCCTTACTTCTTCCCCACCCCTTTTCCCTCCCAGAACCCAGAAATGTCAGGCCACGGCTCACCAATTAGGTAAGTAAGCCTGCTAGGGATCGTGGTTAGATTATGCCAGGTGTGTGTTTTTGGAAGGGGGTCCTTTCTCGGTTCCGGCCTTTGGGGAATGAAGGCGCGGTTGATCGAAGTCGAGGCCAGGCTTAGACCCTACTCTATCCTACCCTTTCCGTACCGAACCCCCTGTTCGTCTAGACCCTTGGGAGAAGACAGGTCTTGGGCTGTGCTAGCCATGGTATGGGGATTTAGTTGCAGGCTGTCAGCTGCGAGATGTAACTACACTACATGAAGAACACTAACGGTAAGGTGGCCAGCAATATTATGGGGGCGGGTCCTAAATGATCCGCATCTAGGGGGTTATGTCACGCCACAAATAGCATCCATGGGGTGTTGCGAGATGCGTGGTAGAATCCTTCAGAAATGAGGCTTTAACGTATAATGTATAGTGTAGTGTGTCGAATGTAGTTTGTATATTGCGGTTGGGATAGAGGCGCGGGACGCAGGATGGGTCCAATCACGATAACGCGAAAAAAAGGGAGGGGTCTATGTTCTAGAATAATGAGAAATCCAAGTGATGCTATTGGTTGTATATTGACGAACCTGGCTTTCTCATGGAGAGAGGAACTCGGATACATGGTTGTACAACAAAACCAATGATGGAGAACCACCAGCTGTTTCGGGGGCTCAGAAGTAATTTTTTCTTTTCTTTCTACTTTCATTCCTATTCCTATTCTTGTTCGTAAAGTGATGGGATTCTGGTCTGTTTTATTGTGGCTTATGGTACGATGTGGTGTGATCGGAGTCGTCCGATGTTTTTTGTGTCTTTTTTTGATTACACCCGACTTCACGAGCGAGCGGGTCCGGAGCCAACTCCCAGTCCCATCCCAACTACTTACCTAACCTAGTGTAGTCTTGGCTAGGGGGAGATCTCATCTGCTTCATCATCGTCATTCCGCCTGAACGCACAGACGAAGCATAACAAATTACAGGTTATTTTATAACCGAATGTTGACTTCAGAGTACGATCTGCCAGATAAACGATTATATAATATGTATGAGCACCGCAGCTTTGCATAGTCTTTCCCGTCCTTCTCGATTCTTCTCTTGTCATATGCTTGTTCTTTTTGCGGGTTGGTTGTCTCATCGCTGAAGAACAACTCGTTTGTGTCGATTCCCTACCTAGTTATGCAACCGCCAACATCTGTCTTACCCAGGGCGACATCACATACTGACCTCGGCACTATGGATGCGTAACGCCTACTACACTGAGTAAACGATGGTAGACACTTGAGGGCTCGACGCCGGAAGACAGATGTCTGCATGTCAAAATGGTGACAATTATTGGCTAGCGTCGTGAAGAATGATAAACAGTCTCTTGTTGGCCAGGTATTGCCATGTCATTAGCATGGCATGAAATTATATAGACGACGCCCTTACTCATCGTACGGAGAAACCGCAACTTCTTCCTGACAAGACATCGCGGCTAAGGTACTGTTCGGAGTTCCTTGCGCTGGGAGTGCGAGGCCTTTAACCGTCGTCGACATGATCGCCGTTACGAAGAACTACCTAGAAGTAATAAGAGTGCATACGTATCATTATCATCGACACAAATTTGACGAGCATGGCGATCGACATGGACCTGTATTATAATACAGGGCAAGCCATGATTGGTTGGGGGAGGCTTGAAAGAGAAAGGAATTGGGTATTGATTCCAACACCTCAATTCCACCGCCATATAGGAGCCTAACCTGGGTGTCTTCTATCACTTGTCGTTGGATCATAAGCTTCCAATAGCTCGCCATCTAAAGCAGACGTTCCCGGTCAGCTCGTCATGATAATGCAAAATGCAATAGCACCAATCTCACCGGCGCGTCACTCGTGTTGGGATGACTTACACGTCTGTTCCTTCAACTGCACATTGTTTCCAACAATGTTTCGAAAGACAGTAGCACAAAATGTTAGCTTTACGTTGTAAGTGCGCACTTGACTTAAGGTACGACGAGGTAAGGTAGGTAAGTAGGTCGGTAGGTTAGGTTCACGTCAACGATGGCCTGGCCGGGGGATGGCAAACACCTCATGTGTAGCACTTCTCTCCAGAGAAGCCAGCAAGTACAGTCATAGTTACGTTGGTGACACGGCAGGTCTAGAATTATCTTCGCGTGCCTTGTTTCCTGGACTTTGTTGCTTACTATTCAGCCTTGATAATGGGTGTTCTGTCCTACATGAAACTGGGCTCTTGCGTGTCAACGAGCCAATCAGACCAATGTTATAACGTCGTAGAGTCGGAGGCAAAGTGCGGACAGGTGAGATACTTTGAGACATATTTTGGTGGAATTCGGGCCCATGAAACGTGCGCTTTCGGCGCTCTTGATCCGAGGTGCTGCTACGGGCCGGCCTCTCCGGCTTGTCCATTTAATGATACTTTGGAACAGTCCGACGGAATGCCAGGCGGAAAGTTATCACGTCAATGGCAAGTCTAAGGCTATATTTTAGCCTGTAATAAATGGCATATATACTTACGTACATAATGAATAGTTGAACCTCGCATTTAGGAACACAATCGCTATGAGGCATCTAGCAGAACCCGAGGTACCCATATTAGCGCTGGGCAGAGAATGAGGATTTAGACAGCCACCAGAGATAAGTATTGATGGATGTTACCTAATACTTGATAATAACCCTTTTCTCTTCTGGCAGTATTGATGCATTAATGTACACTATATATGTTACAATCTACTCCACAGTCCTGTACAGTACAACGCCTACCTTGATAACTCTGATAATGAGAAACATAAGAAATTATAAAGATTCAAAACTATAAGATTCAGGAATACGAGGTAGTATTGATTGATGTAGTGGTTAGAAAACAAAAAGGCTGTTACTAGTACTTACTGTGTCTGGTGTGGGGTAAGATATCATACCTAGATCCATATTCCGGGTCAAGGTAGTTGTCTATACAACAGCAAACGTTATGTAATTACTTAAGTCCCATACCAAGTGCCTCGCGGCAGCAATTGACTTTGGTTTTATTGACCAATTGAGATTTCACATGTCAGCTGTAATTAAAGAGTACTCAACTATGCATGTGACAAATATGTACCCTATGCAGATGCGTCACAAAGTGCTTATCGTACAAAGGGCTGGGCACAATATGAGTTTGTAGAGCACCCCTAGACTCAACAAACTTTAATATATAGGTAGTTCTAGTTGCATGTGAGAGCGTTTAAAACTTTCTCGCTTGGTTTATTTTATTAGAAAAAAAGAAACCTCTATCAACATATTGAAATAATTTTAACCGGTTATATAAAGATATGCTTTCTCTGTTTTTCTTCTGTATTTGTTTTTACTATGCAATGAACTGCTGTGACAATGGGTTGACCATTGAGAACAGCATTTATATCCACCTTTCCCCTCTTCACATGATCAGCCAAATGGGAACTGGGACCACCTGCAGTGAAAGTATGTGCTTGTCCCCAACCCTTGTAATATAAAGTGCAAAACAGATATATAATTGCTGTTTTCTTTACGGTCCAGAGTCTCACAAAAAATAATAGTCAATGATGACGTTATGTAGGTAGCGTGTGTTATGCCCGCTCATGCTCCAGGGTTAGCAAATAACACAACAATAACTATATCACCAGATAGATAGATACCTTAGGTATTTGGTGGGCAGATAGCTTTCTAAATACGCGCATCAGATGTAGAAATAACCATAGCCTAATTTGAAACCCCGTAGTGCTCACGTTGGTAATGTGAACCTTGTGTGTTACTGTAGAGAATGGCTGGGCATTGTGTAAGACAATGGTTCACTGTGAGATAGTTTAGGTAACTTCCTCTTTGCTACTGGGATCTTCTCACAACTTACAGTGTCCTGTCCAGCAATTACATTGATGGTCTTGATACTTGTGACAAGCGCATAAATACAGACGTGAGTACTAGAAAATGCGCACCTACCAATTCACCAAGTTATGGATGTTGGCAGATAAGTGTAGAGGTACCAATCCATTGTTGTGGCTATGTACATACTTCTACCTACATAGTAGGTGTCTATCTACTACTTAGTATGTACTAGGGACTGCTTGTGACCTGTTAGACACACTTTAGGTAAGTACCTACCTACATACATATACATACACGCATACATAGTACTCAAGGCTGCTAGCAGTAGTAATAAGTAAAGTACCTAACTTTAAGTTAGTAGTAAGTACTTACTGCTTACAGACATGGATATTTGTTATTCCGCCCCGGTCGGTTTGCTTGGCCTAAATGGATAGGAATTAGCGCCATGCACGGGCCACGTCCAAGTCCCCAATTCGATACTCCGTGCAGATTGTAGGAGGTCCACAGGTATACCGTAACTACCTCTCATCCTTCTAGTGAAATCTACGTATCTATCCTTACGCGTTAGCTCTTCAACACTTCACGTACTTACCTACCTACCCTCTTGCCCTCTCTCCGTGGCCAGCATCGTCGATGAGCCTCGGAGTCATAATCAATGGAAGGCCGGTAAAAAACGCAACTTGCCGGGTGTGACGTATCTCGGTTGCCATTGTTTATGCTGTCCAACTGATGAGACGTGTTTGCGACCGGCTTCCATCTGCTTTCACTCGCTGCCCATCGCAACAGCACAAACCACACCACCACCGCGCTATATCCGATGACGATGATTTTGTGAAGGCAGCCAAGCCATACGCATCTGCACCCGGTGAGTCGTAACTACTACCCATATCACTTATCTCCTACTATATGCTTTCCTATCTGGCTGGTCAGTGATGAGCGACATGGTAAAAGGTCGGACTGCACTTGGTAACTTCTGGTTTTGAGATGCTGTCCTCGCTTGCAAAGCACGACTTGTTTTTTTTTCTGAAAAGAAAAAAGAAAAAAAGGTGGTTGCGTCTTTGTCTCCCGTCTTATTAGGACTCATCAGCTTCATTGGGTTGCCCGATATACAGAGCGAAGACACATTTCAATACACGAGCTGCTATTTGGAGCCTAGCCTTGCAATGCTACAATAAGGCATGGCCAAAGGCTGCGGCTCAAAGGACACCTAGGGGGGAGCAAGTTTCCTCGAGCGAGGTTCAGGTCTCGAAGCCGCTGTTTCCTGCAGGTTGACGAACACAAAAAGAAAACTGAAAAGATCTGAGACCACATAGCCGATGACTTGATTATTTCCAAACTCATTTTCCCTAACCGCACTTTCACCATCCACCCCTCATTTAATATGGAACATGCTGACTAAGAATTACTATAGGAACACACAGTTTTTCTTTTCTTTCCTTTTTTGAATTCGGGCACCAAATTCAGAGCCATCTTGTATATGATTTCTCTCTCCCTCCCTCTTTTTATTATAAGAGATAATCTTCTTCATCTTCTATAGCGCCTACAAATTTCCCACCAACCACAACCACCATCACAGAACCTAATGCTCGCTAGGCCGTTCGCTTTATAGGTTTCCTTACCTATTACCTACCTAACTACCCACGAACCCCTGCTACCTCGAGTCGGCCGTTGCAGTTCAGCTTAAGTAAGTGAAAGAGCAACTAAATAAACCCTAGTTTCCCCATGCTTAGGTATCTACCTACATATTTTCTACCATTTCTGACTTCCCCGTCGTGTTTACATATACTAATTCGTCTACCCCTAGACTGCATACCTGGGCATCCTCTTTCTGCATACACTCAGTGCCACTTCATCATCTGAGGCCATTGAAGCTATCATGACACGGCTTCAACAATACATAAACAGAAAGGAACGGGCTCCATTAACTTACCCCTACTTCCACAAATCAACGCGGCCTCGCACATGACGAGCTCTTCAAGTAAACTCTCAGTGCCTTGAGGTTCTGAAGCACGTGTAAACTCTGGACACGTCTTTCTTCAAGATGGACCCTAGCTCCTACCCTCTGTCAGAGTGCCAGTTTGAGGGATGTCAGTTCACTGCCTTGCCGGATGGCCGGTATTGTCTGGATCATCAGAGAAGAGAAAGCATGCTAAAGGCAGTGGCTGCTACAGCAAGCACCCCACCAATCAAGACCACGCCTCAGCCGGATAGAGATTTCACTATGCATCCATCCCCACAACAGCAAAAGTCACCGGTGTCTGAAAGCGCCGGGAAAACAGACCCTAGCACCCAGAAACTAGGTGATGCTATAACAGTGAAACCATCTACCGCAACTAGTGTATCCCCAAATGCGAAACGGCAATTACCAGACAAACATGTGGCGAGAAAAACCACCAAGGTCTCTCACCACCAAGGGTCATCACACGAACAGCTTTCACCGTCCTCTAACCGTACGTCTGTTTCCGAAGCCTCGACCTCGACCTCGAACGCGCGACCAACCAAGAAACTGAAAATATCGATCGAGTCCAATAGGCCGGAGCCGCAGATGTCGAATTCCTCGACGATAATGGATAGTAGACGTCATGTGTCGCCCGAGAGTGTGCATAGGTATTCGGAGGAGAGGCATGGTGGGCTGGAGTCGGCTGTGGACTTTGCGCTTCGCCCCAAAAGTATATCTCTAGATGAATCGTCTAAAGTTAAGAGGCATGTTGACCAAGGAAGTGTATTGAATCGAGAACGAACACATAAAAGTCCGCCTCGAAATTTATATGCTCCAAACAACAATGCGGGGAGACCTCGCTTTCCAGGGCATGTTGGTGATAACTCTCACGTAATAGATCTCACGGAAGACGACGTCGGCGGGACTCATCATTCCCACGGACAAGGCTATCCTGCCCACCGCAGGCCCACAAATGGCCACATGACCCACCATGAACATTTAAATGAACATAACAAGGCATCTGGCCATAACCAGGCTTCCGGTCATGCCCCCGTCTCCGTGCCGGGTCTGCGAGAAGACGACCCCCGGCTGAAAGTCTGGACTAATCATAGGCTAAGAAGCCCTCCTCTCGGGCATTTTGGTGCTAGACCCAAGAGAAAACTCCAGGATATCCACATCCTCCCAAGCAATAAGCAGAGTCCGGGCCCGAACATAGCTCCCAGTAACAACATTGCCCAAGGAGGCGTAAAGAGTACCGCACCATCCTTACAACCTCGGCCCAACCCTGAAAGCAACCCCGGACTAAGCCAGACTACTTCACCAGCCATTAATTTGAGTGGGTTGTCAAGTTACGAACCAAGATCTGCTGGGGGCCATCAGATGAACGAAACGTATGCTAGTAAGAGAGTGCAAAGTCCTCTATTAAACCCCCCTGGCAGGCCGCCCATAGACGGAGGTCATACGTCTGCTATTCATGAAAAGTCCATGACACCACCACCCATCCAGCAGATAGTTATAGAACCCGAAATAAGCAGGCTCCCTAAGACCAACGGCATCCACAAGGAACACCCCCGCGTCCACATACCCCCCTCAACTCCTCTACCACCAGCAGCGAGCCTACTAGACATCCCCACCTATTATCCAAGCTCCTGCCACGGGAGAAACCCAGCTGGAAGCACCTCACGCCTGAGGAACGGCGGCAGGCCCGCGTCGCGCAGCACGACCCCATCCAGTTCGACTCATATATCTATAGCGAGCTCAACCGCCCCAACCGCCCCGGCGACCCTCTCTTCTACATGCCTGAGTATGCGCGGCCTTCGCACCCGACCCGTCCTGCTACTCACTTTGACTATATTGACCCCCGCATACACTGGAACCGCCCCCGCTCTGAGCAGTGGCTGCGCAACAAGCGCGACGAGATCGCCTCCCGCGGGACGCGCAAGGCAGAGGCCAACTTTGGCAGGGCAGCTGCGCACATGGCACGGCGCAAGGAGGCGAATGCTAGTGCTAATATTAGGGTCGCGCTGCCAGAAAGGGTGTGCAGGAATCCCCAGTGGATGGCTGCGGTGAACGTGCTGGACGAGATAGCGGCACAGCATCATCAGTGGGAGAGACGGAGGATGAGGAAAGAGAAAGAGAAGCAGAAGGACCAGGAGGATGCTGGTAGGACTGCTGATGACGCTGATGCGGATGCTATGGATGTGGACATGAACGTGAACGTGAACACGAATGCGGATACAGACAAATCACACGCTGGCAGAATGGTGAACGGAGGAGAATGGAGCTATGTAAACAGGTGCGGGTAGAAGTGTGAGTGGGTGTGAGTGAGTGAGTGGGACTCTAGGGAGGATAGAATAACACCCATAAGCGCATATACATACATACAGGTACACACACAGAGAGAGAGAGACATGATATTATATTTGATCCATACCCAGGTACCTTTCTAGATAACCTACTAGTACCTACCTGACCTAGGCTAAGAAAGATATCACAAAAAAAACGTAATGTTTAGTACTAACCTGCGGTTTGGGAGGGGTGTACGGGTATCCATCTATCATCTAATTCCAATATCCCATATATACCTAGTAGTAGTATATACCTACCTAATAGTAGAAGATGACGTAATGTATAAAGCTCCAGCTCAGGTTTCAATTGACTCCCCCCATCCCCCCTCCCGCCCTTCCCCCTTCCCCCTTTTCCCCTTTTCCCTTTTACTTGATAAGTACCAGACTAAGCAGTTAGGTAGGTAGGTAGGTAGGGTAGGTAGGTAGGTAGGTAGGTAGGTAGGTAGGTAGGTAGGTAGGTAGGTAGGTAGGTAAGGTAGGTAAGGTACGATCAGATTGAAAAAAAAAACTCACAACAAGCTACCTAGGTATATCAATGCTTTAGGTAAACACGTGTAACTTCAAGTGTTATTTATCTCTAAGTACCTTTAATATTTTGTAGTATACCTATTTATTGTTCCTCCCCGCCTTCCTTCCTTCCTCCCCCTTTTCACAATGAAATAACCTCCATTGATGC
Organism: Biscogniauxia mediterranea; assembly: GCA_018398605.1. Classification (NCBI taxonomy): domain Eukaryota; kingdom Fungi; phylum Ascomycota; class Sordariomycetes; order Xylariales; family Xylariaceae; genus Biscogniauxia; species Biscogniauxia mediterranea. Next base: position 595,821 of record JAGXTR010000004.1, read on the forward strand.
CATCATTTGTTTATTTCTTTTATACCAGACTAATTATTTCCCTTTTTTTTTTAAAAAAAAAAAAATCAATGTCTGGGCAAGTCCTATACTAAGAAATCATAGGCGCTTGCCTAAGGTATCTTATTTTTCCCCTTTTACGTTTTTCTTTCTCTTTTATTTTCTTGTCTCCCCTCCCCCCCTTTCTTTTTTGAACCCGCCTCCTTTACCAGCAGCTCTTAGCTCCATCAAAAACCCTAACCCAGGTATCTATTTATATATATCCCCATCTCATAGGGAACACCATATAAATTGCAAGATTTCTTGTTGTATAATACACGCAAGTCTAGATCATCTTCACCGCTTCGAGAGCAAGTTCAGCGCACTCCCCGCGAGGATGAACCCGGCCTGGTCCTTGCTAACCGCGTGCTTCGTCTTGATCAGGAACTCCTCTCCCGTGCGGGCCTTCTTCACCTTTAGGGCTACTTCCCCCTTTCCGCCGTTCTGCAGCATCTCGTACAGCCCGACGGTATCGACTTCGTCGCCCGCGCTGATGCGGTCGTAGTCGGCTTCATCGGCGAACGTTAGGGGCACTACGCCTTGCTTTTTGAGGTTGGTCTCGTGGATGCGCGCGAAGCTCTTGGTGAGCACGATGCGAGCGCCGAGGTAGCGCGGCTGCAAGGCCGCGTGCTCGCGCGCGCTGCCCTCGCCGTAGTTATGCTCGGCCACGACGAGCCAAGGACGTCCGGCCTCCCGCCACCGCCGTCCCAGCTCGGGAATCGTGTGCTGACTTCCGTCCAGGTCGTAGGCCACGTTCACCTCGCCCGTCTCTGCGTTGGTAGCCGTGTTGAGCGTGTTAGCGCTAATATTAGGTAGATGGCCCTTGTACTTCAGCCAAGGGCCTGCTGCCGAAATTGTGTCGGTCGTACACTTCCCGGTGACTTTGACAAGAACACGGAGCCCTGTGAGGTCGGAGTTGGGGAAGGGCTCAAATGGCTCAAGAAGGGCAAGCCGCTCAGAGGTAGGTGAGATGGCAACATCGACTGAGGAATCAGGGGGCTGGGCAAGGACGCGGAATTCCTCCCGTGCGACCTCGAATGGTTGTGATGGGATTTCCATGCCTGAAGGTGGCGAGAAGCGGAATTCCTTGCCTGATGAGGTGGTAATGGAGTCGGTCACGGGATTGAAGGTAGTCGTACCAGCAAAAGCCATGGCGGTAACGACCTCAGGTGAAGCAAGGAAGTTCATCGTGTCGAGGTTACCGTCGTTACGGCCACGGAAGTTGCGGTTGTATGAAGTCAAGATGGCGTTAGGTGTGCCCTTCTCCACTCCATCACGTCGCTTCCATTGTCCAATGCATGGGCCGCAGGCATTCGAGAGAACAGTGCCACCGGCCTCTTTGAACGTTTCAAGAGGCCCATCACGCCGTAGCGTTTCCCTAATCTGGTCGCTACCCGGAGTAATGTAAAAGTCAGAAACCGGCTTCAGACCTGCTTCCAAGGCCTCGCGCACCATGCCCTCACATCGGGTCATATCCTCATATGAGCTGTTGGTGCAGCTACCAATAAGGCCGGCGGACAGTTTCTCGGGCCAGTTCTGTTCCTTCACGGTCTGTTTGAACTGAGAAATAGGTGTAGATAAATCAGGGGTAAACGGACCATTGATGTGGGGCTCAAGAGTCGATAGGTCAATCGTGATAACCTCGTCGTATTGGGCATCGGCATCTGCCTTGAGCTGGACAATCTCGGAGAATTTCTTGGCCTCGGAAGCCACATCTTTGCGATGAGTTGCTTCCAAGTAGCGGACATGAGCTGGGTTAAAGGGGAAAATCGACGTGGTAGCTCCAACCTCGGCCCCCATATTGCACGAGGTTGCCATGCCCGTACAACTGAGGGTCTCAACGCCGGGTCCGAAGTACTCAATGATGAAGCCCGTGCCACCCCGAACAGTCAGTTGTCCGGCGAGGTTCAGGATGATATCCTTAGGCGAAGCCCAGCCACCGAGTCTCCCTTTTAGTTCTACACCCAATATCCGAGGCGCCTTCAGTTCCCAAGGAGCACCAACTAGGGCCTCGACAGCATCTGCACCACCAACACCAATCGCTATGGTGGACAATCCTCCGGCATTGGGGGTGTGGCTGTCAGTACCAAGCATCATCAAGCCAGGGGCAGCGTAGTTTTCAAGAACACTCTGGTGGATTATGCCGGCACCGGGAGGCCAGAATTCGATTCCATATTTCTTAGCAGCCGACTCGAGGAAGTCGAAGACTTCCTGGTTCATCTTGATACCGGACTCGAGATCGGACTTGGCACCATTCTCGCCAACGATCAGATGGTCGCAATGGATACTGGCAGGAATGGCAGTGGTGGGCAGATTACAAGTCATGAACTGTAAGAGAGCCATCTGGGCCGAGGCATCTTGCATGGCGACCCGATCGGGCTTGAGCTTGAGGTTGGCGGTGCCGCGAACATCACGGCCACCGTTTGTGTTGGTTAAGAGCGACTCCTCGGCGTTGTCCAGATGGCTGTATAGAATCTTCTCGGCCAGGGTCAGAGCCCTGCCCTTTCCCAGAACCTCCTTCACCTTTTCATAGTTCTTGATGAGCTTGAGATAGGGCGGTATGCGGGGGTTGGAGTTATCGAAGGCAGGAGTCGCAAAGGAGCGAGTGCTGGCGACATCACCACGGCGGCCACGACTTATTATTCCCTGATGGATGGATGGATGGATATTGGTAGGTGGTTAGCCAGAGAAGAACTTGATATTAGAAAGAAAATAGAAAGAAAATAGAAAAATGAACTCAATCTAATAAAGGGATCATTCGACATACCCGAAGGCCTGCGCCTCGGCGGCACGCAAGTTCAATTGCCCTCATTCTTCCCAGTTGACGATCATATTTAGGTAAAATACAATAGCGAAGAAGAGGAAGAAGAAAAAAAAGGAAAATTGCGTCACAGTAAAATTCCCCATAGAAAATTAGGTAGTACTAGTGTAAGTGACAATTGAGTGGTTCTGATTGGTCGGCAGTATAAAGATTTTGTGCGATGCCGGAGAATCAAATACCTACATACTAGTATAGGTTACCTAGGTACTTAGTACCTAGTGGTGGTGGACCCACTGTATCCGTACGTGGGGGTAATAAGTAGTATGTACCTCCCTAAAGACATACTATCTAGGTTAACCTACACTCATAATTTAATTGCATAACGTTTTCTCTTCTTCAACCTCCCACAAAGTCCCGCTGTTCCCGATGAATACAAAAGAGAGACAATTATGAAATCTGAATTTGGGTGGCAAAGCACAGGGGTAGGGGGGGGGGGGGGGGGCTGCTCATGAAGCCTGCTGGCGACAGATTGAATTGGTCATATGACGATACTTCAGCTGTTGGTTCCTACATACGGCGGTGTAAGCCAAGCCTGGCAGCCTCGTGCACAACGTGGTCTACGCATCGCAGCATGAGAGGTATATATATATATAGGACCTACCTATATGTATTTATATATACTTCCCAAAAGGACTACATCTTACCCATCCCATGCTGCTTCGTTTTGACTGACTACTCATGCAGACAACACCGCTCTCCTCAACACAATACGACCAAACGCTTCACCGCATTGCCTGCGCCTCTCGTCATCAGTCTTTTGCTTTTTCTCTTTTTCTGGGTTTTCTTTTTTTCGGACTTCATTGCCCTTTTATACTTCAGCTCCCTCTCACGCATCAGCACTCGATTTTGACAACGATACTACCTACAATACACGGTACATAGCAGAGTCCACTACACCGCAACCCTCGGTCCGGCAGCCCCGAGTCTTAGTCTGCACAGTCACCAGCGGCCCGGCTAGGTATTGAGTCGAAAAGTTACCAGTGGCTCGAAAAAAAGAAACCTGTTAGCTCGAAAAGTCCCAGCATCCAAGGTTCCTGTAGGATCTCCATCTGACGAATTACTGTGAAATTGCCAGCCGGGGCCACTTTATTATACCGCCTCGTGACTCGGCATAAGAGCCTTCTTGCCTTGGGTATCCCCTGTCACGATAAGTTTATTGCCCCTTACTCTCGGGCCCAGACTTGTCAGATGAATATTTCAAATTCCCAAACTCCCCCCACGTACGAGGGCAAAAACGCGAACGCCAATATTGGCATCAGGATCCGTAGCTTAGGATCACCAAATCCCATCTGCAGGTCCGAATCGTCGATCTAGATCTAGTGCGCATGCCAAGGCATATACATATACATACCACCTTGCGTATTTCCCAAGCTGCTGAATTATGCTGCCAAGCACCGCTTGAGCCAAAGTGTCGACTCCCCTTGACAAGTTACCCAGGACGACTTTCCTTATTCAACAACCGAACTTACTCATCCTTTTGTTATCCCGCTCTTCTCAGTAAGGCGGAACCATGCCTTTTCTATTTAAAGGCTATTGACCTAGGTATCTCGTGTGTATGCGTGTGACTACGCGTGACTACTGCGCGTATTGTTGTTCCCTCCCCTCCACCCTCTTTGGGCTTAACGTTACTCTTTACACTACGAATCTGAACCGCCTCTAGATAGCTGCCTTGATTTTTGATAAGATCCATCCCATTCACGGAGGAATAGAAGAGGGGGAAAGGCAGGTCTATACTCCAGGTTGTGGCGTTAGTGCGTGATGTTACGGAGACTTTTGTACTACCAACTCGACTCCTCTCCCGTGCTTGTCGCCGGGAACATACGACTACAAGATCCTGCTGACTAGTTTTGGTAGAGTATAGTGAGGTCATCTTATGAGGAGCAACCTATACGGGGGTTACATTGGAATTCAAATTATCCAATTTCCAAATATCTTCGAGATGTCAGGATTAGGTACGTGGTCTGCCTTCCCAGACGCCCACTCCCACCTGTATCGTCGTCTCATCTGCCCTCCAATAAGATGCTCCGAGTCAGGAGGAGGTTGTAAGGGAAAGCCTCCGTGTTGCATTCGATGATGTGAGAGGTTGTTACCTACCAATCGAAATATTAGTTTCGGTCACACATTCCCGTAGTATATCGGCTTTTTACGTGCGAGGCGTTGTCTCTTATGCTATGTATGGCTTGGGGATTGGTTTAGTCGAACGCCATGTACCCACACCCACACTCAAGACAGCTTAAGATACCTGATGCCCAGGAAAGATAGCGAGCTGAAGATCAATGGCGAAATGGTGTGTAGTATAATAGGGTGGCATGCCTACCTCGTCCCCGTACGTCGGGTCGTCTAATCTAGCCGGCATACTTGCCACTCGACAGTCAATAATCAATCACTATGGCAGGCATATGGCTACTCCCCTTTATAGTACTCTTCGGCCTGGCAGTGTACCGGCTACTACAGGTTGGACGGAGACCATCCAATTACCCCCCAGGACCCCCTACTTTGCCCATCATTGGCAACTTACACCAGATTCCCGCCGAGAATGGACACCTTCAGTTCCAGAAATGGGCTCAAGAATATGGGTAAGGGAGTCTCCATAGTGTCTACGAAATATGTACAAATAACTAACAGTATATCGATAGCCCTGTATACTCCTTGATACTCGGTACCAAGGTAATGATCGTCCTATCATCGGACCAGGCAGTTAAGGATCTCCTTGATAAGAAGAGCTCTATATACTCGTCACGCCCAGAAACATACATTGCGCAGGTTGTGAGTGGCAGACATGTCGTTCCTGGCGGCTATCGGGTCCTTCTCATGGTTAGTGCTAGCACACACTCACGCTCATGATAGACTCTGGCTAATCACATCTACCCTTAGCAATATGGAGATAGGTGGCGAATGGCCCATCGTATCTATCATTCTATTCTCAACATTCGGGCTGCTAAGAGCTTCGTTCCGTACCAGGATCTGGAAAACAAGCAGATGCTCAATGGGCTTCTGGACGAGCCCGACTCTTTCATCGACCAGATCCGCCGGTATTCCTTCTCATTGACTACCCAGATGACTTATGGATGGCGTTCCGATCGGCTGGACAACCCCAAGCTGAAGGCGCTATTCTACAATCTTCACGAGTTTTCAAAGACCATGGGCACCACGGCCGCAGCACTCCTTGACCTGTTCCCTCCCCTCAGATACCTGCCTGACTTCATGCTCCCGGCACGAAGATATGCTAAACAGTTGCACACGGTCGAGAAGGCCCTCCACAAAGGTAACTGGATGGAGGTCAAGGCCAAGCTGAAGAACGGTACCGCTAAGGTAAGCCCCCCAACCCAACTAAAAGCGCATCGGTCACTCGAATTTGCTCCGTTTGCAATCACACCATCGCTAATATCCTGGCAGCCCTCACTTTGTGTGGACCTGGCCAAAGCCCAGGACACGGAAGGGTTCTCAGACGAGCAGGCCGGCTACATTGCGGGCAACCTGCTCGAGGCGGGCTCGGACACGACGGCGGCGCAGCTCGTGGGGTTCGTGCAGGCGATGCTGCTCTACCCCGAGGTGCAGAAGAAGGCCCAGGAGGAGATCGACCGCGTCTGCGGCGACCGCATGCCCGACATGGACGACGAGATGAACCTCCAGTACATCCGCGCCTGCATCAAGGAGTGCCACCGCTGGATGCCGACCGCCATCCTGGGCATCGCCCACTCCGTCATCAAGGACGACGAGTACATGGGCTACAAGATCCCGAAGGACTCGACCGTCGTGCTGAACGTCTGGTACGTATATATCTATATGTCTACAACCTGTTTATTTTACTTCCCTCATCATTCTTTTTTTTTCAAACCAAAACTAATCCCCCCCCGCGCGCGCAGGGCCATCCACATGGACCCGAAGCGGCACAAGAACCCGTCCGAGTTCGAGCCGGCGCGGTACCTCGACGACCCGAGCAGCTCGCTCGAGTCGGCGCAGGCCAAGGACCCGGCGCGGCGCGACCACTTCCTGTTCGGGGCGGGGCGGCGCATCTGCCAGGGCATGCACATCGCGGACCGGTCCATGTTCCTGGCGGTGTCGCGCATGCTGTGGGCGTTCCGCTTCGAGAAGGCGCGCGACCCTCGCGGCGTCGAGATCGCGCCCGACCCCGCCGCCCTCATCCCCGGCATGCTGGTCCAGCCCGTCGCCTTCCCCGCCCGCATCACGCCCCGCAGCGACGCCCACGCGCGCGCCGTCCGCCAGAGCTGGCGCGAGTGCAGCGCCCTGCTCGACGCCGACGCCCAGTGGCGCGAGATCCCCGCCGGCATGCCCCTGTCGACGTACGAGCCCCCCCTCTCCGCTGCGCCGGAGAAGGACGCCGAGAAGATGTGAGAAGGGATGGGTGGGTGGATGGATGGATGGATGGACAGTAGGAAGGAAGAGAGGAAATAGGAAGTTATATATATATTATTGTCATGGGTTTTCTCTCTCTTTCTCTCGCTATAGATGGATGGGTGGGATCTTGATTGTTATTACTACAGTACCTATCTATTGGGTTAGGTTGTAGGTTGTTTTGTTTTTGCTGGGTTAAAGGGGGGCACGCGCTATAGAGGATTACAGCTTTTTGGGGGGGGGGGGGGGGTGTTCAATTTTGTTTATAGCAAACCAACCACTTCTCTCTCTATGTTTCTCTTCTCTCACATATTATACACTGCCTACCTACCTTGCCTACCTAGGTATCAGGTAGGGAGCGTATGGTGGGTGGGTGGGGAGTTGTATGTACATAGCATATCCTGGCAAGGCTATACCTTAGTTGTCTGTTCTCTATGGTTTATTCTGAGAGAAAGGAAAGTTGGTCGATTGTGTGTATATATATCAGTAGCTACCTATGAAACAACCAGGTCCATTGACAACTTCCTTTTTCTTCTTTTTTCTTTGTCTCTTAGTGTCATTGCATTGTGATCATTTTACTACTGAGTCTACTACTCTAGGGAGGCGATAAATGTAATCCTTGAAGAGGTGGTGTTTTAGGTTCTAATGATTGTAAGTCGGCCAGTTTGCGGATTAAGTCTCAAACAGATCATCTCCACTGATTTGCACATTCTTTATGTCTTCGCAAAACTCCTATTAAATTAATTTTGAGGCCTTCATAATACAGAACCTGTGACCACCTGACCGTAATCCAGAACTTCCTATAGGATGGGCATCGTGGCTTTTACGCCTTTCTGCCTAACCCGGTTTCCTTGATTACGCACTTATTACACTCATTCTTACCAGCATATATTATCAGCCAGGTCTTACGAAGATCGTCAAAAAGCTGATCGATCACTTTTCTAACTCGAGGCAAGCCGACGAGGTAGCTGGTCGAATAGGCTATGAGGATGGATGAGCATTACTTACGAGAGGAATTCCTTCTTAGGCTATGCCGCCCCCAAGTGATGATATCATTTTACATCGCAGGAACACCCCATCTCCCCAGAGAGAGAGAGGTCGGGCGTTAATGATTGGATAAGGCGGGCCGGTAATCGATGGTAATGTGTGATCTATGTTGTAATTGGGTAGTATATTATCTTACTATCACAGAATTCTCCAGCACTTGCGAATACTTAGGTAGTTGATAGAGGGCTGCAGCTGGCAGCGTGTAAGGCTGCAGATCGAACTTAATACCTAATACGTATTACGTACATACGTACGTAATTTGGAATTTAGTATAATTAAATAAAAAGCAAGTATACATATAGGTGTTAAGAGAAGAATCAAAAAAGAAAGTTTTGCCGGGTTAACGGGAACAAGAAAAAGAAAAGAGAATGAGAAAAGTAAAAGGAAATTATTGAAGACTTCTACTTGGTATCACAATTGCCACTGTCACAAGGTGTAATAGTTAATCCTTGATGTGCTTACGTACCTATGTATACTCTTCCATACCTGTCCTCGTATGACACCTCGGAGATTGTATGGACTTCCGTACCCTTTTTGTTTTTCTCTCTTTTATCAGGTTCTATGCTTGTAAAGTAAACTGTAAATTGAAATTATGTAATCTGGGAGAGGAAAATACTAACCCATCAAGGCTTCTATTGCGATTTTACATATGTAGTAACTAGCGGAAGTGGTGAATTACTTTTTACTATGTAGGACTCTGCCACGGTGCGCCTAGCAAGGACCTCACTCAAGTAATCAATATGATGTTGCACAGCAAACGATAAGTACAATTACGTGCTATGACAAAGTGCCGTATCCCTGGAAATAACCCTAGGGGTCACTCTGGTACTGCCTTGAATTTCCCTGATCTAATTAACACGCCGCTCTTGAGGAACTCTGCATAGAAACCAAACCACCTGCTCTCTGGGTTGCTGAAAATCAATCAGTCGTCACGTGAACGGCTGAACGATGAAGTACTATCTGCGAAGAGAGCCTCTTTACTCTTAGTAAAGTTAAAACGTTGTTCATTGAAAGACATGGCTAACCTTAGACTGGGTAAGAGCTGAGTCAGATAAATGGATGCTTGCGAGCTGCGATATTCCCCTGAGACAGTTGGTGATACCAAATGGGATATTCGAGGTTTTAAACATTTCGATGAGGCTCAACACGTTTTAAAGAACACAAACCCCCCACGTTGGATCTTATGCGCATCTTTATCGAGTGTCATCATCGATAAAAATGTCTTCGTTATTTTAATGTATGAAACCAAAGTAGTAACTCTTGTATAACCGGATATATTATTGAAGATAACTACGTTATGCTTATTTATGGGCCCTCGTATACAGGTGAGCGAGCATGTGAAAATACAAAGAGAGTTCATAGAATGAATACCTAGTGTCTCGAAAATTCCGTCTGGCTTTCTTCTTTCAACTCCTTGCGGTGCTTGGATTGGTTACCCCTAAACAGGATAAGCGGGTTTGGGAGTGTGATTAGAACATGGCTAAGAGTTATAATTAAGCAACTCAGAGATAGTTAAAGCCGAGACAACTATATTTTGGCGAGAGTCTCAACGCGTGGCCTACCACAACTTCAAACCTTCAAGCAAGGGCGATAATATTATTGTTATCCAAGGCACTAAAGAAGGGATATAAAAGCGCGTGATCGTTCTACGCTTAACCCGCTTCTTTGTTTGCCGAGCATCTAAGTGCGTCGTGTCCTCGTAGCTTTAAATATCTCATCAAACAGATGTTTGGCTTACGCCCAACATACGTATTTATGCTGATCATTCTTCTTGTTACGACCGGCGAGGACACTTCACAGCCGGCACTCACTCCCTTTCTACTCGCGTATCTCCAACAGTTGCTTACCAAGGGGCCGAAAGGGAAAGACAGGATATGTTTGAGCCGTCTTGTACTTCCCTCGAACATTATACTCCCCAGTGGAAATGGTCGGAGAGGCACAAACTTACGTGCTTATGGAACTGTATTTCTCATGCAAGTTCCCGATCTCACTATCAAGGGATGAAAAGATATTGGGTGATGATCATTTGACACCTAAGCTTGTCCTACTCTCTTACAAAGGGGGTATATTAAAACCTCTCCGTCGAATCTATGCCACCTATCTTCCGCTCTCCACTAGACATCCAGCGCCAGCATAGTTAAGAAACGATCCAGCTTATGACACTAACATCATCGTCTTAACTGCCAATACGCTACCGGGATTCAACCCACATACGCCTACAGGCTCAAAGTCGTTATTACTACAAATTTACACCGTTCGTTTGGAGGTAGGTATAGCCGACTCACTGCGATCATGTCGTACAATCAACAGGGCAATGGCTACTCTCAAGGACAAGGCAGCGACCGGTTTTCCACGGCTTCAACCGCGTATAACCAAGACAATACCCAGAATCGGACCCAGAACCAGGGAAGTGCTCAGCAACCTTACCGGGGACACAACAGTCGAACAGGCGGCTCACACAAGGGCGTCCCAAAGCCAGACAACAGAACAGGCCCCTCTGCTACAGATCAATGGAGGGGAGGGGCTAGACAAAATTACGAGCAGAAGACAACGCAGATAAGGGATTCCATCGCACGCGGAGGTCAACGCCTCGTCGACAAAGCCAAAGATACGTTTGGCCGAAGATAAAGATAGCAGCAGCAGGCGCTGACACATTCATTCATCCCCGCCTACTCTTACTGAAAACGGCCCAAGCTTTGCTCCATCCCTACGAACGCGGGATATCTCAGGAGAGGGGGACAAGAAAGGGGGTTAGCAGCCCGCTGCGGAGGACTGTGATACCAGGACGTTTTGACTTGACTGTACCGTTCTCATCTCATCTTCTCTGTTCACCTCTCTCAACAAACGGACGGGGAAAAACATACAAAAACGCCCCTTCTTGCGTATCATGACACGACATGTTTCTTTGGTAGAAACAACATATGGCGGTGGAAGGCCCGAAAAAATGAAAAAAGCAAGCGCGCGCGGTAGGTATCTCTACCTACGCGGGAAAAACAGCTTTTGTAGGAAAAACCCGGCCAGTATGGCGTATTACGGTGTTTTGGGGAGGTTGCTTGGGTGGCTGACTGGCTCCTCAATACACCAAGCTGGCGATAAACGTGCCGTTCTACTATGCCGAGTCATATATCAGGAGTTGATGGGTGTGTTGCTTGAGGCGAAGGGGGTAGATATCCCCCCCCCTGGGAAAGCTCTAGTTTATGATTTCGGAACAATTAATGTGCTCATTTTCGGTTGGACTATATATATATGTTTTCTTAATGATATTACCTGTTTTACATAAAATGCGTTCCGAAGCAAAACCTAGACTAACGTCCACCAGTTATATAAAACGTGAGCTGTCTCGGCTATGTTCGTGTTGAGTTAAGGAGAAACTTGGTATTTGACCTATCCAATCCGATGTTCTGATACCTTCGTTTAAATGCCTCCCTTTATACTATTCCGCATAATTATGAAAAAAGCCAGTAAGTAGTACTTATCCGCATATTTATAGACTGCTCTTCCCGATGTATGCGAGCCGAGATTATCTCCGAAGTCGCTCCATCTTTCTCGCCATGGCATGAGCATACCATAAGAGCAGGAAAGCTAACCTAGATGTGTACGCCAAGCTCGGGCTGCGAACAGTGAGGCTTTGTCACCGCTGCGCGAGCAGGCCATTCGGCCCCGTCCGCATTCGGATCCCCTACATGATCGTGTCCTCGAGCTTCTCCATGTCCATCTCCTCCCCGTGGTCGCCCGCGGGCGCCTTCGTGCCGAGGAGCCGGTCGAGCTGCCACCAGCCCCCGACGATGAGGAGAGTCAAGGGCACGGTGATGACGAAGTAGAGCCACAGGCTCTTGGATACCTGACCCATTATGTCTAGGCGTAGTCTCTGGGTCAGTAATGATCATTGATATGTGTCGCCGCTAATTGAGAGAGAGGTGGTGTGTGTATGTGTGTGTGTGTGTGTGTAGGGGTGGAAGGTGGGGGGGGGGGGGGGGAGAACATAGACGAAAATAGGGGTTACGACAACCACGCTTCCCTTGAGCTAGCGGTTGAGTACGGCATAGCGTAGAGAGCCAACCTACCTAAGTAGCTAATAGAGCAGTAACAGGACAGGACAGGACAAGAACATAAACTCACACAGCGTCCCCCCCTCTCCTCCTCCTCCTCCGTACCGTTATAGTCGCACGTCCACCAAAAGAACGGCCCCACAGCGGCGGCCGCCTCGAGGCAGGCGCAGCTTGCGCACTGGACCCAGAATATTACCTATGCTCTGCGGAGTTCCGCGACGTATGTATCCTGGCATCGACCGAGTCAGACGACAGCGGTGATAGGGAGAGTTCTCGCTTGCCCAAGTGTCGCGGACCTGGTAATCCAGTATCTCGAGATAGGTACTTCACGGGCTCTCCGGGATGCTCTGTAGGGACCTCGGATGCTCGGAAAAATAAGAATTCGTCCGTGATCTTGGCTTCATTCGCAACAGCGGGTACATAAAAAATCGTTTCAAGTTGTTTGTATGTACGGGGTTTTGAAGCATCCCTCGATACCGACCGGTTATCACTTAACCAGGTAGTCTAGAAAAAAAAACCCCCAAAATGCCATCTCCCTTCGAACTCACTACCAAACGGCAGTTTATCGCACCTTTTCTACATACGCGAGAACATATTCTAGTTTTCGGAGCTCATATCTCGCCGACAGCGTAACTCAAGCTGTCACTAGGATCACGAGGAAGCCAATCCGTAATACCCCCCCCCCCCCCCTCCCCGCCTAGAGCCGCAGCCTTGCATTATGTGGCTTTTGCCCCTCACTCGCGGAGGGGATAAGAGATTATGCAGGCTACATACCCTCGAGCTTTGCCACCTGCACGGTCTCTATTGGACCGTAAGCTGCCCGAGCTGATTCTCTATGCAGATCTGCTCTATACGCTGGACCCTGTTGAAGAGATCAAATTTTGCGTGATTTCGACCTGAGCATCATCTCTCGTCGGATGATGGTTGAACTCACCAAGGTAGTGTGGGTTTTTAGATGATAGACAACAAATATGTGGTTCCCATAGACCCGTCGTCAATGAAAGCATATAGGGGCCACTCGTTGTACGGCATATCATGAAACAATATTCCAAATATCGGACGATTGGACAGTGGTCGGCAGAGACACTTGTATTGGACCAGGGGAAATCTGAGCGAGCGTGCAAGCTCAAATTTATATCCTTGATTTTGCATTGGTCGTATCCCCGTCCAGGGTCCTTACTACCGGCCGGATCACACGAATAAAAACGCTACTCAATACTCGGCCTATACGTCTAGCCGTGAATACCAGAAACCCTACCGGTCTAGAATGCGCCATGCCTCCCGTGCCTTATCCATATATACCTTCTCGGGGGTATTAGCCTTGACCAAGCATCCGCAATATACAGGAATATAGTATCAACGCATTAAAAAAAAAAAGTCTAGAACTCGCAACTCTATGTAACCAAAGTGGTCATGTCATGGTGCGGAACTCGTCATCCCATTCAAGCCACCGAACTTCTCGCGTAGAAATTTCTGCACTTCCTTGTTGCCGCCTAGTCCGGCAAGGAGGCCCGCCGAGTCGCCCTCGATCTTGAGACCGTGCAGCCCGGTCGCCCGGGAGAGGGCGACGTACACCTGGCCCTCCTCGAACGCCTTGGAGAGATCCACGATGACGCGTTCCAGCGTCAGACTCTGGCTCTTGTGAATAGTCATCGCCCACGCCGGGGCCAGGGGGATCTGGGTCCGGATGAGGAGGCTGTAGGGCTGCTCGTCGCCGAGCTCGGCGATGGAGCAGTTGGCGTAGATAGTGCGGACGACGCCGTTGTGGAAGCGCACGACGGGCCAGGCCTTGTGGCTCGCGCCCTTGTCGAGGATGAAGCGCTTGATGTAGTCCTCCTTGACGTAGGCGCGCTCGCCGAAGATCCTGTTCTCGGGCTCGTCTTTGCCGCCCTTGGCCTTAGGCAGCTTTTTGAGGTCGTACTTCTCGAATCCGCAGACGATGCCTTGGCTCCCGTTGCAGAGCCCCAGCTTCAGGTCTAGGTTCACGAGCAGGACCACGAGCATGCCCTGCTTGATCTGCACGCACTCATCGAAGCGGTGGTCTTCGAGGGCGCGCAGAGGCCCTGTGGACTGCGGTCCTACGGACTTGCGAATGCCTTTCCATTTCAGGTGGGGATGGCGTTCGCTCTGCCAGATGAAGTCGTCTAAACACCAATATATGTGGTTGATACTCTTTAGCTTGGCGAACTCAAGCCGATTCACCCTAGCGACGTCGTCCCTCGTGGAGAAGAGTCTGACCGCGTGTTGAACCATGGTTTTGTGGTTCATCAGGAGGTCCGTATCCTCGGAAGATAGCTTCTCCCCGATTCTACACTTCTGTAGTATACGTATAAATGTCTCGTCATTTTGGCGATGAATCGTGTTCAGGTGGACATGGACAAAGTTGCAATCTTCCCAGGCCTTGCTCCGGAAAGCCCATTTGTCCTCATCACGCCACTCTCTTTGTCCCTGGCATCCGCGTTTATTGCATACGTAGACTTTGCCAGAGTCGGTGAATTGGTCGGCCAGTTCGGATCCACAGTCGATGCAATGTTGAAAAGGCTTCACCGGGGGCAGCTGACAAAAGTCGCCTGTCACGACGACCTGAACTCCCCCGAAAGCTGGCTGTACGGATGCGTGTGGGTTATAGCGAGCTTCTTTCATAACTTCATTCAGTCTTTCGAAGTGGAGGTTTTCCACCATGCTGATTTCATCGATGACGAGGACATCGGTATCCGTAAACCGCTTCCAGACGAATTTACCATGTGCCGCCTGCTTCAGCTCGTGGAGCGGGCGTTTGTGGTGGTCGGGAGTCCAGCCGGCGAATGTCCAGGTCGTCGACCCGTTGACTTGTAAAGCTGCACGGCCTGTGGGTGCTACAATACGAACTCGTTTACCCATATCTTGGAGTCGTCTAGTGAAAGCTTTCAATACGGTAGATTTCCCGCAGCCAGCTGAGCCTGTATAGAAGACATTTCTCCCACTCGCTATCAGCTCAACAATCTGGGCTTGCTCTGGACAGAGCGGGGGCTCCTCTGGGCTAATAGCACCAGAGGCGCCTGGTATCGAGGTGGGAGTGGAAGTGGGAGCAGGAGAATTTGATGTTAGTGGTTTATGAAGCTCAGATGAGGCCAGATCGCGATAGACAGGCGAGGATGTTGGTGTCGTTATCATCTCGTTGGCCGGCCATACCGTCGTCATCAAGGGCGGGGGAGATGAGGTTGGGTGGCTTATAAAAGTAGGGCTTGGTTCAACGGTCAGAGATGGGCTGGTATAGGCCTGGGTGTCGGCTCGCTTTCGCTTAGAGCTAGATGACTTCTTCGGCGATGACGTAGTAGCACCTTTGTCACGGCTCTCGTCTTCTTCATCTTCGTCGGAGCTCGGTAGACTGACGGTTTCCGTCGAAGACTGTTGAACTTTCTGGCGCTTCGGGCTGGGTGGGGGATGTTCCGGACCCCATGCAGCAGGCAAAGCCTGTGGCGATGGGACCGCAGCAGCCGGGTGATGCGGTTGGCCCTGAATAGAAGAAGAGGGTCCGGGGTCTATGCAAGTCCCATCGGAGGCAACTGGGGACTCAACAGGTGGTGTTGGGCCTGGGAGGGGGTAGACATAGCAGCTTGGGACGGAGCAGGCATGGTGCTCGACACTCCCACCAGAGCAGCAATGGGTTGGACTGGACATGTCAAGCCAATATGTAGCATTGTGGGCGGGAACCTTGCTGCAGGAGGGGAATGTGATAGACGATGTCTAAGGCCTAGCAGCTTATTAGTGTTGCCGGCTGCGGCATGCAAAATTACCAAATTGATATGTAAGTGTGTTGAGGTAGGTAGGCAGGTATTGATGTATGTAGAATCGATGGCGCGCCCAATGTCCCACGACCGCGTCGCGAAGTATGTACTAGTGTACGGATTGTCGGACACTAACTGAGTCTAAGTTAGTGCATACTAGGTAGTGCATTGCACGGACCCTCTCACTTGGCACAGTGTGGGCCTATCTCCCGCTACAGTGCCTCACTAGTGAGCCTCGTGGACCAACCAGGCGCAAGGCCGTCGACAAAAACAGAAAACCCTCTCCATTATATCAATATCACCAGCACCAGAACCTGGCAAGTCTGGTAGAAACTCTGTAATTTAACTCAATGGAATGTTGACATGATACCCAGACCAAATTCGACCTATAGAAGTCTATAAAACACCGTTTCTGAACGGTTTTTATTTAACCATCGTGACCATTAACCGGATCAGTTAGCCGCTTACAAGTTTAAGCGGCCCACGGATGCACATCATACGCAGTACGAGGTATGTACACCACTTACAACAGCAGGGTTACTTTTGTTCGTAATGTGTTGGGCATCTTAGTCTCTTCTGTCTGTCAGCTCCGAGGCTGAGGAAAAGGGATTATCTTAGGAAATAATACATTTTTCAGTGTGACTCACGTATCAAATTTTGAGGCTCATAAGTTGCTATCAGAGGGCATCGAGTACCTAATAATAACAATAACTATACCTAGGTAATCATACTGGCCGACTGACTAAGCTAGTTTAAAATATCACATATCGACGGGATGCTCGTGTGTATAGCAACAATACGGAGCCCCCCTCCCTGAAAACCCGAAGATCTTAGTAGATAAGCAGTGGCCGGTAATACACTAGATCGGTCCTCCCGATACTACCGATAGGTAATATCTCCAATATGTGTCAGCCAAGCGGCCGGCTATTGGGCCTTTGCAGTTGGGCAACAAACTGCGTCGGTAGGAAGGATGGGAAAAAAAAAAGTAAGGTCTCACCTCTGGTAAGCCGATCCAAAATACTTGCAGGCTGCGTGGCACAACTCGTCAAGTCACTGCGGGGTTTAATACTGGCCGTTTCCAATCTCGTCATGAACAATTAGCTATATCCCCAGCAGCCTGCTCTGTTCCATCTCGGGTGCGGGAAAGACTCTGGCGCTATGAGCAAAATCGCCTTGACCCCTATTTTGCAGTAACCTAACCTTAGGCCATCCGGCGACCCTCAATGGCTTCCTCTACAACTCGTCTCGAGAGTCCTCAGCAGAGGACAATGCCGTTGAATAGAGCTCCGCGCTCGAAGGACGACGGCGAGGTGGTGTCGTCATCCCCCCATGCGGACCTCGCATCTACCTTCCCTCGCCTCTCCACCTCCAACAGCGCCACTCTCCACAGGTTGTACGCGGCAAACAAAGCAGAGCTGACCCGGCACGTGAGCGCCGCTGCGGGCGCTCAAGAGTATCTCTGGGGCGGCGACGACTGGTTTGTGCGGTGGTATGAGGCGGCGCCATCACCGTTACCCGTCGACGACGGCTTCCATGGTAAAGATGGCGAGGGCGACAGCCCCGGCCTTGACGCCGACAGCCACAACCTCGTAGAGCACCAGGTGCTCCCGTGGTCCGTGATCAGCGATGCCGTGGACATGGTGGTCTCGCGGTTTGCGAAGCACCGACGCCGTTTCAGCTGGGTAGTCGGGCCCACGGAGCAGCCGCAGCTCGAGGCGGCCCTGCGCAACCGGGGCCTGGTCCTCGAAGAGGACGAGCCGGTCATGGTGGCCGACCTGGAGAACTGCGCGCCCCTCGACGCCAAGACCGAGACGCTGTCGCCGCTCTCCCCCCAGGAAGCCGCACGGTTCAGGTTGCGCGACTACCAGATGCAGCTCGTGCGGCTCGAGCAGCTGAACCGGAAGCGGCTGAAGCTAGCGCACGCCCTCGACACCACCCAATGCCAGAAGCCGCAGTCCGCCGCCGCCGCCGCCGCCGCCGAGGCCGGCCGGCCAATAGAATCGCGGCCAGCAAGCCCAGCAGCCGCCCAGCACCACGGCTCCGCGAGCGGAACGGCGGCGGCGGCTACTACCACCGGGAACAACAACAGCTTCCAAGCTGCTGCTGCTGCCCCCGAGACCAGGGGGCTACCGCGCGGCGTCGTCGTCATCGTCGACGATGAACCTAGACGTCTTGCCCTCGTCGGCGGCGCCGTCCGCCTGGCCCGCGACCACGAAGCCGCTGCGCGACGGGTTCGAGGTCAGGCCGGTGACGGACGCGGCCGGGGTGGCGGACTGGGTGCGCGCGTGGGCGTACGAGGCGCCGCGCGACGCCCCCGGGGTCCGGCACTGGACGCGCGTCTACGGCGCGCTGCTGGCGCAGCTGCCCTCGACGCAGTTCCAGATGTTCGCCGCGTTCCGGCCCTCGTCATCCCCCGCCCCGTCGACGTCCCCGATGAGAAGCAGCAATAGCAACAGCAACGGCGCGAAGCAGCAGCAGCACCGGCGCGGCGGCGGTGGTGGTGGTGGTAGGCACAATAAGCGCCCCCCGCCACACGTCGACGACGATCCCGAGAACGGTAACTATAGTAGTAATAACCCGGTGCTGGGCACGGGGTACGTGCATAGTGAGTGAAATCCGCACATTCCCTTTTCCTTCTCCCCTTTTTTTTAACCGTTACCTCCCTTATCTCCGGCATCGAAATCTGCTCCTCCCTCCCACCCACCCCCATCCCTCCGCTCCAAAAAAAAAAAAAAAAAGACTACCAACGTATATTTATGATTTTGCCCACACCACTAACTCGTCCCTCTCTCCCCCCGTCTCTCCCTCCCCATCCGATCAGTGTACGAAGGCACCGCCGCGATCCACTGCGTGGTCGTGCGGCCGGAGTTCCGCGGCCGCGGCATCGGCCGCGAGCTCGCCCGCCGGGGCATGCGCATCGCGCGCGAGCGCGGGTACCGGGTCGCCGCGCTGACGGGGACGCCGCCCGCGCTGGGCATCTTCCGCTCCCTGGGGTTCAGGGACGTCGGGCGCGTCAGGCTGTACGTGTGGAGACCGGGTGGTAATGGTAGTAGTAATAAGGGGTTGTTGGAAGGGGGCGGCCAGGAGGAGGAAGCGGGGAGGAGGAGGAGGAGGAGGGATGATGGGTGGGTGGGTTGAGTGAGAATTGTAGGGAGGAGGAGGAGGATGGGAAAGTTGTTTGTATATGAAGAGAGCCTGAGCATTAAAGGGGGAGAGGGGGGATGGATCGCAGGCATATGCAATGTACGTGTGTACCTTTGAATGTGTAGGATTACATATGCATGTAGTGACCAGCTCACTGAAGGAGGAATGGGTATAAAGATGTGCGCAACGACTAACGGCCGCTATTTCCCATTTTCTCCCAACATAATCGAATCATTCTTACTTGCGACATGATCTTGTGACTTGATTGCTCTCCTGCCGGGCATTGATTGTTACTTGGTTGGTATTGCCCTCTGGGTAAGAAATATCAGATAATGAGTTTCATCAAGCGGTATTAGATGGAATGGTAAAAAGGGGAGACAGGGATAAAGTGAGATAAGATTTTGGTACCAGACCTAGGTTAAAAATGATGGGCTATTTGGGTGGCAAGTACAACTCATATATTTGTAACGAGGTACCTATAGAAAAAATAACTTTTCTTCTAATACCATTGGAACTCATACGTTTATAGTCAATCTCTTGTTGTCTCAAAAAATTCCACAAGATATTTTTTTGTGACAGCCTTGTCACATTTCATTCGAATATTATGGCCCAACCTAGTATATCGATTGGTAGAATCTTTAGATTTATACGGCGTCGCCCTTTGCGGTGTTATGAATAGGGAGTGGGTTTGTCACAATGGTAGAAAGGCTGATCGTTGTAGTATACAAGGAATATGAACCTGGGTCAACAGGTGATTCACTTACCTAGTATGAGTTCCACAGGGATACTCAATGAGTCAATGTATATTGATGGAGGTATCAATAGTATATCTAAAAGGTCGAGATCGTGCATGTCTGTAATCTATAACCGACCCGATTGGCATGTGATTGTCTCTAGGTTATATGATTCGCTGATTGACCTTATAGCGGGCGCTTATACGGGGTCTAGTATGATTATGTTCCTAGCTATGCTATTATTGATACCTCATGACTCGTTGATTGATATAGCATTTCCATATATAAATCTTCTACAGTCTACAAGATAATATATACTCTTTAGAATAATTCTCGGAGAATGATAACCAAGGTGTTAGTAATAAAAATAGAATATTGTATATTCTTATTGTTCTTCTGTAGATTTTATTATAGACATCACAACTGAAGCTTTTCGTGAATAAAGACAATTGATACATAGCAGCTGCAATAATGTTATGGAAAAGACTGATATTTTATAGGTACATCAAATAGAGGTTGTTGTATACAGTGTGTATGAATCTTTGCCTGGAGTATTTTCATCTATTGCTAATAAGATACACCAATTGATCTCTGGTAGATCTCAGCGATCTAACGATAACCTCTATCTACCAAGGTAGGTTAAAGTATGTACCTATAGATAAGTACCCCGCTAAGCCTCTAAAATTACCTATGTACCAGACATACAGAAAATATATGCATAATGCCTGTTCCAGGTAAATTCTGCATTCAAGTCACTATCCCCCACCAAGTTATTCTTTTTTCCTCAACACATTGCCGTTGCCCCTCTCCCCGCGCCGTCAATGTTGCTGAAGCAACTTGAACTGCTCCCTACTACCTATTGTAGTACAAACATAACATAACGTTGGCTCCTTGTTGACAACAATTCCTCCCCCCTTCCTTGATGGTAGCCACATTGATACAAACCACCATTCTCTTCTTCCCGCACTATTCGCAATTCAAATGGCGCGAAAACAAGCAGGCGAAGAATCAAGCGCCACGATGGCGGCAAAATTTGCAGAGCAGATTTCCCAGAAGGCGTCGGGATTCATACAGTCGAGCAACCACCGCGATCTGCTGGACATCGTTGATTCGCTTAGATCCCACGGCGTCAGTCACTATGTAGACCTGCCACAGATCATAGTCTGCGGGAGTCAGTCATCCGGCAAGAGTTCTACTCTCGAGTCACTCTCCGGTATCGCATTTCCCACTGCCGAGGGCCTCTGCACTCGCTTTGCTACTGAGCTGGTTCTTCGGCGGGGCGAAAAGTCTGAGATCAAGGTGCATATTCAGCCTGCGATGGGCAGGACTGAAGAGGAGAGGGAGAAGCTAGCAGCTTTTGTCGCGCAGACGGGCGAGGAGGATGACTTTCCAAAGATTATCGAGAGTGCCAAGCAGGCCATGGGTCTCACCGGCCCTGATGGCTCCAAGATCTTTAGCACCGATGTCTTGCGCATAGAGAGCACTTCACCATCAGCACCCAACCTAACAATTGTCGACCTACCAGGCTTGTTTGGTGCATCAGACAAGAACCAGTCCGATGATGATTCTACGCTGGTCGAGAATCTGGTGCTATCGTATATGCGCCAGACCCGCAGTATAATCCTGGCTGTCGTTTCAGCCGACAATCCCTTCGCCAACCAACCTGTGACCAAGTTTGCTCGGCAGCTTGATCCAAAGGGCTCCAGAACCCTGGGACTTATCACCAAGCCCGACAAGATCGATGTAGGATCGGACAATGAAAAATATTATCTGGAGCTAGCACAAAACCTGAATGTTAAGCTGAGCCTGGGGTGGCACGTCCTACGGAACCGAGGTCACAACACTGCCAGCGACACCGCAGACGAGAGAGACCAGAGGGAGGCTGAATTTTTCACCAACTCCGCTTGGAACGTTCTCGACTCATCACAGCTGGGGGTTGAGGCACTGAGGGGTCGCCTGCGCGAGATTCTATGGAAGCAGATCCATAATAGTCTACCCGCCGTGAAGACTGAGGTGCAAGGGGGCATCAAAGATTGCATTCATAAGCTGGGCCAACTAGGAACAGCGCGTAATAGCCGGAGAGAGAAGCATACCTACCTTCAACGCATCAGCAGTCGCCTATCGAAGTTAACTCGAGCGGCTATTGATGGAGTGTATTCCGATCAGTTTTTCGAGTCCTACCCAGGCCAACAGGATGCCTTCGAGAGACGACTCCGAGCACACGTGCAGTTGATACTCACACAATATGCCGAGTCGATGCGCACCCATGGTCATGCTCTGGAGATTGTAGACGATGGCTTGCAGCCTACCAGAAAGTCAACTAGCAAATACGTCATGAGAGCGGATTACTTGGAGGAAGTTAAGAAGTTGATGGTTGAATGCCGCGGGCGAGAACTCCCTGGAACTTTCAACCCACTAGTCGTCGGAGATTTGTTCAGCAGACAGTGCAAGCCTTGGGAGGCGATCACTCAGAATCTAGTTGAGCGGATTCACGATGCCGCCGCCAGCACATTCAACAGTATCATTTCTGACACCTGCGATCAAAACACTAGGGTTCGACTCACAAAATACCACATACAACCAGCATTGTATCGTCTCAGGAAGGACTTGAAGAGCAAAGTAGACGAGTTACTTGAGCCACACATGTCCGTTCATCCGATCACATATAATGACTACTTGACACACAAGGTGCAGGAAATACAAACCATTCGCCATAAACGCATGTTTGACGCGCTTTCTACCAAGGCCTGTGGTTATACCGCAGAAACAGCAGCGGCCGCAGAGAAGAAGGCAAACCCTTCTGTTATTTTATCCTCCCTCCTGAGTCAATTGCGGCAAGGGACTTGTCCCAACGTTGAAGAGTATTCCGCATCGCTCGCATCCGACGTTGCTGAAGCCTACTACCAGGTACGGAATCCTAATTGCCATTCTATGCAGCTTTATCCTATCCCACGATGGCTGTGAAGTGGATAATAGTTAACATTTATATACAGGTTGCCATGAAGAAGTTCGTCGACGACATTAGCGTGAACGCCATCGAGACCTGCCTAATACAACGATTGCCAGAAGTGTAAGTTGCCAATGATGAGCCACGAGAGGTGTCAAACATGCCATTACTAACGCTCTTCATCTCATAGGTTCTCTCCCGACGTCGTGTGGGATCTCGACGAGGATGCTGTCGAGCGCCTAGGGTCCGAAGCTGAGAGCACCATCAAGGAGCGTATTGATCTCACGACGAAGCTGAGTATTCTCGAGAGTGGCTTGAAGGATCTGGATGCTTTCACCTCACGGTCCGGTGCTCAAGCAGCTATTGCGGCTTAGTTGTATCAGGACACACATTCCTGTAGGATGGATATAATTGTAATGGCGAGACAATAGCCATTCTCTAGTTGGGGGTTTCGCAAGATTCCATGTCATTAGCACAGTAATGACAAACGGACCACTGAGGCAAGAGAGCCGAGTGATTATCAGGGCCGGTAGTTGAGCACGTATCCTAGTAGGTAATATCTCTGTAGCTACCTACCTACTCAATTAAGAAGATATATCATGGTATTCATACATCCGAAACGCGTACAAAGCAGTATTGTAATTATGAGGTTTGTAGAATACCCTTCACACCTAGAGATGGCCCCACTCATACGGCCATGAAGAGAAGAAAAAGGGTAAAAAGCGGGAAATCGGAAGAGAAATGAGAACTGCACAATAAGCACCGAGTATCTGCTAATGATGGTTGCAGTAAAGTGATACAAAAGGGTAACTAAACAAATAAAATTTATTCTCTACATGGTATGGGTCATTTCCACCCACAATCGACCTTTAACCCCCCCTTTCCATCGGGCCGCTCCTCACAACCAGTCCAACCCCCCTTATATCCACACCTCCAAGCCTTCAACAAACCCCTAAATATGATACGGCGGCACATCTGCCGTGATAATCTCCTTCGGATCGTAATACGTCCCCTCATCATCCTCATCATCTTCATCCTCATCCGTCTCCGTCTCCGTCTCCGTCTCCACCTCTTCCCCTCCCCCTTTCCCTTTCCCTTTCTCTTTCTCCTCCCTCTCCTTCCGCTTATCCGCGTAGATCTTCCCCACCGTCTCGCAGCCCGCCAGCAGCGCCGCCTCGGCCAGCGCCCGCCTCTCGAGCCGGCGCAGCGCCACCCGCGCGCCCGCGAGCCGCCCCCGCGCCGCCACCACGTCCTCCCAGATGGCGGCGGCCGCGGGCCCCACGCTGGCCGCGTCGCGCGCGCGCCGGTCCGCCTCCAGGTCGCCGCCCGGCACGTCGCCCACGCGCCGCGCGTCGGCCTCCGCGTCCGCGACCGCCGCGCTAGCCTCCAGCAGCGCCGCCCGCAGCGCGTCGAGG
This sequence comes from Biscogniauxia mediterranea, assembly GCA_018398605.1. Taxonomy (NCBI): domain Eukaryota; kingdom Fungi; phylum Ascomycota; class Sordariomycetes; order Xylariales; family Xylariaceae; genus Biscogniauxia; species Biscogniauxia mediterranea. Next base: position 620,137 of record JAGXTR010000004.1, read on the forward strand.
TGCCGCTCGAGGAGGTTGTCGTCCTCCTCGTCGACCGTGACCGTGGCAGAGGTATTGGCGGTGCTGACGGCCGCCGCGACAAGCTCGGCCGCCTGGTTCGCGCTGTACCGCGCCCGCAGCAGCTCGTAGTTCTTGCGCTTGATGTAGAACTCTAGGCGCCGCTGGCGCTCCTGCTCGCTGCGCGCTGGGCAGCGGCAGCAGCAGTCGCCGTCGCCGTCGCTGCTGGTGGTGGGGGGCTTTGTGGCGGTGGCGGCGGCGGCGGCGTTGTCTTTGTCGTCGGTTTGGGTGCCGGTTTGCTTGGGCGAGCTGGGCGAGCCTGCGTGGGCGCTTGGGTTGTCTTTCTCGCTGGTGGCAGTGGTGATGGTAGTGGTGGTGGCTGCGGGCTCTGCAGGATCTTCCTCTACGGGGTCTTCCTCTGCCTTTTCAGCCTGTGTAACGACGGTAGCGTCTGCGTCTGCGTCTGCTTCTGCATCGTCGACGTCGATGTCCATCTTTTCAGCGGCCGGGCTGGCGGCAGGGTCGTCACCGAACAGGTCGTCTATTTCTTCTCCACCCGCATCATCTTCCTTCGTTGCCGTGTCTTGGCCCGCCTTGGGTGTGCTCGGGGCATCCACGAAGTCTTTCCAGTTGTACCCGTTGGGCAGGTTCTCGGAGAACTTTAGGCTGGTCGGGCTGGTCGGGCCTCCGATCTGGGGGTCAACGGCGTAACTGGTGGGGACCATGCCGATCCGGACCTTCCAGTCCATCAACTCCATGTACTTGGCGATGAGAAGCCCCCATATCTCGGTGCGCACCCTGTCCGGGTCGAAATAGGGGAGCGTGGGGCGGAAGAAGACCTCGGGGTCGAAGCTGGAGCCGCTAAACTCCATCTCCGCGATACGGTCGTAGAGCTGTGACGTGACTGAGTAGGCCATGTAAGGAGTTGCGAAGTTTTCCTCCACCAGATCTTGTTCCAACGGCGGGGTCCAGAGGTCCCGCTCGCAGTCTGGGGCGAAAGTGAATTTGCTCATATACCTTTTAAGGCGGTAGATGATGCGATCCTTGAAACGCTTGCTCTCCTCGTTGGCGTGTTGCTGGTGTAGCGGATCGGCAATGGCGAGATGAGTGACCCTATCCCGAACATCGGGCTTGTTGTCTGGGTCCGTGGCTTCGAGGTGCATCGCAATTGTAACGTAATGCTGGCGCTTTGGTGGCGATGGTGGTTCATCGAAGGGAACCCTCAGGACACTATCGCCAGTATTCACAGTCCACATGATATACTCCTTGTTGATCATCAGAGGCTCTTGTTCATTCCCTATTCTCTCCTCAAATTCCTCGTCGGACCATGAAAAATAACCATGCTGCCCGGGATAAGCACCCCGGGGCTCACCGAAATCAGCAGCCTGAAAACCTAAGCTCAGCATAGCCTTATCCTGAATGATTTGAGGCATGCGCGCCCTTAAGGCCACCAACGCGTTCGTGAAGGAGCCGCCACCGATATGGAATGTTCGTCTTATCTGGAAACTATCCAAGGCACGAGCAACTTGTCGGATATCCCTAATATCCTTCATGTCCTTGAAAAAATTCTCCGGGGGTTCCATCTCCCGATCCCAGTTCACAAAGGCTTCGCCTTCGCTAATGATGTCTGCCTTAGAAGTTTGGAGTTTGAACATGTTGGGCGATGAGGTCTTCGTATGTTACTGTGAAAATTGACGACGGGGGTATGTATCAAATATACGTTGCCAGGGAATGCTTAACTTGAGAAGACGGCGACGTCAAGTTAATACCATTGAGGTTCTGGTAGACAGGTTACGAAAATCTAACGCAACGATTCAATTTCGAAATCTGCGTCTGGTAGGTAGTGATACATTATAGAGACGGGCATTTTGCTACGAATATAGTAAGTGATTTGCTCCAGTCAAGAACAAAGGGATTTTCCCGTTTTCAGCTCCCTTTCTTTGTGCTAGAAAAGGGGGTACTAGCTAGCCTAGTGCGAATGGTTTCATATTCCAGCATTCTTTGTCTCTCTTCTTTTCCAGAGTCATTTAAAAAAAAGCTGGTATGATAGAAAGCTCAAACTTTCTTGACCCATGCTTTACTTAGATACATTATTGTATGGGTAATGAGAACGGCAAATACTATCCCCCCCCGATTTAGGTACGTAGAAAATTGGTATTTACCCACAAGTTATACAATATCAGTCTTGTAATCAATAAAATCTACCTACCAATATGGCACCGATGATTAGGGATTACAAATATATGTCTTGAAGTGACGCTTAAGACTGTTATTGTTAATACAAATATGTATTCAAGGTATGCCAGTCGGCTAACATACTGATTCTTATATAATTTAGGGGCCTTTGGTCTCGGGGGACCTATGTTTCTACCATTATGGCTGTGATGGATGCAAATGAAAGCGCAATGAGCTGAGCCGTGTCTATTTATCAGGAGTCGCATACATACCGCAAAGTCTACCTAAGTAGGACCGGTTGGCTTGCATCAAGATCTTGATTGGTTTCAGGGGCAGGGTTGAGATATCTGAGGCAATGTGTGGTCCGTGCCGGCGACCTTTTTAGTGTACAGCTGACTACGAGCCGGCATCTTCTGCTAACTACATAGGTTAATTTATAAGTTTGACTTCTCTGACCGTCTTTCTAAACCGAATGTGTTTGTCTTGGCCAACTTCATCTACTCCTACTCTGCTCTGTTCTGCTCTCTTATTTCGACTCTCTTCTCCCTCTTCCCACCCCATTCTTCCTACACCATGACTTCAGCCGACGAACGTCCGAACCGATGGAACCTCGGTCTCCCTTTCAAAAAGTGCGCCGGGCCGGACTGCATCGTCCGCACAAACCTACAGCGGTGCGGAGCCTGCCAGGTTGTGCTCTACTGTGGCGTCGAGCACCAGATGGCCCACCGGCCCCAACACAAGTCCCCCTGCAAGACCATCAAGAAGGCTCGTGAGAACCTGGAGCGGGAGGAGAGAGAGTTGCGGGACCACCCCGATGGCATTAACGCTCCGGAAAACCCGTTCGTAAATGCACGGGCTAAATTCTGGAAATATACAGGCACTAGACCGTACATGCTTGCTCGCGATGAACTGATGATGGCCTATCTGAGCATCCGCACCGGTGAGGCTGTCCAGGTCGCGCTGGGCCACTGCCTGGGCATGCTCGACCTGTGTCACGGGGACAACATGGGGATACGCAACCAGGTCCCGGCCCTGTATCTGCGCCTCGGGCGAGACCAGGAAGCATTCGATTTCATCAAGTGGTGGGGCGTGGGGACCGACAGAGAATACGACTGGGGCGACCCGAGTCTTCCATATCTCGATATGCATGACGAAGACGCGTTCGAGAACCCGGAGAACTGCCTCGAGGACTCTGATTTCGAGTTGAGCTTCAAAGCCGCCATGGCCTGTCTCAAGATCCGATTGCTGCTGGACATGAAGATGCTCGACCGCTGCGTCAAGAAGTACGGCAACCAGAACTACGAGAAGAAGATGGAGTGGGTTCGCAAGGGCGCCATGAGCGATATCTTGTACAAGCGTCGGGATATCGTCGAAAAGCCAGACTACAGCGAGATCATCGCCGAACTCGAGGATCAAGTCAGCAAGGTATGCGCGTCACTCAAGGAGGCCAACCAGCATTACCTGACAATGCTGGACAACCCGGAATCGTTCATCCACGCGGAGATGCCCTCGGCATTTGCGACGGGTACCCGTGAACAGGCTATCATGGCGCTCAGAGAAACCTGGTATATGTGGTCTGAGTGTGTCCCAGCCATTAAGGTTGTAAAGCGATACAAATAGAGTACTATCATGGCCAGGGGGTTCTGCTAGGAGGGGAGGTAGACCAGCAAACTGTAGCGTAGATCGGGTATTATCAATGCTATATATACCGAGAGCACATAACTTATTTGACCCTCCACATGAAACGCGATGATTGAAAAAAAGAACCGTCTATAGAAGAGCAATATCCAACCAACACCCGCTTTACAAAAATACCGACACATACCAAACCACGCCCTTCCACAATCAACCAGCTCTGAACTCCCCAATACTTTACACCATCACAACTTTCCCCTCTCCCTCTCCCCCTCTCTCTCCCCCTTCTCTTTCTTCCCCCCTTCCCCCCAGACCCTAACCACCACCTCGCTCTCGCCCGTAGCATACACCTTGCCCCCCTCCCCCTCCACACTAGCCCTCACAAGCAACCCCTCTTCCCCTTCCTCCCTCCCTCCGTCCCCGTCCCCGTCGCCACCCCACAAACCCGCGTCCTCACCACCAGCGTCAGCGTGCCCCCGGGCCCGTCCATGACCGCCGGCCGTCGAAACCTGGTATTCGTATACGCGGTGTACGCGCCGACCACCACCACGCCCTCCTTTCCCTGCTCCTTCCCCTCCTTCCCCTCCTTCCCCTCCTTCCCCTCCTTCCCCTCCTTCCCCTCCTTCCTCTGCTCCTCCTCCCCGCCGTAAAACCGATGCATGAACCCGACGCGTCCGCACGTCGCGTCGACGAGCAGACACATGGCGCCGCCGTGCAGGGCGGGGCGTCCGGGCAGGGGCACGCCGGCGAGCCCGGGGCCGAGCGTGTACAGGTCGAAGTGCTGGGGGAAAGGAGAAGAAGAAGAACCCGCGTCCGCCAGCAGGAGGAGGCTGAGGTGGTGCAGCACGCCGGACGTGGAGGAGGGGCGCGCGAGGGTGCCGCCGAGGAGGGGGTCAGCGCGGCGGCCGCGGCCGCGGCCGGGCAGGTCGGCGGTGTAGGGCCGGACCCCCGGGCGCGAGAGCAGCGCGGCGCACCACGGGATGGAGGAGAAGTGGGTCCAGTCGGGGAGGGACTCGGGCTCGAAGGCGAGGATGGCGGTGGGTGTTGTGTTTAAGGTTGTTGTTGTTGTTGTGGGTGGTGGTGGTGATGTTGATGGCATTTTGAGATGGTGGTGGTAGGTAGATGAGGTGGGGGGTGGAGATCAATTGGGACAGGTGAAAGAGTAATAATGGGTAATGGTATGGAAAGGGGTAGTGCGGTTAAAGGTATGTATATGTAACCTCAATAGGATATCGTTAGTAATAAGTGGGTGGTGGATTGGAGAGAAATAAGAAGCATGAATACAAAAACCAAAAAAGCTTATAAGCTATGACTTAAGAAAGTGGATCACCAATACATAGGTACACATACACATAGCCATTGGCAGACAACAGGGGTGAGGTGATGAGTGCGCGGTACGTACATCCATATATCTCCAACTAGTAGGTAGACGACAGGTACGTAGGTATTATACCAATATTCCCCTTTCCACCCGGGGAGAAAGAGAAGAGCGCAAACAAGTTAAAAAATGGTAAAAATAAACCTAAACACCACATATCTACCTATATAGTGTATGTACAAAAGGAGGTCCATATGGATACCAGAAAACAATTTTGCTTACCCTACCCTTCACCCATCATCTCCATCCCCATCGTGATATACTTCCCCTCAGTTCCAATACCGCTCCCCATATCTTTTATTGGTGTGGTCCATGGTCCAGGCTAAAAAAAAAAGAGGGTAAATACTTAAAGATAGACCAAAATATATCATGTCACTAATACCTAAAGTCCCAAGGTAATTTACATGCATATATCAAACGTTGAATATTTAAGAAGTTACCTACCTACATAATCCAAGTTAAACAGAATTCCAACTACATATGTTAGTACGTACCTAGGTCGCCAGGTAGTAAGTAAGCTTAAAGGTTAACTGAACATACATACATACAATCAGCCAGGATAGCAGCAATTACCGGACAAGCCTAGACTATCTCCGTACATTAAGTCATCTAGGTTAAGAATGTACTGTCTCTCATTTCTTTCACCCCCAGCACCAGTGAGGATACATAAATCACAGTGGACTCTGGTACGAAAATTAATACTCTTTTTTTAGGTAGTCTTAGCAAAAACAACAGGATATCTCTCTTTTTGGCAACTCTCAGTTCAGAGCTCAACGCATTTTAAAAGTCATGATCATCGTGAGAACGAGAACGACGAAAAGAAAACTAAGTACACCTCGGTATAAAAACCTCGACTAGCTGCTACTCCCCCCTTCCCTCCCCTAGATTTCCAATCCATTACCCTTCTTTCCCTCTTAGGTCTTAGAGTCATATCACCACACATTCCTGACTGACTACCGACCATCCGAATTGATTGATCCCCTGCCTTGTCTCTTATAAATAAACCCTCGTCTTCCTAACACTCTCTTCCTTTGCCCGAAAAGAAAAAAACCGCTCCATGCTACATCGTGCTGCATTGAACGCTCTTTTGCCCAAACCTCCAATTTTTTTTAATAATTTTTTTTTCTAATTGCTTCCTTGCCGCCATTGTGGGGCCCAGTTCTATATTGACTCCGGGAGTATCTTTCATGTTTACAAGAATGGTGAAGGTGACCGGAAAGAAGTCAAAATTAGGTGAAGAAAGCATATTATGCAATGGGAAGAGTATAATTAATATATCTAATAACGCGGGCGATAATGGGTGGCTACCCAGCAGCCGTAAAGGGGTATGATAGGATGATGTACGCTCGTTGCGTGCATTTCAGTTGGGTTATGAAGTTGTCGATTCGTTTCATCTTTTGAATTTAACTCGGAAGGGCGACGAAGGAGGTATAACGTTAAGATACCGACCACGCTTCTCCTAGAAGGTTTCGGATTCCTGGCTGATAGCACTCGCAGGGCTAGCTATCGCACCGAATGTATCTAGACTATATGTTAGTTCGGATTCAATTATCGGACGGGTCCAAGAGTTCAGTGCAAAACTCACCTCGCTTACGCCGCCTCTCTTCCCCATCTTCACTGCCCCGGCTCGGAGTCATTGCCCTAGGTCCACTAGGTCTTCTCGTTGGGACACCGAGAGCAGCGCTCAGGTTTCTGTTCTCCAGTCTGGGGCTACCGGAGCGATAGCTTCCCGCATGGGTGTTGCTAGTGCCGTAACCGCTCTCGCTGCCGTGATAAGCTTGGGGGCTTTGCTCCTTCTGTAGCTGGCTCAGCCTAAGGTGCTGAGGGGGGGTTTGCGATTGGGCAGGAGACTGGTTATCCAGCGGCTCCTTCGGAGGACGCGGGGGTCCTTGGGCAGCGGGTGACGATGGGTCGACCCAGCTATAGTCATCAGCATCATGACCGGAGTTCAAGGCGCTGTTTTCGCTGTACCCATGAGCGCTCTGCTGAGGGAATCTGTTGAGAGAGATGGCCGAACCAGCCCAATCTGCGGATCTTGGAGACATGGTGTCGTATTCCTGAGCCGACGACTCCCAGGCTGCTTGGAAGCGTTGGGCCTGCCCATTGCGAGGCTGTGGATGTTGCAAGTTTACCGAATTACGATGGGCTTTGTACTTCGGATCCTCGGGCGTAGCATACGTCGCCGGTCCCTGAGGGTGGGACATCATCGGTGTAGCGGAAACGTTGTCATTCATAGTCGGGAGTACATCTTGGGAGAAGCCCGAGTGCAACGCGTCGTTCCCGTTCATATCCTGGTGTTGTTGGTAAGATTCATAATTCGCCAGGTCCGAACCTGATCGGGATGGGGGTGCCCGCATATACTCCTCAGGAGGGTCGTGTTTGCGGGAGCCGCCACTACTACGGAAGGCTTTGCTAATGCTAGAAGCGGTCGTCTCAGACCAGCGCGAAACCTTGGAGGCGAAACCAGAGCTCTTGGTCTTATTCTTCTTGCCCTCATCGGTTCGAGGAGTATTCTCATTGCTGACAGAATACTGGTGCGTCTGCGGCGAGCTTTGGGGAGGAGTGCCTATGGGAAGTGATCCACCACGTGTTCTGTCTTCGATAGGCGATAATAGACCCTGCTGCGCATATGCTTGTTGTGCGGACACAGGCCGACTGTTATACTCGTTCTCATCTTCCGGAACAGTGCTGATGCGGTCCAAGAATTTTCGGTCATTACCCAATCTCGTGGATGCATTCCGAGATTGTGGTAGAGACAGATGTCCGGAGTGGCTAGCATGACTAGCAGTGGATGTTCCAGCGTTGCCTTCGGGTTCATAGCCATGGTCTTGCTCATATGGAATCTCTGACTGCAAGTTCTCTACCGATCGATTCTGTGTGCTCATGAGACCTTCATGACCAGCAGTCTGGTGCTTAAGTACATCTACATCAGTTAAAAGTTGCATCAGCATGTCTTCGATCCTGCCAAGGTCATTGGTTCCCTTGGCACTAAGGCCCTGAATAGCACGCCGGAGCAGGTTGCGCTTCTTCGTTGGCAAGTCGTCGGTACCCGCCTGAGAACCTTGGATTGATCTTGCAGCACTGCCAGGGAACGGCCTAGGGCCACCGAGGTGTCGCTTCACGGTTTTCTCCGTATTGTCCTTGACTTCTCCGATAATCTGGTCTTCGGAATCCGCAAGCATCCTCTTAATGTCTTCGAAAGAGTTGCGCATATCGGCCGCCGATCGGACAAGTGTTACTAGTATTTCAGTGTCCCTAGCACTTCGCTGGGCGTCGCGCACCATGAGCTGTAAGGCGATTAGTAGGGGTTCTCGTGTCTATCAGAAGAGTGTTAACTCACATGTTCCATTAGGGCGATTATATCCTTCGACTGAATCCTGTCAATACTAGTTCCAGTGGCTGAATCGTAGAGAGGTGTGCGCATTCCTTGGGACATGCCACCGAGGTTCCTCACGTCTTTCGGTGTATAGAATGGATCCTCCACATTACTGAGGTTAGGCTGCTCCGAACCCTCGCCAAGATTACCCTTCGCATTCGCAACATCACGGACCTCATTTGGCGCGGCTGATATGTAGCCTTCATCACCACCTCCAAGTCCGGGGCTACCGGTGTGGAAGCCGTTTCGATATGTGTCTGCTCCAAAACCAGGTGCGCCCAACATGTTTCCATCGATGCCAGGAAGGTTGGCAATCGGACTGGCTCCCTCGTAGGGGTTCGTGACCAATGTATCTCTCTTGCGTTCGCAGGACGTCCGCTGCCATTCGTCATCTGGTTCCTGACTCGGTTGTCGGCTATGTGAAGCAGCCATGGCTCCTGCAGTTGCAATAGTGGCGGCTGCAGCGGCATCGGCGAGGCCAAGCCCATGAGGTCCATTCTGGCCGGCCTTGGGTGTTTCAGCACGATCGTACCCGTGTGTCTCCTGGGTGGGCGTAGATACCCTATGCCACTGGTCGTTGTGCTCTGCCCCGTTGAACTGTTCCTGGGTAGCGGATGGTGTATGTTGCACTGAAGAATGGTCATCGTCATAGCCATATCCTATCTCTGGCATGGGATTCTCATGATCTGGCAAGCCATTAGCCTCCATCTTGGGGTGACCATAGTCGGAGAGACGATCGACGCTATGGCGTGGTGTAGCGTTCGGGCGATAGCCATCTTGAGTTCGCTCCTTGAAGGATCGATTACGGGAGACGCCTACTGCTTCGGCGGCTTGCCGTTCTTTGACCTCATCGCTCGGTGACTCGTAGCCCTTGGTTTGTAGCTTGAGGGCAGCGGCAGCCGCTCGGGTCAACGCAGCCGAGGTGATTGCAGTCTCCGAATTAGTTGGGGATCGACGGGTAGAAGTAGTCTGAGGCACCTTTTGGCCATATTCATTGATCTCATATTCTGTGAACTCCCTAGAGGAAGAGGAGCCCTCGGTTTCGCCAGATGGTCCCATGGATTGCTCCCGCTCCTTGTCGTTTTCTTGGTAGTTTGTGGATCGCTTAGCGGGGCTCACGGCTCCTGAGCTAGCTTCTCTCGTAGTGTCATCGTAAGACAATTGGGAGTTACGGTATCCACCTACGGATCCGCTCACGAGTGACGGATCGAGGACAGAGCCGTCGACGAGAGATGCTACGGCGGATTCTGGGCCGAAGCTTTGGTGCACCATCTGGGGATTCTCTCCTATGACCCGCACAGCCTGACCAGAGTCCACATGATCCAATTCGCTATCCTCGGTGTATGTAGTGTTTCGATAGCCAACACCCGAGCTTCGCACACTGCTTTCCTCGTCGCCAAATTCTGCACCACGCAAGTTGCTTGGGATGGAACTAGGGGAATGCAGATCACGATGCCGCACTGGAGACTTTTCCGGTGAGGAGACTTCGCTTACAGAGTGGATAGTTCTCGAATCTCGGTGCAGGTCGCTCTCGCCTTCAGTATACCCAGATACACTCTGAATTGGACTCAGGCCCCGTCTTTCCTGCTGATAGGGGACATAACGCAGGGGAGCGGGTACATCCTGGGAGCCATAGAAGTCCTGTACTGGCTCATCATCATACATGCCAGGCTCAGATAAATGGGATGTCTCATCGTACTCGTCCTCGTACTCATCGCGAGCCTGAGGCGAGTATTGGCTATCAAACTCGCCCGAATCGTTCTGTCGATACTCTGCAAGACCTTTCCGGGGTAGTGCTCTGAGATCACCGTGGGATACATTGGCATGCTGAGTCCCTATACCTTGCAGGGAATATGCTGGTGTCCTCGTTGGAGTAGGGGTATCATGTATTGATTCTGGCGAAGCGATACCCCTCGGAACTTCATTCACCGGTGTCATCTCCTCGCTAGCGGAATGTGGTCTCTCGGATTCGGCTGTCAAAATCGACGTTCTCGTCAAATCGGATGGGTTTATCTCGCTTGAGAGAGGCATAGGCGGTACCACTTCGTGATCATCGTCGTAGTCATTATATCGCTCGCCGCGATCACGACGCGGCGTCTCTGCTCGCCGTCTTCTTCGCTGCCTCTTCTCATCAGCCCTCGACCTTGAACGTTCACCAGAACCAGCTGTGGCAACACCTAAAGCAGCAGCATCGGCGAGCCTGTCACGATCGCCGTTAGACGTAAGGTCGTCGTGAACTTCATCCATAAGAAAGCTATGATCATCGCTACTGCGTGGCGATAAATCATTTCTAGCCTCTCTATCCCGTCGTTCCTTCGACTTGGTAGACTGGGCGGGGTCAGTGGACCTCCGCTTACTTGTTACTGGGAGATCTTCACGAGAAACCGATGTGAGGCTAGACAACGACTCCCGGTCCTTGCTGCGCCTGGTCTCTCTTTGGCTTCGCTCTCGCTTGATAGCATCGAGCTCCGGAAGAATCAGTCGTCGAATTGCATCTTCGACAGTCTCAAGAAGTTTGGGATTGTTGATGGACAGTTTCGAGGAGTTGTACGAATCGTAGGATCTGTGGCTCGGGGCGACCTGCGAGACCATACTGGAATCTGTGGCCGAGATGTTGGAATCCCTAGGACCAGCCTTAGATCTTCGTCTCGGTGAGTTTACCTCTCTTTCACTAGCGTCGCTCGCTCGACTCCTCGACTTGTGCCTACGTTCCGGCTTGCTCGCCTTCTCAACTGCTTTTTGCATAACGCTGCGGTCATGACTTTCCAAGCGACTCTTGCGATTCGGTTTTTCCGTCGCGGTCTCTAGATTGGTAGAACCCCGCCGTTCACGCTTTTCCGCTATCAAGGCAGTTGTAGGAGCGGATCCATCCAAGAAGCTGTCAGTAGGGATGGCGGAAATATCAGACCCGTTTGGGGGTTCGTATTGGTGGGAGAGCGTGCTGTCAGCGGCGGGGATCAGAGGACTAGAGGCCTTCCGACGGCTGCTGCGACGGTGCTGGCTCGGGTCTATCTCGACCTCGATAGGGTTACGGGAGACATTAGACTCCTCGGTGGCAGATGCGTATGAATTCATACTCCTAGTATCCTCAGGATCAGTCATTTCCAGTTCGCTCCGGCTAAGGCTCGAGCGTGCGATCGCTTTTTGTCCTTGGGACGTCTTTCTCGTGCTTTTAGTTTCAGTAATCTGGATGTGGTCGTTTTTCCCGTGGGCTTTAGAGGGCGTCAAGCGTACACGGACACTGGGTTTGCGATCAGAAGATGCGCTAGACCCTGAAGGTTTGCCACCCTCGAAATATTCAATCAAAAGTGAGGTCTGCGAGCGGTTGGGCTTGTGACCTCGGGTTTTGATGGTGACCGGGGTGCCGTCATCAGGCAGAGAGTAGTGAGATGTATCGTCGCCGGTCTTGGACACTTCGGAAGCAACAGCTTCGATAGGAACAGAAAGGGCGGATTCGGTCTCGGTCGGGCAAGGAAGCGGAGGGGCCTTCTTCGAGTCGACACCCATCTTGTTACTTAAGGGGCTGCCCAATTCTGGGTCCTGCAGCTTCGCCCGTTTGTTGCGCGGTAGCCGCCCAAGCCTAACCCTCCTCGATTGGGAGAGTTCTAGTGGCCGAAAGTAACGCGGCGACAAGGGAGAAGGATCGGTTGGGTATGACGAAAGAGAAGAAAATGGGTATCAGATGAATAAAACGAAAACGAAGAAAACGAAGTTGTGCAAAATGGAAGGGTTGAGAAACAATACCCGCTCAAGGCATTAGTCGGTGAGTTGACGGCAGAGGCGGGTTGGGAGAAGGACTAAAAAGAATAAAAGAGGCTGGAAAATCCAAAAGGTCAGTAACGGCTCGAGACTATCGGGCTCAGCTGTGAAACAACACAACGGGCAACGGGCGCGCATGCACAAATTGGGAGTACCCGAATTTGTGGAATTGCGCCTAGTCGGTGGGATGGGGATTCTATGAAAAAGAGTTGGAAGGAAGAAAAGAAAAAAGAAGAGGAGGGAAAACAGGTGTTTGTTGTTCCTCCGGCAAGCATCAGACAAGATAGACAGACCCTCGTCGTTGGAAAAGCTCGTAGCTTTTCGTATACTCCAATGACGGGACCAGCCCCCTCCCCCCCTCAAATGCGCCGAGTCCCACGTTTCTCATGCATCGAACAATAGTGCCCAGCGCATGCGAAACCGGTACTAACGATAAAAAGGGATAGTAGGAGAGGCAGCGTGTGCGATCCGCAAAGGTAGAGAAGAAGAGAAAAATAAAAATAAAAATAAAAATGAGAAGAAAAAAAAGAATAAATAAAAAGTCAACATTATTCGTACGTACCTTTGGGCGTATGTGTGTATGTTCCTGTATGTTCCTGTATGTGCCTGATGTATGGTGGTGGTGGTGTTTGGGGTATAATGGGTGCAAGATTAAGACACAGCCGGTGCTCCCAACCAAAGGCTATGGTTTAATCTAAGAGAGGCACCGGACACCGACCGACGGGTGGGAGGTAAGATATCTCTCGTTTTCCGGAAGAGATAATAATTATACAGAGGCAGGTTGGGTTAATCGATTTCCTTTTGGTCGAGTCCGCCCAATCGAACCCAGTCAGAGACCAAAAACCCACGATGACCTTGTCTGACTAGGAAAGACAGACAGACTAGATAGACAGAAAGAAAGAAATAGTTGGGGTGTGGGTTTCGCAACGGCAATATGATAGATAATAGGCGTGAAATAGGTCATCTATCTTTTCTCTTTCTCTCTCTCTCTCTGTGTCTCTCTGTCTCTCGACTTGGAATAAAACAGTCTGGGGAGGGGAGAGGGGGGGGATTTTCCGGCGTCGATGCGTTGGCCCTGCAGTGAGTGATTCGACCAATCGGGCAGCAGAATGAGGGATTCTTGACAGGATGTTCTATTATCAGAATGCGGGATGATGCTGGTGAATGGAACCTTCTTCCATGCTCCGTCCGCAAGAAGTAGGTAATGAGAGATGCTGGTGCATGTGACGAGATGATTTGCAAGGGGAAAAATAAATAAAGGAAATGGTAATGAAATGGATTCAATTCACACAATGCTGGATTAGAGGGAAGAGTGACTGAGCAAGTGAGTGAGTGAGTGGGAAGGGTAGTAGTTAATACTATCACTTAGTACCTAGTTGGTCAAGAAGAACATAAGAGATAGATGATAGTCAAGTGTACTAAAACTAGTAGGTACCTAGCTACAATCAATCGTCTCTTTCCTGCCTTCCTGAATTTTATCTCTCTTTTCGTCCCCCCTCCTCCCTCCCTCCCACATCCTTCCTTCCTTCCTCTCCTCTCTTCTCTACTGTCCAGATTAAGTACTACTACTTCAGTAGTAGTAGCATGTAGGCACCTATTTTATTACCCGACTAACCTACCAGCCTACCGTGCCTACTATCCTAGGTAGGTGACTAGTACCTTTTAGCTCAGCCTACTCTCTCTGCCCAACCTCCTCATTGGAGTACCAGACACGCATCGCACACACACATACACACATTATTAAAAGTACCTAGGTACCTACGTAGGTAGTACCTACATAGTAGTACATATTCATCGATCACCAACCCTGTCCGATCTTAGTGAGGTGGTTAGTAGTGTAGTGTAGGTAAGTAAGTGCGTATGTAGTCTTATTAGCCAGCTCGGCTAGGTATTTAGCTATCTACCTAAGGTTAGTAATGATCGTAAATGAAGGTGACCTTAATTTAGAGAGATGATTAGAGTTGCGGGAGCAGCCCAGTGCCCGTGTGTCTTTCCATGTTTGCCCCTCCGTGATCATTTGTTGACATACCTAGTCCCCATTAGTAAAAAGTGACGATGCATGGGTGCCCGTCCCGCAATGTGGCTCAAGCGTCTTTGGCACGGTGACGAGGACTGAGCTTGTCCGTATCTGTTACTAGTGTACCTACCTATTTCTAGGGCTGTTCCCTTGCGGAAGAGGTATCCTGGCCCTTTTGGGCATGAAAATCTGTACGTGATCTTGCGATGGGCAACGGATCGCCTGCCTACTAACTTACTTACCTATGTAGTGTACATCTCAAGGTCAAGCATTTCAGTCCCCGGACATTTATTAGTCTACGCTCGGAGCTTTGCCAATGACGAGGTGATAAAAAGGGACCGATGTGCCACTTTCAACGAGTCCTTAGGTAGGTACGTATCAATAATACTACCTACATAATCTCCCATCTCTTAGAAAAACAATACTCAAATTGGATGATCAATTACTTACGAACTGCAAAGTTGGGTGGAATAAAAAAGGATTAACAACATAGTCGGGCAGTCGTCAGTTAGACGGTCAACCCACCCACGCTGTTCTGATGCGATGATGTGTGGGCGTATAGCTCAGCTGCATGCACTTGAACATGTATGTACACTATTAGTAGTGTGCATGTGCTTACGAACATACGTACATAGTACATACATACATACATGCGTAGGAGGTTATTCCGCACATGCCACTATAATAGCCGCCAGTCAGAACCCGCCGTCCAAGTCCACAGCCCCCTCTCTATGTTATCCGCCACGGAGGGCGGGCATTGGCGACCTCTCGGATCGCCCCGTTTGCCCACGATCTCATTGATTCTCCCTCCCTTCCTTTAATTCGAGACTTGGAACGGCCGGCCGGCCGGTCGGTCTAATCAATTAATTCACCAAACTAATACCCTATTCACAGGACAGGACAAGAAGGGGGGCACACCTCGAGGAACTCCGACAGCGACGACTCTTAATGTCGCTTTGATATTAAAAAAAAAAGATGATAAATAAAAGAAAGGCAATGAGAGAGTAATATCTTTTGGCTTATGTTCAATTTATTTGTTCGTATTCCAAGCATTGATAACTGCGTATGACCAGTTCCGGGTGTGAGTATAATACTCGTAACAAGCCTAACACTATAAGTGACATATACAAATTGATATACTTATGGCTTTTGAGATGGGGGGGGGGGGGGGGGGCAGACCTCTACACACCTTAACAACAACAACGATTCTTCCCCTCTCCCCCTGGTTGTCAATAAATTTTCATTCGAGAGAGCAGGGTTTGTCTCACCTTTCATGCCCGTATCTCGTGGTTTTCGTTTGCCTCGTATCACCCTTTGCCACCGTTGTGTCTTAGACCTCGCCCAAGAACCTGCATGTGCATACATACATACAGACATACATACATACCTGCCTACATATGTAGTACCCCCCCTGTGTTTTATATAGGTCTATACCCGGATCTGTCCCTTTTCTTGCATATGCTTTGCTGCCATCTAGTCGCTACCCCCCGCGCCGCACCCAGGGAGATGGCCCCTCAACCAAGGTAGTACCTGCGTATGTATGTGACCGCTCGCCCAACAGAAGATATATCCTAGTTACCTAAGTTAGTTAGAAGTGTCTCATCTATTAGGTATGTAGTTAGGTTGTAGTTGGTCTTAATAGCCTGCATCGGCCCCGTATTGCGACCTACACCTACGCCAGACACTCAGCGCACGACTACTACCTATTTGCTTCATACCCTTTTCCATATGAAATATAAGCACTGATAACCTAAAGTACATGCCGTTCCAGTTTATCAAGAAGTTGATATATCGAAGGGGAACCTTGACCAACAACAATTTCAATATCACACGATTTAAGCCGGAACTATGAACATCCTTGAGACAGGAAATTTAAATATTGGTATCTTGGTCCTAACAACTGCAGATATAGTCGAGGTTAGGTAAGTAAGTGTTGCAGGAAGGACCTAACCTTATTCCTTCCTGGAATAAAGTTATTTCACCTGCCATAGCTTATAAAACTATTTCTAGCTATTAGTTAATTGCAGCCCTCTTTTATTTTTAATATATTATTTTTTTACTTTTTTTACATGCATTTTAACTGTTTTTTTAATTTATAAAAGGTTATAAGCTTTTTTACTTTTATTTAAATGTTATTTACATTTATTTTATTAATTTTTTAATTTTGCATTTATTTTTTTTAAAAAATTTAGTTTATTTAAATGTTATTGCACTTATTTTTATTTTAACCGCAGTTATTATATATAAATTTTAATGGTTTTTAAAATTTAAAAATTTTTTATGCTTTTTAAAATTTACTGCAACTTTTTTATATATACTTATTTTTTATATATGTAATTTAATTATATTTATATTTATATTTACTTATTTATTTTTTTAATCGATTTTATTAATTTTTATTAAATTTTATTATTAGCACTTTATTTTTAATTAATTTTATTATTTTTTAACATTTTTTAAAATTTTTTTATTAATTTTACTTATTTTTATATTATTTTTTATCGATTAAGCTTAAATTATTTTAATTTTATTTATTTAACTATTATAAATATTATTTTATTAATATATTAATTGCACTTTACTAGTTATAGCATTAATGCATTAATTTTATTAATTATATTAAACTTTTTAATTGTTTTTTTTTATAAAGCTATATTTAAACTAATTAAATTAAAAAATTATAAATTTATAAATAAGCCTTAACTTTAGCGTATTTATAAGTATTAAAAGCTAATTAATAAGCTATTATATATTAAAAAAATTATTAAGCTTTATTATAAAAAAAATAAAAAAAATATAATATATATTAACATAACAGTATATAAATTATAAATGCACGTATTTTTAATATATAAAAGTAAATAAATAACAGCGTAAATAATAGTGCATATATATATTATTATATTTATTTATATATATACATTTATTTTATTATATTTTCTTTATATTATATACTTATATATAAAAAAAATATTACTTTTTATTTTATATAATATAATTACTTTTATAAAAAGTTACCGGCATATTACTTTTTTAAAAGTTATTAGCATACTATTTTTTTAAATTAATTATTATAATATTATTTTATTGTTATTAATAAAGAATTTATTTATAAATAAAAAAGCTTTATTAAAAAGTAAAAACTTTTTTTAAAAAAAAAGTAAAAAAAATAAAGTTAAAAATTAATACTTTTATATTAAAATATTTATTTATTTAATATACTCGATAAATATTTATTTATTATATATATTTAATAAAACTTTTTTTATATTTATTATATATTAAAAACATTTTTTTAAACATAATATATAAAGTTTTTTACTTAATTAACTATAAAACTTTTATATATTATTATTTATAAGTAAATAATATTTTTAAAATAACTTATAAACTTAATTAATATAAAATTATTTTAAAAAATTTTAAAATTAATATATATATATTTTAATTAATAAAATTAAATATTATATTTAAATATAATATATAAAAGCTTATTTAATTAACTATAAAGCTTTTATATATTATTATTTATAAGTAAATAATATTTTTAAGTTAATTTAAAAACTTAATTAATATAAAATAATTTTTAAAAACTTTTAAATATATATAAAAAGCCGTATAAAAAAATATAAATATATAAATATTAATATAGTTAAAAAAAAAAAGATATTTTTTAAAATATTTTAAAAATACTTTATAAATACTTTAAAAGTACTTTATAAATATTAAACTTATTTTTAAATACTTAAACCTTTAAAACTTAAATACTTGGATTTTTAAACCTAGACTTAAATATATATTTCCTTTTTTTTTCTTATTACCTTAATACACTTAACACTATATTTAATACCTTTTTTTTTTTATATAAAATATTAACAAACAATATATTAATTTTATTTTTATTAGTTCTTATATTATAAAGTAAAAAAAATTTTAAATAATAAAAATAAACTATATAAATTTACGTTAAATACTTTAATTTAATAAAACATTTAAATAATAAAAAATTAAAAAAAGTTTTATAAAATAATAAAAAAAAAGTATAAACAATAAAAAACATATACTTATATGCTTTTTACAGCTTTTATTAACTTTATTAAATATTAATTAAAAGTAATAAATTAAAATAATAAAAAAAACTTATTTTATACTTTATATATATTAATTATTACTATAATTTTTAAAATTTTTAAATAATTTATTTTTTAAATATATTATTAATTATTAAATATAATTTTAAAAAAAAGTTTTACATTACGTTAATTTAACGTAAATTTTCATAAAATTATTAATAAATTTAAAAAACTTAAAATTAATATATTTAATATAATAAAATTATTAATAATATTATAAGCTATTAAAAACAAATATTTTAAATAGCATAAGTTTTTAAAATAAAACTTTTAAAAAAATATATTAATTTAAAGTAGCTTTAAAAAAAAAGTTATAAAAATAGCTAATAATAAAAAAATTAACTTATTATAAACAGTTTTTTTAATAATTAAAATTAAAAATTTTAATAAATAATAATTAAAAACTTTTAATTAATTATAAAGTTTAAATATATTAATAATAAACTGTATTTTATTAAAATGCCGTTAAAAATATTAAATTATATTTTTATGCTTTAAATATAAACTATATTATAAAAAAAGTAAAAATAAATATTAATTATTATACTTTAATTAAATATTTAAAAATTATAATTAAATAAAAAATAAAAACTTATAATTAAATAAAATATTAAAAAAAGCATTATATATAAATATAAGTAATTTAATTATTTTTTATAATGTTTATAATAATAATATTATTAATTAACTAGCATTTTTACATTAAACTTTTAATATAAGCTTTTTAATAACTATAATACACAATATAAATATTTTAAAACTTATAAAAAATATTATTATAAATAATTTTAAATATTTTAACTACATATTTAATAATTTAAAATAGTTTATAAACTATATACTTTATTTAAAAGCAATATTTATTATTAATATTAACAATAAAAATACTTTTACTTTAAAAACGGGTATAATAAAATATATTATTTAAAAAAATAACGGTTTTATTATATATATAACTTATATAAATACTTTATATTTATTATTAACTTTTTATAACTTTATAAATATATAAATATTTAAAAATGCAAATATAATTATAAATAAGTTTAATAACACTTTAATTTTTAAAAAAATAAGTTAAAAAATAGCTTAAATAAAATAAATTAATTAAATTTTAAAATTTTTTATTTATTTAAACTTTAAACGTTATAAAAAACTAATTTTTACGTTTATTGCTATAAATTACAATTTAATATATTAACGTTTATTTTATATTAATTATAATAAAATAAAATTAATTATTAATAAATATAATATTAAAATACTTATATTATTTAAAAAAAATTATAAATTTTATAATATTTATATTTAAAATAAAATAAAAAAGTTAATATATAAAATTTTTTTAACATTTATTATTAAACTTTTATAAATTATTTATATTAATATATTATATTATATATTAATTAACTTAATTAACTTTAAATATTTTATATATTTTATAAACTTTTACTTTAAATATTAATAAATTAAATTTATTTATATTAAAAAAAAATTAACATTTTTTTAAAAACTTTTATATAAAAAGTTAAACGCTAAATTAATTTTAAAATATAAATTATTTATATAAATAATAATATAAAGTTTATTAATAAATATAATTAAATTAAGTTATAAATATAAAAAGCTAAAATTAAATAAAAAATTATAATACTATATATATTAAAATAAAATAACTATAAAAAAAAAAGCTAAAAACGTTATTATTATAACCGCTTATAACGCTTTATTAAATGCAGGTTTTTTTAAATATTTTTAACTTTAAATAAAAAAAACTAATATAAAAATAATTAATTTTTTTTATTAAAATTAAATAAAAATTAAAAATTACTTTATATACAGCTTTATAATTATTTAAAACTATATAAAAAAATAAAAAAAAAACTATTTATTATACTTATATATATTTAAAGTTATAATATAAATTTATTAACATGTTATTTAATTTAAAAAAAAACTTTATAAACTATTAAAAAGTTTATAATAAAGTATAAAAATTAACGTGCTTATATATATAAAATTTAAATATTAAATAAAAACTGCGTTATTAATATTAAAAATATTAAATTTAATAAAAATATTTTAAATAATAAAAAAGTTAAAAAAACCTTTAATTATAACGCTATATTTATTAATTTAAATTATAAAAAATTTAATTAATTTTATTTTAAAACTTAAAAAGCATTTTTAATTAATAATATAAGTAAAAAAGATATTATTAGTATAAATATCGTTAATATTAATTAATATTTTATAAAAATATTAAAATTGTTTAAAATACTTTTTTTAAAATATAAATATAATAACCTTTGCTTTTTACTTTAAAAGCAATATTAGCAGCCGAGTTTTTTATTATATTTTTTATTTTTTTACTTATTATTATTTTAAAAAAAAAATTTAAAATAAAATAATTATAACTATTATAAAAAATTTTTTTAAAAAATTTTTTTTAATAAAAACTTTATAAATATTTAAAATTATTTATAAAATAACTTAAAAAAACTTAAAAAAAACTTTTATTAATAAAAGCACTTTTTTAAACTTAAATTTTAATTAAAAATAATTTTTATAGTAAAATTATAATAAAAACTATATATTTAAGCAGCTAATTAAAAAAAAACTATTAAAATAAAGCTATATAATTTAAAACCACGCTTAAAAAAATTATTTAAAAAATTTTTAACTTTATATATTATAAAACAGTAAAAATATATATTATATATAATAATAAACGTTAATAACGATAATTATAAAAAATACGCTTTTTTAATTATAAAAATTAAAAAAATAATAACTTTATTTTTAATTAAAACATATAAATAAGTTAAAAAAATTTTTAATTTATAAAATATATAAAAACCTGCTTTTAATGCTTAATACGCTTTTTTAATTATAAAAAAAGTTTTTAAACTAGTTAATTTACTTTTAAGCAAAAAAGCTTTATTAATTAAATAAGTTTTAAATTAACAATTTAATTTAAATAATAAATAGTTATATAATCGTGTAAAATTAATAATATGTGGAAACTTTAAAAAAAATAATAATTAAGCTATTTAAAATATATATGCCGCAATAATATATAGACTTTTTATAAAATTATTTTTTACTTTAATAGCTATATTAAGCTTTTAATGCTTATAATATAATATAATAACTGCTTTTTTTAATAATAAAGTTTTAAATAAATATAAAGTTTATTATATATAATTTTAAAAGTTTAATAATAGCATTAAAAAAATATAATAACTTTATTAAACTTTATATAAACTTTATAAATTACTTTTATAATAATTTAAAACTTTAAATGCCGTTATAAAAAAAACAAGCTTTAAAATAATATTAATAAAAATATGCTTATTTAAATATAAAAAATTAAAAATAATAATTATTATTTACGTAAATAACTTTTTAATTATAAAGCTTATTATATAAAATTATAAAACTATTAAAAACATTTTAATTATTAACTTTTAAATTAAAAAAATAAACTTTATTAATTAATTTTTAAAACTTTGCATATAACGAAATAAAACTAATAATAAATTATTTATTAATTAAAAAAACTATATTATTAAAATTATTATTAAATATAATAAAAAAACTATTAAAACTTTTATTATTTTATAAAAAAATAACATTAAAATATTTATAATTTAAAAACTATTACTTAAAATTAAAAAAAAGCAATATATTAAATAAACTAAATTTTTAAACTATATAATTATATAAATTAAAATTAACATTATTAAAATTATTAACACGCTATTAAAAATAAACGCTAACTTAAATTAAGTTTACATTAATTTAAAAAATTATTTTTAAAAGTATTTAATTTATATTAAATTTTTTAAAATTATTTTAAAAAAAAAACTTTATAAATAACTTTTTAATAAACGTATAAATAAATACTGCATTTTTTAACGTTTTAAGCTTTTAAAAGTTAACAAATATATATATTATTTTCGTTATAAATAGTTTAATTTATTAAAAATTAAAAAAGTAATTAATTATAATTTTAAGCATTATAAAAGCTAAATTTATTAACTTTATATTAACTAGCTTTTTAATTATATAAGTTATTAAACTATTAAAAAAGCTTAAATATTTATAAAAGCTACTTATTATTATATATATAAATTTAATAAATGTAAAAATTATAATTTTAAACTTTTTTAATATTATTAAAACTTATTATATTAATATTAAATATAAATAAATTATTAATAAAGTTAAAAATAGTTATTTTAAAATTATATAAATTAATATAAATAAAATAATAATAAATAGTTTAATTAAATTATTATCGAAAAAAAAGCACGCAGTATTTTTAAAGCTATTAAAATTAAAAAACTGTTTTTAATACTTTTAAAAGCTTTTAAAAAACATTAAAATAATTAAATAAGCGTAAAAAAAATTATTTTAAATAAAAAGTTATTTAACACTTATTAAATTATTAAAATTTAATATTATAATTTATTTAATTATAATATTAAATTAAATTAATAAAAAAACCTTAAATATAGCTTTTTTAAAGCAGCTTACGTTAGCTTTATAAAAAAATGTTATAAAAAAAACTTAATTTTATTTCTTTTTAAAATAAGGTTATTTTACCTACTATAGCTTATAAAACTATTTTTAGCTATTAATTAATTGCAGCCTTTTTCCATTTTTAATATATTATCCTTCCACTTTTTTTGCATGCATTTCAGCTGTTTTTTCGATCTGCAAGAGTAAGTATTACATGCCTCATGGCTTCTTTACGGTGCCTGACTAGGTTCCCATGATATATAAAACCATACATCCTGTCATTGGACTGTGGCTGCCTTAGTCTAAGTAGCAGTGAAGTCACCTTCGAGATCGATCCTTTGTCCGCTCTATCAAAGAAGGCTACAATGGAATTCATGAATGTGATTCAGTACAAACGCCATTATAATAGAAGATACCTATTACATTAGTATAAATTACAATACCTAAACCTTCCGTCGCCTCGCACCAAGAGATCGATCAGATTGCCAATGTCCCTCCCAGCAGCAGTGAGATCATCGACATGCTGAACTGTTTATCTTTCTGTTATCCCTCTAAGGGCTCTTCCAGCCTTGGTATCAAGATAAGAACATGGACCGATTCAAGTGCAAGCACACTACCAGTGAAGGCGAAGTTGTTCCCAACATAATACCTCTCTCATCAAAATCAGTATCGAAGCTCCTACCCCCCACCCAGAGCAAGAACCTCGAAAATGTCCGGGTGAGTGAGGAGGTGGGGGGGCGTTGAAACCCAGCGCCACCGACTGACATCCCCCCGCCTCGGCGAAGGGACACACAGGTAGACGCAGGAGAAACACGTCCGCGCTCCAGACCGCTCTCCGTCTGCTCACGCCGTGGAGAGGTAGGTAGTCGTCACCGGGCCGCCGATGACGGGTTTCACTCTTCCTAGGCTACTCTCATCCATCACACCGATTTATTTTCCTTGCCTTCCATTACTTTTATAGAATGCCCTAGATACCTACCTAGCTGTTTCATACCTACCTCGAAATAGGCGTAACATATCGCCTTCCCAGTTGGTAATGCCAGTGATTGGGGGGGGGGGGGGGGGGGGGGGCTAGGGTGAAATCTTTGGTAAATAAAAGTCCTAGAAGACCGAGGGGGAACCGCTGTAATCGAAATGGTCTCCCACACGGGCGGCGGCGGGTACGCTTGTTTCTCGAGAGGAGGCGGGCGTTGTTTTAGTGTAGCTAGGCACCACGTCAAGACGCTCTACGCCGTCGTCGTCGACGTCGGCTGGCTGGCTGGTGGTACCAGCTCTCTCCCGGCCATCGGGGCAAGATTCGCGCCAGACGAAGGACGCGCTGTCCTCCATCACCACCAAGGTCATCGGTCAGGAACGCCCCCCCTCCCCAAACACACACACACACACCCGGGCGCTATGTTGGCCGACCGGTATCATCGCCGACCCGCGCAAGCTCCACAAGTCCGTTCCGTTACTGTGTACAGCCAGGTGCGGTGCCAGAACAACGTCTCCGACGGAGGTGTGGGCGAGTCCGTCCGTGCCGCGGGAACACGTATACCTACGTGTCGTGCTGCTTTTTATATAGGTAGAATAGTGTAGTCTTCTTGTCCGTGTTGTGCGGCCAGCCAGACATGTTGCGTGTTAACGAGGTAGGTAGGTTGTCCGCGGGAGATCTCCCGAGAGACATATATAAGAGGGACGAGCTGCTCTCGCTGGGTGGGGGAGGCCGTGCTGTGTCTCGCTCCGTCGTAGCCGTAACGGATCAGTAATTAATTCATGGGGAGGTTTGGGATGGCGTAGTATAAGTAGGTACATAGGTACGTATGCTCTAGGCATTCGAGGAAATGGCCCCCCGAACATGTAAAAGCACTGTGGATACATCGGTGTGAAAGAGTTGTATCCCGAAGGGGGGACGATGTCCCTAGATAATTATATAAAGGATGTTGAGGGTTGGTTACGAGTAGACTTCGAGATAGAGTGTAGATTCCACTTATGCCAATCAGCCAATACACATTATCCATAATGCTGTGGTAGGTGGCTATTCCGGTTTATGAAATTGATAGAAGGGATATTATAAGAAAACAAATCTTCCTTAATTTATGATATTGATGCTCCTCGGATTCGATGATCCCGAGTTGCCCAAGTTTTCCGACCTTCAGCCTCTCGAGCACAAGTACCTGTCTACCTACTAGGATCCAACTGACACAGACAAATCAGATTCGACTGATCACCTTGTACGGGGGGAGGCGGGTAGGCGTGTATGTGTTCCTCTGTGAAATACACTGTAAGCAGCCGGGGTGTTCTACGAGACATCTCACATACCCACCTATCGAAGCAATCAATCACTGGTAATAGTAGACGGGCAGACAGATAGGCAGGTACCTACCTACCTTATGCATGATGGCGCATGCCATCCGGACAAAACAACAACAAAATAGAACAAGCAAGGCGGTTAACACAGGGTTTCAATAACTAACATTGTGGCTGCTAGGTGAGAACCTATCGTATGCATCATTTGACCTTTTTTTCTTTTGCTTTTTTCTTTCTTTTTCTAACCAAGAACCTCCGAGGACAAATACACATGGCTATATGATAAGTCGGATTCGACTATCAATAGTCTGTATCATCAAAGTTTACCCCCCTAGATGTCTGTTTGCCACGGCCGTTTTTCGAAGTGTCATTTCGCTTTCCCTTTGGAGCTGAGACGAACTCGACCTGGGCGGTGCTGAGTAAGTCTTTGATGGTAGGGTTCTCCATGTATTGGTCGGCAAGGCCTCCCCCGACAATATGCTTGAGCATCTCGAGCCGCGCTGATAAGGACCAGGAATCGACGACCATGCTGATGTTATGAAGGCGAATCTTCTCTCGATAGCCGAATTCTTTGTAATCCTGGCTCATATCCGACTTGTTTCCACCCGTGTGTGGATTGCCCATTCGTCGTGCAGTCGAATACCCTGGACCCTTCCCAAGTTCGAGCGAGGTGAGAACGCTGTTGAAGCTCGCGTGTAGATGTTTCCGGTTCTTCTTCGATATCGACTTGGACGATTCCTTAGCGAGGGCAATCATCCGTTGAAGCAACTTGTGATGGTCATAATGCACGTTCCAGGATTCCTCCGTCTCCTCCTCGTGTTCCCGCGCTGCTTCGAAAATCAAGGCAATATTGGTGCCGGCAGCAATCTGGACGTCAACGTCCGTGCTATCGAGTTGTTCGGTAAACGCATCTAGAGCCAATTCGCTCTGATCATGCAGGTCCTCGAGGTTGGTTGCAACGAACCCCCAACCTGCTAGAGCAGCGCTAACAACGGATCCATTATCGCCGGCCCCAATGCTGTGGCCATCACTTTCGATTATTTCTAGCAGATATTCCATCAACTCTTCCGCTTCGGCCAGTGATCCTCCCCCGCACATAGTGGTGATACACATGGCCTCGATAGCTGCCACCTTGATTGAAGCCTCTCCAGAGTCGTGACAGACACCCTTTAGTGTTGAATAGACATGGCCATAAACGGTCTCAGACTGGATGGATAGGATAGTCATGGCCAAGGCTTTCAACGCTGCAAGAGTCTCGTCGGTGTTGTTGCTGCTGCGAATACTCTTCAAGAGCGCCGGAATAAGCTCGCTGAACCGGCTCTCCACATATTCGGCGGCATAGTGATGCCGGATTATATGCGTATAGGCAGTCAAGGTGGACTCGCGTCCCTTGGCGTTGCTACGCTTGCGATCAATCAGGGCTTCCATGCGGAAATGCAACCTGTCGGGCCAGGTGGCGACAACGTCTTCACCATCGTCAGAGTTGATGATAGAACTGGCCACGCTGTCATCGTACTCCGATTCAGTCAGGTCCTCCTCCTCGGAAGCATATCGACTATTGGCGCGACTATTGGCGCGAGAACCATTGCGTGAGGTAACTGGAGAGTTCCCGGGAGAGCCACGTGTAGACTCTGGGCGCGAGCGAGCCTTTCGGGAGACGGTCTTGCCGCTCTCGAGAAAAATCTTCTTTCGCAGGTCGGGCATGTTGGCTCGTCGAGGTTGCGTAAGGTCTTTGGTGGGATAGGCGGTTTATCGGTTGCGTATGGTCGAAATGTAGGGTAAAAAAGGGTGGTGCTATCAGGTTTTATTTCTAGTATGGAAACACTGCAGCGATGACCGATTTGATGGCGACATATATTCCATGAGGATGATTCTTGGATCTTATAGACAAGGGGGCAGCTATCTCCGGAAGAATGGCTTGAAGAATGACTTGAAGAATAACTTAAAAAGAATAACTTTGTTGACACCTTGTTGACACCCTGTTGATACCTTGTTGAACCAACAGGAACTAGAACCAAAATGAATAAGCAAAGGGGATTGTGTGAATGAAGGTTTGTTTGTGAATTTAGTCGGCGCACGAGAATTTCTTGAAAGCCTGCAGGCGACGTAGAAAGGCAACGGAGAAAGGTGACGGAGAAAGGCGAACGACAAAATGGTGGTGTGTGTAGTTGACAAGGGACAGACAGGATCGGATTGTAGACTCGGAACAAAACCCTGAGGGGCTTTTCTTCTTTTTATTTCATGAATAAGCTTGACACAAAAAGCAACACAGGCCCAACGATAAAATTTACTGAGGTAGTAATAGCGATAGTATAGAGCACAGAGTTAGAAATAGTGTCTCCAGTATCCATGGGTGCGGTAAGAAGGAGGAGTTAGGGTGGGCAATGCATCATGCGAACCTTACCTGTATACAGTGTTATGTAACAAGAACGATGATGCAAACAGTGGAATCACAACTTGCTTCGAAGTTCGCTAGGACCTTTGGGGATAGTCCATCTTTCTTCCGGCGCTTATTACTGGCTAAATGGGCCATCCGCTAGTGTATTCCCATCACCGTAACTGGGGAGGTGGAAACACGGTCTAGCACAAGCTTACTACTAGTGAACATACATTACGTAGTATCATTTTTGTGTTTTCGCGTTAAGTGGCACTATACCTAAAATAGTAGTACACTAATGGAAATTTGATGTTAGTGGGCCTGTTGCTATCTGCGCCCCACGGGCCTAGACACAGTAGGTCTAGACACAGTAGGTCTAGACACAGTAGGTCTAGACACAGTAGGTCTAGACACAGTAGGTCTAGTAAGGCTACCTCTGTATCAATGTATTGGAAGGGAAGTTCTTAAGCCCGTGTTACACTATCAGCTGAGCAGTTGCCAGTGGCTTAGATATTGTACTCGGGTGAACCTAGACTGTATGTAGGCAGATATCGAAAGACTTCCCGTCAGCATACCAATTACAGGCTGTAATATGACATTATAGCCCACTGAACACCTGAACACCTGATTGTGTACGGACACGAAAGCAGAAATGAAGGCTCCAGCAGGGAGTTGACCTGCACCCAGGAGAAAACCTCTCTTGGAAACAAGAGAGGAGCTCGATTGTGTCCTAGACGTGCATCTAAATTAGAAAGCGAATGAAGAAATTGAACGTGGCCGGTAGGTATGATTCCGAGCTATTTTGTTTGTTAATACAGTGTTCGGATAGAAGCATCAAACTCATTGGCAGGTCCAGCTCATGTACTGCAGATTCCCGCACAAGTACACTCTGTTGACTCCATAGCATGAAGACGAGGGATCTTCTATTGAATTGATGTGAGCATGCACAGAATACACCAAGTTCGGTACGGAGTACGTTACTTGATCGACATCCCGCTTTCGCCCCACTACCACCCCGCTGCCTACCCAATGTACCAGCCCATACCCACCAGCTGGCACTTAAAAGTCCCCGTGGAATTCCCTACATATGAGTACATCCTTGCAACCTTATCGTTAGGCGTGCACTTTAGATAAGAGCTCCAACTATTATGGAACCAACATGAAGCATGACCTCACTTGCTCCGGATCACCCCTAGCCGCGGGGATGTCCATGTCGAAGTACCTACCGACCAGATAACTGCCTGAACATCGTAGGTATTAATTTAATACACTTCCACCCATGTTACTGTGGATGCATATCATGAAATGGTAAAAGAAAAATAAGAAGGGAAAATAATATTGATGAGAAAGGTTGAGCGGGGAGGGGGCGTGGTGTTGTTGAGTCACTGGATTCGCGACAATGGTACTAAGAGGTGTCAGGTCAGGTGTGGGGTTTAGATTACTAGAGGGGGAGAGGGGGAAGCTTATCGGACATTGGAACCTACCTACTACTCGACCTACCTATCTGCTGCCTGGTCTTATTCGTCATATAGGCAATTCGTCCTAGCAGGCAGGTAGCAACCTCTCAGAGCCTACATATGCCTATTTGCATCTCTCACCTTATCTAGTAATGTTATACCTAGGTGCAGATAATAAGTATCACGAGGGGTTTGCGATGGCTAATTCAATAGTCCTCTAACTTACATGCACCTACCTCTACTACATATAGGTATCTATCTACTAGGTTAGATAGGATGTACCATGTAAGTGAGAGATTTGAGCTTTGCAGTGGGAAAAGGGGAATGGAAATATACATACCTACCTACATTGAATGTAATGCCCGGTAAGTAAGTGTAAGGTACCTTGGTACATGCCTACATGTACCTCACTATTACACTTTCAATGTAGGTACTTGGTCTGCCCACGACTCGTGCCTGCCACAGGCTGGTTATTGCCTACCCAACTCATGTACCTCCGGACTACCCAGTCAGAGCCAGGTACAGCCCCCAGTCCTGCCTAATGGTGCCTTCTAATCGACACAGACACAGACACATGGACCTCTCTCTCACCCATCCCACTCTCTCTCTCTCTTTCGCACCACCCCCTCCTTTTCCTCAGCTCCCCAGCTCACAGATCACCACATTGACTGCATTCATTGCAAGCAAACAAACTTCCCACCAACAAGAGAGAAAAAACTTCTCGAGCTTGGATCATTGAGAAGATTATAAGCCAAATAACCCGAAAAAAAAGAAACAAGAACCTTGCCAATCCTCCTCGCCCAGCAACACGTTGACCAAGCTGAACAAGATGGCGGCGGCTTTCCACGCCTCGCCGAATGATTCGTCTGACGACGAAGGTATGTGGCCATAACTGCCTATTATTCCTTCCTACTACCGTTTTCTCTCCATTTCGATATCGTTGCCGATACTAACAATTGCCACCTCTTTGCTATCCTCGTAGTCACCATCATCCTGTCTCCGCGAGGTTCTCTGCCCCAGTCTGCCTCCGAGCCCGAACGACGGCTTGTCCTCACCCGCAAGGCTCCATCCATCCGTATCGGCCGAGCATCCAAGGTTCCCACGAAGGGATTCGTCGCTGCCAAGGAAAACGCTTGGTTCGATAGTCCCGTCATGTCACGACAACATGCCGAATTAATTGCCAACTTCGATACCAGCCCTAAGGTATCATCACTGCTTCTGTTCACTCTTCTCGTTCATGTACTGACCACTATGTATCCAGACCGTATCGATCAAGGACGCTGGCTCGCTTCACGGCACATTCCACACACCCAACGACGGTGCCGGCAAGGAGACGAGACTGGAGGCCCAGAAGCCCACCAAACTGGCCAATGGTGATATCCTACGTTTCGGAATTGACATTTTTAGGAGCAAGGAGACATTCCCCCCTTGCTCTGTCGATTTTCTTATGGAGGAGAAAGTCCAACAGTACGTTAATCCTCTCAGTCTAGAGTCAGTGTATGCCGATATTAACCTTATTAACCTCTATCAGGCCGTCCAGGTCCACCAACGGAACCTTCTCGGTCCCTGATGACATCGATGAAGACGAAATCGATTACATGAGTGAAATAAGTGAGAATGATATGGTCTTCGAGGTGCAGTCGGATGGCAGGGCGATTATCCCTCAAGTCAACGCTCCTGTGACGCCTCGTCAGCCCTTCTCTATTGACCTGACTGGGGAGGACACTCGACCGTTGAATCTTCCCAACCCCAGCTCCAACGGGACGCTTCGTGCCAAGTCGGACTTCATTGACTTAACTTCGGAGCCCGACCATGATTCTGACCCCGAACTGGATGCACCGGCTCCAAGCCCTCGACTTCACCCAGTCAACCATGCTGTGGCTAACCCGTCTTTACCAGTTAATGACGGAAACATAGGTATGCAGCAGTCCGATAATGGCTTTGACACTGATTATACATCGGATCGAGACGATGTGGGGTTCCGTGTCGACTATGACGACGACGATGAAGATGACGACGACGAAAGTGATGAAGAACTTTTAAGACATTCGAGCCTTGAAAATGAATCTCAGGCTTCGGAAGATTCTGAGATGAGTTCCGACGACAATGGCACCGATCACCACGAGTCTACTTCGTCTGAAATGGGCGATGAACACGATGAGGCTAATGCATTCGAGGAAGATAGTGCGTCCACTTGTATTTTCCTTGCTCGTTTGTTGCTCGCTAATCAACGTGGGCGTTTGTCAGATCTCCACAAGCCATCATACTTCGAGGACAGCGACTCTTCTTCGGGTGATGACGCCGATGATGCAATGCTGGACCTACTATCTTCTTCGAAAGTCGCACCCCCAACCGCTCTTTGTCCCAACGGCCAGACTGCTACCGGTTCCGGGTCTCCGAGAAGTTCTCCTGGTCCCGCAGGTCCGTTTCCCCCTGCGTCCTTTTCAGCTGCGTCAGCAGCCTCGTCTGTCCCTCAAGCTAGGCAACCAAGCCCTTCCGATGCTGCTATGTTCAAGAGCCGGCCCGTTTTCAACCCAGCACCTAGCGAATCTAGAGCACAGGCTCTTGGCGAGGTGACTGGCAAATATGAATATTTTGCTGCGAGAGAGAACAACCGTGCTGCCGTGAGCTTCCATGAAACTGCAGTCCCAGTGTCAGCTATTAGAGAGACATTGCAGTCTGAGCCTGAGGTGTCACATCCTACCCAAAATCACCATGTAGACATGGAAGGATTGCAACCTGACAACAGCATGAACTTCCCCGAGGTTTCTGCACCTATAACCACTTCCGAAGCCCAAGCTCACACTCCTATTGTCAATCTCAGAGCGTCGAGCGCTACTCAAGACTCGGCGTGGTCCGCTTCGGGAGAGAGGTTTATCAACAATCCCAGTACTGATGAACTCCCGCCTCTGTCCGCAGACAGGGCCCAGAGTCCCGAGTTTGATATGACGAGTGCGTTTACCTTCCAGCAGAGCAAGTTGGCAACAGAAGCAAAGACCCGTCACAATATACGACGTCTTCCCATCAAAGATTTATTGGCCCAGGAGCCAAAAGATTCGTCTTTGGAGCCTATCTCATCTACGGATTGTGAGCTCCCTGATGCTCCCGATGTTTCTGATATACAGACATCTCCTATGGGAACGAAACGTTCTTTTGAAGAGGCGTTTGATGATAGTGAACATGATATGGCCCATCCTGATCAATACGCTGCCAAGATACCATGCTATATCCAGACAGAAGGAGAATTGATGAACCCACAAGCTGGTCTTAATCTTCGACCGTTAAGCTCTCCGCACTCCAACCAAAATGTTGTGTTGGAGCAAGAGCTCGTTGATCCAAATGCTGCCCAGGATAAAGCCATCTCAGAAAAGGAGCCTCAGGAACCTGTCGTTGTCTCTGTTCAAAAGACTATTGCGCGGCCGTCCAAGAGACTACGGCTTGCGAAGGCTGCAGCATATGTTAGCTGTGCTGCTCTTGGAGGTGCTGCGGCATTCTCTGTCTTAGTGAGCACGGCTCCTTTTTAACTCATTCCGTGGCCATGGAAGGTCTCGGAGTGCTGTATCCCTTGTCGGACTCATTTTTCATGACTAGGCATGGATTAAAATGGAGTTTACCGGTCTGCTTGTTTCGGGTGACGGATTATGAGGATCGGACATTGCGGATCTCGTTGACATTACTGCTCGCAACTTGGCACTGAGCTTTCTGGTGGGGTGAGGGGCGTTGGCTTTTGCAGGCTCCGGAAGAGTCGAAGGTTTTCTCTACATGATGGGGCATTTCTCTATCGATCCTGTCTTTCTTATCTTTCCCTTATTGACCCTTAGCTTGGCTTTCTGCGCATGATTTTTATTTATTTTCCGTTATGAGGAAACGGGCCTGTCTTCTTATAGCCGTCGAGGGATGGTATCCCGAGTCGATAGGTAGATAGACAGGCATAACAATAAATCGGCTCTAATTGACTATTTGTATAAAGATCTTCCGTGTGTAGGTACCTTTGTATGTATGTGTGCTTTGTATACGCTCTGCGCATGACGGAGCGAGATATCAGATAGGGCGCGAGCGCCCTGGTGAGGGAAGGTGCTCATTGCTTGGTAGGAAAAGACACTTGAGAATATTTTTGGGATGAGTGTATGGGATACTAGGATACGTAGGTACCCCGGGAGAAGGGGGGTTGAGGAGCAAAGCGGAGGAAAAAGGGGAGGAGGTATATAATAGAGTAGAACGGGGAAATGTGATGATATATATTTCATCATTCATCACCGTAGATAGATAAGGTAGATAGAGTGAGGCAAGTGTAATAAAAGGGGAGGAGGGGAGGAGTCATGAAAGAAATCCCCCCCTCCCCCCCAAAAAAGGAAAAAAAAAAAAAGAAAAAGAAAAAAGACACCCAGAAAAAAAGAACCCCCCAAAAAGTCCGGATCCGGAAACAAGAAAAAAAAATAAAAGAGTATAAATAAATGATGGAGAATGTGAGGGGGTTACGTTGTTCATATGTTATGTACCCCTGGTTCCTGTGATCTCTTGTTTTCTCATCATAACCTAACCTAGGAGGTTGGGATGTTTGAGAGGATGTATGTACGTAGTATATATATATATATATATGTGTGTGTGTGTGTGTATCTGGCAGATGGGTAGTGGGCTTCCTTCTTAACCCATACTTACACTCTACTCCTCTCCTCTACCGAAAGCATACCCTTCTCGTAGGCAAATGGTGAGATAGATAGAGAGAGAGAGGCTGTTTTCGTTTCGCAGAGCTGCGAGAACTTTGATTTCTTTTTGGTGTTTTTTCGTCTTCCATCCCTCCAGTTATACGTTGGGGTATCTATCTATCTATCTATCTTAGTTAGATTTTCTGGGTGGATAGGTAAGTATTTAGTGCTTAGGAAGTTGGGGGAGAAGGGAGAGAAGGGAGGAGGAAATAGGGGAAGAAGAAAATTCTATACTAGGTAACCAACAACCAGAGTTTACCTATTCATACCACACCTAACCCTGACCTAACCTACCTAATGGTTATTTTCCCCCTTTCCCTCCTTTTTTTTCTCCCCTTCTACCTTTCTCATAGTCCCCAACTACACAAGTTATAAATTAACTCGCCTCTAAACGAATCTCATTACCTAGATAATGTCTTCCTCTCCCCCTCCCTCCCTCCCTCCCTCCCTATGCTCTAACAATCTTCGTTTTTTTCGTTCCGGTGGGTTTTTGCCAGTGTCAGATTTTTTTCCCCAGCTACCTAGTCATCACATGATAGACGAGTGAGCGAGCGAGCGAAGGGGTTGGGGTATTTATTCATGATAGGTATTTGATGAGGAAAACAAAACAAGATTCAGACCAGGGCTGCTCTGGAGTAGGTTAGGTACTTATTTAGTCTGTGAATGGGGGATGGGGGGAAAGGTAGTTTTCGTGAATTCATCGTCAATGAAAAAAAAGGATATAATAGGTCTATACCCCCGTTATTCTTGTCCCTTGCCTCCTCCCCTTTTCCCCCATCTTTACACGAAAAAAAGGCCGTCCTGTATAAGGATGATTGCGTGATAATGAGGAAAACTAATATTCTCTCTCCTCTCTCATCATATATATATATATATATATGCCTACCTATCTATTTATTATTGCTGCTTTAGGTAGTATGTCTTTGAAGACGTAATGAATTCTATGGCAAGGTATAATAAGTATACCTATATATATATATATAGGATAGCCATCTCTCTCTCTCTCTCTCTCTCTAGTGTATTATCGGCGGCCTAACCATACAGAAGAAGGGAGTATGGTATGTCTACGCGGAGGCTATAGACTTTGGAGCTCCACATCTCTCTGCGGTATAGCATGTATATATACTTACTATGTGTACACGATCGATCTACCATCAGAAGATCACGACGTAGTTGAAGATCTATATATATGTGTGCGTATGTATGTATCTGGCTACCTAGACACTAGTGGGAACTAGATACAACAGGCTAATTCCGTGGTTTTTGGTGTCCATTCGTTCGTCTAGTGATAGTGCCGAGAACGAATGAATGCCGTGCTCCATCCTAAAGAAGAAAGTTTTTGCCGGGTTGTTGTTCTCG
Organism: Biscogniauxia mediterranea; assembly: GCA_018398605.1. Taxonomy (NCBI): domain Eukaryota; kingdom Fungi; phylum Ascomycota; class Sordariomycetes; order Xylariales; family Xylariaceae; genus Biscogniauxia; species Biscogniauxia mediterranea. The sequence goes on from JAGXTR010000004.1 coordinate 655,322, forward strand.
AACGCGGATATATCCTTATCATCATCATGTACCTGGTGCTCACTTACAGAAAAAAAAAGCAGGTTTGATGTTATACCCCAGCTTGCACAGCCCCCCTAGGTGACTGAACTTGATCGTTAGTCGTTGTTGTAGTTGAATTCAGAGCCAAAGTATCGCTCCTATCCTATGGCTCTGTATACGCCTTCCTCCCGAAACTGGAACCTGTAGCATCATGTTTGTGATTGCTATTGCTACAATTCCGTATTGTCAAAAGAGCAAGGCCACTGAAGGCCAAGTAGCTCTTACTGATAGGGACGAACCATGGCGGCGTCTTGCGCACAGCTAGTTCACATGGAGTGGAAGGGGGGCGTGCTAGTTAGGAAAATGGGTCAGAAGATCATTCATCTAGGAGCAGATTGAATAATGGGAAACGGATGGATTGTGCTTCCTAGGGCATAAGTCGTCAGCGTATTTACTAGGATGAAAGTTTCCCCTCTTCACCGTCGTAGTGAACCATACCGATTTTACGGCTGTCTAGTTGATGATCCTTCCTTGACACAGACCCATCGGCGTTTCCGTGCCTGTGCTCCCAGGATAGATAAAGCCAGACTTGGGGCGAGGAGGCGAGCGTAGCCCACCTCCAGAGGTTGATGGCCTTCAAGAACCATGTCCCATCATTCTGAATAGCATGGTCAGGTGAGAGGTACGGTCGATAGTCAGAGCTGATGACTCCGACAACTGGTCACGATCGAACTAACGATGGTAGGACCGCTGACCTTAATCTATCTATTTCCCCCTCACCGGACCTGCCCTGACCGAGGTTGCGAGTTTGCGTCCTGCGGGGGAAACGGCTTCGCGATACTTGGGGAAGCGGGACACACGTGGGGGTGGATCACTCGAGTCTCATGATGGAATTATCATGATTATCGAGCGGTCTGGGTCGACCGGTAGCTATTACCAAGTATTTCGTCAGCGGCGTTTCGGCCGAACCAAACAGTCGGGAGTGTAAAATGGACGTGGGACGTGGGGTGAGCTCACGATGGCTTCAAGTGAGCCTGGGCTCGCTAGATGTTACCCTGTAGAAGGAGAGATCTGTATGAACAATAAAACGTGCTGACAGGATCGATAAGGCGGAGGGAAGACGCAAGAATTGCCGATAGAAGTACACAGGATACAAAATTGGATTGTCCTTCTGACAACGTGATCGTGGCCAACGAATGGGCCGAGGAGTTCATAGAGCACGGCAGCGAGAGGACAGAAGGAAAAGAGGAAGTAAGACCGAGATCAGCACATGGGATAGAAGTTTTGCTTTTCTGCTGATGAGTACAGACGATCCTCAACCATATCATGAAAGCATAATGGTGCCTTCACTCTATCGGTGAGAACTGGATTCGTATTAGGATTGGGTACAGAAGATGAGGTGGGTAACGTTCTGAGCCAAGTCACACCCGTAACCCATGTCTCACCAATGGGCAAAGCCTGCCCCGGAGCCTTGCATAACTTTCAATAACCCCGATGTCTAGAGGTGCCAGAGTCCTCTCCTTTCCCCCTTATCGACCTGGCTGGAGTTCCTGACCGCCTAAAGGGTCTGGAAGTTTGTGTGTTGGTAGACGTCATCCGCGTGGCAACACGACACCTCGACCTATATGATTGATATCACGTTGCTAAGGCGAAGAAAATGTGATACAAAAATATCAGTTTCTCGGATCTAAGCTGAAACCTGTAGGTTAGATCGGTACGATACGTAGTGACTTGAAGGAAGGCTATGCACCCTTCGAACTCCGCTGGCCCGATCATCGGATGTGGATTTGACCTAGTATACATATCATCGCAGAAGGACAAACCCTTAGTTTGCCGACGAGGTATCTCAGGTATTGAAAGGTAGGAAAAATAGAGTTGATTTCGATAAGGGGGAGGTCTCATAAGAGAACATAGGGCACGTTTATGGATGCACAACCTGCCCGTCGGCTCACAAGGAACATATGACATGCCTGAAGACCGGCATGGCATGATGGAATGATGTCCATTCGATCCGAAATTCAACGAGAGTTTATCCTCCCCAGTATGACCTAGTGTACCGGCCACGCGTCGAGACTCGATATCAAACGAATTATCGGCCGGAGTCCGGTCTGATCGGGAGGGAACCTCGAGGCGATGCTGCTCAAGGAGACATGGAACAACCGTCTCTAGCGAGCACGGGCCGAGATACCGCTCTATCACTGTGCTCCGATTTTGAAGCAGTTTGCGAAGACAAGTACAGAACACAAGGTGATATGAAAACGCAGGCACCGGGAGCCTCGACACCACGCTTCATCCCAAATTTGAGCAGTTACCGCCCTGTACTCGGGATGATATGACGGGCAACGTGTTTCACCCTATATGGTTGAATGAGATAACTCATGGCATAGGGTATGACTTCCTGCAATTAGCCGTTAGCCGCTGCCGGACTCGAGGGTAGCTGGGAAAGGATTCCACAAGGGTATACGCAGAATCTGTGAAACCAAGCTCTACTCAAAGTATTCATGTCAGATGTTGCTGAACGCTGTCGACGTAGCGGAAGCACACGAGGTCTACCATAACCGGCCTGCGCACTGACTTCCTGTTGGAGAGAGCATGGGCGAACTACACCATCGGTTGAAGCCCGAGATTGGAAGCTAATGCTCTTCAATACACCTTTGACCACGGAATGAAGCCGAGCGCGGGCGTTTGCCGACCTATGTGACGAAGAGAAATGGACTATCATCTCTATGTAGTTCGGTGACCGGAGTCGTGTTAATTAGATCGCGAGTTTGCGGTTGCCTTGTCTTTTGTAGCTTAAGGCAACTATGAGGAGCCTCAACGCTGATCAATCACCCGACCAATCTCCCACAGTAGCGTGTTGTAACCAAACCACGGGTGATGAGAAGTACAGATTCTTCGAGGCGGTGAGCCTGACGTAGCTCGGGAAATGTTCTGGGTTGAACAAAACATCGTGGGGTTATCGCCATCTCTAGTCCGTATGCTACTCGGCTTGTGTATATAAAGGTGGCATTTTGTCCCGTAGATTCCATACCCCATTTCCGAGCAGCAACGAGCAATCAACGGCACACACTTATCTGGACTTTGCCGGAATCGTTAAGTAAAACAGCTTCTTCGAGTTAGTTTCAATCTCATCATGGGCCAAGAATATCCAGGAGCCATGTACACTGCAACAGAAGACCCATATGAATACAGCGATGACTACGTATTCAGCATCAGAGGCGATACGTGGGACACGTGTCCCACATGCCGTGGTAGCTACTGCAGAGAGTATGAAGAGCCCCAGTATAAACCCCAATATTCAATGCTAACGAGAGGCTTCCAGTCAACCGGTATGTCCAAGTTGCAACGGCACTAAGACCGTTATGGTGTCCAGCATGCAACGTGGGGGCCAGGTTGTCGGTGGCGGTTCAAACTCAAGACGGGACAACCAGAAAAAGAAGGACAAGAAAGACAAGAAAGACAAGAAAGACAGGAAGGACACTTCCAAGAGGGACAAGGCGGAGTCTTCTACGACCTCGCGTAGGTCTGGGCGTTAAGGGGAATCTTGGAATACTAGGACACTGATGCGAGCTGGCTCGATTTGATCTGCACCGCCTTATTGCTGGCCAATGGGAGGCATATGAGATGCGAAGGGTTGCCGGCTATCATATGATTAGAGACGGGTATCGAAGCAGGGCGATACCTAGATTGATGGAGTTCATGTGAGATTTTCTGATCTTGCAGGGTTATAAGATCCTGTGGTGTACTTCAATCGTTGTTCGGATCGGGAAATGCCCATGACAATTTCGTATGCTGTACTCGAAGCAAGGTACGGGACCTGTCCTAGGCTGGTAGCAAATTGATAAAATAACCTAAGTTACCCCTATTTTCCCTACGTTATGGTTCTCTCGACCAGGGCGGGATTTGATCTAGGGTATCTCGCAGGTAATATATTGGAGATTCCGGTGTCGAACGGATCTCTATACCTGTCACAGCATCGAACCAGGCCGACGGCGCTTGGAGACGACCCTAGATTTGGAGACGGCTCCGAGTGATGATGGCCTACGATCTCTTGAACGGGCCAGGGGCAAAACACGGCACAGGAAGCTCATCGGATGCGGCAACCCAGACACGAAGCTATGCTGTGCTATCGACAACCTGGAGATTGGGGCCATCTCAAGAATCGTAGGCCAATGGAGAGAGACATGAATGACTGGCGGCCGTATTCATGCAAGAGCGGTACAACTCTTAGAATCGTCCGATGCAACATTTGACGCAGGAAACCGCTTTGTAAATATATCCCAACGTAGGGGGTTTAAGCTAGCGTTCCGACAGACCGGCCCCCTGAGAAAAGGGACTCAGGGGCTCAGGGACTCAAGAATTCAAGGGTTGGTTAGCGATCTGTCACTGGTGTGGGTTGATAGGGTCTTGTTGGTAAGGGTACTTTGGTGTTGTTGGGAAAAGAAAAGAAAAAAGTTGGAGGTGAATAGGGGGGGGACATTCAAAGCTAGAAATTGCTGATGATGCTGATGACTGATGACTGGAAGATCTGGGAACTACCTAATCTAGTAGTCGCCTACTAAGGTTTAGGTAGGTACGTCAGGGTTGTACACTACCGCCCTTTAGGGGTAATATGAACTCTTGGCGGTGGAGTTTAACCCCTTGTAACTGCTGTTATCTTATAGATTAACTAAGGTACACTTAAGCACGTATTAAGGGTATTTTATATAAAATCTTGCTTAAGGGGTATTTTTTTTTTTTTTTTTTTACCTTTAATTTAATTGCTTTTAATATTATATTTTTTAGTTTTATTTAATTATTTTTTTGCCGATAATAACAGTTATAAAGTTATTTTAAAAGTTATTTTAATTTATTTACTTAATTTTTAAGTTTTTATAACCGGTTTTAAAGTTTTTATAAAAGCTTATATACTTTTTATAACCTTAAAAAAACGCGGCCGATTAATTAAACTTTTTTTTAAACGCGCTATTTGCTAATTTTATTTTTATTTAAAGTTTAAAGCACAATATTTATAAATTAAAAAATTAAAAGTTTTAATTTAATTAATTAATTATAAACTTATTTTAATTTTAATTATTAATAATAAATAAGTATAATTAATTTATTATTTATTTACAATTAAATTATTTAGTTTTAAAAAAAAGTTTTAAAAATTAAATTATTTAAAAGCGGCTATTTTTTTTAATATATTATATTTAACTATAATAAAATAATAGTAAAAAAATATTATAATTAATAAAACGTATGTAAAAAAAGTTATAATTACATTTAAATAATTAAATTTAAAACAATAATTATATATAGTTTTTTTATTGTATACAATAAAATTATTTATATAATTATAGCTTAATTTTAAAATTATTTAATTAATTTTTTTTAAAAAATTTATTTAATTAAAATGTATTTTTTTTAATTTACTATTAGTTAGTTTTAAAGCTTTTTTAAAAAATATTTTTTAAATTGTTATTATATTATAAAAATAGCTTTAAAAGCTTTAAAAAACGTGTATAAAGTTTATATTTAAATTTTTTTTTTTGCTAACATTTATAATTAAAAAAAAAGTTTATTAAATTTTATAATTAAAATTTATACGTTATTAATTTATTATAAAGTTTTTTAATTAAATATATAATGTTTTTTTAAAAGTTTTTATTAATTAAAATAATTAATATAAATAAAACTTTTATATTATTTATATCACGGGATTAGCCCGATTAAGTAAGGCCTGGCTGTTATTAAGTAATTTAACCTTAAAAGAAATAAGAGCTAAATAACGCACTAATAAATGCGGGTATATAAAGGCTTAATATATATAAAAACTGCAGTTAGATTTTTTTTTTTTATATAATTTTAATATATATAACTTTATTTATAACGGTATATAATTTAACTTTATAATATAAAATTATATTATATTTATATTAGTAAACTTTAATAAAATAAAAAATTTTATAATATTAAAATAACTTAATACTTTTTAAAGCAAGCAGTAAAATTAAATAATATTAGCTTTTTAAAACTAATATAGTTTATTATAAAATTAACAGTTTATTTAAAAGTTAAAAAAACTTTTTAATTAATTTTTTATAAAATATTAATAATAATAATTATAACGATAATAATAAAAACTATAATAGTAATAATAGTAATAAAAACTATAATAATAATAATAATAATTAAAAACTGCACTTTTAAATGTATACTTATAGCCGGCTGCTTTAATAATAGCGGTTTTTACGTAAAAAAAAAAAGCTATTAAAATAACTAATTTAAAATAAAAAATTAAAGTTTTTTTACTTTTATTTTAATAAAATATTATAAAAAATTAAAATTAATATTTTTATAAAATTATTAAAAAATAATAAAGTTATATAGTATTTTATATTAAAAACTATTTTTAAAAAAAAATAATAAAAATTTAAAATTTTTTAAAAATTTAATAGTTTAAACGTAAACTTTTTATTAAAATAGTTTTTAAAATATTTTAAGTTTATATTTAATAACATTTAAATAAAAAAACAAGCGTAAAATTAACTATAAAAGCTAAAATAATATAAAAGTAAAACTTTTAATAGTTTTTTATTAAATTTTAAAAAAAAATTTATAAAAACTAAAAAAAATAGTTAAAATAACGATAATAAATTTATTTAATTATAAAGTTTACTATTAAAAGCATTAAAAAAAAACTTTATTATTATTATTATGTTTAAAATTTATAACGCTTATATTAATATTTTTTATTTTATTACTTAAAACTTTAAATAAATAAATAAGTTTAAAACGCTTATTAAAAACGTAAATAAAAATAAAAATTATAAAAAAAACTTTTTTTAAAAAATGCTATTTTTTTAATAAAAAATTAATATTAATAAATATAAACAATAACATAATAATAACTATTATAAACTTATATAAATAAACTTATGTTAAAAACATAATTAATTTAATAATAAGTATTTATTATTACGTTAAATAAGTTATAAATAAAAAATATAAAACCTATAAATTAAATAAGCTTTATTTTTATTATAATATTAATTAATATAAAATTAAAAACTATTTTTACATTTTAGCAATTAATTTTAATAAAACAGTAAAAAAACCGCAAGTTTTAATGCAAGCTATTTACATTACTGCACTTATATTTAAAAACTTAAAAAAAAAAGTAATAAATTAAAAAAATAATAATTTTAACATAAAAATAAGCGTTAAAGTTTTTTAAAAAAATAATAATAAAATAAAATTTATATAAAAATAAAATAAATTATAATTTATTATTATTATTAATTATTATTAATAAAAATATATTTTTAAAAATATTTATAAATAAAAAATATATTTATTATATAATTATAAATAAAAAGTTATTTAAGTTTATAAAAATACTACTAAGTTTTATTTTATTTTATATAATTAAAAGCGCTTTTAAAATAATAAATAGCGCTATTATATAAAAAGTTATTTATTTTAAAATAAAAATTTAAAACTATATATAAATAATATATATATATATAATTTTTTTATTAAAATTTTTAATTATATTAAAAATTTTTTAATTAATTTATAATTAAGTTATATTATATTTTTATAAAAAATGTTTATAATATAAAAAAGCGTAAATATAAATAAGCTATATAAACTAAAAAAAGCTTAACTTTTTATAAATAAAAAAAATTAAAAAAACTTAATATATATTAACAAGCACGTTTATAAAACACGTATATAAACTTTATTATATTAAAAGTAAAAAAAGCGATTTTATAAAAATATTTTTTTTTAATAAACATAAAAAAAGCTTTATAGTTTAAAAAAAAAATTTTAAAAAAAAATTAAAAATATTAATTTTTTAATGTTTTTATAAGCTTTTTTTATTTTTAAAAAAAACCAAGATATAAAGTACTTTATTTTATATAAACTTAAAATTAATTATAAAATTAAGCTTTAAAAAAATTAAATAAAAAAAAATTTACATTATTTTAAAGCTTATTTTATAAAATATTTAAAAAAAAACTATTAATATTATATAAAATATTAAAAAATTTATTAAATAAAAATTATATTTAAACTAATAGTTTAAAAGTTAAAACTTTAATTTTATTTATTTATAAGTTTAAAAACAGACTTTATTTTTATTATAATTATAAAGCGTTAAATGCAATTATTTATAATAATCGCTACTTTTTTTTATTAATTAAAAATATTTTATAAAATTTAATTAAAATAAAATAGTTTATTAAAGTTAATATAATAACGGCATTTTATAAAATTTACATTATTAAAAGTAAAAAATTTAAAATAGCGTTTTAAATAAAATATAAATTATTTAAATAAATAATAACTTTTTTTAAATTAATTAAAATGTTAATTATTTTTTAAAAATATATTAATAGCATTTTATAAAATTATTTAAACAATTACGCTAGCATATATATAAATAATATTTTTATTTATATAAGTAAAATTAAAAAAAACTATTAAAAAAATAAAAAAAATATTATAGCGCTTATATAATATTAAACTTTATTTAAACTTTAATAAATGCAAGTTTATAATTAAAAAAATAAAATATTTAAAATTTATAATATACATAAAAATAAAAATATAAATAAACTTAAATAAAATAAAAGCTATATTAAAATAAAAAACCTTAACGTTAATAAAAAACGTTTAAAGTTTTTTAAGTTTTATAAACTATTATTACATTTTTATACTTAAGTTTTTTTAAATTATTATACTTTTAATAACGCTTATTAAAAAAAATTAAAAGTTTATATAAAAATAAAATTAAAAAAAAGCGTTTTAATTACTTAAAACTTTATTTATTTTAACGCTTATTTTTACTTAATAAAATTTTAAAAAAAAACTTTTATAAAAATAAACTATTTTAATTATATATTTAAAAAAGTATTATTTTAAAAAAAAAAAATAATAACATATTATTTATAAAAATTAAACGCTATAAAAATTAATTATTTTATATATAATAAAAAAATGCTAACTATTATTAAATATTTAAAATAATAAAACGTAAAACTTTATAATTATAAAAACTTTATAATATTTATAAATTATTAAAACTTAAAATATTTTATAACTTATTAACGCTTTTTTAAGCAATAAGCGCGTTAAATTAAACTGCTTTTTAAATATAACTTTAATTTAATATATTGCATAAAAAAATATAATAATATTAAATACGCTTTTTTATAAAAATTAAAATAAATTAAACGCAGTAAATAAAAAAGCTTACTATTTGCAAATAATTTTTAAATTAACTTTAAAAAAGTAAATTATTATTTTTATAACTATTATAATAAAAAAGCTTTAAATACAAGTTTTTAAAAACGTAAAATTATAAGCTTTATAAAAGTAAACAATTAAAAAAAACTAGTTTTATTAAGCAGTTTATATTATTATAAAAAATTAAAATAAAACATTTAAATTTATTTAAAAATTAAAAGCTTAAATTTTTAAATACTTATTAAACATTAAAAAGCAGCTTATATATTAAAAGCGCTTATAAATTTTTAAAATATTTTTATTTATTAAAAATAATTTTACTTTTATAAAAACAAACTTATTAAATACTTTAAAAAAAAATTAATTTAACGCATTTATAACGTTTATATTATAAACTACTTAAAAAAAAAGTATTATAACCGCTTTAATAAAAAATTTTTATTAACTTATAATATAATAACATATAAAAAAGTTTTTTTATAATTATAATATTTATAAGCGTTTAAAAGTTTAAAAAAAATATAAATAAAATTTTTTAAAATTATTATTTATATTAAACCACTTTTATAAAAAAATTTAAATAAATTTTATAATAAATTTTTTTCTTTTTAATAAAAATTAATATTTATAAATTATTAAAAATTACTTAAATAAAAAAATACTATTAAAAATAATATTTATAATAAAAATAAAAACGTACGCAATTTACTTTTTAATATATTTTATATAATTTTACAGTTAATTAAAATTAATTATAAATAATTAAAAGTTTAATTAATTAAATTACTTTTAATAGCATTTATATAAGTTAATAAAAATATAATAGTTATTAAATATAATATATTACTTTTAAACTAATAAAAGTTTTAAACAAATAAACTAAAAAATTTAAGCTTATTTTTATTATTATATTAATTAAAAATAAAATAATTAAAAAAAAATAATTACTATACGCTTAATTAACTATTAATTGCTAAATAAATAGCTTTATTAAAATGTCTTTTTTTTTCGCTACTTATAAATATAAAATAAACTTTATAATAATTAAATTTACATTAATAAAAAAAGTATTTACATTAAAAAAAACAAGCTTTATATTTATATTATTAAAATAAAAAACTTAATTATTTATTAAAAAAATAAACACTATTTTTAACTTAATTTAAACTTTTATAATAATAATATTAAAATAATATTAACATTACGTTAATAAAAAATAAATATTAATTAAACGCTATAAAATTAAAAATAAAATATAATTAAACTTAATTTATTATAAAATAAAATAACTTAAAAAAAAGCTTAATTAACTATAAATTAAATATATAATATTTAAAATATTAAACTTATATATAATATAATTAAAAAGCATTTTTTTTAATATTAAAAATAAATTTTACGTAAACATATTATATTAAGCACATATAAATAAATTATTAAATTAAGTTTATAATAACTTTTAATTATTATTTATTTTAATAAAAAAAAAGTTTAAAATAAAAAGCATTTTATGCGTTAAAAATAAACTTATAAAAAAAGTTTAAATAAAAAGTTTTAATAAAATAAAAAAAATATAAAAACTTATTTTAATACTTTTTAAAAAATTTTATTAAAATTATAACCTTAAATATATATAAAAAAAAGTTTAATAACGCTGTTTAAAATAATAAATTTAAATATAAATATAAAACGTAAAATAATTTAACGTTTAAATTAACATAAAAAAAGCAAAATAATATAATTAAAAATAAATAAAAACTTTTTTTATTTTTTTATTTTTACTTTATTAAAAAAAAAAAAAAAACAAATAAAAAAAAAAAACCTAAAAAAAAACGCTAAAAAACGCTATATAAAACCTTATACACTTAAAAGCAGCATTTTTTTTTTAATTATTATTATTATTATTATTATTATTATTATTGTTTTTTATTTTTATTACTTTTATTTTTACTTTTTTTTTTATTTTTATTTTTTTTTTATTTTTTATTTTAATAAAATAATTAATAATTATTTTTTTTATTTTAATAAAATAACGTTTTTAATTTTACGTTTAAAAAAGTAAAAATAAATTATTATTTTTTACAATAAAATAAAAATAAGCAGGAAAAGTAATAAATGCAAGTGCGGCGGCGGTGGCAGCAGTAAAAGCTAGCATAAAGATAATAACAGCAGTAATAAAATAAGCGGTAATAAAAACTAAGTTAGCAGCAGTAGTAATTAAAACTTTATAAAAAACGCTATAATTTATATTAATAAAAAAAAGCTTAATATATATATTATAATAAACTTATATAAAAAAAAAACCAATTATAATAAAATAATTAATAATACTATTAAAAATAAAAGCGTTTTTAAAATGCTTGCTTATTTTAATTAATAAGTTAATTAATTAAATATAAGCAATAAAATAAATTATAAAAAGCTTAAAATAAAAATAAATTAATATATATAAAAAAAAAAAAAAACTTTTATAAAAATTAATAGTTATAATTATTAATAATGCATTTAATATAAATTAAGTTATAAATTTTATTATAATAAACGCATAAAGCGCTTATATAGCGGCAGTAAAAAAGCGCGCGCGTATTAATAAGCGGTTTTAATTTTATTTTATTTTTTTATAAATTAATAACATTAACATTTTAATAAATATAAAATAAATTAATTACTTATTAAAAATAACGCGTTAAAAATAAACTTTATAAAAAAAAAGTTAAAAAAAGCTAATAAAAGCTTATAGCAATAAAAAGCTAATAAAGCATAAATAACGCAAATAGCATAAATAACGCAAATAGCATAAATAACGCAAGCAGTATAAATAATTTTATAATAAATAAAATTTAACCTGCAGTTAATAAAAACAAATATAAATATAAGCATAAACGTAAATATAAACACAAAAACAGCAGGCTTAGTTAAAAAAAATAAAAAAAATAAAAAAAAATAAAAATTTTTTTTAAAAAAATAATAAAAAAAACAAAAAGCATTTATAAAACTAGCTCGTTAATATATATACATTACGCAATTTTCATACTATAAAGCAAAAATTTTTAAAAGTAAAAAAACTTATAATGTTATTATTAATATTAATATTAATAATAATAAAAATAATAATAAAAATAACGGTAATAATAATAATAATAAAGTTAAAAAAGTAAAAAATATAGTAAAAAAAAAAGCTTTTTTTTATAAAAAAAAAAAAATAAAACTTAAATTGCCGCTTTTTACTGCTTTAATTATTATAGCATATTATTTATTTTATTTATTTTACTATAATTTATCGTAAAAAAAAAAGTAAAGCGTAAAAAAAAGCTTAATATTACAAGCTTAACTTAATTAAATAAAGCTTAACTATTATTAAATAACCTAGTTTTAAAAAAAATAAAAGTTAAACAACGCACTAATAAGTGCAAGTATATAAAGGCTTAGTACATATAAAAACTACAGTTAAATTTTTTTTTTTTATACAACTTTAATATATATAACCTTATTTATAACAGCGCATAGCTTAACCCCGTAACAATTTAAATTTTTTAATAATTATACATATAAAACTATTAAAAAAAAAGTTAATAAAAGTAATTAAAATAAAAAACAAGCTATTTTAATATTATATATTATTATTAATAAAAAATTTTTTAATTAAAATTTATTTTTTATAAATTAAATAATTAATTATATAAAAAAAAATACTTTTTATATACATTAAATGTTTTTATTAAATTTAATAAAACAGTTTATAATAATAAAAAATTAATGTTTTAATAAATTATAAAAAAGTTAATTAAATATATATATAATAAAAAGACTTTTTTAATTTTTAATGCATGTTATAGGTCTGGCCTAGGGTCGACGACGGTATGGCTGTGCTATACCAGTCAGCAGGTGAAAGTAAGGGATTATTACCAACCCTGCACAGTCATGTGCAGAAGTAAAGGGTTTATCACCGACTCTGCACGGTTACGTGTAAAGCCTGCATATATATAAGCTGGTTAGCGCTTTTAAATGCTTTTATTAGTTTTTTCTTTTTTTTTTATAGTTAATTTAAACTTTTTTTTTAATTTACGTAGTTTGCGCATTTTAACTTTATAATATATTAACTACTTTTTATTTAATTTTTTTTAACTTTTATTACCGTAAAATATTTTTTATACTTATTATAATAAACTTTAAATAATATTTTTTAACAGTTTAACAGTAAATTATAAGTTAATAAAAGCTTAAATTAATAATAACAGTAAATTTTATTATATTTATAAGTTTTTTATATTATTTTATATTAAAACGCAAATTATGCATATAATAATAAAATAACTTTTATTTAAAAATTTTATACCGTTTGCGTTTTATATAAATAAAAGTTTATTAAAACTTAAAAATATTTTAATTAAATACGATATTTTAACTAATTAAAAAAAAAAAACTGCATAAAAAAAAGCGGTCTGCTATATAAAAGTTAAAATTATTATTAACTTAACTGCATAAAAGTCAGAATTATTACCGATTTTACTGCATAAAAGTCAGGATTATTAATAACTTTACAGTCGCTAACCTCGCACGTTAACTTATTACACGCATATTTTTTTAATTTATTAACAAACTTTAAAGTTTATATACATAATATATATTTTTATTATATAACGCTTTTTATAAAATAATAAATTAAATTTAACGTAATTATCGATTAAAATATAATAACTTTACTTTAAAATAAATATAAACTTAAATTAAATTTACATAAATAAATATTAAAAAATATAATAATTAATAAAAAAATTTAACAAGTAAATATAAACTATATAAAATATAAAACAGCTTTTAACGCTTATAAATAACTATTGCTAGTATTTATAACGAGATTTTTTATAAAATAATAAAAACTTAAAATAAAATATTATTAAAAAAAATACATATAAATGCTACATTAAGTTATATAAAAAAAGTATTAATTATAAATAAAAAATATTATTATAAGTTTAACTTAAAATCGACAACAATATAACTATATTATACTAGTTAACAAGTAAAAGTAAAGGATTATTACCAACCCCGCACAATTACATGCAAAAATAAAAAGTTTATTATTAACTCCGCACAGTTACGTACAAAGCCTGCATATATATAAGCTAATTAACGCTTTTAAATACTTTCGTTAATTTTCTCTTTTTTTTTTTTTTATAATTAATTTAAACTTTCTTTCCGGTTTACATGGTCCGCGCACTTTAACCCCGTAATAATGCAGTTATTTTTTATTATATAATAAAAATTAAAAAAAATTTAAAGTTTATTATAATTTTTTTTTTTTATTTTAAAAAAATTAACTAGTTATTTTTAAATATTTAATATATATTTTAATAAAGTTATAAAAGTTATATTTAAAAAATAATATAATATTTAAATTAAAAAAAAATTAAAAGTATTTTAAAAAAGGTTATAAATAAATTTTATTAATAATTGCTTTTAAATAAAAAGTAAAAATTATTTAAATAATTTTTTAAACTATAAAATAATTTAAAAAACTTTATTATATACAGTTAATTTAAAAAAGCTTTTTATAAATAAATATTTTTATATAATTAAATAGCTTTTAAAACTACTTTATTTACATTAAAAAACTTAATATAATATAATATAATAAGTTATAAAAAATTTATAAAACTTTATATTATTATAATTTATTAAAAAAGCTAACTATAACATTATTATGCTAATTATTAAGTTAAAAATATAGTTATAAATTAAAATAAACTAATTAAAAAGTTATTTTTTTAAAAAAGTGCATTATATTTAAAGTTTAATAAAAAGCTTTTAAAAATATATAAAATAAAGTAATTAACTTATATAAGCATTAAAGTAAAGTTAATTATAAAGCTTAAAAAAGCATTTTAAAAAAAATAAAATATAATAACTAGTTAAATAATTAAATAGCTAAATATTTTAAAATAAAAAAAGCAAGGTACTTTTAAGCGAGATTTTATATAAAATACCCCTGGTACGTGCTTAAATGTACCCTGGTTGATTTATGAGATAACAGCAATTGCAGGAGGTTAGGCTCCACCGCTAAAAGTTCATATTACCCTTAAAGGGCGGTAGTATGTAAGATAAGTCATAGTTATGCATATATAAGGTATGCAATTATAGAAGGTTCGCATGTTTGATTAGTGCCTATCGATTGTGGAGCCGATAGCGTATGCACGTATGGTTAAGGTTGCTTGAGCTATCGTGGGGCTAAGCCGATTCTCAATTGCGAAGCTTCAACCTTCTCATTCCCCCAGCTTCGACACGATACTCCTTCCCTCACCATCAACAAGAAACACGCACATTTTTACTGCTCGGTTTGGAATCAACGTTGCTTAATCCATCAGATCTACCCACCTTTAATGGCAATTGCTCCCTAAACAACATGTCTGTTATTCTTTGCACAGGTAGGTTCGAGAGCTCCTTTCAGCCTTTCCCGCTTTTCCCGCCTGTACAATTGTCCAAGCTAACCACGCCCTGCCATGTAGCTGGTTATGACCACACGATCCGGTACGTGGTGATGCTCGATTATAGAACTCGCATTTTATACCATTGACCTAACGAAAAGCCCTATATGAAGCTTCTGGGAGGCTCTATCTGGAATATGCTCTCGCACCATCCAACACCCCGACTCGCAGGTTAACCGCCTCTGCATCTCCCCCGACAAGCGCTTCCTAGCTGCCGCCGGCCACCACACCGTTAAGCTTTATGATATCAAATCCACTAATCCGAACCCCCTCTTGACCTTTGAGGGACACACGGGGAATATTACTGGTGTTGCCTTCCACTGCGAGGGCAAATGGATGGTGACTAGCTCCGAGGACGGTACCGTGAAGATCTGGGAGACGCGCAGCGGCACCATCCAGCGAAGCTATAACCATGGCTCCGCAGTGAACGACGTGGTAATCCACCCGAACCAGGGAGAAATAATCAGTTGCGATCGCGGGGGCAGTGTGCGCGTGTGGGATCTAGCCGAAAACAACTGCCCGCACCAGTTGATACCCGAAGAGGACGTATCCGTCTCGAGCGTCACGGTAGCAAGCGATGGAAGCCTGCTATGCGCTGCCAACAATGCTGTATGTCACGGAATAGCTATGTTCATATACCGAGGTCCCCACCCCCTTTATATCCAGCATATAAACATGTTATCACAGGGAACTATTCGGTTAGTTGAGCGTTCATGACTAACTTGGCATTGCAGGGAAATGTTTTTGTCTGGAATTTGCTTCAAAACTACGATAGAACGAATCTTGTACCCGTAACCCAATTCTCGGCTCATAAAGAGTACATCACACGAATAATCCTGTCCCCAGATGTCAAGAAGCTCGCGACGTGCTCCGCGGACCACACCGCCAAGATCTGGGAAGTGACGCGCGTGGACCCCGAGGCCCCTACTCCACCCCCCATCGAAGCGCCCGCGCCATCAACCAACGGCAATGGCATCCTGCCGCGGCCACCACCGCTGGATGGGCCCGGAGATATGAGCCCCAAGCCGTACCCGCTAGAGGCGACACTGACGGGCCACCAGCGCTGGGTGTGGGACTGCGCCTTCAGCGCCGACTCGGCGTACCTGGTCACCGCGTGCAGCGACCACTACGCGCGCCTGTGGGAACTCGGCAGCCAGCAGGTCATTCGCCAGTACAACGGCCACCACCGCGGCGCCGTCTGCGTCGCGCTGAACGACTATTCGGAAGCCAGATAGCCTTTGGATCCGAAGGAGGTGGAGGAGGAAGAACAGCAGCGGGGACCGTGCGAGACCTCTTCGTCTGATCACCTTGTCAGCGATGACAACGGTAGCGTCAGCTACGACGACCCCTACGATGCCGATATAACGTCGGACTCGGACCCGGACTTGGACTCGGACTCGGCGGGGGAAGATGATTGGGTGAACACGAGGTCGAGCCCGTCCTCTTTGGAGGTTTTCCCGTGGTGCCAGTGCTAGCCAGTCTTGCCGGACTTTTTTCTTGTCTTCTTTCTTGTCTTGTCAGCAATTTTTCTATTCCCCTTTCTTTCTTGTTTTGCATGCATTTGGGGTATTGGTTTTTTTTTGAACTTCCTTGGTGTTCTGGGGAAAAGGAGCAAACCGGAAACAGGAAACGGAAACGGAGTAAGGAATAGGGCATAAGGGGTCAATAGGCGGCGGGGGTTAAGGTCCATTCCATTCGTCAAGACAGGGTATTAACCCAACTAAATACCAACAAGAAAATTAGGTTAGGTGAATTAGGTATTAGTTGTAGTAGTTTTAGTATCCTTGGGATACAAAGTTAGATTAGTTAAGTTCGCAAAAATGGATTACATTATGTTTATATGAAGGTATTTTTTTTCTTTGGGTGGTTCTTAAATATGGTGAGGATTGTAGTGTATTTGGGGGGAAAGGGGGAGAGCTTTGCACTCGCTTGATAATATCCTCTTCCGCTCCCCCCCTTTCCCTTTCTACTAACCTACTCGTCTCTCCGTTTCCTCTTCTACACTTGGTTAGGTACTCACGTACTTACCTACCTACCTACTCTTTACATTATACCTAACACGATAGTAATCAGGTGTCTTAAAAGGGTCTAAACTATATATATATAAAACTAAAAAAAAACCCTGCCTAAAGAAAAAACAAATAGTGAAATGGGATCAAATCGACCAAAGTGCTGAAACAGGTGTAGAGAGGGTATGTATCTGTCAGGTATAGATGCAAAGGCGTCCCGCAGCTATATGTATATATATATATATACCTATATAAGGGACAGATTCTCCCACCAATCCATCCATCCAGAGTGATACTCTTAGAGATTCGCCTAATCAAGAAAAATCTTATAAACCCTGTATTTCAACACGGGAATACGTGATATATATATATATATATATATATATACTACTACGGGGAAGAACCCTTTCCACGGTTGTCACCTCCCCTCTCTCCTCTCCTATTAACTATGTAGGCTGGCTATTCGATGCAACCCCCCCTTATTCCCATCCCCATCGTTCATCGTGTCGCGTCGCGTCGCGTAGGTATGGACAGTATGGTGTGATACCCAGAAAAGCAAAAAAAAAAAAGGGAAGTCCTCTCTTCTCTCTCTCTCTCTTTCTTTCTTACATTTTTCCCACACTACACTAGGTTTAGGCCTCCTCTAATTTACCACCACTATTTTCATCCAAAAAAACCCCCAGTTTGTCCCGCAACGCAACATGGATCATCCATAGTTCGTTTCTCCCCTCCGCCAAAGGTAGTAAAAAAAGTAAAGCAATTTAGGGGGGGGGGAGCCTAAATTACCCCCCTTTTCAACCCTCCTCACCCGGTGTCCTATCACTTCCATTTACCTATAATCATTTTCCCCCCATAACTTTTTTCTTCTCTTTGTCATATCCCATCATCATCACCACCCATCGCCCCATCCATCGTCATCATCCCCCGTCTCCTTGGGTTTCATGTCTATCTTCTTCTTCGCCACCGTGACGGGCTTCTTGCTCGCCACCGCCGCCGCCGCCGCCGCAGGGGTCTTCTTCTTTGCCCCCGCGGTTAGAGACCCCGTCGTCTTGCTGAGCCCCTTGGGCAGCGGCTTGCCTCCCGGCGCTCCCGCCTTCTTCTGCGCCTGGGCTGCCAACCAACCCGCGAAGTCGGGCTCGGCGCCGTCGTCGAAGGGTTTGCTATTTGTGGTCGTAGTAGTATGTGTAGTGGTGGTAGTGGTGGTGGCAGAGGAAGGTGTGTCGAAGAACCCCCGTCCCCGTTTCCGTCGTCCATGTCGCCCATGTCGCCCCACGCGTCGCCGCCGTCGTTATCCTCCTCGTCCTTGAAGTACGCGTCTGCCGCAGTGGTAGACGAGCTGCGCGATAGCGGGGGTGCTGGAGAGGCCGAGGGTGACTTGACGACCTCGCGGTGGAGCGCGGATGCGGAGGATGAGGCTACGCGCCGGGGGTCGAGACCGCTGCCACCACCCGTAGGGGGATGCGGAGGCGGGGAGGTGGCGGTAGGCGTGGGCGCCCCGTTGTTAGAGGTAGTCGTAGGCTGCATCTCGCCCGAAGCGGCTGAGAGCTTGTTGGTGAACGAGGAGATGGCCCAGCCCGCCCACGAAGACGAGGAGGCCTCGTGGGGCTGCGGGGTGCTCATGCGCGGGCCGGCAGCCTCGGCAGTCTGCGGCGGTGGGAGGACCGTGTCCGGCATGCCGGCGGCGGCCTTACGGATCCGCTGCAGGTAGATATCCATCGTCTTGCTGGCTTGGTCGCGCACGAGCTTCTCCTTGTCGATCAGGGACGGGCAGATGGCCGGCAGGATACGGATCGCGCAGTCTTCGTCGGCGAAAACATCGCACGTGGCGCCCAGAGCTAAGAGAGCCGCATTGCGCGCATGCACGAAGGGGTCGCGCAGGGACCGCGTGAATGCGGCGATGAGAACTTTGGCCCGGGATGAGGAGCCGAGGTTCTTGGCGATCTTGCCAAGACAAATGGTAGTGTTGGTCCTGATCCCGGGCTGCTCATCGTTGGCGGTCTTAGCTAGATACTTCAGCAGCTCGCCGTTGATGGTGCGATCTGATAGCTTGTTGATAATAACAAGAACTGATTTAAGGGTTTGCTCGCGGACGACTGGGGCGAGATCTGTAAAGCCAGATACCATGTTGGGAAATATCTTGTCATTGACTACTTTCTGGGGTAGCCTGTCTATCATCAACGGTAGATTATCCAGTAGACACACTCTTATTGCCCTGTCGGGGCTGGAGAATAAACGGATGACCACGGGTTGAACCTTAGCCTCGAAATCTTCGTTGGTCAGTTTTGTAGATATCTTCATGACCACGCCGAACGCCTTCGGCCCACCGCCGCCGTATTCAACGGATTTCAATAATTCTGGTAGCACTTTCATCTTGAAGAAATCCTCGGGGAAATCATCTGATAGATGGTCTAGGTCGTCTAATAGCTGTTCCTTCTCCTCTTCCGACTTGACGCCCAGATTGTCGATGCCCTCGGTAAGCTTTATTAGAGATGAGTCGAAGAACCCACCCGACCGCCTTCCTTGCTCCAGGAACGTCTTTACAGCAATTCTAGCCTTGGGATTCGCGTTCACGAGGCGCTTGTAACCCGCATGCATGGTCGGCGGTATACCTTTCGTCTGTCCTGCCTGGTCCGCGCCTAAGAAATCGCCATTAAATACCTCGAATATCGTCGTACCGAAGTTATAGGCGTCGATGGCCGAATGGGGGCCCTGCTTGATAGCGTCCCATCCTGAGCGCGCCAGTTCGGGCGGTGTGTATCTGCTCGAGTCAGGCACCATGCTCCCGTACGCGTATATTATAGCCTCGTCATCCTTGATATTGCTCAAGATCTCGAACCCTCCCAGCTTCCACTCGCCACTCTCGGACGTGTATATGGACCCGACGCGCAAGCTACCATGGATCGAGGAGCCTTCGTCGTTAATAAACTTGATGGTCTGAGCGATGCTGTACAGACCCCATTTGATGGTCTCGGGGCTCAAGCTCTTCCGGCGAACGTGCCAGCGCAGGGGCACCAGACGCTCGGTGGCGATGTAGATGTAGGAGTCGGTCTCGACGGCATCCAAGACCTTGATGACGCCGGGGTGGCGCATGGTGCGCAACTTCTTGAGCGCGTTCTTGGCGAGCGGCAGACGCGAGCGGTTGGCGGCTACGTCGAAGGAGAATATGCTGCAGTTGGAGCCGTCGGCGCGGCGCGTGCCATTGTAGAGGGTCCAGATGGAGGAGTCGACGTCGACCTTGTCGCCGAAGGTGTAGGGGAAGGGCGGACCTTGGGCGATGGCGGATGCGACCGCCGACTTGAGGAAATCCATGGCCCCGAGACGTGTACTCTGGGTATATTATGTCATGTGAAAGTGGTAGGTACCTAACCGGTCATGTATAGAAGTAAGTAAGGAAAAAATTAAATAAATGGGCGGCGGTGGTGGCGTAGGTGATTTATTAATACCAGACGTTAGGCTAAGTAGGTAGTATACTAGAAGTAGATCAGGGGAGAGAGTAGGTTGGATAGAGGTAAGTTAGTAGTAGTTATTTAGGTTAGATGGATTGGAAGTGGCTAAGGTTGTAGTTTGTGTAGTGCGATTGGCAACTAGGTACTTTATTGCGCGACGACGTTTAGAAATTTAAACAGTGCCCACAACCTGGTGATCTGTCCGCTAAAGACCAATTGGACCCCTCTAGAGTACTACATGCGGGTTTAAGTTTAGCTGGCGTTTAAGAGCCTCCCCGCACTAATCAAATCGGAACTTAGGTAATGAGAAGGGAAAGCTATTTTTATCTCCGCTGTCCAAAGGGGAGAAGAAAAAAAGCAAAAAAAGAGGAGAGAAAAAGGAAAGAGTTACATACACATATGAAGTCACTTCCCAATTCATGTGAGATGACATAATAAATCCAAAGAACCTTATTCTTAGTACTACTTAAGGACCTAAGGATCAAATGGATCCATCTTTCGTCAACAACCATTATTACTATAACAACTACAACAACACCATAGACACGATAACCCTCACGCCGGGATCTTGAACCCCCCCGTCCTGTCCCTCCAGAGCCCACCTGGATCGACATCAGCTTGCACCTTCTGGGCGAGTGCCAGCTTCTCAGGTCTCAGCCGACCAAAGTAATCCTGCGGGTAGAAGCAATCGTTCTGGAAGAGGGGTAGGTAGACGTCGGTGGGGAGCGAGCCGCTCTGCTGGTAGCCCGTCACCAACGACTGGATGCCCTCGTATGTGTTTCGCATTGTCGTGTCGATCTTTGCGTAGTCCGAGTCGAACCAGAAGCTGTAGTCCAGCTCCACGACGATCCGGTCGATGTCATCGTCGAGGTCGAGCATATCACCTCCCTTTTCCTTCGCCACGCTTGCGATCCTCTTGGGCAGTGGCTGAAATGCGATACTAGCAACGAGCCCTGGCACGAATTTAACCGTGTCACTGACGTTGACCCAATGGTCGTAAATCGACTGCATAACCTCCTGCCCGTCAGCCCCTGTCGGCAACGGCATTGACTCGGTTCCGATTGTGTATACGCTGCCCTTCAGCAGAGCCCAGTTGTTTCCGCTGACTAGCGAGTTCATCGTCTGCGTTTTGGCCGTGTTGATCGTATGAGGCACGGCAGTGAAGCCGTCAAAAACACCCGACGGTGGTTCGGGTCCATTATAATACAAGAATATAATCCAGATATCGGCAAGCGTTGCCAGCGTCCGCTCGGCAGTCAAGATGATGCCCGCCTTATCGTCGGGATAGTTCTCGGTGAAGTCGCGCACAGCTGCGAGTATGGCAGCCGTGTTTTCCGGCGTCGCATCGTAGACGATGTTGCCTCCCCAGACATCGCCTTGGGGATAGGCCTGGAGAAGATACGATGTCACAATGCCGAAGTTGTTCCCGCCGCCTTTTAGCACCATGTAGATATCTGGATGGCTAGACTCTGACACAGTAATGATGGATGCATTCGCTAGCACCAGTGTATATTCAAGGATCGAGTTGGCAGCCCAGCCGTATTGCGTACTCAGGAAGCTTAATCCCGCTGTTGACTTATACATTAGTCGACGGATTCTTGTGCATCTATGGTTTCTTTCTACTAACCTCCTAGCAGGTAACCACCCACGCCGACATTGCCGATTCTGCCACCGACAACGGTATACCCAGTTCCGTCAAGCGCGGCAGATACCTCGTCCCAACGGTTTCCCGGCCCGACCCTCACCGTCTCGGTTGCAGGGTCGAAGATGATCTCATTGAGGTTCTTAGTCGAGATAAGTGGGCCACCGTCGACGCTGGCAAACCAATTGTTCGGATTGTGTCCGCCGGACTTGACCGCGAAGGTCTCGTTGTTGTTACGTAGAACGGAGACTATGGCGGCGACCTCGTCCGCGGTGGACGGTGCGAGGATACATGTGGGCTTTAGGTCACCGCATGCCGTCGACCAGTATTCTGTCTGTTCATTAGAATAGTCTATGGTCGAGGGCTTTAGCATCGTGATCCCCGTCTGGCCTCCGACAATGTCGCACGTGTTCTGGGCCTTCACCGACGTTACCGCAAGGGCGGTAGCCGCAAGAAAGGCTCGGTTCATCATCGTCTAACCCGTCTGCCTTTTAGGTACTAAGAGAGCTTCGAGCAGGCAAACGAGAGGATACCTTCAGGAAGGTTGCCAGGCCTAGCGAGAAAGGGGACAAGGCCGTGCTAGGTCACTTACATGGTGCATAGCCGTGGGAGACTCCCTCTATATACCTACCGACCTACCTACCTACCTACCGCCACCATGCACTTATAAACCCCTTATAGGTGGCCATCATCGACGATGGATTAAACCACTCGTTCAGCGGGGACCGTTAGCACTATGATATTCTAGGCACCCTCGGCATGTAACCCCAGGAACTAAAAGAAGAATCGTGGATGCCAAATCTCGCTTTACGGGAACTAGAAGTATGACAGGCATTCCGGCACTAAGCCAGGGAGCTAGCAGCTAACTACACTAGTACCGTCGAGTGCGGATACGACGTAAGAGCTGTGTTAAGCCCGTTTTCTTGGTCACTCCTTCTACATACATACATAGCGCTTGTGTATCAAACAGGATCTCGTGGCCCCTAGATGTGTTTATAGACGAATCGCCGAGCGTGCCCAGACACTTACTATACATGGCATGCTCTGCGTATGAGCGCCTCAGTTCCCCCTACTACTACGTTCTGCAGCTTCGTTATGTAGGTATTACATAGTCCTGCATGATAAGTGGGGGGGAGGATGGGCGGCTCGAGACCGACCAGACCAGATTAGATCTCTCTCGGGCTCGTTCTCAGCATGAGGTTATCTATCACCTGAGAAGGCTCGTTTTCTCTTTCGGTTAGGTTACCAATGACCAAATGTTGGATTACTTAATGCTACTAGGTGCTGGGCCGCCTCCTGACAGCAAAATAAAATGCAATGTACACATATGATAGCAATGCTCCGGCCGTGCCACACGCATTCGGAATGCCTGCCGGGGTAACTACCAACCGGGAGGCGCAAAAGCAAAATAATTGTACACTAATCAAGCGACATCCGGAAGACTTCAGCTCCATATACTAGGTACTATCCCACCAATCCCACCAAGCTTCCCATTTTCTCACACTTACCTACAACCTCGCCATACCACCGCCACCACCCTCCTCCTGTTCAGCAAGAAAAAAAGCTGTCGATTTCACATGTTAGCTGGTGTACTAACCTTTCTATCTTTTTATGCTGGATAGGCACCTTCCCTTTGCTCTCGGCATCCGGCCGAATATCATGAAGATAAACGATACACGAAGAGGAAGCGTTGCATCTGCATACATAAAGTATATACCTATATAGTCCGTTCCTCAAATGTATGGCTTGCATTGTTCCCGCCTGGATGATCTGACAAGGGGAAAAAGCCAGCCCCAGCCCCAAACAAAAACACACAAGAAAAGGGCGGTCCCCCAGTTAGTGTAAATAAAATGAACGGCGCTAAGACCAAAAAGCAGCTAGTAGAGGGAAAGGAATACCTAGTGTCCGCACGGGTGCGCCGGCGTGCATAGAGCTGAACGTTAACCGAAAGGGGACCGTGTTTACGAGATAGGAAAAGAGGGTGGGAAGAGGGTAAGGGGAGGCAAATCGAGAGAGAGAAAGGGGGGAGGGGGGGATAGATATTCAGGAGAGAGGGACAGAAAAAGAAAAAGGAAATTCGAAGATGCAATTCGGAATTAAAGTATATGACATCGGCCTATTAAACACCAAGCTGGGTTTTTGATCCTACCTACCTAGGTATGTACACTACATATCAGGTAACCCCCCTATATCAGGTCTCTATTAAGACCGAGCGGGAAAGCGGCTGGAATCGGATTCGGGGAAGGGCTGGGACAGGACAGGACAGGACATACTAGATGGGACGGCTCGATGCGATTTTTTTTTATGTATCCGAGCGTGCATACATATGTAGTGTACATACATACACACCTAGGCAGGTCAAAAGTAAAAGGAGAAAAAAAAAGAAAGAAAGAAAACCCAGTTCGGTACCTACTGCACGGCACCTACGTCTTAAGATTTAGGAGGCTTGTTTTGTAAAATTACAAGATCTTGGGATTGGGGGAGCGGGGGATGAACTTGCAGAATGTAGTGTATATGTAATGCAGTGTAGTGTAGTGTAGTGTAGGTTAGATAGATAGATCACACAAGAGCGTGGTGTAGGTAGGTAGGTAGGTAGGTATAATGTATGTATGTAGTGTAATGTAGGAATTTCTCTTGAACAACCAATCCCCACCAACCAACCAACCAACACAACCCCCCTTTCTTTCTCTCTTTCTTTCTTTCTTTCTGGCGATACAATGCAATACACTAGCAATAATGACGACTTATATCCTCTCCCTTTCCCTTTCCCCTTTTCCTTTTCCCCTTTTCCCTTCCCCCTCCCTCCTTTTTTTTCAATCATATTCAAAATCATATTCAAGTTACGCGAGTTTTGAGGGAGGCGGGAGTTTGTGTGAAATGGATGGAATGCTGGGTTCCCTCCCTCGTCGTCGTCGTCGTCACAGTCGTCATAGATAGATACCAGGTAGGCAGGTGTAAGGTAAGGTGAGGTATAGTACTAGGTTAGGGTCGTTATATGTAGCATTGTCAGATCTCTCTTATCATTTTTTTTTCGTGTCTTTTTTCTTTCTTAACTCTTTGGGTTCGGGTTTCGTCGTCTTGTTTTTTTTTTTGTTGGTTTTTCTACTTTTCGATGATTTGAAATACCGAATTTATCTCTGTCCATTCCTATCTCTTTATCTCTTCGTCTTATTTTCTCTACTCGACTCTACATATGTGGTCTTCCTACGTTTCAACCCCCCCCTCCAAACCCCTTTCTTTCTTCCGTCTCTTCTTTTTATGCCCTCCCCCCCTTTCTTTCCAAATGCCTGGACAAACAAACACACATGGCTACGCCTGACCCTACCCATTTGGTCTTACAATTCGTATTACCAGAAGAGAGGGGCAGGAATATATATAGATATGTCATCCGCCACCTGCTTCGTGGGATAAATCATACGCCCCCCCCCTTTTTTTCTCTTTCTTCTTCTTTTCTTCTAATTTATGCGCAAAGTTGTCTTTTTTTCTTGGCCTTGTATCCTTCCTCGGGGCTTGAGAGAAAGAGGGAAAGGAATGGCGTTATGTCAGGTAGGTAGGTCGCCTTTTGGGAGGGGGCTTTGCAGTGACACGAAGTTTGTCGTCCCATGCTCTTGGTACGCAAAAAAAATATGTATTGCGAATGCACGTGGGGTATCAAGTTTTTTCTATTTTTGAAGTTGTGTTTCTGCTGTGTATAGTCCGTGTCTCATTTTTTCCCCACCTTCTTGTTTTTGTTTATCCGCTCATTCTTTTATTTTTTTTCCATTAATAAGACCCGTGGGACAGCTTATTTAGAAATTCATGCCTTATTTTGACTCCCGTTACCTACCTATACTAGCGTAGTTGTATGTCGGTAGGTAAGAAGAAAAAAAAAGATTATCCCCTGATCACCTTGGTCCCTTCGGCGGGTTCTAGCAGTTCCCACTGGCAGTCAATGCCCTCCTTGCGGAACCTGCTGATTATCCTCTCCGCGATCTGCTCGAAGTTGCGGGTGGCGAGGGCCAGGATGGTCGGACCTGCGCCGGACAGACACACGCCAAGGAGGCCCTCTTGTGAGCTCGGCGACATAGACTGCACGATCTCGCCCAGCCCCGGGATCAGAGTCTGCCGGTACTGCTGGTGCAGCTTGTCCTGCATCGCGAGATAGATCAAGTCTGGGTCTGGTGGCGACTGTCCTAGGGCGACGGGCAGAAGGGCTATGCGCTGCAGATTGAATGTCTAATAACAATTTAAAGCGTTAGTCAGGGTGATCTTTGTCATGCCAAGAGGAGGCTAGAGAGGTCACGCGTACCACATCCTGTCTCGGATACTCTTTGGGCAACACTTCGCGGGCCTTGGCCGTGGGTACCTGGAAGTTGGGGATAATAGCCACCGCTTTGATCTCCTTTGACCACGGGAACTTGATGTGGTGTCCAATTCCATGGGGCGGCTCCGGCGGCCGTTCGCCGGTGTCCAGACCCCCGGCCGGTGCAGGCAGCACTTCGCTGAGCGGGATCTCGACACGTGCAACATCCTCGGGCGTCAACGGCTTCAGGTAGGTTCCCACGAAGCCACCAAATAGAGCAGCGCCTACGTTGTCGGGATGACGTTCTATAAGTCACATGTCAGTACTTGGTCTTTTTTCTTTTCTTCTTTTCTTTTTTTCCGTGCCCAGTTCAACAAAATAGAGTATCCCGTACCAATCATCAAGCAAAAGTCAAATAGCCGGTCATCGGTCAAGTGATGAAGGCCGCCTACTTCCTTTCCAAGCATCACACCGGCCACGACGGCAGCCCCCGACGATCCCAAGCCCCGTCCCAGTGGAATTGGGTTCTTAATGTGCACGTGGGTCTCAACGGGAAAGGCACGCTGGTCGTGACATCTCAGCACGTACAGCGCCACGCGTGTGATGAGATTGGCGGCGGGGTCCAACGGCACGTCGCCCGAGTCCTCTCCTTGGCCCTCATACGTGATCCGACAGTTTAAGGGGTAGTCCGAGGATGTCTTAGACCGGTCGACGGTGACCTTCAGTTCCAGATATATAGATAAAGCTAGGCCTATGACATCGAAGCCGGGGCCGATGTTGGCGGAGGAGCAGGGGGTCCTGATAGTGAAGGACTCCATTTTATAGGGAGGTTAAGTTAGTCGAACGAAAACTAGGCCGCAGTGTATGTATGTGTGTGTGTGTGTGTGTGTGTGTGTTTGTGTGTGTGTCCGTGATGCCCGGTCGTGGGTTAGAAATATACCAATGCAGTGCTATATCTAATCCAAATGTGCTTGAAATCGTGACCGAACTGGATTTTCTAGTAGGTTAGGTTTTCTGCTAAGCTTTTCCCCCGATTCCGGAAGCATGCATGTAAGCTTTATTCCGCTGACAGCTGTTTGCCAGTGCCCATTGACAAGCCTGGAAGTCTTCTTCTTGGCCCACTACTCTGGGTAACCTGACCCAACTAGGTAACGCAGGGCATTCTGATTGGTCAACTTCGAGGTTGTTTCGGGATCTCCATTGAAACCGATTGAAATGTTTAAGGTTGTCATTTAAAGTTGATGGAATCACAGAGGACAGCACCTAGATCTTGTAGCTTTCACAGCCCGACTCGGTGGGAAAGGTTAAAAAGCGATGCCGATACATAGATCCCATCTAATGCAACCTCATAAAAATACCCCCCTTACATAAAAGCACGACGATCAATTCTTTAGTGTAGCAGGGCATTGGCATTCCAGATCAACTGTAAGTCTCAAATAGTAAGACCTTTCAATATAGCGAGCCTTGCAGCTTTGCCAAATTTTAAACGACTCTTACCTTGGGGCGACGGGAATATTGACCAACCAAAAACATCATCAACCTCTCTTGCATGGTTTGGGCTAGGTACATACCTACCTATGTACATAAAGTAGCCCTACGCAGGCTGTCGGTTGCAGCCTATCAATGCACCACTAATTGCTACTATTAATAACGATAACTTGCTCAAAAGCGCGCCCCCTTGCTTTATACTATTAGACTAGGACCATAGCCTTGTCAGCCTGTGTTAGCCATAGGTATGTAGAGTCTCGTGTTACGATAATGTCAATAAATACCCAAACCGGCGGCTATCCCGTATCTCATTTCGTAGCCGTGGTTACCTACCCCCCCTAAACCTTCTCTAACCAGACCCGTCTTCGGATCACTCTCTTGACTCAACGTGAACCAACGCAGCCCTCAACTCCGATATACCACGAAAAATAAAAAATCATGGATATGACATCGATGACCATGGACACGTCCCCTACTTCGACATCAGCAGCTCCGGCGGCTACGTCCACGGGCATGTCGATGGGCATGGATATGGGCGGATCGGACGGGGGTCACTCCTGCAAGATTTCGGTAGGCACACATCAACCTACCAAGGCGAGAAAGATACTGTAGAGGAAGGAAGCATTAACTGATCACGGGTCTAATGGTGGGAAAGATGCTCTGGAACTGGAACACCATCGACGCGTGTTTTCTCTCCTCGTCCTGGCACGTCACCTCGTCCGGCATGTTCGCGGGCTCCTGCATCGGCGTCGTCCTGTTGACCATGTCGCTCGAGTGCCTGCGCCGCGCCGGCAAGGAGTACGACCGGTACCTCGCCCGCAAGCACGCCGCCGCCGCGATGCCCCCCGCGCGCGGCAGCAGCACCCCCTTGATCGAAACCGAGACCCCGACTAAGTCGGATGCGTCGACTTCGACTGCGATCCACCAGCTCGTCAACCAGATCAGAGGGTTCAGGCCGACGGTATTGGAGCAGGCGATCCGGGCGTTCCTACATATGGCCCAGTTTGCGGTGGCGTACATCATTATGCTGTATGTTTTTTTTTCTTTTAGACATTGCTCGGACGTATTTATAGACAGACAATACCGGAGCTAACTAACTCGGAAAACAGGCTCGCGATGTATTTCAATGGCTACATAATCATCTCCATATTTATCGGCGCGTATATTGGGGCATTTGTCTTTCATTGGGAGACATTGGATGCGAGGTATGTTCACTTGATGGCACCAAGCCTTTCCCCTGGCAGTTACAGCACCTACTGATACTAGTAATTCGAGAAAAGCCGGGGCACGACGAGTGCTGGTCAGGACCCTACGGTTTGCTGTGCTTAGGAGGTCTCTTCAGGGAAAGGGGGTTACCTAAGGTGGAGAAACGCAAGTGGTGTTAATGAACTAAGGTTATATAAGTGTGTTTGAAAATGACCCTGGGGGCATTTTTCGTATAATTGATAAACCTAATAGTCGAAAATTTCATTAACCTATAATTCTTGGTTTTTGAGCGAGCTGAAATACATCTATCGTCATATGTTAACCTAGGGAGTGGGAGTGCGTTATACATCTACCCTTTGGTGCGATGTGGCGGACAGACGACTGCTACCCATACAATGTAGCGAATAATACACGCCAAAATGATGAGAAAATACTACTCCATAACCCCCTATTCCAAACAATATCATAAGCCAAAAAGATAAAACATCAAATCGTCACTCATCTCCCCGCTGCTCGACTACCTCCTGCAAGCAGGTCACGTCAATCTTCATATCATGGATGCCTAGAGACAGATCGTCGACCGCCGCCTCCCACTCGGAGTCCTTCTCCTCCATCGCCACGTTCTCGATCGCCAACTCGACCCCTCGGAGCGCCGCGGCAAGGACCGAAAGTCTTTTGGAAAGGACTTGCAAGGCAGAGCCTTCCCGAGAACTGCCAGCTGGAGGTGTAGTAGCAGTAGTAGGAGTAGGAGTAGCATCGTCGTGAAGCGTGGCATTCTGAGAACCTGAAGACGGCGTGGTGGTACCCCCGCGAGGAGTTCGCGTGAGAGGAGTGCTATGCCCTGACGGGCTGGGTAGGTGATTGTTGGCTGCTTCGCTCGCCTGGCCCCCCTTGGACGGCGTGCGGGGATGCTGCGGAGTGCTTTCCGGCTCTCGTTTGATGGACACGGTTTCGGCAGGGTTATCGCGAGGCTTCTTCGCGGGCATCTTCAGGAATGGATGAAGCGACACCGGGGGCTCTTGTACTTCTTCACCGGGAGTGTCTGGCTCCCTGATGGCTTCCTTTGAATGTCTCGTGCCGGACGAGGATTCATCAGGCTTGGAAACTTGTCCGCTTGGCGGGGTGGGGAAGACTCGAGGAGGAACAAACTGAAATTCGAATATCGGACTTTTGTTCGGAGGTGGATGCTGATTGTTCGTAGGCTTTCTGGTATAGCCATAATTGTTTGATTGTCCCGTTGGTTTCGTACTGGGACAAGGTTAGCTGTTATGTACGTGACATTCTCTTCACCGAATGCTCCTGGTCTGCTTGCCACTTACCCCAGGATTGCTGCTTTCAGAACATTCTCATCTATCATCTGAGCCGTATTATATATCTTGCGTTGCACTTTTGTCACGATGATAGAATGTACATTCTGACCATATCGATTTTTGATGTTTTCATAGCCGTCAAGATTGAGTTGGACAAGCAAGGGGATCAGGTCACAGTTCTTGTAGTTTAGCCCGACTGTTCTGAGGAAGTTATGGAATATCATCGTTTGATATTTATCCCAAGAAAACCTGACTGAAGAGGTTATTTCCCATGCTGTCGTGCCCCCGGTGGTGCTTCTCCAAACAACCGAATCCGTCGTGCGAGTATCACGGCTTTGCATAACCATGGTGGATGCCCTATCGTGATGAACTGGAGGCGAGGACAATGCTGACGGCATCCAAGAAACCTGATTTGACCAACATGGAGGTATTTTGAAGAAGATGTGATCAAACTCTACTCGTAGATATGTTAACTTAGTCCGGAAGCTTGCATAACCCTATGGCTTAAAGCGTAATGTGAGTTAAAGCTAGGTAAATAGGTACGCTGTGGCAAAAGCGAACGCCTATGCCTTGCTGGCTATTAGCTCTTATATATGGCAACGTATGGCATACGTGACATACGCTTAATCTGAACATTAGCAATACATCTCCTTGTTTGATTCTAAGGCAGGATCTTAGGTAGTGGTAACCTCGTTGTGTAGTGTTAAAGCAGAGTTATCTATCTACAAACCTGGAGCAAATTTGATCTATCAGATCACTTTCTACAGTTTGGGGGCTTAGACTGGTAGATAAATTATACGGCGAATGCACCTTTACCGTTCATGACGTTTCTCGATCTTATTGGAACCTTTTCCCTGTGGATGATCTGGGACGCCCACAATGTTAAACTTACAAAAACCGTGAAGCCATCACCACTATAAGTTGAAACTAAAATACCGAATTAAAACTCACCCCATTTAGTTATTGTCGCACACGCCATATAAGGGCTAATTGCCGCCTGGCAATTAGCGTTCGCTTTTGTCACAGTTATACTACCGAGGATGGACTCTTTTCTGCCTTCGAATAGGTCGTGATACTGCACGCCATGTGTGTTAAGGGGAGATGGCTCGTATTCAAAAACTAAGATAATCGTTTTAGAATGGCCTGGAGAGAAGACTCTTCACGAAATCAGAACATCATATAAAGGAGGCTATAACCAGATATCAACTTAGCTTATGCGAGCAACGTTCCAGAAATCTAATCTCTGGCAGGAGCAGTATACTAGATCAAGCAAGTACATGGAGATATGTGCCTCCCAGAAGAGCAAAAGGAGTATTTGTAGGTATAAGTACCGGCATCTCAAGTAGTTGGAGTTATACACTACATGATAAATATAGCGCTATTATTAGTTAGGTGCCTAGATTGATGATTTATTCGGGAAACCAGTGCATGCTCAAGCAACACATGCTTGTCCAAT
Organism: Biscogniauxia mediterranea; assembly: GCA_018398605.1. NCBI lineage: Eukaryota > Fungi > Ascomycota > Sordariomycetes > Xylariales > Xylariaceae > Biscogniauxia > Biscogniauxia mediterranea. Next base: position 687,886 of record JAGXTR010000004.1, read on the forward strand.
AAAACATCTAGCCAGAGTACTAAGTTCCTGGGGAAATAGCCAATCAATTCAATACACGAAGGATGTGTTATTCTGCTATCCCTGTCCTCAGAGGTTGCACAGCGGCTGAGATTGCATACTATGCCTGTGTCTCCCAATGAAGTAATTGTCTCTTGGTCAGCTTGATATTACCTATATCGTTTATTATACATATTGTACCTATTGCTGTCGACTGTTGTCTACACTGCCACACACCACCTTTGTTGACTACTGAATACTTGCCAGTTCCACCCGAGAATGAGTTTTCTGCATCCCATTGATGTCTGCCTAATCTTTGACAGGTTGCCTCTCCTAGTTTCCCGTAGGCGTAGGGTTGAATTCATTGTGTAAAAACCGCTGTGGTACATTAGACATACGGTTCTACGGCTGGGGCATATAGATATAACGATACATCCATGCACAATATATTCCAATTTTGCACTTTGGGTTACATGGCTAGCAACTGCTAACCGTGTTGGTGGTATATTTGCTGTTCTAATGGCATCTCTTGATCTAGTCGACGATTACGACTTGGAAAACTAGAAGATGCTCATATGCAACATGGACACCCCCCAATTACAGATTCATCAGTCAGATTTTGGAATAAACGGGATGAATGGGCTGAATAAACTAACCGAAACCATCAGAACTATCGTATTTTAACGTGGTCCTTATTCGTAAGGACACATTTCGAATGCTACTATAACTTTAATGAAGAACAACGAGGAACTCTCAGTAAGCCATAAGAACGCTCACCCACATGATGTCTCCTTCTTTTCTGGCCATTTATACTAACATAACTACACCTGCCAGAGATCTTCCAGATATAAAGCTTCCGCCAGAACCACCAGAGTCGGCTTCATACGAAGAAAGACATGAGTATCTGGTAGAGGCGTTTGAAAAATCACTAGCGATCGCGCTTCCTGATACTCATGATGATGAATCTTCTAAAACCACACATACAAATCAGAGCAGTTTATATCAGGACACCTTCCCTTTTCGGCACCTGGATATTTCTGACCACTAATCTACCATACGAATTCTAGAAATAGCCCCAGGGCTTGTCGATGACCCAATCATCGAGACCAAACTTCTCACTACAGACCTACATTCGATAGAGGATCAGTGCGAGGCTCTCTCATATACATGGGCTTTCTAACGAATGTGCTACGAGTCTCGCGGTGTCACGCCGTATCCAAGTATTGCTTGGGCCACGAGTGACGAAATGGATCTTCCGTCGGATTTGTCACAGATACATGTCATATACAACATCAGAGACTTCGCGGCCATTTTTTACTGATACCTTCAATGAATAAATCCATAAGATTCCCGAAATCATACGTAGAAGAAACCCGACAGAAACCGGAACCTAAAGATAGAGAGGCGAGAGAGGATATGGCAAAGCCAACGGACATATCTGGAGCTAGCAGCAACTCCATAGAAGGGGACCTAGCATCGCGACGGAAAGCATGCTCATGGGGCTGAGCACGCCTGACACCAAGCACCTGAGGGCGAGCGACGACGTGTTCTTGCTCGCGGGCATGACGTGCCCCCTAGTGGGGCGGTTAGCGGATGAGGCTGTCCTCAAGGACGACGGCGGCTTGCGGATTCCGAGGAGGGCCATGTCGTCGGTTAGGATGCCGCGCGAGATCCTGGGATCCGCTGTCCTGAGGGGCATAGATACCCGCGAGGGACATCTGGATAAGGTATTGTGGCCGGAGGGCTTCGAGCCGATACGTTTAGATTCGAGAGTGAGCTTGTGAGCGCAGTTCTTTGAGGTTATAGACTTGTCGGTTTTAGAGGGACGGTATTGGTTTGCGTCAGAGTTGAATAATACTAGTAATTTGGGTTAAAAGACAAAACCTCGGGATTGCTCCTTTTCTCTTCGAGTCCTTTTTTTTTGGGGGGGGGGGGGCTCGTTCTCGTCGGAGGAATCCGAGTAGCCATCGCCATCAGCCTCATCACCTAGGTAAGTGTATCCCACCTCGAGGGAACATCCGTGCAATCAAGCCAGCGGTCACAGTACACACCCTCTATGGGAGTAAAACGTAGTTGTCGCACAAGTATCTAGAACCAAAGGTACACAATGCCAGGGGACATATACGTACAAATAGGTTCTTCTTTTTTCGTTAACTCTGTCCATCTAAAATCCAAGCTCTGAGCTCTCCTATTCCAACCTCGAGACTCTCTACACTAGCCACTATCATTCCGTACGTACCTTCCAATACAAGGAAGTGCTCTAAACAACATTCTCGGTCCCCTTACCAAGATCAAGTAATTGGTCTACATAGCTTCACCCTTTTGCTCCCCCATACGCCATCCTCCTAACGAAACCACGCCCCTTATCATGATTCAAGCCGAACTTCAACTTCCCCATCGACGTCAACATCGATGATGAAACGGGTAATAGGTTGGTCCTCATCAAATTCATCGCCATTCTTCAGATATTGGCTTATAAGCGGATCCGCGACAAGCCGCTCCACGGCCTGGGCAATGCTCCGTGCGCCAGTCTGCTTATTGTATTCCTCAGACGCGATCGAAGAGCATACCGTCGCATCGTTCTTAATGCGAATGCTAATGTTTCCAACATACACTTCCTCCTCTTTACTCAGTGCCAGGTGAACACGTCGGGATACTTCAGTTTCCAAATCCATCAACACTTTGTGAACGATAACGGCTGACTCCTGTGGTGCAAAGACGAGGAATGGCAAGATTTCTGTGATACGACCGCCCAGCGGCGCGCCAAAGTGCCCAATGAACTCCTTGCGGAGCTGATGGCAAAGCTTCCCCACCAGCTTATCCTGAGCCTCCTCGTCCTCAGAATGGAAGAGGACCTGGTTGTTGGCTTTACAGAAGGCGTGGATGTGGTCATCCAGCTTGTTCGTCGCCAGAATCCAAACCGTTTTTGAAGAATCGACGATTTTCCCATTACGACGATCCTCGTAGTTCCCTATTGAACCCAATTAGTTATCATATACCTAACCTAGAGATGTTGACCATGCAGGTACTTGAGTTTACGGACCATCTTGAAAAGGTAATAGCAACGTGTTATGGATCTCCGTGCTCGTTTTTTCGAACTCGTCCATAAAGACGATGCACCTCTCCCCCGCCTTGCGAGCCAAAAAATTGTTCAGGGGCGAGCCATCCTCAAACCCGGAGTAAGGGGGGCGCGGTCCGAACAATTCATTGTCTTGCTTGAAGATCGTGCAGTCGACCTTATGCAATTCTAATGACATGAGGTCTCCAAATCTGAGAGCTAATTCTGTCTTTCCGTGACCGCTAGGCCCTGCGAAAACCAATATAAGGGGTCGTTTTTTCTGCCTCGCTAGATAACTTTATACTGTCAGTCTTATAGGTAAAGATATTCTCTGGTGTATCTCGTACTCACACAAGAAGCTTCGTTTGCAGCCAACGGGTCGCAATTGACTGCGCAATAATCATCTGATGAAGTCCTAAGACTTCTTCGGCGCCTTGCCGGGCGAGCAGCTCCTTCTCGCGGCCAGAGTGCGGCTTGACCTTGCTAGATCTGTAGAGGTCATATCGCTGAGACAAGCTCAGGGCCTTGGCAAGGCATGCGCGAACTTCCGCTGTGCACCACCGCCTGTTGATATCGGGGTTGTCCAGGTCCGCCTGGACTTGGACATCATCTGGCAAGTCTTGACAGTAAGGGTCGTAGAAGGGTTTGGGGATAACACGGGGTTCCGCACCAAATCTCAAAAGCGTCGCAAGTGTTTTTGAGGCTTGGGCCATGGTCTGACCCCCATTTAGGACGGAAAACACGATCAGGGGGAAATCATTGGGTCCCCATGTCGCATTGGGATTGCCCCCATGCTTGATCCATTCTCGAATTATTCCAACATTGTTAGTCGAGACGACGTAGAACATGGCTGGGTACCCATCAATGTTGGCATTCAGCTTCACGTTCAGAACTTCCCGGTCATAGTGGCCTAGGTATTTGCGGATACTGTCATTATCAAATCTCCCGGCTTGGACTGCTGAGAGGAGCTCGCGAAGTTCAAAGATGGAGGAGTCACGAGGACCATTGATTGTAAATCCATCGGGAACCTGGAGGGTTGGCAAGTTCGGCATCCATAGATGACCTTCCTCGGGTGTGTCGATCTCGGCCTGGTTGCTGCAGTCATGACTCGACTGGCTCCGAATGTCATCTTCATCGGACGGAGGGTCAGGCGGGAGGAATTGCTAATAAACATTAATAACTACCTAGGTAGATAGGTTCTGAGAAAATGAGAGAAAACGCGAACTTCAATGTCTCTATATTTATTTATTGCCTTATCGACATCGTTCTCACAAAGCTACAAATTGTCAACGTCTTTTTATGTGGTCTTGAGAAGGTGTAGGCTATCCTACCTCTAGGCAATGCTTTGCTGTCTCTTGGGAGCAGCCAGGATATTGGCCTATGATTTGGCGTACGCCTTCGTCTATTGAGGGGCCAGACATAATGGCTGGGACGTAGACTGTCGATTGTAGGAGCGAAATGGGTGGCAGGTCAAGTTTGAAGTCAATTAACGGGGAACTTTCAACGAGCCCATGGCCATCTTAAGTAACGGAATGCCATCTCATCGATTCTTTCAAGAGCAGGTTAGGGATCCAATGTATGAATACGCTTAACGTCGATGCCATTGTTTGAAAATATTTTTACCCCTTTTTTTCTTTTTAATGCAGGCGGCTCGTCGCATATATGCACTCAGATCTTGGCAACCACTAACATAACGATACAAATAAACCAGGATATCTTTTGTAGGCAACAAGGCTTCAGCCAATTGGGACCCTTGGTGTGGTTCAACATGCCGAAGGATAAAGGCAGTCTTCCCAGTTATTCGATAGTATTCTGTTGCATGTTTGCAAGGCACGAACTCCAAGATTGGGAAGACCATAGTGGCGCTTCCACTTCTTACGGGTCATTTCTATTACGGATAAGGACAGTAGTTACCGAGGACACCTCGAAAAGGAGGGGTAGTATATTCAGATTTCACACTTGTATTTATTTTCATTTCTGATTCTCGTTTGCATGGCTTTCATTGGGATAGTTATATCCGCAATCAAAACAGCCACACTGTTTCTAGCCGATCAATGCCCCTGTGTGATAGGTGTCTTTGTTGAAGGGTTAGATGATAAGCTCTTCTTCGTGAGTCTATATGGGGGAGCTTCTTCTTCTAAGTTTTCAGGTATCTCTCGAGCATTGACTATAGTGTTTAGGTATCTTAAACGAGATTTTATCCTTCATTGCCGTTTAGTACTGCGACCAACGTACCTGCGATATCCTTTAAGCCAACCGTAAGAAGTCATGACGGTCAGCAACGCACCTCGGATGCCATTGGCAGCATCCCCCAACGCGACGATGACCATGTCGAGTGTTTCCTCGATATCACAGAAGTCTCACGACACTGCGGAAGACCCGTCAAGGTTAGACCAAGATGTCCTGAAAGCAACCGACATGCAACCGCAATCCTCTCCGTCTGAGGATTCCGACCACGCCCCAACAACCTTACCCAGCCGGGCTTCAATAAGTGGTCAGTCCATGACAGAAGTGCATCGTGACAAAACCCGAAACAAAGAACAGGTGTTGGTCAGGCAACGCATTCAACTGGCAGAGCAACTCAGCAGTAAATACAAGATATGTGTTGATCTGGAAGCTCGCGTTGCCAGTCTGAACGAGGAGTTAGCTAGTGTTGCATCTAGGAACGAGGCTCTCGAATCCGAATGTGCGAGACTTCGCGCGCAAATCGACGAGGCAGTCCAACAGCTCGAGTCTCAGACCGCCGATGCGGCTCAGCGAGATAAGTCCCTGTTGGAGAGAGTTGGTGAATTGGAGACCAAACTCAAAGAAGCAACCGAGAGCCTTGAGCAAATTGTGCTTAGTCGCGACGCACTTCAGAAAACGTACGATGAGGCTATCAAAACTTGCGCCCAACAAACCGACCACGTCCAGCAACTGGAGGACGAGCTGGCGATAGGCAGAGCCAAACTCCATGACCTTACTGCCAAGTACGATAAATTAGAGGAGAAGTATAACAATGATGTGACCCATGCTATTTCCAACCTGGAAAAGTCACACGAGTCACGCGAACGTGACCTCCAACAACGTCTTGCTTCTAAGGGCACCGAGGCCAAGGAGCTCAAGAAGGAAATTAGCACTGTCCAGGCTGCTTGCGCGGATGCTGTCGCGAAGAAAGAAGCTACACAGAAGCTCCACACCCAGGTTGAAGACCAACTGAAGCAGGCTTTACAAGAGGTGGAGAGTTTGGTGAAGGCACGCGATCAATCTCTTGCGGAATCCCAAAAACTAAAGCAGAGTCTCGAGGAGATTGAAAAGTCGATCAAGCCTTTTGCCCAGACGGTAGTTATTGGTGTCGATGTTAGCGGCAGTCTCATTGAAAACATACATGAGGTCAAGCAGGCCTACAGAGACGTCCTCCACATGGTCAAGTCAGTCAACAGCGATGCTAGGGTTGCAGTTGTGATTCATGGGGGTACTGAGAGGCACGACCCTTCGCCTCTACAAGCTATTTCCGACACAACGTTTCGAATCATGGACAATCTCGACAAGATGGGAGGCTGCGAAGACTATTGCTTTTGCCTTGAACAGGCCAATGATATTTTCATGCTGAACATCGACAGCCGGAAACTCCTAGTTCTTATTGGAGATGGGGCCGCCATGTGTTCATGCACCACCTCGCTTTTCGCAACTTGCGAGCAATTGGTTTCTATACATGTTTCGACATACTCGATTATGATAAAGTATCATGACGCCTTCGATTTATCGATGCAGGATATCTCAGACGCCACCAACGGTCGGGTTGGATACAAGGACACATACTTGTCGGTTCTTGACGAGGTTCTCCGCAATGAACGTGAGCAGCATTTCCCGGCCTCCCAATTGTCATGAACGACCTGCGGGTTCTCTGTGGGATCGTGAGTTACGGGTATGGTTCTTCGTCTCCTAATATTGTCAGGTTGGATGATTCCCTCGTTTCTCCCGGGGAGGGGGCAGGTTACCACTTAGATGGGTATTGAGTGATGGATTTTTTATTGTACTGCCATTCTTAGATAAACGATCAACACCCTAAAACATGAGCAGATACATGCTTTGATAACCATATCCATTAGTGTCTATCGACTTCTACACTCATGAGTACTCTGCCGCCGCGTATTGCTATCATAATACACATTCCTATAAGGAGCTAAAGCACAGTTGTTGCCGCGCGAAGAACTGGAAGTATAGGTCCATGCTGACGCGGGACGCATACATACGAACGGGTTATCTGCTCACCGGTGACCCATGTATTTTCTGGTTCAAGCCTTCACAATACTCTCATTTATCAGATTCCAGTTTTCAGACTGTCTCACAGTTGCCTTTTGCTGCGCCCCAAGCTCAGGCAATGGCTTCGTCACAAAGCATGCCGTGTCACAGGAGCTATCAGATTGTCGTAGATAACTACATGGAGATGTGAGTCATTGTCCACTTGCAAACTGGAAATATGCATGATTAGAACTGGACGCCAGAGCTCGAAAACTGACAAAGACTCGACTAACATAGACCCGATTTGCAATTGGCTCTGCGTTGGGTACAGGGGTGTGCGCATGTTACATCTCCCGCGGCCCAACCGAGCCGAACATATCACTTGATGATTGTATTGAAAAAGCGATACGTCATTCATTACAGACACTGGACCGGTCCGCTAGGTTTTGGTGCCGAAGGGGGTACGAGCCAGCTAGTAACTGGCATCCAATCCGTAAGTGTTTGCGATCATGTTGTAATATCAATATTGATGCATCATATCAACGAAAGATGCGAAAATGAGGCTTCTAAGAATTTGTCTTATTGGCAGGAATCTAACTGGCCGTTTGAAGTAAGACCATATAAGGTGATGAGGGGGGAAACGTGGAACGGATTCTTACCTATCGAGAGAAACCCGTCAACCCTCGCTTTGGTAGTGGTACCGCCTATAGACTGTCGGATTTTTGACGCGGTCCCTCCCATGAGCTCGAACGATTGAAATGTTTCGGAGAGAGGACTCAAGCCTTGTCTCTACTGTCTGCGACCCAGGATAACCAGACAATACCCTCAAACACGAATATATATAGGTGGATATCAGAGATTGTAGGCATAATTCTACCCTTCTCTACCTAAATATACTACTACTCCATACTATTGGCAACTTCATCTCACCAACTTAAGGCATGATCGCTACACTATTCAAAATGGCAAGAGGAGAGACAAATACCGTCTATATGTTTCCATCCCTCCATCAACGCATCCTAAACGCAGTCTTTGATAAAGTCCCATCAACGTGGTTTAATGAAAATGATACCACGGAGAACTCAAACAACGAGTACCAGACCTATGTCATGGGAAAGTTCCGATGCGACAACAGTCGTTGTTCCAAAAAGGGCTGGAGCAGTAAGAAAGTGTGTACTCTGATCAGGGGTTATCCCAAGAATGGATATAATGCTATTGTATTCAACCAACGATGCAAGTCCTGCAACCAACTCGGGACCCTCACACTTGATGAAGACTCATATGTCGAACGAGTCACATACAGACTCAGGAAGTGGGCAGGAGTTCCGGCAACGCAGCCATACCACAACATCAAAAAAAGCCTACCGCACAAACAAGAGTTCTGCGAAGGCTGCAAGCTAGGTTATTGCGAGCGGAGTGGAGCAGGGTTTGATTAACTCTATGGCAAATGTCTCTTTGCGAGCAGCTCAGGCTGATTGTTGAGGGTTTAGGGTGAATAATATAGAGATCAAAAACGACTGACTCCAAAGGATTCCAGGCTGATTAGGTGGTTAGGAAGGGTGAGAAGAAGAAGTTCGAAAAAATAATATCTCATCTATAACCAGATATGGTTTAGGGTTATGTACGACATCGTAGTGTATTGCTTACTTGACCATACTAAACAATAAGAGAGAAGCTCTCTTATATAGACGAGAGGCAGTTCTTGTTGCAGGAAGGACCTAGCCTCATCCCTCCTTCTCGGAATAAAGTTATTCCTGCTTCTGTGGCCTTATAAGGCCATCTTCAGCTATCAGTTATAAGTAGTTGCAGCCCTCCTCCATCTTCAATACATCAACAAGTTCTCGTCCCTGTTGACAAGCTCTCTTGTGTCACGTGTTCTACTGTAATCCTGACGACCCAATCACCGTTATGATTTCTAGTTTTCAAAATCGATGACCAACTAAGTTACCATTATACGATTCTTCTACATACGTAGCACTTGTTAGGGATAAATTCAACGCACTCGATATTTATAAGTAACAAATTACCGTCCCTTGCCATGTCATAGGCATCAAGGCAGCAATTCCCACCAGGGGAAATCCCGATAAAACCTAGGCCTTGGAACGCCATCTCAATATCGACAGTCAATATTGAGATGTCGATAAGCGACATGTGTGATGACTATGTGCCGGGAGCGGCGTGTTGGCTGTGGAATATATGGTACAAGTGACCCCTAAGGAACAAAAACGATTGTCAGGTAGAAGCAACGGTATCACAGGTAATTGTAGTTCTAGTCCCTTAGATAGCAATCTCGTGATTAGATGCCTCGTGATGGCCTCCGTTGATAAAACATTTCTTTTCGCATGCTGCTCTTAGGAAATATGACTTCTGAGCTTATTTTTCTCCTCTCATGACACCTTTTCTGGCCAGTCATAATATTTCATAATCTGAAAAGTCAGCCTCTACTCTCAGTGTCCACGCCAAATGGCCCACAACACGAACGTGGTAGGAAATCAAAGTATGTATCAGGCTCTAAAGAGCCTACGGACACACACAAGGCTAACAGCACAAATAAACAGATAAAAAAAATCTATTTTAAACAGTGCTATTTAGCTAGTATGTGTGTATTATAAATTTAAGAAATTTAACTGCTATAAAAATAAAAAAGCTATTTAATTTAATTAAAGTATATAGACTATATATAGTAGTACTTATTATAATATATAATGTTAACGTAATATAGTATGCAACATTAACGTAATAACTTTTTTGCAAAAAAAAAAATTATTACATTTTTATAATATTTATTTAAATATATAAAAAAAAAAAAAAAAAAAGTTATAAAAAAGTAAAAAAATTAATAGTATATAATTTACTATTAATTATCGTTAAAAAAAAATAAAACTTTTTTTTAAAAAAATAAAGCAGCAAGTTATTAAATAAAAAACTAGGCTTTTTAAAAAAATTAAACTGTTTAAATAAAAAATTAAGCTTTTTAAAAAATAACAAGTATAAACTTAATTTTAATAAAAATACTAATTTTATTAACGTTAATTTTTTTATATTTAACGTGTTTATTATTATAAATATAAATAATTTAAATGTTTTTATTTTTAAAAAATTTTTATTTAAATTTTTTAATTTTAAAGTTAAACTGCTAATTTTAAAAGCTATTAAAAAAGTGTTAAAAATTTTATTTTTTAATTTTATTTTAAACAGCAATAATATTTAAAATTTTTATAAAATTAAAAACGTTTTTATAGCAAATTAAAGCTTATTTAAAACATAAAATTACTTTAATATTAATATATTTTTATTTTATAACGTATTTATATTTTATAAAATAAATAATATATTAATAATAAAATTAAGCTTATATATTAATTAAGTTAAAAATAACGCTTTATTTTTTAATTTTAATAGCATAAATAAACTATAAGTTAATAAAAAACATAATAAATTAACGTTAAATTAATTTAATTTTAATAAATATTAAAACTATTTTTTATATTATATTAACATAATTTTATTTAATAATTTTTATAAATATTAATAGTTTAATTAATTTTATAATAATATTAAATTAAAAAGTGTTTTTATAAATAAAAATATAAATTTTATTGTTTTTTTTACTAATTGTTAATTTTTAGCTTTTTTTTTTAAGTTTAATTATTTTAAAAATTTATTAAAAATGCACTTTAATTAAATAAAAATATCAGTTTTTAATTATTTTAACTTGTTTTTTATTAAGTTTTTTATTTTAAAATCTTTAAAGTTTTTATATTATAAAAAACTATTTAATAAAATATCGTTATTATTGCTTAATATAAATTTTATTACTTTTAAATTTAATAATTTTTTTAAAAGTTATTATATAAATTATATTAAAAACAATTTAATAATTTTAAATATAATAAAGCTTTTTATAATAAAAATAATTAAAAAAAACTTTATAATTTAATTTATCGTTTTTATAATTTTTATAACATTTAAAATAAATATATTTTTAATTTTTTACGTTATAAATAATTATAATATTATAAAGTTTATAATAGTTTTAAATATTAATAAAAGTTTAAATATTAAAAGTTTACTTATAAAAAAACTTTTATGCGTTAAAGTTATTAAAAATAATATTAATTAATTAAATTTTAATAAAAATAACAGTAAAAAAATAACGTTTTTTAATAAAATTAAAAAAATTTATTTTAATTAAGTTTTAAATAATTATATTTTTTTTACAGTTTTATGCTTTTTTAACTGTTTAAATAATTATAAAGTTTAAAACATATTTAATTTTAAATAAAAAACTTATAATTTACTTAAGTTTTTTTCGTTAAATTTTATATAAAATAATTATAATAATTTTAAAACGGTTATTATTTACATTATAAAAGTTAAATGTAAATATTAACATTATAATATTATAAATTAAGTTTATTAATACGTAATTTATTTAACTTATGCCGACTTAAAGTTTAATGCCGCTTAACAGATTAATAATAAAACTAAAACTTAAGCACTTTTTATAAAAAAACATAAATATAAATTTTTTATAATATTTAATTGCGTTAAATATATTTTTAAAGCTTTTTTTTTTTATAAATGTTTTATTATAATAAATTTATAAAGCACACTTTAATACACTTTTTTTAGCTTTTTAATTAGTTTAAAAAAACTAAATTAAAAATTAAACTAATTGCTTTATTTACATTAATAAAAACATATTAAATTATTATTTAAATTAATTAATAAAAAATGTGTTTTTATTACAGTTAAAATAAAAGTTTTTAAATAATATAAGTAGTTTTTTTTAAATATTATCGCTTAATAAAATATATATTAATGCATTAAAGAATTAAATTAATAAAATTAATTATAAAAGTTTTATTACTTTATAAACTTTATTAAATTAAATAACCGCTAAATTAATAAGTTTTTTATAATTTAAACTAGTTAAAATATAAAATATAATAATAATAATGTTTGCTTTTTTAATAAAGTTCTCGTAAAATTACTTAAATAACTTTTTATATTTATTTTAGTTTTTATTTTAATATTAAATAAGGTTTTTTTTTTACATTTACTTTTTTAAAAAAATCTTTTTAATAGTATAATTATCTTTATTATTTTAAATTTTTTTTATAATTTTAAAAATAATTAAATATTAACTAGCTATTAATTTATTTTATAAAGTATTAATAAATTAAGCTTTATTTAATATAGTTTTAAAGTATATAAAGGTTTTATAAAGTTAAAATTTTAAATTTACTGTAATATTAAGCTTATTAAGGTTTTTAAATAATATATTAATAATAAAAAAAATATTAATAACGTGAATAATATTCGGTTTTTTATTTAATATATTAAATGCTTTTTAATTAATAAATTTAATAATATTGTTTAATTAAGCGTTTTATATTTTTAAAATAATAATACTTTATTTAATTATAATTAAATTAAAATTAATAAAAAAAATAACGTTATTAACAATTATTAAAATTAAATTATTAATTTTATTAAATATGTTAACGTTAAAGTTGTTTATAACTGCGTTTTTATTATTTTAATTAATAAGTTTATTAATATTAACGCTTTTTTTTTTATTTTTTTATACTATTTTATTTTAATTTTATTTTTATTTTTTTATAACATAACTTTATTTTTATTTTTTAAAAATATAATCTTTTTTTTATTTTTTTATTATATAATCTTTTTTTTATTTTTTTATTACATAATTTTTTTTTTATTTTTTCGTTATATAATTTTTTTTTTATTTTTTTATTATATAACTTTATTTTTATTTCTTGCTAATCTAGGCTATAGTTAATGTAGCTTAAAAGCTAGGTTAATTAACTATAAAAGCTTATAAATTTACTTAAATTAAAGTAATTAAGTTTAATTAAAAAATTTTTTAAATTTAAATATTTTAATTAACTTAAAAAATTATTTAATTTTAAATAATATTGCTTTAAAATTTATTTTAATAAGCTTTTTTAAAGTTTAAATTAAATTTAAACTATTTTTTATCAGTATTATTAAATTTTTTAATTTTAAAATAAGCTTGTATTTATTTTAACTTGCGCTTATTTTTATTAATAACTTTATAAAATAATATTTAATTATAGTTAATTAAAGTAATAAAAAAAATTTATTAATTAATTTTATTATTTTTTTAAAAAAAAGTATTGCTTAAATTTTATATATAAATATTTTTAAAAAAAACAAGCTTTTTTTTAAAGTTTATTAATAGCTAATTAATTTATTATATAAGTTAATGTTAATAATGCTAGAAACGTAGCCGTGCTTATTTTTTTGCAACCGGTAGCTTTTAATATAATAATATGTTTAAAAGCTATATTTTATAAGCTTTAAAACATAGCTTTTTAATTAATATTTATTTTAATATAAAGTTTATAAATGCAGTTAAATTTTTAATAAAAAATTTTATAAAAAAAAGATTTAAATTAAAAATATGCTGTTTAATTAACTAATTTTTTAATAATGCAATTTTTAAAGTGCTTAAGTTTTAAAAAAATATTAATAAAGTTATAATTTACGCATTTATTATAATTAAAATTTAAAAGCTAGTAAAAATATTTAACATGCAAGTTATTGTCGTTAAAGTTAATAATGTTTATTATAATGTTAAAATAAGCTTTAAAGTTTTTTTTATTATTAATATAAATAATAATAGTAATAAATTAATTTTTTTTAATTTAATTTTTAATATTATATATAGTTTATTTTTAATTAAATATATTATAAAAAAATAATTTTTAATAATAAATTATTAAAAAAGGTTTATTATAGTTTAAATTTTATTATAAATGTAATTTTAATGTTATAATAAAAGCTATTTTTAGATTTTTAAGTCTGAAAATAAAAGCGATATAAATTACTTAAAAAAAAAAGCAGTAAAAAAGATTTTTTTAAAAAAAGCAAAGTACTTTAATGTTTTTTTTTATAAATAAAAAAATATAATTATATTAATCGGCTATTTTTTTATATATAGCTTTTTTAAATATATTTTTATTTTTAAAAAATTGCAGCTTTTTAGCTTAAATTTAAACGAACTTAATTTTATAAAGTTTATTTTTTAATTTAACTTGTTTTATATATTTTTTAAAAATTACTATTATATAATTATGCATTTTAATAAAGTTACCGCTAGCAAGGTTATAAGCGTTTTTTATTTTTTTAATAATGCTATAAAAAATTTTTATAATTAATTTTTATTTAAAGTATTAAATATTTAATAAAAAAAAAAGTTTAAAAAGTACTTTTTTAATGCGCATTTTAACTTATTTATTAATTTTAAAATAAAAACTAACGTTTATATTATTAATATAAATAATTATTTTATTAATTTTAAAAATAATAATAATTATTATTTTAATTAAATATTTTATTAAAAAAGCTATTATAATTATATTATATATATATTTATTATTAATTATATAAATAAAAATTACGTTATAATATTAAAAAGTTTTAAAAAAAATAAATATAAAGTTAAAATTAATAAAAATATATTAAGTTATATTAAGTATAACGGTTATAAATTTAAGTTAAAATAAATTAAAGCTTTTTTTTATAAAGCGTGTTAAGGTTTTTTTTAAGTGAAAAATAAAGTTAAAAAATTTTTTAACGTATTTTTATATATTTATACTATATAAAAAAAAAATAAACTGCAGTAAAATATTTTTATTTATTTTTAATGTTTTTTAAAAGTATTTAATAATAGCGTTAATATTAAAAATACGTTTATTTTTAAACTGCTTAATAACGTTATATTTAAGTATATAATAAAGTTTAAATTTTTTAAAAATTAAATTAAAGTAAAAAAGTTAAATTATAACTTTTTTGTTAAAAAAAATAATACTTTATTTATAAAAAAATTAAATATAGTTTTTATTATCGTTAAAAGGTATGCAGTTTTTATTAATTATAAAGTTATAATTAATATAAGTACGTATAAAAGTTTAAAAACTTCCTGCTTTTTTAAAGTTTTATTAATAAAAAATAAAAACATATAAATATTTAAATTAAAAAGTAATAAATTACACGCATATATAAACACTGTAAATTTTTTTATTAACGCTTTTAATATAAAAACCAGTATATTTAGTAATTATTTAAAATTATTTTTTTTTAATTTATTACTTATAAACTTTTATAGTTAAAGCGTGCAGTAAAGTTAATTACGCTAATTAAAGTAAATTTTACGTTAAATTTTTATATTTTATTATTTTTAAAAAGTAGTTTTTAATAAAAAGCTTTAAAAATATTTTTAATAATTTTTTTAAAGTTAAAAAATTAATTAAAATTAATTAACTTATTAAATTTATTTTATATAATTACATTATTATTATAAATGCTTTTATTATTAACCTGCATTTTATTATATTATTTATTTTAAATAAAAACTTAAGCTTAAGTACTTAATTAAGCTTAAATGCTTAATTAAACTTAAGTGCTTAATTAAATTAAAGTGCTTAATTAAACTTAAGTGCTTAATTAAACTTAAATGCTTAATTAAACTTAAATACTTAATTAAGCTTAAATATTTAATTAAGTTTAAATGCTTAATTAAATTAAAGTTTAAAAAAAAATGTTAATTAAAACGTTTATATAAATAGCATTTTTAAAAGCTTTTATATAAAAATTTAAAAATTAAATAAAAATTATAAATTATATGTTTTTATTTTTATTATAGTTTTATTAAACACGTTATTTTTAACGCTTTATAAAATGCTTAAATAAGTTTAAAAAGTATATTATAAAAAACTTTAATAGTAAAAAATTTATTATAAAAAAATTTAATATAAGTACGTTGTTAGTAAAAAGTTTTATTATAATATAAAATAAGTGTATAATTAAAAAAAATAAGTGTTTTAATAAACGTATATAATATATATATAATAATGTTAATTTTCCGTTATAATAAAAATCTAGCTATAAAAAATTAAAATAAAGTAAATATAACATTATATAAAGTATGTAAACTAGTTAAAAAAGTTAAAAATTAAAATATTATAAAATATAATAATAAAAAGTTATAAATAATAAAGTTAAATAAATAAAAAATAATTAAAAACTTTAAATTTATATATTTAAAAAAACAGGTATTAATTATGTATAAAAAGTACTTTTTAAAATACGTTATTAAAAGTGAATTTTTTAATTAAAAAATATTTAAATAGTTATTTTAATAAATATAGTAAAAAATTAAAGTATATAATAAAAAGTTAAAATATTAAGTATTTTTATTAAAAGTAATAGTTAATAGTGTAAATAAATATTATAGTTTAAAAATATATTTATTATAAGTTAATTTTTTAATATAAAAAAAAACTATATATTTTTAAATAATAAAAAAAAATACGTTAAAAATATATAATAAAAATAAATATAAATATTTTTTTTTTAATATAAAAATATAAAAAAATTATATATAATAATATTTTACTATATAAACCTGTTATAACAACTTAACTGTATTAAAAGAAAAAAAAGGTAGTAAAATATAGTCTTTATTTTTATGCACTTATAACTGTTATAACCTATAATAGTTTTAATATTAAAAAGTGCAGTTTAAATATAATTATAAAAATTTTTTTATAAGTTTTAAAAAACTTAAAAACGTTTTATTAAAAAGTTAATTTTAACTTTTATATTAATTTATTATAATTAAACTATTTAATTTAATAATAAAGTTTAAATATTTTATCGCTTAAACGCTTTATTTTTATATAATTAATAATTTTATTTATAATAAACTTTTTAACTTTTTTTTAAATAAAAAAGCTTAAAATAAAAGTAAGTTTTTAAAACGCGTTTAAAGTATAAAGTTTTAAATATTTAATAAAAATATTTTTATTTTATTAAATTTATTTTAAAAATTAAATTTTATATTATAAATTATTAATGCGCTTAATAATTTTATATAAATTAATTTTATAAAAACTAAGTTTTATTTAATTGTTAAAATAATATTTTTAATTATTAAGCTTAATTAACTTAATATATATTTAATTATTAAGTTTTAACTTAAATAAAAAAATATAATAAAAATTATATTGCATTTTTATTTTTATTTAAATAAAAATAATAACATTATAAACTTTTTAATATAAAATTTATTATACTTTAATAAAATTATAATTAACTATAATAAATATAAAAAAAAAAACTTAAGTTTTTTTTTATAAAACATGTTAAAAAAAAATTAAAAAGTTATAAATAACGTAAAAGTATTTATATAAAAAATAACGTGTATAATATAGTTTTTTTAATTAAATATATCGTATTTAGCTTTAAACTTTATTACTATATTATATTTAAACATTTAAATAATACGTTTAATTTATTTATTAACAATAAAATAATAAACTATAATTATTTAAACTTTAATTAATATTATTTTATATAAAGCTTATTATAAAGCGCTAATAAATTTTAAGTTTATATTTAAAATAAAAATGTTAAAAAAGCTTTAATTAAAATAAACTTATTAAACATAAAAGTAACCTTAATTTTTAACTATATAAGTAGTTTTACTTATAATATAGCATAAAAATTTAAAAGTTTTATATACTATTATAAAAATATAATTATTACTATTAATTAAAAAAAAAAGCTAATAATAAAATTTATATATAAAATTAATAAAAAAAGTAAAAAAGTATTAATTAAATAAAGATTTTTATATAAAAAAATGCGTGCTAATTTAACTATTTAACAGCTAAAATAACTAAAAATATAATTAAAAATATATTTTTTTATTTTAAAAAAAAATACAATAAAATATAAATAATTATATATTTTATTAACATTTATATAAACACGATTATTATAAACTATTTAAATAATACTAGTTTAATTTACTGTTAATATAATTAATTTATTTACTTGTTTATTTATATAATAAAATAACTTAATATTAAAGTTAATATAAAAAAAATAAAAAGTTAAATCGGGGTTTATATTATTTTTTTTTGCTTTTTCTTATTAATAAAAAATTTATTTATAAACTTTTTAAAAAATCTTATTTATTATTAAAGCTAATATTAATAATTTTTTAAATTTTTAAAACATATATAAAAATAATTAAAAAACTTTATTAAAGTCGTTAACTATTACTTCTGCTTTAAAAAAAATAAGTAAATTATTTAATAATAAAAACTATAATAACTAGTTAATTAAAGCTTTTTATATAACAGGTAATGCTTTTTAAAAATCTTTAATAAAAGCTTTACTTACTACTTAAGGTGTTTTAATAAAAACTTTCTTTAAAAGTGTTTTTTTAAAAAGTAATAAAAAGAAAATAAAGGCATTTGCTTTTATTTAAGCTTATATAATTACAAATAATTTAATAATAAAAAAAAAATATAGTAAGCTAATTAAAAGTGTTTTTATTAATAATAAAAAAACGTAATAAAATATTAACGTTAATTAAAGTCTTTTTTAAAATATAATAAATTATAATATTGTCGACATATTTATAAAAAAATATTTTTTAATTTATAAGTTTATTAAAACTTTAAAGTTAATAAAGTTTAATATAAAAAGCTTAAATAATAGCTTAATAGTTTATATATACGTTAATTTTACTATAATTAAAATAATAAATTAGCTTTTTTAATATTTAAATAAAACTTAAAGTTTTAATTTTATAAACGTTATATTATTTTTTTATATTAATAAAATAACAGAATAAAAAAAAATAAGTTTTAATTTATTAATTTTTTATTTTTAATATAATGCACATTTAATAACTATTTTATTAATATTATATTAAAAAATAAAAAGTTTTTTATAATTAAAAAAAGCCAGGTTAATAAAATTAATTAACTGCTTTTTAAATTTAATTTAAAAACGTAAAGCTTTTTTTTACAAGTTATTTTATTTTATTATAGTTTTTTTATATGTTTTTTTTTTATTATAAAGTTATTTTTAAATAAAAGTACAGTAAAAAGTAATAAATAGCGTTTTATATAATTTACTTAAGCGTTTTTTAATATTAAAGCTTGTTTAAAGCTATTATATTTAATTTTTTTAAACGGTTTTATAATATAAAAAAACATATAAATAAAAAATTAAAAATAACCTATAAAGCTTAATTTATGCTTAAAATTTTTAAAGTTAATTAAGTTAATTAAGTTATAAATTACTTTAATCTTTTTTTAAATAATATTAAATTTAAGTTTAAAAACATAATATCTAAGCGCTATAAAACCGCATTAAATAAAATAACATTTTTTAAAAAAAAAATGCAGCTTAACTTAATAAAAATAATAAAAATAAAATAAAAATAATTAAAATGTTCGTTAATATTTCTTAAATATATAATAATATCGTTAATATATATAAAAATAAAAAACTATAAATATAAGCAAAAGATTTATTTTATACAATATTAAAAAAATCCCAGTATAGTTTTATAACCTATTATAACCTTAATAAACTATTCTTAACCTTTATAAAAAAAAAAAAATACTATTTTTTATTAATTACTTGCCTTAATTTATTATTAAAAAAAACCTTTAAAAATGTTTATAATTATAAAAACTATAAATCTTTTAAAATGTTTATTACAGGCTTAGCCCGATTAAATAAGGCCTAGCTATTACCAGGCAACCCAGCCTTAAGAAAAACAAGGGCTAAATAATACACTTATAAATATAAGTATATAAAGGCTTAACACATATAAAAACTATAATTAAATTTTTTTTTTTTATATAACTTTAATATATATAACCTTATTTACAATAGCGCACAGTTTAACTTTATAATATAAAATTACACTGCACTTATACTAGTAAACTTTAATAAAATAAAAAATTCTATAATATTAAAACAACTTAACGCTTTTTAAAATAAATAATAAAATTAAATAATACCGGTTTTTTAAAACTAATATAACTTACTATAAAATTAACAGTTTATTTAAAAATTAAAAAA
Source organism: Biscogniauxia mediterranea (assembly GCA_018398605.1). Classification (NCBI taxonomy): domain Eukaryota; kingdom Fungi; phylum Ascomycota; class Sordariomycetes; order Xylariales; family Xylariaceae; genus Biscogniauxia; species Biscogniauxia mediterranea. The sequence goes on from JAGXTR010000004.1 coordinate 708,110, forward strand.
ACTTTTTAATTAATTTTTTATAAAATATTAATAATAATAATTATAATAACAGCAATAAAAGCTATAATAATAACAATAATAATAAAAACTATAATAATAGCAATAATAATTAAAAACCACACCTTTAAATATATACTTACAGCTAGCTGCTTTAATAACAGCAGTTTTTACGTAAATAAAAAAAAAACTATTAAAATAACCAGCTTAAAATAAAAAATTAAAGTTTTTTTATTTTTACTTTAATAAAATATTATAAAAAGTTAAAATTAATACTTTTATAAAATTATTAAAAAATAATAAAGCTATATAATACTTTATATTAAAAACTATTTTTAAAAAAAAACAATAAAAAATTAAAACTTTTTAAAAATTTAATAATTTAAATGTAAACTTTTTATTAAAATAATTTTTAAAATATTTTAAATTTACGTTTAATAATATTTAAATAAAAAAACAAACGTAAAATTAATTATAAAAATTAAAATAATATAAAAATAAAACTTTTAATAACTTTTTATTAAACTTTAAAAAAAATTTTATAAAAGTTAAAAAAAGCAGTTAAAATAATAACAATAAGCTTATTTAATTATAAAGTTTACTATTAAAAACATTAAAAAAAAACCTTATTACTGTTATTATATTTAAAACTTACAGCACTTATATTAATACTTTTTACTTTATTGCTTAAAACTTTAAGCAAATAAACAAATTTAAAATATTTATTAAAAGCGCAAATAAAAATAAAAATTATAAAAAAAACTTTTTTAAAAAAATGCTACTTTTTTTAATAAAAAAATTAACATTAATAAATATAAATAATAATATAATAATAACTATTATAAGCTTATATAAATAAGCTTGCGTTAAAAACGCAATTAATTTAATAATAAATACTTGTTATCGCATTAAATAAATTATAAATAAAAAATATAAAGCTTGCAAATTAAATAAACTTTATTTTTATTATAATATTAATTAATATAAAGTTAAAAATTGCTTTTATATTTTAACAATTAACTTTAATAAAGCAGTAAAAAAACCGTAAATTTTAATGTAAACTACCTGCACTATTATACTTATATTTAAAAACTTAAAAAAAAAATAATAAATTAAAAAAAAAATAACTTTAACGCAAAAACAAGCGTTAAAACTTTTTAAAAAAGCAATAATAAAATAAAATTTATATAAAAATAAAATAAACTATAATTTGTCGCTATTATTAATTATTATTAATAAAAACACACTTTTAAAAACACTTATAAATAAAAAATATACTTATTATATAATTATAAATAAAAAGTTATTTAAATTTATAAAAATACTGTTAATTTTTATTTTACTTTATATAGTTAAAAGCGCTTTTAAAGCAATAAATAATATTATTATATAAAAAGTTATTTATTTTAAAATAAAAATTTAAAATTATATATAAATAATATACGCGTATATAATTTTTTTATTAAAATTTTTAATTATATTAAAAAAACTTTAACTAATTTATAATTAAACTATATTATACTTTTATAAAAAGCGTTTATAATATAAAAAAGCGCAAATATAAGTAAATTATATAAGTTAAAAAAAACTTAACTTTTTATAAATAAAAAAAATTAAAAAAACTTAACACGTACTAATAAACACGTTTATAAAACACGTACGTAAGCTTTACTGCGTTAAAAATAAAAAAAATAACTTTATAAAAATATTTACCGTTTTTTTAATAAATATAAAAAAAGCTTTATAGTTTAAAAAAAAAAAACTAAAAAAAAATTAAAAGCATTAATTTTTTAGCGTTTTTATAAACTTTTTTTACTTTAAAAAAAATAAAATATAAAGCGCTTTATTTTATATAAACTTAAAATTAATTATAAAATTAAACTTTAAAAAGGATTAAATAAAAAAAAACTCGCATTACTTTAAAACCTACTTTATAAAATATTTAAAAAAAAACTGTTAATATTATATAAAATATTAAAAAACTTATTAAATAAAAATTACATTTAAATTAATAACTTAAAAATTAAAGTTTTAATTTTATTTATTTATAAGCTTAAAAATAAACTTTATTTTTATTATAATTATAAAGTATTAAACGCAATTATTTATAATAATCGCTATTTTTTTTTATTAATTAAAAATACTTTATAAAACTTAATTAAAATAAAATAATTTATTAAAATTAATATAATAACAGTATTTTATAAAATTTACATTATTAAAAGCAAGAAATTTAAAACAACGTTTTAAATAAAATATAAATTATTTAAATAAATAATAACTTTTTTTAAGCTAATTAAAACGCTGGTTACTTTTTAAAAATATATTAATAATATTTTATAAAATTATTTAAATAATTACATTAGCATATATATAAATAATATTTTTATTTATATAAATAAAACTAAAAAAAACCATTAAAAAAATAAAAAAAATACTATAGTGTTTATATAACGCTAAGCTTTATTTAAACTTTAATAAATATAAGTTTATAATTAAAAAAATAAAATATTTAAAGTTTATAATATACGTAAAAATAAAAATATAAACAAACTTAAATAAAATAAAAACTATATTAAAATAAAAAACTTTAACGTTAATAAAAAACATTTAAAGTTTTTTAAGCTTTATAAATTATTACCGCATTTTTATATTTAAATTTTTTTAAATTACTGCATTTTTAATAACACTTATTAAAAAAAATTAAAAGTTTGCATAAAAATAAAATTAAAAAAAAACGTTTTAATTGCTTAAAACTTTATTTATTTTAACGCTTATTTTTACTTAATAAAATTTAAAAAAAAAAACCTTTATAAAAGTAAATTATTTTAATTATGCGCTTAAAAAAATACTATTTTAAAAAATAAAAAAAAATAAAAATAATAGCATATTACTTATAAAAATTAAACGCTATAAAAATTAATTACTTTATATATAATAAAAAAATACTAGTTATTATTAAATATTTAAAATAATAAAACGTAAAGTTTTATAATTATAAAAACTTTATAATATTTATAAATTATTAAAACTTAAAATATTTTATAACTTATTAACGCTTTTTTAAGCAATAAGCGTATTAAATTAAACTGTTTTTTAAATATAATTTTAACTTAATATACTATATAAAAAAAAATATAATAATATTAAATGCGCTTTTTTATAAAAATTAAAATAAATTAAACGCAATAAATAAAAAAACTCACTATTTATAAATAATTTTTAAATTAATTTTAAAAAAATAAACTATTATTTCTGCAATTATTATAATAAAAAAACCTTAAATATAAGTTTTTAAAAATATAAAATTATAAGCTTTATAAAAGTAAATAACCGAAAAAAACCAGCTTTATTAAGCAGTTTATACTACTATAAAAAACTAAAATAAAACGTTTAAACTTATTTAAAAATTAAAAACTTAAATTTTTAAATACTTACTAAACGTTAAAAAGTAGCTTATATATTAAAAGCGCTTATAAATTTTTAAAGTACTTTTATTTATTAAAAATAATTTTACTTTTATAAAAGCAAACTTATTAAATACTTTAAAAAAAAATTAATTTAACGCACTTATAACGCTTATATTATAAGCTATTTAAAAAAAAAAGCATTATAACTGCTTTAATAAAAAATTTTTATTAACTTATAATATAATAATATATAAAAAAGTTTTTTTATAATTATAATGTTTATAAGCATTTAAAAGTTTAAAAAAAACATAAATAAAGTTTTTTAAAATTACTATTTATATTAAACTACTTTTATAAAAAAATTTAAATAAATTTTATAATAAATTTTTTTTTTTAATAAAAACTAGTACTTATAAATTATTAAAAACTATTTAAATAAAAAAATATTATTAAAAGCAATGCTTATAATAAAAGTAAAAACGTATATAATTTGCTTTTTAACGTACTTTATATAGTTTTATAATTAATTAAAGTTAATTATAAATAATTAAAAGTTTAATTAATTAAATCGCTTTTAATAATATTTATATAAGCTAATAAAAATATAATAGCTATTAAATATAATATATTACTTTTAAACTAATAAAAATTTTAAATAAATAAATTAAAAAATTTAAACTTATTTTCGCTATTATATTAATTAAAAATAAAATAATTAAAAAAAAAAATTACTATATGCTTAATTAATTATTAATTGTTAAATAAATAACTTTATTAAAATGTTTTTTTTTTTTACTATTTATAAATATAAAGTAAACTTTATAATAATTAAGTTTATATTAATAAAAAAAGTATTTGCATTAAAAAAAACAAACTTTATATTTACGTTATTAAAATAAAAAGCTTAACTATTTATTAAAAAAATAAATATTATTTTTAACTTAATTTAAACTTTTATAATAATAACATTAAAATAACATTAATATTATATTAATAAAAAATAAATATTAATTAAACGCTATAAAATTAAAAATAAAGTATAATTAAACTTAATTTATTATAAAATAAAATAATTTAAAAAAAAACTTAATTAACTATAAACTAAATATATAATATTTAAAATATTAAATTTATATATAATATAATTAAAAAACATTTTTTTTAACATTAAAAATAAATTTTACGTAAACATACTGCGTTAAGCGCATATAAATAAACTATTAAGTTAAGTTTATAATAACCTTTAATTATTATTTATTTTAATAAAAAAAAAAAAAGTTTAAAGTAAAAAACATTTTATGCGTTAAAAATAAGCTTATAAAAAAAAATTTAAATAAAAAGTTTTAATAAAATAAAAAAAATATAAAAACTTATTTTAATATTTTTTAAAAAACTTTATTAAAATTATAATTTTAAATATATATAAAAAAAATTTAATAACGCTGCTTAAAATAATAAGCTTAAATATAAGTATAAAACGTAAAACAATTTAACGTTTAAATTAATATAAAAAAAAGCAGGATAATATAATTAAAAGCAAATAAAAACCTTTTTTATTTTTTCATTTTCATTTTATTAAAAAAAAAAAAAAAAAAAAAAAAAAAAAAAAAAAAAAAAAACAAAAAAAAAAAAAAAACCGCCAAAAACGCCACATAAAACCCCGCACGCTTAAAAACAACACCTTTTTAATTATTATTATTATTATTATTATTATTATCGTCGTTGTCGTTTTTTACTTTTATTATTTTTACCTTTTTTTTTACTTTTATTTTTTTTTTTTTTTTACTTTAATAAAATAACTAATAATTACTTTTTTTATTTTAATAAAACAGCGCTTTTAATTTTATACTTAAAAAAACGAAAATAAACCGTTATTTTTTATAATAAAATAAAAATAAATAAAAAAAACAATAAGCGCAAATATAGCGATAATAGCAGCAGTAAAAACTAACGTAAAAATAATAACAGCAGCAATAAAGTAAGCGGCGGTAAAAGTTAAACCGGTAACGGCAGCAATTAAAACTTTATAAAAAACGCTATAATTTACGTTAATAAAAAAAAACTTAATATATATATTATAATAAACTTATATAAAAAAAAAACCGGTTATAATAAAATAATTAATAACGTTATTAAAAATAAAAGCGTTTTTAAAGCGCTTATTTATTTTAATTAATAAATTAACTAATTAAGCGCAAATAATAAAATAAACTATAAAAAGCTTAAAATAAAAGCAAGTTAACATATAAAAAAGCAAAAAAAAAAAAAAACTTTTATAAAAACTAATAATTATAATTATTAATAACGCATTTAATATAAATTAAATTATAAATTTTATTATAATAAACGTATAAAACGCTTATATAATAATAATAAAAAAACACGCGCATATTAATAAATAACTTTAACTTTATTTTTTTTTTTTATAAATTAATAACGTTAACATTTTAATAAGCGTAAAATAAATTAACTGCTTATTAAAAATAACGCGTTAAAAATAAACTTTATAAAAAAAAAGTTAAAAAAAGCTAATAAAAGCTTATAACAGCAAAAAGCTAACAAAATATAAACAGCGTAAATAACGCAAATAACGCAAATAACATAAATAACTTTATAATAAATAAAATTTAACTTACAGTTAGCAAAAACAAATATAAATACAAACGCAAGCGCAAACGCAAGCATAAGCGCAAAAGCAGCAAACTTAACTAAAAAAAAAAAAAAAAATAAAAAAAAAAAAAAAAAAATTTTTTTTTAAAAAATAATAAAAAAGCAAAAAACATTTATAAAATTAGCTTATTAACATGCACATATTACGCAATTCCCGCACTATAAAGTAAAAATTTTTAAAAATAAAAAAGCTTATAATATTATTATTAATATTAATATTAATAATAATAAAAATAATAATAAAAATAATAATAATAATAATAATAATAAAGTTAAAAAAGTAAAAAATATAATAAAAAAAAGCTTTTTTTATAAAAAAAAAAAAATAAAGCTTAAATTACCGCTTTTTACCGCCTTAACTATTATAACACATTATTTATTCTGCTTATTTTACTATAACTTACCGTAAAAAAAAAAGCAAAGCGTAAAAAAAAACCTAATATTACAAGCTTAACTTAATTAAATAAAGCCTAGCTATTATTAAACAACTTAACTTTAAAAAAAATAAAAGTTAAACAACACACTTATAAATGCAAGTATATAAAGACTTAGCACATATAAAAACTACAATTAAATCTTTCCTTTTTTATACAACTTTAATATACACAACCTTACCTACAACAGCGCACAGCCTAACCCCATAACAATATTTAAAAATTTAATCCTGCTTAAATAAAAAGTAAGCGTTTTTAACAATTTTATTATTAACTTATTTTATATTTATAATAACTTAAAGTTTACTATTTTTTTATATTATAAATATTAAAAATATAATTTAATATAATTAACTAAATAGCACGTTTTTAATAACTTTTATTTTTTTTAATAAATTTAAAATATTATTTATAGCTTTTTTATTTTTTTATAATAAAAAATAAAAACGTTAAATAAAATCTTTAAAATTAATGCCATTTTTAAAAATAATAAACATGTTAACATTATTATTAAATTTATTAAAAATTAAATAAAACAATTTAATATATTTATTAAATAACTATTTAAAACGCGCATAATATTTAAGTTTTTAATTATTAAGTATATTAAAATTAAACATATTAATCTTTATTTTAAGTTAATCTAGTTTACATAGTTTTATAAAAAAATTAAGCATATAAAAAAAATAGCTAAAAAAATATTTATTTTTTTTATCCTTATCGGCTAAAGTCTCGCTTAATAATTCTTTTAAAAAAATAACTACTTATAAATTTATAAAAAATGCTTTTAAAAAATAAATTAATTTAATTTTTAAAAGTTAGCTAACTATCTCGCTTTTATAAATAATTAACAAAACGTTTTTAAAGTTTATAAATTAATAAAATTTTTTTTATTTTATAATTATACTATTAATTAATAAACTATAAATTTAAATATAAAAGTTTTAAAATTTTTTAAGTTTAATAAAATACCTGTTTATTACTATTAAAATATAAAAATATTTAATTAAAATTATTATATTATATTTAAAAAAAATTATTACTGTTTTTAAAGCATAAATAATAGTTTTTTTACGATTATAAAGCTTAAAACAAGATTTTGTTATACTGCTAGCTTATATATACCTATTAATATTTATAATTTAAAAACAATCGTTTTAATTTTTATTTCTTTATTTAATATGCAATTAATTTCTTTAAAAAAAACGCTTAAAAAAAGTTTATAAAATAAACCTTTTATAATATAAAATTCTTTAAAAACTAACTATATTTATTTATCGGTATTTATAAACATTATTTTAACTTTAATATATTATTTAATAAAAAAGCCTTTGCTTATATTATAAATAAAAATAAACTTAATTAAATCTTAAATTTATACTTTAAAATAAAAAGTTTAAAAAAAATTTAAAAATATTAAAAACATAATTAAATAAAAATTAAAAAAACAAATAGCAGGTTTTTTAAAAATATAAATAATAACTTAAAAGTTTTAATATAATTTTTACTAATATAAGTTATTATTTATAATATAAATATATAATTTTATATTTTATTTATAATAAAAAATATAATTGTTATTATATTTGCTTTTTATTTTTATATTTTTTAAAAGTTTATTAATAACTTTTTTAAATATAATATTAATTTTTAAATTAAATTATATAAAATATTTAAAATTAATTATATAAAACGCTTAATTTTTTTTAATTAATTTATATATAGTAAGTAATTTATTAATATAAAAGTAAATATAATTACTATTTATTAAAAAATTATCGTTATTATTATTTTTAATAAATGCAGGTAAAAAATACTTTTTTAATAACTAGTTTTTTAAAATATAGTTTATAAAAAAAATTTTAAATATTTTATTTAAAATAAGCAAAACGTTTTTTTAAAACATTTACTTTAATCGTTTTTTAATAATAATAATAAGTTATTAACAGTTTTAAATAAATTAAACTTTTTTAATAAGTTTTTTATAAGTTTATTATTTAATTAATTATTAAAATAATATTTAAGTTAAAATTTTACTATTTATTTTTAAATATTTTTACGGTAATTTTATTTATTATTAATAATAAAAATTACTATTTAAAGTTTTTTATTAAAAATTTTTTTAAAATATTTACTGCAATTATTTTAAAGTTTTTAAAAAGCTAACTTTAAAAAGCTATTATTTTAATTTTTATTTTTTTAATAACTATTATTTTTATTTTAATTTTTTTAAAATTTATTATTTTAATCTTAGTTTTAATTATTTTAATAATTATTTTAAATTTAATATTTACTATTTTAATAAATACTGTAAAAATTATTATTTTAACGTTTATTATTATAGCTTTAATTAAATTTTTTATTAATATTAGCGTTAAGTTTATTATTAACGCATATTACTTATTTTTTATTTTATTAAGTGTTATTTTAAAAACTTACTGCTTTAAAAGTGCTTTTAATTATTTATTAAGTTTTTTTTTATATTATTTACAATATTATATTCTTATTTTTATTTTATTTAAACTATATTTTTAATAAATATAACTTAAAATTTTAACTTTATAAAAATATTATTTAATTTTTTTTTAAATTTAATTAATAATATTAAATAAAAATTAAAATTTTAAACAATTTTTTAAACTTAATTATTTTTATTTATATTACTTGCGTTATTATAATATTAAATTTTTTTATTAATATAAAAAAAAATATTGCTATTTATATTTATAAAGCTATATATAATTTTATTATTTTTTTTAAATGTTTTTTTTTAATTTAACTTAAAACGTTTAAATATAATATAATAAAAATATGTAAAATTAATTTAAACTTTATATTTAATTTTAAAAATAAATTTATTAAATTATTATATTTTAATTAATCGTGTATTTTTTAAAAAGCTTATAATTAATAAGTTAAAAATTTTTTAATTTAATTATATAAAGTAAAATATAACTATTTTTTTTTAATATATAAAAATTAATATAAAGTAAATATAAAAAAAAACTTTTTTATTTAATTTTTAATTTAAACTGCTTAAAAGTTTATAAAAAAGCTTTTTAAAAATAAAATTTTATTTATTTAAGTTTAAATTTAAATAATATTTATAAAAATAATAAAATTAATTTATAAGTAAAGTTAAAGCTAAAATTAATTAAAAGTAAAACAAGTAAAAAATATAGTGCTAAAATAAAAAAATAAGTAAATTTTAAAAAAATATTTAATTTTAAAAAAGTATTTAATTTTAAAAAAATATTTAATTTTAAAAAAGTAATTAATTTTAAAAAAGTAATTAAGTTTAAAAAAGCACTTAGTTTTAAAAATATACCTAGTTTTAAAAATATACTTAACTTTAAAAAAGTATTTAATTTTAAAAGTATACCTAGTTTTAAAAGTATATTTAACTTTAAAAAAATATTTAATGCTTTTAAAAAAAACCGTAATTATATAGTTATATATTTATATAATTTAAAAAATTAAAAAGGTTAATAAGCTTAGTATTATATATTAAAAGATAATTATATAATAATAACTATTAATTATTAAAATAATTATTATTATTTAAAAAATTATTTTAATATAGTTTAAATATAGTTAAAATAAAATAAATATAAGTATTACTTTAAATTATTAATTTAATCGTTAAGTAAACTTATGTAATTAAAAATTTGTAAATAAACTATGCTGCAATCGATTATAATCGTTATATAAACTTTAAAAAACCTCGGTTTAATTTTTAATAATAACGTTTAAAAAACTTATTAAAAGTTTATTAAATTATTATCTTAACTTTTAAGTTTTTAACTTTTTAAAAAATTTAATTTATTTTTTTTAAAAAATTTAAGCTATAATTTATTTAACGTTAAATTAAAATTTAAAAATAAATATTTAAATATTTAAATTATAAAAGCTTAATAATACTTTTTTTAAAATAATTTAAATAACTATAACATTATAAATCTTATTTGTTTTAAAATATAAAAAATTTAAAAAAAAAGCACGTTAAAAAACTGGTTTTAAAGTAATTAAAAGTAATTTATAACTTTTTTATAAAGGTTTAAAGTCTGCTAAACTTTTATTTTTAAAATAAAATAATTTTATAACTTGCTTTATTTTTAAAAAAAACTGCAAAAATAAAAATAATAATAAACTTTATTAACTTTAAAAACTTAAAAGCAAATCGTTTTAATGTAAACTTAAAAGTAAGCGATATTAAGTTAAATTACTTATAAAATTAAAGTTTTAATTAAATAAAAATAATAAAGCTTATTTTTAAAAAAATAATTAATTAATTATAAAAAACTAGTAATTAAGTGTTATAATATTTAAATAATTAATTATAATTAAATAACTTAATATTATAATATATAAATAATTAATTATAATAAAGTAATTAAATATTATAATATTTAAATAATTAATAATAATAAGTTGCTAATTAAATATTATAATATTTAAATAAATTTAACGCATTAAATTAAAAAATTTTAAAACGTTAATAAATTTAAAAAAAAAAAACGTTATGCTGCTTAGTTTGGTTTAAAGTAAAAAAAAGTATGTTTAAAAATTTATAAATAATTAAAGTTTAAGTAAAAAACTAAGTTTTTATTAATAAAATTTAAACAGTTTTTATTAATTAATTAATAAAAAATAATTAAGTAAATATAATAAAAAATTATATTAAAAATTAATTAATAAATTGCAATTAAATAAATATGCTTATAACTGTTAAAATATTATAAATTAATATATTAAAGCGTAAATAATTAGCCAAGCTAATATCTAGCGTTTATTATAAAAGTTTGTTTTAAAAATATATTTAATAATGTACTTTTAAAAAAAAAAATGCAAAAGTTAAAAATAAAAAAAAAAAGGAAAATTAATATTTTTAACTTTAAATTATTCGTTAAAATGCTTTTTTTTTATTTTATTTTTTTTAAAAAGCATATAAACTTATATTATTAAATAATAATAAATTAAATAATAAATTAAATTAACACTGTTAAAAAAAAAATTTAATACGCTATAAATTTAAAAATTTTTTGCGTTTTTTTTATACAGTTTACTTATAAAAGCATTTTTATATATTAAATTAATTAAAACTTTATAAATAAAATTAAAATAAAGCTTAATAAAACCGTTTAATTAAAATAATAAATTAGTTAAAGTAGCGATTTTAATTATAATATATTTAATAATATTTTTTTTAATAAAATGTTATTTTTTTTAATAAAAAAAGTTAAAAAATATTAAAATATAAAAAGGTTAATTTTAATAAAAGTCGATAAAATTAATTTATTTAATTAATATAAACTTTAATTAATAGTAATTATTATTAAAATAAGCAATTAATTTAAAAATTAAAAAAAAAATACTATTATATTAAGCTTTAAAAAGCTTATAAACACATATAAAATTAACAGCACAAATAAACAAATAAAAAAAATTTATTTTAAACAGTACTATTTAATTAGTATATATATATTATAAATCTAGAAAATTTAACTACTATAAAAGCAAAAAAGCTATTTAATCTAGTTAAAGTGCACAGACCACATGCGGTAGTGCCTGCCATAATGTGTGGTGCTGACGTAATGTAGTGTGCAGCGCTGACGTAATAGTATGCTTGGAATTTTAAATTCATTAACGGAATAACATATACCTTACTCAAAATCTATCCACTGTTATTACCTGGATACAATGTGATACATTCCTTGATTTAATCCAAGGAGATCTAGGCTTTAGAAACCTCTCTCTAATCACCAATTTACTCTAGGGCCTCCTCGTTGTCGAAAATAATGATGTTAGGGCTTAGTCATCCTGTCGTCCGGGGTGCCTTTTCTCTATCTGAAAATGAATGATACAGCGTCAGTGCTCAAGATAATAATAGTATCTTACTTCTCTGCTTGGATCTTTTACGACGGAAATATTTCCAACATTGGGAGAATACGAATGGGAAAGTCGAATATCAGTTGGAGAACTATATTATTTTTTCCCACTCAGCTTTTGAGGACCGCATTAATCTACACTGGTATATCATCACGAACTGGACGGAATACTACAGGCGAACCACGCAGGCTCAGAAACCTAGGACTGAGATTCTGCATTTTTCAGAAGAATCTACCTAGTCTTGGCAAACTTGGGCAGACATAAACTGGGCTATGTCTAACCCCTTTAACAGAGTAGAAGAGTCTAGAAAGTTCTCCAGATCGCCATTGTCTTCGTTTGCTGAACTTGGAGATCTCGAGCTATTAGGAGACTGGTTCGATATGCTACAGGATGAGACCTCAATTATTAGGTGCTTCACAAGATCTTGAACAAGCTCTCATAAAGGCGATTCATGTGGGCGCTATTGAAATCGTCGATCACCTACTTCGCCTGCAATATAGCTTCAGAGGAGGTTTTTATTTGAAAGTCTTTCCAATAATTCATATCGATTGGGACAAGCTCAATAAGCAACTGGCCGATGCTGTCAAAAAGAGGCGCGAAGGAATCGTGCGCGCGCTTTTAGAGAACCAATCGGATGAAGGCGCACACAATATGTCCATAGGGTTCTCAGCTTGTGAAGATGAAGAGATCACTCTATCGATCATTAAGCTGTTAGTTGAATACGGCATAAGGATTTTGCCTGTGAAGCATGATATGCCATCCTCACTTTCACAGGTCGCGGAAAGGGGACATTTGAGATATCTCCCGTATTTGATTGAACGGGGTACTGGCGTGAAGGAATCAAGAAATAACGTTCCATCACCTCTAATGTCTGCAGCACGTCACGGACACTATGAATGCGTCCCCTATCTGCTGGAAAGGGGAACATTAATAGACTGGGAAGACGAGTATGGCGAGACAGCTTTGTTTGAGGCTGTATCAAACGAAAACTTCGAGATTGCGGGGTATCTTCTAGACCAAGGCGCAAACAACGTTGATAAAACCGTTGAAGATCACGGCTTCTCAGCCCTTCATCACGCACGTACAGTGGAAAGCATTAGCATAATCCTTCAATACGGCCCCAATGTTGGCCTAGCCGACTTCAATGGTAGGACGACTCTCCACTATAGGACAGATGGGGCATCACCTTCGCTACCCGTCATTAGAAGGATTAGTTAATGCTCGAGCTAATATCAATGTACAACAATTTCGGCCGAACGCCGCTCTATCAACTTGTGCGTAGCAGTCACTGGCCCACAATCGACTACCTCCTCTCCAAGGGCGCTGATCCGAACATAACTGACGGTCGTATCCTCCCACTACTCCATCTAACCTGCAAAGGTGGGAATGTAGAACTTGTCAAGCGTACTCACGCGGCTGGCGCTAGGGTCAACTTGGACTCTGGTGGCTCCTTCGGTAAGCGGCTTGTCTAAGCTCTGCTGCCGACCACGACGTACTCGAATTAATACAGTACCACGTCGAAGATGCCGACGCAAATATCGATCAACATGTGGGAGATTCTGTACTGTTGTCAACGTTGCTTGCCAGTGTAGTACGCTTAATGCCGTTAAGCCGCTACTCGAGAATTATGGTGCCAACCCACAGACGCCCGATCAAGCAGATGTTTATACGATTGACGAGATCGGTAGAGATGGCTGGAAAGCACTATGCTGGGCTGCCGCGGGGGGTGGTAGAAAACGGCCCCGTTTCATGGCTTAAATCTTCCAAAACACCTGCCGATGCACAAGCGGATGTAGTCAAGTTTCTCCTGAGGCAGGGAGCGAGACGGGACGTCAATGTTCGAAGGGATGGAGATCAGATCTGGACGCCACTAGAAATTGCAATTTTCCATGCCCAAGGAAATAAAACCATAGAGCTGCTTACGAAAACACCTCTCACCGGTGGCAGCGAGACCAGTAAAGAACACCCGAAATCGTATACATCTTTTTCTTCTCAGAGTTGCGGACATCGACACGACTATGTGTTCTGTGCCTGTTGTGAGTCGGTAAGAGTCATGACGAGCCCTCCTTCTGGTGGGATGACTCTGACGAAGCAGGGAGCAGCAGCAGTGCTAGTTCTGTTGATATTATCGATATCTGAAGGTACACTCTGCTCAGGGGAAAAGTTTAAGTTCTTCTAGCCCTAGTCCATGAAAAGATAATATATGAGAATGAGGAATAATGAATTTGAGCATACGATTGTTCCTACGTGGAGGATATAACGAATGTATATACATCTATGAAGGGATGTCAGCATGGACCCCATCGTGCATCCGTATGTAGTATATGATATACAGTATTGTACGCTAGTTTCTGACAAGAGTTATTTCAACCAATCAACACACGCACAATCCGAGCCCGCAAATCGGAACCAAGGCTATCTATTTATAGGTTGAGATCTATCAAAGCCGACTCTGCCAGTAACAGTGTAAGCCCATTCTTAGTTCAACATTAATCGTCGGATTCCAAAATCTCTCCATCCAACCCCCGCGACACTATCCGTTTACTGTCTGTCTCGCTACAGTTTCTTGGCCGTTAATTTATATTTTTCGAAGTGTATTGATGATATCACCTAGGTAGTGGCTAACTACAACTCGACATGGGAACTAGTAACAACTCTCGTCCAACTAAGAGCAAAACGAGGACGAAGGTAAAGACAGGTTGTCGTACGTGCAAGTGAGTTCTTGTCTACCCCGGCTTTGTAATGATGATCCAGCATCGCCAATAGTCGTATATGCAGGATCCGGAAGGTGAAATGTGACGAAGGGCGTCCCGCGTGCCATCGCTGTGTCTCGACTGGCCGAGTCTGCGACGGTTACGGTATCTGGGGCGGTGGCGGAAACGCCTATGGCGATCGCTCTGCTGCTCGGGAAAGCTGTAATAAGGTCATACTGCATAATCCACAGACTATCATTGGCGACACGACCCCTGAGTGTTACGATTACCTCCAATGGTTTATGCACCGGACCATTCTCAAGTTTCCTGGCGCGTGCCTTTCAGGTTTCTGGGAAACGTTAGTCTTCCAAGGGTGCGCCGCCGAGCCCGCAGTCCGGCACGCCATAGTAGCACTAAGTTCTGCACACAAGAGGGAGAGTCTGGAAGAAAGGAGGCCGCTGATGACAGAAAGCACGCTGGACTTACAGCAGCGCTTTACCCTGCAGGAGTATTGCCAAGCAATCCATCACCTTCAACCCCATTTCGCGGCCAGGACCCGGCGGTCTATCCACGTGGCTCTCATTACCTGCGCCGTCTTTAGCTTCTTAGAGACGTTCCTTGAACGCTATAATGCCGGGATCGCCCATCTGCAAAGTGGCTTGAAACTGCTAACGCAGAATCAGCCACAACCGTATGCAACTGACGATAATACGCTTATCCTTCAACCTCCCCGAGGATTTGTCGACGACTGGATCATCGAAATATTCGTCAGGCTCCACGTGACAGCAGCACTATTCGGTCAAAGCCCGCCGCATCTATTTGCTGGGTTGCAAGTATTCCCATCGGAACCGCTTCCGTATGTGTTCGAGTCCGTGAAGCATGCGACCCAGTGTTTGAATCGACTTCTTGGCGAAGTCTTATGCTTCGGTGAGCAGTGCTCCCTGTTAGGAAATCCCCAAGACACCCACTCCCTCGATACGGCGACAAATGAGCAAAGACGTCTCCTCTCAGAATTAAATTCTTGGGTCAAGGCTCACAGCGCGACGAAGACCACCACGGCATCAGGAATCAGCTGTCGTGATGCACTTCAATACCAACTATTGCAGGCATATTCTACCATGGCCAAGATTATGATCAACACTTCGGTCTGCCCCACGTACGAGTACAGGTTCGAGAACCACACAGATGACTTCCTCAGGTTAGTGAGGCAGGCAATAGATATATGGAGGACCGCATATTCAGTTCCCGTTTGGTACGTTGCGTCCGGAGAGCCCCCCAAGATATGCACCGCCATTGGGGACAAAGGATGGATACCACTGCTGTACTACGTCGCACTAAAATGTCGTGTGCATCGACTCCGGGTACAAGCCGTGAGGCTGCTGAACACTACCCCCAGCCGGGAGGGGATCTGGAACGGAGCACTGGTCGTCCGCATCCTGAGGGAAGTCATGAGGATAGAAGAACAGGACTTTTACGACGGCTTCACCAAGGACGACGAGTTCCCTGTCGACCAGGTGCCCAAGAAACGCGACTTATTCTTGCCGCCTTTGCCCGAGTCACACCGATTACATGATGTCCAGGTGATATTGCCTGACCACCCTATGGAGAAGACCACGTTGAGGTGTAGACGGAAAGGAGGTGACGGCGTATGGGAATATATTGCGAGAGAGTATGATCCGCTCTCTCAGGGCTGGAAAGATGTAATGGATTGTTCCCCAAGCCCCCTGGAGTTTCCAGACATGAGGATCTCACTCGTTGAAGGGGAGTAAAACCCCACTTCCTTTTTTCCTTTTTCTTTTTCTATATCTTTTTGCACTCATCATCTTTCTGCAGATCCATATCGCTCATGAAAAGCACGAGAATTTGGCGACTATTTCAAATAGTCCTAATTTCCTTTTTTTTTCCCCTCGTATGATTAGAATTTGTAACATTTCAGAACTAGCTGTCCGATATCAGGCCCGTAACGTATCCAAATAGTCTAGAGAATGATCAATAGATAATGCCCATATTACATGACAAAATGGGTGTTTCATGCCAATAAAGCAATAATATACATATTTCTGACATAGTCGGTGGAAGATACTTAATCGTAACATTAAGCTCTATGGACACGTAGGTAACTATCGCCCAATGAAAAGGGGTGCTATAGGTTATCTTCTCAGCTCAATGCTACTGTCAATGTGGGATACTCGTACCATGAACATGTCTCGGCGCAGAATACAAGATGGAAATACTCAGGCATAAGTCAACATAACCCGTGGCCGCCCATATCATATTTGTGTGATATGATCGCGCAAGATCAAGGGGTATAGGCGTTGTGTATTTACGTCTTGCTACCGAGAATAACCTCGGTAATAAACCCATGAAAGATATTCCCATGTCAGCGTCTCCACCAACGGATCTCAGGAGTATCTGGATGTCTTCACCGACATAGTTGGTACAGTTGAGGTAGTCAGATTGACCTCTGTGCATACTAGTTCGCAGTATAGGACTGGTCTAATGTGCTGATGTACTCAGTATAACGAGTTGCATATTGATACTTGCCCGTCCTAATTAACCTAGCCTAGCATTATGTTACCTCTTTATAGGCATAGTGAGCCCACAAAAAAAGCCCGGTAGTAGAAGGAAAGACCCCGCGTTGGTGGTGTAGTCAAGTTTAAACTCGTGCCCAGCGAACAAGATACAAAGGAGAAAAGCCTCCTTCTAACTCCTCAGTACCACCTTAGCCTAACCTATCAAGCATAAGTTATATGCCACTCCCCCTTTTTCCCATCAGCAAGGGGGAAAAAACAAGGACAGAAAACAAGGAGAAAAAAGAAAAAGAAAAAAGAAAAGAAAAAGAAAAAGAGCCACAATGGCAGACTCCAACCCCATTACCAACCCCACCTCTCCCCACCCGCACCCGCCCGTCTCCAAGACCACCCTCCTCATCGCCGGCCTCCAAGTCGACGTCTACGGGCTCGCCGAGCTAGCGCCCCTCCCGGCGCCCTCCGTCTCCTGCCTGTGGCTGCACCACCCGCGCGGGCGGCGGCGCGAGGACATGGCCGGGATCGCGCAGCAGGTGCTGGGGGCGTACTACCACTGCAACCGCAACAACCGCGCGACGACGACGACGACGACGACGAGGGGCCTCATCGCCGTGGCCTTCGACCAGCGGAACCACGGGTCGCGCGCGGTGGGCGGGGAGGAGGAGCAGCGCGCCAACGGCGCGTGGCGCGAGGGCAACCCCACGCACGCCCAGGACATGTTCGGCGTGGTGGCGGGCGCGGCCGTGGACACGGCGCTGCTGCTCGACGCCCTGGGGGGCTACCTGTTCGGCGCGGGGGGCGGGCCCGGCGCCCGGTCGGCGGCCGGGGAGGGCGGCGCCGCGGGGAGGCGCGTCGACCAGAATCTGGTGCTGGGGGTGAGCTTGGGGGGCCACAGCGCGTGGCAGCTCTTGTTCGCGGATCCGAGGGTCACGGCCGGGGTCATGGTTATCGGATGTCCGGATTATATGAGTGAGTACAGATCTTTTTCTTTTTTCTTTTTTTTCTTCCGTTTTCCATGTTCTGGGGTTCTTTTTGTTATTGCTCGCTCTTAGATATTTCCTGGAATCTACCTACCCTTGTCTTTTGGAAAAAAAAATTTGAGAGCTACCGGAGCAGGGGCGGGGCAAATTTTGTTGGTTCTACCCCTAGATAAAAACATTTTGCGCTGACGAATATCCGTCCCTTTATCCTAAAGATCTGATGCAAGATCGCGCGCGCCTGTCAAAGCTGCAGACGTGGTCTGCAACCGACAACGGCGCGTCTTTCTTCGGAAGCCGGGACTTTCCCGACGCCCTCATCGCCGCGTGCAAGAAGTTTGATCCGAAGGGCATCGTCTTCGGCACCGGCGAGATCTCGTGCGCGCCTTCGGCAGCCGAGCAGGACCGCATACGATCGGCGCTCGATTCTAGAGTCCGCGGCAAGAAATTCCAGGTCCTCTCGGGCGGCGCTGATAAGCTCGTTCCGTATGCGACCGCAAAGCCGTTCTTGGATTTCCTGAAGACGGCGGCGGCGTCATGGTACAAAGATGGGGCTGTCTCGGTGGAGGATAACGTGTATCAGGGGGTGGGCCATGAGTTCAACGCGGAGATGAGAAAGGACGCTACGCGGTTTATTCTTGATGCAGTGGATACGTTTGATAAAGACTCTAAAGTCGCCTCCTCGAAGATCTAGTAGGCTGGCATAAGTGCTGTGGGCAAATCCCCCCTAGCTCGTATTTACGGCTTCTGGGTCCCCCACGGCTGGCGGACCCCTTCTATAAGGTATTCTTGGTGCCCCTCGGATAACTTCGATTGCACTCCGCTTCGACTCCGATCCTGCTCGGTGCGGAACAGGCTCTGAGGGGTACCCCAGGGGTTTCTCTTTGCTCTTTTCCCAGCTAGTATTTCTCCTTTCCCGTGCGGGTCCTCTTTCCACTGGGCAACCGCCTCGGTAACGCCCTTTATCGCGTCTTCGTTCGTGCCATCGATCATACCTGGCGGGTCAATCCCGATGAAGTCAACCTGCTCTAGGGGGTATCCAATAGCCCCGCAATGACAATCGACCAGCCGCTCACGCTTGAAAGCGTGGCTCACGATAGTGATTTTCTGCGGCCAGGAATTGTGGTGCTGCCAGAACTGGACGATGGAGAAGAGCACGTTGGCGTATGAATCCAGGGCTTGCTCCTCGCAGTATATCCTCCTGTGCGCTTCCGATGCTGGCAGGACACCAAAATAGGCGTTGGCTTCAGCTAGGTTGGCATAGCTCCTTGCTTCGGATAGACGGGTCTCCTTGCGCGTGGGACCGCTGGGCATTGTCGATCAATGGTTAGCAAGGAGCTCACATAAACATATATATTTTATAGAGAATAGAATAGAATGCACATAAAAGGTTAATATCTGTGCAAATGCAAAGAGATACATTTCTGCAGCCGGGTAAGGGGGAAAGGGGGTGAGAGTGAGGGCGCCCTCTCACCCAGAGAACATCAACACAGAGCTTCCATCCCCCGCCAGCACCCGGAGCCCCTCTTTGATATGTTCTATAAACGTCGGCGTCTCGCCGGCCTGGAAACCTGCAATAAGCCACTCACGCTCATCAAACCCTCGTTCCGGCCCGCCGAGCCAGATGCTGTGGCAGCAGACGATGATTAAGTGTGCTGGCGGCGACATAACTCGCAGTGAGGTGAGAAATCGGCCGTCGTAGCGTCACAAGTAGAGGTTTGCGCTTAGCATATAAACAGCACGTGGTGGTGCTACTAGACTATCTCGGATGCTGTTGTCTACCTAGCGCAGCCGTGATGGCATAATCTGACCTGCAAACTTTAGGAGGCGCGGTAGGAGTAGTGTAGTAATGGTTGGCTGGGCCTTTGTTCTTGGCTGGGGTCGTGATTGAAGCAAGCCAGGCTAAGTCTAGCCAAGGTCATGCGTTAATGTACGGGGTACATGAATAGATTCGAATATCGCATATAGAAATCGATATAAGGATTTCACCCCTTTTCTTTTAGTCGCCCTAATTGATACATGTACCTACTGCCTAGTATAAGGCGACGTATGTATCACCTTTATAGTCTTTTCGTTTATACTATATTGTGCATGATTTATTCCAGTGCCTATAACTACCCCCAATAGTATAGTTTCATGCACCAATCCTGCTACCAGACATACACACTGAGAATACACCACTACGTAAGACCAACCCCCTTTCTCTTTATTGGCGTTACTCTAGCATCGATAACCCTTATGTACACTTGACACATGCACAGGACCATCATGCAGACCTATGGCAGGAGACTTGCCTGATACCCAACTTGAGGAATTGAACATCAACACCCCCAGGTTCACGACCATGCGGGTACGGTGATGCTCGCTCATATTCCATACCTAAAGCTTGTTTCCTATTGGACTGCCGCACTCAACATGATTTGGTAATAGTATCATGAAATTCGATAACAGGTATTATGAAGCCATAATTATGGGCTACGCAGAATAAGATGAGATCGTCGATGTGACATGCCCCCATCTCCGACTGCTCGATGTAAAAGATTCATGGACTTGAACTTTGCGATTTGTCGATATTCGAAGTACTGATATTAAATAGGATCATTCAAGTCTCTGCCTTTATCTATATATATATATATTATTTCCCCTCCCCTCTTGATAGATAAGAAGAGTAGAATGCCATTGCCACCTATCTACACCCTGCAACAGAATATTCCTTCCATTTTAGTCCATTTGATACTAAGCTCAACGTTGCTGTGATTTATACTTGCCTACACATTGATGCATATCCAATATAGAGGCCTTGTTAACTATTATGGATGAGAGTTTTAGCTTGTCGCGAAGTAAGCATTGGGTTTCATTCTCTTTAAACTCTTATGAGTATGGTAGTTGATGAGAACATGGGGTATATGCAGAGTAATATCAAATAGGACAAATACTAGATCCACGATAGCTGCTGAGAATTTCAACGATGGTACGGCGCCATTATGCCTTCTCCGCCATGCAGCTAGAAGTTTGTGTGACCTACCAATAAGATAAGGATCCGAAGGTTGTGCAGTTAATATATAATTGAAATGCCGCAAAAGGATTGTGAATCGTAGTTGAAATGGGATTACTTCCTATACCACGAGGCAAAAATGGGGTCGCCTGACTAACAAGTGTATTTTGACAGAAATATAATAACCACATCATATTGGCAGTTTCCGCCTCAATAGTGACATGCCTAGATTAAAGAACTGGCTGCCGGGACTGTCGGTCCCGGACCCATGAGCGAAGGAACTAGAATTTCGGTATTTACTCGCCTTTTGATTTGAGGAGTTTAAAAATGTCTGAAACCAAGTAGAGGCTTCCTGCAATCACTAGCGGCCCTCCTTTGGACGTTTGGGTGGCCCAATCGAGAGCTGATGATATATATGTATGAGCATCATGTTGGGCCGAAATCGCAACACCACATTCACTTGCAACGCTGAGAATATCGGATGATTTCCTTGGCGCAACCCAAGGCATGCCATCAACGGGGCCGAACTCGACGGCTGTAACGAGGTCACCTCGGCGCAGCAAAATCTGGAGGATTTCGCCAATGTCCTTTCCAGCAGAAGCCGCGAGAACCCAAGTTACGGGTCGATCTCCAGTCCTGAGGTGCTTCTCAACAAAAGCCGAGAGGACTTCAGCTGACTGTGGATTATGAGCACCATCTAACAACACATGCTCTTTCCTACCTGTGAGTCTTTTGATATCAAGTGACTGTAATCGCCCAGGCCATGTCATACGCTTAGCTGCCGACACGAGATCATCAACAGACCCTGCATGATGCGGGAAGACGAGTTGAAATGCCTCATACGCACAAGCGAAGTTCTGGCATTGGTGCGGTTCGAACTTATCTTCCACACGACCAACAAGCTTGCCAGACTGCGGGTCGGCAAACGTCACAGAGGCCCCTACGCTATCGGCGTGTTTCTGTATGACATCCAATATGGGCTTGGGGTTACTCGCGTCCACCACGCATGGCACCCCCGTTTGCATGATACCCGCCTTCTGAATAGCAATTTCCTCCAGTGTGTCGCCTAGTAGTACCTGATGGTCGAGACCAATCTTAGATATGACTGTCACGGATTTCTGCTTCAGCACGTTCGTTGCGTCTAATCTCCCGCCAAGCCCAACCTCGATGACACCGACTTCGATGCTCTCGGATTCGAATATCTCAAAAGCAGTGGCTGCTAGCAACTCGAACTCGGTGGCCCCCAGACCCTGCTCCTCGTTCCTCCTCTTCACTAGATCCTCAAAATGTCGAAACTTTTGCTCAGACACGGCACTGTCATCGATAGTGATGCAGTCCCATCTGTCGATGAGATGGGGGGAAGTGAACTTGCCACAGGAAATGCCGTTGGTGCGAAGCATCGCCGTCAGGTAGGCACAGATAGAGCCCTTTCCATTTGTCCCAGCAACATGGAAAGCCTTCCACGTCTGCGGCGTGTGCTTCAGGAGTGCAGCGATGCGAGCCAACCCTAACTGTAGCATGGTGGTGTTATGTTGGCAGTTGGCTACATGAAACTTGGATGGAGACTTGTTTTGGATGCACCGTGTTCCTGGAGATGTAGTGGTTTATAGAAGCCTGGGTAGGATGAGTCATATAGTTAAAGTCAATTTGCGTCGACGGCAGACAAGACACTGGCTTGTTGAGGTATAAATTCTAGATGCCTCTCAGCCTGTCGATGTCGATGAGGTCGTTGGCAGGCTGACGAAAAAGAGAGAAAATTGGGTCCGGGTTAAGCTTGACAGGGGTGGAGACTGGGGGAGACCAGTGGGGGCTAGACCATGTTGGTCTTAGTGGCCAGCACGGGAAGCCCCTGCAAAAGAGGCTAAGATGGTTTCTGGTTAGCGGGGACATTGCACGACACGGAAACTACGACGAACAAAGCAGGCAGGGTCAGGTCCTCGCAGGTCGTGTGCTAACTGGTTCTAGCGGCTGATAAGTTTGCCCCCTTGCACCTGGCAACCCCCGACCAATCTTGGTCTTGGCTCCTCCCATTTTCTTTTTCCTCTTCTGTTTTGATTCCACGATCCCCGACATCATTGCACACTTCTATTTTCCTCCACATGATCTCTTCCTCATCAACCCCCCCAAGACCCCACGAAAGGATTCATATGCGCTTTTGGCCATCGACACACACGATACTTCCAATCGCGCATCATTTAATTAATCCCCATTCATTCTCGGTCGCATCTCTCTCTGAAGTCTCCTCTTTGGCTTCTTTGTTCTCTCGACCTGGCTGCCCGCGCCTCGGATTTCCTTCTCCCCCTCCAGCAATACCCGACCTAACCTGTCTTTCATCCTCCGCAGTGTCACCCCATCGCCGTCCGTGGCTACGCGCGCACCAGCCATTTTTACTAAAATGGGTCTACCGTAAGTCCATCCATCATATCAATTATCTTTGCGACGCGCGCACATCGATTACCTACCGAAACCCATCTTCCCTGTCGCGTGTTAGCGCGATTGCACATCGCCCACTACTCGGCTGTTCCTGTTTCTGCGTCAATGATAATCATCGTCCTCTCCTCTCTGGGTGTATCTCGTGTTACCCTGCTGGTCATGCATATCTAGAATGCCTTTGCGATATCGTGTATATTTATAACAATCCATTTCCATCTTCGTATGGATCGAAATCCGTGCATCGGCCAATTGCGATCATCATGTTACTAACACCTTGTGCTCAGACTCTTCATTGCCCCTGTCGAGTCTGACATCGCGGCCAAATCGGCCGTAAAGAGTCCCGCATTGCCCGCGGCCACGCGATCCCCGATACGCCGTTCCGACCGGCGCCGCCAACTCAATGAAATTCGAGAACATCGTCTGCGCATGCTTGCTGCATTGCAAAGTGATGATGATATCTCTCCTCATCTAGCGGCTGCGAGAGCTAACAACCCTCTCCCTGCTGAGAATCCTCCTGCCGCCGAGCAACCTCTACCTCCCAGAGAATCGCCACCGGCGTCTCGGTATGATGATCTTCTCCGTCAGCTTGAGCGTGAGCGTGAGCGTGAGCGCGACCGCGAGCAAGAGAGACGTGACCCTATCCGATCAAATCCTACGTTTCATGTAAACCAGTCCTACCTAGAAGAAATTGGTGCTGCTACCTGGGGAATGGTTAGTAGTCTCGACTTGCCTACCCCTACCACTAACCCTTCTCGCCCGGTAAGTTGTCCTCTTCTCTCATGCCCCCTTTTCCACACCTTAAATATGCTTCATCTGCATTAATCAATTCTTCCGGATTGATTTTCCCAACACTACTATGATTTCTAACTAATACCGATCATTAGACTCGATCTCCTCGATCTCGGGGACCTAGCTTGTTTCACGACCACTCTTCTCGTCTTGATCCCTCTCGATTTGATCCTACTGGATACTTATCCTGGAGTATGTCACGACGATCATGGGCTCGCGAGCAAGATCGCCATCGGCAGCAAACTTCGCGAAGTCTGCTTGACCGACCGCGCCGTCGCGCCTCTGTCGACTTCCATCGACGTGCTCACCGTGTTAGATATGTAGACGGACTGGGGGACCGTGATCGAAGTCTGAGCCCCGAAGGAGATGGAGTCTGGGATACTCTGCAGTCTACATTGACTCCGGATCCACAACCTCCCAGCGTTGGTTCTTCCTTCGCCTCCACGAGTGCTTCGGCCGTGGCATCCCAGAGCACAAACGCCAGCTCTTCTAACACGTCTATTACGAGTCCGGAGGAGAGACCTGCGACCGAACCACCATGCGACCCTGTCAATGAGAACTCGGATACGGATGGCGAAGAGGAAGAAGAGGAGGAGGATCAACGTCCTGAGGCTTCACGCCAACCTACACCTCCCGAGCGACGTTCTTATGCCGATGTTCTAGCCGAGTACGGTGATGCACCGGAGACAAGATCCGGGCAGTCGCTCGAGGACTCGGAGAACACGGAGAGCGACAGAGGAGTTGAGTGGTTATCGGGTATGCATCGCATAGTGCGCGGACTGGCTGCTCGACAGGACATTCCGGATGAGTGGTGGGCGCAGGCTGGCCTCAGCCGATCGATGTCGTGGGGAGAACCTAACTAAGACCAGGAATGTTTGTGCTTTCTTTTCTTCTTTTTTTTTTTTGCTTTTCTTTTTGCGGGTCGAGAAAAAAAGGCGTTTCATCCATTCTCTGGATGAGGAAAAAATGGTGTTCCGGTCCTTAATCTCTTTGCCCCTCAGGAACAGAGGGTCTGACGCTCTGCGCGGCTCGACACGGCCCAAGATTTTTTTTGTGGGATAATATGTGCTACATTAATAAGCTACACTTTGCGACTGTATCATAGACATGTATATATAGGCGGGAGGATGAGGACATGGTCGCTTTCAGAGCTATGTTATATGCGTTGGAATCACTAACGCTGCCGGGGTTTTTATCTTATTTCATTTTCTTGCTCGGAATGGACGGATGATAGAGCTTCACATACAAGGAAGAAGCCAAGATAATTGATGAGACAGCCTACCGACGTAGCCATTTCCTATGTTGCTGCGCCTGGGCTAGGTTAATAGTCAAAACGTACAGCCGCTTTTGCCGATACATGTCTTCCGTGTTGCCAAAAATTGCTATTTCTTACATGTGGCCTTATATTGTGCATAGTACACGTAGGTAATTCTTAGAGGAAACACATGTGTCAAAAAGTTATGTATTAGGTTAGGTCGTCATGTGTAAACATGTGTTCTTACGTATGATGTATCTGTTAGACAGGTAGGGGTTGCTTTTCCCATTAGCAATTACATTATACGAATGCACGTCTTACACATGTACACCACCTGAAATGCTTGATACTGGGACTGGGGTTAAACCTGAGTAGGTGCCTACATACTTACACAATTAGGTAATTTGTTTATGGCAGATTGGAAACAGGTAGCATATAAAAAGAGTAGCATTGTAAGGTATTGTTACGATATATGGGAAATACATGCGTCCATAGATGGAGTTGGCATGTAGGTGTTATGTTAGTATGTATGTATTATGTATGAGGTAGTATGTGGTGTATGTACGTACTGTACATCGAAGCGGGTACTATGTTAGGTCAATAATGTGTAGCTACTGACTGGATTTAAGTGACCCACTGCGGGAACCATTGTAAGTGGGAAAAGAGAAAAAAAAAAGAGTCGAGGGAGGGGGAGGGGAGAGAAAAGGGAAGGAAGAAGGGAAAAGAGGGAAGGGTAAGTAACTTGAAGTACATGTAGCCAAGTAGGGTTACTCCGGTACGACGTTGACAAGCTGTACCTTTTTCTACTGCGACGGGGTCACAACAGGGGAGGGGCGTTAAACCAAGGCAAGCTGCAGTAGCTCTTACACCAAATGGAAAGACCGAGCCAGTGGGAGTTGTGCCTGAAATTCAAGCGTGCTTGTACTGGACCTTATGGGGGAAGTAACGAGCACTTGTAACAGTGAGAGAAAGGGAGAAAGAGAGAAAAAAAGATTACCATTGCCAATTAAGAACCATTCCAAAGAATTGTATCACCTGCCTACCTTTTTTCTTCTTCTGTTTCCTGCGGCACCCCCTCCAAGATCTGTCACATCTGCCAAACCCTGACAATACCTGGGCACATTTCTCACGCGAGAACACACACAACCATAATAATATCTTTGTCAATGTCGTGGATCAAAGGAATGTAGGTATTAATTCCGAATAGGTCACGACACTGTTGCTACTTGCTGCTGCTACTGAGGCCGCCGTTGTTACCAGTATTGGATGCTGCAGCAGTACGGGAAGCATTGCAACTTTTAGGTACATCACCGAGATCCACATTGGGAAGACATAGGAAAGGATAGAAGGGGAAAGGGAGGGGGAAAAAAAAGAAAAGAAAAATAAGAAAAGAAAAAAGGAAAGAAGAAAAGAAAAGGAAGCAAGAGGAATCATTAGTGACAAGCCCGACACAAGCTTGACTGGAACTAAGCTACCACCTGCCTACCAGACAGACACCACCAACTACCTAAACTACCACACACACTAGAGGTAGGTATGTACAGTACCTACACTAGAACCACCAAAGACACCAAACCACACGATACTAGATGACGATAGCTTATCGAGAAACCAGTAACCAGCAACCAGCAACCAGAACCGACACACAAGCACACGCATACGCACGCACCCTCACTTTCTCTATCTAGCCGACGACGATCCTTGCCCTCTTACCAAAATCTCTACTCCCTGTTTCGTGTAGGCCGCCCCAAGACCGGAAACCAACCAACGAATACCGTCCAAGAACAAACCTCTGCTGGAATGAAAGCCTCCGCTCCGTGTCGCCAACGACGCGTGCTCCTGCCACCACCACCACCATCACCACCGCCCCAATTCCTGTTGTCCCTCCCCTGCGACCCTGATCCGACCGATCTTGCCTCTTGACTGAACCCTGGACACACGACCGAGCACGAGTCGACCGCCGGCCATGGCGCCCAGCTTGGGCCATGCCTCCAATCCTTCCAATGGCTCCTCCAGCGACCGTCACTACCAGCCTGCTAATGGAAAGGGAGCTGTTGTCGCTGCGAGGCATGAGAGAACCCCCAATACCCCCAGAAAGGGCAGCGGCGGACGTGATAAAGCTGTGCAAGACCCGGGTCTGAAAGACTACGTACGTACAAACCCTGCCAGAGGTACTGTTTGGTGCCAAGCTTTGGCCAGTGCTACGGCATAGATCCGATCACAGGGCTGACTAGGTTGGATATCATACAGCGTCTGGGAGAATGCCTGGGCAAGGGTGCATTCGGTGCGGTTTACAAAGCCATCCATTGGGGGACGGGAGAGGCCGTTGCTGTGAAGCAGATCAAGCTGTCCAACCTGCCCAAGAGCGAGTTGCGCATGATAGAGGTAGGCAAATGTGACCTGGTGTAGTATGGTGCCATCAAGCTGACATGCTGCAGGCTGAAATTGACCTTTTGAAAAACCTACATGTAAGGGAAATCCTTGTTCTCACACGTGGCTGTCTTTCCATATTTATATATACATTTCTATATATAAATAGGGCTGACCCTCGCTAGCATGACAATATTGTCAAATATATAGGTTTTGTCAAGTCCATAGACTGCCTCAACATTGTCCTCGAGTAAGTTGGAGAGCTGTCGTCCCCCACCCCCCCTCCCCCCTAACAGAGGGCTCACCTGTGGTAGATACTGCGAAAATGGCTCTCTACATTCAATATGCAAGGCGTATGGCAAGTTCCCCGAGAATCTGGTTGGTGTTTATATGACCCAGGTCCTGCAGGGTCTCCAGTACTTGCATGATCAGGGTGTCATACATCGTGATATCAAGGGCGCCAACATCTTGACTACCAAGGATGGCAAGGTCAAGCTGGCGGATTTCGGGGTGTCCACTAGCACTCTGGCTGGGCCTGACAAGGAGGCCCAGGTGGTGGGAACCCCTTACTGGATGGCCCCTGAGATTATCGAGCTATGTGGTGCAACCCCGGCCTCTGATATTTGGAGTTTGGGCTGCACCGTCATCGAGCTACTATCTGGCAAACCTCCGTATCACCATTTGCAGGCCATGCCTGCTCTTTTCGCCATTGTCAACGACGACCATCCTCCGCTGCCCGAGGGTGTCTCTTCGGTCTGTCTCGTCCTCTGACGCCGTTGTTATAGTAAAGCGTTTGGCTAATTCTATCAGGCTGCGCGTGATTTTCTTATCCAATGTTTCCAGAAAGATCCAAACTTGCGGGTAACGGCGAGAAAATTACTAAAGCACAATTGGATAGTAGGGTGTAGAAGAAGCGATGCGCCTGTAGCTAAAGCTCCCGGCAACTTCAGCCAAGCCGTCGAGGAGGTCAAGCAGTGGAACAAGGCACTCACCTCCTCCGAAACGAATCTCCGAGCCTCCCTTGGATCTGATGGTCCTCCGCATCAGTTTTCGCGTCTTGGTTCCCAAGAGCCATCCAGGTCGAACGTGCCCACTCCGGTGAAGGGTCCCTTTGTGTTAGCCAAACCCCGGCCAACCGCCGAAGACTTCCGCTCTCCCGAACTAGCCGGTATGCTCCCATTAACACTTGAGTTCTGGTCAATTATGTGGAAAGCACCACCAAACTAAACATGGGAACAGATGACGATAATTGGGATGATGACTTCGCTACGGCCATCTCACCGAGCGCTCTACAGTTACCTCATATCAAGCCGCAAGACCACTTCGGAGGCATGCTTTCGGCCGACCGCCTTAAGGCCTTCGCGTCTATCGATAATTCACGCGATGCATCGGCGAGCTGGGACAATGACTTCGGTGGTGACCTGATGACGATTAAAAAAGTGAATGTGGTTCAAGATGAAGATCCCCAGGAGAAGACCATTCGCCCGGGCTGGAAAATTCCAGGGAAAGCGGAAAAGGCCGGAGATTCCAAACAATTACAACCCCCCAAGCCATCGTCGAGTCGGAAAACTTCATCCAGCAGCCACCGTAGGTCAAAGTCGTCTCAAGGCAAGAATGGTACTAGCAGCAAGTTCGAATTACCACCGCGTCCAGATCTAGTTTATAGGGAGCAGCCTGTAGAAGACTACTCAGACCTCTTTGATGATGACGACGTGTTCAATCAGAGATTAGGACAGATGAAAAAGGTAATAATCCGCCAAGTACCCACTGTGTTGCGGTGTGTGGTTGACCTTATGTTTAGCCTTTACAAACCGATACTCCTCAACTATTTCACCCTTCAGACCTCACCAGCCTACCGCGGTCAACACAGTCACCTGACCTGGGTAGTAGCCGTCGAAAAGCCACCTCGCGGCAGTCGGTCCTCACAGGCCGGCCTATGCAAAGGTCAAAGTCATCGATTGAGATCCAGAAGTTTGCCGAAGACGAAGACGACGAAGATTTCTCCGACATCTTTGGCCCTGGTGATAACATTACGGAGAAAGACGAAAGTGACCGGGGATCCGAAGACGGAAATCTTATGGTCCTATCGCGACTGTCGAACAACTCTTGGCTTGGTGACGACGAGGACGAAGACGATCCATTCGCTTCTATGGATCCTGGTTGGGACGAGATGGATCTCGAGGCCAATATTGCACGTGATCGACATGCTCGGCTAGCCGAGAGGGTTGAAAGGCTAGTCCGTTCTCTTACATCAACAGAGAGTGAAGATATGCTACTAGAGCTATCCGAGGATCTTGTAAGTGTCGTCTTTGCACATTTTGCATATTTGCAACTATGCTGTATGACTAATCGCGTATAGTTGATATTGCTGTGGGAGCACATGGAAGTCAAAGATCTAATCATTAGTGCCCATGGCCTACTACCTATTCTCGAGATACTGGAGCCATGTACGGTGAAAAGCCGGCAACGCATGATTCTCCAACTTCTCAAAGTCGTGAATACAGTTAGTGATCTCAAGTTTCATGTGTACCCTTCACCACAATTAACACAAGATAGATCATACTAGACGACGTGGAGCTCCAAGAGAATTTATGCTTCGTTGGTGGTATTCCGATTATCACTAAGTTTGCTGCACGGCAATATTCCAACGAAATCCGGCTGGAGGCAGCTGCCTTCGTGAGACAGATGTATCAGACATCTACTTTAACTCTCCAGATGTTTGTGAGCGCCGGTGGTCTGAATGTTCTCGTCGAATTCCTTGACGAAGACTATGACAGCGCCCGAGATTTAGTGCTCATCGGTGTCAATGGCATATGGAATGTCTTTGAGCTCCAGGTTGGTCACTATGAGTCCTGTCGAATACGTCCAACTGACAGTACTTCCAGGGCCCAACTCCGAAGAATGACTTTTGCCGCATCTTCTCTCGAAGCAAGATTCTTGACCCACTTGCTCTAGTCTTACACCGAGTCCTTGACGAAGATGTCGAAGGAGAGTTGACAGAGCTGATCGAGGGACGCATTGTAAATATATTCTATCTATTCTCGCAAGCCGAGAGTTACGTTAAGGAGACGGTAGCTGATCGCCAAGTGTTGAAGAGTAAGGCTCATCGGTTACTCCATAAAAAGCGCTAGCTAATACATTAATAGGTGTTTTGAAAGACCTCCGGCGTATGACACCTGCTCATCAGATCACGATGCTCAAGTTTATCAAGAACCTTTCCATGCTCTCAACCACACTCGACGCTCTCCACTCCGCAGATGCCATCGATTTACTCATTGAATTGCTTGGTAGTAGCATGAAGAAAGGACATCCGCATTTCCGTGAGATCTCTAATCAAGTACTCAACACTATGTTCAATCTCTGCCGTCTCAGCAAGGATCGTCAGGAGTATGCTGCCGTCAATGGCATCATACCGCTCCTGTTGACAATAATGAAGACGGACCGGCCACCTAAAGAATTCGCATTACCGATCCTCTGTGATATGGCACATTCTGGTAGCAAGGGGCGTAGATATCTCTGGCAGAATAAGGGGTTAGACTTTTATGTGTCACTCCTAGCAGATCAATATTGGCAGGTCACTGCGTTAGATGCCATATTCGTTTGGTGAGTATCCCTGTCAGGTATCAGAAGAATAATCTAACACATTTCAAAGGTTGCAAGAAGAAACTGCTAAAGTAGAAGCTCACCTTCTTAGCAATCAATTCACCGACGCTATATTGTCGTGCTTTAATACACAGAAGAACAATGCATTTGATCCCAACCTTCTAGAGCCACTTTTGAAGGTCCTTCGACTATCTCCTAATCTAGCAGCAACCTTGGCTAACTCGGAGATGTATGCTGGCATCGCCCAGAAGCTTACGCATAAGAAGGCTGTGGTACGGTTGAATCTGCTTCGCCTTGTCCGGAATATCCTCGAAGCACAAGAGTATTACAGCAGTCCAAGAGACAGGCAGCTACGGTCACTACACGACGTCATCCGCACCCTTGCCGATAAGGATTCCGCAGTACTTGTGCGCAACCTAGCTTCAGACCTTGTCATGTCCCATATAGAGGTCACTAATGACCAAATGCACCCGCCATTCTCCGCATCCACATCCACTTCAGGATCCGGTCGGCCACGTTCTGGGAGGAGGATTTATACGCCACCTTCATTGCAGCATTCAACATCTCTGCCTCCCCGGACCCCGACGCATGTCTCTCGGTCGTCACAGTCTTCAGCATACGTTGAGGTTGCCTCAAGTCCGAAACGCTCCGCCGTAGCATTAGCACATGAGCGCGATCCTGGCCTATTCCGTCCTAGGAGTATGGATGGGCCTTCCAATGCTCCTGTCAGCTCTATCCCACGTCGGATCAGCGTCGATGCGCAGGCTAGTGGGAACGGTTCGGGAGGGAATCGAAACCGATTGTCAAGGAGCTCGGGGCTACATTCCGCACGACCCAGCTTAACCAGCTTGACAGCAGCACGTAGCGAGAGCGTATTATCAAATAAGGAAAACGTCACTCAAGTAGCAGAGAGCGGATCGCGATACTCAGCGCGGCAGTCACCAACTACACCCAGCGGCAGCGGAAGCAGTTCTAGAGCTGAAAGCTCAAGCAAGCAAAGGAGAAGTAGAGCACCAAGCGACGGCAGGAATAAATGGGCCGCATAGCGGTGCTTCGTGGTCTAATTCAAAGATCTCCCTCCCACACACTCTTACCGAGGAACTATAAATATTATAAATCTCACAGGACGCGCGGCTCGAAGCTTGTTCTTCCGAAGGAGATAACAGGCAACCTTTTCGTTTCCTATCATTCTCTTGCTAATGTTTTTTAAAATAATACAATTGCATCATCACAGGAGCGCTGGCGGTTTCCTCCTCGACTCCTTTCTGTCCTTTGTCTCCATTTTGTGTTTCGGGAAGGCATTTTTTAAGGGTTGATTGGTATACTGATCGGGGTTTTTTTATATTTTCTGTCTATCCATGTTAGATATAAAAACGGCGAGGAAAATTGAGGACAAGGAAGGACAGGAAGACATGGCATGAAAGGTGCAAAGGGGGGAGCAACGACTTTCTCATCCCATTGCATTCCCACCCCATTCATTTGAGTCATCAACATTGGGACCCATGGATGGGTCTGAATATAGGAGATTTTCCGGTGTCCAAGGCTTTTGTGCGTACATGGGATCCAGCAGGAAGGGGCTTTAAGAAATGAGAATTATAAAAAATGAGATATGCGTTTGATGTGTATTATTTTGTTTTTGTTATGGTACGGGAAGTTCAGGTGAATTCGCTATTTGCCTTGCATTGGGAGGACTACATGAACGATGGATGACATGGGTAAGTAAGATGGGTGCTTGGATGAATAATGGACAAGGAACGGAGAGAGGAAGAGGATGGATGGATCGATGATAGGGGTGTTGCACTCTTTTGTAGAGTCACAGGTATGTATCTATATCTTGATAATACACCTCAGATACCTACTACGTACTGCGCGCACATACTCTACTACATTCGAAACGAGGATTGATTGATATGAAACCGGCTGGTCTAGAGTAGACTTAAAATTCTAGGGTTAGGTTGGTTGACTTGCTGCGATATCTTACACTACATTAATCAATGGTATAATATTGATACCCACTCTCTCCTCTCTCCGGTTGCTTTATATTTAAGCCCCCCCTTTTTCTCCCCCTTTCCTCCCCCTTTAAGGGCAATAAAACGAACATGATGACGCGTAAAAGAAGTCTTGATCAAGATAAATGATGAATAAAAAAGTTAATTGCAGGGTGTGTAGGTAGGTATGTGGGAGAGAGAGATACTTATGAGGGTCCATATAGGTAAAAAGGAGAAGA
This sequence comes from Biscogniauxia mediterranea, assembly GCA_018398605.1. Taxonomy (NCBI): domain Eukaryota; kingdom Fungi; phylum Ascomycota; class Sordariomycetes; order Xylariales; family Xylariaceae; genus Biscogniauxia; species Biscogniauxia mediterranea. The sequence continues at coordinate 742,380 of JAGXTR010000004.1, forward strand.
AAAAAAATGCATCAGCCGCGAATCGAACGCGGGGCCCATCGATGGCAACGATGGATTTTACCACTAAACCACTGATGCTAGCGAATGACGAACGTCATTGGATGGTCGATATAAAATTTTAGTTTACTATCATATATATAGGAAAGGCTTGCTAGTGGATAAAAAGGGCCGAACTTTAGGCCTTAGGGGTGAGCTATTTCCCCTTGCTGTGATAAGTACATCAATAGTACCAAGAACCACCACACCAACCAACTAAGGTTCCGCAGGCCAACACGCCAACAAGCCAACAGTCGGAGATACAGCACGACAGGTATAACATGAAATCCTGGTTAGCCTGTTTCCTGTCATTCCTTTTCGCAACAATTCATTCGCACACGCTCAAATCTTGAATTTCCCCACTCGTATTTCTGAGCTACATCGCTCCATTAGCATTAGGTGGAAGTTATCACATCTGTCGGTCTATCATGCTATATTTTCAATATCACTTGGCGAGAAGCAATGTGATTCAACATGCGATGGATGGCTTACCTAGAGGAAAACCGGCTTCTTATCTTAGAAGCCCCTGATGCGAGACGTTGCACACCGGGTCGCTTGACTAGTGTCTACCTCGAGAGTGGTAAACAGAACTCGAGAGATACAAATACCGAATGAATCATGGATACCAGAAACCAAAATGCCCCTGCATGATATGAGCTGGCGCAGGTCTCCCATCCGCCTTGGCTTTTCGCATAGCACCAGGTCATCCTCGCGCTCCGTCTAGTGTAGGAAGGATTCGGCCTCGAAAAAGCCCACCAAGACCATCGGACCCTCCAACAGATCCCTGGATCCCTTACCTTAGGGGTCTCCCAAACCTCGATGCTATCACTCATAAGGGGGGGGGGCTCTCCATCAGTCCTATCATGCTCTCGAGTGCGCCATCGACCTGCGCCGAAAATCAAGCTATAATAAAGTGCATTCAACGTCCTTTGGGTACCTAGTATCCTCATTCATGACTACAGAGTCTTTTTATTTGCCTTATTGGAGCCATTTCTAAACGGGTGCCAGAGTTGTACGCGCAGAGCAGCACCTCCTATCCCTAAACAATACTCGATTAAAGCTAACATAGGCAAGATCCTTTTTTATGAGAAGCCCGGCCACCAACTGAATAACTAGGTGTTTCCCCATAAATCCAGTTTTACCACTTATCAACCTCAGGTGGTGATTCTATGAGCTCGAGAGTCTTGTGGTCATCCAACGCCGTGGCATGACGCACGCACATAGGGTTTATCATGTCTAAAGACTGGAACGAGGTAGGGCATACGAGCCATCCGACCCCCACGATCATGGACATGCGGTATTCGGTCCTGACCTCCTCGTCCTGGCTCGAGAACGACGGGCCGCCGAGCTTGTGCAGAGTAGCGAGGTAGTGGTCGACGATCTCCCACTCGTGCGCGCGCCGGTCCGCGACGCTCAGCGCGCCACTGACGAAATACGACACGTCGTGGAAGGCCGACCATATCATGGCGAGCTGGAAGTCGACGAAGCGCGGCCGCCCGCCCTCCACGAGGTACGTGTTGCCGATGTGCGCGTCGCCGTGCACGATGCACCGGAACTTGGGGTGCTGGCACCGGTACGCCTTGCGCATCGCCGCCTCGACGCGCGCCTGGCTCTGTAGGCTCTCGGGGACCGCCACGCGCCCGGGGCTGTGGATGATGGCGTCGTAGTGCTGCAGCAGCGCGAGCAGCGCGACCTCGTAGCTCGACGTCGCCCACGGGTAGTCGGCCGGCTCGGCCCCCCACGTCTTCGCGTGCAGCGCCGCCAGCTGCTCGACGCCCTCGAGGACCCGCGCCACGGGCCAGTCCTGCTTGGTGTCGCAGAACACGCGACCCCGCACCGCGAGGTCCTCCATGATGACGATGCCCTGCTGCGGAGTGTGCCCGGCCCACAGGACCCGAGGCAGCTCGATGTGGTCGAGCGCCGGGGCCAGAAGGTTGAAGAAATCGACCTCTCGCTGATACATGGCGATTATGAACGGCGCCTGCTGAACGAAGGAGGGGTCGAAAGTGCCCTTGATGCAGATATGGGTCGGCCGGCCTACCGCCTGTCTGGCATCTTTAGCGCCGTCGCCGTCGTCGTCACCGTCATCGTCGTAAGTGATGGTGACGAGCGCCTTGCTCGCGGTTCCCCAGATGATCTTGGTGATCTCGATGGATTTGATCTTCACGCCCAAGACGCTAGACAGCCAGGAGGCTGTTATGCCTTCCGGCGTAACTGGCAGCTCAGAGAACTCGGGTTTGCTCAGTGGTGCAGAGGGTGTGCTTACTAGCCCGTCGGCTAGTTGGTTGGCTGTAGATGTCTCCGCCATTGAAATTTCCAACATCTGCGTGTAGGATGAACTGTCGAGAAACGATAGAGTAAAGTCATCATAGCCTCTGGCTACAGGCTGACGACAACGGTTTTATAAGTCGGTCCCGGGGTGAAAAAAGACACATATCTATAGTGAAGGGTCGAAAAATTCTACCTATACCTCTAGCCGACAGCTTACCCTGGACCGGTGTAGGCTATTTCTTCTGTTATTGGATCTGGTTCCGATGTCAAATGACAGTCTGGGAATGAGGCTACGTTGGGATCGGGCTCTTGGACTAGCGATATGTCCGATCACAAGGCCTCACCGGTTATCATGACCGCCTGTGTAACGATGACTTTGACGCTGAACTGTCAATTATGGGATGTTTTCATATGACTATCCGGCCTCTTCGAAAAAGCTAGATATAGACTGTGTGTTAATTTGAAGGACGAGTGCGTATGAGGCAAGCTCTCGAGATCTCTTATTAATTTTGGATAGGTACCTAGGTACCTATCTACCTAGGTTAACTTTGTATTATACCGATTTACCACATTTTTTTTACCTAGGTTAGGTGGGCGCTTAAGTAGCCTCAGTGTTCTGTCGTAAATGACTATTCACTCCGCTTTACGGCGTATATATACTTCTACTTTCACACATCACTTAATGTTGTGATGGTTCACGGTAGATATAGTCCCATGTACACCAGTAATCCCGTGAGTTGGGTAGCTACGTGTAATATTTGGCATCTATAGAAGATCCAAACCACATTGAGTTTGGCATGGATTACAACGTGGTTAATACAATTCAATAGCAATATACATAAGCACCAACCGTTACGGCACATACATAATGTGAGTGTATTGACACTAGGAAGCTTAGAACGTAATCACATACTGGTTCCCATCTGAGGCATTAAACCTCAAGGCATGTCTGCATTTCTCCCTGAGGTCTCGGCTGGCTAAAAGTGTATCATACCTCCTATATGGATAGTTATAGTGTAAATATGTAATCTGAGACCAGCAGCTCCTCCAAGTCTCTATATGCCTGTGTTCGCAGCCTTGACTTTCATTATCATCTCATCAGCTATTTTAGTTGTTATCTTCAGCACCAACATATAATTTACTAGTTGGTATTCTATCTTACTCTGTAGTGTATGAAGAAAGACCATGTGTCAACCTGTGTTGCAGGGCTGTTACATTGTGCTGGACGACTAGATCACCATGAATTAGCTTTCCGTCATTGTCCAACGTTACTGTTCTCAGCCCCATCTTGGTGAAGCCGTACTGCATGGAGGACAGCGAGTGAACAAGACAGGTCTCAGTGAACAACCTTGGCCGATGCACCCCCTTGATCCTTCTCATGAAGGATTTCGGTAAATATCCAGCATGGAATGGTAGATTATATGTCTGTCTACGTAGTCGCCCATCCTTGTAGATGACTCTTCGACTGTTGAAGTCTAGTATCACTTCTTCCTGAGTTGGTACACCATAAAACATGCGCGACATAAAGAAGAGTTCTAAAAATATCTACATTCAGGTGTGTTATCACGGCCATCTGAGAAAGTTCTTCTGGATTGATCGCACATTTCTATAATTATCTCCAAGGTGGTGGCGTTAACATACTGTAGTCTCCGATAAAAGACATTGCCACTAGTCCCATCATTGTTTACACCAAAATGTCTATTCTCGGAAGGCGAGGCGTGTATGTTCATGTAAGGTCCTGCTAACGAATTTCTCGAGGCTCTAGCCTCTTGATTTTACCAAGAGCACCATCGAATCAGAAACAGAGACTCCTGTCAACAAGAGAAAGGTATAGGGAAATTGGACCCCCAACCTTGGGTGGCAAGAATATGGTTCAGTATCTATGTGGCACCTGTGCAGTGCTTCGGTACGACAGAGTTGACCTCTCCTTTACATTTCTCCTGTCAACATTCCATGTTAATCGACTAGGAAGTAAATAAGCCACTTGGAAGCTGCTCCTGCCATTGTGACACTCAATGGAAGAGCACAGGAAAAATTACCCAGGTCATCGGCACCGAGTCCGCCACTTTACTGGGATGGATTGCTTCATATTGATGACCTTGTGTCATGATTCACACCCTATATAGGGGTAAGACATAGGTAATTGTTGTTCAGCCAAAAAAAAAAACCGGAACTAAAACTATACGTTGCCGCGGGACATTTACATACAAATGGGTTCCCTATTCGCTAGTGATCCCTGTACTTCAGCTCTAAGCCTTCGGCGAACTCTCAAATCTCAGTTTTCAAGCCTTGGAATCTTTCACAGCCTCCTTGAATAGAAGGGTGGTCTCGGCGTGACTCAAGTTACCATTCCATCTACTATAGGTGCTACTTACATATTACGGCTATATGGTATGGCTAGTATACGTTGAACCCGGCAAGAGCTTCATATCCTATGTTCAAACAGAAACAGCATATTTGATACAACGCTCTCAACGTTGCCCTCCTTTTATCTAATCTCCTTGAAATCGTTTACCCATTAAGTTATAAGTATGTTCAAATCACGAGAAAAAAAAGAACATTCGTTTATCAGGGATCAGTTTTTGTGTCACATTTCTCCATGGATATATAGTCTTCTGAAAACCCGTATTGGCAATATTTCCACAGTAGCTCATGGTTGTGACTTTATGTATCTTCTTTTATAATCTCTATTGTTTTCTGTCATAGACATGTCTGGAACTAGCCCCTGGGATATCCCGGTTGAGCAGCCGCCTGCTGGCCAAATATCCAACTTCATTGACCCGCCAAGCCAGGCGCCAATCCTACGTGTCGGCATTTATATTATCTTCCCCCTGATGCTTAGCTTCGTCGCCGCCAGACTTTACACTCGCGCCTGTATCTTCCATGCTCTGGGCATAGATGATTGTATGCGAAAGATGCGATCCTGCAGAGGGTCTTATTGCTAATACACTGAGCACAGTTCTGTGTGTGATTGCTACTGTTAGTAGTGTTGTCTTTTTCAAAGGACCCGATTGAAACTAACACATATGAAGGCCGGCGTACTTTCTTATGGCAGTGTTTTGCTGGCAAGTATGTATTCATAGCCCCCCATACTGTGCCATGATCCGAAGTGGACTCATGACTGATCCTATATCACTTTGCATAGTCCTAAACCTAAAGCCGTTGTCACCACTCGGGCGGCATAAGTGGGATATTCCCGTAGCTGCATTCACCGACGAGTACTTTGAGGTATGCATGCTCCCGCTCCCCCTTTACCCACATATGATATTAGGCAGAGGGCCAATTCGCTAATGCTCTCAGTAGTTGCTCATCATAGCCTCAGCTACAGTCTCAGCAGCGGCTATGTTAGTCAAACTGACTATCCTGGCGCTCTATCATCGGATCTTCCAGCCCGTACTGTGGGCAAAACGATCGATCTGGGCTGGCGTGATCCTTGTAGCTACTTTCTACTCGGTGCTTCTCATGGTACTTCTCGTCCCTTGTGTGCCTATACATGGGGAATCGTGGCTAGCTAAGACAACACACGGTGCCTGTCCCACAGTGCAGGTGAAAAATTCCCAAGCACAGGGGATTTTTGGCCTGGTTTCCGACCTGTACATTCTTGCCATCCCGATATCTCAGGTATCCCGCCTTTCTCTCGCTCCAAAGCGGAAGGCTGGCGTCTTGGTAGTGTTTCTGACAGGTATTTTGTGAGCTGATATTCCATTGCCCCCCATACACTCGATGGCGTCCTGCAGACTAACACACGTTTAAGCGCTATTGCCAGCTCTATAGGGGGTTTAGCATCACGCGAGCAGATCACATTGACCGACGTCAGCTTCTTGACGACGCCCTCTCTTTTTGGGTAAAGCATCTCTGTCTATTAAACAGTTCTCCATTACCTCTTCGAATCATTTTGATCGTATTTAGATACGACGTTTACTGATGATAAATTGTGTAAAGCCTGCTAGAGATCAGCATTGGCCTCATCTGTAGTTGCATGCCTGTCATCACGGCACCACTGAAGATCTTGATCGCGAAAATGATTTCCTCCTGGCATTCAATCAAGCAGTACTCACGGACCATCTTGTCAAGTACAGACCGTGGCCCAAGAGAAAGATGCGGCCAGCTACCTGAGATTCCCGGGGGCGGTATGTCGGGGCTAAGAACATTCATCCGCAGATGTCATCGTTCTAACGTGCAGAGCACTCCCATGAGCGATCTTTCTCATTTCGTCGCGCTCGAATCTGATACCGACTGGGACTACCATGGACAGCTGCGAGACCTTTACAGTGTGGATATCGAACGTCCTGCTCCTGTGACTCTCCCAAAACCACATAGATATAGATAGAGATACTTGAAAGTCGTTTAGAAGTGAGATGATTGCATTGGTGTGGAGTATTTAGGTCTTGGTCGTTTCTCTTATCCTTCACATCCCCTTATTTCAATGTAAAATCAATGTCGCCTAGAGTAATCGCTTGGTGGTATCCTACGGGGAGATGTACCTGAAAGTTTTGGACAGTGATACCACTAAGCGGGCTCCTAAAAACTTTCCCAGTTACATGTATCATAGGCAATTAGTTATGAAAGCTTTAGGGTTACGGTCCAAGTTCCTCTTAGTGCTCAATATGTTGAGGTACGACATATTTTGTAATTGCACCTGTTAAAGAAGGCATGCGAGCGTACCAATGATACATCGCATAGTAATACATTAAAGTGCCGAATTCATATGCGGGATTGGATCTAGTGCCTATCCCCAAGCTATATTGATATACCTTGATATGCTCTACGTTGAGGTTTGTATGTCAGGCGAATGGCATGAGCTGCGAGTGCCTGATATCTTTAACCTAACATTGATTTACCAATCAGTGATATAATACTTCACCTTCAAATTGAGCACATATATATTTATCGGAAACCCATCGCCCTTTCTCGACAAAAGGCAGCGAAGGTGATTATGATCTCATTATGCTTCTATTTGTATCGATTCGTGACTGCTATTCACACACTCCTTTTACCTAATTCTAAAAACGCCGCTGCCCCCCCCCCCCTTCTCTACCCATCAGTTACAATCAACTTCTACCAGACAGACATTCAAGTAGACCCCAGATTCTTTATCTTAGAAATTGTTTATATTTCCAGTTAAACAACATAAAATCATGTCTGATACTACAGAGATTATTCCAGCTATCATCCGGATTACCCCTGAAGTCGGCACCAACCATAATGAAGTGGTTTCTACCCCCAGGGAGCTCTTCAATATAATTTCACCATCCATGACTGCCCCCCGAACGGGAATAGAATTCGTTGATAATATGAACAATACCGATGACGACCGTCACATCATTGAAAGTTCTTTCACAGACCTCGGAAACAACCAAAAAATAGTCCCCCACATAGGCGGCCTCGTCGAGACAATCATTCGCGCTTACCAGCAGGACCTCCACCTAATTCTTCGCCCCGACGATATTTGGCTAGCTATTCTGATACAATTCAACTTGTTCGTCAATGGAAACTGGCGGGAGATTATCCCTTTGCTCATAGACGACGAATGGTTGGATTCTGGGGTACAAAATGGTCTACCGTTATCTGGGCAGAACTCAGTTGCGGGATCTGCCGCGGAATACTTCGTTTCCATTGTCCAAAACAACCTGATCGATCCGGATTTCAAAGATTGGTTTGTCCCAAACTTTACCACAACTACCACCGATGACATAACCACCGCATACATCTCCTTGCTAGCGACAGTGAAGGAAAAATTTAAGCATTCACTTCATGGTAGTTGTGGCTTCCCTTCAATTACTCTGCTAGGAGGGATGGACGACTGGTCAGAAATCCTCACACGTATAGATAGGATAGAGAGATTCGGGGGCGACTGCATAAAATGGGCCGCGGCTCTGCGCATCGTCGTGGATGGTATGCTCAACAGTTACGGTTATGAAGACCGGGACTTTACCAAGCAGTTCTGGATCCGCGCTGTTAACTCGACTGGAAAGGCCAATCCAGGCCAACTGACAATCGTATCGGGCTGGATTACTGTATTTTGTTTCTGGGATGCGCAAGGGAGGGTTATAGACGATGTTAAGAGCAATGTAGAAGCCCTGAATATGGACGGTGTGATATTCCCATGCGTATACGTAGAGAATCTGCCTCCAGTAATGATGGAAGTCGAGATGAGATGCTATTCATAGACCATAGGCGTCATGCCGAGATCGAAACCAAGTTGATCGCTAGGCACGTTGGTGCGACGATCTCAACCACAGCGCCGGAGAACAATGCTCGCGGAATAGAGGATGATCCTAATGCAACAGACGAGGAAGATAATGGGGTAACAGAGAACTTGGACAATACGTATCAGCCTCGCTCGGGGTGGTGGATAGTGGGGAATAACATACGATACCTGTGAAGCGAGTATAGACTGTATGCTAGATACTCGAATGAAGGGCAACACCGTTGCGACTCTTCATATACCAACCGAATACGGCGCTAGGATGTAATATTTCAAGTTTCAGAAGGAATAAATCATTAAATTATTTTGTCGGCATGTGTACCTTGATATTGAGGTTGGTGACTTTCTTAATATGATCTGTCAGTTGGAACCCCTATTTCTAACTAATATAGGTACGTCAATACGACTCCAGGCTTTATGTTAGACATTAAAAGGGGGTCGCGGGGGAATGATAGGCTAAGCCCATTAAGTCGCCGAAGGTGAAGATCGTAAGACAGCAATGACTTAGGCTACAATTATATAGTAAAGTGTGCTGTGCCGCAATGGTTATGGTACATTTCAATATTTCATCTCCATTTATTCAAAGAGAAAGCCAACTTTGTACCTCACTTGAAACTATTGCAAACGGTTGATCAATATAGGAGCTATCTAAAAAACATGCGCGACCCTTCCTTGCCAGTGAAGCCGATCTATAGGTCGAATCGTGTGGATGTCCCGGACGACTTCCTCAGAACCGAGCCACATGATTTCAAGCCCATCACCTTCACCCAGATAGATTTCGCAACCACTGAGCTTCCAGAGTATACGGGCGGCCTCGCCTTCGTGCTCGACAATGTACTCAGCCCCTCCGAGTCGACCAAACTGATTTCCATGGCCGAAGCAAGCGTCATGGAGGAAGACAAAATCGACGGATCTCCGTGGCGTCCCGCTCTAGTCCACGTTGGCGGCGGGTACGAGGTTCTCGCTGCCGACTACCGCAACAGTGACCGCATCATCTGGGACAACCAAGACATGATCGACCGCGTGTGGGCACGCCTCCAGACAGTGCCCCAGATCAGGGAGAAGCTCAACGTCCTATCCACCGACGAGCTGCTGGGCGGCAGCCGGGATCGCCCCTCGACGCTGGAGTACTATCGAATCAACAAGCGCATGCGCTTCCTCAAGTACGGCGAGGACCAGTTCTTCAAGCCCCACTGCGACAGCTCCTACGGGGAGAGGACCGACGACGGCGGGTTCGCGCAGACCTGGTTCACGCTGCACCTGTTCCTGAACGACTCTCAGCAGGCGGTCGGCGAGGAGGCCGACCTCGTCGGAGGCGCGACGTCGTTCCTGTCGCTGGACGAGAGCCGCAGGTTGGATGTGGACCCGAAGGCGGGACGAGTCCTCATCTTCCAGCACATGCGGCTTCGGCATTCGGGCGACGAGGTGATGGTCGGCACCAAGTACACGATGAGGACGGATATCATGTATCGGCAGAAGTTTAATGGCCGTTGAGCCTTCTTCTGGGTGGGTGGGTATCGTACCCCCCTTGATTATTTACATCGTACCGACCGTGTCTTTCTAGAGTATACCTACCTAAAAGTATTGTTATCTAGTTTTGGCGTCCTTATATATCGGGTCGTATCGTCTAATAGCTTCCTGTTATATGTATAGAGAGCTACAGTATAGCCTTAGGATACGGCTTTAATGCGTCTTCAACATTTCTCGCGTGACAATGTAACCAACTCACAGACCAAGTTAAATTCTCAAAGAGTGTCTAGTTCCCGACCATCAACTTGATGCCGATTTTAAATCTACTCTTTCAATGTAGTCGTAATCACTTTACATCCACCTTAATCCCATATATCCTTGATGGACCGTATGACCTTGCAGTTAGACTTATGACCCATCTCACTCCAGCCCTTCACTTGGCAACTCTACAACACCCGTCTTGTCAGTTTCAAGGCTATCTCCATTCTCTTTTTCCTCGAGAAATAATTGAGAGACCTTACCTTACTACAGTACGCTGCCGTCGCGCACCCCGTGCATTTCGACAACGATCCTTCAGTGTTCCCGCACGCAGCGCACTTCTGCCCGACCTCATCCCCAGCCAGCAAGAAGGCCAGCTCGGATACCTGCTCTAGACTGCCGGGTATCACCTACTCGTCCGCGGAGGTCAGCGCATTTGTTCATCACCAAAGAGTCATTGTTTTTCTCCGCCATGGAGGGAGGGGGGCGATAGCGCTGGCCTTTGCGCGAAAGCCGATGCTGCAAACTAACCTTCACGTCCCCGCCGCAGCCCCGCCCAATCCGCACGATGGCCTTCTTGCCCTCCTCGCGGTCCTCCCTCGTCGCGCGCGGCGCCACGAGCGTGTGGCCCTTCTTGAAGCCCCGGCCCCTGAGGTCCACGGCGTCGTCGAATGTGACGGCGAAGTCGACGCCCTTGCGGTCCGTGACGATGAGCGTCGGCTTTGTGAGCGTCATGTTCTCCTTGATCTGCGCGAGGAGGTACCACACTTTGTCGTCGTCGCCGGACGGCGGTGGTGACGTTGAGGGGGGCAGTTCGTAGAATGCCGGGAAGGCGGACAGGTCGGCGAAGGTGGACATGGCTGACTATCTGCGCTTGTATGTGGAGGTTTAAGGAATTCGCGAATGATAGTGATATTGAGAAGCCAATGTATGTTATTGAGATTTGAAATGAAGTTGAGGATTTGATTGATCGAAATCACGAGGCTCGGCTTGTGCATGAAACACGGAGACGCCCCATCTCGGAACCATCATCAGACCCTGGTCGTAGACGGCCTCCGAATCGAAACCGCGTTTTAAAGCATCGAAACACGATTTTAAAGTATCAGATGAATTTATACGAAATATCGTATCTGGGGACGAATATTATTTCCCTAGGTACCTACTATCATTGTTATTCCTCCAGATATTAGTCCCTTGAGGTAAAGAGTTCCCGTGAGCACCATCTCATACTTAAGCGCTAAAATACATTAGTCGCACGGACTATATGTAGGCAGATATGTATATAAATATGATGGCGGTGATGACAAGATGCCGATAGAGCAGCTCACTTGAGAACGGGCAGTCTATGCAGTTGTTCCTAGCTAATGAATAAGGGACTCTACTTCTATGTTTATTGATATAAAGGATACTTTCTTCATAAACTAGGAATCCAAACCAGAGATTAGTGTGAAGAATAGAGCAGGGGATGTCTTGACAGAATGGTCAAAAGTAAAAGGCATTCTATTAAGTAGCTGGATTGACAGAGTTAGCGGACGGCAAACTCGGTCTCTATATCGCGAGGCTTTGTCAATATAGCATAATTCAGTGGCTCTATTAGAGAAATATACATCCAGGGAGTCCTATAAAGAAATTCGTTGCACTTGTATGGCCATAAGTTAGGCTAAAAGCTAAGTTCTAATTAACTGGTTTCTGATGAGCTATGTGAGCCTCTTATTTATCTGACAAAGGTGAAAAAGATAGCGGTAAGTCGTGTGTTTCTAATACCGATCATTTTGGAGCAATACAGGATGGATGGGTTGTTGGTACTATTTGCTCACTTGAAGCCTGTTAAAATACATGTTTCGAACAGGGACCCTAATCCTGATTTCATGGATATATCAGACTCAGAGGGCGAATGGTTCCGTCCTTCTTAACGGCTATTTGTTGCGAGATGCTATATATGAGCTAATTGCCCAAAAGGCAATTAGCGTACGCTTTTGCCTACAACACTATATCTATCTAGATATGTTGCCTAAGTGGCCTTCGACGACGTTATATTGTCCTACCACTCTTTAGGGATCATCAAATCCCATCTATTACCTATGATCTATGATCTAATCCTGGTGTACTTACATCATCCGAGTATAACAGGGCAACAACCTCGGGACCAGCCTCGCACGCTTCACGAGAATTCCCAAGGGTGGGGTTAGCGGAGCTGGATGTCGATACCAGCTGTTGGGGGGGTTTTCAAGTGTGGCTTTCTCACTGCGCGGAAGAAATATTTTGTTCCGATGAAAGATATCTTATTCCCCACACGTTTGAAGCTCGTTTTCCTGAAGAATATAACCCTTTTCAGCTTTAGACGTGCGGGCAAAAGCAATTGGTCGACAATTAATTAATCATCTGCCACTTAGCTAATAATATTATAGCCATGACTTTGTCTGAAATTTGATGAATTGGAATGTTGTATCACTAATCCACGCGATATAGATACCTAGTTTTATGGCGTACGGTAGGTATGCAAGAAAAAAAAGGGGGAGGGGGGTTGCCAATGTTGGAGTTTCTCTCAATGTCAATAACACTTCCTGCAACGATTAATCCACATAGTGATTCTAGGGAAGGGTATCATATCAACTTTGCTAAAAATAGAGGATATGTACTTACTTGATGAGGTTGGACGCTTTTATTTATGGTCATTGCAGGTCCACTACCCCTGAGCTCCTCTGATTATTTAAGCCTTCGTAGATTTGGTCCCATCCAAACCCCCCAGCCCCCTTTTTGAGATAAGTATGGGTGAACAACGTGGCTTGTGTGGCTTTGTCCGGACTTCATATATTGATATGTCTTGCGAAGCCTCTAGGGAATATCAATAGGTAGTACACCACAACTTATACTAGTGCCGTTTTCTTTCGGATCATTTATGCCAGTAAGCTTGACACAGTAAGCATTACGACGAAACAAGTTATTTCTTCCCTTAAACTCCGTATACTCACCATTAGTTTCTCGTAGCCAAACTCTCATATATCACTCTAGGCATTTCAGCGATTCAATTACAGACAATGTATACTATCATCGGGTTTCCGGAACAACTACACGCTGAGTTTAATATGCCGTCTTGGAGTTATTCATTAGAGACCCCATTGCGGTTGGATGGGGAGCTCCACGAGTACAGCTTGGAGACTAGGTTACTAAAGATCTCCAGCTTACTAGAGCGGGGCTAATTTTGGAAACATAATGAGACAACTCCGTTCAGAAAAAAAGAGCCGTTTTCTGTAGTCAAGACAGGTAGAAAAGGCTGGTTGATCCTGCTCACTTAACTGCCTGCTATACGACTTCGAAACACTATAGTGAGGAAATACATGTATAGGCGACGATGGGAGACGCGACCTGAACTTATACCGAAGAACAAAACGCCGGGGATCGACATGCTCAGTCCCGAATTAGAAGGAAATTATGGGTGGGGTTTTGAATGATGTCGTAGGTGCTACTCTGTACATGTAATGTAAACTTGGTTCGGACGTTCCGAGGACTCAAACAATGCCCGACATCTCGGAGGGGCAATCGGCTGCATCGCACCATATCACATGCTTTTTCTTCTTTAGCCTCTCGGGCACTTAAGTGGCACTCAACATATATCGCCGGAGAGTTATGGGGGGAAAAGAAAAAGAAAAGAAGCGTAATGCGGTAACAAGCTCTCACTCGCCTACGCAATCCCACGTCCTCCCTCCTTCCTGAATGGATCCTAGGGAAAACCGCGTATAGACAGCCAAGATAAGTCCCCTCCTCCCTTCCACTCCACTTCCCCTTTACCCCGGTCCCCGTTTATTTGATGCTTCTTGGCACCACTTCTTAACCTCCGGTATATGAATGGTAGGTTTATAACCGAGCCCAGCAACGACGAGTAGAAGAGAAAGAAAAGAAAATACTTTTGAGGCTCGTCCACCCTCCCCTTAACAGCCGTAATCACTGTCCTACGTAAGCTGGTGATAATACTTATATTGGCGTGCTTGTGGGGGAGTGGTTCCATAAGGCCACATGCATGCCCAGGCGTAGAAGTTCGTACCAAGAACATTCCATAGCCGGAATAGCGGCTCACGGGACTGGAGACACCACCCTCTTTATACGATCTTAGCCAAGATTCCTGCGTACCCTATATAAGTGACTCTCCCAGCTGCTGTATTTGATTTGTGATCAATATACCTAGGTAGTGTGCCTTGTTCTCTGATTCAACTCATCCCATAGCTCTGTATTTCTTCGGACCACCCAAACTCGACTTTCACGACTCCGGAAGTCATATCACGTCTATAGCTTGTCGCCTCTGCTCAACGTCACACTCAACTATTACCTATTAACGTCCCGGCAACCTTAGCTCAATTCCATTCCGAAGTACGATGTCAACTGCGGTATTAACCCAGACCAGTTCCTGGAAGGAACACGCCAGCGCGCGAATCGAGCAATTCGCTGCGAACCAAGGCGCCGTCAGCGCGAACAGCCAGGCAGTGCTTAAACTCGTATCGTCCTACGACTCCGGTGCGTGCTTACTTACCTAGCCGTCATCATCATCATCCTCTCCCCTAACAACAAAAAAAAAAGGAAGAAAAAGACCCAACCTTGCGCAGCAAGTTGCGTTGACATATATAAAAACTCTATGCTAACTAAAACCGCGAACAGTAACCTTCGACTTCTCCGACTGGACGGCCGAGCAGCTCAACGAGAAGACGACGTCCTTCTACTGGGGTCTCGAGCCAGGCTCGCTGGACATCAGCTGCTACAACCTGCGGGACGCCGGTGCGGGGGGCAGCCAACTGCAGCTGCTGGGTGACATGCGCGCGGCGTCACTCGCCACTGAGGGGAACGATGCCGGTGAGTTCGAGCCGAGAGTCGGATTACGCGATTCTGCGACTCTCTTTCACTCTTTCACCCACCCCCTCCCCCCTTTTCCCCCAAATTCCACACTTGCCCACACCACAAGAGCCCCCCCCACTCCTCGTCACATAAGCTTTGTGCTACTACTCCTTCACTCCAAAAGAAAAAAAAAGAAACTTTACTAACGACAATAACGTCCTCTCCGAAAACAAAAAAACAGAGTCCAGCAAGGACATCGTCTGCATCCACGACTGGTGCGTCGAGCAGGCCCGTGCCGCCAACAGCGCCTACCTCCCGGGGCAGCGCATCTTCCGGTTCGGCCGGGGCACGTATGCGGGGCCGCTGCCCTTCCCGGGGCTGCGGGTCGGCGGCAGCTAGAATCCGAATTCAAAACTCGGAACTATTATGCATAGCGGTAGCAAATCGAAACAAAAAAAAAGTTCAGTCACGGTCAAGCAGATAGGAGAAGAGAGGGCAGACAGCCAGGGGGGGAGAGAAAGGGAGTATAGAGGTAGGCATGGGGAAACATGGGTTGGGGAGAATTTCGCGTGCAATAACAAGGGGGACGGGGATGGGAACGTACTGCCATGAAGGGGTATCAGTCAGCATGATGCGAAAAGATGAGGCCAACGGATCACGCTCCTTTGCGCTGGACGACGGAGGAGGAGAGAGAGAGAGAGTCGACCACTTCGTTCCACCCGCCCAGCCAACGAGTAGACAGACGGGGGGTGTCTCTTAACGGGGATATGGGCCCGTAATATGGGAAGGGGACTCCGAAATGATCGAGGGGCCAAGCACAATCGATCGATCGACGAGGAAGGAGATCACAGAAAGTGGTAAAAATCTGATATCCAAGGGGCATATGTCGGAAGAACGGTGCCTTGATCACTCGTTACACATCAGTATCATCAGCATCATCATCATCATCATCATCATCGTTGCTAACCAGCTCACAAGGCTTAAGTTTCGATGTACGGCACTAGAAGCCACAATGTATTACCACATACACACATCATGCTGCTAGGCTCTTCTTTCTGTGAGAGGTCATGCTAAATAAACAATTGAGCATTGACATGTAAAACATACCCGGATGACTTCCTACACGGAAAAGGTTCGTTTTCGTGCTTCTTACCTATATGTCAACCTTAGGTATTTACACTGTCTTCGATATCGTGTAACCTAGAGTATTAAGTCCAGCCCTCGTACTCGAGGGCAGTGAATCCGTAAAATTCACCGAGAAGTGATATCCCCATCACCGAGTCAAGCAGCGACTAGTGTAAACTATTTCATTCTTCCGCAGTAGAGAGCTGTCGAGCATCATATACACATGGACCACCCTGACAAGAGGTTGTAACTCAAAGTCACCCCAAAGTCCGTCTATTTAGCGGTCTCATCTCCCACATCTACGAACCCAAGCCTCGTCACCAGCCCATCACCTCTATAATCATGTCCCTTCATCCTTGTTCCAAGCAGAATATGGATGTTGCATAAATTAAACCATATCATTAAGCCCTACACTAATCTATGACGGGTTTTTATTTCCTAAGATTCTCATCATCGTCATCTACGTTCGTTTTCCCCTTCCCATCATCATCACCCACCGGCCTTGTCACCATATGTACCTATCTAGGCAAAAAAAATAAGACAAGAATTAAGTGCCAAGAAAAACTAGCCTGGACAATATCGTGGAGGATGGGAAGTAGGTAGGTAGATAGGCAGTTACAAAAGCATTTATCCATGTGCTTTCTTCCCACCTTGTCATCAAACGCCAAGTTCTCTCTCCCGAGAAAAAAAAAAGAAAAGAGGGGGGGGGGAACCCCCTATCCTTTCATGGTTCCATATTTCCTCCCCTCCTGGACGCCTGCCTGATCGTATGCCCTGGACAGCAAAAGTAAAGTAATAACAGAAAAAAAAAGAAGATTAAAAACACTAGCATCACTCCGCACCGCATTTACGGGGTATACAAGGCCAGGGCGAGAATTTGGCGTGGTATCCGGAAAGTTGGGAAGTATCTCATTGTTATTTAAGGCCCCAAGCTCATCCAGCCGAAGGTGCCAACGGCAGATCCAAGAATGAGCGCAGTCAGGATACCTGCCCCAGCTCGGTCTCCCGTCGTTATCGGGGCCAGCGCGTTGGTAAACGAGTCGCTACCAGCTCCCGCATTTGGATCGCCCACGCTAGTTCCACCTGTAGAATTGGTGACGGGTGCTTCGGATTCTCCGATTAGCAGAGACGAGACAGCACCAAGGGCATCCATGGTCTGGCCGGCACCGACACTGCCGTCGAAAGCGCCGCTAGCCCAGCCAAACCCACAGGTTCGCCCGTCACTTCCACCCGTACACTGGTTGACGGCCGCTTGAGCCGACTTCTGAAGAACGGGGAGGATCTTAGAGGCGGTAAAAGGCGCGATCTGAGTCATTGTCGACATCCATCGATGGAGATAACCCTTGAAACTCAACATATCGGTCGTACAGGTCATATGTTCCTCGCAGGCGATCTCAAATGCTATGTCGTTGGGGAAGAATATTTTCAGCGTGGCATCCAAAAGACCGGTAACCCGTTGCTCCCATTTAGAGTCGCCATTGGTCTATTACCATCACATTAGCACGTGGCAGGATAGGGGGACGAGAGTTCAAGTGCGCTCACGTAGTTGTACATGTAGGCAGCGCCTAGCAGATAAACACCGTTGTTGTACGAGAATTGGGCTTTGTTGATATCAGTACAGTTGGTCTCGACATGCGCGCCATCGTATATATTATAGTCGCTGTCCATCAATCCTACACCCTGGACCCAGTCCCAGGTCTTTTCAGCCCAGTCGGCGTAGGTCTGGTTGCTAGTGTAGCGTGCCAGGCGGGCACCTAGGTTGAAGAAGCATCCGTTGGCGATACCTAAACCCTGTTAGCGCAATGTTTCTAAAAATGGAAACAGTCAATGCTCACTATTCTTGTAGTCATATCCATTGTTGGCGAAGGGTATTTGCCACCGCAATCCACCCCCGCAGGTAGTATCGTGACGGCCGGGATCAGCCTGAGTATTGAAGACAGCCTGGGCCAAGGCCAACCATTGCGGCTGGTCGGATGGAGGGTTGGGGAAGTTTTCCTCGGCGGCTTGCATGGCGGACATGCCCCAGAAGCCTTGGTCATCGTTGCCCAACGAGGCGGTCACATTGGGAGGCATATAGTCCTTGTTGGGGCCAACTTGGAATAGCATGGCCTGAGTGACAACGTCATTGTAGGTAGAATCGCCCGTCAAATGCCAGTAGTCAATCATGGCTCCCCATAGCGCACCACCTTCCCACCAGTAGTAATCGCCAGCGGGCGGAGGACCCGGCAGGATACCGGGAGTCTGGCCAGGTTCATTGCCGTGGTAGTATGCCATCAAGTCGGCGGCAAGTTGTTTGGCGGAGGTCTTTATGTCGTCTAGAGTGAGCAAAAGAAGGACAGGCATGTATCAGCATTGTCACAATGAACTAAGGCTACAGGCACAGGGGGGTTATCATATGTAGAGATGGTTGGCGTACCACTTGAATCGATCTTGTAGTATTGAGCAGACACTAGATTTCCCGTCAAGAGAAGTGCGCCGATGGCGGCGCATGACGGGCGATACACCATCGTGGTCAATTGTTGGTTTTTATCTACGGCCAAGTTGCCATATACGAAATGGGAAACGAGCGACGGAGTAAAATATTGAACGGAATAGATGGGAACCGGGCGAGGCAGCGAGCGTCGGATAACTAAGTGGCTAATCCTGAATCCTCGTTGTTCGTTTGCTGGAAGGCAGAAACGTGGATCAAAAACGAATCGAATTGAATGCAAATCGGGTGGATGGGAGAATGCGATCGAGGGAGGAAAGGGAGGAGGAGGAGGAGGAGGAGGAGGAAGAGGAGAGAGAAGTTTTGGAGCTGGGTGAAGAAGTGGTTTACCCTTAGTTTAGTCTAGGTCAGGTATGTCGGGTGATTGGAAATACCGTGTGCGGCATAAGTTGTTAGTACCTGGCTGTGGTAAAGACACAGTTGGCGTACTGTAAAGTGCCATTGGAGTTTGCTACTTTTCGTGCTTGATCTCGTGTATGTCTACGTAGGATTTAGGTTGCTATAGACATTACTTAGCACTGTGGGGTTGTGTGTGTGTGCTATGGATAGGTACTATAACAATACTGTACCTAGGTACTTGGGAGCCGATGACGAGTGCCCAGGCGATTCGCCAGCGGCCCTAGAGCACGCTACAAGACATCTAAAAGCTTGATCCCGATCGCCTAGACTAGTCAAGCTAGCCTAAATGTCGTTCCAAGGAACACAAGCTTTTTGCTAGCCATAGCCAATCCACCCCCTCGGTGGTACCCATCTAGACGCGGAGGTCCAGCCACAAAATTCCCCAAATCCCCCAGGCATTGCAGGTGATCCACCAATCTCCCACACCCATATGTACGTGCATCTGCATAGCCACGATATGTACTCCAATGTGATTCATCCTAATCTCCAAGCGGATGAGGTACATTTGATAATACCGAACTTGGCGAATCCACCATTCCTTCATTTTGTGAGCAGTTTCTGAAGGGGAGGTTGATTTGGCCTAATGGAGGGCTTTAATACTTGTTCACTGCTTACTAAGTCAAACCTGCGTGTCTATCATAGCGGGAATGTTATCCTAAATAACAGGAGAATTCAACGTCTTATCTTACATGGCGCCGTCGACAAGCTTGCGTAGAACTTCTTCAGCTTCGGATGTGCGGTTATCTTTTTAGGGTCAAGGTTCAGTACCTGTAACCCATCCATGCTGGTTGCACGAGATAGCGCAACATAGGCTTGACCCATCTCAAACACATTTGCCAAATCTACCTTTACGAGACTGAGTGTTTGGCCCTGCGCCTTGTGTATGCTGAGCGCCCAAGCAAGGAGGAGTGGGACCTGGGTGCGAGATGCTAGAACCTCTTCCCTCCAGCCGCTTCTTTCCCGACTATCGCGCACCCATCGCTTAATATCCCACGGCTCCGGCGTGCACAATATGATTCGAACATCCCCATCTTTAAGATAAAAACGCACCACTGGGTAAAGTGGTACGCGCATCTCTGGCTTTGGTTTCCAGGATGCAAGTCAGAAGAGCCTGTATGTTCCCCGGTGTTGCATGAGAACGTACGCTTGTCTGCAAACCCGACAACGCAGCCCTGTGAACCGTTGAGGAGGGTTCCGTTCAAATTCTTAACAAGGATGACCTGGGCTCCTTGCTTTAGTTGAAGATGTTTTTGTGCAATGCAACTATTTAATAGGCGATTGCGGGCTACTGGATCTGTGACTAACCCGCCCTCGCTCGCATCATATGTATATACTGGGCCTGGAAGCTTCCGTAACCGGATAGTGTTGGAAAGATCGGCTTCGCTGCGAAGAGGGAATAGCTCAGTAGGTTCCATCCCTTCCCCCAGGCGACCATCGAGAGGCCGGTCCAATTTCTTCAAGATGTCTATGGTATCTGACGAGACGTAGCCTTCACGAATCTCATTCAAAATGTTAGAGAATTCCACGTCTTTCTGTCTGTAGATCCGGGTCAGAGTGATGGTATGATGAAAGGTCTGCTTCCACTTTTCAGCCTCAAAGCAGAACCTGGAGCTGTCGTCGTCTGACCCTTTCGTTACCGGTGGAAGTTGGAAGAAGTCCCCGGTTACAATGATTTGTATCCCCCCAAATGGTCTGCTGCTTTTTCGGATGTGTCGTGCGATGAGATCGAGCTTATCAAATAGGGTGCAGTCAACCATGGAGATTTCGTCAATAATCAGAACGCTAACTCTTAACCAACGCTCTGTCTTGCCCTTGTATTTCTCTATGTCATGAATGAGTCTTTCAGTAGGCGCTGTACCAAGTTCAATCCCCGCAAATCTATGGAGTGTGGTGCCGCCAATGTTGTATGCTGCGAGGCCTGTCGAAGCAGTGACCGCTACTGCGCTTGGATAATCAAGGTACTTTTTCCTTAAGTCCTGGATTATCTTCTTTAGAAGCCATGACTTTCCCGTGCCGGCAGGGCCGGTGAAAAACACGTTTTTTTTGTTGATTGATGACAAGATCGTGAATAATCCGTTGTTCGCGATTCAGCCCACCAACCTCGCGATGCTTATGGCGATGAGGGGCTGCGGTATTCCCGCCCGTTTCGGTACCCACACGGCCTTTTGTATATTCTCTTATATATGTCCTCGTCTCCAGGTAACATCCGGTAACACGGTGTCGACGAGAGGTCCAATGTGGTTCCCGCCCAGATATTAGCACAGCTGGCCGGAGAAAACCCCAACCCGTCACACAGTAGATATCGGATAGGATCCGAATTCTGCATGGTGACATAGTGGTTTGGTCTCCGTGTTCCTTTCATCCTAATATCTAGTGGGATGTCGATGGATGTCTACAATGGCACGGCAATAGAGAGCCACGTGACAATGAAAGATGGATGAACCAAGTTTTTATGGCGGCAGGTGGCAACAACTTCGCCACATGATAGTGAAAATACGTGATAAAAAGCAATAGGCATTAGCTGTTAGTCGCGCAGCAGGTGGCACAGCCACTTATGGCTGGGGCGGAGCTCTTAAGTATTGTACATCTGTCAGTTGGCAGCAGCTGTTGTTGATACCATGCTCCACCGCTGGTTTTGATGTGTTGAGGTCCAGGTAAGCTTCAACGTTACCTAGGCTGACATCATAATACAGTTAACCTAATGGATTAGTATGTAAAGAAGCACTACTAGTACCTACCTACTAACTTAGGCTACGGTTGACCAGAGCGCAAAGTGTAAAAAAACGATTTTTCATAACTAGGTATACCTTAATGCACTATATTTTAAACCACTTAAATGCAAAATCTTTTTTTATTTTATTTTTAATACAGTAAACTTAAATATGCAATTAAATTTAATATGCAGCTATGCCACTGTTGGCGATTGAATCTGGTATGCAATCATTGTTGGCGATTGAATTTAGTATGCAATCATTGTTGGCGATTGAATCTGGTATGCAGCCATGCTATTGTTGGCGATTAAATCTAGTATTGCAGTTATGTAAATTTATCGCCGACATAAACGTAGATTTTATCGCTAATAATAATTGCATATTAAACTTTATTGCTAATAATAAATAATTATAATAGTTAGCTAATTAAGTAGTTAATTGTTTAATTACTTTATACACTGTATTTTTTATACTGTAATGCCATGTAAATTTATAAAATAAGTGTAGGTTTAATAAAAAATTTGTTTTTTTACACTTTGCGCTCTGGTTAACTGTACTTAGGTTTCTAGTGCAGCCTTATCTGGCTTTAGACAGTGATTTTTTTTTAACTAGGTAGTACTTTTTTTAGCAACATATTCTTAAAAAGAGCTAATCTTACGGAGGCCTAACAGTTTAACTCTGTTAATTAAGTAAAAGTACTTTTAAAATAAATTAAGCGTAAAATTCTTTTATTAACCGTGTATATTATATATTAACTGTTATAATTTGCGATTATAGCCGACTTATTACAGTTTATAACTATATAATTAACTTAATTATATATATTATTATAAATTTTATAACTATTAATTATAAAATTTTAATATTTTTATAAATAATTTTAAATAATTAATATAATTTAATAAATAATAATAATAATAATAATAATAATAATAATAATAATAATAATAATAATAATAATAATAATAATAATAATAATAATAATAATAATAATAATAATAATAATAATAATAATAATAATAATAATAATAATAATAATAATAATAATAATAATAATAATAATAATAATGCAGGCACTACGGAGTAGGGGGTGCACCTTCCTAATTGTCTAGATAAGATAAGGTAGATTAGATTAGATAGACGAGATTAGGGATTATTTCTAGTGCGTCGCAGGCGCACTATTGAGAATTAGATCTCCATCTTTCTACATACACACAATACTACCCTATACTGCCACAGAATTTGCATTAAATAATAATTAAAGTTAATTTTATTATTTATAAAATTTTATTAATAATTTAAAATTATTAAAAAATATAAAAATTTTATAATTAATAATTATAAAATTTATAATAATATATATAATTAAATTAATTATAATTAAAAATTAATATAAAATATTTATAATATATATTATTTATATTTAATTAAAATTTATATTATTATAATCTTATAATAAATTTAAAGCGTAAAGGTTTAAATAATCTATATATTGTGCATAATAAAAAATTGCGTAAAAAAAACTTTACGCAGCTATATAACAATAAAGAAACTTAAGTACTTTAATTAAAATTTTACTGCATTAAGCAATAAATAATAATAGTGTATAATAATAGTTATAATAAATATAGCTAGTTAATAGTTATTGCTATAATATATATTAAATTATAAAAAATTTAAAAAATTTAAAACTTTATATATATAAATTTAAATTAATAATTATTTATATAAATATAATTTATAAAATATAATTAAATTTTATAAAATATTATAAATTAAAATATTATTAAAAATAATTAAAATAATTATAAATTATTATTTTAATTATATAATTTTAAAAAATTTAATAATTTTATATTAAAAATTAATAAATTTAAAAATTATTTATTTTTAATAATTATTTTATTTTATTTTATTTTATTTTATTTTATTTTATTTTATTTTATTTTATTTTATTTTATTTTATTTTATTTTATTTTATTTTATTTTAAAAGTTAACGAGGGTTAATAATAAAAGTTAATTTAAAAAGGTAACGAGAGAAAGTCAGCGAGAGAAGGTAACAAGAGAAAGTCAGCGAGAGAAGGTCAGCGAGAGAAGGTCAGCGAGAAAGGGTCAGCGAGAAAAGCCCGGTTGGCGAGAGAGGGTCGAGGTCGGCAACAGAGGGTCGGCAACAGAAAAAAGGTCGGCAGCAGAGCTAAACTAGAGGTTTTAGTAAGTAATACTTAACCGCAAGGTCGGCAATAAACGTTAGTTTAAATTATAAGCAATATTTAGCAGTAGTGCGGTTAATATATAATGTACACGGTTAATAAAAGAATTTCGCGCTTAACTTATTTTAAAAGTACTTTTGCTTAATTAGCGGAGTTGAACTGTTAGGCCTCCGTAGATCCCCCGGCGACCGATATAGGCATATACCGGGTAACTTTGTAGCCAAGGCCCCAATCAGTTCCAATATTTAAAGTTCATGTCATCATGTAACTATCTACCTATATTGATATGTACTTTGCTGGGACAACAGCAATATTCATAGGTATACGTCCACAGCTACGATGAACTTAGGATCATCCTTTATTGGGTCACAATATTCCATGGGTTAGCAATGAGCCCATCTAAATCCTTCATAATGCTGTCAGGACACATAACACTTAGACTCTTCTTAGTTTTTAGTAAGATCGAAGCTGAGAACGAAACACTCTTATATATATATACATGCGTGTGTGTGACTGCAACATTTTGCCTTGAGGGAAAGCAATATATCGTCTACGTTTCCAAAACAATTGCCCGATTAATTCTTTTAACCTGTTCATTTACATTCTGTCATTAATAATCCTCATGAATGCTTTATCAGAATGAGACTCGGATTCATCTTAGTTGCTGCATTTGCGGGCATGACAGTAGCCGATGATTGCTTTGGGGATCCATACAAGACGGGCAACCCGAAGTGGGATGACGAGAAGTCTCAGAAGGTTATCGAGAAGTTGATTCTAACAAAATGTGAGGATGGCACCTTTGATGGCAGGTACGAAGAAGGGAAACAATCGAGGAGCAAATCATATACCATAACGAATCTCGGTAATCGGCAGGTCCATATTGAGATCGAGCATATTAAAGGAGGTGGACGGGACTTGCCGGACTACGAGTGCAAGTCTGGGCTGATAAAGGAGCTCAAGAACTGCGCTTATGGCGGCGCAACCAAGTATAGAAACTGGAGTTACAGGTACGTGACCATTTTGCCCATGATTTCTAAACTGTCTTCCGGGTTACAGCTGAGTAATATTGGGTTACAGAGCCCAGCCTTATGATGAGACCATGTACGAAGCCTCCTGGTATAGCGAACCAAGCGAGACCATTACGGTGAACGTATAAAGGGGTTTTCTTGGCAAGAGACGCAAGCATATGGAATCAAATGAATAGGAGTCTATTCCCGGTATGCTATCTAGTGCCGCAAATCCCATGCGTGCGCGTGTGTGTGTGTGTATCTAGGGTGGTGGTGGGGGGAGAATGCTAACGCGACAGATCTAAAAGACACATTCCTTGAGGAATTAAGACATCAAAACTGAAATCAATATGGAACGCCAAGAGCCTCCCAATAGCCGTCAATAAATTTCTAGACGAATCTGTCGACGTATGGTAGTCGCATTCTGTGATGTGCTCGATTTTGTTGGAACATGGAGTTACCACCCCACTACAAGTGCCTATACAACCTATCATATACATATATATCTGGGTTACCGCCCATCTACTAGAGTCTCTCTTGGACTGATACACTTCTTCCTATTCCCCTCATATTTGTCTCCAATCAACAGGTATTCCACTAGTTTGTTATAAAAACAGTTTCCCCTTTACTTGGGTTATAGTGCAGAGAAAATATAGATAAACGAATAGAGGCTCAGCAGTATCTCAGCAGTACTAGAGAGTTTTCAATGTTTTCACAGGTTTGGTTAAATACTTGAACTTGGGTTAGGGGTCACATTTGGTATGAACTTGATAATTTATCGTAATAGATCCATAGTGAAAATGCCGGGGTAATCCAGTCTCGACATTGTATATGAAGAAGGAATCTTGAAAAGTATGAAAGCGCACTCGATCAACCATTTAGTAATCAAAAGGCAAAGTCCGCAGCACCGCCTAACAGGCCTATTCAATATTTTCCGAACCTTTCCTAGACTGATCCGCTACCTGATCTTCCCTCGTTGCAGAAATCCGTGAATGCACGGCGGTGACCTTGACTAGCAAGATAGCGTAAGTATACATAGCATCAATACCAGCCTCATTTCCATACTGCATAGGTACATATTTAGTTGAGCTCACTAACGATAAATAAGGGGAAGGACTTACTGTCATATGCACAAAACCCATTTTTCTGAATTCTTTCCGCCGATCCGTAAGCCAGTTGACTTTGAGCTTATAGTGGGGGAAGCTCCGTATAATATCCTTCCAATCATCATCCTCACATCCGCCAGTTTCGGTTATGTTGATACTATCCCAACTTCCAATTCGGTTCCCTGAAGAAGGCTTACCACCCCATTCTTCCATCATGTGATTGGCTCTTTCATCGTCTAGCACAGTCTTGACCTTGACTTTGAGGCCAAGAGCGCGGAAGACGGTGTAGACAGCCATGTCGGCACCTTTGAGGATTCCAGGCAGCGACTCCTGGCCTAGCTTTGAGTTATGGGGATAAGCATGGGTACAGTAAATTCCGATATAACCGCCTTCAGGCATGAAGATAGGGTTAGACAAGGCTTCCTTGACCTTCTGATAAAGTGGCAGGCTTTTGAAATCTAGTGCGGGACTGCTCCCAGCGAGCTGTCCAACGCCCCGGACAACGTACAAGTTATAGGTTAGTGTTAGGCGGTGGCCTTCACTTAGCTCCAGAACTTCATGTTCACAGTCGCTGTAGAACGCCGCCCACTGGCACTGAGCAACCTCCGTCTTGGCCTTAGAAGTACTCCAGTCGTAGGTCACGTTGTGCACAGCATGACGGACGACCAACTGTCCACCCTCGTGACGACAGGGGAGGCTGACTACTAATGAGCCGAATTGCGCCTTGGAACGTGGCGTGTCAACATGCGCCTTGAAGAATCCAGAAGGGGCCGAGTAGACCTTTTTCCATTCTCAGAGTAAGCTAAGGTTTCCTATTGCAGAGGGAAGGGGGTTATGGGCGTGTGTGTTTGTGTGTTGGGGGAGGGGTAGTTAAATACTAACGTTCAATTTATACAGCTCAGCCTGCACTCCCGTCCTCGAGTTTCCTCCTGGTGCATTTGGGAGAAGAACCTGGGCGATTGTATCGATAATCCCAAGCGTATATGGGCAGAAGCTGGTCGAGAAATCCGAACAATCCAGCTTTGTAGCCTTACGATACTTCTCGTCGTAGACATCCTTACCTTGGTATCCGAAACTTGCAGGTTGGCAGTCCTTGACGAGCGCCGTAAGCTTACCCTGACCTTCGTCATCAGATGGTAGGATTGGTAAGGTAATCTTGTTCGTCGTATTTTTGCTTTGGGAGTCCCAGCGGATAGTAATTGGAGGAGAGCTTAGCCTATCAGTCCCAAATTGATGAACATTCTCGGCGCTCGTCTCTGCCTCGTTCAAACTTTGGGATGCCGGAACCTGCTTTGTGGTGAGGATTAAACTCAAAATACTCTATTTTGGACTAGAAATAACACTTACAATAGGAACTGACCCTCCACAAGTAAATGTTGAAGACCTGCTCTCCACGAATGCTCCTAGCTCACGATAGATGTCCTGGTTGAGCTTCTTTCGCTGGTCTGAATCGGATTCCATATTGAACGGTAATGTGTGTAAGGCAAATTCGGAAGGAGATGGTGTTCTAGAGAATACTGAGAAAAGACGAGGACTTGTCGGTAGCAGATATATATATACATATTCAGAGCATATATGTTTTCGAGCTCGTCACGGTTCCGTGAATTAGTACATACTACGCACGGCAGCGTTCACAGGACCCGTGGCTTACGTAGTCATGAGCTTCACTTTGAGATTTCCAATTCATGTTTGATTAACAGGCTAGCCATTAGCTGATTGGACAATCATAATGTCTATCCACATCTTGTCTATGATCAATCACGTCCATCGCCAGGCAGCACATCCACTACACAAGAGGTATCATCCCATATGTATACTGTTACAGAATATCTACTCTGTGAATTGGTTAATTCCTTGAATGGATGCCTAATAATCCCCACTAGATGATCCAGGTGTCAAGCTATCTAGAGCACTTTTCGTGTACAAAACCAACAACTACTTGCTCACAAGCCTTAAACGATCGACAGGGAAAGATGTTTTGTATTAGTATAATCGTGCGTTGGCTCCGCAGTCGCACGGGTCAGGTTTCCAAACTAAAAATTATATGCTTCGATTGACCACTGGTGGGATATTGTAACGAGAGGCTATTGAGTTTTCATTTATGCACAGGCTGGATAGCGTGGATGGCACTCTCTATTCATCAATGAGTGTTCGTACAGTCCACCTAAACCATTCGGGCTTTATCGCATGAATAAACGAAGTGCCCAGGTCTGTGACATATGGAAGAGTTCGTGTTGCATCATATTGCAGCCTAACCTAGGTGCCCTTGTTTTTAATATTTGAACAATTTAACTTAAGGACGTAAGTTGATTTTAGTTGTCCCTATAGTTGATTGTTGTGTATTAAACCTCACTCTCCTGGAACCTAAATCATCAGATTTATCAAAGTATATCGCAAAGACACCGCCTATTCTTGCTAGCATAAACGTGATATATATACTCGCCGCGACATATTATATATTTGTGTGTGTTATAAAGTTAATTCGTTCATATATGCATACGTATGTGTGTGTACATATATTGATGGATATAGAAATCAAAACCACTATCCTAATTCGACAATGCCTGAACATATGAGTCGAACTTGTCAGTCCTCGCAGCCGCTAGGTCGATAGTAAATGTCCCATGCTCAGTATGTATCCCGAAAACAGTGTAATTATCACTTGGGTCAAGGGGAGGCGTTGGTGATGAAGCCCACTGAAAACAGAAAGTTAGACAGAAGCGTAATGAATACCAAGGATTGATGAGAGCCACCTACCGCAAAATTCGCTTCTGTAGCCCCTGGATCAAGGGTGGTAGTGGCACCACCATCATGTGTCCAGATGCTACAGCCCTTGCAAAGTGCATTCATTGTCCAGTGTGTATCGTTTGTAGTTGATCCTTTCACTGTACAGTCTCAATTAGTCTGTTTTCCTTATATGTAACGCATGTGGCTCGAATAAATGGTTTCTGAAGACCCGTTTTCTAGATAATTGAAACTGTAGAAGTAGAAAAAGAAAACCAGCACCGCTACCCTCAGAAAGAGCTAACTATAGCATAGAGCAGCAGGAATTAAAAGTGAGTGACGACACTGTATGCCACTTACAAAGCGTATATTCGGCGCTTTTGTATACCTCGGGAACGGTGTGGGCGCTAATAAATTCGTTAGCCTTAGTCTATGTGTGTAAGAGATGTCGTGTGCTTCACCTTGCCCAACGAGATGACACAACTGAGCTGTTTCCATTCGCCCAACCTAATGTGACAGTGTTATTGATCATATGACCGCCCCAAGCAATCCCTGCCCACCCGGCTGATTTGGGAGCAACAATCTGGATGAGCATATCGAACGGCGCCGTATCCACAACGGGGAGTGCGACACGGTAAGCGATCTCGGCGATGCCTACGGTGCTTCCGGAGTAGCAGACATCAGTAGCTGGATCGCAAAATAGAGAAGGTGCCCCGTACGCGGCTTTGCCCGCGACAACGAGAGCCAAAGCTACGCTAGAGATCTGAACGAAACCCATTCTGAACGTGCTGGAACCTAGATTATCTAAGCATGGAGTGGCGGGTGAAACCTTACTGGAGATGAACTTGGTGTAATAGACACTCTTTTATATTCCTACTGTTCTCCCATTCAGTGAAACGTACCCATGCCATTTGACTTTTTCATCTTCTGCCGCCGGGCATTTTCCCGCAAGGCTGCATGGAGATTACCCATCGATGTGTTCTGAAACGGAACCTAGAAGGAGGATCCCATGATGTTGCCAATGAGTAGATGGCTATTGGACACATGCATTTTGGCAGACTCCTTCTCCGTGGTTCCGCTGGTTTGGAGAAAAGCGGCTGAAGTCAAGTCCAAAGCGGGGCTCGGAATCAGCAGAAGGTTGTCCAAGAATGGCATCGTGACATCGAGTTGACAGCGATACGGTGCTATGCTATATATTTTGTATTGACTGCAAATAGACTAGATGGTGATGTAATTCAACCTGGACGTATAGTTAACCGCAACTAAGGACTGCCTTCATGTCATACTTATTTACCATGGTATGTAGTACTCCGTAGGTAGTCTTCATTTGGTTCCTGCTACGCTAGTTCTTTTCTCCTTGGTAACCAATCTCATTGTGTAGATTGTATCTTTCCTTTCCACGATAGCACCGACATCCTCAATATGAACTTGTCATGGATTTCATTGTAAATTCCATGCATAACTGAGAGTTAGTCTATCCTTCGACGATATAATAACACGTCTATACCTCCGGGTCCTTTGCCTTAGTACATCTATTGCTTTTATATACCGGGGTGACTTGGGAACACATAAAAGAGCCTGTCTTGTAGGTCTAAGTGATCACTACGGGAGGAGGGGAGAGGAGTCTCCTTATATAGACGAAAGGAGCTCCGAGCCCCCACATCCATGCTCCTAGGGTCACGTGATCTACTCTAGTGAATGCAGATGCTCCATGGGAATACCCTCATCCGCGACAACATCTCAATGCATTCCCGTATATTCGTTGCCACAATCACCCAACTTCTCAAACAGTTCCCTTGTCTTGTCCCCTCCATTACTCAGAGCCACTCCTTCGATAGCCTGAAGATCATCCTGGTTGAGGTAAAATCCGAATACGCGAAGATTATCCTCAGCATGTGACGATATGCCAAGACGTGTTCCAACGATGACTATTTAATGCCCATAAGATGTAAGCTAAAACGCAATTTGGAACATAATCTCTAATCGAATATCAATACTGACCTGCACCGACATGGGGCTGCTGCAAAACCCAGCGGGTCGCTACATTTGTGACAGTCACGTTATACTTGGTTGCAATGAATAAGAGCTGCTGAAGAAGGCCTTGGAATTCTTCCCAGCCTCCCCAACTATTAATGACACCCAGATACTATAGTAGATTAGGCACCAATATTTTAATAACGAGAGCTCAGGAAGTTTTGACCAATATATGTACCTTACGTTGCGAGGGTGTAAGTCGTGTTGAGTCGGAATATAAGTCTGGCTCTGGCTGACCAAGCCAAGTTCTTGATAAGAAGCCACCGCACTGGATAGAACCGTTAAAATGACTAAGTTTAGAAGTTAGGTGGGCCTCACTTACGAAAGAGCCATACGTTAAAAGGCGTATCCCATATTTGATGCACACGGAACACATTTTTCTTAACGGTCGAGAGTCCACCAAAGAGAACTGTACGTTTAGCTTGGTGGTATACTTGTAAATGACTTTACCCATACCTGAACTTGGTTTGAGACGATTCCAACGGTACCGGTTCTAGCTAGGAGGTACTCGCAAGCTTCTTGGACGTGTTCTGTATCGAAGTTACATAGCCCAACTGTACCAAGCAGTTCAGGGTGTCTTTTTGTTATGTAAACGAGCTCCTCCAAGATATGGAGGTACTCTTTTGCTGCATACTAGGATAAGTTAGGAAACAGAATCGAGCTTTTAGGGCTGGGGGACACCCACGTTATACCAGTGAAATTGCAGCAGTTCGATTCTACCACCCACTCTTCTGTATCGCTCTCTTACCGCCCCTAAAACCCACTCGCTGTCAATTGTGTGCTCTATTGGCCCAAAAATGCACCACTTCGTAGCGGCGTAAACATGTTTCTGAAGTTGTTGTGGTACGCCATTGCGAAAACGTCCGAACACAAGTTCTGCATCTCCCTAAAGCGCTATGTCTAAGTAAGCAGGTCTTAATCTGTTGGTTTATGCCTTACATAATGATCTGCCATATCTGTTGCCGTCAAGCCATGTTTTGTCAGGTGAACCAGAGCCAACTCCTGCTTTTCCGTGGTGGCAGACCCCCAGGCAGGCGAAGATAATTGCCAAAGGCCGTTGAAGAGTCTTGGCAACTTGAAGGGTCCTAGCATGAAATCCTCTACAGGATGCTCTACAGGTACTTCTGGTATAGCGGTAAGTCTTGTTATCAACTGATCCGATTTATAATGGGGCTGGGATGTCGTGTATAGAATGAAAAGTGTGTCTTCAACCTGTCTCTCAGCCCGGGCAAACGGATATGTCAATCGTTCCGGATGGTTGTTTTCACAATAATTTCGACAATGATTCAGGGATTTGGCGAGTCCCCTAAGCTTTTGTTCGAGAATAGCAGTCGGAGCCGGTTTTGATTCCTTTAGAGCCTGCATTGCTTGAACTATGTCTCCTCCTAGAGTCTCCATATATGCTTCCAACTCGGAGCCGGGAGACCAACATGCCTTTGCTACTATAATAGATGATAAAACATGTGTAAGACTAGTTTGCCATTAGAGGTGCAAATGTAGAAGGCTTATTGTGGTCGAGCACCGCGAGTTAGTGGGACGTACTAACGTAAGGATTCTTCCACAAGCTTGCACGAGAATATGCATCTCGTAAGAGACAGAAATTCTTTGCAAGTGGGTGTCAATCTGTCGGTACTCAAGAATAGTTGTTCAGGGGAAGGAAGGTCCCGTGCATTCTTGGAAAGCTGTTGGCGAATATGTTGTACAAACGGTTTCTGAGTTATTGAGCCTTGGGATATGAGCACTCGCAAGGCGGACCTGAGGTACTCTGGAGGCACTGGAGCAGCGAACTCTATGAATTAAGAACACCTTTTTCCCGGACATGATTGCCTTACAGTTGGATATGAGGACATCGTCCATCATATTACTTCCCCGAGTTATTATAATTGTCAGACATACACCGAAACAACTTGTCAGGGAGTACACCTACACATGCCCGCTCATCTTTTTTTCGCTGCTCAAACGAAGATCAATAAATTGTCTGTTCTTGTCCACATTTCGGTATGCTTCTCTAGGGGCGTGACAAACCTGTGAGTATATATCTCAAGTCACTGCAGGAACTACATAGGTAAGTCAAAGAATACAGTTAATAGGCACTAGTGTTGTATGTTTCACTAGAGTCAAAATTAATGACAGGATTGAATTCGCAAAATTCCTGATCTATATATACCTAGAGATAATGATGTAGTATTCAAAAACCCCTCCCCCTCCCCGGCAGTTATCATCACCTGCCCTTTTCTGAAGGATCCTAAATTGCTCACTCATCATACATGCAATGCAGATGATACATAGTGCGCTAGGATAAGGCTTTTACTTAAAATCAGGGTTGCACGACGATAAACTTGTCTTGACAGGTCTAGAATTAGCTCACAACTCGCAGTGCTGAGAAAATCGGGGTTCGCTTTAGATACCTACAGTGTTGCTTAAAAAACAACCTAGACATCGCAATGACCTAAGTTTTGAGTTTTTCGCTTATGTCTCCAGACTGCGTAACCGATGATGAATGTCGTGATCAACACGATTGGTAGCCATACAGCTATACTAGGCCCCGTTTCAACCATGCTATATATTTTTTCCTCAAAATCTTTCCCTCTCTGAATAAGGATAATGGTTGTTTAGACGTAAGCATCCAAGTATTGACAGGAAGGAAAATATATTCCGGGTGTGTTCTGAGGTGATAATGAAACCACGACCAAAAAGGGGTGAACAAAACACAGTTCTGGTTCGAACTGGACTATTTTGCTGAGGCTACAATGCTTGGTAATACGTAGCAATTCCATGTGCGGTAATTCCCCCCAAAAATTATATCCAATATGTCCTTAAATAGATCCCACCTTCATCCAGACAAAGAAATCGCGATGTTGTAAAGGACGCCACTGTGGGTCAAATATCATACTATTACAAACCCGGAATATCTGAACGAAGTCTAGAGCGCATTACGAAGATAAAAGAATTATCGGGATCCATGTAATTCTAGCGGGATAGTAGTCTATCTTAATACCCCCTGATGAACATGATGAACATGATGAACGGAGAGCCTTTATGAATGAATCAGATAAATAATACGTATAATAGAGTATCTAATAAGATGTCATTAGGGCTTGATATCTTTCGCAGAAAAACTCCACGGTGGTTTCAAAAACATGGCTCGTTCGTGAATTGGGACATGGTATACCATATGCCTATTGACGTATCTAACTACTTAACCACCTAGGTTAGTGTACTTCGGCCGAACAGCGCACTTCCTTCTGTTATTACACATCGTATACTCACTGTGTTTCGCTGGATACGCGAGCCTTGCTGACCGCTGGCTCTATATCGGATACAACTTGATGGCGGACTTTCTCCACATCTATAGCAGTTTCGCTTGCACCAAACACTGCACCGCATATGAAAATTTTCTATATTTATAAACTGACGTAGTAGAAACTTACAGGCCTCCAGCTCCTCTAGATATTTTCCCTTTAGTCTGAATGATTTGTTAGTACATGATGCTGTAGCGTGCTATTGCCACTGAAGCAGTCCCAGTGCTGGTCAACCTCTGGAAAGATGCCAAGCCCAATACGCCACCCACGACACCTGTGCCGTACCCAACTTGCGTTAGATGAAATAGACAGAAGTTACATGTAGTGAAGACTGACGTCTAATAACGTGTAGTCTCTGGAAGCCCGTAACTATAGAAAACAATGTCTTTTGTCTATAGTTGCCTGGAACTCTAGAACGTATATTGACGGAGTAGAGTGAACGAAGACAAACTAAGAACTTGGAACTTACGCGAACAAAAAAAACTACCAACACAGCAGAGAGCGCAACGAGATAAGAGGCCCTGAAAGTGCTTAATGTCTTCCCCATTTTCAACGCATGTTTTCTTCTCCCATGTACCTCCGTTGTCCCGTGAATTTGTAACAAGATTCTAATATCTCGCACGGGCACCTTATAGCAAGATGATCCAAGCAAAGGTAATGATGCTCTCTCGGGAAATTCCCTTGCCATAACTAGATGTTGCAACCTGCAGCCGCAATAGCGAATATTTGCTCGGATTTAGTCGCACTTCTAAAGCTGCTGGGCATCAGATGAAACTATCAAAATAACTGCAGGAGAAGAAGAGAAGCTCTTTAGATAGTCAAACTACATCGGAGAGTCCTGTTTATATACATCGACTAAGCACCAGAGGATGACCTGATTCTGCATCACCTATCAGAGCGAACATCATGCTTGTTCATCCAACGAGATTACATGAATGTACATAGAAATAATACCTGGGGCGTTGGGGGCTTTTTTTCCCCCTTTACGGAGGTGTAGGTGTACATGCAATATAGTGTAGTTAGCCAGTGTCAGAAACCATAACAGGTAGTAAGTAGTAGAGCCAAGGACTGTCTGTTTTAGCGACATTGGCGGCCGGAGTTGTCCTCCTTTGTGTCATTCGTGCTAACGATGGCGAGCTCTGGCCCCCCCTGTGTGCCCGAGCCAATGGCGTGGCGGATTTGGGGTCGCCTTTACTGACGTGCTCGGTCGTTCTAGAGGAAGACCGTCCCAATCTCACCTGGACCGTATAATTGAGGTTGGTTCATGCTTTGCACGTCGAAAACATGATACCTCTTCACAAAAATATCGTTCGAAGAGGTGCATGTGTGAGATATAAACCAGAATACAGCGTAGGAAGACATCGTGCTCCTAGACTATAGCTACACTCACTGCATATTAGACACAAAGACCTCCAGTTACCTCACAAATTGTCTCCCCACCTCCGAATCCCGGGGTGTCGAAGAAAAGGAGATGTGAGTTACGAACACCCCCCTTCCCTCCCCCTTTTAGCTGATCTTGGAGGTGGACATCCTGGTAATGGGTTACGGCTGTCGGTATGTTGTCGGTCTGTAACGACAATAGTTGGCTATGTTTCGCCTGCAAGTCGAGCATCACTGATCGCAACAAAACCCCGTTTGCACTACCTGTACTAAACTAATGACTGCGTATCTTGCATAGAGAATCGCGTCCCTCGGCCCCTTTTATTTTGGTCTAATTTACTTGGTTAGAGAGTACGAGAGATCTGCTACCGTAATTGGTACCTTGTTCTGCTCTGTCCATCGCCAATGAATGATACCCTACGACCTTTACGTCCCTTAGAAGCTCCGCGCCATAGCCAACCCTCTAAACAGAGCTCGCGAGAGAGCAATAATAAAGATAATAAGAAGCCTGGTCCGATCTCTGCCCCAAATCTTCTACCGGCCAAACGCATCACCTGTTCCCAATGTCGGATCCGTAAGGTTAGTATACATATGCATATCGCATATTCGTCCGTCCCTGACCAGCAACGGGCTCTATAGCTGACTGCGCCATCTAGGTACGATGTGATGGGCGGGAAGGCCTCTGCCAGAACTGCGACCGCCTTGGCTTTGAGTGCTCCTTTCAGCACTCCCCCGGCCAAGCGCCCGGTCAGTACACCGTGAAGCTGCCGGAACGTCGACGTCGCATGCAGGCCTGCATACCCTGCCACTCCAGGAAAACGCGTTGCCACGGCGAACTGCCGAGCTGCTCCAACTGCGTGCGGAAGAACCGGGACTGTCTCTATCCCAAGGCGAAAAAGCCAGCCGTCGTAGTCGTCCCCGGCGCGGGCGGGAGGGGGACAGACCAAGCGAACGGTGTGCGCAAGGAACCACCGCCACCGGCCCCGAGAGCTCGCCAAGCAAGCGATGATACCGTGCCGCCTCCGGACGGAGACGACATAATAGTGGCGGAATCGGCCAAAGGCGCGCCCCCTCTCGATTTCGAGATGGCGGTGGGCTTAGTGGAGGACTACTTTCGGCACCTGTACCCGCTGCCCTCGTTCGCCTTCCTCCACAGGCCGACGGTCATCCAGCGGTGCCTGGACCGGACCATCAACGAGCCCCTTCGGCTGGCGATCTGTGCCGTCACCGCGCTACACCTGCAGCGCGCATCGCTCTGCCACGACCTGTGGGCGCAGGAGGCGGAGCAGACGGTGCTCCAGCAGATCGGGCGGCCGTCCATCTTCCACCTACAGGCGCTGCTGCTCGTGGTGCGGTACCGGATCGACAGCGGCGAGTTCCCGGCGGCGTTTATGCTGGCGGCCCTGGCAGCCCGCACGGCGGTGGCGCTGCGCCTGAACTACGAGCGTGCCGAGCTGGCCCACGTCGCGCAGGAGGCCCGCCGCCGCCTGTTCTGGTCGCTGTACCTGCTCGACGACTTCTTCTGCGTCGGCCTGCGCGAGTTCGAGCTGTGCCCCGAGGAGACCATCCATCTCCAGCTGCCCTGCAGCGAGGCCGTCTTCGAGGCTGGGCGGTACAGCCAGACCGGTACGCTGCGTCCCAGCCCGTCCGACAATGCCATGTTGATTGGCCTGCGCGGTGTCTTCATCAGGCTAACCTCGGCAAGGCGGGCGATTATGAGGTGAGTTAAAGCCCTCGCCTGCGATTACTTATACTCGGTGAAGGGATAGCAGTGCTCATGAGACGCAGGTTCAATCGACGTGTCGGGTTGGGAGAGGAGTCTTCCCTGATGGTCGGACAGCGTATCAGACAATTCGAAAGGGAGCTGATGCTGCTCAACACAACCCTAGACCCGCTCGATCGGTATTCTGTGATGAATCTCACTTCGTGTAAATGGCAAGCTCAGTTTGTCATGCTGCGTATGTGATTCAAGAATCCCTTCCCTCTCTCATCATCCTAGGAACTGAGATTCTAACTCGTTTTCTTCCTACCCTTGGACGTGATAGCTAACCCTTATTATATGCTACGTGATCTAGATATGTCGTGGCACCAGTGTCATTGCGACCTGTATCGGATGGTTTTGAACGGATACGGGGAGGCAGCGCCCACTCGGGTGCTCGCGGGCATCCATCCTCGAGATCGAATTGCCATGCAATTGAAGTGCTTAGAGCACGCAGAGGACATCATACGGATCTTATCCGACTTTACGAATCATGGCAATTCCAGCTGCCTCTTGGAGCGCGATGCGGCCGTGTGCGCTTTCGAAAGTGCTCGCTTGGTCATGTTCGGCGCCCGCTTGCCAGGGGCTACTTCGACTCTCGACATGGCCCTCAACAAGGCGAAATTGTCGCTCTATGTCATCACCAAATTCTTCCCATATTCGGCCTCAACGCGGCCATTGGTAAGTATAGTGACACTTCGCTGATACAAGTCTTATGCTATCCGATGTCCAAGCTACCGAATAACTAGCTCACTGCGTTTATAGAAGATAGACCTAGAATGCCTGATAGCAAGCTACTCGGTGAGGCTTGCCCTGCAGAGCCAAACGCAATCTTCAGAGGCCCTTCCCGAGCCCGACCGACCGCCCCGGTCATCGTCCAAGGTGTCACAATACGCAAATTCGCGCCAGCGACTTTCCGTACAGAGCCTGCTCCTGCAGTCGGACTTCGCTGACGACAGCCACGAGATCGCGGGGCCCTCCGGAGGCGCGGTCGTCACGACCGAGAGCCCTAGTTACCATCGCTATGTACACCCTGCTGAGGCTATTACACCTCAGAATAGCGGAGGTCAAACCTCAGCACCACCGCCAACGGTCCCCTCTATTGGGTCCTCAATGGACGCTGGGCGAGAGGATGCCGGACTTATTTTTAACCCCTGGATGGGATTTCAATCCGGAAACGAGGATCTTATGTACGGGCTCTCTGGCGGGCTCAATGAGGACTACTGAGATAAGTACCAGAAAATAGAATCCCAAAGGCACCTAATGTTATCACAGAAGATACGTGTAGTAGGAAAGTTCGGTCGTTGGAGGGGGTTGCTGAGGGCACACTCATCAGCTAGGTGCTATGGTGGACGACATTCTAACATAGTAGGTACCTCGGTAGGTATGTAGTAATATTTCGCACATATATATCATCCTGGTTGAACCAGCAGGGAAGAAGAGCTAAACGGGTTTGAAACCATTCATATGATCAACGTTAACAACAATATCCGCGCCCAGCACTCATGGAACGACGACGATTCATTCTCTACTAGATAGTGCTCAGAACTGCTTTAGCTAGTACATATGAACAGCACTATCAAACATTCAAGGATTGGTATCATTAGTATAACTATATTAATACCCAAACAGGCTCGATGCTTTTCAATGCTTGATTCTAGTTAACCATCCCACCCCAGGCGCAACTAGCTGAGCCATGCAACCTCTCATGCAAGCAGAGAGGCCACCGTTCTTATGCAATATGTTAAATTTTTATTTTTCTAAGTTTTTTGTTTCGATGCCGAATATCGAGTCCTTGATGACTTATTCCTCCCCGCCGTTTATCTTCTCCGCGACCTTCCATCGTTATCCTATATAAGTTCCAAAACTATGGAATTCCCTTGTTAATGGTGCTTTATCCGTTATCCGAGGGATTAGCCATATATCGAGTCATTATTGCCAAAGGCCCGCGCCAGCATCTAACCTGTCCAAGTTAGATTGCACACTCCTCTCCCGTCGTTCTAGAGAGAACATATCGTCCTTTGACGGCGAAGGGTTGGCCTTCGGGCAATCAAGATGAACATGGTCACCGCCTACAGCCTTGCCATCTTGTGCATTTGAGACTCTAAAGGCCGAACCAGTCATATCGTCATCGGTATGGCTTTCACTATCAGCATCCGAAGAACGTGGGTCGCTTGTTTCAAAATCTGCTTCATTATTGGGGGCGTGGTACGGTGAAGCCATGGAAACTGTTTCAGCAAGCATGGTAGCAGAATCATCGGCTTCTGATAGGCACACGGCCGAGAGCGTGCTCGCCGGTAGTGTCTTTTTTAATGATACTCTGCTTATAGATATGGGAGGTGTTAAAGGGCGAGAGAAATCGAAGGAATCGGTATCTGAAGTCGACGAAAGTGCCGGGCTCGTCTTGGGACCGCTCTGTAATAAATGTGCTTTCGCGAATTTCTTGAGTTTCATTTTTGGTTTCCCATGAGAATGCCGTGTCGTCATTTCGAGACGTTCTTCCTCGTCCGTGTCGTCGTCCGTGACCTTGTACGGCAGTTCATGGGCGAGACTGTGGTGTCTCGGATTCAAAAGGTTGCCTACGCTGGATCTCCGTTGGCGATGTTTGAACTTCTCCTTTGTGGACATAGTTTCGGCCTGTACCAAAGCTGACGCAAGGGGCTCATGACTTCCTCTGTGAGCGTTTGTTAGTACACCAGTTGCCATCCTTCGCAAATCCACCTGGCTTTTGCTAAAGACAACGCGGGCCCTGAGGGCGTGGACGGCGCGGTCGAGAGCCAACTCAATAGCACAGCGGTCCCGTATGCGAGACAACTTGGGCCACGTCGCGCGTTCGCCTAGGAGACATGAGCGTATCATGAATTCGGTTGTTGGGTTTGTCAGTATTTTCGGGAGGTCTAGGACGCCGACGGCCGGGAGTATGTTTATATCGCCAGAGTATTTCTGGCTAAGGATAGACCGAAGTTTACTGATCAAGTTGGGAAATATACCAACCTCAGCCATAAACTGCATCCTGTGCAGCGCCTCGCTCTTTGCCAGGGTAGTGATCGTATGCAACCAGTCGGAATCTTCCTTATTGACTGCTTGCTGGCGCACACTGGGAGATATACCTGGCTCATCATCCTTGGCAAGGAATGGTATCACGTGCGGATTGACTTGGGAGACGATGAAATGGTTCACGTTGAACATCTCGGCGAGTCTGGTCATGGGAAGGTCGTTGTCGACGGATCCATCGATCCACATCTGTGGCGTTGGGTTCCAGGGACTGTGCTCGCCCGTCAGGGGGTTTTTGACCAGGAGCGGTGCGGCGCTAAAAACGAGGGGAACAGAACAAGATGCGGCAACAGCGGACCAAATCATTACGTTGGGTGCCGTTACATAGTTAAGCAGCCGCGGCAGTTCGTATATGGACGCAGTTGACACGCAGATGTTGCATATCCTTCTCGTACGGTTGTAGGCTTCTTGGAATGTCATATCGCCAAGCATGCCGCGCATTACGCGTGTCAAGTGTTTGATATCAGACCAATTTCCCTCGGTGAGCAACCGACGTAGATGATCGAGCAGACCATCTTCGTTACCTTCCTCCTCAAAGACGGCCAAATCGCCATGGGGAAACTCTTCCAAAAGACCTGGGATCTCATCATCGGTGCGCGTACATACGACGGAGCAGACAATGGACCCGGCCGACGCGCCTGAGATGATACGCGGGAGTAGCTTCGCCTCGAACATGGCCTTCAAGACACCTATATGGGTCATGCCGAAAGTTCCACCGCCGCTTAGCAGCAGAGCGCTCCGGCCAAAACTTTGACGGGCATATAGCATGGCGTCTAAGAGGTCCTTTGGGCTCGGGTCGCTGGGAAGGTGATGGGCGCTTCTCTCGACCAAAGCCGTGATAGTTTGCAAGGTGGAATCGACATAGCGCTCGATCAGCCTTTTGGTGCCACAGTAGGAATGGCGGTAGAGGTCAATGTTGCCCATGCCGCCGAGGTCGCGCGAGAGAGAGGTTCTGACAAGATGCATCATGGCTCGCATATCGCAGTTGGTGCGGGCATCGTCAAGGTCCCGCAGGCGCATCTCTATAAGTTGGGGATTGTAGTCTCCATCAGAGACATCCGCTTTCCACTCTTCATTACCCTCAAGGATGTCGAGTTCGTGGGCTGCCGCATCCCACTGGCTGGCAGACTCTGCATTTTGCAGGCGAGCAGACAATATTTGCCTACGCTCTTCCCGTAGTCTCTTCTCCTCGCGCTCGTTAGGAGTGAGGCCATCTCTAAGCGAGAGGATGCCGTTTACGACTCGGGATACAGGTGCGGCTGGCGAAGGTGTTGGGCCCGAATTTGCATACTTTCGTTTGTGCTGTGTGGTCTTTGTGGTAGTTGAGGATCGCAGCGAGGGGATAGAGGGAAGAACATTTATAAGAATGGTCATGATGATATAGGCTCATGGAAGCTGGCCGTCGCATCAAGGAGAGAACGTATCAAAGGTTGCATGGCCTCGGCATCCCCTCGCAAAGCTTGCTCCTAGAGAGAGAGTCGAGGCTAGTTCATGACAGGTATTAAGCTGAGTAGGAAGAGAGGGAGAGAGGAAAAGAACAATAAGGGAGGGTTTATCACCCGTTGAGTAATAGGGTGAAAGGAGGCAGTACGGCCTGGGCGTCGTCCTGTTGGCCGTCTTAGATGAAACAAGTTTAGTATCCGTAGTTAAGTATGTACATATACTCAAGGAGGCGGTGGGTTACTACGGCGAAGTCAATGGAAGAAAAAAGGGAAACCCACAGTATCTGATCTATACCTTTGACAGTGATGACGGTTATGGTGGTGGTGGTGGTGGTGGGTAAGGATAGGATGCACGTAAAGACTAGGCAATTTCCATAGGTACTAGGTAGGTACATAGGTAGTAGTGGAGGTACTATTGTAGGTAAGTAGTAGTAAAATGAGGGGAGGGAGAGAGGGAGAAAGGGAAAATAGGTTTTGGGTGTCCTGCTTTGGCGGTGTACGGGGCATGTAACACTACTAGTGCATGTAGTTAGGTACCTACGTAGGTACATTGGAAGTATGTAGGTTGGGAAAGAACAAAGACGTCGTCAACAGATCATTCTCGAGGACAAGGACGGGCGGAGGACGAGGGAAGGGGTGGGACAGCACTAGGATTTGGCGCATGTGAACAAAGCCAGACACAATTGAGATCAGGTGGAGACACCGGGGGCCCGCGGGGTTTGACTTGGGGGTCAGCTGGCCAGCCAGTCCAGGTCACCATCCAGGGAGTTCCCCAGGAAAAACACCCCAACTTGTGCCCCGCACCCTGCAGCCTCTAGTCCTTATAGTGCCCTACAAGCAATATGCTTGACTCGTGACTGTCGACTTTCACATGTCTGTAAGGGCCAATGGCGTCGGTAGTTTTGAAGTATTTACGACTAAATTGGTGACTACCTACCTGCTTAACCAACCTAGCCTACACACACACACATACATACTATATACGTACCTACATACCAGACATGTCTGGGCTAATTTGACACATATAACCATACCTACTACTACTACCTAGTACTACCTAGCACTATCTAACAAGTCCCGTCACAAACGTATCCACAGCATCCCTCAATTTGTATATGGCACCCTCCTCCAACCAAAAATGCCCGGCCCCCGAAACCTCAACATGCTGGAACTGGGACCCTTCCGCTCTACTAAGCTGGCCGGCCCAATCCCGCATTTTTCGCGGGGTAACGAACCCATCTTGGCTACCATATATCACCAACGTTGGTCTCGTTATTAACTTCTCCTCCGCCTCACTGTGACTAGCCTTGGCTGATGAGGTGTCCTGGTGGTTCAACCTCCTGGACCAGCTCGAGAAAGGACTCGGGAACGACATAGTCGCTAGATTCGTAACCACACCGATCGGTGGCGATACAGCTAAATAGGCACTTCGGAATACGGTAAAACCCCCTATTCTTTCTAAACACTGTTCAACATGTTCCGCCTGCGTGTGGACGGAGTCGTGTTTCTTGCCTATGAGTTTAGTTCGTTCCAGGAGCTCTTTTACACCTCGGCGGATTCTCTCTTCTCGATCGGCAAAACGAACGCTTGACCGGTCACGACTCTTTGGTGGTGAGCCTCCCTGGTCGCCCCCGACCCGCATGCCTAACGATTTCCTAGGCGAGGCTGGGGTCGCAAACATTATGTTCTGTTGTTCGGCGAGGTGCTGCGCTCGAAGGCGAATCTCTGCGGCAGCTGAAGGCACCACGGGCGAGACGAAGTGGGACAGCATATTATCGAGGGATGGGAGCTTTGTCGTAATCACTAACATGGATATTATTAGTACTTGCTCGGGGTAGTAATCATGTAAGAATGACTTACTAGCGCCGTATGAATAGCCTGCCAGCAGCATCAGCGGTTCTGTCCTGTAACCGCATGCTGAGGGCCTCTGGGGAGGGTCTAGATAATGGATATAGTGGGCTAGGAAACCCACGACAGATATGTAATCAGCGCGTTCGGGCTTCGAGGTCCATGATGTACGACCTCCGGAGGGCGGCGAGCCTCTATTGTTTTTAGGGAAGCCTGTATATTAGCCACAATACCCAACAGATACAAAGATACATT
This sequence comes from Biscogniauxia mediterranea, assembly GCA_018398605.1. Lineage (NCBI taxonomy): Eukaryota > Fungi > Ascomycota > Sordariomycetes > Xylariales > Xylariaceae > Biscogniauxia > Biscogniauxia mediterranea. Next base: position 786,292 of record JAGXTR010000004.1, read on the forward strand.
ATACGAGTGCACAAGTATGTGCAGATAAAATAAGAAGGCGTTGATAGAGACGAGAGGAATTAACCTGAAGTTAAATGTAGCGACCACAAAGCCAATATGCAGTAGTGTGTCAGCGACCACATCTACAATGGGATCATCAAAACATCCTCCAAGGGGTGCGTAGGGATGCGCGACAACGGCAGCATGTCTCGGCCACGGGGGCGTGCTAGGTGAGAATGTTGGGTCGTTTAGGAAAGCCGGGTGGTAAATGCGACAGTCGAGGGTCGTGTCGTCGTGAATACTGGGGAGCGTGAAGCTCAAGCTAGGCCTCGGAAGCATGACGATCAAGGCATCGTGTAGGGTTGCTCAGATCGGATGATAGCCGAGCCGCAATTGAGAGTCTGACGCGAGGTAGAAGGCTCTTGTAACATGGAGTTAGAATGTGGACAGTCTGCGTATATAGTGCTACGATTATATATAAGCGTATATAAATTAGGTATATATATTTGAAAGCAAAAAGGTGCGTACGTGGTTAGCAGATGATAAGTGGTGGTGGGAAGTGGGAGGTGGGTGGATGGATGTACCTAAGTAAGTGTGCGTTGTGTTGTGTGTAAGGTGTGGGGAGTGATGGTCATTAGCTTAGAACTTCGAGGGGGTACCAAAAATAAGAGGATAGTGGAGATCATTTGACGTTAATGACCATAAATTATGTACCTAGAGTTGCAGTCAGTGCTGGCAACTATGTAATTTGGCTGAAATTGCACCACATAAATGTGTAACCTAGGTACTTGCATACCTAAAATATACAGACCTATATGTATAGTCTATAGGTACCTACATACCTACTAGTACATAGGTAACCTGACTCAAATCTTGGAGTACATAATACTCATATACATACTATGTAGGTACGTACGTAACCACAACCTTCATCCAAACTACAATGACATACCTGTAGAGAGAAGCCACGGATGCGTGCCAGCATTGGATGTCTCAGGTCGCGGTACCCAAGTAACGTCATGAACTCTACTTTTATTTTTGATAGGTTAGTACCTCCCTAAAGAGATTCCTAAATTACATGTATATGTACCTAGTTGAGCCTTAATAATCTATTCCATGTTGATTTTCTTTCCACAAATTCTTAGAACTAAATGATGGATGGTATCACGAGAAAATCACCCTTAATCCAATTCACCTATCTATAGACTGGAGATCACCACCACCCGTATTGAGAAACCCAATTATGCTTTGCCACTACCAACAAACGCCCCAAACCCAATGTATCAGAAGGAAACTGTTGCAAACCATCCTGGTAGCGATTGCCTGTCGTCGTTTCTAGAGAAGCTAGATGGATATGGCTCTTCATCCTCCTAGGATCCAGCAATTCCTAGCCCAACTCGTGACCCGTATCGTTCTCTCTCTGTCCGAGCCCCGTCGCGCTCGCGGTCTACCGTAGCCCTCATCCGTCTACCTTCCATCAGTCCTCTTAGCCCGCGCTTCTGTAGCCCGATGACGCTGCTCAATTCTCCGCTCCAGACCTCCTTAGTTGTCCCTCGTTCGCTATCGCCGAGTTCGCTGCTCCATTCACTGCCAGAAACGCTCGTGGTAGCGCTGAGCTCTTCGCTTCCTGGCCTGTGCCCCGGCACGCTGGTGTTGATCCGGAGGCCATCCATCGTACCTGTCTCCCCATCTACACCTGGATGAGATATCGACATAGATCGTTCGCCTCCCACTCCAGCTGAAAGCGGCGAGTCGGCTATGATGAAATTCGGGTTCATAGAGCCATCAATACCCCGTCCACCGCCTGCGGCCATGGCCGTCGCGTTAAAAACGGCTGCCGCGTTTCGAGAGTCGAGAAGTGCATGCAGTCTCTCAACTACAGCTTCAAGCAGTCCGTCAATTTTGTATGGTCGTGCGATTTGCAAGAGTGAACAAAGGATTTGTGGCGTACATAGGGCTGAAGACGATGGGGGTAGAGATGACGTATACAGAAAGTGTAAGAGAGCCTGGATGGTGAGACAAGTATGTGGAAGATACAAACATCTTGGTCGTGAACTTGGCGGCAGAGATGCAGGTGTTGGTGTTGCGTTGATAGCATTGGCATCGCCTGGGCCGACGCTGCCCGAGATCGATGTGCCTGTTGTACTCGGTGCTTTCATGGACCCGGTCGAAGAAGGATTACCAACCGTGCTTGCTGTCGATAGGCTGCTATCGCCGGTGTTCCTGTTCGATTGCGTAATGGTGATCGTGGACATGCGCGTGCCAGCCTGGCTCGACATACCCGTCCGTAAAGTTGCAGAGTCACTACCATCTTGCGTAGCAGCACCTTCGCGCAATAGCTGTACGAAATAAGGACCCCATCGTCGCCCAACAATTCTCGAATTTATTGGTATTCGCTCTCCTCCAATGCATAAAATGTCCATGTCTGCCAGCTCTCGAAGTGCCAAAGCCTTTTCTCCCAATTCTTCCGCGGCTCGGGAATGAAATCTGCCTCCTGCTGTCCAGCCAGCCTTCTTTGCAACGCTGAGACCAGGCGCCATGAAAGGGCTACTGGCTGACACGAATCCCGACATGGGAGCCACCTTGCGAGGGTTATCGTAGAAGCCGAAAGCCTCTAATTCGACCATGCACACATTCGAAAAATTAATCCGGCGGTGATTGTAGTCATCCACGAGGCTACGCTTACGATTGCCCAGAATCACAAACGTGTTTCTTCTGTTCCAAAGGACGCCACGGTTCCAGCTACCTTGGCTGAAAACACTTCCGCCAGCGTCGATGCGCGCCCACGTCAGATTTCTCAAATCCAATGCCCACAGAGCGTATTCTTGCTTTGAGCTTGTGAGGTACGTTCCACTGACGACAAAGTATGTGTCTATAACGCCACCGTTAGGAAATCGTAGTCCGGGTGGCGAATAAGTTCCAGACATTGGCCTCTCCGCTAGCGACCCATCCGACCCGCGTATCTGGAGCTCTAGTTTGACATCTAGGAAGTTATAATTCGAATAAATGAGCATCGATGAACCAGGCTCTTTTGCTTCCTGGCTGATTCCGCTTTCTTGACGGGAAGCGCCAACACCTGATTTGCCAAGCTTCGACGTTACAGATGGTGGTAGAGGTGCGACCACGCTACGATAGGCGCCACATGACTTCCCCAGGGGCTGTGTCGAGGTCCATTTCAAGCTGCGGAGGTTGAAAACACTGATCTGCTCAATGTAATGATTTGCCCCATCCTGCCCGCCGACCACAATCATCTCAGCTCCTCCAGTGCCGTCGATGTTGATACCAATTCTGCCCTCATTGGCATTACCGCTAGATGGGTTATGCTGAAGAGCGGATAAAGGGGCTTTGTGGGACGAGAATGTTGCAGAGGAGGGTAGGATACAGGCACAGTGGGCGTATCGGCCTTGAGGTGCATCCGTGGAAGGGATGTAAGTCCATTTCTTCGTCAGGACGTCATATATGTATATATCAGACATGACCGTTACTTCAGGCTGCTGGTCCGGCGAAGCCGAGGCCGGCTGCCCACTGCTAGTTGGTGACATGCCTCCATAGCAGACCATTTTAGTGTCTCCCAGGGCACACATAGAATGGAAGTAACGAGGAGGGGGGATGTCACCGGTAGTCTCAACCTTGGACCAATGTCGCCGGATGAGATCCAATTCGTACAGGTCGGAGGTAAGAGGAGCAGGGCGGCTGCGTGATATAATTCGTCCACCAAATACATACAGCTTATCCCCCAGTATTGTGGTTGTTGCTCCTACTAACGGATGGGGCTCGCGGCCAGTCGTCCGATGAACATTACACATCAAACCAGATAGGTGAGCAGACGAGCCCGAAGTCGAGGGAGTGCCAACGGCAGTACCGGCGGCTTGTGTCCTAGCAGCCGAAGCCACGGGCGGAGAAGGACCTGCCGAGAGCAGCCCATTGCTACGTGGAGTTAAGTTGTCTCTCTGGCCATCTCCTTCATTCGTCCTAGATGAACTCGCTACACTGGTCTGGCTGCTGCTCATATCGTGACCGGCCCCGTACATCTGGGCCGCAGAATTCAATGGGGCGGAATCCATCGTGTTGGACTGGTTTTCCACGGCGGCTTCCAATTCAGGTATACTAGCGATGACCGCGCCGAGATTGCTTGGTACTTCAGGGGTCGATGCCAAGGGCGTTAGAGGGCTCGAAGGGGAGAGTGTGGACGGCGGTGGGGCTGGGAGCGGTTTCTCAAGGCTGTGCTGTAAGCTCAGGTTCCGACCATGTTGTGGCGGTGACTGCTGGCTCGGTGGAAGCGGCGCCGTGTTGAGTGCCGGCGGGCTCGGACTGGTTGTTAATGCCTTGAGGGCTAGTCTCGACGGCGTTCTCGATGGTGTCCTGGTCCCGTGTAGTCTAAAAGAGTCTTCGCGGGACGGAATCGCTTTCTTGATCCCTCGGTAGACGTCGGAGAAGATGTCGCTAGAGAATTTCGATGGAGGTACGGGGCGATCGTCTTCGAGCCGGGAGACCTGGAAGTCGTCGGCTGCCTGCCAACTATCTCGACGGGCTGTTTGACCCGAGGTTAGCTCAGGTGCCGACATATTTGTCGCCCTCTGCCTCACATGCACACTTGCACTCGTACACACACATACACAACAGACACAAATACACACACACGCAAACAAACAAACAAACAAACACAAACACACGCGCTTTCTCGCCTTCTTTTCTCTACTTAATAGGTGAGGACGGAAAGGCTAGGCTCGAGTGGACAAGACGGTGAGAAGACGGGTGGGCGGACGGAGAGATGGATCAGATCAGATGCAGTGCCAGATGGCCGGGAGAAGGCAGGCTGTGACTGGTGAGGCCATAGGCCGTGTGTACCGTGGGCGGGGAGCAGGCCCGAGTGTGACTCTGCTAGGGAACTCGGATGTTCGCCTCGCCTCGCCCCCATGAAACAACAGACACAAGACACACGATGGGTACGCGGAACTACCTAGGCGACTCAAAGATTCCAGAAGGATAGACCGGGGGGGAAGGGGGAGGGGGTGCGTGTGCGTGTGCATACGAATAGACAAACTCGGCGACGGGAGTTTTTAGAGATATAACGTACCTTGGCCTATGTAGCAGAAGACCCTTGGTCATCCAGGTCGCAATAGGCAATTTTAATTTTTGGCGCTGCGGTCTGAGGCGGCGGGAAACGTCGCCTGTGTTCCCTGCCTGATGTCTTCCGATGTTGTTGGAGGTACGGATCCCTTTTTCGTGGTGTTTGGAGTGCTTGATTCACAGATTCGTCTTTGTTCGCTCCGCTTGTGCCACTGATCAAGGGTTGGGGGATTAGGTAGATAATTCCGTCAGTGAATCCAGAAAGAAAAGGGCGGGACGAGGGGGTTAGCCAACTCAGAGGTTGTGAGGAATGGGAGCAAGGAATGGAGGTTAACTCCTGAGATGTGGGGAGGAGGTGAAGCGCCCGATAGGAGTTTTGAAGAGGCCCCAGTTTTTGGGGGTCCTCTCAGGAGAGGTTCTCCTTGATTTATTTCTTAACGTCCGCCCCTCTTTTACCGCGCTTAGCCATATGGGGAATAGCTCATCCGGTTCGCTTTCGCTTCTTTGGTCATACCTGACTGAGAGCTTCCAGTTCTAACCTAGCATAGATGTACCTACATTATATGTGCCTACATATGCGCATACCTGCATCTGTTATGCATCAATATATGTAGATGCAGGTATGGCAAAACATACCTACAGGTAGGTACATAGTCAATTATGTTTTACCCAATCTCGAGGTTCTTCTCTTTCACATATGTACGTAAAACACTTATCCACAATTTAGACCACTCCTGCGTGTGCGAAAGTACTACCTAGGTATGTATGTATGTATGTACCTACCTATGTACTACTTACGTGCTCCGTATTGGCATTTAGATCGATATGCACTAATGAAGACGGGATAAACCTTAATACGTACCAGTTACATACACCTTTAATTTACTACATACGTACCTAAACAGTAGCGTATCACAATCTACCTACATGCCTTTATAATGTTTTGTCTGATTATGTAGATTACTAATACATACTATACATATGTAAATACATTTCGTCGTCGTATGCTGAGGTCCTACTAGGTACATAGGTTAAACACCATCAACCAAACCATATCTCAACCATCACCTAGGATAGGTAGATCACATCGTTTCATCAGCTTGAAAGCGAACCACGTTTTCTGCAGGGGGTTGACGCCTTAGTACAATAACATGTGGTAATCTTATGCCGTCTCAAATGCAGACCCTGACCCGAATTCACATAAAAGCCGAGGGCAGGATTCAGACTAACCTAGGGTACATATCCACAGCGACAGCGGAGGTTAAAGAATAAAAAAATTCCATGCTCTCTATTCCGTACAGAATGTTCGAGTTCCAAGTGTAAAGCGGTAAGGCGGTACAACCCGAGGCAAATACCCAGTATCCACGTGCGTCTAGGTTACATTATCTAGGTGCCTAATGTACTAGGTATGTAAGGAGGTAAGGTACACTGGTAGGTAGATTGCTGCTTTCTCGTTTATGTGTGTAGGGTAGTGTGCTATGCGAGTGTCTACTACCTAGTATGTAGGTATCTCCACGTTGTTATCCACGTGTGGCCTATATATGGATGAGCTATTACATAGGTGGTACCTACATTAGATAACCAGATACTAAGTTACATATTAAAGCTCCTGATGCGGACTGGTGTATGAATAACAGGGCCTATTGGATATGAGTACCACCTATGTTTAGCTGTAGTGTATATGCATGGAATGCAGAGAAACACGCAAACAAAAATACTATTGGGAGAAGCATATTTGCGGGCAGCGATTCATTTGATCGCCGCTCTAGCCAGGCCCAGTCCGTCTAGGTACCTAGGTAGAGTAACGAGTGGATGTCGTATAAGGACTTAGGTAAGTAAATATGCACATATGTACTGACAATCACTTCGTATCACCAACTTGGCGCTGCTCGTCTCATGAGGTTTATTCATCGTTAAATAAGTCTTACATACTACACTAATAACCACCTAGGCAACGGTAGGTATTAGGTAGTGCTTGTTCCCACCCAGATCCTTGGATACATTAAATCCTAAACCCGGACACCTTAGCATAAAGTTACCATTAGTAGGCGTCTCTGGACTGAGCAGATACGTTCGTTTCGTTTCGTTTCACCTCCAGTTTTCTGGTGGGATGTCAGCTGCTCTTTTGTCATGCTGTCTTAGGCGCAGCCCCTCTAGCCCAGCTATAATATCATCTCTCTATTTATGCAACGGTAGCCTTGTCCTTGGGCAGAGGAGTAAATCGGAGGTAGGGTTTGACAATTCGGAATTCAGGGAACAGGTCCTTGGCCTGCTCGTTCTTGACGCTTGGGTGGACAATGACGTCGTCGCCAGGAACCCAGTTGATTGGGGTGGTGACCTTGTGCTTGTCACCAGTCTGGAGAGAATCGACGATGCGCAAAACCTCGGCTGAGTTACGGCCGGTCGACGCAGGGTACGACAGGATGGTCCGGATGGTCTTCTTGGGGTCGATGATGAAGACGGATCGGATGGTGAAGGCAATGCCCTTCTCATCAACGTTGGTGGTGTCTTGGTAGTCGAGCCTACAACGAACATGTCAGACCTAACAGGCCGTCGACCAAAAACCAAAACAGTGAAGGGGAAGAAGCAAGGGAAGCAAGGACGAGTTACTTACATGTCGTACAGGTAGGCGACCTTGCGCTCCTTGTCGGCAATTATGGGGAAGGCGACTTTGCCGCCAGTGACCTCGTCGATGTCCTTGATCCAGCCCTCATGGCTGCCAACGGTGTTGGCAGAGAGACCGATCAGCTTGACACCGCGCTTGGCGAATTCAGGCTCTAGCTTGGCGAAGGCACCGAGTTCGGTGGTGCAGACGGGAGTGTAATCCTCAGGGTGGGAGAAGAATACAACCCAGTTGTCGCCGACGAACTCGTGGAAGTCGATGGGGCCGGCGGTGGTGTCGGCCTGGAAGTTAGGGGCAATGCTGCCCAGGCGAAGACTATAGGATACGCATTCACGAGTCAGTGTCATTTTTCGTACCCATAAGATCCCTATGTAGCGAGGTGATTACTTACGGAGCAGGTCGAGTGTCAGCCATTGTGAGTGAGTAAGCGCTGTAGACTTCTGTAAAACAGGTCACCTGTAGTATATTGGTGTGAGCGGGGGGTAGAGATGACGGAGATGATAGTGATGAGAGGTGAGAGTCGGAGAGGGAGAGAGGGGTCAAGGTGTTTATTTATCACTTTGCTTCCTTGGCTTTCTGCCGGCACCCCGTCGGTAGGTACAAGTAAGTAGCTTAAGCTAGGTAAGTAGGTAGGTAGCTAGTAGACAATGAATCGAGTATGGCGCGATCTTTGTGCGTGATGATTATTATCAATAGATATTCACTCCTAGTCCGACCCCTCCTCCGGGTCCCCCCATCCATCATCTCTCATCTCCCATCTCACCCCAAACCTAACCTTCTCCAGGTGACAAAAGCAAATCCCTTTCAGGCCGCCTATCAATCCATCCCAAATAAGACTGGTATGATTGAGAGATGGTTGCCCAGGTAGGTTAGCACATGCCTAAGGTTTGTTACACGCAATTCTGTGCTGTGATGCTGTGCGATCTTTTCCCTCTATAGTGCAAGTAAGTACAATATTACTGTATGTATACCTATTTAGGTGACAAGGCTTGACTGCTAGTGGTTGGCCCTGTAGAACCCCCTCTCCTCCCTCCCTCCCCTCCAACAACAACAAAAAAAGGACGTTTGCCCCGCGATGAGATAACCCCTCACTAGTCTACTTAGGATGATGGCGTGCTGCAGATCATTTCTAATTGGTTTTCAGCTCCTCCTCCTCCGGGATTATGTCATTAGCCCTCTAATTGTATCATCCCGACTTCCTAACCTCGCCGATGCCTAGAGACTCAGACTTTCGGCTGTCGGCTCTCTAATTCATGATCGTCGCGTTTTTACCTTTGTATGCACACAGCACATAACTCAGTACTAGTTGTACCTATAGACGTACAGGCCTACATGTGCACACGTGTATTTATCGTTTCAATATCCAATCCGCACCACACTACATAGTATTTACCAGCTAGCCTTAGCAATAGTGGGCCCCGTCAAGGTACACCCCATCAGCTTGATATGTATGTACAACCATACCTCAAAATTACCTAATCTAGTACCTATCTAACCTGCCTATGAGGTAATTCCATTCATTACATACTCCATCAAGGTGTATCCAAGGCAGTGGTAAGTAGGTACTTAGTAAGTAGCGACCTATGGCGCTTCCGGATATCGGCGCACCCAGCTGTACCGCCGAGAATCAGGGGCTGACCGAACGTATACCACCATAGGTAAACATGACACGACGTGTATTGCTAACACCAAATATACCAGTACGTCAGTAAGGTTAGGCAGTTCCGAAATTGATAGAGACTTGCTATATAAATGTGTAATATCAATTGTAAATAAGTAGTCATCCACAACTTCGTGGTGATATACACGATATCATGATATACATAGTAGTAAGAGCTAATATATATATGATGGATAGTGGCCTCTAGTATCAGTATCTCTCTAGCTACCTGTTCCCGTGCTCTCAGTGCTGTGCAAGCTTTTATACCAACCAAGGAAATTGGCAGCATCAACAGAGGTGCTAGCAAGCCTTAAGCTACATGCCAATGTTGAATTTCATCCTCTCAACGCATCTGATTCTTGTGTAGAAAACGTATTTGACCGTATGGATAAGGCACTGTTCGTGAGTGTCGTAACCGAGTTGTTGTTTAGGCTTTGATTATTAAGTAACGTATGCCCACATTGATATATCGCTGGTCTAAGATATAGTAGTATCAGACCTCAAAATCAATGGTGTTTATTTTTAACCTCGCCAAAGTGCCACGTATAGTGCAACTCAAACGTGCAACTCGACGGGCAGACTTCCATTTTGAAAAATGATTGAATGAAAAACTCTTATGGTGTTACCATGTGCTATGCATATCTAGGTGTTCAAGAGTAGATATTCCAGCTGATACTTACAGATTTGAGTACAGCTATTTCCCAGTGGTACAAGCACCTCATATTTCTTGTACAACCTTTAACAACTTTTTCCCTCAGTCATAAGTCTTAACACGTGCTTATATGTTTGATAATGTTTTTACTAAGAAAAAATTATATGTGATGTATGGAAAGTATTTATAGCGTAAGAATCATGGGCAGTGTGTTGATTTTAAGCGTAATAGAAATTCTTCTAGTGACATGCTCTGCCCACGCAAGGAGGCGACTCTCCATCTAGTAAATTTACCTTATAAATCTGAAGACTCACTAGGTATAATAGTTCTAGATCCAATCTATGACTCTATAAATGCTGCTGTGCGTATGTGATATGCTTTGCTCGCATGTGATTAGGTGTAAAATCAGCGCTTTAGACCAATGAGCGAGGGGCCATGAATTAGGAAGAATAATACGAATACTATCAACAACCACTGGGTGTACACATGAGACAAACGAACAAATCTAAGTACGATGAATATTATATTGCATAAGCTGCTAATTTCACCACGCAACAAAGCCTGCGTATCGTGTCGAGCTACGTATAGAGAAATCTATCTCTATCACGTTTACTAAACCTTTACCAAGTCCTCGCATCAAACATCGTTTTACGAACACTAGACATAATTTAGCTAGTTTCAAACTTACTAACTAGCAATGGCATAACGCTACAATCATACTGACATAAATAATTACCTTGAATATTGGTCTCAGCTACATGAGTAGATAGAATCACAATATATCATCCATATCCCTTATGTTCCGTAGACGTAATAGTTACCGTGGGAGGCATGGAAGGGTACGAGGTAGCTCCTCTGGGGATTTGATTTTTTTAGTCATGTTAACGAATAGATTATTGCCTCACCTTTATATACCAAGGCCATACAAAAACAGTGGCAGCTTCGAGATAAATCAACTACTCCGAGGCAATATAATCGAATAACATATATAGATATAGTATAGTATTATAATAATAGTTTCATGTCTCGACTTGTATTCGTTAGGTTGATTCCATATGTTACTTCCCGACATGCCTCTACTAACATATCATGTCAAGGATTCAAGAAACGTGTAGGTGGCCTCCCTTCCCTCTTGTTTTTTTCTTCTTCTCTTTCAGAAGCGTAGCAACTTCCTAAGATCGCTTTTGCTCAGGCCTGTCTAGTCGTCGTGTTCCTTGGTGCAGTCATCGCAGAGACCACCGGCGTCGGATTCCCCCTCGCTCACAATATCCTTCTGATCGCAGTCGCCAGTGGTCTCGAAAGTATCACAGTCCTTGACCTTGACTTCGTCGCTAGTATACCAAGCTCCGCACTCTTCGCAGTACCATTTGAGTAACAAATAGTCACACATCGCGCTCTCGCTCGCCAAGAGCCCTCGGCTTTTCTCGACCGGCAAAAAAGGGTAATTATCAGCAGGCCGTAGAGTAGCGGGACGGGGTTGTGTTAGGCCATGTCCCCTACTCACCCAAGCCTTGGAGTTGTCACCGGGGTCATCCTCATATATAAGTATGGGTTTACGTCTGACAAGAGCAAGGAGAATAAGAAGACAACAGAAGAAGTCTTTAACACTTGATACACAAGGAACGACATAGGTACACATGTCCCTGGAAGAGTGGATTCAGCAAACAGTGGTGCATCAGCGAAACTGATGGTCGACATACGTTTACCCAGTTTGACACGTGGGCGAGTGACACGAGGCATTTCAAATATTTGACAAATGTTTTCGTGCCTAAGACGTACAAAAACGTAAAAGAATATAGAGACGAGGGATGAGTGCTCATCAATTGGGCGCATATATGGTGGCATAGGAAAGTTGCTGAGCCCAGTTAATTGACCTACATGTCGGGAGAGCCTCTCACTACCCCATTGGCCAGGTACAGGGCTGGGTCACATGGAGGCAAGTTCTGGGGTGCGCTTAAGAGGTATTCGGATGCACATAGCCGAGCCAACTACTATGCCTTGCTTAGAAATAGGCCTCGAGAGGTACCGATATGGGGCAATCTAGAGCTTGGTAGAGTTGGTGATACTATGTACTGCTGAGTGGGTCAATGGTGCGAATAATCAGAGGCGGTGGATGGTCACAGTGGAAGGTGTCAGCCGTGATGATATCAAGATCTCGTGCTATCTAAGCAATATAGGGGTCGATGAGCAAACAAAATAAGACCCAAGCTATCCTTCAAAGCGCTACTGGTCTAATCGAATTCGTGACTCATCTCATTTTCTCGGCCGGGTTTGCGATATGCATCGTACCGGGCTATGCTATCAGATTTGTGTCTTCCTGTGAGTGTGTTAGCAGCCGCAGCCATTGATATCCTATTTAAAGTATGACGAACCCGATCCCGCTAAGAGCTTCTGTATCCAGCTGATTCCTCTTGTCAACCCCTCCAGCTATCGGGTTAGCCCGGTAGTTGAACAGGTAGTAATGTAACTGGCCGTCACCAGGGCCAAACTTTTGTTCCTCTAAGAAGAGACCATTGTCCATGAGTGAGAGCGCATTGCATACGTCGAATTTGTACTGTTTGCAATACACCAAGGAATCCGCGACTAAAGCATTAAGACGGGCCTTGAGCGCATCCCTGTCCACGGGCGTTGTGAGGCCTACCTCAGTCGCATAGTAGAAGAGGTAGGCCGCTCTGACGTTGGAGTGCTTCTGGTGGTTAATGACTGAAGATTCAAGACAATAGAATGAGAAGAAATCGGTTATCTTCTTGTGATCGTCCTGTTGTATGGATTAGTAGCAGCCTTTTGCGTTTATTTCGGAAGAGAAAGGTACCTCAACAACATAGGTCCAGACGACCTGCTCTTCTAGGGCGTCCTTCTTGTTATGTAATAACCAGTGCTCAACCTCATGTTTGTCGAACTCGGCGGCCATGTCATATTTAGCTAAATACCGCGTCAATAGGTCCTGAACCGCAGCCACGTCCTTTTTCTGCATCTCCCTCAGGCCCCTAAGCGCCGGTCGATCTGGCAAGGCATACTTCCGTATCTGGAACTGAGGCTTGCTGTTGGCTGGTAAAGGGCTAAAACCGACATCATACAACTTCTGCCAGTTTATTGCACGGTGGTAATATCGGCATGTGCTGATAGGTTTGGGGAGGACAATACCACCGGTGTATATGGCCTGGAAAACGCCCTCTAGGTTGCATAGCCTAGTAATTTCTTTGATGAGGACGGGGGCTAGGCGCTTAGAACGAAGCTTTTTGTGTATGCAGAGGAAGTTCACTTCGGAGGCGTGAAGTATTTTATCACGAATGCGCAACTCGACGGGAATGGCGGCAATGAAAGCGACAAGCTTCCTCGACTGAGAAGCACGAACACCGCGGTGCCATTCTTTCTTCCAGCCGGGCGGCATCATGGCCCTGGGTGGTAATCTATCAGCTCGCGTAAGGTACGTTCGTCAAGGGGCCGACTGACCACTTCAAGATGCTGGCTGAATAGTTGAAGCGGAACATGGCCTCGTCATCCTCGACGTAATGACCATTCAACAGCTCCCAGACCTCCTTCAGCTCGCCATCGTTCGTCAGATCTAAGGTAGCCCACTCGAAGCCATCAAGCAGCGGGGCAGGCTCCTTGGCTATCTCGTCGACGGTCTGGAGCTTAATAGGTCCTTCCTCAATAGGCTTGTTCGGATCACTTTCTTCCCCGAACTTTGGCACGGGCTGAGTGGCCCAGAACTTGTACGCGCCCATGTCTTTGACATTCTTGCCGCTCGCAGCCAAGCCGGTCATGATATCGAGCAGGTTTAAGCGCTTGAGAGCATCGACGGCAGAATCAGGACTGCCATCACTGCCACCGGCAAGCTCGGTAGCGAGGGCAGGATTGAGGTCGAGGAGTTGGGTGGCCTGCTCATCAGAGAGGCCCTCAACGGCCTTCTGTAGCTTCTTGGCAGCCTTTTCCTTTTCCTTGCCCTTGCTCTTCACGGGTTTCGATTCATCGGCCATGTTCGCATACGTGGGAGGGATCACAAAACCAGCCAAGGCAAGGCAGAGCACTTAGCCAGGCGAACAAGGCACAGGTATAAACAGAAGGTATAAACAGGAAAGGCAGCCAGAGATAGAGAGGTGCGAGTAGAGTAGGAGTACATGTGGGAGTTGATGCAGAAATAGGAACAGGTGGAAATATGCAGCTGTTGCTAGGTTGTAGGAGTTGGACGTAGCTTTTCGGGCGGCGCGGGGCAGATTTGGCCTGGTCTGGTGGGGTACATATTCGTTAGCTAGAGAATATCATTTAGTAGCATATTTTTGCTTGGCATATTGATATGAGGGTGGTAGTACCTTTCATAATTGATAATTAGGTACTACCTAACCTGAAAGACTTGTCTATGGTGCATTTCCTATCCAGTGTCATACTTTTATCCTGTGAATTGTAAGAACCTACACAAGGTAGGTACCTATTAGGTAATATGTTAATCTATTCACCAATTGTCCCAGCTTCTCTTTCTGAAGGCAGACTGCCTCCAAGATATTAATACCAAGACATCTGTATATACTTGACATATGTACATCTGCGCTTGGTTGTGGTTTAGGCATCTAGGTAGTAGACATGAATATACTCCTAAGTCTTATGCATAGACCGAGAAACTGGGCGTAGCTATTCTGATCCATGACCGAATTACCAAGATATATGATATCCCCCTTTCTAGATAAGTCTTGTAGGCTCTATGGTAGGCACTGTGGAATTCCAGGCCTTAGGTATATATATATATAGTTAGTTTGGGGTTGTGGACACACCCTGCATCCTATCCCAACAAGCCTTTATAGAGATATTGACTGCATCAGGAAAACTCGCTGGAATCTATAGCTCAAATGATCTCATGATAGCAAGGGCGACAGGAGAGGACAACAAGACATCGTTATGTCCTTCAACCTTTGTTAATAACCCTTACTGACTTCTATAAGCAATGACTAGAGCGTGCTCACCTCCATATGGTACGAGTTCTTGACGGATGACGATGTCTGGTCCCGTTTCTACGACTGAAATAAACGTGCCGTCATCACGGGTTTTGGTCCTTTGCTCTTTCCAAGTCATGAACTGCTCATCGTCTAAGTCTTCGTCGATCGTAGCCCTAGCAGCAGACTCGAATAGTCTATCACTTTCATGACAAGGGATCTCCATATCGTTTTTGGCGTGGATCAAGGTGAGTCGCAGCCTCGCTCGTGTTAGGCGCACTATTTCAGCGAGTCTGTCGGCTGATCTCCATTTATCGACTATGAAACCTTGGAAGAAGCGTAATAGCGGCGGGATCGATCGGAACGGGGAGAGCACGGGTATGAAGCCGGCCCCCGCGTACGTGCTTAGTAGAGTAGGGAGGCTCGAAAACCCCGCGACGAGAATGACGCCAGCAAACTCAATGCCCTGCATTGCAAACTGCTCTACAACTCCACTCGTGACGGCGGTGCCGAGACTCTGGCCCATGACAACAATACGACTAGGAGGAATTCCTGCCACATGCATTACCCAATCTACTACCGTGGCTCCATCTTGGATAAGACCTTCTTCAGATGGTGATCCGGTTGACCTACCAAAGCCACGATAGTCAATGGTAAGCACATGATAGTTTGAAGTGTCGGTTATTGTATGGAAGCTATCTGGCCGTACAGCTTGCGCAACGTGACCGGCGTTCTACGGGGCAGGTCAGCTTGCTATGTCTAAAAGCTGTTGTCTACCTACCCCGGCGTGCTTACTCCATGGACTTGAGCAGTTAGCTCCAGGCCAGAATGATAGGGGTGCATAGGTGGCTAGGCTTACAAGATATTACGAGACGAGCATTGGGGTCGTCTCTTAGAATATCGAAGGACTTGGTCTTAGTGATGTCGCTGGCAAGAGCGGCAGGGTCGGATTGGAGGGTATCCTCGTGCTTTAGATAGGTTCTAAGTGGCAAAATATGCCAGGCATAGAGGGTTTCTCCATCGACAGTTTTGAGGGAGAAGGGAGTCACTTGGTTCCCTTTAGATTAGGTAAATTACCGGTTAGTTAGTGATGCGAGCAATATACAATATAGGTGCTGGTGCATATTAATAGGCGTTCAGACTGACTAGCGAAACCCCAATACTCTGGTCTATCGATGTCGTGCCAGAAAAGTGTATTGAAGCGATGGGCATATAGGAAACTTCATATAGGGTTAGTCAAACTGTCTACTTCGTAGTATTATGGGTGAACATACTGCCTTTGAAAGAAGGGAATGGCTCCAAGCAGAATGAAAGCTAGATAAAGACCAACCGGAGCGCCTAAGCTCACAGTCAGGGGGATTGCCCATTGGGTTGTTCGAGGTGCCATTAGCTGAGAGAGAGTTTTATTTGTTAGGTGGTAGAATCGTTGCTTGATGTTGTTTTATAGGATGGATGACAGAGAAAGACGGGATGGAAATAACCTGGAAAGAAAAACGTTACTACCTACCTACACGTGTACCTAGGTAAGTAGTCGTAGGTAAAGGTAGGACGAGGGTATGCAAGAATGAGGCACATATACTGTTAAAGGGGTTTCTGCCGCACAGACACCTCCAAGCAAACATGGTCAATGGACGGTTTGATTGGCTCTTCTTTCCAACCCAAAAAAGTGATTGCCTTGATTGGCCGGATGGGGCTGCGAGGTACCTTAGCTAGCGAGGCTAGCGACATATTAGGCACTAGCCTAACTAGACTACCCGCTACCTATCAGAAATCCCCAATCCCAGAGTGCAGGTGAGTTCTGCACCTTTTTAACCTTTAAATATTTAAGTCTGCCACAACCTTGGAAGCTTTCCCTCCAACTCATCCAAGTCTCCATGTATCTCACCTCGCCCTGCCTTACGCTACCAACACACCCACCCCTCCATCTGTGTTAGAACCCGCCCGGCCACCGTCCTGTCCTTGTCCCGCCCTAGATCGATTATCCGTCCAACCAGCGACGCGTCTACTCCCTTGGCGATATAATCGCACTCTATTTCTTGTAGATTATTCACCGTCGAGAGAGCTGTGTTGATCATCAGCCTCACATATGTTGCTATTACGTGGATAATGGAGCGAAAGCGAAAGTTGCCTGCGAGGGCCGCCGCAAGATATGAACATGTGTCTAAGAAACGCATCGCAACACCCCCCGAGCCATCTCCCGCTCCCACGTCCGCCCCTCCTCCCGAGCCGGTTGCCGAGGAGCCTCAGCCACTACCCAAATCTATCCAGGCCGGCAATCCCTTGCCTACCGTAGAGAACCCACAGCCCGAAGATCTCCCCAGTAAAGACTACCAGTCCATTCAGGAAAGGTATGCCTGTTCTGCTGTCCCCCAAGCTCTTTTACCATCATGACTGACTATCCTAGCGGTGTCCTGGCCGAGTCGCTGTCGAGATCGCGCCAGAAATGGATCCATGAAGGCATATTCGAGAAATACTGGACGAAGCCCACGAAGCGGAAAGGTGTCGTGAAGGAGGAGCCAAATAACCCCCCTAAGGATAGTATGACCAAGATTGGCCAGGTCACCATCACTGTTGAGCCCCATGTCCTCGAAGCTACCATGTATGCCGTCAAAGACCCAAAGCCTACGCCTACTACCAATTCCAGCTTCCGACCCATTATACAGTATGGACCTCCGAACGGGGTCATGCCTCCTCCGCCCAAGCCGAGCACCCCTTCTACCCCGCCGGCTCCTGCGACTTCACCTTCGCAGATTCCAGCCCAGCCGCAACCGTCATCATCACAGGCACCGGCGCAGCCACCGACACAAGCGCCTCCGGTTCTGTCCCAACCTCCGCCCCAGCAACCAGATCCTCAACGGCCTCCGGCGTCTGCTACCCCGATCAAGTCCCATTCCCTGACTTCCCCGCGAGGTCTAGAGTCGGTGCTTGCCCCTCCCCAACGTTCCCCCGGTCCGGCGGCCGCTCCTCCCCAGCCGAACGGTCCTACTCAACCAGCCTTACCTACAAATCGTCCGCTGCATGCACCAAGTCCAACTACCACCTCTTCTATCCCGGGTCCAGCTCTCCCATCTGGAGCAAAGCCAGCTGCCAAACCGGCAGCCCCGGCGGCCCCTGGAGCAGATCCCATAATTGTGACGTTGGCTGAGAAAGCTTCTGAGGACCCTCACCTTCGGGATTTGATGAAGCGGGTGGCAATCGGAGAAGCTTCTCCACCAGAACTCGCACATTTTCAGAGGATCATTGATCAGATCACAATTGAGTATAAGAAGAAAGGAGGACAACAAGGACCATCAGCTGATCGGCTTCTTGTAGACGGCCGGACGGTGAAGTACTTTGCCGACGAAGTTCGGACGATATTAGATATTGTGCTGGCTTCAAATCCGCAACAGAGACCGGGTGACCTGCGCGCTCCACCGGGGAGTGACCCCTTAGTGATTCTGCTGCTGAAGAAGGCGCTGGATGATTCTAACACAAGAGACATGGTTCGCAGAGTCGCTGAGGGGAAGACTAGGTTCGCGGATGCTCCCGACTTGAAGCATATACTTGACAAGTTGAAAGACGCTGTCACTAAGGAAAAATCGAAATCCCAGCCGCCTACCGCGGGAGCTTCCCAGGCAGCGCCAGCGCCCGCTGCTGGTAACACGGTGGAAACATCGAACAGCACTCATAACGCGACTCATTCGAGGAAGCCATCACTAGCAGGATCCTCGCAAACTCCGAATGCTTCGACCTCAAATTCACAACAGGCGTTGCGCTCGAAAGGACCGCCGCCTTCAGCGAAACCCGATATTTCAGCTCTTGCTCTTGAGTTCTCTGGTGGCACGGGGGATAGGTATCTGTTTCCGAAATATAGCATCCTAGAATACTCCAATGGAGGCTCCCAAGCTATTGCATCCTTCCTGATCGTTCGCAGAGGGAGCAAATTAGAGTACGGTGGAGATCCCGAGTTAGACTACTACCAGCCTGTCACTATTCGATTGTACTCACACTCAGGCAAGCACCTAGAGAATCTAGCTAGAGTTGTGGCACCTCAGGATGAAGTACGGCGATATATGGACGATATTATGGACAACATGACACGAGCCGAATATGTACTCTTAGCTATGCGCCTTCCGAGAGGGGACAAGGAAGACCAAGTGGATGATCGCCCCGACATGCCCAAGGCAGACCTAGCAAACCAGCCACAGCAGCAACCAGGCGTGCTGTGGACAACTAAAGCGTCTTCGGCAGCTCCTTCAAAGGCTGTAGCGAAACCTGTCAGCGAGGATGAGCAATATCAGAGCTTTATTGCCACCGTGAGCTAGAAGGGGACAAGGGCAGAGAACGCTCTCCGCTATTTGCGCGAGTGTCTTCTGGTATGGGAATAGGTATCCCCGTTTTCCGAGGAGTGATGGTAATTCTAAGGCGAAGAGGGAAAGGTTTGTATTTTAATGCTGTATTTTTCATTGGGGGGAAGGGAGGCGGGGGTTCTCTCTTCCATTTGTCTTCTTCTCCGATTAGTGATGGTGGGAGATTTTTATTGTTGTTTGTTGTTGTTTTTTTTCGCAAAATTAGATACCTAGGATCTGGCGGACTGGCGTACCCATACTCCATAGGGGAGACAACATGAGATAGCGAGAGCAGGATCAACATATGCACTCCTAAGACTATTCATGTCATACAATCACATGCGGTGCTGAACCCTACGGAAAATCTCTGCTATCATGTCCACTTATTATGTGTGATATTCATGTTATCTGCCTACTTACTGCCGCCCACTTAACCGCTCTCCCAATTCACACATCTCCTCGATGCATTCGTTAAACCACCCTGTCCGTTCGATGATAGGGGCATGGCCCATGTCCTCTACAAGCAAGCCCTTTCCGGGCTGGAGACAGTCGATCAGCTTCCTCCCGTGTGCGGGGGAGATCATGTTGTCGTCCATCCCGTGCATCACCAGGATCCTTTCGCGCCCGATCTGGTCCCCTAGCTGTCGCAGCTGCTCTGGGCTCTTGTGGTGCCACCCAGCGGCGACGAGCTGCATCAGAAACCCGGCCCTGGTGAACGCGCCCGATGGGTCACGCTGCTTCGTTATCTCCTGTGCCGCGAACCGCGCAAAGTTGCTCTCGAACATGCGATATCCGCCTTCGGGGATGCGGCACCGAGGTGCCGTCGCTGCATCCGGTAGCGTCGCGTTGTCAGGCTGGTCCAAAAACCCTGCCGGGAAGATGGTCGAGGCAGCGTAACGCACGGCGTCGTCGGGACGCTTAGGACGTAGCATCGCGGCACGCTTAGTCAGGTGGGCAAGCAGTGTAATTTCGGGATGCAACGCGCGATCCTCGATGGCGGCCGCCGTAGACACGAGGCTCAGGCTCGCGACTAGCTCGGGGGCTGCCCACGCGACCTCCTGGGCGATCATGCCCCCCATGCTAATGCCGCAGAGGTGCAGGGAGCGCGGCGTCGACGTCCACCCCAGGTGGGCCACCACCTCGAGGAGGTCGGCGGCCATGGCTGAGGTGCTGTAGCGCATCAGCGGCTTTGACGACCCCCCATGCCGCGGTTGTCTAGGAGTAGGACCGAGTACCGCGACGAGTGCACGTGCCCGAAGTAGAGCGTCTGCCGCTGGTAGGACGTCTTGAGGAAACCGAGGCCGCAGATGAACTGGGAAAAGGTGGTGAGCTCGAGCACGGATGTAGTGGCAATCGTAGGTATTCGTAATACCAGGATGAGACTTACGATGAGCTTTATGGGGCCGTCGCCGTGAACTTCCCAGCTGATGTTGAGGGGTCCGCCTCGCCCGGCGGCGACAGGGAGGAGACCACTCCGATGCTGCTCGAGCTTCCATATCGTCGTGGGGAATGCCTCGCTCTTGACTACCTCCTCGACAGTGGGGAATGGTGATGATGATGATGATGATGATGATGTCATCGTCGCCGACCTGTCCGTATTTATTAGTGAGCCACAGGTTTGGTTTTTCTAGGACAAGAACTGGTGAAAGATAGGTATATCCATGTATCCTTGGGCTTATACGAGTTGTCGATATACTAATACGGGTTTCCTCGAACAAGTGGCACGTGAGACGATGCTATTAATTAGGTGGAAAGGGATACTTTGAACCGGAGAGAACAAGTCATCGGTTATGGTCACACAATTGAACACGCCACGGTAGGTTAGAAGCTAGCAAGATGAGAAAGAATCAGTCAGGTAACGGACTTGCGCTAGGTACCTAGATAATTACCTAACCTAGGTACTTAAACTTAGGTGTGTTCACCAAGGTTTCCTCCGCGAGACCTTAGTATTGCCTCGGTCAAATGCATATTTGCGGGTAAGGCTACTAGTGTACAAGTTCGCACATGTAAGAGGCTAAACCGATGATACAGTATAGGTAACTTAGGTCAACCATGACTATTATTCGTTGTATTAGGCGCTAACATGCAATGTATGGGATATTCTCATACATAAGACAACATAATCGCCTACACGAGATTGATATAGTTTCATGTCTCATTCCAAACGACAAAGAACACCACTTGTCAAGGTGTAGGTATGTAACTAGGTATGTCACTGCGTGGCAGAAGTCCCCACCCACTCTGCACACTCCGATAGACAACTCGATTTCCGCTCCAACCATCTCTGTAATCGAATCAATCCCCCCCCAGCTGGAAGAATGAATGGGTGTTATTCGATGTCACGATTCCAAATCGGCTTGTCCCCTATGCTATGAAACCAGCAAGAAGTGCTGCGTCTCCATGTGTAAACGAGGTTGTGTTCTTGACTGACGGACTTCTGGATTTCTGACGTAGTCCTCGCTTTTTATCCTCCTTTTTGAGCCTGCTTCCCTGAACAGATATCGGTTTTGTGGCATGCTCCTGGGCGTCGAGACCTGCTACCGGAGTGCAGCTTGGCTTTCGTGAGAACTGAGGACAAAGGAGTCCATTATTAGCCCCGGGTTGAACAGCAGGGGTAGCAGGGGTAGCAGGGGTCATTTTTAGGAAACTTACTCTCATGCACATGTTGAAATGTAACTATCTATACCACCGACTCGATTCCTTGGCTTGGAAGTTTTGCTCTTTGATTTGTGATTTCCCCCAAGTCGCGATTGGCAGACAGAACACAGTCATGGAGCTATCAAATGGAGAGACTGCTAAGGACTTTATACCCATCCCAACTCGAAAGCAACAAAGAAACACGTACCATTTCAGCTGCCAGATTCTACAACCAAAGTAACGGTTACAGCCTTGGGTTGATTTATTATGAAAGCGCCAAGCTGTTAAAACATGGCATGTGTACCGGTCCCCATCATAACGGCTCCGTAGCGGGTCCGTCCGCCCACCCATGGCTCGCCGAAAACCATGCATCGGCCCTTTATTCGTTAAATCACTGACAATCTTGAGTATCAAAATAGAGTGTACACGATTGATCTATATCGCCAAGCTCGCAGCCGCGTCACCCCTGGCCGCCAGCCAAGAATGCAAGTAGGGATAAGCGCTCGGGAAGTGTCGGAATGACACAGAACAGCATCAAGCCTGCATGAGATCCATGGAAAGATTCAGTGCCCTTGGAAGAAAACAAAATCAACAAAGGTCGATTATCGCGTTAACTAAGAAATTGGGTATCTACCACTAATCATCCATCCAGTACGCCAGCAAGTCCCAAAACCCCCTTCGTCATTAGCCTAATAGGGACTTCGTAATGATCATAACACACGTTTTCGTACCTTGCAACGATACCGACTCAAAAGCCTAGCTTTAGTCATTACCCTATCGCGTGGGCAGGAAATTCTTCGAATCCGATTCCTGTTGCGCAAACGACTGAGGGAAAGCAGCGATGCCGGCGATGATGCCAGCTGCCATGAAGATGATGGAGATGATGGACCAGATTACACCCCAGCACTGCGAAGAGCCGCCATACCGCTGAGCAAAAACACTGGCGTCAGAGCTGTTTACTTTGCGTAGAATTAGGTCGTCACACTAGGGTGAGGGTAATGAGTTAGCCTTGGAAAGTTCACCACGGAAGGGAGTGGGGGGGGGGAAGAAATTCAGATCGAAACATACTATGTCCCAAACGCTGTCTGTAACATAGAGTCAGTAATTGTCACTATATTGGGCATTTTAACTCTTGAGACTGTGGCTCGGGAGTCAAAATCCATATGCTGAGCCAATATAGGTAGTTTTCACTCCCGAGACAGGCCAAAGGGGAAACAAATGATTCAGAATTACTCACAAAGCGAGCTCATGACGCCGATGAAAAGCACGACAAACCGCAGCGCCTCTGCATGAACGATGAACCAACAAGCGACCAGTAACCCAACAGCGAGGAGGATAGTCAAGATGGTGAGCCAATCTCGCTTGCCCCACCACAAGGTGAGGAGGAAGCATACGGCCAGCACCAAACTGGCAATCTTGCTGGCGACGATGTTAAAGCCGCAGAAGATGAGCAGTGCGCCGATGAAGGAAGACCCTAGGTAACCAGCAGGCAGAGTGATGGCACTCTTGCCACCAACCATGTGAGTGACACCACCCTCGCGGGGGTCAAGCGAGATAGACTTGACGCGACCGCCAGTGAGTACGGCTGCAATGGCATGACCAAACTCGTGGAAGGCGATGACGAGCATCTGTGCAATAGTCGGTCAGGCAACCCATCATATCATGGTGAATGGTCGGTTAATCCTTACCTTGAAGGGCCACAGTGACCAACGAACGTAAGGCACGTTCCATAGAATTGCAATGACAACAACGTAAGCGGCGATAACGCCGAGGGTAACCTTTTGAGAGTCGCTGGAGACAGTAAGGTCCCGGCGTGAGAGAACATCCCGGCTGGCGAGCCTGGCGACCTCCGGGCCGGCTGCCACCACGGCAGCTTTGGCGGACCGGACCAATTGGCCGGTGAAGACTCCGGTTTTCTCGTATACGGGAGCCATGGGGCGGGCGGGCTGACGGGCGGGCTCCAGCTATGATTACTGATTATCTGATTTATTTGTTTTACCCACTTTACCACCCCTTCTCCGGCTCGAGTTCGAGTTCGAGTTCGGCTTCGGTTGAATGAACGTCGGGGGACAGTATTATCTTGGAACAAAGTCAATAGTAACGAGAGTGGAAGATTGGAATAATATTTTTTATGTTCTAGGTGACCGGGAACGAAAGATGCGAAAACAAAACCAAAAACACAAAATAATGATTGTCCTGTTGTGTGTGCTCTTTAATAAGAAGAATGAAGGATAACGCGGCTGGGTGACGTGGACGGGTGGGCTGAGAAGGTCTTTTGCACTCGAATCAGGCGGTGCGAAACAAACGCTGGACTTGCATTGCCATGCCGTTTTCCGAGCCTACGACTACTTATGTACTAGGTTGCCTGTGTTTGAGGTAGGTACCGTTGGTACCTAACTATATACGGAGTACGTTAGTAGGTAGATCCCGTTTCCTAACCGTCTTGTCCGTCTCTGCTGCGCCTCTCTTTTTTTTTTTTTTCCGGGGGAGGGTGGGTCATCGTGCTGTGGCTGTGGTGTGTCTTCTTGTTAGTGCATAAACTACCTAGACTAATTGAAATCCTGACTAACTTAGAAGACCCGCAGCACATCCATCCCCCTGCCTGCCGGTAGGTAGTACTTTGTATGTAATGTTAGTGGTATTATGCTTAGCATCCTGGCATATAATACGGGTTTAAACCTAACCTCGTGGACGTTATGAGGAGGACAAAATGCTTTTGTACTATAGGTGGGTAAGGTTCTTTCCATCCCCCACACCCTGCCTACTTCGACTTACACCACACTAACCTTAATTGATAGAGACGGGAACGAACTACAATCCTTGAGATCTCTTCTTTCCCTTTTCAAGTCATATACTAAGAGTTTATCGCCCTGAATGGTTTATTGATATCATTGATGTACCTAAGCTTCATATATGCCAGGCACTACTTGTTGACCTTCACAGGAATTTTAGGCTCCGAATGGACATCTCCCCAAGTCTAGGTGAGAGCCGCAATACATATACGGTTCACCGATAACAAGGAAAACATACACTATAAACTTTGAAAAGGGTCAGTCATTGAGATTAGCGCCAAGAAGTATTGATAAACCCAAAGGGGATCTCGTTTACGGTATTGCCCGCTTGTTGGCTCTCAGCCGCACCAGTATTGATGCGATCGTTGGTTGTACCGGTCTTTTCGAGCGAAGAACCTGAAGAAGCATGCTCAGGTGTATCCTAGCATCTTGGAGAAGCTTTTGAGGAAGATCCAAGTCCTCAATTGCTCCCAATCTTATGGCACAGGTCTTTGACAGATATTGAGGCGGCAATGTTAACGTTGCCTACTTACTTGTCAGGTAACGTGGAGTTTAGGGGCGCAATACGGAATGGCCGAACATGAAAGATATCGAAACGAATAAGAGTAAGGCAGTAACTTAAATTTTTCCCTTAAAGTGACACAACCAAGAAATATGCAGATCGGATTATTGTCGGTCAAGGCAGATCAATATCTGCGATAGAGAACTACTACTTAGTAGATAGGTATCGATGGGTAACGTTAGTACTCCAACATCATGTTTGATATAGCCAGCACTTAGTACCTAGGTATTATGTGGTACCGGCAATCCTCGGTCAACCATGTCGGAGACAATCTCTAAATACAGCCCGTTATAGTATCAAGGTAACCTAGATGTATGGTACCAATGATCAACCTTACTCATAATCAAGTAGCCTTAATGACACTGTCGCCTGTTTCTAGCTTGGCTCTCAAGTGTAGAAATGTGACAGTGTCTGGTAACGTTTCGAATTGTGTGCATTAGGTGTACATAGTCATGTAGCTGAAATGATTGTCAGTTCATAGATAGGTAACTTAGGGGAATCTGACGAAAGCACACAACCCTAGACTGGCCTTGCGCTTGATGCTACCAGCGTTGTCAATAGTACGGGTCACTCTGAGAAACAGAGATCGACATGGCTAAGCTGAAAAGAAGGGACAGCTGAACGCGAAAGTCATTTCGTAGCATGGAGCCTTGTGTGTAGCTGGGTCAAATGGTTAGATATAAATTGACCCCTTCTATACCTTCTATCCAAGGTCGGCACACAATAATTCCTACATCAATGAAAAACCTGCCATTTACATCGTATTTCTAGCTGTCGAAATCTACTAACCCAAGGATATCTTTCACGATGAAGTTCCTATCAAGTGTCGGCCTCCTTGGTGCTAGTCTCGCCGTCGTTCAAGGCACCCCGGGCGAGCTTTTGTTCGTCGTCTCTAAGTTTCAAGCGGGTGCAACACCGCATTCTTCAGTTGGACAGTAAGTTGATGATTCGATCTAAGTGACCGACATATACCTGAACTTGGGTTGTTAACAAATTCCAGCGTCTCGTTCGACTTATCATTCGGCTCTAGTGACTCTTCAACGAGCTGCTCGGCCAGGCCGCCAGCTTACCAGAGCTTTCCTTCGATCAACCAGGCGCCGTGCGAAGATACAACGGCATCTTTCAACCTCACGATGAGCTCTGATGGGGCTGATCTCGAGATATGGCAGGAAGGTGAACCTGGCGTGTTCGTTCGTGGCACACATCACATCACATCAAAGGAGATTGTGTGGGCGAATGATCAATCGCCTACTGGAAGGGTGCAGGTCTATCAGGGTGCTCAGGACTTCACTATCAAGGCAACAACTGTCTGAACGGGAATCGACTTAAGAGGAGGTGCTAGGTATCCTAGGTACTAAGCAGAGGTAGTGAGTTGATTATTTATGCCCATGGGTCATAAAATAAAATAAGACATGGATTTTCTTTACGCAATGCGAATAAGCTGCAGTTGTGGTAGTTGTAATACTTAGTAGTTCTAGCGAGTGCCTACCTACATAGTATTACCTACATATGTAGTATGTAGGTAGGTACATAGGTATGAAATAAGGTGAAAATACGTATGTAGGTATTTATGCCCATTTGTGCCCCTCTACACCGCTTACCATATAGTAAACTAAAGGTACATATGGACTAATGTGGTAGAAGATCCACTAGGTACTTACTACCCACTAATCAGTAGTACCTACCTGTGTACTGTATGTACATAGCTGGCGGAAGTCCTCCAAGGCCCACCCCCTCCAAAGAGTTAGAAGTGCAAGGCATCTACGGAATAACTTATTAGGCCGTGGTCAAGAACATTCAACAGGTTAAAGTTAAAGTCCGTGTGCACCCTGCAAAAAAACAAATCCACTTAGCTATGGTTTGTAGGGGCAATGCCACTAACCTAAATAGCTTACTTAATTATTTACTTTGTTTTTAGTATAATGTTGAATTGTTTGCTGACTTTTTTGCTAACGTTACACTGCATATAAAGCTATTTAATTATAAAGCAATTAAGTGGTTAATAATGGTAGTTAAGTGGTTAACGATAAGGTAATTAAGTAGTTAGTTATAAAGTAGTTAAAAGGTTAGTTATAAAGTAGTTAAAGGGTTAATTATAAAGCAGTTAAAGAGTTAATTATAAGGTAATTAGTAAGTTAGTTATAAGGCAGTTAAAGGTTTAAATAACTTTATATGCATTATAATGTAGTTTAAAAAAAAAAGCATTAATAAATTAAAATTTAATAGTTAAAAGTGTTAAAGGTTACATTTAACCGTTTTATATATATTAATTAAATAAATAAAAGCGGGAATTTAATAGCATTTTTATTAAAAAACCTTGTAGGTTTTAGCTGTTAAAATCCATGAACGCTTTATTAAATAAGCAGTTTGTGGAGTTTTAACCACACGTTGTTGAAATGCATGACCAGCGCTTTAGGTATGTACATATTGCACTAAAAGCGGTTCGTACTTACCTCTTCTAGTTTAATGCATTTTAACATTTTTCTCCAGACATCGAATCGACTAACCTAGGGAAGCCGTTACCTCATACCAGACCTACCTACTACTTTTTTAACTTAGGTTATAGGTACATCAATAGCCTTTCATCTTGCTTTACACACACACACACACACACGCCAGACAGACAGACACACGCCAACGGGCTAAACCCGATACTGCTACCTTTCAACCTACAAGACAACGAACTCTCTTACCTACATCATATGAACATCACGATCGGAGTCTGGCACATGTTCTCTTCTACGGTCGGTACCCTTTGAGCATCAATGTGACACATGCCATCACAGAATCAGAAACAACACATGGACGCAACCCATCTTTCATAGCTCTCCCGGCCCGCTATGAGCTGCATCTGAGCTATTCGTCGATATGGCGTCTACGTCCACTTCCACTGGCCCCGCCACGTCAGTAGTGGTGACAGCAGCCTCGTCCTCTCTGACTCGTCCTAGACTTGCCATTGCCCTTGCTTCTGCTGTCGCTGCTGCTTCCGTCGGCTACTACTACTACCGTCACTACACTTTCTGGAATCAAGATGCTACTCCACATGGCCCCGGCCTGTCGCGCCGAAATGCCCTACGACGGCCTCGTCGATCCTCCCATCGCCACGATGACTCCTCTGAATCCGAGTCCCACGGCGACGAGAACATCGATACCAGTGGCCCAGTCCCCAGAGAGCCCCGTGTTCTAGTCGATGAAAACAGCCCCGAAGAATGGTACCATGATCCTACCCACGGAAACAGAGAGCGCACCGGCGAGAACATAGTCACCCTGCTGTTTAGGGTGTCTGAGGATAACGCGAGACGAAATGCCTATGTCCACCGGGGCTGTCAGTGCAACGGCTGTGGCATGGTGCCTATTCGTGGCATCCGCTATCGTTGTGCCAATTGCGCCGACTTCGACCTGTGTGAGATGTGCGAATCCCAAGGTTTACACAACAAGACCCATGTATTCTATAAGGTTAAAGTTCCCGCTCCCCCCTTTGGTCCTCGCCACGTCCAACCTGCCTGGTACCCCGGTGATCCCGACAGCTCGATACGCAACCTCCCAAGATATCTGCTTACCAAGTGGTCGCAAGAGACGGGCTTCGAACGGGTAGAACTTGATGCCTTCTGGGAACAGTGGACCTTTATGGCGAACACGGAATGGAGGGACGATCCCAATGGTCTTTGTCTAGCTATGGATCGGAAGACTTTTGAACGCTGTCTTGTACCATCTGGTGGTTATCGTCATGCTGCGCCTAATCTTATACACGACCGCATGTTTGCATTTTACGATACCAACCATGATGATCTGATCGGCTTTGAGGAATTTCTACACGGGGTTTCATATCGGAAAAGAAAGGACAAGCTCAGGAGAACGTTCGATGGCTATGACATAGACGGCGACGGATATGTTAACAGGCGGGACTTCCTACGCATGTTTCGCGCTTACTACGTCTTATACAAACAGATGCACAGAGATATCCTCGAGGGCTTGGACGACCACATGATGACTACCACCGAGGCTCAACAACTCATAAATAGCAGACAACCGCTTAGCAGCCTCTTTGGCAGAGAGGGTAGGGTCCCCCAAGCTGACCACGATAGACCTATGGAGGGTAAGGTATTTCGTTCAAACGGCGATGTCGACATTAGTGACACAAAAGGTGTTGTCAGCGAGGACAAACCGGATACGGCTAGCCGCGAGGAGATATTGAGCGGACTGTTTACGCGTAATGGCAATCAAAGCTTTTTCACTGAATCTTTCGGCTCCTCCTCCCGGGCCCCTTTTATTCCTAATGCAGGGGATACCCGTTATTTGTCAAGCATTATCAATCCACCTCGGAACACTGTTGACCTTGCCTCTTTATTATCTGGAAATTATACGCAGCTGGAGGACATCCTTGATTCGATCAATCATGAAGAGCATAGTCTTTTCGTGGCTGACGACGCTGAAACCGAGTCCTCGGAGGAGGAGGAGGAGGATGATGATGATGACGAGGATGACGACCATGGCACACGAGATGGCCAGGATGTGAATGGTACTGAGGAAGATGAGAACACAGATCTGTCAACGAATGACGCCGGTGATACTTCCACGCATCAAACGATACCAGACGCCCAAAGATTTACGAATACATTACCCTCAGAAAGCCAGCTTAGGGCACAACACCAGACTATCAGTGCAAATTCTCACCGTCTTGGTATGGATAAGCGAAGAAGGATACTAGCAAGGAAGCAGCTCCACGAGAGGTGGAAACGACGTCAGTTCTACTTGGATGAGGAAGAAGGAGCTCTGCCACCCTCAGGCTGGTCTGAAAGTCAGGATGTTCTTGTCAATTTGAATGGCATAGCAGAGTCTTCCAAATCAGCCCACCCGCTGCTGTCCCCAAGGTCTAGGTCTTCCTCCAAGGTTCGGTTTGCCGAGGATACAGACGATTTCGAGACCAGGTCCAACCCTTCAACCTCTTCTCGGAGTGTGCCTGAGAGATGGGGTGGTATGGAGATTCCCGATGCCGAACGCGACGCTGGCAAAGAAATTCTGTACCAAGTTACCCAACAGGCCTTTAACGAATTGTTAGATGATATCTTCAAAAAGAAGGAGGATCTTGCTGTGCGTGCTGCTGAGACCAAAGAGCAACGGCAAAAATACCGAGAACTTCTACAAACCGTAGAACTCGACGACGAAGACGATAAGTCAACTAGAGAATCTCCGCATGAATCACCGAATCAAATTTCACAGGAAGCACGGCCCATTCAACATCAAAGCCTACAGGATTTATTATCCACCAGCGGTTACACAATCAACCCCTCCGGCGACGATGATCAGATGCTGAATCTTGAACCTATTGAGAGATCAGCATCGCCAACGGGCGATATCATTCCTACAGAGACAAACGGACACCGTGACCCGACTATGCCGCAATTCAGACCTAATAGATCGCCACCGACCTTAGGAACAAGTGGTAGTTCAGAAGCTCTTCGAGACACAGACTCGAAGGTCGTCGGTCCCCACTCAGCAAACCATGTTCCGCACTCTACTTTGATCACCTGGAAGCGATTAGACCTCGCGGAACAGGAAGCGAGGGAACGGGGCGGATGGGGTAGGCTTAGTTATGAAGAGTTCGAGGAGATTTATCGCGAGCATGAATTCCAGGACAGTAATCGCAATCGACTTGACTACCTGGGTAGTTGGATTGATTTCTGCATCCCCTAGGATGGGACCATACGGCAACTGCCCTTGTTCTCGTTGGTGTTATCTCACACCTGACATAGTCATCCCCTTGACAAATCTAATTTGGGGAACCATGGTTTTTCATAAATAGAATTTCCATGATGCGGTCGGTATATGTATATTACTTGTATATGACTAGGCTAATTCCAACGGCCATGTTGCGGGTAGGAAAACGCTTTGGTGGCGGTAGGAAATAGTATATGCGTGTGACTAGACGGTTCTGTCGTCTTAAGCTAGGAGGATGGCAAAAAAAAAAAAGGAGGGCAGGGAGGGCCGGGGTGTTGAGGATCTTGCTGTGTTCATGGTATTATTGTCGTGCTCCACGATTTGGGAGTGGGCTCAACCAATGGGTCCTACCCTCGATACATAGACCGGTAGACTCCTATGTAGCTTAGTTTACACTTAGCTATTCTAATCGACTTCAATGAAGCCATCAACTTTTCGCAAATTCGATATAGAGATTAGAGAAGTACAACTTCACTCACAAAAGGGCTGGATTATTCACATGTAACTAGGTGATATACAAAAAGAAAGCACCCCGAAAAACCCCGATATAAATTAGTCGTAGCTTTGAAGCAAGTTTCTTCACTTCCGCCGCTCTTATCAGCGACTTGTATCGCCATAAAACGCTAGACCCTGGAAGAACTGCCTGTTGCCGAACTTAGACAGGTCTAAGGTCTGCAAAACGCGCGACTCTCTCAATGAGTAGGCCGTGATGCTCGCAGCGCCATCGAGCGTGTATAGGTACTTGCCCGCGACGGCCGAGTCGAACTTGCCGCCCGCGGCCGCCGGCCCCATGAGCTTCGGCCGCGCATCCATAGTCTCAGCGTCCAGTACCGTGACGTCTACCACCCCACCGTCGAACACGTACACCGCACCGAATTGCTCCGAATACTGGCTCCAGCAACTAGCCGCCTGCCCAGTCACGTTGATAGGCCGGGACACGCTCGCCCGCAGGTCCCGTCCCACGTCCACAAACGCGCCCCCGAAGCCCGGGTCGCTCACGAACGCCCGCGCCCCGCTGCCCAGGAACGTGAGCGAGAAGTTCATGTCCAGCTCCGCCGGCCGCGACACATGCGCCTCGGGATTGACGGCCGCGCCGAACGTAGTGCTGTTACTGTCTACCACCTCGTACGCGTACAGGTACCCCGGGTCGCCCGCCGTCCCCTTGACGCTGACGAAGAGCGCGGTTCCCTCGGGGTTGAACACAATGTCGGACACGGTGTTAGGCGGGCCCAGCGGGGGCGTCGTCTGATTCGCTAGGGGCAGCGGCATGCGGGCACCACCAAAGGGATGCAGGCCCGTGGGCGTCACGGCGAAGCACTGCACCGTGCTGCGGGCGCCACTGTTGGCTACGCAGGCGAGGCCGCGCGGGGCGCTGTAGGCGACGGTGTTGGAGAAGTCGCCGCCACTGTAGACTGGGTCACCGACCGGCACGGGGTGGTATGGGTCTGATGCTGGGATAGTGAAGAGGGAGACGGTGTTGGAGCCCGGGTTCACGGTCAGGAGGTAGTTACCCGAGACGACGACGGCATCTTGGCTGAAGAGGGTGTCTGCGTGGGAAGGAGGTTAGCTGGTTGATGCTCCCAAGAGTATTTAATAGGCGGAAGCTATGCACCAACTGCGGCTTGTCCCTGGCTGTTGAGTCCGATAAGACCTTTCCCACCGGTCGGGGTCCGCACAGGGTCGCTGAGGGTCCCATCCTGACTCGATACCTTGACCGCGACGATATTGGCCCCGGCCGGGTTGTTCTCGAGGAAATATAAGGCCTTGTGAGAGGTCGAGTTGGAAAAATGAGTCGGAACCACGGCACCTGCGGCCCAGGAGGCAAGGCCCAGAGTGTATGACACCTTCATTGTGCTCGTTGACGGAAGTTAAGAGACGGGTGAACTAAGTTAGGCGTTTTGTTATCTGCTAGGCGAGCTTTTTGCTATTCTTTCTTATTCGTGAAAGCGGTTTGTAGCAATTCCGAGCTGTGTTGTGATATCGCAAATGGTGTCGTTAATGTTATATCTGATAGTTCTTCCAGATACTCATCGAAACAAAGAGTCCTCAACGACTTATATATATGCGACCTCATTCTTGACTCGATGATGCTAAGCCTAAGACCTTAGGAATCGAGGGCCCACCGACTATGAAATGTCCAGAGCGAGATTCCATAGTTAGTGAACGAATAAGGTTGAAGTTGAACATCATATGTGTCCCAAGCCATTCACTCAGGAGTGCCACGGTCCGTGTTGATGGATTCTCTGAAGCGGTACATATTGCAGGGACCGTGAGTAGCAGATCCAGATATCCGTTTACAGACTTGATGATTCCTCAGCGTTGGGTTTCTTATATTCTAAGATCCCGGGCCATTCGACTATGTATAAGCCCCTAGCGAGTTCTGCGGCTGAGCAGCTCGCACTCCACAAATTGATTCCAAAGCGTCATGCAACACCTCTTATTAGTGAAGTCAACAGATGGGCTGATATCTGACAAGAACCTAACCTAACTATCACTCACACAGGAATAGCAAGGGTCTCGCTAGCAACGGCCTTCCCTTCTTTTCAGCTCCGTCATCATCTGTAGTCTCACCATCCTTCGCATCTGGTTGGTTCCTGGGCGTAGACATCTCCATAAGATTGCTTTAAGTTACGCAGAGATGCGCACTTCCCGCCTACTGCCCCAATTTGACTCTTGGTTCCAGCTCACAAGTAAAGATTATTTTCAAAGTGTCATTCAAAATTAAAGTAACATTCGATTCTAGAGCCGTTTATAGTGAGGTGAAGGCTTGAAACTATTGCATACCATCCATCCACACCTGGGCACTAACGTATCCACCCCAATTTAAATACATTAAATTACACTAAAAATAAAGAACACATTATTATTAAAAATCGGGAAAATAAAAAATTAATTTTATTAAAAAGGTTAAAATTTAAGTAATATTTTAATATATATTTTATATTATATTATTAAATATAAACATTATTTTATATACTTTTATTTTTTAAACTTATAATAATTTATATATATATATATATAGTTAAAAAATTATATTATAATATAAAACTGTTATATAATATATAATATATATTAAATTAATATTTATTAAAATATTTAATAATATTTATAAATAAAACATTATTTTAAACTATAAAAATATAATATAAAGCCTTTATAAATTAATAAATTAAAATATATTTAAATATAAATAAATTTTTTTAAATAGTTTAAAGTATAATAAATAAATATAACGTTTAAAATAAATTTTTTTTTAAAACTTTAAAATTAAACGTAAAAATATTACGTTTATTACAATCTTATAATAGATTTAAAGCGCAAGGGCTTAAATAATCTATATATTATGCATAAAAAAATTACGTAAGAAAAAAAAGAACTTCACGTAGCTATATAAATAGTAAAGAAACTTAAGTACTTTAATTAAAATTTTACCGCGCTAAACGGTAAATAACAATAATGCACAGTAACATCTGTAATAAATGTAGCCAGCTGGCAGTTATTGCTATAATAACGTTATAAATTTATAATTTAAAAAAAACGTTTTAAGTTTATTAAATTTAAAGTTAATTTTATATAAAATAATGTTAAATTTATATATTAAAATTATAATTAAATTAATTAAACTTTTTTAATTTTTAATATTAAAATAGCTTTTATAAAGTATTTATATTTATTAAAATAAATTATATAATTTAAAAAGCATTAAATATAAACGTTTAAAACTTTTTTTAAAAAAGTTATTTAAATTTATAACATATATTTTTATAATTATTTTTTAATTTATTTAATATATAAAAGTAATGAAATAATAATATTATTTATAAATATAAATAAACTATCGCGTAAAGGGTGCCTTAAATAAAGGGTGCCTAATTAAAATAAAAAAAAGGGGTTAGCAATAAACTAACGGGATTATTATTTAGCTAAACTAGGCATTATATTTAGCTAGCTTTAATAGCTTATATATAATTTTTTAATTGAAATTTAAGCTATTATTTCCTGCTATTTTTTATACGATAATTATAAACTTAATAGTATTTTTTACGCTGTTATTTATTTTATTACTTATTAAAATTAATTAATTTATAATAATTTTATATTTAATTAAATAATTAAATATAAAGTTATAAACTTTTTAATAATAATTAAAATAGTATTTTTATAAGGAGCCGAGCTCCTTTTAAGCTTAATTACTTATAGGGTCAGCAGCTTTTATAAAAACCCTTGTTAACGTCGTAATTTAATTAGTTTTAATCTTATTTATTAACTTTTAATTTTAATTTTAATTATTATTTATATTTAATTTACATTTAAGCTATTATTTATTATAATTTTAAAAGTTTTATATAACTTACTTACGAAATTATATTTACTTGTTTAAATTTTTTAAGTCTTTTAAGCAACTTATTATTAAATTTAACTTAAATTAACCACGTTTTACTATTACTTTTAAACTTTATTTAAAGTTTTATAAAAAAAAATATTAAAAAATTAAAACAATAAGTTTATTAACTTTAATAAATAATTAAATTATAACGCTAATATAAAAAGTTACAGTTTAAATTATATAATAATCTTTTATTTACTTTATTATAAAAACAATATTAAAATAACTTTAATTTAAAGCTAAAATATAATATTAATTTAAATAAATTAATTAATACTTTTACTTTAAAATTTACTTTTAAATAATAAAATAAATAATTAATAAGCTTTTAAAAGGCTTTTAATAATATTTTAAAAAAATATTATTAATTATAGCGTTAAATTAATTTAATAGTTTTTAAAATAAATTTTTAATATTATTTTTTATAAAATTAAAATTTTTTTTATTTTAAGCATAATAACCTTATAAAAGCGTTTTAAATTTAATTTAATTAAAATACTTTTATTACTTAAACTATTATACTTATTTATAATGCAAATTATTATAATATAACTATTATTAAGCTGTTAAAATAAGCAGCTTAACGTTTTTAATAGTATTTAAAAATTTTTAATAATTTTTTATAATTTTTTAAAAATTAAAATAATAACTATAAAATAGCTATAAAAAGCGCTTATTATTATTATATAAAATTTATAAAACTTTTATATATAAAGTTAAAAACTTAAATATTAATACTTTTAAATATAAAAAAAATTAATTATAGCAGCTATAAAATATTAAAAATTAAAATATATAAAAAACCTTTAAATTTTTAAAAAAAAGTTTTATACGTTATTTTCGGCTTTTTTAACTTAAAATCGTTTTATTTTTACATTTAAAATAAACTTAAAACCAGTTTAAATTAAATTAATAAATGCTGTTAAACTTTTTATTAAACTAGTTAAAAACTTTATTTTTTTAACTTTTTTATTTAATAACATATGTTAAAATAAAAGTAAAAATATTATAGCTTATTATATATATAATAATAAAACTTATTAAAAGTTTAAATGCTTTTAAAAGTAAAAATAAGCTAATTTATTTAATTTTTAAAATTAAAACGTTTATATTACGTATTAAATTTAAAGTTATTAAAATATTTTAATAGTTTTTACTTATAAAAGTTTTTTTATTAAATAGCTAGGTTAGCTAATAAATATATATTATTAAAAAACTATAGTTATATTTTATTATAATTATATTTTATTAAAGTTATTAAAGGTTTTATATAACGTTATTAATTTTAAATATATTTTATTATAGTTTATTATTAAATTAAAGTCGTTATAATTTTTTTCACATTTATTATATTATTTTATTTGTTAATTTTATTAATTATAAAATTAAATTATTAACTTTTTTAATTAAAAAGCAATAATTTAATAAATA
Organism: Biscogniauxia mediterranea; assembly: GCA_018398605.1. NCBI lineage: Eukaryota > Fungi > Ascomycota > Sordariomycetes > Xylariales > Xylariaceae > Biscogniauxia > Biscogniauxia mediterranea. The sequence continues at coordinate 823,059 of JAGXTR010000004.1, forward strand.
GTATTATATTAATTAAAGTATTTTATAATAAAAAGCTTTTAAATTATTTATAAAAAAACTTTATATATATATTATTTAGTTTTTAATTAAATAATATGCCCTTATTTTATTACCGTTTAACTAGTTTATGCTTTTAAAAACTTTTAATTAAAAAATTAAAATTATTTTACTAGTTAAATTAAAAAATAGCTTTTTTTACTAGCTAATAATAAAGTAATTAACATAAAATTTTATAAAAATTTATATATAAAGTTTATTATTATATTAACATAAAAGCACGTATATAATTAACTTTATTGTAGCCAAATTAAAAGCGATTTTTTTAAAAAAAAAAGATAATTATAAAAAGCTAAGCTTTTTTTAAGCTTAATTACTTATAAAGTTAGCAGCTTTTATAAAAACCTTTGTTAGCGTCGTAATTTAATTAGTTTTAATTTTATTTATTAACTTTCAGCTTTAATTCTAATTACTATTTATACTTGATTTGCACTTAGGCCGTTGTCTGTTATAATTTTTAATATCGCCGCATTATTAAAACATATAAAGTTTTTAATTACGTTAATTTAAAAATTTAAAACCGTAAAATGTTTATAAAGCCTACGTAATTTTTATAAGCTTAAATTATAAATGCTTTTAAAACTACTAATTTATTTAATTGTTTTATTATTAAAAAATAAAACCTATTATATTAAAAATTTAAGTGATTATTATAATTAATATTAATTTATTGCGTATAACTAGCAATAATAACTTATATACTACAATATTAACTTTTAAAAAAGTTAATTATATAGCCGTATAAAAAAAGGGTTATTAATAATATTAAGTAGCTTTAATATAAAAATTATATTTATTAAAACGTAATATAAAAAGTAAAAAATAGCGTAAATAAAAATAAAAAATTTAAAAATTTTAAAAATTAAAAGTAACTTAATGTTAAAAGCTTTTTTAAATGCTGTTTTTTATATAGTTTTATTATAATACAATTATATAAAAGTTTACTTGCAAATAAAAATAAAAAAAGCAATAAACTATATATTTTTAAAAAGTTAAAAAGCTATTTATTAAATATATTTATAAAAAAGCTTAAAAAGTTTATAGTTATTATTGGTTGTATTTAAACTAGTCAGCGTATAAAAGACTAAGCCGTAAGGCTTAGTCAGCAAATAAGGGACTATAACTAGGTTGCCGACTCCTGGCAACCCCTTAACTAGATAGTTCCCTCCTTAAAGATATAAGCAGAGTCTCCAACCCATTTCTTTAGTCTTTTATTTCCTTATACGACGCATGTCGGCGTCGTAGCCCATTCCCTCTGCTTGGTTAAGATAGCAGCTCCTTTTCGCTAGGTGCAATATAGCGAAACCAACAGTTATTTACGCTTAAAAACGCGTAAAAATAAAGTTAAATATATATATAACTGTTATTATTGTTTTAACTTAAAAATTACAATTTAATTTATTAAGCTTTATTAAATAAAGTTTATTTAATATATAAAATTATAAAAAAGCTTATAAATAAAAAAATAAAAAGCTATATAAAAACTTAAAAAAAAAAAAAAGGTAGTTTAAAAAGTTAAAAATAATTAACGACTTTATTTATTTTAAATTACAGCTTAAAATAAAATATAACTATAAACTAACGTATTTATATGTTGGTTTCGCTGTATACACCTAGCGAAACATAGGTGGCTTTGCTATACACACCTAGCCCTAGCAAAAGGTGTCTACGTCGCCGACATGCGTACGTATAAGGGAATAATAAAGACTAAAGAAATGGGTTGGAGACTGGGTATTCAAGTGTCTTTAAGGAGGGAACTATCTAGTTAAGGGGTTGCCAGGAGTCGGCAACCTAGTTATAGTCCCTCATTCACTGACTAAGCCTTACGGCTTAGTCTCTTGTTGACTAAATACAACCAACATTATATAAGTTAATAAAAAGTTAAAATAAAAACTAATTTTATTATATAATTTAATAAAAAATATAATTATATATAGGTATATTTAAATTATAAAGTTATATAAAAGTAAAAAACTTAAAGTAATTAACGTTAAAAACTTTAAACTAACGCTAATAATGTAAATGTAATAATAAAAAGTTAAAAATATTAAAAATTATTATATTGTTAACTTTTACTAACTACGCTAGCATAATAGCTAAAATAGCTATTATAAAAAGTATATCGCTTAAAAAGTGCCTTAAATAAAAAGTGCTTAATTAAAATTAAAAAAAAGTTAATAATAAATTAACAGGATTATTATTTAACCGGACTAGGCACTGTATTTAGCTGGCCTTAACGGCCTACGCACAATTTTCTTTAATTAAAATTTAAACTATTATCCTCCGTTATCTTTTACACGATATAAACATATTAAATAAATTTATAAACTTTATATATATTAAATATTAAAAATTAAAAATTAAAAATTAAAAATTAAAAATTAAAAATTAAAAATTAAAAATTAAAAATTAAAAATTAAAAATTAAAAATTAAAAATTAAAAATTAAAAATTAAAAATTAAAAATTAAAAATTAAAAATTAAAAATTAAAAATTAAAAATTAAAAATTAAAATCAATATTTAATAAAATATTAATTATTTATATATAATTATTTATAATTATTTAAAAATATACATTAAATTAAAAATTTTAATAATATATTAAAGTAAAAAAGTTATAATAAATATATAGGTTATTTTAATTCAGGTAGAGGGGGGGGGTTATAACGAATGATTCCATGTACATATACGATATACTTAGGTAGATATATATGTATGTACCCGTGGACTAAAATGGATTGCTTGCCGACGGAAATACCTATCTAATGCTCAACCCCGGCCCTGGCAGATGACTGGTACGTTAGTTCTTACCTTATGTAGTAATTGATTTCTAAGCCAGCTAGGTTAAATATACATATGCCGTGATGATGTCACTAGGTTGGTACCAGTACATATATTATGTAGTTGGTGAACCTACAAATGCTCTGGTTAGAGTACTAGATTAAGTACCACTTCTCTACTAGGTACTACTTATTATTACTATATACTGTACTTAGTATCGGCCGGAATCAAGGACGGAACCTTCTGGTAGCCACCTGCTGAACATGATGCAATTAGAAATCAATATTGATGCCACCCCCTTGTTTCTACACTACCGGCTATGTGTCGAACATATGATTTCAAAAGCTTTCCATGACGAACACCGCCCTCCCCACCTACCTGTTGGCGGTAATTGGATCCATTTCCCCGTGTTATTGGGGTTCCCACATTAGATATATATATATAAGCCTGCTATCCGGGTTTTGGTGTTTCGCCTGTCCCATCGACTCTTACACAAAGTAGTCTAGGTTAGAAAACTCGTCGAATCTACTTCGGAGAGCCATAATGAAGGAAGCTATTGTTGCTCAAGGTGAGTCCTTCAAAGCCAGCCCATCTAGCATCGTTAGACCGTGCTAATTTACAATAGGACCAAAGGTCCAGATTATTGATTCTCCTATCCCTAAGCCGACTGCCGACCAGCTTGTTATCAAGGTCGTCGTGAGTGGCTCAAACCCTAAGGACTGGAAGCTCCCCCAATGGCGGCCGGATCTCGTGCTAAACCAGGGCGATGATATCGCCGGTATCGTTCACGAGGTGGGAGAAAACGTCACCGAGTTCAAGCCTGGTGACCGTGTCGCGGCATTTCACGAGATGATGGCCCCCTATGGCTCATACGGAGAGTATGCTGTCGCCTGGCAGCACACCACGTTCCACATCCCTAAGAAAACCTCATTCGAAGGTATGGAGTTTATGAATTAATCACTAGTTGCCTACCTACCCATTAGACTATGTATTTGGTGGTTAACTAGTCCATAGAAGCTGCTGCTATTCCCCTAGCTGCTATGACAGCTGCTGTTGGACTTTATCTTCGCCTCGGTCTTCCGGAGCCTTGGAACCCAGCTACGGAACCAACCCCCCTGGTCGTATATGGTGCTGCGTCTGCAGTTGGCGCCTATGCGGTTCAGCTGGCGCAAAAGAGTAATATTCACCCATTGATCTGTGTGGCCGGTAATTCAGTTTCTCATGTAGAAAAGTTGATTGACCGGAGCAAGGGTGACACAATTATCGACTACCGCAAGGGCGATGATGCTGTGGTCGAGGACTTGAAAAAGGCCGCTGGCAATGCTAGATTGCTCTACGCATTTGATGCTGTGTCTGAAAAGAACAGCTATATCAACTTGAGTAAGGTTCTAGCTGAGGGCTCTAAGATTACCCTTGTCCTGCCAGGCAAAGATTATTCTCAGATTCCTTCTCATATAACTCAAAGCACCACAAACGTCGGCTCAGTGCACAATGATTCCAAGGACTTTGGCTATGTTTTCTTCCGATACTTCGGTCGAGGCTTGCAGGAAGGGTGGTTTAAGGCACAGCCCCACGTAGTTGTGCCTGGTGGTCTAGGAGGCATTCAGAAGGCGCTAGAAAATCTGAAGGCAGGAAAAGCAAATGCCATCAAATATGTCTTCAGAATTGCGGATACAGAAGGGATTTCCTAAACTAAGCCCTTTCATTTACTTCTAACGAGTGATGATTTCATGTTGCCAAGAGCAGTGCCTACAGCAACATATATATGTACCTAGGTTAGACATATATAGAAATACCGAGATATGTACGCATAATATGCCGGGGCTTGTCGAAATGCTTAGTGGATACCTACATATGTCTATTATATATGATTGAGTGACGACAGTTGACCATCAATCTAGGACTGTAAAGTCAGAATCGATCACTCTATACACTAACCTAACTGGTATTCAATCAGCGACGTTAGAACCATCAACACGTGTTAGAAAGGCCTTGGGAAATAAACTGAGCAAATTTCAAAAACCAATAACTGAAAACAGAGAGCATATGATCAATCCAAAATGGAACTAAAGAAATAGCACTACAATATCAAATATCCAACACAAAGGACTGAACAACCTACCACTTCATGCCCAACTCTTCATAAAATGTATTGATCATGTTTAGTTGGTTCGGTAGATCGCCACGTATTTGACCTGGAGACCACTTCCCAGGCAAGTTGTCGTATTTTCATCCGGTTGGCCACCACCAGGAAAGTTGCTCCCAACAGCAACATTTAGAATAGGATAGAAGCTCTTGTGGGCAACACGCCCCCACAGTTTACCATCATCCACATCGCTTCCCTTGATCTGGAAGAACTTGGTTCCATCGAGCCACTACTCGAGGGTCTCATCCTGCCAGTTACTGGGAGTACGGTTGACCTTAAGGGCCCAGGTGTGGAAAGACTCGACCTGAAAAGTCTTCCTGGCATTGGCGTTACCGCCACCCCCGAGGCTAAGATGGTCTGTTCCACCACGGCCATAGTGAAGCGTGGCAAGGGAGAAATCGGCACTATGAGCATTCTCGAAAATGTCCCACTCGCCGCATTGGGGCCACGATACGTTCTTGCCGTTGCGGATGTCGTTCTCCAAGGCCCAGAAGGCAGGCCAGATACCTGAATGCTGGTTGAAAGGGGACGTGCCACTACAGAGTTCAGCTTGGAATAGCACTATAACATAGGGAGTCAGTAGTTGCCATATTGGGTAGCTCTATAATTCCAGACGTTGTGTCTCGGGAATTAAAACTTGTATGCCTAGCCATGATAAGCAATTTGTACCCTCAAGCTAGGTTAGGGGGGGTAATAAATGACTTCCATAATTACTTACTCCGATGGCCAGCGGGGCAGTTGAACGCATCTTTACACTCAAGACGGGCCGAGGTTCACTGCCCATTGTTATGCTTCAAGATATAGAGTTAGCAATCGTCATAATTTGTACCTGTTTTGCTAGAGACTTGTGACTCGGGAGTCCAATTCATATGCTTAACCAGGATAGGCAATCTTCACTCCCGAGAGAGGCCAAAAGAAGAAATAGATGACTCCCAAATTCACTCACCTGGGGTGTGATTTGGAGGATTGCCGATCCCGAGAGCGAGGAGTTGGAGTTGCTCTGGGTATAGTGTTATACCTCGGCGTTACCAGCGTTAGGACCTGCGTTAGGACCTGCGTTTACGATATTCCAGTTCGACTGGTTAGGGAGGGACCCAGCTGCGCCGGCAAAGTCGTCCGACCAGACAAGGCTGTAACCAGATTCTGTGGATGGGGGAGTCATTGCTGGAGATTATTGTGAGTTTAATAGAAGGTGCACAGAGAATGTTTGAAGATAGATGTGCTAGTCAAGACTTTTTATATCATATTTGCTGGGAAAAAGCCGATCCCCATGACTTTTCATAAGCCATCACCTGTCAAAGGATTGAAAGAAAGTATTTGATGATATCGGAACCTGTCGTTCTCTTAGGTGAAATAAACGATCATAGTGTCATGTGCTATGAGGGTATTCCATATATTGTCGTCGAGTCTCACACCCTAATATCCATCTTTAGCATAAAAGTCTAAACCCCTACCATGTTAGTTTTGTATTTTAGTTAGGATGAGGAGTCTATAACGTGTAGCGTAGCTAGAACTGGGATACTCTCAAGGCACTGTGAGCGAATGTAATCAGAGCTAACAGGCGGCTTATGTCCATGTTATAAAATCATGGGCGCCCTCACATGAAGAGATGATATAAGCACATCGACCTACCAATCATGTATAGATATTCGGGGCTCACCAGTTGCCTCCCATCGGTCTGTTGATTATGGTGATAATGTTTATAGAGTAAGACAGAACTAAACTAGGATATGCAATTTGTTGAATATCAAAACAACTACCCTCCGTCAACCCCAAGCGAGTACTCCCAACGAAAGGCAAAAAGGCGCCGCAGATCATTTCTCATATGAGCACTATATTCTAAGGAGAATATCTGTATTTTTTAAGCAGATTTGATAATACAGTGAAGTCTAGCTAAATTAAATCATGATAGGCTTTCCTAGGACAGAACATAAGTCTAGGTAGTGATCAGGAGGCATTGTCGTAGAGGCAAAGTAAACATCAACGTATATTTTTGTCTGCATCTAGGCTGTCACTCGGATACTGAAGGTTTTAATTGACAACGTATCCAATGTATATATGACAAGGTATTGATTAACTAAATGAATCTTGCCGCATTTCCCCTATTAATTCTGTGGTGGCTTGACTTAATTACGAATGAATACTTCTGTTACAACTCATTACCCATTCACTAATTATATCACAAAGTATGTATCAATCCCAGTTTAAGCACTCCATGGTTTTGTATTCAACTAGGTACCTACATAGGTAAGTAGACTCTGTCCCAATGGCACGAATCACAAATGTTTTACGCAATAGGTAACTTAACGTTGCAGATTACTACTAAGCAGAAGCCTTGGAAAAGCCCCCAACCATCACGCTGAGAAACAGATACATCGATACGACAAATATACTCTATAAAGATGACGAATACCAAATATACGATACTATTATCACTGCTCGTGGTAGTATTTGTCTTGGGGTCGGCTGCAGCTATTTATGTTTTAACCAATCGTAATAGGGTGGCTTAGGATACGAAAATAGGAGCCCTCCGCCATGGCTGTGTTAGCCAAACAGAGTAAGACTTATCATCGTATTCCACAGCCTTCTTATGATTTGTATCAAGCTAAACATTGACTTGCAGCTTTATATTACACTATAAATTATGTTTTTTCTGCAATAACCAAAGTCTCGCCTAAGAACTTCAATATGCTTTGTATTATGGGTAAGGAAGGACATTACCATATCAACTGAGATAACATAACTAGACGTCTAACTCGGCTCTGACTAACGTGAGACGCAGTAGGAGAACGATAAAGTTTCTCGGCAAGAGTTGCTTGGCTTCAGTGACATATAAGTGACGGATCCAGTCGTAATTTCACCGACTTCATAATATATTGGACAATATTGGACACAACTTTGAGATAAGCCTAGCCTCAAAATTTTATTTATCGCAAAAATGATACTGCTTATGCTTGCCAGCATAAACGTGATATATACGGCCTAATACATGGGGCATTCCACTTATATATGTATTATGGCTAATACCGTTTCCCTTCTCAAAATAACCGGGTCACTTGCTGGCTGGAATATCCGTGTCGAATACTACCCGCCATTTCTGAGGTATAATATTGACTATAGCAAAGCCCATGAACCTATATAAGGAACCTCCCATATTACCTAGACAAGGTTTATCAAAATGATGTCTCTTTAGACCTGTAATATTTGTTCTAAAGTTGGCAACCTGGTGCTAAACTAAATGAATCTAGGCTTCGTTAATGCTGATGGGATATTAAGTTCGATATCATAGCAATATACAATAAATAGGGGTATGGATATAAATACCAATGGCTTCGTCATGTGCAACTGGGGAGCTACTGTAGGTTTAAGGAGAACCCAAATTAAATAGGTATATATTGCTTGATTGGACATACATTAATATGGTCAAGGGAGCAATACCATATCGATGGTACCATTGGAATGAAACTGTTTGTCAACGCTTATCTTGCTGTCCGTCTTTGGGTATCAGAGTATCAGATCGCTTGGTGATGCGTAGCCAGAAGTCGCTCGCGGACCAGAATATAGCGCCCTGCGCCTGAATAGGTGCCTGGGGATTCACAACCATAAAGTCGTATCTTCGAAGCAGCTAAATGGTCAAGTTAGCGTTACTCATACTTCTTCGATCTTGGAAGGAGAGCATACTTCGACGAAAATCTTGTTGAGTTCCATCATCGCAATGGGCTTTCCTAAACACTGGTATTTCCCGAAACCAAAACCGAGGTCTATTACGGAATTCATCTTCTTGAGGGTGTCATAGTCGGCTTCGAGCCATCTCTCCGGTCTGAAGATATCAGCATCGGGCCCCCAGATCTCCCTGGAGCGCATAAGTCCAAAGAAGTTCATGCCTATCTGAGTTCCCTCGGGGACAGAATAACCGTTTATCAGGTCCCCTCCCCTAGGTACTTGCTTACTACCTAGCCCAAGGACTGGAGGGTATATGCGTAGGCCCTCCCTAATCACGGCTTGTAAGTAAGGCATCATCCTAGAATCGACATCGGTGATAGGCGAGCTCAATTTGTTAACGGCCAAAAACTCATCAATTTCCCGTTGCAGAGCCCTGTAAGCCGAAGGCGTAGTTATTAGGCACAATAGCGTCATGCATATCGCCGTTGTCGTTGAAATCGAACCGGCGATACTATAAGGCGTAAGTATGGTGGTGGAAAGTGTCAAAGGTCATTTTACATTTGAACGAACACCTGCTGCTTGAGTTCCGACCGTGTCATTCCGTTGTTAATGAAGGCTTGCATCATGTCTTTCTGGGGGTTCGCTCCTGGCTGTAGTCGCTTGTCGACAAATGATTTAGCAATTCTGGCCTGGAATTAGCATCGTTGACGGGGAAAGCATTGATTGAAATAAGACTTGGGTGAAAATAAAGATTGTCATCTCTTACCCCATCAAGCGGCCAAAGCCGATGCGGTCACCTTCCTTCGGCAGCATCATGTTGAAGGGCCACTTGTAAACCACTCTAGTGAGCCACGGCATTACGGATAAGACGTTCATTATGGGTAAGGAACTCTCGGAAATCTCATGGTAATTGTAAAGATCGCAATCTTCCCTTAGATAACCAAATGCACCGCCGAAAGAGATGTCACCTATAACGTCTAATGTAAAGTATGATATTTTCTGGAAGAATTGTACGGGTCGATAGTGTGTAGTCGATGATATATAATTATTGTCAATGAGTTTCACAAGCTCAAAGATTTGACGGTCAATTCCTGCACCGAAGCTAAAGCCTTCATTTTTCTTGCCACTGAACTGTGTACGGAATATCATTAGTTAGAGAATATCTTCCTCTTAGTTTCTTTTCAGGGTTTCTCTTCGATGTACTAGTATCACAAACGTGTTTAAGACTTACTGCGGTGCCCATCTTGGCGCGTAACGTGCGGTGAGCAGCGTCATCACGCAACGATACTACTGTATCTTCCTCAGGTACGATACGGCCAGTTTCGTAAAACTCTCCCTTGGTATAAGAGGAGCGAACGGCAGACATCATGCGTAATACATCGGGATCTGTGGAGAGAAGCTCATTTGGGCCGATTCGAACTAGAGGGCCTAGAGGAATGTTGTGTTAACATATCTCTACAATTTCAGCCACCGTTATTACCTCCCTTGTCTCGTCTTTACTTCATACGCACCATACTGCTCCGAAACATCCCTTAGATATTCGTGGAGCTTTCCGCTTAAAGCTTTCCTGAGCATCCATATAATGGAGATGGAGGCTAGAAACGGTCCCGGGACGTGTCTCAATCGATACCAGGACCTAAATTCACGCCATATTAGGACAGTGAGAATAAGGAAGCCTCCATAGAAAGCTGCTATAGGAAACGGCAGAGCCTGTAGGATTTCTACTAGGGGCTTCATGGTCCTTATGTCGGGTTTAAAATGCGCTTGTCAGCCCAGGGTGTGCTGAAATTTACGAAAAGGTTTTTCCTTTCCTTAAATTTCCATCAAATACGTTGAAAGCCATTTGGGTGTGCCCATCTGGCTTACCTATAGCCCCCCCTCTAGGGGCGGCCAGCCCCTAGACCCCCGAGCCTTGCTGCGCTTAAAATAAGTATAGACCTCAAGTATTCTTTAAGTACTGTTTTTTAATGCGGTCAAGAGGCGCTAAGTAAAATACTTTTTATTATGTTTCGATTATTGTTTAACTGTTTAATTAGCTATATACTATTTACTTTAATATACATTTATATATATATTTAAATAATTTTAAATATTAAAATATTATAATTAACGTTAAAATAATATTAATAATAAATTTAAATAAATAAAAATTAATTAATAAAAGCTATTTAATAAAACATTTAATTAATTATAAAAGTATTAATATTTTTAACGTATAATTAAAGTTTAAACGATTTTTTTAAATACTTACATTTAATATTATATTATTAATAAATCATAAACCTTTTACTACTTATATTTTATATAAATAAAATGCGTGCCCCATATTACTGATAGCACTGAGGTATTTAACAGTTTAGTATTAAGGCTAAAGGGCTACCTACCTAGGTAGGTCCACTATATACATTAACCTCAGAGACTTAATTGGTAGTTGTTAAAAAACAACTGGAAGCTTAATACATTCTTCACATTACTTCATGTTATAGTCAGATGGCGTAGTCTAGACCTCAATGCTGGGCAGTCGTAAAAAAACAACCTAACCTAGCAGTATAAACCCTACACTATCTAAACACTATGCATTTCGATCTCTGCGCATGACTTTCTTAGTTGTTGGCTGTTGAGATGCTATCCCCTACTCCAGCCGTGGAAAATGTAGTGTAGACGCTTGGCTAGCAAAGGCCATTCAACTTTCCCGGTTCTGTTGGGTTGGGTTAATAGACTGCAATCATCCAAGAACAGCAAGGGGGTTAAGAGACAGGTCACAAATGTCTCACCGAGCAGCCCCTCCTCCAGCCACTACATGCCATAACACGCTTGGAGTTCTTTGTGGAGGGAACAACCAGCGTGCGAAATAGCGCTGCACTCAACAGCTGTGCATTTAGCACTTCTGGCATCCGTAGTACAATACAAGACGTAAATGAATGGGCAGGATTCGACCTCCCCCGGCGCGGTATAGAAAATTGAGAAAGTTGACGCGATAGACACGGCGGATTCTTATCTAGACCAATTCAAAAACGCATCCCAATCCTGTACCATATTGACTAGACCTCGTCTGGCACAACCTGTGGCCATGGGAAACGGTAGCGGTGAGTAATGTGCAAGAGAAGCAGTAGGCTAGGTTAGTTGTTGATCGAGTCGCTTGTAGACCACCACAAGGGGAGCGGTCCTAATAGTCCCGATACTTCGACAGTGCCATCTCCCGAGATAGATCCACAGCAGGCGACCTTTATCGAAGCTGGTGGTGCAGATGAAGAGAATGAATTCGAGCCGAGCGACTATGACGAGGAGTCCATTGCGGACTCGGTCACGGTCGGGTCTAGCGTATACGAGCATAGCTACATAAATGGGAGAAGATACCATAAGTTTAGGTGCTTAAATTGCTATAGGAGAGTCTGCGATACTGGGAAGAGCCCTGACTTCGATTCCTAGGCATGGCCGGTACCCGGTTCCGAACGATCAGACGGAGCAGAACCGTGAAGACATGTTACACACCATGATGCTGGAAGCGACCAATGGAAGATTATTCTTCGCACCAATTCCCGACAACCCCGACAAGATACTAGACCTGGGTACAGGAACAGGTATTTGGGCGATTGAGATGGCAGACAAGTATCCGTCTGCAGAGGTGTTGGGGATCGGTGAGTTATACGCATTGCAGCTCGGGATGGCAAGTCCATAATAACCGGGAAGCAGACTTAAGTCCAATCCAACCTGTATGGGTTCCAGCGAATTGTAAATTTCTCGTGGACGATGTAAGCTCGCGGGGTGGACATGAATCATCACATGTGGATTTCGATCCCACTCAGCTGTGAGGATCACTTGCTAACCTTGTTACAGGTAGAAGACACGTGGGAAAACGGGCCTAGTTGGGATTTTACACACATGCGGAACATGATCCCTATATTAAAGTCTGTATCTAGCATACGTCGGCACAGCGAGGATGACACGACTGACCTGATATGACTTGCAGAGATCCCATGAAAGTGTTGAAAGATATATTTGAGTAATTAACCCCCCCCCCCCCCTATATACCAGCTTTAAGGCACAACTAGGTAGACGAGCTGACTTCCCCCTTTTTTAGGAACCTCAAACCGGGTGGCTGGGTTGAGCTTCAAGATGTCGATGGGATGGTTCATTGCGACGACGGCACGCTACCGGAGGACTGGCCAGTTTCTGTCTTTACCAAACTTATGGTAGAAGCATTCGCGAAATTCGGCACCAAGTCGCACGCTGCAGTGTTCGGAGGACAGTATCTAGCCGAGTGTGGGTTCGTCAACATACAGCATCACACTATTAAATTACCATACGGAACATGGCCGAAAGATAAGTATGTGTAAACCCAGCAGTGTCAACAAAAAAAAAAACCCCTACCAGCCTCCTTACCAAGTGCACCACCTCATGGATTTTCCTTTTCCTATGATCGCTCGCTTGCATGCTAGCTTCTGCTCCGCATATTTCATGTTACGCCGCTAACTCTACCAATATCCTTAGGACTATGAGACTCATAGGCATGTACTATAGAACTGCATGCGAGGAGTTCTTCCCAGCTAGTGCGTGTTCCCCGAACCCATTCCTCATATCACATGGCCAAACCGCGCTTGGCCATGTATCATTTCCGCACATACCAGAAAACCTGGTTTCTATTTTTCCTACTGCGATCACATATTATTGACATGGATAAACTGACAATTAGTGACACAGTGGGCGCAATCCAACTTCCTCTGCTGGGTTGGGAACCAGAGGAGATTGAAGTCTTCTTCGCAAAATGCCGCAATGCGATGAGACAAGACAATGTCCATGCCTAGTACGTCATATCCAAGTCCATCGAGTTTACTTGATTCCATGCGAGTGAAATATATTTTCAGGGCCTTGTGGTTGAGTCGAGCGCTTGCTGACCCTCTGTGCGTTAGCGGTATGATGCATTTCTGGTCAGGACAGAAGGAAGCCCCTGGGCGAATCATGACAACAAGAACTGAAGCCTAGGGCGCCTGGGAGGTGACATATGTATCGTACAAAATAACCGTTTTAAATAATTCGTAGTACTCTGTAATGACTTGTGCGATGCAATTCCCGGCCAGGGTCGCATTGCAAGCTGCTCAAACCGACGTTGAACTACCAGCCTCAGCGGAAGAGAACCGCTTATGGCTACGGCCTTTGTGACCAAGGCCACCCATGTGGTGCCTAGTACTCATAGAGACGCGCTCAGACGCTTGAAACAGACCTGGTCGTCTAAAGAACACCAACGCTGACCAACATCAGGAGATAATGGGGCCATTTACATTCAAGTATGGTGTTTGAAGGGGCGAGAAGGGGTTAAATGTATAGGTAGAAAGGATGCAACGCTCGCCGCGATACCCACAATTCAAGAAACGTCTTGGCTCGAGATCTGTCACAAGGGGTAACCTACACTAGGTAGGTGGATCAGCCGCCAACGGCAGATCTCCGTGATCTTTTTTGCAGTAGATCGTTACGTTGCGAATCTTCAAGCCTCAAGACGTCACCAAAGGCTATAATGTCAGTCTTCTGATCTATGCAGATAGCATTAAAAAAAGAAAAAAGATAAAAAAAAGGGACGCCAGCACCGGTTTTATATAATCCCCAACTAGACTATTCTTTCTTGCTCAGCCACTTCAGCTAAACCAAGCCGCATGGGCTGTTATGTATTTGTCCCAGCTGTAGTGACACGGAAAGACACCAACTTAAGGTGGATTGAAACGGCGTCACCGTCTAGAATAATCTCCTATGTGATATTGAGACTATTCAGAAGAACAAGAAAATCCTTTCTCGCTGGGGCTATTCTCACGAGCATTATCGCCGTATGTAGTGTAATAACCAACCTCGAGGAGAATATGCGTGCGGGTATAATCGAATGGTTCCACTCTCGATTCCTCGGCGCGTGTCAAGTTTTGGACTCTAACACAACGTCGCCAACCCCTCCCCTGTTAGCATCTAATTTTACCGCTAGGAGCCCCCTTTATACGGCCGGATTTGAGCAAGGATCAACTGTTGCTGTTCGTGTCCCTGGCCACGTTCTAGTGGGGTGGAACCCTCGGCTCTGCCTTTGCGTAGCAATAGAATTATGATTCAGTATTCTTTTGGCCTTAGCACCAACCTGAGCTTTCGCCTGAGCTGGGGTAGTTATGCACTGATGGTACTCTGCCATCCTGACGGACTATGAAACCCACCTTCATGACACAGGTCTTGTTCGAGATACCCTCACACAGGTATTCCAGGGAAGGCAAGATGGTTGTCGTACTCACAGAGGTCTAGGCTACGGGGTCATGGCCGCACAGCCGGGTGGATTAGATCGACAATGATCTCTTCAACTATATATGCGCCATCTCTCCCAAGTATTCTCATCGTTCTTATGCTGCTCTACAGGACGGTTTCCGTTTTCAATTCTCTCAATTCTCTTCGTTGCTGGCGATCCTGTGGATCTGTTCCGTTTCCCATCTTTTTTCCATTCCCTTCGCTTAATATTCCTATTTGCAGATCTGTGCTGGCCACCCTTTTTGGAGTTTAACCAATATGTCGTCTTTCTCGTCTATTCTTTCCTTCAGCGCCCTGCTGGCGCTTACGCAGGCACACGGTGTTATCCTCGGTGCTCAAGGCATCCAGGGTTCGCCGGCGAGTGTTGGTTTCCAAGGTAGGTCCAACCAGCCTTACTTGTGTTGTGTATTCGATGGCTAACCTTCAAAGTCAACCCGGAACTGGCGAGGAACTGCACAAGTATCAGCCCCTGCCAACAGGATACGACTATTATACGGGACCAGGAGATCATTGATAATGTTGTGAACGAGTGTGGGCGTACCGAGTTGTCGGGCAACATCGATATCGGCGAAAATACGGAGAATGCGCTTGCTGCTGGTGCCGTTACCCAGGTTCAAAGCGGTACACAAATGACCGTGACAATCCGTACGCTACCCATAACTAGTATCTATGGATGGACATATTCTAACAGCATACAGACCAAGTCAATGCCGATGGCGCCGGTCCTTATACGTGTGACCTGGTAGAAGCAGGAAATAATGGAATCATCACTCAGAATCTCACGGTTGAGGATAACGTACCTGGCAGCAACGGTCTATCTCAAGCCAAGTTCCAAGATTTCAATATCAAGGTTACCATGCCTAATAACTTCACTTGTACTGGCTGTAAGTATTCCTTTGCAATTTTATACACTTGACCCGAATCTCATAATCTTATAGCGTCTGCTGGAAACGTCTGCACGGTGCGATGCCGCAACAACGCACAAGCCGGTCCTTTCGGCGGTTGTTTCCCGGTTCAACAAGTAGATGTTGACCCTAATGTCAACACTCCGGCCAACATCCCTTCCGCTCAGACCCTACAAAAGATCACTGCACAGGTCGAACAGAACCAGAAGGATCTACCGGCTGCCATCGCCGCGGTACAGAACGCTGGTTCAGACCAGGCTTTGCAGAACTCGGCCGCTGTCAGCTCTCTCCTCAAGCAGACCATCACGAGCTCAGTAGCCCCCACCTTAACAGTAAGTGAAAATACGAACACTACTACAAAGACGGTTTAAAGCATTCGCGACTAACGTCTGATAGGTTGATGTTGCTACTGGTGTTGCTACTACGGCCGCTGCCGCTACATCAAGCGCCGCTGCTAAGGCCAACAATGGAAACGGGAGGACAGGCAAGAACGGCAACAACAATGCCAACACCAATGCTAATGCTAATTCCAACGCCAATACCAATGGCAATAGCCGCCAAGGAAAGGGGAACAACGTTAGCAACAACGAGCGCAGACGGAGATCCCTTTTCGTAGCTTAGATTTACCGGATGGGAGGAAGGGAAAGGAGCTCAGGGAGAGCTTGAATGAACATCCTCAATGCTTCTAGAAAGCTGCATTATCGCCGAGGCGTCCTTGCTGAAGTTACTGAATCAATGGGCTGTATATTTTCGTCAGCGGAGTGAGAAGACACCCGAGACACAGGTATTGATTATCCAAGTCGAGGAATTTGTCATTTGTATAAATCTTCTATGTATTTAGATTCGTGAATCCAGTAGTAAAACATTTTAACATGGGATACTTCACCAGCAGAAAAAAAGGAGTCTGGTAGTCTAGGCCAGTCTTGCCCCTAAGCTGCCGAGGGCGATTGTCACAACATTCCGTTATCTTGTCGTGTGTTTTTCTATCGCCGCAAATTCTCCCAGATCGAATGGCAATGTGTTTCCGATGTTGTACGAGGGTATATGTCGTTACAAAGGCGAAACAGACCCACCGCATGATTATGAGACTTTGTTGTTCCATAAAGCGAGGACCATGTGCTTCGGTTTCGAAACAGCTGACACACATAACGCATTGACCGATTAGGCAGTTGGAATTCAGTTTGACGCTTCTGCTTTCTCCTAGAAGATACAAAAGCTAGTTACAAATTTGCTGAAAGTGCCCTTTTCTTACCCCTTAGCGACTAGCCTAGCCTAGCAGGTCTATTCAGTACCCGGTGCTAAGCACGGTGATGAGTAATGCCATGACAATGTGGCAGATCGAGATTTGCATATGATTAGCTGATGTGATGCAGATCAGTCGAATATAGTGTATAAAAGAATGGTTTATTGGTCATCATGGATATTGCTCCGGGAGTTAGGAGAGAACCGGAGCTTGGACTGATCACGGCGTTAACACAAACCAAATGGCAGGGGATAAAATCGACATGCCATCACGACTATCTTAAGCTGAATGGTTGTTGCGTTTTCATAGGACCAACCAAGGGTACCTTTAGTAACTTCATAGAAGCCTTTGTCATGCACCCGTATCGAAGACCAGATTTACGATAGAGGCGTCAGGATAACTTCGCGGTCTCCTTTATTTAGTTATTACGGTGCATCCTGAGGACGGAACTTCTCTATAGTACTAAGACTTCCACTCCTACTAGACGCTGCAATCATGTCCTCTGGGTACCACCGGGCAGAGAATATACCGCTTCTCTGATAATTTACGGACCACTACCATTTATATCAACCAAATGAGGAAATATCTCAACTCCGAAGGCATCCATACTCCGAGGCCGTCGATGATGAGCCCATGTATAAAAGCCCATATGAGAAGAGATCTCGAAATAATGAGAAGTGTGTTCAACCTCTTGTAACCCCTATCATAGAAAAGAAAAACCAATACACAGACCCCCCACAACTTCAATATGGCCACACACAAAGCAGCAGTTGCGCACGCAAAGGGCCGACCCCTGAAGGTCGAGGTGCGACCCACATCCAAGCCCGGCCCCGACGAGCTCCTCCTCGACGTCAAGTCCATCGCCCTTAACCTCACTGATGTCTACTCATGCGACCACGACTTTGCCCTTGACGCATATCCGCCGTGTTCAGCTCCAATGTTGGAGGCATCGCTCTGGAGGCCGGACCCGGCGTCTCCTCCGTCCTCAAGCCGGGGACTCGCGTGTCTGCATTTGCGCCGGCCTACTTCGTCCGGGGCACGCCCAACTACGGTGCCTTCCAGGAGCGTGTTATCGTGCCCGCCAGCAACGCGGCGCCCATCCCGGACGCGCTGGGCTTCAACGAGGCGGCCGTATTTCCGATGGCATTGACCACTTCATGGGCTGGCTAGAAGAACATCGGGATCTCGCGGGACGCGGCGTTCGTCAAACAGAAGCAGGGCGTACTGGTGTAGGGGGCGTCATCGAGCGTCGGAACCATGGCGGTGCAGACGGCGCGCATCTTCGACTACCAGGAGATGGGCATCGAGGAGGCCATCGTGCGAGCAGCAAGGGGGGACAGGCTCACGTTCCAGTATGGCTACGATGCCGTGGGCGCGCTGCAGTCGTGTCTCAATGTCTTAAAAGCACTCAAGGGCGATAGACCCGCGCACTTGGCATCTGCGCCTATCCCAAGCAGAGACTGCGACCCGACGGAGAATATTGAGGTCAAGTTCGTGGTGGTGTCAGCAGATAAGGCAGAACGCACCGATGAGTACACGTTCTGGTTCAACGTGCGGCTGAAGGAAAAGCTGGCGAGTGGAGAGTTAGTCCCAAGCCCGAAGATCCAGGTCGTCAAAAGGGGCTTGGCGGCTATTAACACAGGCCTGGATCTACTTCAGAAGGGTGTCAGCTGCATCAAGCTGGTACTTGAGATATGAGTGATGCTTAGTGAGTTGTGGACTACAAGAAATTTGGGACGATACGGGTAAATTTTTTTTATTTTATTTTTTTACATTTAGGACAGACTTCATATTCGATCGCTACTTAGTGCATACGTATGTGCATATTGTTTAACTTACCTATGTACTTAAGGCATGATTTCATACTCAACGGGAAAATGTCTGGATACCCCTAAGGCTTTTGAGAGTCAACCACGCCGTTTGTTATTGGCAACTCAAATACATTCTCTTTTTTTTTTTGGCTGGTACGGCCTTGACCTTCTATTTGTTCCGGTAGCTCGTAGGCATTCCCCTCTGACTCAGCTGAAATAAAAAGGGTTCTTACCTATCTAACATCAATATATAGGTAAGGAAGCAATATACCAGAGTAGCCGACATCAGATCAAAAATATTGGAATACTTAATTGTCACGTATGCCATACGTTGCCATATAAGAGCTAATACCAGCACGGCAAAGGGCGTTCGCTTTTGCCACATTAATATTCACGTAGGGCCATCGATATATTGCTTAGATGGCCTATTCATTGAATTCGGCATCCAACATAGGCCTAGGGAAGCCTCAATGCCAATAGCATCAACTCGTAATCCATTAATGGTATGGGACGCCAATCCGACACTTCGCCTAATATATAACTCGGTAGAAATCACATTAAACATGAGATGGTATAGTAACTGGTGAGTAGGCCTCGAGCTTACCTACCTATATACTGAATGATCTTATCTCCTTCCGACTATCAACGACATCGGCACTTCTATTTTATTGTGTACGGCAGAAAGTCCTGAGCCATTGTCCAATGAAAACAATAAAAACGTGCATGTAACCTTAGGTACTTACTTAAGGCGAAAATTCTAAGATCTGGTTTCATACAGCAGTTGCAGGTTTTCCATACTACAAACAAAAGTTATCAATATCAAGCGCAACCCGAATATACCAACGCTGGTTAGGACGCCATCAGCTAACCCCCCCTTCTCTCACTCTCATGAATCCCGATTACATACTGATGCGCAATGTATATAACTCATAACTAAGTAGAAAAGCGTTTATTCCATCTTGAAGTCCAACAGTGAACCCAATTTCCAACCCCACCAAACAGTAGCGACAATAGTGACCAGATTTAGATGAATGCTCATAGAGTGGGTTCGCGAAAACGAGCGCTTTAGCCTCTGCACCTCGGCCCTTCTGGCTTCCACATCCTCGGGATCATCATCATTACCGTTATCTAGCTTATTATTTGTTTCTGGGGAACTTCATGTTTAGTCTCAAGAAAATCATCTAGAAGTAATTCATCGGTTTGTAGATAGATAGATAATAGGTAACATACCTCCGTGAGCCCTCTCAAGCATTAATCGACTTGTCCGGGGGCCGTAGACCACCAGGTTCAGCAGCGCGGTAGCGCCCGCTACCAGGAGCGGGATCCAGGTCCCCTTCCTGGAAACCAGTGAGAGCGAGCCGTACGGAGAGAACGTAACCGCAGTCAGTAGAAGCAATAGGGACTGGGTGCGGAAGTAGGCCGGGAAGAGGCGCTTCTGAAGGGACACAAAGGCCGGGCGGGGCAGGGAGGAAAAGCAGATCCCGGTGACTACGAAGGACTGGTAGAGTTCTGTCCCAAGAAGGGTCGAGAAGGAGAGGAGGTGCAGTGGTGCTAGAAGCATGGCGGAAGATGAAGTAGTGAAGACGGCAGTCATGAGGATCTGTTGATTTAGGATAAACATAATAATGATAATGATAAGAATAACAACGTAGTAGTGGTAGTAACCTAGTAATATTAGCTCTATTTAAACCCTGTTACCGCAGACGTACTAGAGAATGAATTATAAAAAACATGTTTGGACATCACGAAAAGGTTGATCTTCTAATACCATGTTGCTCGCTGTCATCTCCGGGCTCTTTCGGATGCTGAGGATTGGGTTGCCTGCTGAAAGCTCCGATGGCCTTCGGAGGTTACATCAGGCGATCAATTCAAACCGGAGACTTTCCGGCTTAAGGGGGGGCATTACCATATGACAGCATGGCGTAAGACGTAACATCAATAGTATATATCAAAAAAGATGACATTGCTGTCTTGGACATATCTCCTTGGACAATCGGGTTTTCGGGGAGAAATCATCTATGACCTAGATACATAATAGGGCAATGACCTTACCACGTATCCGGATTACCAAAAAATAATCCTCCTTTAGGCTGGCCAAGAATGCAGTAGATAATGTTGCCACCCAACGAGGCTCTGGATTCAAGTGAATCGTGATAGCTATGGGATCAAGCCCGGGGTGGCCTTATCGTTATGGTATACTCCCCAGTGAGGCGTGTAATTCAGAGTATTGTAACAAGGGACCGGAAAGTTATATTCAATAGGATATATATTATAAATCATTGGTAGCTGGCATATATCGACATCGCACTTGAGTCATCCGAATAGGTAATGTTCTAGGGATGTGGATAACAGGAACACATCCCTAGTTGTATGAGGCTGTGAGGGACAGGGGCCCTGTCTACAACTCCCAACTATCATACTGTCAGAGTTAAGAAGCGTATGTAAAAGGTAACAAGGGCAATGTATTGATCTAAAGCAACGAGCATACCGTACGTACTTCAGCTAGGTGAGAAGAAAGAAAAGAAATCATCGCTATATATATATACCTGTGTCCCATGTCCTACTAGTCCCCACAACGGTAATGATCTGGGGTTTTCTGGGAAATTCCCCCCTGTTCTGTAAAACATCGTAGCACAGAATCGAGATACCTTCTAGCTCGAAAAAAATGGGTGAAGGGTAGAATTATTGCCTAGCACCTGTGACGGGACATACGCCCGAGGCGCCTTGTACACTGGGGTGGACTGTGACTTTATCCTTGTGGTGGCCAACTTTCGCCTTCGTAACCGGACACTCGTCTCCATCAGCCTTGCCTTGAGTGCTCGGGTGATCGGGCGGTAGGATGCTGGTGACAGGGCCGACGACGGGGCAGACACGGTCATCCATCTCCTTACTCTTGGGTTCGTTGACGACACTCTGCAGAGCGGGGCAGGCTTGAGCATCAGCAGAACCAGTTGACTGAGTGGTAGAAGTCGCGGTGGCCTCGTTGGAGATGGCAGGATGCTTGGTGAGATTATGGTGGTGGTCGGTCTTAGCACCAACGACAGGACATGTAAGGCCAGGCTTTGCCAGGTCCACGTCCGGATGAGAAGGGGGTAGAGTGTGGTTGGTGGTGCCAACAACGGGGCAGACTTGAGCAGAGGCCATGTTGGGATGTTGGGCCGAGCCTGTAGCGATGGCTTTAATGGTAATGATTGTGGTAATGATGCCGATATGTATAAGGCGAGGCCTTCTCTTGTTATCTTGCTACTAGTGGACAAGAAGATGCGGAATACGGTAGAAGTGCAGTAATAGCAGTGATAGCAGTAGTAGCAGTAGGCTTAGAAGGGGGCGGAGGGGAGTAGAAGAGTGGACGAGGAGAGGAGAGAAGGAGGGAGAGAGGGAAATGGAACAAAGATAAAAGCGGCTTAAACCTTCTGTCCGAATTCATTCCTGGCCAATTTTAATAAGTATTAACATACCTAGAGGCCAGAGATCTCTTTGTCTTGTATACATATTACCTACCACACTTAGTAGGTCTCCCTACCCAACCATACATTGGGCAGTTATCCTAAGTACAGTACTAGGTAGAAAGCATCATAACGTGAGCTGGGGAGGACTCGTATGTTCGCCTGTTAAGGGCAAAACGTCATATGTTGGCCTAGCCAGGATGGCTTGGCGAGCATGATTTGTATTCCCACGAGTCTCATTGGTCCTTTCATGTAGATCACTGCGAGGTCTGCCACGGTTCTGTCTAATGACGACCCAGGTATCTTGCATCCAGACGACAAGACTGCCAGATATAGTACACAAGGCAGGCAAGGTAATTCGGTGGAGGTTCTGCTAAGGCATCCTGTACGTGTTGCCTTGTCTGTTAGTATGCAGGTAATACCTAAAAAATGATTCATTATCCGCCATAGCGACGTATAGGAGAGATTGAAGCGTCGTAAGGTTACTAGCACGAATGGGAGGAAATCGGGACTGCCCAGGTGGAAGATCGGGTTTATGAAAAAAACAGGTAAGGGAGAACCTTAGAACATGGAAGCTTGAAAGTTACTACCTACCTACTAAACCTTTAGTATGTAGGTATTGGTACCTGTTCTCCCCTTCTGACCCCTGACCTCAGCTGTCCTGTGCTGTAACTGTATGTAGTACCTAGTATACGCTACATATCAAATGTACGTAGGTAGTACCTACCTGACCCCGCATTCGGAACCTTACCTAAGGAGAAGACGGGAATCACCGACATAACTATGCCAAGCCTTTTACGGAATTTAGCCCGCATTCACCGCCCGGCAGAAAACGTTCACCACCAAAATTTTGGCCTTGAACTTTCTTCTCTCTCTCAAGCTACTACGAAAAGAAAAAAAAGTGTAGATATCGTCGCTACGCTGCTTCATATTGTTTAGCGCTCTCACGTATTGAATGGACTTGGAACGTCGCATGGAGCTCAATTCAATTCTATATTGTCACTAGACCTGCAGATTCCACCGTAATCGTCCAAGATGCCTCAAAAGGCTGTGTAAGTCATCCAGCTTCTCGTGAAATCTCCCTACTCTTGTGACGATTGCTAAATGCTAATTGTCATCGTCGTGCTTTGTAGGGACTCGCGGATCCCCGCCCTGATCCATAATGGTGTCCAGGAGAAGAAGAGGAGCTTTTTCGTCATCGTGGGAGATCGATCCAAAGATGCTATTGTCAACCTAGTCAGTACCTACTTTCTCGTCGCGAACTCGAGTGGCCTATCTCTAGTCTCCCCATCCGCGAATCGGCACATCGCTAATATGGCGCTTCGCAGCACTACATGTTGTCCAATGCGAACCTGAAGCAGAATAAGTCGGTTCTCTGGGCGTATAAGAATAAATTGCTTGGATTCACAAGGTACCTCTCTCTCTGCTGGGCTTGGAGATATGGGCAGCATAGGCGCACGACCGAAGAGACCGACCGAAGAGACTGACTAATGGCCGGTATCTAGTCATCGAAAGAAGCGCGAGAACAAGATAAAAAAGGAGATAAAAAGGGGAACACGCGAGGCCAATGAAGAGGACCCTTTCGAGCTTTTCGTCTCCCTTCACAACGCAAGCATTCCTCTACTTCCAGCTTGTCGCAAACCAGCACACTGACTGCTGTTCGTGCAGATTCGTTATGTCTACTATAAGGAAACAGAGAAGATTCTCGGAAACACGTATAAATGCATGGTCCTAACGGGAAAGAGGTAGTCGCTGACTTGTTCTCCACAGGTATGGCATGGTGATCCTACAAGACTTTGAGGCCATCACCCCCAATATTCTCGCCCGGACAATTGAAACGGTTGGTAAAGACGCTCTCCTGATCTTGCGCTCCTGGGGCTCATGTGTTACTGCTACATATAGGTTGAAGGTGGAGGTCTCGTTATCCTGCTCCTGAAGGGAATGACAAGTCTCAAGCAGCTGTACCAACTATCTATGGATGTTCATTCCAGGTTCCGTACCGAGGCGCACGCCGATGTCGTACCACGGTTCAACGAGCGTTTCCTATTGTCGCTTGGATCATGCTCTAGTTGTCTTGTTATAACTGACGAGCTCGATGTTTTGCCGATTTCCGGTGGTAAAAGTGTGAAGCGTCTACCACCCCCAGATTTAGACGAGCCTAGGACCGAGTCCGAAAGGGAGCTGGAGTCCATCAAGGAATCTCTTCAAGACACTCGCCCCGTTGGATCACTCGTCACCCTCGCGCGTACTGTGGACCAAGCTAGGGCGCTATTGACCTTTGTGGATGCAATTGCCGAGAAGACCTTACGAAATACTGTGACCCTGACAGCGGCGCGTGGACGAGGTAAATCTGCTGCGCTCGGTGTTGCGGTAGCAGCTGCGGTTGCTCATGGGTACTCCAACATTTTCATAACATCCCCTTCTCCTGAAAACTTGAAAACTCTTTTCGAGTTTATTTTCAAGGGGTTTGACGCTCTGGGGTACTCAGACCATACCGACTATTCCATCATCCAGTCGACAAACCCCGACTTTAACAAGGCAATTGTTCGAGTTAACATCCATCGCGCGCATCGGCAAACAATCCAATATATTCGCCCTCAAGATTCTCACGTTCTGGGCCAAGCAGAACTCCTGGTTATCGACGAAGCGGCTGCAATTCCTCTACCCTTAGTGCGGAAACTCATGGGCCCCTATCTAGTCTTCATGGCGTCGACAGTGAATGGCTACGAAGGCACCGGGCGGTCGTTGTCACTGAAGCTGATCAAGCAGTTGAGAGATCAGTCCAGGGCCGGGATAGCTACCAATGGCGCTAATCAGACAGAAGGTTCACATGGCAAGGATTCCAAATTTAGAGAGGAAAACTTTTCAGGGGGGAGGACTCTGAGGGAAATAACACTTTCAGAACCCATTCGATACGCCCAAGGTGACCCCGTCGAGAAGTGGCTGAACACTCTACTGTGTTTGGACGCTACACTACCACGTAAGGCTGCCGTTCAGGGTTGTCCTGATCCTTCCCAGTGTCAATTACTCAAGGTCAACCGAGACACGCTTTTCTCGTTTCATCCTGTCGCAGAGAAATTCCTGCAACAGATGGTTGCTTTATATGTGGCAAGCCACTGTGAGTTACGCACCTGTGATCTCGAGACTAATTACTGACTAAAAAAACAAAATAGACAAGAATACGCCTGACGATTTGCAGTTACTGAGTGATGCTCCTGCTCATGAGCTATTTGTATTAACTGCATCGACCACCGAGGCTGGCCGGCTTCCAGAGCCACTTTGTGTAATACAAGTCGCCCTTGAGGGTCGAATCAGTCGTGAAAGTGTTCAGAAGAGTCTGAGTCGGGGCTCGCGGCCAGCTGGAGACCTCATCCCCTGGTTAGTTAGTCAACAGTTCCAAGACCCAGACTTTGGATCCCTTTCAGGTGCTCGAGTAGTGCGTATTGCTACAAACCCAGATTATGTTTCTCAGGGATACGGCACTCACGCACTGCACCTCCTCGTCAACTTCTATGAGAACAAGTTCCTTTCTCTGGAAGAAGGGAGCACTGGTGTTGAAGAAACCATGGTTCGAGTCACAGATGCCGAACTAGCAAATGCTAGTCTACTGGATGATAACGTCAAGGTTAGAGATATCAATGCGATGCCTCCATTGTTCGCGAGGCTATCAGAAGTTCGGCCAGCCGCCCTTGATTATGTCGGTGTCAGCTATGGTCTGACGAAACCACTCCACAAGTTCTGGAAGAAAGCTTCGTTTGCACCAGTCTATCTTCGATTAACCCAGAATGATCTGACTGGCGAACATACCTGTGTGATGCTAAGGCCACTTGAAAACAGTAACGATAAGACATGGCTTGGAGCATATGCGAACGACTTCCATTCGAGATTCCTATCACTTTTATCTTACAATTTCCGGAACTTTCACCACTCCCTTGCATTGAGTGTTGATGAATCGGCCAGCGCCGGTGCACGATTGGACCCGTCTTACAAGCCAGTCCCGCTCTCAAAAGAAGCTCTCGACGCTACCCTCACCCCTTTCGATCTGAAGAGACTGGAAGCATACGCTAACAACCTGCTCGACTACCACGTCATTCTTGACCTCGTCCCAACTCTTGCCAATTTCTACTTCACGGGCCGGATCAAAAGAGATGTCAGCTTGTCGGGGATACAACAAGCTATTCTACTCGCTGTTGGGTTACAACGAAAGGAGATGGACGCCGTTGCAGAGGAAATAAATATTCCAACATCCCAACTTCTCGCCATGTTCATCAAGATTATGAAGAAGATAACATCTCATTTCGAATCTCTTATATCCAACGCGATTGAGGCTACTCTACCGAAGCGCGATGCCATTGGAGTCAGTGTTGAGAATGCGAGTGGAGTCCATGATGACGAGAAGGTAGACACGCGCTTCGCTCCACTCCAAACATCTCTGGAGAATGAATTAGAAGAAGGTGGTGATGAAGCTCTCATAGAGCTGCGGAAGAAGCAGAGGGAGCTGATTGACTCCCTGCCACTAGACCAGTAAAGCAGCTCATACTATTCATATATTTTGCCTTCAGCTTCGAGACTAACATATTTCTAGGTATGAGGTAGAAGGTGATGCTCCTGCATGGGAAGAAGCTGAGAAGCAAGTTCTCAATGCTACGCAACGTGGCCAGTCGAATCCAGTTGTGAGTGTCAAGTCCAGCAAGGCGAAAAGGAAGGCCGGTACCACAGCAGCAGAGATTTATGAAGATACATTTGGTGAAAAGTCCCACAAGAAGGCCAAGAAACCGAAGAAGAGCAATTGATTATATCTACCACTTTGGCCATTTGTACATAATCATGGTACGGAGTTGCGGCGTCAGACGGACATATCCCGCGGGGCTAGATATAATCTACCCGTGGAATGACTAACTCAATACCTATTTCGTCTCTTTCTTAATTTCCATCTGTCACAATTTACACAATCACCCTTCAAAATATTGTGTCGACGTTATGGCCATTGAAGTCATCACTATTTCGATCTTAATCAGGTATCTTCTTGGCTTATTATGGTATTTATTCCTAAAGGTAAGAAGAATAAGTTGGCGAGAGGCCTCGGATAGGATAAACTCATGTACCAGTAATCATTCGAGGTTGATGTTATAAACACCGACTAGATAAGTGCGTATGCACGTAGGAAGATGCACAATGAACATAATGGAGATATATCTCTTATTCGTATATTTATATACTCTCTATATATTTTCACGTGTCTGTGTGTGTGTCTGTGTGTAGCTAAACTACCTAAGCGCCAACTACCCGAGCTCGTAACCAGGGATATTCCAATCCCACAAATGCTATAATGTTCAATGGTGTAAATACCGTAGGCGGCATAAGAGATACTGTTCCTAAGAATACTACTAGGTACCTCCCAAGCCCCATCTCTTTATGTTGCACTGACTTCGTTGCCTCTAGCCTGCTCATCGTAACACGTTCGCAAAGGACTTCCCCCCTTATGATGGATTATGGGTGACGCTTTCGCGAAAGCCCCTTTGCGCATAAACCACCCCCCGGGAGACAGCAAGGATCTCGTGAACGCAGGCCAAAGCAGCCTTGGTCCGCAGCGCTTCATCAGACTCTAACCAAAATTAGTACACTTCCTTAGTAACGCCCGAGACTGGCGAGCACTCCCTCCCGCCAGTACCAGAGACCAGCCCACGTGGCGCCAGTGCCGACAGCGACCTGGCCGAGAACTACGCCAGCACAAGCCTTGAGCGCGTCGCGCGTGCGGATATAGCCCAGTCTCCGCATGTCCCAGACGGTATACAGGTTGCTGGCGACGATGGCAGAGAAGGCGAGCACCATGTCGTATTTGAAGAAGACGGCGACGCGGGACGCCGTGTCGGGTATGTTCCAGTTGGCTTGCAGCGGGTTCGGCAGGCCGAGGAAGACACGGCTGAGCGCAAGGCCCGGGTTGAAGTACGAGTAAGCTAGGGTGGCCACGTGCACGGTCGCCTGCGTCGCGAAGGCATACGTGTAGACGGTCTGTAGCTCGGGCACGTCGCGTGTCGAGTAGGCTTCGTAGCGGGCCCGCTCGTCCCGCCGCTCGCGCTCCTTCTCCGTGAGGCCACGGCGCTTCCAGAGACGCAGCCCGGTTGAGAAAACAGACGTGACGAGCGAGAATAGGGGAGGCGTGATCTGCCAGAAGGCCGCGACGTTCTGCCACGCGGTGGTGTTGGTCGTGGGCGCCACTATAACATTGGGAGTCAGTAATTTCCATATTGGGTAACGGCTTTTTTTTTTACTCTTGACATTGCGTTTTGGGAGTGAAAGCTCTGAGGCTTGACCAGGAATAGGCGATTTTCCCTCCCGAGACAAGTTAAAGGGGGAAATATACGACGCCTAAAATCACTTACTTAGCAGGATTGTGGGCACCACGTACGCAAGCGTGAGACCCGGGATCAGCACCTTCACCACCTCGGGGCGCACGTAGCGGCCCGTGGGGAGATCGTAGTTCTGGAAGGTGGTGAGGAGGGCGTGGACGGGGGCCGCACGGCCGATAGTCAGCATCTGCATGCCGGCGAGGAAGACGCTCGGGAGGGAGAGGGCCGTCTTCCGATTGCCCGCGCGGTAGCCCTCAATGGTGTAGATGAGGATGGGTGACATAAGCTGCGATAGGAAATAGACGGCCTGCAGCCGTGGGGCCTGGTCTTGGCCAAGGATCGGGTGCGAGAAGATGGTCACGAGTGCGTTCACGAGACGGTCGACGCCAGGATGCCCAAACCACACCCGGTTCACGGCACGCACAGCACCCCAGCCACTAGTAGCTTTTAGAGGCGGCACGCGGAGAGCCTTGGAACCTACCCAGAGAAGAGCTCCCAGGCCTCCCATGTAGGCTACGCGGACAAGTCTGGACTTGGCCTTCTTTACCGGCCTTGCGGGAAGGTCGATGGCGGCGGGCAAGGCACGACTACGGCGAGGAATCGGGAGACCCTTCAACGTGACAGGGTCGAGCTGAGACGCAATGATGCGTCCGAGATTCGTCTCGTCCAACGATAAGGGGACCGAGATGTTGAACACGAAGGCCGAGGCGACCGGGTTCTCGTAGGCCGTCAGCCACTGCAGGCGGCGGGCGAACGCAATCATCTGCCTCGCCTGTTCATTGCGAGACTCTTGCGTCTGCGTGAAGATCTCCTCGATATCGCTATCGCTTAGGTTCTTGAGCCCGGAGGACCGACTGTCCCGCTTCTCCATGAGGGCATTGACAAATTCGGCTGCCGACTCGATGGCTGCATTGGCCCCTTGGCAACCGATAGGGTTGGGCTGGACTAAGGTTAGAAAAGGTGAATAGACAAGAAAACCAAGGGCGCACTGATATGGCAGCAACTTATCAGGTCACGAACCTTGTGAGCAGCGTCGCCAAACGTGATGATCTTTTTAAAGAACCACTTCTTATATGCGATCTCGTTGATGGGTGTCAGGGTCGACGAAAGACGTTTGGAAAAGACCTGTCCGAATGTGACCTTCTCTGTTATCGGAAGGTTCATATGTTCCTTTACGAACTGGACCTCGTCCTCCTTAGAGTACTTCGGTATATCTTTTCCATATTTCGCCTCGGGAAGGCGCACAAAGAGGAACCAATAGACTCGGTTACCGGGACCTGATACCACTAGTTGAGACATCTTCTTTCCTAAGACGATGTTGTAGGAGCGCGGCTCCCAGTTGGGCACGTTCTGCGCAATGCCTGAGCTGCATTTATAGTAACACGGCATACGGTCTTCCTCGCCCAGAGGGAAGTACCCAGGCTGGAGCTTGTTGCCGATGCGCCACATCTCAGATCTCACGACGCTGTTGATGCCATCTGCGCCGACAACCAAGGTGCCGCTGAACTTTTCGCCATCCTTCGTGATCACGTCTACGCCTCCATCGACGTGGTCGATCCTTACGATCCTCTTGTTCAGGAGAACCCTCTTCTTGTTCTGTAAGTTGTCGTACAGAATCTGCAGAAGCCACTGGCGATCCACGAAGAGGAGCTGGTAGCCGTGACTGAGTTGATAAGTTATTTACATTCCCATCTCCTAAGCTGGACGGCGTTGTCCTTTTTCTTTTTCTTGCTTACCGTTTCTCTAGTAGGGTAGTCATATCCTTTATGACGGAGATGCTCTTGCCATCCGCCTGACGGATGTGCCCTGTCACTAACGAATCCCCGGCTAGGGCCCGGAGGGGCTCGTAGCACCCAAGCTGATCCAGAATGCGAAGCCCATTGGGAAGCAGGCCGATGCTGGCGCCGACCGACGGCGCAATGTCCTTGTGGGTCTCCAATAAGACGTATTTGATATCAAACTTCTCAAGCATATTCGCCAAGGCGAGGCCTGCGATGCCACCCCCGGCAATGATGATTCTGATCTTGCTCGATGAGGAAGACATGGCGGATGATACTAGATTGGGTCAGAGCAAGCACTGACACACCGTAGGGGGCCTGGTGGTTTATATCGGAAAGAAGAGGCGGTGAGCCTTAGCTGGGGCCTTTTCTCCGCTAGCTGTCAAGTGTTTCATGGTGTGACTTACTCCTCAATCCGTCGGTGTGTCGAACAGGTCAAGAGGTGCGGACGAACGAACGGACGAACGAACGGACGAACTTCTGACGAAGCCTCACGGGTGGGTTTGCTGGGGAAGAGAGACTCGGAGTTTCAATAAGATGCTATATGTATAGCTGCAACTGCTCATGGCCAAAAATAAACCTGTCATCTATTGTGATTTGATCACTTCAACCCCTCTCTTGCTACACCTGGGAACTGGTAAATCATGCAGGTTGTGTTGCCTCCAAACCTATTTTGGTAACCGCTAAGCAAGGGGGGAACGAGAGGGCTGAGAGGGGGGCGCTGGAGCCAATCGACCTACATACTCAATGGAGACGGCGATGCGGGAGAAAAGATTTCGTGTCGCACGCCAAGATGAGGCGTCATACCTCTCTTGCGTAGTCTTAGTCCTAGGCTAGTTTTTCTAGAAGCAGAATTTGTGTGAAGAGCTTTTCTACGATGGTATCTTTAGTGAATGACATGTAATATATGCAGCTCGGCTTAAACTGCTCAACATATGATTGATTTTTGCCGTTGTTTGAGAGTCCGTTCAAAGTCAACCAACCAATACAACGGAGAGACTATATGTGGGCAAGTTATAATATGGGTAGATAGGTCTGGTAGGTAGTAAAACCACTTGTAGATGAGAGATCAGACATAAGAGACGTTTGAAATTGGAATAAAATTGATTGTCGCTCAATACCACACTCATAACAACACTAAGGTTACAGCATAACTATGGGTTCAGATATTAGATCGAGCCTTTTGAAGAAAAGAAAGAAAATAATAGAGAAACCCATGGTAGGCCTAGTCTGTCATTTTACTCGCTGTCTACAAGACCTCTTCTATGTATCTTGTTCCACATCGTACTCGGAGCTCAGCATTTGTAATGATTTTTGAGGCTTTCTCAGCCATTGCAGCAGGCAGCAGGAACATTAACATCTTCGGTCCCATGCCACATAATCAATACTGCCGCGGCCGCTCCTCCGGCCAGCAATGAGCCTGAGACCAGCCGTCACAGCCCGGCGAAGCTCCGGATTACGGTCCCACACGTCACGATCGGCCTCAGATCGCGTACAGAATGAAACCGTAAGCTCCTGCTCGAGCCTCTCGGGCCGATCCCTGTCCCTTACCTTTTTCCCCACCAGGAGGTCGAATATGGTCGCGATCAGCCACATCGACCACTGTGCGGTCACAAAGAGGAGGCGATTGGTGAGTAGCATGGCAGACAATCCTAGACTCGTTGGGAACAGGCCTGCCAAAATGAGGATGCTGACGCACCGTGATTTGGGTAGCTGGTGGCAGCAGGCGAGCACATAAGGGCAGCCGCCCGATACTCCGAGGACGACGAAGCGGTCGACATGGAGGTGATCGGCGAGCACAAGGAGGTCGGCGGGCCAATCGAGGATCCGCCTATTAGGCTGGTAGGTGGAGGAGGCAAATCCGGGGCGGTCCGGGGCGATCAGTCGGGCGCCGAGCTGCTGCGCAAGAGAGCTCAGCTCAGACGCTTCATCATGGCTCGATGGGAACTCATGGTGGTAAAAAACCGTCTTTGTTGCTTCGTGGTCGGCAAAAGTGGCATACGAGAGAGTTAGCTTATCGGGTAGCTCGGACAAGGAGGGCCATTATAGTAATAGTTACCTGTTCTTTCTTGTATTTTCAATAGATAGATGTGTGTCTAGTAGCAGTTTTTGTATAGTCACCGACTTATCGCAAACCCTTGGTAATTTTTCCCCAGGCAGGCGGAAGTCTAGGATCCATCGATCCATAAGCTGCGCCGCGAAATCAAATAAGTCCAGCTCCTACTGCGCGGTAGAGGACTCAACTGTTTCTATTCTGAGCTTAGCATACACTCATTTAACGGCCACCTAAATCCAACTTATGACTAGAGCACAGGTTCAATATAAGAACAGGATTAGCCTATCGGGTATGGAGATTCGTATCGGCAAAAGAAATCTGAATAATTTCTCTGTTCCTCGGTGTTTCTTGCAAACCGCTCAGGGTTAGACAATAAGGGGAGGGAAATACCTAGGTTAGAAAAAAGTGATAGGCCTGCTGGGCTGGTCTGACAACCCTCGGGCTCGCTATGTCCTCGGGAAAGCTCGAATATAAGGCAAGCCAAGGTAATCGGCCCCAGAGATTCCCCAGTGTATCCTGTTCGGCGACTGGGCGTCCGGCAAGAAGGTGGCCTGCACACAGCCACGAGTGCTCGCGGCCAAGAGCGAGGCCGACCCTGTCACCAAGAGAAAGTACGGCTGTATCATCGTCGACGAGCCCCACGAGGGATCCAACAACTCGGACATCTTCATTGCGATCCTCAAGTGGCTCACCCTCAAGCGCCCGGACCTCAAGGTCATCATCCTAACAGCCACCATGGACGCTGGCCTACAGGCGACATTCTCACCTTTTTCCCGGTGTAGATGAGATCGACAGAATGCGGCTCAAGATCCGAAAGCGCTTCAAGGATATGGACGTGACGCCTTTGTACTCGGCTTTCCCATCCCACCTCCAGAACAAGATCTATCATAAGGGTCCCAACTGGCGATGCATCATTTCCACCAACGTTGTCGAGACAATTTTAAGCATAGGCGGCATAGAGTTCGTCGTAGATTCCGGACTAGAGAGGATAATGGTGTTCAACCCCGGGTCCGTCTCGACAATCTTCACCCGGATCCGATCTCAAAGGCCGCAGCAAGACAACGGGCCGTCGCGCAGGCCGCACAGAGCCAGGCTTCTGTTTCCGGCTCTGCCACTGCGGCGGATCATTGTGAACCTTCTTGTCTTCAGTGACTCCCGATAGTGACTTTACCTAAGGACAGAACCTTCCCTTAGAAGGCTTCTAGTCTCTGCTCTAATCTTCTCAACTAGGACATACAACAGTCCGCAGGTACGCCGTGGAAGAAGGTGCTACACACCGTTAGGGGTATAAAAAAGCTTTAAATCTGAGGGTTATGTAACCAGCTCACCATTTATTTATTTATCTTACACTGTCTTTATAACTATATGCTTATATTATATGTAAGCTAAATATAAGACTTTTATTTAAATATGCAGACCTTTTATTTTATGCATTTATATAAAAAAAGCATATTTATATAAAAAAAACCTATATATAGCTTATAAGCTTTTTATAATTATTAATTTATTATTAAAAAAAAGTTGCTTTTATAAATAAACTTAATATTTTAAATTAAAACGATTTTTATACATAGCGTTAAAGTTAAAAAAACGCTTTAAAATATACTTTTTTACGCTTAAATTATTAAATTAACGTTATTTTTAAAGCTATAAAATATAACTATTTTAA
The DNA here is from genome assembly GCA_018398605.1 of Biscogniauxia mediterranea. Classification (NCBI taxonomy): domain Eukaryota; kingdom Fungi; phylum Ascomycota; class Sordariomycetes; order Xylariales; family Xylariaceae; genus Biscogniauxia; species Biscogniauxia mediterranea. The sequence continues at coordinate 857,234 of JAGXTR010000004.1, forward strand.
ACTATTAATAAAAATATAATTATTACGTAATATATATATTATAACTTTTAATTATATAAGTTTTTTATAGTTTATGCTAATATTTTATTATAAATTTAATAAAAATAAAGCGTTTTTATTTTTTATAGCTTTTAAAAAGCTTTTAAGCTATTTTTTTTAAATAAATTCAGTATTTTTTACTTTATTTAACATTATTAAAAACAATATAATATTAAAGCTTAATAATATTAATATAATTACATTACTGTTATTTACACTATTGCTATTAAATTAACTTTTTTTTTTAAATTTAATAACTTTTTTACAGCTTAAAAACCGCGCTATTATTACTATTTCCTTTTTATTTATTTGTCACGGGTCTGGCCCAGGGTCGACGGTATGGCTGTGCCATACCAGTCAGCAGGTGGAGGTGAGGGATTATCACCGACCCCGCACAGTTAGGTGCGGAGGTAAGGGGTTATCACCGACTCCGCATGGTCACGTGCGGAGCCCGCATGTATATAGGCTGGTCAGCGCCCTCAGGTGCTTCCGTTAGTTTCTCTCCCTTTTCTCTCTTTATAGTCAATTTAGACTTCCTTTCCGGTTCACGTGGTCCGCGCACCCTAACCCCGTGACATTATTATATAAAAATAAAAAAGTTTTTTTTAACTTTTTTTATAACACTTTTATTATTTTTAAGCAATTAAACAGCGCTAATTTTATATTAAATGCGCTTTTTTATATATTATATAATAAAACCGCATATTAATATATATAAAATATTATTTTTTTAACTTTTTTTTATATTATAATAGTTTATTTTATATTTATTATAAATAAGTTTATTAAAACACTTAATTTATTTATAACTATACTTTTAATATTTATAATATTATATTAATTTTAAACTATTATAATATAACTTAATATTATATAAAAAGTTACTTTAAATTAACTTATAATTATAAACTTTATTTACTTATTTTTAATTTATTATTTTTAAAAAAAACATCGCTAATATAATTATATTGTTACTTTTAAGTAATTTTAACGTTATTTTAATAAATTAAACGCTTAAATTTTATATATTAAATTTTATTTTAATTTTATTAATATTTTATTTAATTTATAAATAAAAATTTTTTTATAAACATTACGTACGTTTTATTAACTAACTGCGCACTTTTTTTAAAAGCTTTTAATTATTTAATATTTTATATATATTATTTTTTTATATTATTAAAAATAATAACCACATTTTTATTAAATAATTTTTTTATAATTATAACGTTTTATTTAATATTTACTTTATTTACAGCTTTAATAATTTAAAATAAATTATAATTTTTAAAGTTATTAATTTACTTTTTATTTTATATAATAATTTTTTAAATATAACGTTTTAAAATAACTTTTAATAAAAACTTAGTTAAAAATATATATATGCGCATTATATTTATAATTATTACGTTTACATATGTTTATATATTTAAAAAGTTATCGTTTATAATTATTTTTTTAATTAACTTTATAAAAATTTTAAAGTTTTAAATTATAACCAGCTTATTATTATCGTTATTATTATTATTATTTTTATTAAAAAACTACTTAATTTTAAATTTAAATTAAAAAAACCACGTTATAATTTTATAAACTTTATTTATATAATTTAAAATTATTAAATTTATAAACTATTTATATAATTTTTTTATTTTAAATTTTTTTTTTTTTACTTTATAATCGCTTACTTAATACTTTACCGCTATTTTATTATTATTATAATAATAATTTTATTATTATATTATTAACTGCTTATTAATACGTTTTTTTATAATTAACACAATTAGCTTTATTTACGACCATTTTTATTAAATCTTTACTTACGCAAGCCTTGCTTTTTAAATGCGCTATTATAACTTTAAAAAGTTAAATACGCTAATTTTAATAATATTAATTATTTTCTTTTTTAAAATAATTGCGTGCAGTTATAAATATTGTGATGAAAAGTCCTTAATTTAATACATTTTAGCTTACTATTATTTTTATAATAATTACACTTATTTTTTATAAACTTTAAGTGCAAACACTGTCGAGGTAGTCCTTGACTTAAAATTATATTAATGCACTTTAAAGTACGGTAGTGGCGTCCTGCCAGGCGGAGCAAACGTGTGTTGACTACCTACTTAGGTAAGTTTAAATCTAGTCCACGAGCAGCAATGTTAAATTGCCTAAAAGGTATTTTAAAACTAGCAAGGTATTTAGTGTTAAAATAAGTAGGTATATATGTTTATTATATTATATTGGTTAAAGATAGAAAAAAAGCGGCATTAGCAGAAAGCTACTGCCGTATATATATATAATATAATAAATATAAGTCATATAATTACTTTAATATTTAATATTTTTATTTAAATTATACTGTAAAATAAATAAATAAAAATTTAAATTTTTATTAAAGTTATTTTATAAAAAAATTTACTTTTTATTTAAAGTAGTATTTTTAAACTATTTAAATATTTTTTAAAATATATTATTATAAACTTATTAAAATTTAAAAATTATTAATTTAAAATTATAGTTTTAAAATATTATTACCTTTTTACTTTTTAAATTTATAAATATAATTATTATAAAATAATATTAATTAATATTCTTTTTTAAAAAAATTATAAATTGCTGTATAAATATATTAAATAGTTTAATTTAAGTTTATTTTTTAGTTTTTTAAATTATAAATTATATTAAATATATTTCGCGTTTTAACGTTTATTATTTTACATGCTTTTTAATTTTTTTATTCTTGTTATTATTAAAAAATATTACTTTAAAATAAACATAAATTTTTATTAAAAAATCGCTATATTAATTAAAATAACTAGTTAACTGTTTTTAATAGTTTTTTAAAAGTAATAAAATATACTATTAATAAACTTATTTATTTTAAGCTTTATTAATAGTTAAAATCATTATAAAATTTTATAAAAAACGTTTATAAATATTGAAAATAATATATATTATAATTAATTATTATATATAAAAATAGTTAAATTATAAAAAGATAAAGTTAAAAAATTAATATTTAATTAATATATTAATAGTAAATTTTTTATATAATTATATAATATAGTTTTATAAAAAAAACTATAATTTTAAATTAACGTTTAAATAATTAAGTTTAAAATACTTTTAAAAATAATAAACTTATTTTAATAAGTTTATTAATTATTTAATTATAAATAAAAATATATTTAACGTTTATTTTTTAATGTTTATTTTTTATAAATAAAATAATATTAAATTATTATATATTTTATATAAACATAAAATTAAAAGTTTTTAATTAAAGCTATTATTTTTTAATTATATTTAACTTACGGAGGTCCCTACCAAAAGTTTTTTCCTTTGCTAAAAAGCCAAGAGAGTGGCAACAGCTGTCACCCCATATTTCTGCATCCCTTTTTTTAGCGCAGATCTTACCTAAGTAGTATACTCTTAGCTATAAAGATATATAAATTGTCAACACAAATGATCTCATTCCTTATATATGCCTATTAACTGTTATATGACTAACTGGAAATAAAATATAATACTTTTCGTAACTATATCGTAAGTTTTCTCTCTTTTAACCATTAAATAAGTGTGTTATTTAGTAGCTATACCTAGGGGTGTAAATGCCTTCAGATGTAGCTAAACGTGGCTAAATGTGGCTTATAAGGGCAGCTAGCAGCCGTGGCTAGATCTTGGCAAAGGAAAAAACTTTTAGTAGGGACCTCCGTATTTAATAATTTTTTTAAATTATATAGCTTTTTTATAGTTTATATTTTATTAATATATTTTACTTTATAAAATAATAATAAAACTATAATTTATTACTTTAAACTTTAATTAATAATACTGTTATTAATATTAAAAACATATTTAAAAATTAATTAATAAGTTTTATAATTTTTTATTTAATTAGTATTTATATAGTATATAAAATTTTATAACCTTTTATAATATATTAACTTTAAATTAATTATTTTTTAAAAATATTTAAATATTTTATTATTATTTTAATATAAGTTTTATTAAACTTTATAAAATGCTTATTATAAAAATATAATATATATTATATTAAATTTAATGTTTAATATAATATATATTAATAAACTTATAACTTTAATATATTATAATTTATTTTTAAGTTAATAATATAATTCTTTTAAAAAAGTTTTATTAAAATAGTTTTTATTAAGGTTGCTTTAAGCGTTATATTTTATATATTAAAAATAAAAAAAATTTAAATAAGCTTTTTAATTAAAATAAATAGCTTTATTTTTTAATTTTTTTAATTAATATGTTGAAATAAAAAAATAAAGTTTTAAATTAAATATTTTAAACTTTTTACTTAAAATAAACTTAATATTGTTAATTTTTTTTTAAAAAAAAGGCAATAAATAAATTATTAACGTAAACTGCAATATAAATATAATTTTTATATATATATTAACGTTTACATTTAAAATAATAAAACTTTATTTTAAAAAAATATTAACGTTTTATATTAAATTTTAAAAGCTTATTTAAATTTATATATTTATTTATTTATTTATTTATTTATTTTACACTATTTTTATAATTATATGTTTATATTATATATAAGTTAAATATAAGACCTTTATTTAAATATATAAACCTTTTATTTTATATATTTATATAAAAAAAAGTATATTTACGTAAAAAAAACCTGTATGCAGCTTATAAACTTTTTATAATTACCGATTATTACGGGTCTGGCCCAGGGTCAACGGTATAGCTATTGCTATACTAGTCAGCAAGTGAAGGTAAGGGGTTATTATTAACTCCGCACGGTTACGTGAAAAGTCTGCATGTATATAGGCTGGTTAGCGCCTTTAAGTGCTTTTATTAAAAAAAAACTTTTTTATAGTTAATTTAAACTTTTTTTTTTAGTTTATATAATTTGCGCATTTTAACTTTATAATATATTAACTACTTTTTATTTAACTTTTTCTAGCTTTTATATATATTGCTATAAAGTATTTTTTATATTTATTATAATAAACTTTAAATATATATATTTTTTTTTAACAGTTTAATAGTAAATTGCTTTTTAACGCAGTAGTTAAGCGTTAAATATAACTTTATATAATAAGCGTAAAGCTTGCTAGTTTAAATTTAATAAAAAGCATTTTAATTTTTTAAGCATTATTTACTTTTTAAATTTTTAAAAAATTACGTGATAATAACGCATTTATAGCTTTAATACCGCTTTTTTTTTGCGCTATTTTTTTTAGCGCTACTTTAATTAAAACTTAAATTTATAACTTGCTATATTTAAGCATAAAATAAAAAGTTATATTATTACGTTATAAAGCGCAGTTAGCGTTTATAATTTGTTTAATAGCGCAATTAACGTAAATAACGCGCATAAAAACTATATATATATATAAAAGCTTTATTATATTTATTTTAAGTAAATTTAAAAATAAAAGCATATATATTGTTTAAAATTAGCAAATAAACATTACGTTAAAATAACATATAATAAGTTTTTTTAACATGTAAAATAATTGTAATTTATTAGTAAAAAAATTTATAAAATTTAAACGTTAACCTATAAACTAATAACTTATTAACAACCTTGCACGCTTTTTTCGCTACTTTATTACTACTACCACCACTATTACATTACCAACCCCTTTTATAACAACAGCTTATATGCAAATTACTAATAGCTTTAAAAGTTTACAGTTTGCAGTTAAAAATTTTTATCGATAATAAGCGCATTAATAAATACTTAAATTAACAATAAACAGCGCTATAATTTAAAAAATTTAAAGCAAGTTTTATTATTAATAATAATATAATACTTAAATAAATTAATTAATTAATAGCTTATTTGTAGTTTATTATATAGTTAAAAAAAAGTTTTTTATTAAAAAGTTAGTTTTTTTTTATTAGCCTATAAAAGGTCCGTTTAACCTTGTAAAAGTTTTTATATAATTACTTAACTAATTATATAAATATAAAGTAAAATTAATAATAATAATAATAAATTATAAATTAATAAAAACTTAAGTTAATAATAATAATAAATTTTATTTTATTATATTTATAAGTTTTTTATATTATTTTATATTAAAATATAAATTATGCATATAATAATAAAATTTTTTATATTACTTACGTTTTATATAAATAAAAGTTTATTAAAACTTAAAAATATTTTAATTAAATATAATATTTTAATTAATTAAAAAAAAACTGCATAAAAAAATTTTTTTTTTGCATAAAAATTAAAATTATTATTAACTTTACTGCATAAAAATTAAAATTATTATTAACTTTATTATATAAAAATTAAAACTATTAATAACTTTATTTTTAAAGTCGCTAACTCTGCACGTTAACTTATTATACGCGTACTTTTTTAATTTATAAACAAACTTTAAAAGTTTATACATATAATATATATTTTTATTATATAACGCTTTTTATAAAATAATAAATTAAATTTAATATAATTATTAATTAAAATATAATAACCTTGCTTTAAAATAAACATAAACTTAAATTAAGTCTGCATAAATAAATATTAAAAAATATAGTAATTAATAAAAAAACTTAATAAATAAATATAAACTGTATAAAATATAAAATAGCTTTTAACGCTTATAAATAACCATTATTAGCGTTTATAATAAAGTTTTTTATAAAATAATAAAAGTTTAAAATAAAATATTATTAAAAAAAATACATGTAAATATTATATTAAATTATATAAAAAAAGTATTAATTATAAATAAAAAATATTATTATAAATTTAATTTAAAGTTAATAATATAGTTATTATTATATTAATTAGCAGGTAAAAGTAAGGGGTTATTATTAACTCCGTATAATTACGTAAAAAGTCCGCATATATATAAGCTAGTTAACGCCCTTAAGTGCTTTTATTAGTTTTTTTCTTTTTTCTCCTTTTGTAGTCAATTTAAACTCCTTTTCGGTTCATATAGTCTGCGCACCCTGACCCTATAACACCGATTTATTGCTAAAAAAATTACTTTTATAAATAAATTTAATGCTTTAAATTAAAATGCTTTTTATATACAGCGTTAAAGTTAAAAAAACGCTTTAAAAGCGCATTTTTTAACGCTTAAATTATTAAATTAATATTATTTTTAAAGTTATAAAACATAATTATTTTAAACTATTAATAAAAGTGCAGTTATTACGTAATATATATATTATAACTTTTAATTATATAAGCTTTTTATAATTTATATTAATACTTTATTATAAATTTAATAAAAATAAAGCGTTTTTATTTTTTTATAAATTTTAAAAAGTTTTTAAGCTATTTTTTTAAATAAATTTAATATTTTTTACTTTATTTAACATTATTAAAAACAGTATAATATTAAAGCTTAATAATATTAATATAATTATACTGCTATTATTTACATTACTGTTATTAAATTAGCTTTTTTAAAATTTAATAACTTTTTTATAATTTAAAAACCGCGTTATTATTATTATTATTTTTTATTATATAAAAATAAAAAAGCTTTTTTTTAAACTTTTTTTATAGCGCTTTTATTATTTTTAAGCAATTAAATAACGCCGATTTTATATTAAATGCGCTTTTTTACATACCGTGTAATAAAACCGCATATTAATATGCGTAAAGTACTATTTTTAACCTTTTTTTTTATATTATAACGGTTTATTTTATATTTACTGTAAATAAGCTTATTAAAACATTTAATTTATTTATAATTATATTTTTAATATTTTTAATATTATATTAATTTTAAATTATTATAATATAATTTAATATTATATAAAAAATTGCTTTAAATTAACTTATAATTATAAATTTTATTTACTTATTTTTAATTTATTATTTAAAAAAACATTATTAATGTAATTATATTATTACTTTTAAATAATTTTAACGTTATTTTAATAAATTAAATATTTAAATTTTATATATTAAGTTTTATTTTAATTTTATTAATTAATTAAGCATTTTTTTAAAAGCTTTTAATTATTTAATATTTTATATATATTATTTTTTTATATTATTAAAAATAATAATTACGTTTTTATTAAATAGCTTTTTTAATAATTATAATGCTTTATTTAATATTTATTTTATTTATAACTTTAATAATTTAAAATAAACTATAATTTTTAAAATTATCGGTTTATTTTTTATTTTATATAATAGTTTTTAATAAAAATTTAATTAAAAATATATATATATGCGTTATATTTATAATTATTACGTTTATATACGTTTATATATTTAAAAAAATTATTATTAATAATTATTTTTTAATTAACTTTATAAAAATTTTAAAGTTTTAAATTATAACCAGTTTATTATTATTATCGTTATTATTATTACTTTTACTAATAAACTGCTTAATTTTAATTTTAAGTTAAAAAAACTACGTTATAATTTTATAAGCTTTATTTATATAATTTAAAGTTATTAAATTTATAAACTTTTTATATAACTTTTTTATTTTAAATTTTTTTTTTTACTTTATAATTGCTTATTTAATATTTTACCGTTATTTTATTATTATTATAATAATAATTTTACTATTATATTATTAACCGTTTATTAACACGTTTTTTTATAATTAACACAGTTAGCTTTATTTACGATTATTTTTATTAAATCCTTACTTACATAAACCTCGCTTTTTAAATACGCTATTATAACTTTAAAAAATTAAATATATTAATTTTAATTATATTAATTATTTTTATTTTTAAAATAATTACGTGCAGTTATAAATATTATAATAAAAAGTCTTAAAATTTATATAATATTTTATATAATTTACAAACCTTTTTAAAATTATTATTAAATTTAAACAGTTATTATATATAAATTTTTTATAATAACTTTATATAAAAAACCGGTTTAATGATTATTTATTTTAATTTAAAGTTTAAAATTATAATTATAATAAAAATAATTTTATAATTTATTAACTTTATTATTAATTTAAAACTTTTTATTATTTAACGCGCTTTATAATAAATAATTTTACTGTTAATATTTTTTTAACTTATAAACCTATTTTTTATTAAAAATATAATGTTTTTAAATAGTTTTATAAGCGTTTAAATATAGTTATTAACTAGTAACTTATATTTACTGCTTATAGTTTTATATTAATTATATTAATATTTAATATTTTTAATTTAATTTAATAATTTAAGTTTAATTAATTTAGATTTTATTATTATACACGTTATGCTTATAAAGTATATTATAATTTAAAATAAGTTTAAACTTTTTAAAAAAAAATTTTATATATAGTTAACAGTTTATATTTATTTTATTTTTTAATAAATTTAAAGCGTAAATATAAGTAATTTTAATAAAGTTTAATTATTAAAGTTATTTTTAATAATTATAAAAAAGTTAAAAAAGTTATTAATTGTTAATAAAAAGTATTAAATTATTTAATTATATTTTAAGTGCGCTATTTAAGTTTTAAATAACAGTATTAAAAATATTAAACTTTTTATTAAAACTATTATTAATAAACTAATTAAGCGGTTAAAGTTTTAATTTTTTATTTATTTATAAAAACAGTATTAATTTAAAATATATATGCTTTTTAATAATTTAAAAAGCGGCTTGTTTTTAATATAAGAAATATTAATAAAAAGTTTAAATGCTTTTTTAATTAAAATATAAAAGTGCTTTTTTAAAAACGTTATTAACGTTAATTATTTTATTAAATTTTTAAAAATAATATAATTATATATACTATTTTTTAATATTTAAACATTTAATATAATTTATTTATTAATTATAATATAAACGGTTTATTTTTAAGTTTATATTAACTGTTTATTTTTATTATTTATAAGTATAAAAAGTTTAGTTTTATATTAAGTTAAACTTTATAAAATAGTTTATTTTTTTAATTTTAAATTTAATAAATAGTTTTTTAAATAAGCGGCAGTTTTTATAAATATAAGCTAATATTTTAAAAAATCTTTTTATTTATAGCTATAAATATAATTACTTGTATTTTTTTTAATACTTTAATTATTTATTTTAAAACTTTATTTTATTAATGTTAATTTATAGTAAAAATATATACTGTTTTTTTTATTTAAATATAAGTTTACTATTTAAAAGTAAAATAATTTAATTTTATATTTTTATAGCACTTTTATTGCATTTATATACTTAAATAGCGGCGATTTTATACTACATGCGCACCTTTATATACTATATATTAAAATTTACTTTTATTATAAATTAAATATTATTTTTTAACTTTTTATTTATATTATAATTATTTATATTATATTTACTATATATTAATTTATTAAAATATTTTATTTATTTATAATTATATTTATAATATTTATAATATTATATAAAATATAATTTATTATAATATAATTTTATATATAAATATTTTAAATTAACTTTTAATTATAAACTTTATTTATTTATTTTTAATTTATTATTTTTATTAACATTATATATATTTTATTTATTATTTACGCTTATTTATTAAATGCTTTTAATTATTATATATTTTTTATATATTAATTTTTAATATTATTTAATAGTTTTATTATTATAATTATTTATTTATTTTCTAATTTTTATTATAATTTTATATATATATTATTTAAAAATAAATTTAAGCTTTATTATTAACGCATATATACGCTGCATGCTAATAATTATTATATTTACGTATATATTTAATAAAAAACACTATATTTAATTTTTATATTTAATAATTTAAGTAATATTAATTAATATTTTAACATAAAGATTTTTAAAAACTTATTAAATAATAACGTTAAATTAAATTAATAACAATATATTAAAAAATTTAAAACTATTAAAATAAATAAATTTAAGCTTATAACTACTTTAATAAAACTAAATATATTAAAATATATAAAAACTTATAATTAAAAAATTACGTTATAAAAAACTTTAAAATACGCTTTAATTTTTAAAAAGTTAAATTTTATAATTATAATAATAAAATTTAACTTTAATTACATTATATTAACATAAATTAAATTTATATAAAATTTGTTTTTAAATTAAAGTTTTAAAAAAAATTATTATTTTAAAAATATAACTATTAAATATATTTAATATAAAAAATTAAATAATAATTATTTTTATTGAAAATATAATAAATTAAAATTATATAAAGCTATAAATATTATTTTTATTTATAATTAAAAAAGCGTTAAATTAATAATTAATTACGTGTTTTTTTATATAAAAGTTTTTATATTATAATATTTTAAATTATAGTTTATAATAATAAAATATTTAATAAAATTTAAATATATTGCGTTAAATAAAGCTATTAATAATACTATATAATTAAAAGGTTTTTTATAAAATTAAATAAAATACTTTTTAACTTTATTACTTTTTTAAAAAAAATATAAAAGCAATTTTATAGTTAGCTTTATTTGCAATAAAAAAAAGCATGTAAAAATAACCTACTATTACGTAAAGTAAAAAATAAAAGTTAAGTATATAATAGTAAAATACGTAAAAAGTAAAAAAAACTTAATTAATAAGTTAATTAAATTATTAAATCGTATAAAACATTAAATTTTTTATTAATTATTAAAATTAAAAAGGTTATAATAGCTTTAATTATAGTTAAAAAGCGTGTTAATTACTAGTAGTTGCGGTTATATATAAGTTATTGTCGTTATAAAAGCAATATAAAGTAACCTACTTGTTAAAAGCACATAATGCATACTTATTTAAATAAACCTTAATATTTATAATTTAATCTTTTTTCTTTTAAATTATTACATTATTTAATACACACAATAATCCCTTTACACCTTGCAAATATAGTTAAGTAAGGCGATTAAAAGCTTTTAATATTTATTAATTAATATAATAATAATTATATTATTAATTTAAATTTAAATTTATAATAATATTTTTTATTAATAATTAATACTTTTATTATATAATTTAATATAATATTTATATGCATTTTTTAATAATATTTTATTTTAAACTTTTATTATTTTATAAAAAACTTTATTATTATAAATATTAATAATAATTATTTATAAATATTAAAAGCTATTTTATATTTTATATAGTTTATATTTATTTATTAAATTTTTTATTAATTATTATATTTTTTAATATTTATTTATATAAATTTAATTTAAGTTTTTATTTATTTTAAAGTAAAGTTATTATATTTTAATTAATAATTATAAAAAATACTATATAATAAAAGTAAATATTATATAAAGTTTAATTTTTATAAATTTAAAAAAAGTTTATATATATATATTAAATTAATAACGTTTTAATTTATATTTTATATAATAACTTACTTTTTTAAATAGTTTTTATTTAAATAATATTACATAAATAATATTAATTAATATATTTATTAAAGTATTTTTATTTATTTAAAAATAATATAAAGTTAAAAAATAAATAAACTGCTTTATTATTATATATAAATTTAATATAAACTTATTATATATTTTTATAAATTTTATTTATTTATTTAAGCGTTATTATTATTTTATATTTAAGTATAAATTAAATAATTAATTTTTATAATATTTAATTATAAATTAATTATTATTATTAATTTTACACCGTTTTATATACGTACGTATATAGAGCTATTTAACTAAGCGGACCTTTTTTTTTGTGCATTTACAGAAAAAAAAACCGCGCGCAAGCTGCGCTTATAAAACTTTTGCGTAACTAGTAAGCTTTTATAAATTATAAGTTTTTTTTTATTAAAAGTTACTTTTATAAATAAACCTAGTGTTTTAAATTAAAACGCTATATTTAAATGCGCAGTTTATAAGCTAAAATAGCGCTTTAAAAGCGCATACCTTTTTATACTTTAATTTTATAAATTAACGTTATACTTACGACTATAAAAGCTCGTTTTAATAGCTTAAGTGCAGTTAAAACGCTTTTATTTTTAAACTTACTACAGTGCGCATTTTTATGTTTTTTATATGCTGTTTTTAATTTTATAACTTATTTTTTTTAATTATAGCTAGCTTTTTCTGCTAGTTTATTTTTACCGTATAGGTTAATAAACCGAGGTCTTTGTACTTAAAAGCATTAAAAGCGCTTTTTTTTAACATTATAACCGCTTTTTTTTTATTTTAAAGTAACTTTTAAAAGCTAATTTTACTTTTTATTATTTAATAAGTTTTTTTTACGCTTTTTTCTTTTTTTAATTTATTTTAATCTTTTTACTGCTTAATAGTAATTTTTTTGCCGGTTTTTTATAAAAGCTATAACTTTTTTTTATTGCTTTTTTTTTTCTTTTTTTTTTAATAATAACAATAATAATAATAATAATAACAATAATAAAATAATAATAACATAATAATAGCAATAATAATAATAATAACTATTATTATTATTATTACTATTACTATTATTATTATTATTATTACTATTACTATTATTATTATTATTATTACTATTACTATTATTATTATTATTATTACTATTACTATTATTATTATTATTATTATTACTATTACTATTATTATTATTATTATTACTATTACTATTATTATTATTATTATTACTATTACTATTATTATTATTATTATTACTATTACTATTATTATTATTATTATTACTATTACTGTTACGGGGTTAAGGGTGCGCGGACCACGTAAACCAGAAAAGAGTCTAAATTAACTACAAAAAAAGAAAAAAGAAAAAGAAACTAACGGGAGCACTTAAAGGCGCTAACTAGCTTATATACATGCGGGCTTTTTACGTAACCGTATAAAGTTAATAATAACTTTTTACTTTTATATATAATTATGTAAAGTTAATAATAATTTTTTATTTTTACTTATTAATTAATATAATATAATTATACCGTTAACTTTAAATTAAATTTATAATAATATTTTTTATTTATAATTAATACTTTTTTTATATAATTTAATATAATATTTACATGCATTTTTTTTAATAATATTTTATTTTAAGCTTTTATTATTTTATAAATAATTTTATTATAAGCGCTAATAATAACTGTTTATAAACGTTAAAAGCTATTTTATATTTTATATAGTTTATATTTATTTATTAAATTTTTTTATTAATTATTATATTTTTTAATATTTATTTTTATAAATTTAATTTAAACTTATATTTATTTTAAAATAAAATTATTATATTTTAATTAATAATTATATTAAATTTAACTTATTATTTTATAAAAAATATTATATAGTAAAAATATATATTATGTATATAACTTTTAAAGCTTATTAATAAATAAAAAAATACGCATATAATAAATTAATATGTAAAGTTAATCGATAATAATTCCGATTTTTATATAATAGCTTATTTTTTTTTATGCAGTTTTTTTTTTAATTAATTAATATTATATAAAATATTAATTAAAATATTTTTAAGTTTTAATAAACTTTTATTTATATAAACGTAAGCAGTATAAAACTTTTATTTATATAAACATAAACAATATAAAAAGCTTTATTATTATACGTATAATTTATATTTTAATATAAAATAATATAAAAAATTTATAAATATAATAAAATAAAATTTATTATTATTATTAACTTAAGTTTTTATTAATTTATAATTTATTATTAAACTGTAAAAAAAAATATGTATTTAAAATCTACTATAATAAATGTAAAAAATACTTTATAATAGCACGTATAAAAGCTAAAAAATTAAATAAAAAGTAGTTAATATATTATAAAGTTAAAAATACGCGAACCACGTAAATTAAAAAAGAGTTTAAATTAACTATAAAAAAAAAAAAAAAAAAAAAAAACTAACAAAAGCACTTAAAGGCGTTAACTAGCTTATATACATGCAGGCTTTTTACGTAACCGTGCGGAGTCGGTGATAACCCCTTACCTCTGCACGTAACTGTGCGGGGTCGGTAATAATCCCTCACTTCCACCTGCTAACTGGTATAGCACAGCCATACTGTCGACCCTGGGCCAGACCCATAACAATTACTTTATTATTACTATTACTACTATTACCACTATTATTACTAGTAAATATACTTTTTTTTTACGCAGTTTTTGCGTTATTTTAACGCTATAATAATATTTAATTAAAATTTTGCTTTTATTTAAATTTTTTAAGTTAAAAACTTAACTGTAAAAGTTAATAATATTATAAGTTTTTAATTTAATTTATTTTAATGCTTTATAATTATTAACCTGCTATTAAGCCGCCGTTTCCGCTTTTTTGCTTTTACTTTAAAAAAAAAAAAAAAAAGCCGGTTAAAAAAGCCGCCACCGCCGCTAAAACCCGCGTTATTTACGTAAATATTGCTTTTTTTTTATATTGCTATTATTTTATTACTTACATATTATTATATAAAAGCATAAAATTAATAATAACGCTAATAACAATAATAAACCTGCTTTTATTATTAAAAAAATTAAAGTTAAAATTAAAAAAAGCTAAAGCCGTGCGGGTTAAAGCTCTGCTTTTAACTTTAATTTTAAAGTTAAGCAACTTTTAAGCAGTTATAATATTACTTAAAAATTACCGTATATTTATTATATTTACTATTTAATAAAAACCTTTTTATTATATATTATAATATTATTAATATATAGTTTTTATATTATTTTCTTACTATTTATACTTATATATTAATATAATAATTTTAAATATTAATATTTACTATTAAAAATGTTTTAATTATAATTATAGCTATTTTTTTTAAATAATATTTTATAGCTTTTTTACAGTTTTTTTATTAATTATGTGCAGTTTTTAAACTATTTATTACTTTATAACGCTATTTGCCGCTTTTTTACCGCTGCTGCCTTTTAAAAAAAATTTAATAAAATTACTTGCGTTAATATATGTTTTTTATGCATTATTAATATTATTTTATAATTAATTTTTAAAATTTAAAACTTATATTAAATTGCAGTTATTAAAGCTTTACGCGCTTTTTATAGCGCTATTAAAACATAGTGCTTTATTGCCGCTTTAATAGCTTTTACAGTTTAACTTAAAAGTAACTTTTTTTTTTTAAAACAATAATTACTTTTAAGTAAATTACTATAAGTTTTTTATTTTTTATTTACTTTTGCGCTTTAATATAATTGCTTAAAATTAACTTAATAAAATTAATTTCTTTACTCCCGTTAATATTAAATAAAAAGTAAAAAAAAAAAAAAAAAAAAAAAAAAAAACCGGCTTTTACGCGGCTAAACGGCTTTACCGCCGCGCTTTTTTTACTTTTTTATTGCTTTACTAGTGCGCTTTTAACGCTTAATTAATTTCGTTTTAAGCTTTTAAGCTAATTAAATAAAAAAATTATATTTTTTAATATTTATATTTTTTATAAATATTGCGCTTTAATTGCTTATTTTTTACTTATGTTTTTTTATAATTATATGTAATAGTTATTTAATTTTTTTTATTAATTATATTATTTTTTTAAATATAATTATTTTATATAACCTTATAAACTACGTTAAAAAAAGCTTTAATTTTTAAAAATTTTTAAACTGCGCATATAAATTTTTACGCTTTTATAACTTTTATATTATTAGTTTACGTGTTTAAATAATATATTTTTTTTAATATTTAATAATTAAATATAATATTATATTTAAAATTTAACTGCATTAATAAAATAATATATAAGTTATTAAGTTGTTTTTATTAAATAAAAAAGCTTTAAAAGAAAATTTATTTTATGCGTAATTAAATTAATAACGCGCTTTTAACTTTTATTAACTTTTTATATTTAATTAATACTTTTTTATTAAATTTAACTTATTTTACTGCTTTTTTAAATATTTTTAATTATATTTTTATTTTTAATAATTTAATGCCTTTAATTTAATATTATTATTAACTTATTTTTTAATTTAGCTTTTTTTTTATTAATAAATTTTTAAACTTTTTTATTTAATTTTAACCTTATATTTATTAGTAATTATGCTATAATTACTTATGTTTTATTAACTAGTTTTATGCTATTTTACGTTTTATAGCGCTTTTTAAAATTTATAGCGATTTTATTTAAATATATATTTTAATTTTATTTAATAATATATATTATATTAATATTTTATATATTATTAAACTTTTTATTATTATTATATAAATAAATTTTATATACTTTATACTTAGTTTTTATATAATAATAACTATTTTAATAAATGCGTATTTTTACATAATAAGTTTTTTTTTTATAATGTTTACATAAAGTTTTTATTAAAGTTTTTTATTTAATTAAATTTTTAAAAATTTAATAGCTTTTTTTTTTATAAATTATATTATTACTTTATTTAAATATACTTTTTATATAAAAACTATATAAGCTTTTATAAAATATATTAATTTACTTTTATTTAATTTAAACTGCATATTTTTTATAACAGCTTATTATATATATATTTTTTAAGTTTTTTTAAACACTATATAATTTACTTTAACGTTTATATAAAACGTTAATATATTTATATTATTAATAAAATTAATAATTATAAGCAATTTATTAGCTTTTAATATATAATAAAATAACTTTATATAAATTATAAACAATATAATTAAAAGTAAAAAATTTTAAAAAATATTAACTTTAATTTATATTAACTTTATTGCTTTTTTATTAAATATTAATTATATTGTTTAATTTATAAAAAAACTATAAACTTATTATATTATTTATTTTAAAAACTTTATACTTTTTATCGTATTAAACAGCTTAATGTAATTTATTACATTAAATACATTTTTAATATTTAACTGCAATAATAAAGTTATTATACTGTATTTTTAAACTTTATAAACAAGTTTTATAATTATTTATACTGTTAATTTAATTAATTTTTTTTATTACTTATTTAACTAATTAATAAAAGCTATTATTTTTTTACTATTTAAAAAATACGCTTATATATAACTATTTTAAACACTTTTTTTATAGCATTAAATAAAATAATTAACTTTTAAGCGCTTATAATTTTACATTATGCTATTATTTTATTTAATTTATAAAAAATTATAACGTTTACGTAATAAAAGCGCAATAAATAATACTTTAATATTAAACTTATTTAAATTAAATTTATAAAAACTTTTTTAAACTTTTTTTTATAATATAAATATTTTTTATATTTTTTAAAAAACTTATTTAAAATTTTATTATTTTTAAACGCTTTTATTACTTTTAAAGCATATATATACATTAACAGCTTTTTTTAAAAAACCTTTTAACTTATTATAAAGCGTAAATTACATTTTTTTTATAAATATAATGTTTATTATATTAAAAAAATTAATAAATAAATTAAAAAAAACTTTATTATAAAAACTTTAGCTTTTTTTATATATATGCGCGCTATTATTTTGCTATTTTTATTACTTTTAAACTGTAGTATTTTTAAAGGTTTAATTAATATATAACTTTTTATACGCGCTTATTTTTTTAATTTTTATATTTTTTTTATATTATTTAATATAGCTTTTAATTTTTTACACTAGCTTTATTTTTAAGCTTTTTATTATACTTTTATTACTTTAACTTTCGCTACTTTTAAGTTTTTTAAATTAAACTTTATTTTTATTATTTTAATTTTTTTTATAACGCTTATAATATTTAACCGCTTTTTTAACTTTATAATTTTATTATATAACTTATTTGCCGTATATTTTTTTTCGTTTTAAAATTAAAACGTTAGCTATATATATAAACTACTTTATAAAATTGTTTATAGCTTTTTTAAATTTTTTTATTAAATTTATTACTTTATAACGTTTAAATTATTTTAAATAGCTTTTAATTACATTATAATTTATAAAAACTTAATTTTAACTTTTTAATTTACTTTTATTTAACTTTTTAATAACGTTTTTAATATTAACTACTTATATAGCATAATTTAATTTAATTAAATTTATTACTTTTTTAAATTTAACTTTTAAAATGTTTATAATTTAATATAAATTTAAAATAAATAGCTTTTTAAATTTTAAGCTTTTATTTATTTATATAATTTTACTATAAAGCGTAATTAATAAAAAGTTTTAATATTGCGTTATTTTAAACAAATTATTGCTATTTTTTATTTTATAGCTTTAAATATTTTATAACAAGTAATATAAGTTTTAATTGCTTATAAAAACGTTATTTTTACTTAGCTTTATAACTGTAAACTTATAAATTAAACTTTTTTAATTTTTTAATATTAAGTTAAAAAAATATATTAAAAAAATCTTAATAGCTTTATTACTTTTTTTTAATAATAATACTGCATTAATTTTTATTTATTTTATACATTTAAGCAATTAAAATAATATATTTATTAACATATATAATAACTTTATTGCTTTTATTTATTAATTAATACTTTTTTATTTTTAAGCAATATAGCGTTTTTTTTAATCGATTTTTTTTACAGTTTTTAAATTATTATAACATTATACTCGTTGCTTTTTTTCAGCACTTACTTAACGCATTTTTTTTTTTACGTGTTTTAATATAAAATTTTAATAACTATAAAAAAATAAGTTAAAAAGTTAGTTTTTTACATTATTACGTTTTTATTATATATTAACTACTTTAACATTAAATTTAAACTTTTTAAGTTTTTTTTATAATAATAAAAAAAAACAATGTTTACATTATTTTATATTTATAATATAAAACCGCTATTTTTAACTAATTAGCTTTTTTTTTTTTTTTTTTCGATTATAAAAAACTTTTTTACGTTATTAATACTTTACGTTAACGTAATTTTTATATTACTTGTTATTTAAAAATAAAGCGGTTTAATTTTATATTTTTTTTTATAGCGCTTTTATTACGTTTACGTAATTAAATAGCGGCGGTTTTATACTACGTGCGCACTTTTATATATTATATAATAAAATTTATTTTTATTATAAATTAAGCATTGCTTTTTAGCTTTTTTGTTTATATTGTAATTATTTATATTATATTTATTATATACTAGCTTATTAAAGCATTTAATTTATTTATAATCGTACTTTTAATATTTATAACATTATATAAACTATAACTTATTATAATATAACTTTATATTATATATATAATTGCTTTAAATTAACTTTTAATTATAAACTTTATTTACTTGCTTTTAATTCGTTATTTTTAATAATAGCATTGTTAGCGTAAATAAGTCGCTGCTTTTTAATAATTTTAATATAATTTTTATAAACTATATATTTTTATTTTAATTATTTAATTTAACTTTTATTTTTTTTATTTTTTATTGTGCTTTTTTTTATAATATGCTTTTTGTTAATATTATATATATTTTACTTACTATTTACGTTTATTTGCTAAAAGCTTTTAACTATTTTATATTTTTTATATATTAATTTTTAATATTATTAAAAATAACTATTACGTTATTATTTAATAGCTTTTTTATTATAATAACGCTATATTTAAAGCTATTTTTATTAACTACGTTAACTATTTAAATAAAAGTTTTATTTTTATAATTATTTATTTAATTTTTATTTTAAATTATAATTTTATATATATATTGTTTAAAAATAAATTTAAGCGCTATTATTAATGCGTATATATATTATGCGCTAATAACTATTATATTTATATATATATTTAATAAAAAAATATTACGTTTAATTATTTTTTTAATAAATTATTTAAACTGTTTAAAATTTTTAAGCGTTATAAATTAATCGTTTACTTAATTAAATTATTATTTAATTGCGTTTTATTTTCTGCTTAATTAATTTATTTTTACTATTATTTTATAAACTTTTTTTATTTAATTTAAAAATATTAAATTTATTATTTAATGCTATAATTTTAATATTTTATTTATTTTTATATTATTTTATATATTTATTATTTTTACATTATTATTACTTATATTAAATGCTATAAGTTTTATATTAATATAATAACGTAATTATTTTAACTTACAATTTTTACTATTAACAACTATCGGCATTATATTTACGCCAGCGCTAGCTTTGTTTTTTAAATGCGCTATTGCCGCTTTAAAAAGTTAAGTACGCTAATTTTAAATATGTAAATTATTTTATTTTTTCTTGCGGTCGCAAACAATAAAAAAGGTTTTACTAGAATTTAAAAAGTTTTTAAATTAATTATTATTATTATTAATTTTATACCGAAATTATATACGTTACGTACATAAAAGCTATATAGGGTTAAGCGGTTTTTTTTTAAGTTCTGTAAACACGTTAAACCGTTTCTAGAGAGGGCAGCAGCTTTAAAGCTGCTCCCGCTTCTCGGCTTAAGCGGGCGAAATCCGTGCCATATAAATTAATTAAAATATAAAATAATTTTTTTTTAAAATATAAAATAAAAATAATAATAATTTTAATAAATAATTTTTTAAAGCATGTAATTTTTATAATTAAATTTAAAATAAAATATTGCGTATTAAATATATTAATAAAAAGCGCTATTATAAATATAATTATTTTAATATATTATTTTATATAATTATTTAATTAATTAAAATTTATTATAATAAATATAATAAATATTTTATAATAATATATATAAAAATAAAAAATAAAATTAAATAAAAAATAATTAATATATTATAAAGTTAAAATGCGCAAACTACATATATTAAAAAAATAAAATTAATTATAAAAAATAAAAATAAACAGTAGTATTTAAAGGCGTTAACTAGCTTATATATATGTAAACTTTGCACGTAACTGTGCGAGGTCGGTGATAATCCCTTACGTACACTTGCTAACTAGTATAATAACAGCTACACTGTTAACCTTAAGCTAAACCTATAACAATATAATTAAAAAAAGTTTTATTTAAATTTTATATATTAATTTATAATTTTATTTTAAATATTATACTTTATTTATAATTATTTTTTAAATTAATAAAACGTAATTTTATATTAAATTTAATATATTATTTAATTTTAATTATTACTTTTAATATTTTTATTTAAAAATATTAATTTTTTAATAATATATTTTTATTATAAAGTTACAATGCGCAAACTATATATATTAAAAAAGTTAAATTAATTAAAAAAATAATAGCATTTAAAAGCGTTAATTAATTTATATAAAATATATATGCGGTTATAATAAGTATAAAAAAATTTAAAAATAAAGTAAATTATAAATTAAATTATTTTAATAAACTTTTATTTAAATTTTTTTATTTTATATTTTTCTGATTTTTTATTATTAAGTTATAAAAAAGTAATAATAATGCGTTTTAATGTAAAAGTGGAGAATGCACAATCCTTTTTAAAACGTAAGTGTATTTATAAATTAATATAATAATAATTATATTATTAATTTTAAATTAAATTTATAATAATTTTTATTATTTTTAATTAATAATTTTTAATAATATTTTATTTTAAATTTTTATTATTTTATAAATAATTTTATTATTATAAATATTAATAATTATTATTTATAAACGTTAAAAATTATTTTATATTTTATATAATTTATATTTTAATTAATAATTATAATAAAGTTAATTTATTATTTTATAAAAAATATTATATAATAAACGTAAATATTATATAAAGTTTAATTTTTATAAATTTAATTTTTTAAAAATATATATTAAATTAATAACGCTTTAATTTACATTTTATGTAATAATTTATTTTTTATATAATATTATATAAATAATATTAATTAATATAGATATTTATTAAATGTTGCATTGAAATAAGTGAGACCTTTAGCCAGTCGGCTAAGCCAGTAAAAGGGTGGCGACGCCCCAAGTTGGTGACGTTGGTGGTATGTGAGTATATATTCCTTTAACATTAAATTATTTTCATTTATTTAAAAGCAATATAAAATTAAAAAAATTATTTTATTATTATATATAAATTTAATTTATTTATTTAAATATTATTATTATTTTATATTTTAATATAAAATTAATTAATTTTTATAATATTTAATTATAAATTAATTAAAATAAAAAATAAAAGTATTAATTATTTTAATAAATAATTACTTTAAAGCGTATAATATTTACTTTATATATTAACTTATATTTATATTTTTATATATTTCTAATTATATAAAATATTTTATAATATTTTATTTTATATAATTATTATTAATTTTTTAATAATTTTATTTAAATTAAAAGCAATTAAAATTTAATATATTAATTATATTAATAAAAAGCGCTATTATATATATAATTATTTAAGTATATTATTTTTTATAATTATATGTATAAAACTTAAAAAAATTAAAATATATAAATTACATATATTAAAAAAATTAAATTGATTATAAAAAAACCGGTAGCACTTAAAGGCGCTAATTAGCTTATATACATGTAAACTTTACATGTAACTGTGCGGGGTCGGTAATAATCTCTTACGTACACCTGCTAACTAGTGTGGTAATAGTTATACCGTTAACCCTGGGCTAGACCGGTGACAATTTTAATGTTTTATAATTAATATAAAATTAAAAACTTTTATTAAGCTTTTATATAAAAATATTAATAATAAAATAAATAAACTATTAATAAAATATAATAAATAAATTTATAAGCGTTTTTAATATAATTTAAAAACAATACTATATAAAAAACCTTATAAAATTAAAACAGCTTATTTTTAAGCTTAATATATAAATTTATTTATTTATTTATTTATTTTATATTATATATAAATTAAATATAAAACTTTTATTTAAATATATAAATTTTATATATTTATTATTATTTATTTTATATTATGCTTATAATTACATGCTTATATTATATGTAAGTTAAATATACGACTTTTATTTAAATATATAGACTTTTTATTTTATGCATTTATATAAAAAAAGCACACTTATATAAAAAAAACTTATATATAGCTTATAAGCTTTTTATAATTATTAATTTATTATTAAAAAAATTTATTTTTAAAAATAAATTTAATGCTTTAAATTAAAATGCTTTTTATGCGCAGTGTTAAAATTAAAAAAACGCTTTAAAAGCGTATTTTTTTATGTTTAAATTATTAAGTTAACGTTATTTTTAAAGTTATAAAGCATAATTATTACATAATATATATATTATAATTTTTAATTATATAAGCTTTTTATAGTTTATACCGATATTTTATTATAAATTTAATAAAAAAATAAAGCATTTTTATTTTTTATAGCTTTTAAAAAGTTTTTAAATTATTTTTTTAATAAATTTAATATTTTTTACTTTATTTAATATTATTAAAAACAGCGTAATATTAAAGTTTAATAATGTTAATATAATTGCGCTATTATTATTTATATTATCGCTATTAAGTTAACTTTTTTAAAAATTTAATATTTTTTTTTAATTTAAAAGCTACGCTATAATTTCTTTTAATTTATTATATAAAAATAAAAAGGTTTTTTTTAACTTTTTTTATAGCGTTTTTATTATTTTTAAGCAATTAAATAGTGTTAATTTTATATTAAATGCGCTTTTTTATATATTAAATAATAAAACTGCATATTAATATATATAAAATATTATTTTTTAATTTTTTTATAACAGTTTATTTTATATTCATTATATATAAGTTTATTAAAATATTTAATTTAATTATAATTATATTTTTAATATTTATAATATTATATTAATTTTAAATTATTATAATATAATTAATATTATATAAAAAGCTGCTTTAAATTAATTTATAATTATAAATTTTATTTGTTTATTTTTAATTTATTCTTTTAAAAAATATTATTAACACGGTTATATTATTACTTTTAAATAGCTGTAACGTTATTTTAATAAATTAAACGCTTAAGTTTTATATATTAAATTTTATTTTAATTTTATTAATATTTTATTTAGTTTATAATTAAAATACTTTTTTATAAATATTACGTACGTTTTATTAATTAATTACGCATTTTTTTTAAGTTTTTAATTATTTAATATTTTATATATATTATTTTTTATACTATTAAAAATAATAACTACATTTTTATTAAACAGCTTTTTTATAATTATAATATTTTATTTAATACTTGCTTTATTTATAGTTTTAATAATTTAAAATAAACTGCGTTTTTTTAAATTATTAATTTACTTTTTATTTTATATAATAATTTTTTAAATATAACATTTTAAAATAATTTTTAATAAAAGTTTAATTAAAAATATATATATACGCATTATATTTATACCTGCCACGCTTATATATGTTTATATATTTAAAAAGTTATTATTATTATTATTATTATTATTATTATTATTATTATTATTATTATTATTATTATTATTATTATTATTATTATTATTATTATTATTATTATTATTATTATTATTATTATTATTATTATTATTATTATTATTATTATTATTATTATTATTATTTTATTATTATTTTATTATTATTATTATTTTATTATTATTTTATTATTATTTTATTATTATTATTATTTTATTATTATTATTATCTCACTATTATATTATTAACTGCTTATTAATACGTTTTTTATAGTTAATACAGTTAACTTTATTTACGATTATTTTTATTAAATTTTTATTTACGCAAACTTTACTTTTTAAATGCGCTATTATAGCTTTAAAAAGTCAAGTACGCCGATTTTAATAATATTAATTTTTTAAAAATAATTACGTGCAGTTATAAATATTATAATAAAAAGTCCTTAATATATAAATAATATATACTATATAATTATTAATTTATTAGTAAAAAAATATTTTTATATATAATATTAAAATTAACGTTATTTTTAAAATTATAAAATATTATTATTATATAATATATATATTATAACGTTTAATTATATAAAATGTTTTTAATTTATATTAATATTTTATTATAAATTTAATAAATAAAAATAAAACGTTTTTTTAAATAAAATTAATATTTTTAATTTATTTAATATTATTAAAAATAATATAATATGAAAATTTAATAATATTAATATAATTATATTATTATTATTACTTTTTTTATTTATTATATAAAATTAAAAAAGTTTATTTAAACCTTTTTATAACGTTTTTTTTACTTTTAAATAATTAAATAACATTAATTTTATATAAAATGCGGGTTTTATATATTATATAATTAAATTTTATATTAATATATATATAATACTATTTTTTAACTTTTTATATATTATTATTATTAATTTTATATTGTTTTATATACGTACGTATATAAAGCTATTTAGTTAAGCGGACTTTTTTCGTGTATTTATAATAAAAAAAACCGCGTATAAACTGTGCTTATAAAACTTTTACGCAGTTAGTAAGCTTTTATAAATTATAAGTTTTTTTTATTAAATGTTATTTTTGCAAATAAATTTAGTGTTTTAAATTAAAACGCTATATTTAAGTACGCAGTTTATAAATTAAAATAACGCTTTAAAAGCATATATATTTTTTACGCTTTAACTTTATAAATTAACGTTATATTTATAACTATAAAAGTTTATTTTAATAGTTTAAATGTAATTAAAACGCTTTTATTTTTAAACTTATTATAGTGCGTACTTTTATGCTTTTTATGTGCTGTTTTTAACTTTATAATTTTTTTTTTAATTACGGCTAGCTTTTTTTTTTTAGTTTACTTTTACTATATAAGTTAATAAACCAGGGTTTTTATATTTAAAAGCATTAAAAGCGTTTCTTTAGCGTTATAACCGCTTTTTTTAAAGTAATTTTTAATAGCTAGTTCTGCTTTTTATTACTTAATAAGTTTCTTTACGCTTTTTTTTTAACTTATTAAGTTAGCGACTATAAAGTATTAAAATAAAATAAATTAAAACTTATAATATTATTAACTTTTATAATTAAATTTTTAATTTAAAAAATTTTAATTAAATATTATTATAATGTTAAAACAGCATAAATATTATATAAAAATAATAATAAATAATAATAATTAACACAGCAATAGCTGCCAGCTAGCTACATCTATTACAGCCGTTACTATGCACTATTATTATTTACCGCTTAACGCAGTAAAATTCTAATTAAAGTACTTAAGTTTTTTTACTATTATATAATTATATAAAGGTTTTTTTATATAATGCTTTAAATATATTATAAAATTATAATAAAAAATTATATATTTACTTATATTTTACTTTATAATTTAAAAAAACTTTAAATTTTTAAAACCGGTTTAATTAATTAAAAACTTATTTAAAATAAATAAGCTTATTAAAATTATTTTTTTTACTTTTAAACTTTAACTATAAATAAAACTTTTTATAATAGTTTATAATAAAAAAAAGCATAAAAACCGCAGAAAACGCGCACGTTAAAAAATGCAATTTAATTTTATAAATTTTAAAAAAAGCAAGTTAAATATAAAGGTTATTAGCAACATTTAATAATATCGCGCATTTATTTAATTATTAACACTTAATATACTAATTAAAAATACTAATACTACTATACTATAATAAAGTAATAATAAAAATTAACCTTAAATTCACTTATAATAACTATTATAAATAAATTAACAACGCAAAAAAAAATTTACGTTAATTATTATAAATTTTTTAAAAAGTTAAAAAAAAACTTTATGTTTTAAGTTTTTAAACTAACTGCTTATTATATTAATAAAAAAATTAAAAA
The DNA here is from genome assembly GCA_018398605.1 of Biscogniauxia mediterranea. Classification (NCBI taxonomy): domain Eukaryota; kingdom Fungi; phylum Ascomycota; class Sordariomycetes; order Xylariales; family Xylariaceae; genus Biscogniauxia; species Biscogniauxia mediterranea. Next base: position 884,893 of record JAGXTR010000004.1, read on the forward strand.
CCTTATAATGCACTTTATACTTTTAATTAAAACTATTAAAAAAGCTTAATTTTAATATAATAAGTTATTTAATTATACTTAATTTAAAAAAAAACAGTAAAAGATTTAAAAGTAATATTTTAAAAAATAAAAGTGTAAACTATAATAATTATTATATAAAATAAAATTATTAATAAATTACATAAGTTAACGCGTGCATAAAATAAGATTTTTTTATAAATGCACAATTATATTACTATATTAAAAATTTTTTTATAAAAGCTATAAAAAATTTAAATAAAAAAAAGCAGTTATAAAAACCGTAAAATAGCTTAAATTAATTAAGTTAAAAAATATAAAAAAGATATTGCTATTTTTTATAATATTATTATTAATTTTAATATAAACGCAGTAAATGCCGCTTTTATTAATTAAGCTTTTATTTTAAATTTAACTTATATTAAAAAAATTAAGCGTTTTATTAAGCAGTAAAACCTATTAATTTTTATTAATAATAAACTTAAAAACGATTATAATACTATTAAATTTAATTATTAATATTTATTATTAAAGTAAAAGCTTAATAATATTATAAATTATTATTTAATTAAAAAGTAAATTTTTTTATATATTATTAAAAAAATAGATAAATTTATATTAAAAGCATTAATGCTATTTATTATTAATAAACATAAGCTATTTATGCTTATTATAAATGCTGTTATTTTCAAGCATTTTTAAAATAATATTATGACTTTAACGCATATAAAAAAGCACGTAATATATTTTATAACCTTAAAATAACTAGTTTAAATAAGTTTATTTAATTTTAATAAAAATTTATAAAATTTACCGCATTTTTTTAAGTAATAAAAACCGACTTTAAATATAAACTATTTAATAAATTGCTTATATAATTTAATAAGCAATGCATTAATAAATATTATAATAAAACATGTAACTTTTAATTTTTTTATAATTATATTTAAACTTATAATCACGTTTAATAAAAGATTTTATTATTAAGCAATTATAAAAAAAAAAGCTATTAATAAATTTAACTTGTTTAAAAATTAAAACTTTTATAATAATAAACTATAAAGTAATAAACCTATAAAAATAGCAATTAATTAATAATAAAAACTAGATTAATAAAAACTATTTTAATATTAAAATTATTAATATAGCTTTTAATAATAAAAAATTATATAATTAATTTAAAGGTTTTAAATAAATTAAATAAATAATTAACTATAAACTTTATTATATTTATTATAAAACTAGTTATTAATTTATTTAATGTTTTTTTTTTAAAATATAAAAAAATAAATGCAGTTAAAATTAATAATAAATATATAAAAATAATAAAAAAGCAATTAACTTAATTAAGCAAATAAGTTTTAAATATTAAGATTTTAAAAAAAATTAACTTTAAAACAATAAAACTTTTTTTTTAAAAATTATATTATTAGCAATAAAAATTATAAAGTGCAGTAAACTATTTAAAGATATTTTAATAAATAATTTAAATAATAACTTATTTTTTATTAATTATATAATAAGCAATAATAAATAATTTATTTTTATTAAAGCTTTTATTAATATAAAAACTAATATATACTTATTTATAAATATAAAATATATTGTAAAATTATTAAAATATTTTAATATAATTTAAATATAAAACTTTAAACTAATTACAATAAATAACTATAATAATAATAAAAAATAAACTATTAACACGATATTAATAGCATACTTTACTTTATAAAAAAAATTTATTTATAATGTTTTATTACTAGTATTAAATATAAAGCATAAAATAATTATTAAAAAAAATTCTTTATTTACTATAATATTTTATTAAATTATAAAAAATAAATACTTATATTTTTAAAAAAAATAAAAATTTAAATTTAAACTTTTAAAAATTAATATAAATAAAGCAAGTAATTTATTATAAAATCGTAAATATATGCGCAATATAAAGCAACGTAATATATTAATAAAACATAAAAATAAAAAACAGCATAATAAATATAAAAATTAAGTACATTAATTTTTAAAATAAAATAACGTAAAAAACTGCAACTTTAAGCTTCCATATAAAATAAAACAATTTAAAATCACACAATGTATAAAAGAAATTTAAACTATAATATAATATATTTAATTAACATAAATATTAACTTTTAAACATAGCGTTTATAAAAGTAATTTAATTTAATAAAATTATAAAAAGTGTAAATAATAATAAATTTAATATAATTTTATTATATAAAATAAATTAAATAATAAAAATTAAATAAATTAAAAAAAGCTATTTAATAATAATAAAAAATTATATAATATAATTAATTAATTAATATTAAAAGCATATTATAAATATAAAAATATATTTAATAAAATAATATTTAATAAATTATTACTTTATTAATTAAATATAAATTATAAAATAAAATTAAATTATAAATTAAAATTTTTTTAATTATAGCTTATTATTTAAAATAATATTAAAAAAAATAAAAACATATTAGCAATATATTATTAAAACCTTAATAAAAAAGTTTATTAAGCTATTAAACGCGCTTTAAATAACTTTAATTTTTTTTCGTAAAAAATAAATAAAAAATTTTAATTTTATATAAACTACTAAAAATTTAATATAAAAACTTAAAAAAATAAATATTTTTTATTATTTATAAAAAAAACTTTATTTAAACTTTTTAAAGTATATATCTTTATTAAAATAAACATTTAATAAGCGTTTTATAAAATGCATATTAACTTAAATAATAAAAGTTTAATTTTATTTAAAATTTAAAATAATTAATTTTTATATAATATATTTAAATAATATTTTAATTTACGTAATAAATAAATAAAATATAAGCAATATATTTAAAAAAGTTTTTAAAAAACTTTAAAAAATAAGCTTGCAAGTTAATATTAAAAAATGCAAATTTTATATTTTTAAAATTAAATACTTTAATTATATTATTAATAAAAATAAAATTAAAATAAACAGTAATAAAGTTAAAGTTATTAAACAATTAAAAAAATTAATCAGTAAATAAAATTTTTTTTTAATAAAAACTACGTTTTTTTTTAAACTTTTATAGCTTTTATAAAAAATTTATTATAAAATTTAATAAAATAACTTACTTATTAAACCTTTTAACCTATAATAATATAAATTTAATTTAAACTAATAACTATTAACATGCATTTAATAAATTAAAAAAACAAATAACTAGCGCTTTACTGCTTTAATACTTTAATTATAAACTAAAAACTTTTATTAAAACTAACGCTTTAAATAAAATTATTACTAATATTATATTATAAAAAACTAGTTTAAATTTTTTTTAATATTTTATTGTTTTTTTTTTAAAATTATACTGCTAGTAAAAATAAATTATAACATTTATAATAAAAATTCTTTTATTATTATTAAAGTTTTAATATATTAAAAAATTAAATTAATAAAATATTAATATCCACGTTTATTTTTTTTATTAATTATTTAACTTTAAAGTTTTTTAATATAAAGTAACTTTTTAATTTATAATAAATAAAGTAGGTTAAATTAATATTATATTATAATTTCACTATAACTTATAAACTAAAAATAAAAAATACTATAGCTAACATTTTTTTAAAACCTTACAGTAAATTAAAAAAATAAAAAAATAAAACAAATAACGCATAATAGTTTTATTTTGCTTTATATATTAAAACGGCAATATTATTAATATAATAATATTAAATATTAATAAAGTTTTAAAATTATTTAAAATTATTTAAATTAATTAAATTTTTAAATTTAATAAAATTAATTTAAAATTAAATAAATATTAAAAAAAAGCGTTAAAACTTAATAAATTAAATTAAATTATATTAAATAATTTAGTTTTATATTAAAAATAATTAACTATATTTAATTAAAATAACTTATAAACACGCATATTAAAAAAAGCGTATTATTATATTAAAATTATATAATTTAATATATATAAAACTTAAATTATAATAGTTTTTTAATATTAATAGCTAGGTATAAACGACTTTATTATATAATTTATTAAAAATTGCTTTTATAAAGCTATTAAAATTATAAAAATAAAACGTTAAATAAACTTTTATTATTGCCGGTTTTTAATAAAATTTAATAATATATAGTTGTAAATTTTAAAAATATATTAAAAAATATTAAAAAATATAATAATATACTAGTTATTATAAATAAATTATATAAATTATTATAATATATATTTTATAAAACTATTATTATTATTATTATTAATTTTACATTAAAGCTATATTACGTACATAAAAACCATATAAAGCTAAGCGGTTTTTTTTTAAGTTTTATAAACACGTTAAACTGTTTTTAAAAAAAGCAGTAGTTTTAAAGTTATTTTTACTTTTTAATTTAAACAAGTAAAATTTATATTATTTTATATTTAATAATTATAAATTTTAATAATAAATGTTAAAGTTTTTAAATAAGTGCGTTTATAATGTTTATTATTAACTTATACTTATAATATTATTAAAAAAACTGCTTTTATTTTAAATATTTTATTAATTTTTTTAACTTTTATATTAAATATGCGTAAAATTAAAGCAGTTTTTAAATTAAATTAATTTATTATTTTATTTATTAAAATTTTTTATTTTTTATTTTTTACTTTTTTATAATTATTTTAATTATTAAAAAACTATATATAAGCTTTTAATAAGCAATTTATTTATTTAACGTTATAAAGTGCAATAAACGTTATAAATATGCTTACATTATTTTTATAATTTATTTACGCTATATAGTACACGCTGCCGATTAAACAGCGTATTTTTTATTACAGTTAATATAATAACGTTAATTTATATAGTATTTAAAAACTATATAATCGTTATTTTTACACGTTTTTTTATATTTTTTATATATTTTTTAATTATAATATAATTTTATTATATACTTATATTTATAATAATAAAAACATTATTTAATTTATATATTTTTTATAAACAGCTTATAAATATATTAAATAATATTTATTATTATTTTTAAACTATAAAAGCGTTTTATTTAAATAAATATAATAACTTTATATAAATTAACAAATAATTTTTTTTAAATTTTTTTAAAAAAAATACTTTTAAAAAGTTAACATTTACATTTTTTTTATATAAACGCGTAATTATTTTTTTAATTTTATATAACTTTATTTTTAAAACTTAAAATTAATATACTATTATTATATAATAGCGTTTTTAAACTATGCTTTTTTATTTAATGCTTTTATAATTTATGCCGTTTTTTTATAGCTTATTTAACCGCTAATAAATTAAAAATAAACACGTAATTTTCGCTTAAAAGTTTACGCATTATTATAATTACTTTTTCGTTAAAAATAAGCGCTTTATTTATTTTAATTACTAATATTTTATAATTTTTTTTAATTTAAAAATGCTTAAAATAATAAGTTTTTAAGCGTAATTTAACAATATAAGCTTTAAAAAAGCTATTATTTTAACTTACGTATATTTTACAAGCTTTATAAAAGTAAGCATTATTATTTTAAAATTTAGCTTTTTTTAATTTTTATTAATTAATTTAATATAATAAATAAGTTAGATTTATTTTTTAATTAAAAAAATGTAAAAAAAAAAGTTAAAAAAAAAGCTTGTAATTTTTTTAATAGCTTTTTTAATTGCAGCGTTTAAGCAGCTTAATAATAATTTAACGGTTGCTAAAGCAACGAAGTTGTAAATATTACGTGTATATTTTTTAGCTTTTTTATAAAAAATTTTAATTTTTTTATTTATAATTAATATATTAACTATTAACATGTTATTATTTTTTATTTTTTAACTTTATTTTAAAACTATTATAACGCGTAGTAATAAAGCTATAATTATTTATTTAAAAGCGCTAATAACTTTTAATAAGGTTTTAACGCCTGCATTGTAAATATAACGCAAATATAATAACTTTTTTATAAAAAACCGGTTATAAAATTTTTAATAATGTTAATTATTTAATAAAATAAGTTGTTTAATTAAAGTTATAAATAAATTTAAAATTTTATCGAAGTTTTTTTTTATAAAACTATTATTATTATTAAAAACGCCATATAAATATATTATTATAGTTTATATTAAATATTAAAATAGTTAAAATAGTAACTATTAATATAAATTTTTAATTTATTTTAAATTTTATAAATAAATTATTAAAAATTTACAGCATAAAACTTTATTTTATAACCACATGTTATTATTAAACTATTAATTAAATTAAAATTATAAATTAATATATTAATTAATAATTAAAACTTTATATTAACTACTTTTAATAAAATTATTTTAAAATTATTTTAAAATTATTTTAATTATAAATATTATATAAGCTTTAATTTTATATAAATTATTAAAAAGCTTATTATTAAAAAATATTTACTAATAAATTAATATAAATATTATTTAATTAAAAAACTTAAATTAAAAATATAGTTAAATTTACACTTAAAAAACAATTAATTTAAAAAAAAGCTTAAAAATTACTTAATAAATTATAAAATATATTAAATATATTAAAATAATAATATAATAAGCTTAAAATTAAATAAGTAAATTATTATTATTATAATTTAAATTTTAATGTTAAAAACTGCATATATATTTTTAAAAAAATTAAACATATTAATAAATTAACTTAATAATAAATTTAATTTTTTAATAACTTAATAATATTATAAAACTATTATTAAAAAACTTAATAATTAAAATACTTATAAGCTTTATTTATTTAACTAATAAAAAAATTTAAATAGTTTTACGTGAATTACTTATAAAAATACGCAAATAATTTAATTTTAAAATAAGCGCTTAAAAACTTAAAAAAAATCGACTTAAATTTAAAAACAAAATTAAAAAAAATCTTTACTTTATAAATATACTACAATAAACTGCAATATAAAATAAAATTAAAAATTAAAAAACAAATAATATTTAATACTTAGCAAATAATTTTAAAAACTTAATAATTAAATTAAAAAATTATTATAATAAAAACTTAAGTAAAATAAATTTATTAATTAAATTTATAAAATAATTTTATATAATAAAAAAAATTTTTTTATAACTTTTATTTTAATAATAATAAATAATAAAAAATTATTTAAATAAATGCATTATAAAAAATAAAAAATATAATAAACTTTTTATAAGTAAATATAAACGTATAATATAGTTAATAATTATTAAAAAAATTAAAAGCTTTTAAAAGTATTAATTAATTATAAAATTAAAAGTAACTTTTTTTTGCTTAAAAAGCGTTTGCAAGTGTGGTTTACTTATTTAAAAAAACCAGGGTTTAAATCTGCGCGGGACTTAAAATTTCTTTTTAAGCCACGCATTTAAAAGCTTTAAAATAAGCTTTCTTTAAAAAGGGGGGTTATTACAATAATAGCTGCTAGCTAGCTACATTTATTACAGCCGTTATTATGCATTATTATTATTTACTGCTTAACGCAGTAAAATTTTAATTAAAGTATTTAAGTTTCTTTATTATTATATAGCTGCATAAAGTTTCTTTTTTTTTCTCACGTAATTCTTTATTATGTACAATATATGGATTATTTAAGCCTTTGCGCTTTAAATCTATTATAAGATCGTGATAATGATAAATAATAATAATAAATAATAATAATAATAAGTTATAGTTTTTATAAAAAACTAGCAAAAAAACTATTAAGTAATAAAAAAAGTTAAAAAAAGTTAAAAAAAAAGCGTAAATAAAGCTTATTAAATAATAAAAAATAAAACTAATTATTAAAATTTATTTTAATATAAAAAAACTATTATAACGTTAAAAAAGCGCTTTTAATATTTTTAAATATAGAAACTTTAATTTATTAACTTATATAATAAAGGTAAATTAATAAAAAAAGTTAATTATAATTAAAAAAATTATAAAGTTGAAAACAGCATATGAAAAATATTTTTAAAAGTGCGCACTATAATAAATTTAAAAATAAAAACGTTTTAATTATATTTAAGCTATTAAAGCAAGCTTTTATAATAATAAATATAACGTTAATTTATAAAATTAAAGCATAAAAATATGCGCTTTTAAAATATTACCTTAGCTTATAAGCTGCATATTTAAATACAGCGTTTTAATTTAAAATACTAGGTTTATTTATAAAAGTAACTTTTAATGAAAAAACTTATAATTTATAAAAGTTTTATAAGCGCAATTTACGCGCGGTTTTTTTATAAATGCATAAAAACGTTCGCTTAATTAAATAGCTTTATATACGTATATATATAAAACGGTATAAAATTAATAATAATAAATATAATATTTTTATAAATTTTAAATTTATTTTAAAGTTTTAATTTAAAAAGTAGTTAATAAAATTAAATGGGTTTTAAAATAATATATATATTTAAAATTAAAACTATTAATTAATTAAAAATTAATTAATAAAAAGCATATAAAATTTACATAACGTTTATATAGTTTAATATAAAAGTAAAAAAATAAATTAACATTTAAAAGTTTTATTAATAAGTAATTAAATATTTATAAATAAAAAGTTATAATTATTATAAAATAAAATTTTAACTTAAAATAAACTTTTAATTAAAGCATATTAAAAAGTACAAGTAAAATGTTATAATTTTTAATAATGTGAATAAAAATCCTTTTTTTAAAAATGCACTTTTAATAATAAAAAACTATTATAATTTAAAAAAATTCATTTAAATTTTTAAAACGGGTTTAATTTAATAAATATATATTTTAACTGCTTTAAAATACTTTTTAAAAACGCAATGCTCGCAATGTTTATATATAATTAATATTGATTTAATTTAATAAAAAAAGTATAAAACTGTTATTAAATTTATAAAGTATATAAACGTATGCATATTTAGCGTAAAATTAAAAAAGGCTTTCATGCTTTTTATTTTTAAAGTGTTTTTAATACTTTTTAATAATAAAAAACTTACGTTATTTTATAATTATTTAAAATAAATAATATAAATTTATTATTATAAAAGCGTTTTAAAATATAAAAGCAGTAAAGTGTATAAAAGCTTTAAATTAAATTTTATAAATTAATTAAAATAAAATAACTTTTAAACATAGTTATTACAATAATAGCAGTTAAATGGCCATATTTATTACTGCCGTTACTGTGCACTATTATTATTTACTGCTTAGCGCAGCAGAATTTTAATTAAAGTATTTAAGTTTTTTTACTGTTATATAGCTGCATAAAGGATTATTTTTACGTAATTGTTTTAATAAATAACATATAAATTATTTCAAGCTTTATGCTTTAAATTTAATATAAAACTGTAATAAAAAAATTGCATGTTTACTTTATTATTTAAATTTTTTTTAAATAGCGCGTAATAAAAAAGCGGGCTTAAGTTAAAAACTGCAAAAACCGCGCGCGTTAAAAAGTGCGATTTAATATTATAAATTTTTAAAAAATAAACTATATTAATAAAGCGCTAAAAATACTTATTAACATTATATATTTATTTAATTATTTATATTAAATACATTAATTAATAATAATGTTAATATTATTATTTAATAATAAAAATATTATAAATAGTTTAATAATATTAATATAAAAATAATATTAATTATTATAAAACTTTTAAAGTTTTTATATAAACTTTACATTATAAATTAATAAATTAATTATATATTATACTATTAAAAAGTTAAAAGTTTAATAGTTTATTTTATATTATTATTTAAAATAGTTAAAAAAGTTAGGTTTTAATATAATAATTTATTTAATTATATTTAATTTAAAAACATAATAGTAAAAACTTTAAAAATAATATTTTAAAAAATAAAAATAAAAATAAATTATATAATTTAATATGTGCGTAAAATAAGGTTTTTTTATAAATATATAATTATATTATTATATTAATTTTTTATAACGGCTATAAAAGCTTTTTAAAAAGTTATTATAAAAAATAAAAATAAAAATATTAATACGAGAAATGTCTGTATATAGGGTGCATGTGTGTATTGTGGACTGTGATGATGATGGAAAGGTCAGCGAGAGCGGTTGTGGGTCGCTGACCTGACCATATATAGTGGCTATCTATCGCTAACCCACCTGACTGTCACGGGTCTGGCCCAGGGTCGACGGTATGGCTGCTGCCATACCAGTCAGCAGGTGGAGGTGAGGGGTTATCACCGACTCCGCATGGTTACATGCGGAGCCCGCATGTATATAGGCTAGTCAGCGCCTTTAAATACTCTTATTAGTTTTTCTCTTTTTTTCTCTTTTTATAGTTAATTTAAACTTTTTTTCTAGTTTACGCAATTTGCACACTTTAATTTTATAACATATTAACTACTTTTTACTTAAAATTTTTTAACTTTTATACATGTTATTATAAAATATTTTCTATATTTATTACAGTAAATTATAAGTTAATAAAAACTTAAATTAATAATAATAATAAATTTTATTATATTTATAAGTTTTTTATACTATTTTATACTGTTTATATTTTATATAAATAAAAGTTTATTAAAACTTAAAAATATTTTAATTAATATTTTATATAGTGTTAATTAATTAAAAAAACCCCGTATAAAAAATTAACTATTATATAAAAGTTAAAATTATTATTAACTTTATTTTTAAAGTCGCTAACTTTACATATTAATTTAATATACGCGTATTTTTTTAATTTATAAATAAGTTGTTAGCAGAGTGAATGGCTGTGGGTGTTATGGCTGGTCCGGAGGAATTACTAGGGCAACGGAAGTGGGGTGAAATCAGAGAATGTACTGTATTTAAGTGTACCCTGGGATCCTATCCCACTTAGATACCCCCAACCCGCTACAACCACAATATACGTGCCTTAAAGGTTCCTGCCAGCATCGCCGAAGCCTTTATAAGTTTTAAAGTTTATATACATAATATATATTTTTATTATATAATATTTTTTATAAAATAATAAGTTAAATTAAACGTAATTATTAATTAAAATATAATAACTTTATTTTAAAATTAATATAAATATAAATTAAATTTATATAAATAAATATTAAAAAATTTAATAAGTAAATATAAACTATATAAAGTATAAAACGGGTTTTAACGCTTATAAACAACCGTTATTAACGCTTATAATAATAAAGTTTTTTATAAAATAATAAAAGCTTAATAAAATATTATTAAAAAAATACATATAAATATTATATTAAATTATATAAAAAAATATTAATTATTAATAAAAAATATTATTATAAGTTTAGCTTAAAGTTGACAATATAACTGCTGCTATACTAGTTAGCAGGTAAAAATAAGGGGTTATTACCGACTCCGCATGGTTACGTGCGGAGCCTGCATGTATATAGGCTGGTTAGTGCCCTCAGGTGCTCCCGTTAGTTTTTCTTCCTTTTTCTCCCTTTGTAGTCAATTTGGACTCCCTTTCCGGTTCACGCGGTCCGCGCACCTTAACCCCGTGACACTGACTACCCCTTTTAACCCAATAGTTCCGTATTAATTATATAAATAAATTAAGTTAAAAAATATTAAAAAAAAATTTTACTTTATAATATTGTTATTAACTTTAATATAAATGTAATAAATATTTTTTTATAAATTAAATATTAACGCTAGGTTTTATTTATAAAAAATTTAAATATTTTATTAAATAATAAAACTTATTAATTTTTATTAATAATAAAATTTAAAAAATAAAAATGCCATTAAATTTAATTATTAATATTTATAATTAAAGTAAAGATTTAATAATAATATAAATTATTATTTTATTAAAATTAAAAAATATTATATATTATTAAAAAAGTAAATACATTTACGTTTAAAATATTAATATTGTTTATTATTAATAAATATAATTCATTTATATTAAATATAAATGCTATTATTTTTAAGTATTTTTTAAAATAATATTATAATTTTAATATATATAAAAAAACACGTAATATATTTAAAAACTTTAAAATAAATAATTTATTTAAATTTTATAAAATTTTATAAAGTTTATTATTTTATTTTAAATAGTGAAAAATAATTTTAATTGTAAATTATTTAATAAGCCTTTCATATAATTTAATAAATATTATAATAAAATATATAATTTTTAAGCTTTTTATAATTATATTTAATTAAGAAATTATTATATAAAAGTATAAAAAATAATAAAAAAGCTGTTAAAATTTTTAATAAGTTAAAAACCAAGAATTTTCACTATAACATTAAAGGTAATGAATTTTTTTAAAATAATTGTTTAAAATTTAAAATTTAATAAATAAAAGGCACTTTTATATTAAAGTTATTAATATTATTTTTAATAAAAAAACTTTATAATAAACTTAAAAACTTTAAATAAATTAAGTAAATAATTAATTATAACTTTTATTATAATTATTATAAACCCGGTTATTAATTAATTAAATGTTTTTATTATAAAAATAAAATTACAGTTAATATTAAGAATATTAATATAAAAACTATAAAGAATAATTAATTTAATTAAATGAATAAATTTTAAATGTTAAAATAATAAAACTTTTTTTAAAAAGTTATATTATTAGCATTAAAAATTGCAAAATATAATAACCTGCTTAAAAATATATTAATAAATAACTTAAATAATAATTTATTTATTTTTAACTATATAATAAATAATAATAAACGATTTATTTTTATTAAAGCTTTTATTAATATAAGAATTAATATATATTTATTTATAAATATAAAATATATTATAAAATAATGAAAATAATTTAATATAATTTAAATATAAAACTTTAAATTTATTAAAGTGAATAGTTATAATAATAAAGAATAAGCTATTAATATAGCGTTAATAACTTACTTTACGTTAAAAAAAGTATTATTTATAATTATAATTACTTTAAAAGTAATTTTAAAACATTTTAAAAATATATTTACCTAACTTATATAAATAAAATAATGTGTTAAATAAAATAATTACTTGTAAAAAATGTAAAACATTAAAATTTTAATTTTAATTTTAAACTTGCGTGTAAAGAAAATTAAACCCGCAATTATATAACGCGTAAAAATATAAAATATAATAAAATGCTTTTAATTAATATAAATATTAATTTTTAAACGTGGCGTTTATAAAAGCAATTTAATTTAATTAAAATTTAAAAAGCGCAAATAATAACAGGTTTATTATAATGTTAATATTTAAAAAATTTAAAAAATTTAAAAAATAAAAAAGCTATTTAATAATAATAAAAAACTACGTGATATAATTAAATAATAATTATTAAAAGCGTATTATAAACATAAAAATATATTTAATATACTATTATTATATTAATTAAATATACACTATAAAATTAAATTACATTATAAATTAAAAGGTTTTATTATAATTTATTATATAAAATAATATGAAAAAATAAAAATATATTAATAGTATATTATTAAGAATTAAAAAGTTTTATTAAGTTATTAAACGCATTTTAAGCAAATTTTTTTATTTAAATATAAATAAAATTTTTTAATTTTATATAAATTACCGAAAATTAAACGTAAAATAAATAAAAAACTTTACTGCTTATAAAAAAACTTTATTAAAACTTTTTAAAGTATATATATAGTGTTTTTTATTTTATTAAAAAACTAATTATTTTTTAATAATAAATTAATAATAAGTTTAATATAGTTACTGTTATGGGGTTAAAGTGCGTGGACCACGTATATTAAAAAAGGTTAAATTAACTATAAAAAAGGAAAAATAAACGGTAGTACTTAAAAGCGCTAATTAGCTTATATATATATAAACTTTATATATAACTATATAAAATTAATAATGATTTTTTAAATATACTTATTAATTAATATAATAATAATTATATTATTAATTTTAAATTAAATTTATAATAATATTTTTTATTAATAAATAATATTTTTTTATATATTATTATTATTAATTTTATTTTAAAGCTATATATATTATATATATAAAAACTATATAAAGTTAAGCGGTTTTTTTTAATTTTATAAATATATTAAATTATTTTTTTTAAAAAAATAATTTAAAACTATTTTTATTTTTTAATTTAAGTAAATAAAATTTATATTATTTTATATTTAATAATTATAAGGTTTAATAATAAATATTAAATTTTTTAAATAAATGCGTTTATAATATTTATTATTAATTTATATTTATAATATTATTTAAAAAACTATTTTTATTTTAAATATTTTATTAATTTTTTTATTTTTTATATTAAATATATATAAAATTAAAATAATTTTTAAATTACATTAATTTATTATTTTATTTATTAAAATTTTTTATTTTTTATTTTTTTTTATTTTTTTATAATTATTTTAATTATTAAATTTTTTTTATAAACTTTTAATAAATAATTTATTTATTTAATATTATAAAATATAATAAATATTATAAATATATTTATATTATTTTTATAATTTATTTATATTATATAATATATATTATTAATTAAATAACGTGTTTTTTATTATAATTAATATAATAAAATTAATTTATATAATTATTTTATTTTTATTTTTATATATTTTTTAATTATAATATATTTTTATTATATACTTATATTTATAATAATAAAAATATTATTTAATTTATATATTTTTTATAAATAATTTATAAATATATTAAATAATATTTATTATTATTTTTAAATTATAAAAACATTTTATTTAAATAAATATAATAATTTTTATATAAATTAATAAATAATTTATTTTAAATTTTTTTTAAAAAATGCTTTTAAAAAGTTAATATTTATATTTTTTATATAAATGCGTAATTATTTTTTTAATTTTATATAGTTTTATTTTTAAATTTTAAAATTTAAAATTTAAAATTTAAAATTAATATATTATTATTATATAATAACGTTTTTTAAATTATATTTTTTATTTAATATTTTTATAATTTATATTATTTTTTAACTATTTATTTAATTATTAATAAATTAAAAATAAATATATAATTTTTATTTAAAAATTTATATATTATTTAATTATTTTTTATTAAAAATAAGCGTTTTATTTATTTTAATTATTAATATTTTATAGTTTTTTTTAATTTAAAAATATTTAAAATAATAAGTTTTTAAATATAATTTAATAATATAAACTTTAAAAAAAAATATTATTTTAACTTATATATATGTTATAAACTTTATAAAAATAAATATTATTATTTTAAAATTTAACTTTTTTAATTTTTATTAATTAATTTAATATAATAAATAAGTTAAATTTATTTTTTTAATTAAAAAAATAAAAAAAAAGTTAAAAAAAAGCTTATAAAGTTTTTTTAAATTTTAATAACTTTTTTAATTATAGCGTTTAAATAGCTTAATAATAATTTAATAGTTATTAAAATAATAAAATTATAAACATTATGTGCGTATTTTAACTTTATTTATAATGTTTTTAATTTTTTTATTTATAATTAATAAATTAATTATTAATATATTTTCGTTTTTTATTTTTTTAACTTTATTTTAAAACTATTATAATAAATAATAATAAAATTATAATTATTTATTTAAAAGTGCTAGTAATTTTTAATAAAACTTTAAAGCTTATACCGTAAATATAACGCAAATATAATAACTTTTTTATAAAAAACCGGTTATAAAATTTTAATAATATTAATTATTTAATTAAAATTATAAATAAATTTAAAGTTTTATTAAAGTTTTTTTATATACACTTAACTTTAATAAAAAGTGGTTTTTTATATATAATTTAAATATAATATTTATATATATATTTTTTAATAATATTTTATTTTTAATTTTTATTATTTTATAAAAAACTTTATTATTATAAATATTAATAATAATTATTTATAAGCATTAAAAGTTATTTTATATTTTATATAATTTATATTTATTTATTAAAAAGTTTTTATTAATTATTAAATTTTTTAATATTTATTTATATAAATTTAATTTAAATTTATATTTATTTTAAAGTAAAATTATTATATTTTAATTAATAATTATAATAGATTTAATTTATTATTTTATAAAAAATATTATATAATAAAAATAAATATTTTATAAAATTTAATTTTTATAAATTTAAAAAAAACTTTTATATATATATATTAAATTAATAACGTTTTAATTTATATTTTATATAATAATTTATTTTTTTAAATAATTTTTTAATTTAATAATATTATATAAATAATATTAATTAATATATTTATTAAATTATTTTTATTTATTTAAAAATAATATAAAATTAAAAAATAAATAAATAATTTTATTATTATATATAAATTTATTATAAATTTTCATAAATTTAATTTATTTATTTAAATATTATTATTATTTTATATTTAAATATAAAATTAAATAATTAATTTTTATAATATATAATTATAAATTAATTAAAATATATAATAATATTAATATAAAAACTATAACAGTATAAAGTAGTATTATATATATGTAAAAAAATAAAGATTTAATTTAATAATTTACTTATAGCTTATTATTATTATTATTATTAATTTTACATTAAAGCTATATTGCGTATATAAAAGCTATATAAGGTTAAATGGTTTTTTTTTAAGTTTTATAAACACGTTAAACCGTTTTTTAAAAAAGCAGCAGTTTTAAAGCTATTTTTAAGCTTTTTAATTTAAGTAAGTAAAATTTATATTATTTTATATTTAATAATTATAAGTTTTAATAATAAATATTAAAGTTTTTAAATAAATGCATTTATAGTATTTATTATTAATTTACGCTTATAATATTATTAAAAAAAAAAGCTATTTTTATTTTAAATATTTTATTAATTTTATTAATTTTTACGTTAAATATATATAAAGTTAAAACAGTTTTTAAATTAAATTAATTTATTATTTTATTTATTAAAATTTTTAATTTTTAATTTTTTTACTTTTTTATAATTATTTTAATTATTAAAAAACTATATATAAACTTTTAATAAATAATTTATTTATTTAATATTATAAAGTATAATAAATATTATAAATATGTTTATATTATTTTTATAATTTATTTACGTTATATAATATACGCTGTTAATTAAATAACATGCTTTTTATTATAATTAATATAATAAAGTTAATTTATATAATATTTAAAAACTATATAATTATTATTTTTATACGTTTTTTATATTTTTTATACGTTTTTTAATTATAATATATTTTTATTATATATTTATATTTATAATAATAAACATATTATTTAATTTATATATATTTTATAAATAATTTATAAACATATTAAATAATATTTATTATTATTTTTAAATTATAAAAGCGCTTTATTTAAATAAGCGTAATAATTTTTATATAAATTAATAAATAATTCTTTTTAAATCTTTTTTTAAAAAAATGCTTTTAAAAAATTAACATTTATATTTTTTTATATAAATATATAATTATTTTTTTAATTTTATATAATTTTATTTTTAAAATTTAAAATTAATATGCTATTATTATATAATAACGTTTTTTAAACTGCGCTTTTTTACTTAATGCTTTTATAATTTACACCGTTTTTTAATAATTTATTTAACTGCTAATAAGTTAAAAGTAAATATATAATTTTTATTTAAAAGTTTATGCGTTATTATAACTGTTTTTTTATTAAAAGTAAATATTTTATTTATTTTAATTATTAATATTTTATAATTTTTTTTAATTTAAAAATATTTAAAATAATAAGTTTTTAAGCGTAATTTAACAGTATAAGTTTTAAAAAAGTTATTATTTTAATTTATATATAATTTATAAACTTTATAAAAGTAAATATTATTATTTTAAAATTTAGTTTTTTTTAATTTTTACTAGTTAATTTAATATAATAAATAAATTAAATTTATTTTTTTAATTAAAAAAATATAAAAAAAGAAAAAAATTAAAAAAAAAGCTTATAATTTTTTTAATAATTTTTTTAATTGTAATATTTAAATAATTTCATAATAATTTAACAGTTATTAAAGCAATAAAATTATAAGCATTATATATATATATTTTAACTTTATTATAAAAGTTTTAATTTTTTTATTTATAATTAGTATATTAATTATTAGCATATTTTTATTTTTTATTTTTTAACTTTACTTTAAAGCTACTGCAACGCGTAGCGGTAAAGCTATAATTATTTGTTTAAAAGCGCCGGTAACCCTTAATAAGGTTTTAACGCTTACGCTGCAGGTATAACGTAAATGTAATAATTTTCTTATAAAAAGCCGGTTATAAAATTTTTAATAATGTTAATTATTTAATAAAATAAATCGTTTAATTAAAGTTATAAATAGATTTAAATTTTTATTAAAGTTTTTTATTTAATTTAATTTAATTTAATTTAATTTAATTTAATTTAATTTAATTTAATTTAATTTAATTTAATTTAATTTAATTTAATTTAATTTAATTTAATTTAATTTAATTTAATTTAATTTAATTTAATTTAATTTAATTTAATTTAATTTAATTTAATTTAATTTAATTTAATTTAATTTAATTTAATTTAATTTTTATAAAAAAGTGCACTTTTTACTTTATAATGCTTACATTAAATACTAAAGCTATAAAAAATTATTAATGCCTTTATTAACTTAAATATTTTTATTTTTATTTTTTTTAAACGGCTTTAAAGCTTTTTTTAATTATTTATTTTTAACTAGCAATAAACGTTTTTTATTTTTAAAAAGCCTGCTTTATTATTTTAATTTCTTTTTAAAATCAGCTTTTTTTATTAAAAAATTTAATTTATTACCGGTTTAACGTTTTTAATAATTTTTTTATTAATTTTATAATATTTTATAACTATTATTTTAATTTTTATTAATTATTTTTATAACTTTATTTGTTTATTTTATTAAATATTTTAATTTTTTATAACTTATTTAATATTTAATAATTGCTTTTATTTTAAATAAATCTCCGATTTTTTTTAATTTCTTTTAATTTTTAATATATTTTTAAAAAAGTTAATATAATAAAAAAAATCTTTATTTTTTAATTTAAAAAATAATTAAATAATTAACATAATAAAATAAATTTTTATAATTTTAAGCAGGTTTAATTTATAAACTAAATAACTTATTTATTTTTTTACTTTTTAAAGTTTAGTTTATTATTAAAAAGATTTTTAAGCAGGTTTATTTAATAAATAATATTTTTAATATAATTTAAAATAAACTTAATTTTTTCGTTAAATTTTATTATATAATGTTTTTAATTATTAATTTATTTAATTTAAACTGCTATAAAGTTTATAATTAATTTTACATTTTTTATAAGTGTTTTTTAAAGTATTATATTTATTTATATTATAAAATAGCAGTATTATTTACTATTAATATATTATTTAAACTTAATAATTAATACTTAAATAATTATTTATAAAAAAATAATTAAATTATATTTAAATAAGCGCTATTTAAATTTTATTATAATGTAAATAAAATGTTTATTTAATTATTAAGTATTTAAGTTTTTAAATTTATAATATTTAATAATAATTTTTATAATTTAAAATATTTTTTAATAACTTATTTACTTATAAATAATAAGCAATTATTATAAATAATTTTATTTTAAAGCTTTTTATAAGCTTTTTTAAAACTTTAATGAAAATATTTAATTTTAATTTAAAATAATATTATTAAATATTTTTAATTTAATAATAAAAGCTGTTTATATAATATTATAACTTAATTTTTTATTATATAATATATATTTTTTAATATTAATAAAAATCGTTTTAAAATTATATATATATTTATTATTAAAGCATTATAATGCGCTTTATATTTTTTTAATTTTAACAGCTATTAAAAAATATTTATAAAAAAACTATTAAAAGTTTAATAATAAAGTTAATAGTTAATATTTTTATTAATTTAAATTTTTTAATTTTAATAAATTAATAATTATTTAATAATTTTTATTTATTTATTTAATATAATTTATAGTTTAAATAATATTTTATATATTATTTTACTAATTATATTTTATGTTAAATTATATAATGTTTTAATTTTTTTATTTAATTTACGTTAAAACAATATTTATTATTATAAATTAATATTAACATTTTTTATATTATTATTTTAAAAACATATAAATATTAAATACTTTATTAATTAATATTATATAATAAAAATTTTTAATTTTAAATAAATAATTAAGTTTTAAAATTTTTTAACGTTTTTATTAATAGCGTTTTTATAAAGCGCTTTAATTATATTTTAATACTTTAATTTTTTTATATATTTTTTAATAAATTTATTTATTGTTTTTTTATTATAACTTTATTTAATTTAATTAAATAAACTTAATTAAAAACTAACTTTTTATTAATTTTTTTAATTAACTTTATTTATTATATTTATTATTAATAATATTAAGTCGGTTAAATATATTAAAAACTAAATTAAACTTTTTAAATAAATAATAAACTTAAAATTTATAATAAAAAATATTAATATATTAATTAATTTTATATTTATTTTAATAATTAATATAATATTTAATAATATTTAATTTAAATTTTTTTAATAATAGTATAATTTATTAATATTATTATTAAAAACCAGTTTATTTTTAATATTATACGTAAATTTTTAACAGCTTATACTATATATACTACTTTTAATTTAAATAAACTATATTTTATTTTAATTTATAATAAATATTTATTTAAAAATATAATTAATTGTATATTATTATTAATTTTATATTAAAACTATATAAAATTAAACGGTTTTTTTAAATTTTATAAACATATTAAACTGTTTTTAAAAAAATTTAAAACTGTTTTTAATGTTTAATTTAAATAAATAAAATTTATATTATTTTATATTTAATAATTATAAGTTTTAATAATAAATATTAAAAATTTTAAATAAATATATTTATAATATTATAAAAAAAACTATTTTTAATTTTTTAATTTTTTTAATTTTTTTAATTTTTTTAATTTTTATTTTAAATATATATAAAATTAAAATAACTTTTAAATTAAATTAATTTATTATTTTAATTATTAAAACTTTTTATATTTTATTTTTTTATTTTTTTATAATTATTTTAATTATTAAAAAACTATATATAAACTTTTAATAAATAATTTATTTATTTAATATTATAAAATATAATAAATATTATAAATATATTTATATTATATAATATATATTATTAATTAATATAATAAAATTAATTTATATAATATTTAAAAATTATATAATTATTATTTTTATATTATTTTTATATTTGTTATATATTTATATTTATAATAATAAAAACATTATTTAATTTATATATTTTTTATAAATAATTTATAAATATATTAAATAATATTTATTATTATTTTTAAATTATAAAAACGCTTTATTTAAATAAACGTAATAATTTTTATATAAATTAATAAGTAATTTATTTTAAACTTTTTAAAAAAATACTATTAAAAAGTTAATATTTATATTTTTTTTATATAAATGCATAATTATTTTTTTAATTTTATATAATTTTATTTTTAAAATTTAAAATTAATATATTATTATTATATAATAATATTTTTTAAACTGCGCTTTTTTATTTAATATTTTTATAATTTATATTAATTTTTTTAATAATTTATTTAATTATTAATAAATTAAAAATAAATATATAGTTTTTATTTAAAAGTTTATATATTATTATAATTATTTTTTTTATTAAAAATAAACGCTTTATTTATTTTAATTATTAATATTTTTTAATTTTTTTAATTTAAAAATATTTAAAATAATAAATTTTTAAATATAATTTAATAATATAAGTTTTTAAAAAGTTATTATTTTAACTTATATATACTTTATAAACTTTATAAAAATAAGCATTATGTTGGCTGCTGGTAGTTGCGGCCGCATATAGGTCATTGTTGCTGTGAAAGCAATATAAGGCGACCTACTTGTTAAAAGCACACAATGCACACTTATTTAAGCAAGCTTTAATGTTTATAATTTTTTTTTAAATTATTACATTATTTAATACACACAATAATCCTTCTGCACTTTATAAATTTAATTAAATAAAGCAATTAAAAGCTTTTATAATAGCATTTTTTTATAATAAACATTAAAGATTTGCATTTTACAACTAATTTTTAACATTTTAAAGTGCTATTATATTATTAAAAAGTTTTTAAAATTTTATAACCTGTTAAAAAAAACTATTTTTACAGTAAAAAATATTAAAAATATAATATTAATTAAAGCATTATTTAATTATTTATTAATAAAGAATTAACGGTTAAAAAAGTTAAATTAATACCTTTATAATACTGTTTAAAATTTATAATTTTAAATAAAAATATTAATTATTTACTTTATTATTAAAATAATTAATTAAATATATAAAAGTATTTATAAAAATATAAATGTTAAATAATAATTTAACGTTAATATAATAAAAGTAAAAAATAAAAAACTTTAATAAAAAATAATAATAATAAAAAAAAGCTATTATAATATTATTAATTATTATAAAGTTAAAATTTATTATATAAAAAAACAATAAAATTAAATTTAATAACTTAATAACGTTTAAATTTTTAAAAAAAATTTAAGCTTTTTTAAGTTAATTTTTTAATTAAAACAGCATATAGCTTTAAAAAATGTAAAAAAGCTTTAATAGTAAATTTAACATTAAAAAATACAGTAATAAACTTTTTTATTAAAAATAGTTTTTAATAACAATAAAATTTAATAAAAAGCATAAAAGCACTTTTATTTTTATAAGCATAAAATGTTTTTTTAATATATATATTTTAATAAAAAAAATTTTTTTATTAAAGTATTAATAATTATACTAGTAAAAATATATACACAGTAAAAATACGCTATAATACTATTAACGTTTTTATAATATTTGGTTATATATAAAGCACTTTTTTATAACTTTAATAATTATAAATTATTAATTTAAAAAATTAAAAAAAACTGCATTATATGCTTGCAATACTTTACTTTATAATATTTTTACGATTTTTACCGTATTTATTTAATAAAATTAACAAATTAAAAGTTAAAAAATAATTAAAATTTTTATTTTATTTTTATAAGTAATAAAACTTTTATTAACTAGTATTATTATTTTATATATTATATAATTAAGCGGGTATATTTTTTTAATATTATATATAATATTATATATATAGCTAGCGCTTTTAAAAATATTAATATAATTTAAATAATATTTAATTAAAGCGCTAATAATAATAAAATTAATTATACTGTTTAATGCTGCTTTTAATTATTATAATATGCTTAACGCACCGCTTATTTTAATATTAAATTATATATTATAAAAAATATAAAAAATTAAACGTTTTAAACGTTAAAAAAAGTAATAATAAATTATTTTAAATTTATTAAATTTAAATAATAAAAAAAACTTTTTTAACTTTTATAATTTTTTTAATTATAGCAATAATAAGTTATATTTATTAAAAAATAAAACCTTTTTTTTAATACTATTAAAAAAAGTAAAAAAAAATAAAAGTTTATTAAAAAAAAAGTTAAAGTTATTAACGGTTTTAAAATAAAAAATATTCGATTTTTTTTTAAATAAAAAAAACTATTTAAAAGGCATTTTTAATTAAAAAGTATATTATAAAGCTTTTATTTTTTATTAAAAGTAATTAAATTTAAAAATAGCATAAAATTAAATGTTAAAAATAAATTAAAACTAATTAAAGTTATTACTTATACTTATAAATATAATTTATTAAATATAATTTCCAGTATAAATTATAAAATTAAAATAATTAAAACTTTTAAAAAAATTTATATTAATATAAAAAAAATTATTTTTATATTTTATAAAAAAATTTAAATAACCTTAAATATAATAAAAATAATCTTATTAAATATATTATAAAGTTTTATTATTTATTTTAATAGTATAAAAACATAAATATATTTTTAAATTATAAATAGTTTATTATAATGTTTTTTTAAAATATTAAAAAAAGTTACTAACTAGCATAAAGCTATTATTAAGTTGTTAAAATTTAATAAAAAAATTAACTTTTAAACCTTTATTAAAAACTTTAATACTAAATATTATAAATAAACTAAAAAAAAAAGCTAAAAATAAATTTAAATTTTTTAAAAACAATGCTTATAATATTACTTATAACAATAAAAATAAAAATAATAATCATTATAATATAAAAAAAAATTAACTTAAAATAAAAAAAAAGCACTTTTTACTTTAATTACTAAAAATATAACCATATATAAAAAACCTGCTTTAAATTTAACAATTAAAAAACTAAAAAAGCTAAAAAAGCTAAAAAAACTAAAATACTTAAAATAACTAAAATTTAGCTTAAACTATTATAAAAAACAGTAACTAATTAAATAATAAATTAAAAAACGTATTATATACTGTTAAAATAAATAAAATAAATAATAAAACGTTTATTTTATATAATATTAATATAATATTTATAAAAAAATCGCCGTAAAAATAACAGCTTTATTATTAAATTAATAAAATAAACCTTTTTAACTACTTAAAACGTAAAAAATAAACTATTTTTAATATAAATATTAACGTATAAATTATTAACAATTTAAACAACTTTATTTTATATATAGTAAATAATATTAAAATTAACATAAACATTAAAACAGGCTTAATTAAAACTAATAAATTAAATAAAGCTATATTTTATATTAAAAGCTTTAATAAAAATTATAATATAATTTAAATTAAAAATATGCTATATATTTTTTTTTTCGTTAAAAATCTTTTAAAAAAAAGTTATATTATTTTAATAAAAGTTATTTATAAAAAAAATTTCTTATAAACTTAAATAAAAATATATTAAATATAATAAACCTTTTTAAAAAAAATTTTTTATTATAATTATATAATAAGTTAAAATTAAATACTCGATAATATATTAAAACTTAATAAAAATTTATATTAAAAATAAACAGTAATAATATTAATAAAATACATATTTACTTTAAAAAAACTATTATTAATAGCATTATATATATAAATAATTATATAATAAAAAAGCTTATTTTATAACATTAACGCTTTTATTACTTTAATATAAAAAAATTACTGTAAATAATATAATAAACTATAAATATAAACTTTAAAAAAATATTAAAACTTTATTGTATAAAGCATATAATTACATTAAATTAATTAAAATATTTTTAATAAACATTTAAAACTATATTAAATACTTTAATAAATTAATATAATATAATTTAAAAAAAAAATTAACTTAACATTAATTAAAAAAACTACTATTTTATTTTTATTGTTAATAATTATAGTAAAAATAAAAAATTCACGCTTTATAAAAACAAAAATAAAACATAAAAAACCGTAAAAAAATACTTTACAATAATAAAAACACGCTTAATAACCTTATTATTAAATAAAAAAAATATTATATTTTAATTAAAAACTTTACAGTTTAATAGCGGTAAAAAAATTAAAATAAACTTTATAAAAGCATATTATATTAAAATAAGCATATAATTAATTATTTTAACATTAAAAAATTAATATTAAAATAACGTATATAAAAAAAATATACGCATTATTTAAAATTTAATAAAAGCTATAACAATTTAAATAAAAATCTTATTTTATTTTTAAAACTATATTATAAAAACTACTATTTATATTATAAATTATATAAATTAATTTATAATAAAAAACATAACTTTATATAAATTTTTTTAAAGTTTTTTTAAATTAAATTAATTTTATAAGCTTAATTTATTTAATATTTAAATTATAAACTTATAATACGTTATATATATTAATAAAAAGTTTAAAATATAGTTAAAAAAATAAAAATTAAAAAAACTTTTAAGCTTTTTTAAAATTATAAAAAGAATTATAATTACATTATATAGCTTTTTTAAAAAAGCTAGTTTTTATAAACTTTTTATATAATTTTTTATAAAAACACTGCTTTTATTAACGTTAAACTTAATTTATAAAACATTATAAAAAAATTTTTAATAATACGTTTAAAAGCAGTTACGTTATTAAACTATTTTTAAAAATTAAATATAATTAAAAAATAATAATATTATAAACAATAATATTATAAATAATAATATTAATAAAATTAAACTTTATTATAAAAAGCTTAAAAAAGTTAACTTAAAATTATATTTTATTAAAGCTTTAATTAATAATAATTTTTTTAAAAATGCCTTTATTTAAAAAAGCATTAATAATAATAAATTTTATAATATTTTTAACGAGATTTTCTATTAAAAAGCATATAAATACTTTAATATATAAAAACTGTTAAAATAGCTTTTTTAAATTATAATCGCAGCTATTAACCTTTTAAATAAATTAATGCTAAAAAAAGCATTTATTAAATTAAAAAAAAGTAAATTAAAGCTATTTTTTAAAAAATATAAAAAAACTTAAAAAAGCACATTTTAATTTTATAAACTTAAAAAAGCTATTTTAAATTATATTATTAACTTTAAATAAGTTTTTTAAAAAATACACTTTAATAAAAGCTTTAAAAAAATTTAAAAGTAAAATTATTATTAAAAGCTTTTTTTAATAAAAAAGCATTAATTATAATAAAATAATAATTATAACTGTAAAAACTGCTTTTTAAAAAACCTTTATAACCTTTAACGCTATAAAAAAATAATATTATATTTAAGTTAACTTTATTACAGTTTATTTTAATAAAAAACTTAAAAAGTATATTTTTATGCAGTTATTTTTACTATTAAAAAATATTTTAATAAATATTTTAAAAAAACGTATAATTTTAATAAAAAAATTATTAAACTTATAAACCTTTTATACGGCTTTAAATAAACAAATAATGCATAATAATAAGTTATATAAATAAAAATAAAAAAATACAATTATTTTATTTTAAATTTAAACAATATTATTTATTAAAATATAAAAATAAAAAGCATTATTATAAGTTATATTAATAACTTTATTTTTATAAACTTTAACTTTTAATATTTAAAAAATTTAATAAAAGCTATATAAAAAAGTTTTATATTTAATAATTTAAACAATATTAACTAGTATTTTAATATAAAAATCTTTAAAAACTTATTAAATAATAGCATTAAGCTAAATTAACAATAATATATTAAAAAAAATTTAAAGCTATTAAAATAAATAAATTTAAGTTTATAACTACTTTTATAAAACTAAGTATATTAAAATATATAAAAGCCTATAATTAAAAAATTACATTATAAAAAACTTTAAAGTACACTTTAACTTTTAAAAAACTAAATTTTATAATTATAATAATAAAACCTAACTTTAATTACATTATATTAACATAAACTAAATTTATATAAAATCTATTTTTAAATTAAAGTCTTAAAAAAAATATGCTATTATTTTAAAAATATAACTATTAAATACATTTAATATAAAAAATTAAATAATAATTATTTTTATTAAAAATATAATAAATTAAAATTATATAAAGCTATAAATGCTATTTTTACTTATAATTAAAAAAACGCTAAATTAATAATTAATTATATGTTTTTTTATATAAAAGCTTTTATATTATAATATTTTAAACTATAATTTATAATAATAAAATATTAAATAAAATTTAAATACATTACGTTAAATAAAACCGCTAATAATACTGCGTGATTAAAAAGCTTTTTTATAAAATTAAATAAAATGCTTTTTAGCTTTATTACCTTTTTAAAAAATAATATAAAAGCAATTTTATAGTTAGCTTTATTTATAAAAAAATTATATATATATATATATAAATAGCTTATTATTACGTGAAATAAAAGGTAAAAGCTAGGCATATTGTAATAAAATACGTAAAAAAACAAAAAAAACTTAATTAATAAGCTAATTAAACTATTAAATTGTATAAAATACTAAAAATTTTGCTAGTTATTAAAATTAAAAAGGTTATAACGGCTTTAATTATAGTTAAAAAAGCATGTTAACTGTTAATAATTGCGGTTATATATAGGTTATTATTATTATAAAAGTAATATAAAGCAACCCACTTATTAAAAGCACATAATGTATACTTATTTAAGTAAGCCTTAATGTTTATAATTTAATTCTTTTCTTTTAAATTATTATATCACTTAATACACATAATAATCCCTTTGCACTTTGCAAATCCAGTTAAGTAAGGCGACTAAAAGCCTTTATATTATTATTTTAAAATTTAGTTTTTTTAATTTTTATTAATTAATTTGATATAATAAATAAATTAAATTTATTTTTTTTAGTTAAAAAAAGTTAAAAAAAGAAAAAAAGTTAAAAAAAAGCTTATAATTTTTTAAAATTTTAATAACTTTTTTAATTATAACGCTTAAACAGCTTAATAATAATTTAATAGTTATTAAAGCAATAAAATCGCAAATATTATATGCATACTTTTTAATTTTATTTATAATGTTTTTAATTTTTTTATTTATAATTAATAAATTAATTATTAACATGTTTTTACTTTTTGTTTTTTAACTTTATTTTAAAGCTATAATCACTTGTTTAAAAGCGCTAGCAACTTTTAATAAAGTTTTAACGCTTGCGCTGTAAATATAACGCAAATATAATAATTTCTTTATAAAAAGCTAATTATAAATTTTTTAATAATATTAATTATTTAATAAAATAAATTATTTAATTAAAGTTATAAATAGATTTAAATTTTTATTAAAGTTTTTTAATTATAATTAATTATATAACTATGCTTAAAATTAAAATACTTAAAATTTATTTATATTTATTTTTTATATAAAATAATATTATATTAAATTTATATTTAATTAAACTATTTATTTATATAAATAAAATTTTATTAAAATTAAAATAATAAATTATTTTATTTTAATAAATTAAATTTTATATAGTTTTAAATAATTTAAGCTTTTTTTTAATAAGTTTATAATATGTAAATTTAATATATATTATTTGCTTTTTTTATTATTTAATAATAACTTTTTTATATAACTAGCTATAAACAATACGGGTTTTTTATTTTGTAAAAATTCTATTATTTAAGCATAATATAGCAATAAGCTTTTTAAAAATCTTATACTTTTTAAATATTGCTTAAAAGCTTTTTCACTGCTTTAAAAAAGCTAGTTTTTTTATTAATAACATTTTAAATATATTTACTTTAAATTTTAATAAAATAAAAAAAATAAGCTATAAAAATTTTTATAAAAAAATTAATATTAACTTTTTTTAAATAATTTAAATATTATTTACAAATATTATAAATATTACTTTTTTATATTTAAAAAATAATAATAATATTAATAAATATTTTATAATAATCTTTATATTTGCATAAAAGTTTATTTATAAATCTTTACGCGTAAGCTAGTAAATTTTTAAATTTTATTATAGTTACCGTAATCTTTTTAAGCTTTTTAAGCTTATAACTGTTTATTTTTATAATTAAAATAAATTAAAAATTAATAAAAAAATTTAATAACGTTTATTATTATTTTTTTTTAATAAACTAATCACTTTTTTTAAAAATAATAATAAATAATTATTTAAAACAGTTAAAAAATTTAAAACTTTTAAGTCCACTACTGGTTTTTTATATAGTTTGCCATTTACTATTTTTTTAAACTATAAACACTAAATAAGCAAATAAACATAATTTATTTACTTATTTTTTATATAAAATAAAATAAATTATTTATTTTATTTTATTTTATTTTTTTAACTTAAAAAATATAAACGGCTGTTTAATTTTCTTTTTACTATTTTTTATAAAAAGAATTTTTATTTATTAATTTTTTAATAATTTAATAAGTTTTTTATTTATTTAAAGTTTAAAAAATTTATTAATAATGTAAATAATTTATAACGTAAATTAAAGGTTTTTATTATATACATAATGCTTTTACTTTATTTAAATTTTTAATAAGTTATTAAGTTTTTTAATTTTTAAAGTAAATATTTATTTAACTATTTTTAATTTATTATCGTTTTTTTATTTAAACTTTTTAAATTATGTTATAAACGGCATTTATTAACAGTATATTTATATTATTAAACGGTTTATTTATAACGCTTATAATATTTATTTTATTATTATTTAATATAAAATTTATAATTAACGCTATAAACGCAAGTATAAAAGTAAACCCTGCATTTATAAATACTATATTTAATAATACTGCGTTTATAAAAATTTTAAGTTTTTTTTAAAAAATAGCTAAAGTTATTAATATTATAACTATAATTAATATAAATATAACTGCTTTTAATACTTTATTTTATATAATTATATAATATTTACTATTAGTATATTTATATATAAAACTTATTTATATTTTTTTTATAATTTAATTAAAATTAAATTTTTTTTTTACTATTATTAAAAATAATATAATAGTAATTATAACTAAATATACTATTAACTTATAATATGCTTAAAATATAAAGCTTTTATTATTTAATAAAAATATATAATTTATTAATAATATTATTAATTAATTTAAAATTAACATTATTTATTATATTAAAGTAATTTTTTATATATAAAATTAAGTTTAATATTTAACTTTAAATAGTACTTTTTAATTATTAAAAGTTTTAAACGTTATTATTTTATTTAAATATAAAATTATAATATTATATAGTTTTAAAAAATTATTTTTAATAAATCCGTTTAATTTAAAATTATTTTTAAGTACTTATTTTTACTTTATTATTTTAATAAAAGTTTATTTTTTATTTACTTTAATGCTAAGTACATATAGTGTAAATATAGCTTAATTATTATAACGTACTTTTTTTTAAATACTTTTAACCTTGCTTTTTTTTATGTTTAAAAATGCTAAAAAAATAATTAATTAATTAATATTTAACTTATATTTAAGTTAAAATATATTTTTATATTTTATAATTTAAATAATATATATGCTTTTATTTATAAATATATATAATTTAAAAGTAAAAACTTTTTTAAATTTTTTATAAATAAAGCGTTTTAAACTTTTTAAAGTAATTAGTTTTATATATAATATTTTTAATTATAAATTACTTTTTATTTAATTATATTTATATTATTTTCTACAAAATAATTATTACTTTTTTTATATAAGCATGCTTTTTTATATTATTTTAAATATTTAAATAACTTATTATATAAACTTTTTACTATATAATAGTAGTTATATAAGCGTTTTTTAAAAATAATAGTAATTTTTTTTTATTTTTATTAAAAATTCTATTAATTATTTAAAGCATTTACGCGCGTGTAATTTTTTTTATTTATTAAGTAAAATGTTTTATTATAATGTTTACATTAAACCATGGTTTTAAAAACCAGGTATTTACTATTAAATAAGTTAAATTTTAAAAAAGTTTTTTTTATTAATATTACTTTAAATTCTTTTAATTTATTATTTATTTTATTATTTATAAAATAAGCTTTTTAAATTTTTACTTTTTTTTTTTTATTATTTAATTTATACTTTTTATTAATTTTTTCTTTATTATTTTTACAGTCATAATTATAACTTCTCGATTTATTATCCTTGCGGTTATAATTATAGTATTAATTATAATTACGATTTTTTAATTGCTTAAAAAGCTTATTATTTTAAAATTTAAAGTCTTATCCTTTATTTTTATCTTTTTAAATTTTTTTTTACTTATTAAATAAAAATATTTATTTATAACAGCAGCTAAAATTAAAAGTTTTTTTATTAACTATTTACATATAATTAGCTAAAAATTAATACTTTATAAAACTTAAAAAAAACCTTGATTTTAAAATCTATACTTAATTAAATAATTATTATAACTTTATGCTAATTACTATTATTTTTTATTAATATTTTTATAACTTTTATATATTAAAGTTTTTTTAAATAAATTAATTTAATTATAATTTATTTTAAGCTATTTTTTAAATATTAAATTTATTATATTAAATTTATTTATTACTTTATTTAATTATAATAAAAACTTTTTAATTACAACGTTTATAATTTTATTTAATTTTTTTATTTAAAGTTATTTTTTATATATATTAATTAACTTAATATTTTATTATAAAAAAGCAACTTTTTTTAATAATGTTTAAAATATTAATAAAATTTATTAAGCGTTTTTTTTAACTTTTTTTATTTTTAAAATATAAACAAATTTATTGCTTATATACGTAAACGTTAATAAAAATTAAGTTTTTACTTTTAATTATTATTTTTATATTATTTAAGTTTTTAATATTTAAATTATACGTGCTTAACTTATTACGTTTTAACTTTTTTAAATAGCTTTTAAACTATATAGTTATTTAAAAAATTTAAATATATAAAGTATTTTTTTTACTTGTTTTAAATTGCTAGTTAATATATTATTTTATAAAAAACCTTTTAAAAATTATATAAACTGTTTTTATTTAAATTATTAAATTTTTTTTAATAATTTTAATAGTATTAAAAGTAAACTTTAATTTTTTTAAAATGCGTTTACTAGTTATTATTTTTTAAAAATATATAATATTAAATAAAATATATTATTATTTTTAATTAATTATTTAATTTAATTTTAATAGTATTATAAGTAATAATTAATTATAATAATAATTTTTAATTAATTTTACAGTTAACTTTATTTTTTAATGTTTTTGATTTTTTACGCAAGTTATTTATAAAAAGCATTTAATTTTTTTACTACTGCATTTACAGCTATAATTAAAGCAATAAAATGTTTTTAGTTCTTAATTAAAAAAATAAAATTTAACTATAAAGCTAAAAAAAATTAACTTTTTTTTATTTACTTTTTAAAGTATAATAATATTTATTACAAGTATATTTACTGTAAAAGTATAATAAGCTAATACTTGCTTTAAAGCTACTTAATTTAATGCTTATAAAGTAATTTTTTTTTACATTTTTATTATTATTTTTTATATTATTTTAACTTGCGCTTTTTTTAACATATTATAATTAAATAGCAGCTAATTTAACTTTATACTTTTAATTATATTATACTTACTTATTTATTATAATTATTAACATATTATTATAATATTTAATCGTCGCGTTATTTACTTAAATTTTATTAAATCGTTTTACTTTTTAAAAGTCGGCTAATAAAGTTTTAAACGGTAGTTTTTATAAAATGCTAGTTAACACTCCTGCTTTTTTAAAAAAAATTATTTATAAAAATTTAATATTATTTGCTTTTTTATATTAATTTTTTTATTATTATATTATTTTTTATTTTATTTAAATTTATTTTATTTAAAACATTTTAAGTGGATTTTTTTTAATAATAGCTGCAACTGCGTTATTATACTATTAATTAAATGCAGTATTAAAAATTTATATTTATTATGTTAATATAAAAACTATTAGCTTAAATTTAAAATTAATGGTTATTTACTTACTTATATAAAGTAATAGTGTTTTTTTAACTTTATATTATAATCTAGCATTTATAATTATAATGCGTGCAACTTTTAGCTTAAATTAAAAAAAATGTCGCTTTCGACTTATAAAATTAAAGTTAACTTTTAAATAAATTAAAAATAGCTTTTAAATAATCGCGGTTTTAAATTTTCTTTAATTGCTTTAAAGTCAACATACCGCACTATATAATGCAAAAACTATAGCAATATAAAGTAATATTATATATATGTAGAAAAATAAGGATCTAATTTAATAATTTACCTGTAGCTCACTAAAAATAGTCCCTTTATTTAACCTATCTAATTTACCCTATTTTATCTTATTTTATTTTTATAAAAAAGTGCACCCCTTACTCTGTAGTGCCTGCATCAAATATATATAAAAATTAAAAAATTAAAAAAAAAATTAATTAATATATTATAAAATTAAAATATATAAATTATATATATTAAAAAAATATAAAATTATAAAAAAAAATTAAATAATAGCATTTAAAAGCATTAATTATATTTATATATATGTAGATTTTATATATAATTATACAAGATTAATAATAATTTTTTATATATATTTATTAATTAATATAATAATAATTATATTATTAATTTTAAATTAAACTTATAATATTTTTATATTATAACTTTATTTTATAATTATTATAATAAATAATAATAAAATTATAATTAATTATTTTAAAACGTTAATAATTTTTAATAAAATTTTAACGCTTATATTATAAATATAATATAAATATAATATTTTTTTAATTTTATTTAATAATATTAATTATTTTATTACAGGTTTAACTTAAAGTTAACGGTATAATTACTACTATACTAGTTAACAGGTATATATAAAAGATTATTATTAACCCCGCACGATTACGTGTAAAGTTTACATATATATAAACTAGTTAACGTTTTTAAATGCTATTATTTATTTTATTTTATTTTATAATTAATTTAACTTTTTTAATATATATAATTTATATATTTTTAATTTTATAATATATTAACTATTTTTTATTTAAATTTTTTTAACTTTTATATATATTATTATAAAATATTTTTTATATTTATTATAATAAATTTTAATTAATTAAGTAATTATATAAAATAATATATTAAAATAACTGTATTTATAATAATATTTTTTATTAATATAATTAATGCGTAAAAAATAAGTTTTTTTAATAAATTTAATAATAGAAATATTAAGTTTTAATTATTTTTAATTTAAATAAAATTATAAATTAATAAAACAATAATTAATAATAATTATATAAAATTTTATAATATTTTTAAATTTTTTATATTAAAATTTAAATAAAAGTTTTTTATATAATAATTATAAAAAATAAAAGATTATAAAATTTAAATAATTTTATTATATAAAATTTTTAATATAATTTAATATATAAAATAAAAATTATATATTTTAAAATAATTATTTATTAAAATTATTATTATTTTTATTTTTTATTTTTAAAAAAAATTATTTTATATTTTAATTAATTTATAATTAAATATTATAAAAAATAATTATTTAATTTTATATTTAAATATAAAATAATAATAATATTTAAATAAATAAATTAAATTTATAAAAATATATAATAAGTTTATATTAAATTTATATATAATAATAAAATAATTTACTTATTTTTTAATAAATTTTTATTTTTTAATTTTATATTATTTTTAAATAAATAAAAATAACTTAATAAATATATTAATTAATATTATTTATATAATATTATTTAATTAAAAAATTATTTTTAAAAAGCAAGTTATTATATAAAATATAAAATAAAACGTTATTAATTTAATATATATATAAAAGTTTTTTTTTAAATTTTAAAAAATTAAATTTTATATAATATTTATTTTTATTATATAGTTTTTTTTATAAAATAATAAATTAAATAAAGCTAAGGCGTGAAAGGGTGTGCGCCCTCAAAGCGCCACCTCGGCTTACGAGTTGCGCACTTAAATACGGCGTTTTAGCTTAAAATACTAGGTTTGTTTATAAAGGTAACTTTTAGCAAAAAAAAAACTTATAATTTATAAAAGCTTACTAGCTGCGTAAAGGTTTTATAAGCGCAGTTTATACGCGGTTTTTCTTTTTATAAATGCATAAAAAAAAGGTTTGCTTAATTAAATGGCTTTATGTACGTACGTATATAAAACGGTGTAAAATTATTAATAATAATAATAATAAATTAAATTTATTATAATTATTAATTAAAATATAAAATAACTTTTAACGCTTATAAATAATTATTATTAACGTTTATAATAATAAAGTTTTTTATAAAATAATAAAAGTTTAAATAAAATATTATTAAAAAATATATATATAAATATTATATTAAATTATATTAAAAATATTAATTATTAATAAAAAATATTATAAATTTAATTTAAAATTAATAATATAATTAATTTTATATAATTATATATAAAATTTACATATATATAAACTAGTTAACGCTTTTAAATACTACCGTTTATTTTTATTTTTTTAATTAATTTAACTTTTTTTAATATATGTGGTTTGCGCACTTTTAACCTTATAATACTTAATTATAAATACTTTTACTTTTTAATATATATGCTTTTTTAACAATATTTTAATAAAATTAAATTAAAAAAGCTATTAAATAAAATAACTTTACTTAATAAAAAAGTTTAAATAATTAATTTTAATAAACTAGCTATTAAATAAATAATTATAAATAATTTATATACTTTTATAAACTTGCTTTAATTTAATTAATTAATAGTTAAAACTTTATGCAAGCATTTTAAATTTAATAAAAAAAAACTACTTTAAAAGCACACGTTTTTAATAAATTTATTTTTAACTTTATAAAACTTTTATTAATTAAACTTAAACTTAAAATAAAAACATTTATAAACAGCATAATATTAATAAAAATAAAACGTGTTTTAATTTTTTATTTATATTTATTTTTAAATAATTAAAATAATTTTTTTACGTTATTTTAAAATTTTACTTTTACTGCTTTTATACTTGTTTTTATACTTATATTTATAATTATATTGGTTTTTATTTATTTAAACGCTTATAACGTAATTTATTTTTTAAAACTTTAAAAAAGTAAGTTTAATAATTTGCTTTTTTTAACAATGTTTTTTTATTTTTTTATATACTTTTATATAAAAAATATATATATATATAAGTTTTATTTAAACTTTAATTGCGCGTTAAATATATTAGCACTTTTATAATTAATTAGTTAGTTTATTACATTAATTTTATATTATTATTTATTACGATTTTTTAAAATTTATTTTTTAAAAAAATATAAAAAATCTTTTTTAATACTTTTTATAGCTATAACTTGTGGTTAAAGTGGCGTTATTGCTTAAAGCGGAGTAATTAAAGTTAAAAATACTTTACATTTTAACTTTTAACGCATTTAAATCATAAAAGGCGGTTAAAGCCTTTTTATGATTTAAGCACGTTTTGGGCTTACCTGGCATTTTAAGTAAGTCGATGTAACCCAGTCTAGGACGTCTTTTCCATCCAACCAAACTTAAACATCTCCAGCTGTCATAGCGCCTTGTATCTCATGTTGCGAAGTTCTTGCGACGACAAGGTTCCTGCTTCTGGTTTGGATAAGTGGTTCTAATTGCCCTGGCTTGTTTTGTAGACTTGTTTAGTGACATTGATGTCCCCTGAGTGCCGTTTTGCATTAAGATTTAAGAGCTTCGTCAATAGCTTCGAGCTCTTCCTCCATGTATTGAATAGCTGCGTTAAACCATTTTTCCACCTCATGGTATACAAATGCGGGAAATTCCTTTGATCCTTCCTGCCCATGCGTTGTATGTGTCTCAGCGATTTGAATAGCTTCAGCGCTACTTGCTGATAGTTCTGAAAAAGTTTGTTTTGCTGATTTGGCTTCGGCAAAAGAGCTTGGGTGCTATTGATAGCTTTCCGAGTCTTTCTCGTGTACAACTCTGTGGTATCTGTGTGCAAGGTCTCCGTCCCA
This sequence comes from Biscogniauxia mediterranea, assembly GCA_018398605.1. Classification (NCBI taxonomy): domain Eukaryota; kingdom Fungi; phylum Ascomycota; class Sordariomycetes; order Xylariales; family Xylariaceae; genus Biscogniauxia; species Biscogniauxia mediterranea. The sequence goes on from JAGXTR010000004.1 coordinate 922,426, forward strand.
GATGGCGGCGTCCATCTGGGCAATCGGACGACGGGATCGAGGTGTTGACGGTACTTTGGGGGGGGGTAGTGTCATTTTATCGGGGATCGCACCAATACCTACCTATAAGCCAACAATAGTACAGGAGAACAACGCAAGAATATCACCTTTTGGCGATCAAGCTGCCGGACTTGCCTAGCCCTAGATATTATTTGTTTTTAACACGGGATGTTATAAGCAAAAGTAAAAGAGAGAAAAAAGCAAAGATATTAATTGATATCTTTATCACATTTATAATCCTTAACGGTACATTTTACGCCTTATGCAGATAATATTGATTAATTTGCGACCGGACTCCCTACGCCCCTATTCCCATCCTCTTTTTCTCCTTCCCTCTACCATCCCCTCCTTCACGCGTCCCTCCCTCCCATTTCGTACTACTTATCTAATCGTCATCTGTATATCTGGGCCCTGCAGCAGGGGTCTCGGCAGTGTAAGCGCCGGGGGTCGGTGCTCCGTAGTAGCCACTCGAAGAAGCAAACCCGCTTGCTGCAGGGGTCGGCGCGGCAGCAGCGGGGGTTGGCGCGGAGTCCGCGCCCCATCCTCCCTGCCAGCCACCACCAGGGGTCGGAGCATTCATGGCGCCTGGCGTAGGTGCATTGTAGGCGCCAGGAGTTGGGGCATTCATAGCTCCCGGAGTAGGAGCACCTAGCAGGCCAGCACCGGGTGTGGGAGCATCGTACGTATTGGACGATCCGCTAGCACCAGGTGTGTAACCCCAGGTATCATTACCACTTGCTCCAGGAGTAGCTGCAGAGGCACCATAAGGTGTCTTGGAGCCCCAGGCATCGCCACCACTACCAGCGTAAGCTGGGGTCTTCGAGCCGAAGTGGTCAGGTGCAGGAGTTTTGGCGCCAGATGACCAAGCTGGTGTGCGGCTTCCTGAGCCATAGGCGGTCCTGCTGCCATCATAGGGGTTAACTGTTCGGGAACCTTCTGCCCAGGCGGGCGTCCGCCCACCGTCGCCACCTTTGCTCCATGCTGGTGTGCGCCCTCCAGCGGCAGCAGAGGGGGTCTTCCAGGCTGGCGTTCTCGATGAAGGAGCGGCCATAGGAGTGCGGCTCCCACCCGGCCAGTCGGAGCTTGCACGATCTTGAGAAGGTCTCGCCGGCGTTCCATTGGGCCCGCCAGGCCGACGACTCTCGTAATTCTTAATCTCACGTCCACTATAGCCATCTCGAACCATCAAGTCAGTCTTAGGCACACTGATGATCTTGCTCTTCGTGTGTAGCTCCACACGAGCGTGTGTGTCAGTAGTATCTTTAACACGGCCTAGAAGGCCTTTCCATCCTCCTTTTCGGATAGTGACTGTCTGACCAAGAAGTTTGTCCCGACCAAAGGTGACCTTGGGAGGCGGCATGTCACCTCTACCCCCAGATGGGTTGAGCTTCTTGGCCGGATTCATCGCATTCAAGTCAGGCCCGGAGACGGTCGCGTTGACACGGCCGCCCTTTGCCGAAATAGTGGACACGCTGCTGACCTTAGACACAAAGATACCGGCGTTTTCGGTGGTCGCATTGGTGTGACAGAACACATAGGTACGGTGAATATGAATGATTTTTCCTTGTCGACCCATACCACCGTACTCCTTGACTACGTCGTCGGGTCTGATTTCCGACCCATTGCGGTCGGCAGCTACAGCAAGTTTCCGCTTAGGTAGCTTGTTTGCGATCTGCGAGGGCATTACCTGCCTTGGTTCTCCATTTTGGTCGAGCACAACTAGAGATTCACGATCCACTTTGACGATGCAGCCAACAGTAGTGGGATCCAGTTGCACAAGATCTAGTAGTGAGTACTGGCCTAGAGAGCCCTGGCCTCCGATATCACTGGCTTCTCGAAGGTCCTTGCTGAAGACGGTAATTTCCGTGGTGGTTTGATCGGTCAATAAAGTCACACGGTCTTCTGAAATCTTCACGACCATACCGACCTCATCGCGATACCGACTGCCGCCAATAACCTTGACATGATCACCAGTTCGGAATCGTTTCCGAAGTCCTTTTGTAGGCACTTCGATGGTCTGCCCGACAAGATCACCCTCAGTAATCTCCAAGGTAACGATGTCTGCCTGAACGTTCGTAGCCCTACCGATGACACCCTTCTGTTCACCCTGGTAGACTTCAACGACATCACCTGGAAGATATGTGACATTTGCAGAGCTGTCCTTGAGACTAGCGGCAAGGGACTTGAGATCGATGTTTTCGACACCATCTTCACCACCAGAGGTGAATTTAGTAACCTCTTCTAGTGAAGGGTTTACATCTTTGACAATCAAGTGCTGAATTTTGATATCCTTAACTTGGAAGCCTTTCTCGAATTCATCGCCATTGAATGTCCAATTATTTGTCTGCGGATTACCGGTGAGGTTGCGAGGATGACGCTTGCGAGCCTCGACTTCGCTGAATAACTTCTGCGGAGGACGGGGACCAGCCACTGGACGTTTCCGTTTGCCATCTTGCGTCATGGCGAAGGTGTCATCTCGCAATCCATAATCTAGCCGTGGAATGAATCGTACCCTCGCGTCGAGACCATTTTCTGTGATATCGAGAACTTGGGCGAGGTCACCTGCGTGCTTCACTGGCCTTCTTAGTCGTACCCACGCGCCCGGCTCCAAAGTAGGCGTCTTTTGTACGCGAAGGAGATCGGGCATCTCCTTGATATCCACAAGCAAAAGCTTATTACGCGGATATACGTTTAGCATGCCGTCAAGTGCTGCAAGGATGTCTGTTTGACGGTATGCTTCAACGTAGATAAGACCCTTCATGACCGAGTTTGGGCCACCACGCTCGAAAGCCGCGGTGATACCAAGCTCGTCCTTTGTACCCAACTTGTCATGTATTCTCTTGGTGATGGAAAAGACAACCTCACGCTCTTTGCCTTCCTTACAACGCACGCCCCAGATGCTAGGGTCGTCAACGCTAGGGAGTAGCAGTCTCTGGGGCACAACACCAGTATCACCCATCCCTCTAGCGGGTCTCCGGTTTCCGTATTTGCGCACGTAGCCCTGAGCCTCGCGCTCAAGGTCCTCCTGGGTGACCGCGTCGCGTTGTCGGTCGAGTTCTCGATGTCTCCTATCGTCGTCTAGTCGACTCGCCTCGCCATAATCACCAGGCTCTTCTGGCTCGATGAAACCCTCGTTTTCTTCGGCTGCTTCCTCGTCATCTTCGGCTTCATCCTCATCGTCGACTTCGGCCTCGATATCAAAGAAAGCGTTACGCTTGTCGCGACGGCGCTTGCGGCGATGGCCCTGAAACCGTCACGGTTAAGCATAAATCCACGTTAAATGAAATTAATTGAGCAAGAATTAGGGCAGGTGACTCACTTGAATTTCTTCATCTTCCTCGTCATCCTCCTCATCGTCTTCTTCATCCTCATCATCGTGATCGCCCCCCACGTCGCCATCGGCATCTTCATCATCTTCCTCGTCATCACCTCCGTTGCGAGCAGGCGAGGCCTTTCTAGGTTGTTTCGGCATGTCATCCTCATCATCGTTTTGGATTTCATCATCACTGACATCGGCGGGTGCTGGGTTGAAGTCGTCCTCGTCCTCGGACTCGGGCTGGTCGTGGTCGCGAGGATCACTCATCATGTCGGGTGGCAGCGTGGAGAATCAATTGATACAACTTCCAGGAAAGATGGATAGATGCGGATGGTGAGAGAGAGGAGAAGAAAAAGAAAAAGAAACAGCCCGAGCGTAGGATGATGGGAGAAGAAGTTTATGAATGGTTGAAAGGTGCTCTCTTTCAAGGTCGGCTGCAGGCAACGTGCGAAAGATGGCCGTAATAATTCGGAGGATGGGAGAGCTATAAGAGGCTAAGCCTAATTCAAATTAGCACCATTCCAGTGACTTGCTTCAAGCAGGTGCAGTGCGCACGCGGATAAATGAAGATCCCATCCGATTGTCTGAGAGGACCTTGGGAAGCAACAGGCCTGCAGGTTTGTACACTTACTTCCTAGTACTACCTAGTACTACTTATATATTAGGTAGTATATACTTACAGGTTACAAGATACCTACTAAGTTATCCTAGTATGTAGTACTACATATGTAAGTTGATGTAACTAGTACTAGTGGACCGGACCTCTGTTGCCCGGGCACCCACCCTTCCATAAAAAAAAACCACCTCCCGATCGCTAGGTACTTAATTGACACGAGCCAATTAGGGCTTATATGGACTGAATGCAACAACCTTGGAGCGGGCCTGAGAGGTACATAGGTACCTACCTCTCTTATGTGCATCAATACGCAATGTAGCTTAGTAACCTGGGTAGGTAGATGTCGCTAGCTTTATAAGAATGCCCTTCGCGTTACTCAAATACCTACATATTTACATAATATTATGCGTTTCTTGGTTTCTAATGTCTGTTCTGTTTGATGAATGCACCATGCCAATGGATTTGGCCAGGCCCTTCCAATAGACATCTATAAATCGACCACGGCCAAAAGCGCTCAACTTTGAGTACACGCATACACAACACGCACATACATACTATTTTTATTAAACCCCCCCCCCCCCTTGACTTGACTGCATCTGAGGTAATTGAGCCCTTGACAACGTAAAGATGAAGGCAATATAATGTAATGTACACATATCGATAACTTCAACAACCAAGCCCCTAAAACTAAACCACGCAGTTCGCTTTGCATTTTGAACGGAACCCATACCCCAGTGATAACAGTTCCTATCCGGAGTTCGTTCTCCTGTGATACCTGATGGTCCCCTAGTCTAACCCCCCGTGCCCAGCCTGACATTGTACCTTATCCTCCCGAACTCGAATATGCGCACACTGTCGTCCTTCCCATCCGTCCATTCTCACGGACTCGTGATCATAACCCTCTGGACAATTTCTCCGTCCTAAAAACGCCGTGCTTCATAAACGTATTTGACGTTGTGACGTTAGTGTCAATGTATTGATGGTCGCTTCGCATATCTTCGCCAGGATGGGTTTATTGTTGCTTATACTCCTATTGTTGAAACTGCATGAGCTTTTTTTTCTCTCTTTTAATCCATGTCAAAAGCCAGTCTCCTTCAGATCTTCACGCCCCATACGCCTCGGCCGCCACTAACGCCGAGCCAGTCGCCAACACCATCGCTGTGGTGAAGTGGAGGTGCCCATCCGAGGTTGCCAACTTCGTAGTCGCAATGCCAATTCGCTACCGGAGTAAGATGCTTTTCAGTCGTTCCGGTCCCATTGGAGGATGGGCCTGTGGTGGGAGTGCTGTTCATCAGGTCCCATAACAGAACTTGGCAGTCGTCCCCGCCTGAAGCGAGAAGGCCTCTCCTGTTGGGTGACCATTCTACCGAGTTGATTGATCCGCCGTGGCCGCGTAGTTCTAGGAGGGCCTGGCCTGGTTGCCGCACATCAAGAATGCGGATCACGTTGGAGTCTTGCGCAAATGTGGCCAAAAGATTATGATCGTGAGGTGATGTCGCGAGACGCAGCAGAGGTGGCGCGTTCGACATAGTCTGCTGGGCTAGCGTGGGACTGATTCTGCCACCATTCGCATCTAATGGTAGGTTTAGTATAGTAGTTACTCATGAGAAATGATTGATCACAAACCTCGGTCGTCCTTGGCAGTCGGTTCATAGATGATAGTGCTATGTTCCAAGCTTCGAAGGTCAAACATTCGCACGCTACCGTCCTGGCCGCAGCTGACAAACACATCCACGCTATTGGCACAGAACCGAACGTCGTACACCTCCTTGTCGTGTGCGATAAGCTGGGTCTTGGCGGTTAGGGAGGGAATATCCCATATGGTGCAGGTTGTGTCGATACTCGAGGTGATGATCAAACTAGGCGAGACGGTATTCCAATCTAACGAGGTGAGCGGTGCAGTATGATCTGGGGTCTTAGAGTTGGACAGGAGCGCCAACGGCGTTAGTTTCGTGATTGGCGCACCCAGTGAAGGCTTAGTTATCGAGTTCGAATGCGATGACTGAGTTTCAGCGGGGAGAGACCAAAGCCTGAGGTGATCTCCGGAGGTAGCTAACAAGTCGGTGGTCTGCTTCTGGGACGATGGAGGCTCCCACAATAAGCGGGTGACGGGATATGAATGAGTGGCCTCTGCAACTTTAGTGAATTCTAGGCTGTATTTCGACGAGCCAGGGGTATATATATCAGTAGGGGTGTTGACTATCTGAGTATCAAGGATTTGGATCTGTAGAGGATATGGTCAGCAGTCGTGGACAACTTGCACATGTCGAGATGTCGCAGTGGACGCAGACATACAAAATTGTGCCCATCTTCAAGGTAGCTACCGATGGCGACTTTACCGGCCCCTTTCCCCTGGGGACTCCATTTACACCAGTCAAACGCGTAGAGAGCCCAGGGTGCCAGATAGTTGCTCGTAGACGGCTGTGAGTTAGCAAGCTCGTATCCAAGGGTACCGGGGGGGCCATCCGACAAGCTAGAGTCAGCACGGGGCCTGATATCAGCTAGGCCAAGCGGCGTGTTGGAGATGTTTCTTTGCGAGCCAGGGGCATTGTACTTGGGGTCTGGAGGCGATATGTACTGAGATTGGCCGGCGGCAGCAGAACCGCCAGGCGTAGTAGGAGTGTAGGGAGCATAACCAGAAGGAGAAGGCTCAAATGGAGCAGCGGGGCTCGACCGTGAGTAGCTATGCGACATGCTGAGGGAAGGGGGTTTCGAAGGCGAGGCGTATTCGCCGGGAGACTGCTGTATGGCTCCCGACATGGTGGGTAGTGCGGGAGCGGTGTTAGCGCTCACAACGGAAGGACGAGCGGCGCCTGGAGGCCCGGGCTGAAGGACGTTGGGCACGCCGGAATTCTGGTACTGGGGGTTGACGGGCTGGGAGGAGGGCTGCTCGAGGGTAATCTGGGGTCCGGCAGCAGAAAAGTCTCGCGGAGACACCTGGCCGGCATGGGGATGGGTCATGGTGGGGGAGATATGTAGTTCGTCGTGTTGCGAGCCGTACGTGTTAGTCCGTCTTGGCGCAGGTCCATACTGGCCTTGCTGGTTCATGTTGGGCGCAGCGGTTGGAGGAGCTGCGACGGCAGGTCGGGGCGCTGGCTGTCGCTGCTCGCCGATCGCGAACGAATCAACCTGGGAGGAGCCCAAGAAGTATGATGCGGCAGTGGAGGCCCCGGCGGGGGAATTGACTACCGCTATAGCTGCCGCTGTCGCTGTCGCTGTCGCTGTCACTGCCGCTGTCGTCGTCGTCGTCGTCTTCGTCGTTACGAGGAGGGTGGGTTCTGCAGGGCTTGCAGGACGGTTCGAGATGTCGGGTAGGCGGAGGGGGCGCTGGTTGGGCGCTGATGAGAATGACGAGGAGGGCAGCGAGGCGATCGCAGAAGCAGCAGCTGGCAGGAGGGCTAGGATTGGACTGTGGTTTGAAGAGGTGGCAACTTGTCGCTGGCGGTCTCCAGTCGAGTCAAAGGCCGTCAGTGCCACTGCTTGGGCTAGCAGTTTGCGGGGGGGGGTGTTGATGTTAGCAAATTGCTAAATAAGTCTTCCAATTCTTTCGGCGATAACAGAGGAACAAATGAATGGATTGGCATGTTAAAAAAAAAAGTGGTGGGCTTGCAGCGGAGGCTAGGTTTGGGAGGGGGGGGGGGGGGGGTTTGACAGCTTAAAGAGTTAGGTATTTCATTATCTACCTAGGTTAGGTTATTAGTACGGTCTAGTATAGCGCAAGGACGTTCTTGCGTACGACTGTTTTTTTTTCAGCCTAGCAGAGGAGATAGGATGGGGCCCGGGGGAAATAGGTATGCAGTACTTGCCTTTTACAACATGGAGTATGGATAAGTAGGTATCTTACATACCTTGGGTATTAGGTAAGGTACCTTACCCATAACGTAGCATAACAAGGACAATACTATAAAAAAAAAACCCCCTTACCTGTTTTATTACTCTCATTGTTCTTCGGGTTAACTGGATTTTCTACGTTCTTTGCAGCGGCGGGTGAGGCAATGGATCCCAGTGTCTGGGCTGCATGAAATAAGGCAGAGGTTGAAACCTTGATGGGCTGGGAGCGGTCTTTTCCACCATGGTGATCAGGATTATGGTGCTGGCGCAAGGTCAACTGCGAAGGCATGTTATAAAAGGAAGTAGGCATTATCATATGACGACTGGAAGAGAAGCCAATATATTTATAAAAGAGTATTAAGAGTATTAAGAGTTGCCAATATAATCAATTTTTAGGAGCTTTATAAAGAATACATAGGTAAACAAGTGACATGTTGATACCCAAGCTCAAAATACAGATTTCCTCTATACCTACATACATACCTACTAAGCTAAGGTACTTACCTAACTAACCTTCGTGCTGGTACCAAATCAAACCTTTACCCAATTATATAGGTATGTACCTAGGTAGGTATTTAAGGGGCAATCCAACTTGTCGATTCACCATGATTGGATTGGCACTTAGGTTATTAGTCACCACATCAGACACTGTATCATACGCCCTACTACCTAGGTACATGTGGTACTATGTAGATGGTGGACCAATACTACATACCTACACTATGTACTGAAAACAAACCGGTGTCCCAATAAACAGGTACGTTAGGTGGGTGTGGATGACTGATAGGTCGTTGCCTTTTATGAAACAAACGGTTATCCGATCTTATCTCCACTACATTACCCTATCTACCTAAACTTAGCTAACCTAGGTTGGTGTACATAAAGGTTAGGTAACCTATCAAGTCTTAAGTATAGGTACTGTGTAGACCCCACGGCTCTCAGCTGTCAGCAGCTTCCATTCTCAACTTTGGCTCTTTGACCATTACATCTCAACTAAATACATCCATCAATAATAATAATACTTTCACGCCAGTCATCAAAAGTCCACGAGTGCGACCAAAGAGTAACAGATCCAGAACCGAGGGACAATCGGAAGTATCACGTCACGGTGTATTCAACTTGAAAGTTCCACCTGCGACTCTCATCCATTTTACCGAGGAACAAGATTAAACAGGAAACAGTTGGAACCCAAATAGAAAAAGACAAAGGGACAAAAAGGACAGGCTTCATCCAATTAGGTCTTTATTCGGTTTCACACGACTGGCTATTCACTCTTGTTTCTCCCCTCCCCTTTACATTGACGTGGTAACTCTCCGCCTATCTATTCCATCGAGTAAATGGCACCCACAAACCCATCGGCGATGGGACAGGATCTCCCGTCGCTGTTGTTGCTACCCCCGCCTCCGCATCCTCCGAACCGAGCCGCTCTCCATGCTGCTTTTGAGCCCCCGCTCAGAGCCGCAATCTCCAGGCTCAAGGATGACAAGCACGATGAGCACGGCTCGACCCTGATCGTTGGCCTTGCTTTACCCATCCTTGTCGGCAGTTCGCCACGTCAGAGATCACTGTCGTGGCCTGAGGCGCAATCTGTGGTAGCAGGACTATACGGTATCGTATCCGTCATTTATGCTCGCCTGTCCATGCCTACAGAAATACATGCTGGTCCGGGCTCAGTGGATGTTCGAGTCGTCTTAATCCATCATGACCCATCTGAGCTGCCAGCCGTAGAACCGAAGCCTGCCATCGAACCTGGGAACACCATAATTGTAGACCTTGTCACCTTTGCATCAGCCTATCACCCCTGGAGATATATATTTCATGCCGGCAACGAGCCCGGCTATCAGCTGCTCACCACTTATTTGAAGATATTCGAACACGTCCATACTATTAAACAGTATCAATTAGTTGTCGTCGACGGCGGCCTATCTATGAACCTTGAAACAAAAGCCCGTTTACTATCTTCGTCACAGACGGCCACATATCCCATCGTATGTCTAGGAGGCACTTTTGACCATTTGCATCCGGGCCACAAACTTCTTTTGACCGCCGCTGTACTCCTTCTAGAAGTGCCGGAGGACGCGTCCTCGGGTCCCTGTCGCTTAATTATCGGCATCACCGGCGACGAGTTATTAAAGAGGAAGAAATATGCCGAGCTCGTGCAGTCGTGGAATGAGCGCGCAATGAATATAATCGAATTTCTGACCACCATACTGCAGCTTTCTAGGAATGGGTGGAGCGATAATCAGGGCTCGAAGCTAATCAAGAAAGAGGACGAGATTATCGCCTTATTCCGGAACGATACGGTAATGATCCAATGCGTTGTCATTCAGGATGCGTTCGGACCTACTATCACCACCGAAAAGATGGACGTTCTTGTGGTATCAGGGGAAACAAGGTCCGGGGGGGATGCGGTAAACAACCGACGAAAAGAACTTGGCTGGCATCCACTCAAGATATTTGAAGTTGACGTCCTGGACGCCGAGGACATTGTCGATAGCCCTACAAAGGCCCAAAGCTTTGCGACCAAGATAAGTAGTACCGCAATTCGGCAGAAAAAGGCTGAGGCTCGCATATAACACGGCTACTTTACCATGTTCTCTAAGCTTCTCAGGATATGGCCGTGAATTAACAACGATCATGGCACTAAGAGCATTTATCCTCCATTTACAAGGAGATATTCGACATTGGAGTAAATTATAATTTGATTGCCTATATCACAGCATCTAGGGTTTCGGGATTCTTTGCTTTCCACCAAAGTAGTTTTCTTATTTTAAAGACAAAAGGCTCGGGGGTCTTGTAAAAGGCCTTTTGTGCCAAGAGCTATGGAATAAAAAATAAAGATATTTTTTAATCAGGACACATGTCTTCTGACGTTGTTTGTTATTTATAGTAACTGGTGTTTTGCGTTCCCTGATGGGGCGACTTCACTGATAATCTTTAGATGAGACTTCTACACTCGATGATATATATCAGCTGGCCGAAACTTGGTGAGATGAAGGAATGAAACTGAAAAGGTAAATAGATAACCTGAAAGCTAGCATACACATTCGCATCAACGTCTGCTTCTACTTGGGCCCATTTGTTATTTCGGCATCGTTTTAATATAAACTGGAACTGGGTTTGTAATCCCTCCTGCTCCTTTGTCTCCTTTCCAAAATTTGAAGATGATGTTTGAAAGCCGCGTAACCTTAGAGAAGAGAGAAGACATCTGTTCAACTTTCTGGTTAAATCTTGGTTGAAATTTACCGACTATAACCCACAGAAATTGGGTTCGTTGATGACTGAACGAAACCCCCCGAGATCCCGCCTTCATCGCCCAGGGCTTTGATGATTGGGTTTGTGATATAGACAAAGTAGCCAGTTAAAACTGAAAGCCAGCATATGTATCGTACGAGGCTCTGGTTTCAGATTCTCAAGCCTTGATATGCCCAGAATATTATTAGTCCCCAATGAGAAATAAGAAATAGACTACGTATACACGGGTAAGTGAGGTCTATAGATACTTATGAACATCAAGGCATTATAGGTTCACATTAGGAGCCATATATGCCTTATTAACTTGAGTTGACCTGGCCTGGCTGGTATATATACTTCAAATCTCTTTAGTAATGCATTGCAAGTTTACTTCGTGCATGTGGCCAACTTACATACCTCTGGTCTCTCATGAGTAGGTATAGACGAGATTATTGTTTACGCAAATGGCTAGAACTACAGATATACAGATGGAAGAATACCCATTTCTCAATCACCAGTAGAAACCCTACTACGTTACTACATCGCTGTTAAACTCTTCAGATCGACTTTTATGGGTAATGCCGATAGTTGTCCAGAGTCGATATCAAAACAATTTACAAGATAGGATCACATGGTTTTACTATTTGGTCTCAAAGTAAGATTGATATCAAGATGGATCAAGAATAAAGATCTACGTAGCTATAATACGTGAATCTTGTCGCTGCGTTGATTTGTGTATCACAAGCCTCAGTTGTGAGTCAAATCACTACGGACGACCGTATTGTCTAGCATCCGAAATATATCCTATTCAAATTGGATGTATGAAGAGTTGTTCAATCAAATAACTTACATAGTTAATCCAGAAATGCTTGGCACAAACAACTTTGTTAATATAAGCATCCCGGTAAACCAAAATAAATCCAAACTACTCATACACGGGAGAGACAACAAATTTCGAATTCCACATCGATGGAGAGTATTACACATGCCCTCTCTGAGTGTTTTCTTGTGTGATGGATAGATTTTGATTCTAATTGAAACCAACCTGAGGATGCCAAGTGGAAGAGCTCTAAGTACCCCACGAAGAACTTCTCCGGTCAGCAATTTCAGATGGGCTGGTTCGTACGTGGGGGCCAGGAACTTCAGTCATGCCTTTATGCTTGATATAGACAACCTTGCGGCTTTGGATGGTCAAGCCTAGGGAGATAGGAGTAAGAAAAGATAATGGAGTTCGGTGTCAACATAGTGAGCGAGCCTCTGTCCCTATCACTTAGAGAGCGCTTTTGAGATATATGTTTTATCATCACATGAATAGTGTCTGCCCTCCATCTATAAGAAGGTCTGTACCATTGAAGTAACTTCCAGCCCGGCTGACAAGCAACACAATCGCCCCTGTTAACTCATCCGGCTGACCCATCCTCCCTAATGGGTTTCGACTAGCCCATATCTTCCTTGGTTCGTCCAAACCGTCGCCTTCGTTGAGAATTGTGTCCATATACCCTGGAGAGATACTATTCACCCTGATACCGTGACCTCCCCATTCCGCAGCTAGAGACTTGACCATTGCTATGACACCTGCTTTTGATACGTTATATGGTACTTGTGGCTGGGGGAAATTCACTCGGTGGCCTGAAACACTAGCGATAAAGACCATACTTCCTCCATTCTTCCTCTCAATCATCGTTCGAGCGACTGCCTTTGCGACAAGGAACCCCCCGATTGTGTTGACGTTGATCATCCGGCTCCAGTCTTTCGCAGACCAACCCAAGGCATGCCCGCAGCCAACGATCCCTGCGAAATTCAGCAAGATTGTGATGGGACCGATTGACTGGATAGTCTGATCGACAGCTGCGTTGACACTTTCTTCATCTGTCACGTCTACTTCCAAGAAACGTATAACTGCCCCGGGAAAGTCGTACTCAAGCGTCTTAGCTCTGGCTTCTGCTTCTACCGGATGCATATCAAAAACCATCAATCCTTCGAGACCATGTTCCAGCAATGCTCTGCATGCGGCAAAGCCGAGGTCACCAGCGCCCCCAGTAACGATGGCATTTCCCCTGACACGAAAACGCTCCTGGGCGCGAACTGCGGATGGGGTATCGCCGGGTAGCGGTGGAGGTGGTGCGGTCAATGAACCTGGGGAGCCATCCCCGAGGGATACTCGCGGTAAAACTCGAGAAGTAAGATCTGATCTTTCGGTTGCCATGTTCGTCCGCCTCGATTTCCGATGTGAACACTCACCGACGACGATGTGAGTTTCGCATCAAAGATTTCTACTGGTAAAGTAAAGACGAGAAGTGTCAACCCCCTGGAACAACGTTAAGAAGCTGTGTGTGTGTGTGGGGGAGGGGGGTCACACTTTGCCTACATACCTACGCAATACAGCTAATGCAGGTTGATACTCCCCGCACACGGCTTGATCAGTCCCCATAGGCTGTTGCAACAAATTCACCATGCCAATAGTAGATGTCTTCTGCTTTTGCTAAGCGGATGTAGCGCTTTGGAAATATAACCCAGTGGCGTCAATATTGTGGGACAAGGTCCGTCGAATCGATGTACCTACATTTCCCCATCCTGAAGGTACCCTTTGATGGGAGAGAAATGTTCAGAGATGTATGCTTCTGATAATAACAACTAGGCTATGGAGTAATGCATATGTACAATCTATCGTAGCTGTCTTTGGATAATATCACCATTATAACAAGCAACGCTTCTGGACTAAGAGCCGTCCTTCGCTAGCCATACTGTTCTGTAGCCTTTCTTTATGGATTGTCGGTTGTAGGGATCATTATGCGGCGTTCACCAACACCATGTAAGACGGGCTTCCAGGAAAGCCCCGCTCGGCGCACCAGACCATTGAATATGAACGCCCTAATGAAGCCGTTGCATTTACCGCTGCAAAAATCCTCTTCGGCCTTTCTCAGAATCTCCTCAGCCGAGCCTCCATCGTAGTCTTCGCCCATACTACCGCCATGAATTTTCGGGGACCGGAGGCGTAGCCGGCGAGCGTAGGAGCTTCGGCCCTACCATAACCAGTGCGCCGGGCTGGAGAAGTACTGCTTTATGGCCTCTATTCGGAACTCCGTGCGTCTTGCGCTCCGGCGTAGCTTCCTTTCTACTCGTCGCAACTCCCGCCGTATATGTCCCAGCGCCACACGCTCGATCTCATCCAGCGGCCTATTCCCATCCCTATTACCAAGCTTCTCCTCCACGATGCCTAGCTCTTGAATCACTACGCCTACAAACCGTCCCACGTTCTTGACGTGCCGCTCCAGCTCCCCCAACCCCATCTCCAGTATGGCCGGCGAACCAAACGCTCGCCCCGTCCGTAGTAGCCTCGCCCCTATCCTCCAGCTCCCTAGGTACGCCGCTGCCGCCTTCAGCAGCTCCGGCGTCACGCCGTCCGGTGCCGGGTCGACAGGCCGGTGCCCTGCGCACACGCGCCTGAGGAACAGTCGGCGTCGCGCCTCAGTGTTCGCGTGTACTTGTTCGCAGCATCTACACCACGAGAGCTGCGCCAACGTGAACTGGGCGCCACCCACTAAGCGGTGGGACGGTATGGCGTGTCCGCAGGAGTAACGCAGGGAGATCCGGCAAAGCGGGCACGAGGGTTCTGATGGCGTGGCGGCGGCGTTAACCCAGGAGCGCAGACAGGGCGCACAGAAAGCGTGTGAGCAGGGGAGGGTTACGGTGGTGGGATAGGTGAGGGGCGCGACGAGGCATATTGAACAGATTAGAGGGGATTTCGGGGGCAGAAGGGAGGCAGAAGGGAAAGGGGGAGGTGGCATTTTAGCGCTTGGATGAGCTTGAGTCGGAGTAGGGGAGGCGGGTCTAGATCGAGAATTTCGCTGCTGTGGGCGGCCTCGTCCTCATCCTTGTCGCTCTCGGGGTCATCGTCGGCGAAGCCGGGACGCTGCTGCATAGGCTCTGTCTCAAAGAGATCGGGCTCTAGCTCGAGGTCAAGGATCTTGCTGCGTTGCAGGGGGGAAATGCTACCGTCTTCTGGTTCCATATTGGTAGGGTCGTGACAATTCCTCTCCTCGCTGCTATCGTTACCGTCATCCGGCAACCATGTGGTGTATCTTTCCTCTCCGGCGCCGGAAGGCGTAGGCAGGTACTCGGACTGCAGGGAAAAAAATTATGTTGTTGATCCCTCCAGTCCGCAGCAAAAGTGCCGGTGAAGATGACAAAAGATGATAAGTCTGGAGTAGAGTCTTCTGGCTCGCCGTCACTGTGGTGAATATTAGGGATAGGAAGATCAGGAGGAGAATGCTTGCGGAACGAGGGAGGCTGCCTTTCTCCTATATTTATTGCAGAATTATTGTTATAGACCTCGACTTCCTTGATCACTTCCAGTCGTGATACATTGTTCTGCCAGTAGAGCTGCGTGTGGATTAAGCTAGGAATGTAGAACTTGCCCTGTTGTAATCTGAAGCTTGGGCGAATTCGAGGACTCCTTTGTTATTATTTTTCGCCTGTTATATTTCGCCTCAGTCTATGTGAATTAGTTTCTTTGCAGTTAATGGTAGGATAGAGGTTTGGGATATCTATGTCCAATATGGCCATAATTAGATCTGGAAGGGATAGCTGTTCTCTTTTACTTACCTTAACTTAATCTAGTAAACATGGACAAAGAAAGAAACATCAATGGCAGAATGAATGGGGGCATTGCGCGAATGGTTAGATGGAAAGTCTAATTGTGGCTTTTCGAGTCTCTTGGGCCTCCCCGGAATATTAAGTTCGAGGGTCCCTGAGCTTGAAGGTGTATTACACCTACTAATAGATTCTTCATCTAAACATACAGAGTTCCGAGCAGGTAGTAATCAAGAAGAAATAGTAAGGGTATATTTGGAGGTTGTAAGAATGATGATGAGCTAAGTCTCTAGTACAGCAAACGCTACCAATTTATATGGGTGCCACATTCCCCCTAACCAGTAGCCACCAAGTAAAACCTGATGTTTATTTCGAGAAAACAAACTAAGCGTATGTTATAAAAATTACGCGGAATAAGGTTTTGGCTGACTCAAAACCTATTCGTATCGACGGTACGATACACCCAACATGAGTGTGTTGTTGTCTGGCTGGATCGTAAGATCTCCATATGAACTACATCTAATAAATGAAGCTGGACAATACAAGAAAAGGAAGTCGGATAGCGTCAGGATTTCTCTCTGGGATGTGGTTAGTTGGTAGATGAGTCATCCATTTTATTATCTACCTACCTATCTACCTTAGTAGAAAGTTAGTGAGGCACATTTTGAACCTAAGGTCTTGATTTGGGAGGAAGTCCATGTCGCGGCAAATTTGGAGGTTGTCAGAATGATGATCAGGTACCCTTCAGCTTCGAATATATCGTAGCCACACACAGCCCATTTCGAGGCTCATTCATCATGGGACATTTTTGCTCGTGTTACACATCTGCTTTATTGAAAGTTGAGCATGGGTTCACCCAAGTGCAAGACAGCACGAATGAACACATGGAAATGGAGAAAATGAAAAACTAAAAAAAAGGGGGGGGGGGGGGGTTATTTTGACAATTAAAGGAATTAACCCGTCAGGTATCAACTAGTAAACTCATCGCAGCATTTCATAACTGATCCAAGATCTATCATCCCTAACCATCTCCAAACTACTACCTCTTCCGCACCAGCCACCCCCCCTTTTTCTTTTACGACGAGACAGCCGAGCTACCGCAGAGGGTATCAGCATCGCCGACGCCCGGGTCCGTGCTTCCCTCAAAGATAGCCTCCGCGTCGCCACAACTCCCCTGGTTCCATCCATTGAAGTACAAGTTACTCCAGCGCTTTCTCTCGCCGTTGGGACCAGTGACAGTGTTGTTTGTACCGTTGAGCATGCCGGACAGTCTACCGTTGGGGCACACGCTAGCGGCACCATCGGTGCCGACACCGTTGTCCTCATCGATGGGTCCGGTGTAATAGACAGCCTCGCAGTCGCCGCGGCCCCAGGGATCGAACCCCCCGGGAAGCCGCTCGTTGGGCGGACCCGACCACGCGGGCTTGAACTGCCAGGCGAAGCAGTTGTAGATGCCGGCGCAACCCGCACAGCAGTCGAGCTTGTTGGTTACGCCGCTGATGGTGACGGTGGCGACAGCGAGGCCGCTGCGGGTCTCGAGAGTCGGGGCATTGACAAGCGCCGAGGGATTGCAGAAGGCGGGCACGGTCTGGGTCGGGTAGTTGCCCGCGATGGTGGTACAGCCCTTGGCACTGCTCACCGAGGTAATGACAATGGCGTCCTTGGCTTGTGCGGTTGCTGTCTCCAAGGGGTCCGCACGCGAGGTAGGCACGCTAATAGGAGTTGGTGGCGACGGATAACTCAGCGGTGTTACTGTGGCATCACGAGTCGTGAGTGGCGAGAGGCTGAGGGGATGCGCGTAACCTGTGATGGTAGACGCAGGGGCCTGTGAAAGGGTGAGTAAGCAATTCCCTCTCGAGATGCGAATGATATTGTAAAATGCTATTGACATACCTGTGTTGTTTGTCGATCTTGAAGAGGTACTCCAGGCAGGGCTGCACCGAGTCCGGCCAGGCCGACGACAATGGAGACGAGCGAGATACGCATATTTATCGAAGAGGAGAAGAGTCGGTATCTGTCAGAGACGGGTTCGTGACTTGAGAATGGAAGGTTCTGATATCCCGCAGAAGACAGTCCTATACCCATTTCAGGCTGGATATCCAGATTATGTATTGTCAATGGCGGCGTAGTGAATACACTGGAAGTACTGGTGAGTGAGTAAGTGACCTGGCGCAGTGACTAAGAGAGTGAATGGACAACGTGATCCCGACAACGCCCCGGGGAACACGATGCCTAGAAGTACGTCATTGAGGATGAGATACGTAAAGGCCACGAAACGAATGGAGAGGACAGAAATGTGAAAATTGGATAAAGTCGCAGGTGGTTTGTAGGAAAGATATAAACCCGGTACTTCGGGTGCAGTGTTCAAGGTACTAGGTTAGGTTGATGTAATTGTATGTAGATTAGTACATACAAGCTGTTTTCTCCCCCGCGCGATGCATGCAAATCCGATTGATGCCCCATAATTTACGCCCAGGAGCTTCCATTTCTAGAAGTGGAAACGAGTCAATCGGGACTTGATTGGACGTGAGGATATTTGCAGGATGTGCCTGTGGGGTGGGGAGCCAACGAAAATGCCGGCGCCGTCGTTTGGGGTAGTACTTACATAATATGTAGGTAGTACGGGTACTGCAGTACTACCTATCTACCTGCCCCTGGACTGGACAGTGATGTATCGCAACATGATTTCAATTAAGCTTAATCTATTGATAGTGGACATGCATACTCGATTCACTACATAGGTAGGTAGGGATAGATGTAGGGGGAAAAAAATATCAACTTAATCTTGTGCTACAAGTAGGTATGTGATCTGTATAGTAAATCTTTAATATTGTTTGTTACAAGGAATTTAAAGGTCCGATACATCGTTAGCGGTTTGACATAAAGGGGGCAGGGTATACAGACGATCAACACGATCCCGCCCAAACGGGAAGAAGTAATGAGTTTCAGATGCTTCGTAAATGAACTGCATGAACAGTCTTGCGGGGGCCATAAAGGGATTTACCATTTGGGTAACGTAGCAACATCTGCTAAACCCAACGTTAATAAATTCTTAATTAATCATAAACAAGATGGTAATCGCGGATGCTTTGGCGAGCCTCCTAGGACCTCGAACGAGGTCGTTTACCATGATGCAAATTATACGTGTATTTTTAATATGTGCATTCTCTACACCTGATGAACTCCTTTTAGGTACACTAACAGAGTAGGATTTAGGCAATTCCTGCCTAGTAGGGATGTCCTCGGGTCTATGGATTAAACATTATATGCCCATTAATATTATATTCACTATTAAAATATTAGTAAACTTAAAATAAGATTTATTAACTTATAATTATATATTAATTAAAACGTTAATTTAAATTTAATATATAGTTAATATATATTAATTATATTATAAAATAGTTTATTTATTATATTAATATATATTATAACAAGAAAATAAAGAAGTAAATAATCGTTCCTAGGTTAAAGAACCGTTCTTTTGCATATTAAAAATTAAAGAACCGTTATCAGCGAAAAGAACCGTTTCTGGTCGGAGAAACCATTCTTGGTCGGAGAACCGTTGTTGGCGACCACCAGCTGTTGCCAACTGTCGGCGATTGAATCTAGTATACCATTGTTGGCGATTGAATCTGGTATGCAGCCATGCCACTGTCCATACCACCCCCCGCCTGGTCCAATCAACGCTCAGCCAACCGTCTGTTAACTATCTGTACCTTCTCGACATTAAAATATTTTCAACAATAGAAACAATGATCGATTAACTGTAAATTTACAGTTAATTAACTGTTAAAAAAATTTTAAACGTTGAAAATCCTTATTGTTAATTTGTTTAAGTACTATAGTAGGAAAATAAGGGGATTTATAAGTTTTATAACTTTTATATAAAGTTAAGAAAACCTGTGCTAATAATAAACTTTAGTGAATTTAATAAAATATGTTATAATAATAAGTTTTATTAAATTTTTAAGTATATTTTATTAAAGTTTTAATAAGATATATTTTATAAAAAAATTATAAGTGGAGTTAGTAAACGGACTTTTTATAGGTTTTTTATAACTATTTATAATTTAGTGGTTAGTATATTTAAACGAGTATATTTATATTATTAAACATTTATTTTTAAATATTTTTTATTATTAATTAAATTGCTTTAAAAAATAGTTAATGTTATTAGCTGCTTATATAATTATTTTATATATTTTAAAAAATTATATTGTTATATTAAAGCTTTTATAAAAAAATAAGCAAGTTATGTTATAAAATAAAAGGCTAAGGCTAAGTAAACTATAAAATTTAACACTATATAGATTTTTTTTATATAAATTTATTTATTTTATAATAATGATTTTATTTATTTAAAAAGAAATTATAATAAAAAAAAGCTAATAAAAAGTTAAGTAAGATTATAATTAGTAAAAAAATTTAATAAAAGCTAGCGCGGTAATAAATAAAACGTTTTATATATATTTTTATAAAGTTTTTAAAACTGTTATTATTTTTATTTTAATTTATAAAGTTTATTAAAAAAGTGTTATTAATATAATTATTAGTGTTTTTATTTAAAGTGCAATCGTTATTGTTATTTTTATTATATATTTTATTAAAACTTATAATATAATTATTTAAATAATTATTTAAATAATTATTAAAACGATTATTAAAACGATTATTTAAATAATTATTTAAGTAATTAAAGCGATTATTATTATTATTATTATTAGTATTATTTGCTTTTTTTATTTAATATAAAGTAAATTGTGTATTTTAACGTAGTAGATTATAAGAAAAAATTAAAATAAACGATATTTAAGGTAGTTATTAACCTTTACTTTAAAATAACGTAAATTTAAAAGCTTTAAAATTTTAAAAATTAAGTTATAAAGGTTAAAAAGTTTAAAATAGTAAGTTAATAAGGTTATTAAATTAAGTAAGTAAAAGGTAGTTTAATTAATAAAGTTTTTTAGCTTTTTTTTATTAAGTTTTTAAAGCTTTTTTAAAAAATTTTATTTAATTAGTTATAAGTTAATAAAAAGTAATTTTTTTATGTTTTTAAGTTAAGATTAAGCATAAAATTAAAAGATTTAAAAACTTTAAAAGCTTTAAAAATTTTAAAATAAAATAAAATAAGTTTAATTAAAGTTTAAAAAAATAAGATTTATTAAGTTTTAAGTTTATGTTTATAATAGTAGGTTAAATTAACGTAAACAGTAATTATTATTATTATTATAATAAAAATAAAAAAATTTAATTTTAAAGTATTTAAAAATATTTATAAATTTAAATATAAATTTAAGGTTTTTTAAATTATTTATATTATTATTAAATAAGTAAGTTAAGGTTAATTAAAGCTAATTAAATTTATAAGTAAAAAATAAAAAGTTATTAATAATATTTTTTTTAATAACTATAACGCACGGCGTTTAATAAAACTAAATATTTTTTTATATTAATAAAAGTTTATATAAAAATGTTTATTTTAATATTATAAAAATGCTTGTAAACATTTAAAGTATTAAAAACATTAAATATAGTTTATTAAAAGTTTAAATGTTAAGTTTAATTTATAGCTTTAAGCTGTTATTTTTTACTTAAGTTAAATTTGCGCTTAATTAAAATAATTTTATTAATTTTAATTATTATAATAATAAAAATAATTTTAAATAATAAAAAAAAAGGTTTTTTTAATTATTAAAGGTTTTATTTTAATTAATAAATTTTTAAATAAAATGTTAAATAAAAATAAATATATATTTATTTAACTTTTTATAAAGTTAATATTTAATATAATTTATATTTTTTAAAGTTTATAATTAATATTTAAAATTAATATAAAAGTTATTATTATAATTAAAATTAAAGTTTTTAATATATATATAAATAAAGCTTTAAATAAATAAAAATTATATTTAATAAATAAAAATAAAAAAATATAAAAGCTAAGTAAGGAGTTAAAAACAAAGATATATATATAAATTTTTTTAAAAAACTTTATACTTAAAATTAAAAAAGTAGTTTAAAGCATACTTTTAGCGCGTATTAAAAATAATAGTTTAAGTATTAAAATTAAAGAAATTTTTTTTTAAAAAAGTTTTTATAAGTTTATTAGTTTTTAATATAAAAAATATTTTAATAACTTTTTAATAAATTAAATTTTTAACTTAAGACTTTTTATTATAAAATAAGCTTTTAATAAATATAATTTAATTATAAGCGATTTAAGTTTAAATATTTATAATTTAAATATAGCTTGTTTAAATTAAAAAAAATATTAAAATAAACTTTTTTAAAAAGTTTATTAATTTTATTTTTATTTTTATAAGTTATATTATTTTAATTAAATATTAAAAAAAAGTAATAATAAATTTAAAAGTAATAAAAATAAAAAGTTTATTTTTATTAATTTATTGCTAAGTAAAAGTTAAAATAAAGTATTTTAAGGTTATTTTATTAAGTTTTATAATTAAACTGTTATGTTTTAAAGTGTTAAAAAAAATAACATAAAAATTAAAAGTTAAAAAGCGCTTAAAATAAATATAAGCGTGTTAAAAATATTATAATTTATAAATAATAGATAATAAAATTATTAATATAAATATAAATTAATAAAAATAATAAATAAAAAATATGTTAATTATATTAAAAAAATAAAATATAAACTTATAAAAAGTTATTTTAATTTTATTAAAAAATATTATTAATATTATATTAAAATATAAAAAAGCTATTATAATTAAATTTACGTTCACGATTATTTTTATAAAAAAGATTTTTAAAAAGTTATTTAAATATTTTTTTAAATATTATATATTATTAAAAAATAAATAAATAAATAATAAAAATAACAACATTATATAGGCTTTAAAAACGGTAGTGTAAAAAAGGTTTTATAATAAAAAAGTTAATATGTAAAGTAATATAAAAAATAAATTAAATGCAGTTATTTTAAATTTTAAAATTATAGCGTATTAAATAGAAAAAAGTAAAAGAAGTAATAGGGAAAAAAATAAGTGTGTTATATAAAGTAATAAAAGGTATTATTAACTTTTAAATTATATAATAAATAAATTATTATTATTTAAAATACATAAAGGTATAAAGTAATTAAAATAAATTTTATATTTTATTTATATAAAGTTTTATAATTTTAAAAAGTATTTTTTTTATTTTTTTTTATGCGCGTAGTAAAAAAAGTTGACAAAAAAGCATTATAATACTGCATTTTTTTAATACCACTTTTTTTTTAAATTTTTTAATTAATACACGATTTTAATTAATTTTTATTTAATAATACTTTAAAAATTTTTTTTTAAAACATTTAAAAAATTAAGTTTTAAAATATTTTTTAAAGCTAAATAATGTTATAAAGCAGCGCGCTTTAAAATAAAAGGTTAAAAACATTAAAGCGCTAATAAAGTTAACAATAGCTTTATTTATAAAAATATTTCTAGGTTAATAAATAAAAGTACTAATAATTTTACGGTTTAAAATAATAATATAAAAAGTTTAAAACTTTACGTTAAAAGTAATAATTATAAATATAATAATAATAATATTAAAATAAGTAAAAATAATGTTAATAATAATAAGTTTAATAATAAGTTAAATTTAAAAGTTAAAATTAAAAAAAAGTAAGTTTTTATAGTTTATAAAGTATTAAACTTTTATTTATTAACTTTTAGTTTTAATTTTTATTAATATTAATAAAGTTTATTATAATAATATTAATAATATTATTAATTATATAATGTAAATTATTTTAAAATTAAATAAAGTTATTAGCGTTATAAGTTATAAAAAAAATTTATTTATAAAAAAACTTTTAATATTACTTGCTTTTTAAAATTAAAATAAAAATTTAATAAGTAAAATATTATTTATTAAATTAAAATTTAAAGCTGTTTAAAAAACTGCTTTTATTTTTATTTCTTTTAAATTACTTTTTTAGCTTAAAAATAATTTTAATAATTTGTTAAAGTTTATTATAATGTATTAAAATAAATTTATTTAAATGTTTAAATTTAAAAAAGCTTTTATAATATTTGCAGATTTTATTAGCTTAAGTTATAAAAATTAAAAAGCTTTTTAAGAGATTTTTTTTACGTAATAAAAATAGTAATATTTTAAAGAATGTTATTAATTTTTTTAAATAACTGTTAATTTTAAAAAATAAAATGTAAAAGTATTTTTTTTAATAAATATATAAAAAGTAAATATATTTTTTAATGTTTTTAAGCTTTTTATTTTTTTAATATTTTTTAAACTTAAAAAAAAAGAAAATTAAGGTTTATAAAAAGTTAATAACGTTAAAAGATAATAAAAGTAAAAGTAAAGCTTAAACTCGAGTATTACGTGAAAATAAAGATATAATAGTAAAAAATCTGCTTATAATAACTATAAAGCTAACGTTTGTTAATTTTATTTTAATGTTTAAAAATTATATTGCTTTAAATATTAACTAGCGTATATATTATAAACTAGTTATTTTTATTAATAAGCTTATTAAACTTATTTATTTTTATATTTAAGCTTTATTAGTTTAAATTATAAACGGTTATTATGTGCATATTTAAATAAAAAATAAAAGTTAAGGCTTTGTAATTTTCTTGTTTAATTTTATTTATTTTTAATATATTAAAAACGGTTGTTTTTATTATATTATTATAAATAATAATAATAATAATATTAATTTTTATATTAGTTAAGTTTATAGTGTTAGTTAAGATAAATGTAAAAAGTTTTATATTTATAATATAAAAAAACCGGCTAGCTATTTAAATTTAAAAAGCTTATTATATTAATAGTATTGTATTATTAAATATTATTTTTACTTTTAAGTAAATATATAATAAGTTAATATTAACGTTAAAGATTATTTATATTTTAAAAATTAAAGTATATATTTAAATTTATATGTTTATTAATAATTATTTTAATAAAAATTATATAAATTTATTATAGTAGGCATTAAAATAATAATAAAGTATTAAAAAAATAGCTGCTTTTAAGCTTTATTTTAAGTATTTTACAGCAAGTTATGTATATAAACATAATAAAAATTATTATTATTATATTTATTATATTATTGTAAATAATAAGGTTATTTTTTTATATTATATTTATTTAATATATATAAAGTTAAAATTAAACTATTATAATTGTTATATTTATAAAAATAAATAAGATTATAATTAAAAAAGCATTTTTTTAATTAAATTTTTTTTTTAATTTTATTAATAATTTTAGTATTTTTAACAATTTATATTAAATTTTAATAAGGTTTTATTTTATGCTTATAGTTATAATAAAAACTAAAAAAGCGTGTTTTAAAAGTATTTTTTTATTATATTAAGTTTTTATATTTTTAAATTTAATAACGTGATTATAGTTTTGCAGATTATAGTATATTTTAATTAGAAAATTATTTAAGAAATTAATAGTTAAAAAGTTTAAATTTGTATTTTTATAATGTGTTATATTAATAATATATTATAATAAGTTAAAAACTTTAAATTTAAAAGTTTTTAAGTTTATTGTTTTTATTAATGTTATTATATATAATTAAAATAAAAAGTTATTAATTTAAAGGTATTATTAAGGTTTAATATTGTTATTTATAGTTGATTTTATGTTTAAATAATTAAAATGTAGTTAATAATAAAAAATTAACTAGTTAATGCTTTTACTGTCGTATAATACGGTAAATAATAGAGTTTAATTAACTTAAACCTTTTTTTAATGATTATTTTGCTAGCTTTTAATTTTATAATTATTTAATTTTTTAACGCGGTTTATTTAAAATATAATAGTATTTTTAATTTTATATATTTTTTATTTTATAATAGCATTTTAATTAAAGTAATTTAAATTAAATATATTATAAAGTTGCAAGTTTGGTTTTTTTTTAAATAAAAACGCTTGTAGTTTTTTATTTATTATTTAATAAGTTATAAAATATTTAATTATGTAAAATAGTTTATTATTATTTTTATTTTTTTAAAATATTAGTTTAAAAAAAGCATATTAAGCTTAAATTTTATAATAAGGTATATAAACATACTGATTAGGACTTTGTTAACTTTATTGTTAAGATTTATGCGGTAATTATTAAAAGCAATATTGTTTTTATAGGTAAAAAAGTATTTTTAATTAATTAAAATAATATAGTAGTTATTATTTATTATGTTAGATTTTTTTTAACCAGTTTTATATGTTTATAGCAGTTAAAGCTGGCTTTATTGTAAGTTTTATTATAGGTTTTATTATAAGTTTTATAATTAAGATTTTAAATTATATAAGCTGTAGTAATTTTATTATAAACATAAAAAAAGCTGTAAAGTTAAGTAAATTATTATAATATATAAATAATATACTGTGTTTTAATATTTATATTAATATATATTATTTAATATTTGTAGAAAAGTATGTGTTTTTAATAAATTATAATATTTTTATTAAAGAAAATCTGTATTAATAAGTTATGTTTTTTAAAATATTTTATAGTAATTTAAGTTTTTAATTATTATTTTATTAAGTTTTAAAGGTAGGATTGTATGAAGATTATAGCGTTAAAATTTTTTTAAGTCTTTTAAGGGGAGGAAGGGGGAATGTTATTATATAATTTTATTAAGTAAATATAAAGGAAAGTTTATAATTTTATTTTAACTAGGAATTTTTTAAATTTTTTTTTATTATTTTTATAATAATTATTATGTTTATAAATTTTTACTTTATTTATTAATATTTTAATTAATAAATATTTTAAAATGCGTGTATATAAGATTAATTATTTTAATGTTAAAAAAGTTTTATTAATAAAGCTAAATTTTTAAAAAATAATGCGTTTAATTTTATAAAATGCTTTTTTATATAATAATTTTAAATTAACGTATAAAATAATAAAATTTTATTATAAATATTTTAATTTTTTTAATAAAGTGCTTTTATAAGCAGATTAAAATAAATTTAAAACTTTATTAAAAAATATAAATTTTAAACTTAACGTAAACTAGTTAACTAATAACATTTATATTTAACTTTTTATAATTAATTATGTTTTTTTTATTAATGTTAAAAAATCTTATTATGTAGTTAATAAAGAAAAACGTTTATTATTATAAACTAATATTAATATATAGCTTTTATTTTATTGTTTATTTTAATTAGCTTATAAGCATAATTATAGCAAATTAATTTAATATTTTTTTACTTTTAAAAATAAAACTATTTAATAATTACGTAAATTTTTTTTTATTAATTAGTATATTTACTTTTTTTATTTTTATTTTTACATTATAAATTAAGTTTTAATTAAATTTAAAATAATTAAATATAATGTTTTATTTAATTAAAATATATTTTAATAATTTATAAGCTGTGTATTAATTAATAAATATTGTTTTATTTATTATAAAGTTATTAATAATCGGTTTATTTTTAATATAAATAATTATGTTTAATTTTTTTATAAAAATAAAAATAAATTTAATTAAGTTAATTATATTTTCGTGTTAAATAATTTTAATAATTACTATATTTTTATTATTTTAATACCTGTTTAAGGTATTAATGCTTAAAACGTGCTTTTTAATTTAAAAGTTATAAAAAAACAAAATAATAACGCTATTATTATTAAAGTTATTGTTATTATTTTTATTTATTTTTATATAGTTAAGGTTAATAATGTTAATATTATTTAAATTAATTAAAAGTTTTATTACTTTTAATTATGCTTTAAAAATAAAGTTTTTTAATTTTATAAATATTTATAAGTAAATAATTAATAAATTTTAAAATAAATATAATTAATAAATAAAAATGTAAGCTTTAATTATTTAAACTTAAAAAAATTTATATTATAATAAAGTTAAATAAAAAATAAATAAAAAATAAATAAGGAATAAATAAAATAATAGGAGTTATATTTTATATAAAAACTTAGTTTATATTATAGGTATTTTTTAAATTTAATGTAATTAACAAGGTATATTTAAATAAATGGGGTTTGCGGTAAAATATGCGCTTAATGTAAATTAATAAACGTAAAATATTTAAGTTAAAAGTACTTAATTAAAAAATTAAAAAAATTTAATAAGCTTTATTATTTTTATAAAATTTGTAAATTTAATAAGCTTTATTAAATTTTTAAAGCTTGTTTACATAATAATTTTAATTATTTAAGAAAAGCTTGTTATTTTTATAGGCCTTGTGGACCCCTTATAAATCCCGCTGCGGTACTTAAAATTTTTTTTCCATTTAATAGACATTGATTTCTAGGTCGACGTTGTAAAATTATCGGACAGTGGACAGACGGTTGGCTAACCGTTGATCAAACCCGGCAAGTTCTGGTACGGGTCAGCGATTGAATCTGGTATGCAGCCATGCCATTGTCGGCGATTGAATCTAGTATACCATTGTTGGCGATTGAATCTGGTATGCAGCCATGCCACTGTCAGCGATTGAATCTGGTATGCAGCCATGCCACTGTCAGCGATTGAATCTGGTATGCAGCCATGCCATTGTTGGCGATTAAATCTGGTATACCATTGTTGGCGATTGAATCTGGTATGCAGCCATGCCACTGTCAGCGATTGAATCTGGTATGCAGCCATGCCATTATTGGCGATTAAATCTGGCTGGCTGCAACACCAGATTTCATCGCCAACAGTGGCATACCAGATTCAATCGCCGATAATCACTAACCGCAGTTAGGTTAATAAAGTCTAATATGCGCGCGTACGCGTAACTAGCCAATAGCGTAACGGTATATAGTTCTATTAATAGATTTTCCATTTCGCACTGTAATCTGTAAACCATGCGTTCGAATCTTATGCTGTGTAAAAAAAAAAGATTTTAAAACTAACCCACCCTTACCCCCCCCCCCCCCCCCCCCCTCCTTATTTAAAAAGAAAAAAAAAGAAAAAAAAAAGAAAAAAAGAAAAAAAAAAAGAAATTTTTTTTTTCCAGGAATGGTTCTCCGACCAGGAATGGTTCTCCGACCAGGAACGGTTCTCTGACCAGGAACGGTTCTTTTACCTAGGAACGGTTGCTTTGAAAACATTGGATCTTATAATAAGAGACGGTTTTCAAGTCAGAGAACCATTCTTAAAGACCTTATTCCCCTGCAACGGTAACTTTAAAGTTATTGTGTAAAAAACAGCGGGAGATAATAGCTTTTAATTTTTTAACAAAAAGAATTATGCGTAAGCCGCTAAAGCCAGCTAAATACAATGCTTAGTTTAATTAAATAATAATCCCGTTAATTTATTATTAACTTTTTTTTTATTTTAATTAAGCACTTTTTATTTAAGGCACTTTTTACGCAATACACTTTTTATAATAGCCACTTTAACCATTATGCCAGCGTAACTAGCTTAAATGCTTTTATTTTTAGCCTTTATACAGCTCGTTTAAAATTTTACATAATCTTTTACTTAAGCTTATAACTCGTATAAATACTTTTATAATCTTTTATTTAAGCTTTTATATAACTTATATAATTATTTATAAAGCTTTTTTACTTAAGCTTTTAACTTATATAAAAAACTTTATATAGCTTTTTTACTTAAGCCGTTATATTATTAAAATTAAACTGTTAACTTTTATTAACTTACTTTATTAACTAACTAGGCATTACATCGCTTACAATTAAAAAGTTAATTACTTTAACTTATTTTAGCCTTTTAACTCGTATAGTTAAAGTAACCATTTTATTTTATAACCTTTTAAATTAAAAACCTTATAACCGTTTTTTAAAAGTTTATTTTCTTTTAAAGCTTTTAAAGCCAGCTTTTTTATAACTAATAAAGCTTAATATACTATATTTTATACAATTAAAGTCTTTATTAACTTTAATTAATTTTACGGTATATACTTTTATAAGTCGGTAATTTAATTAGTAAATCTCGTATAATAACAGCAATATTATAGTTATTAAAAAAGTTAAATAAATAAAGTTATTATAAATTAATCGATTTTAATTGATAATAAAATAAATAATAATATAAAAAAATGCTATTAAGCTTATAATTATTATGTAAAAAACAGCAGGAAATAATAGTTTTTAATTTTTTAATAAAAAGAATTATGCGTAAGCTATTAAAGCCAGTTAAATACAGTGCTTAATCCGGCTAAATAATAATCCCGTTAGTCCATTATTAACCCCCTTTTCTATCTTAATTAAGCACCCTTTATTTAAAGCACCTTCCACGCGATAAAAGTTAAAAGGCGTAGTCACGTGGTTAGCGACAAATAGCCTTATATATGGTCAGGTTAGCGACTTATAACTACTTTCGCTGACCTTTTTATTATTAACATTACAGCTTAATACACATACATGCACTTTATATATAAACATTTTTTATATTATATATAAAATAAAAAATAAAAGTAAAAAATATTATATTAAAATATATAATAATAAAAAATTTTTAAAAAGCTAATATAAAGAGCCGAGCTTTTTTTAAGCTTAGTCACTTATAAAGCCAGCAGCCCTTATAAAAACCCTTGTTAGCGTTATAATTTAATTAGTTTTAATTTTATTTATTAATTTTTAGTTTTAATTTCGGTTATTATTTATATTTAATTTACACTTAAACTATTATTTATTATAATTTTAAAAGTTTTAAATAACTTATTTATAAAGTTATATTTATTTATTTAAATTTTTTAAATTTTTTAAGCAATTTACTGTTAAATTTAATTTAAATTAACTACGTTTTATTATTATTTTTAAACTTTATTTTTAAACTTTATAAAAAAATGTTAAAAATTAAAACAATAAGTTTATTAGCTTTAATAAATAGTTAAATTATAGCGTTAATATAAAAAGTTATAGTTTAAGTTATATAATAATTTTTTATTTACTTTATTATAAAAATAACGTTAAAATAATTTTAATTTAAAATTAAAATATAATATTAATTTAAATAAATTAATTAATACTTTTATTTTAAAATTTACTTTTAAATAATAAAATAAGTAATTAATAAACTTTTAAAAAGCTTTTAATAATATTTTAAAAAATATTGTTAATTATAGCGTTAAATTAATTTAACAGTTTTTAATATAAATTTTTAATATTATTTTTTATAAAATAAAAAAGTTTTTTATTTTAAGCACAATAACCTTATAAAAGCACTTTAAATTTAATTTAATTAAAATACTTTTATTATTTAAACTATTATATTTATTTATAATATAAGTTATTATAATATAGTTATTATTAAGTTATTAAAATAAATAACTTAACGTTTTTAATAGCATTTAATTTTTTTTTAATAATTATTTATAGTTTTTTAAAAATTAAAATAACGACTGTAAAATAGCTGTAAAAAGCACTTATTATTATTACGTAAAGCTTATAAAACTTTTACGTATAAAGTTAATGTTGGTTGTATTAAAACTAGTTAGCGTAGGAAAGACTAAGTTGTAAGGTTTAGTCAGCGTATAAGGGACTATAACTAGGTTGCCGACTCTTGGCAACCCTTTAATTAGATAGTTCCCTTTTTAAAGATATAAGCAGAGTCTTCAACCCAGTTCTTTAGTCTTTTTTCCCTTATACGACGCATATCGGCGTTGTAGCCTATTCCTTTTGCTTAGTTAAGATAGCAAATCTTTTTCGCTAGGTGTAATATAGCGAAACTAACAGTTAAAAACTTAAATATTAATATTTTTAAGTATAAAATTTTTTTTATAGTATTTATAAAATATTAAAAATTAAAGTATATAAAAAACCTTTAAATTTTTTTAAAAAAAATTTATATGTTATTTTTAACTTTAAATCGTTTTATTTTTATATTTAAAATAAATTTAAAACTTATTTAAATTAAGTTAATAAATGTTATTAAACTTTTTATTAAGTTAATTAAAAACTTTATTTTCTTAATTTTTTTATTTAATAATATTGTTATGGGTTTAGCCCAGGGTTAACGGTATGGCTGCTGCTATACCAGTTAATAAGTGGAGGTAAGGGGTTATTACCGACTCCGTACAGTTACGTGAGAAGTCTGCATGTATATAGGCTGGTTAGCGCCTTTAAGTGCTTTTATTAGTTTTTTTCTTTTTTTTCTTTTTATAGTTAATTTAAAAAAATTTTTAATTTATATAGTTTGCGCATTTTAACTTTATAATATATTAATTATTTTTTATTTAAATTTTTTTAATTTTTATATATATTATTATAAAGTATTTTCTGTATTTATTATAATAAACTTTAAATATATTTTTTTTAATAGTTTAATAATAAATTATAAATTAATAAAAACTTAAGTTAATAATAATAGTAAATTTTATTTTATTATATTTATAAGTTTTTTATATTATTTTATATTAAAACGCAGGTTATATATATAATAATAAAGTTTTTTATATTGTTTACGTTTTATATAAGTAAAAGTTTATTAAAACTTAAGAATATTTTAATTAAATATAATATTTTAATTAATTAAAAAAAAAACTGCATAAAAAAAGTAATTTATTATATAAAAGTCGAGACTATTACTGATTTTACTGCATAAAAGTCAAGACTATTACCGACTTTGCTGTATAAAAATTAAAACTATTAATAACTTTGCTTTTAAAATCGCTAACCCCGCACGTTAGTTTATTATACGCGCACTTTTTTAGTTTATAAGTAAATTTTAAAAGTTTATATGCATAATATATACTTTTATTATATAATGTTTTTTATAAAATAATAAATTAAATTTAACGTAATTATTAATTAAAATATAATAACTTTATTTTAAAATAAATATAAACTTAAATTAAATTTATATAAATAAATGTTAAAAATATAATAATTAATAAAAAAACTTAATAAGTAAATATAAACTATATAAAGTATAAAATAGCTTTTAACGCTTATAAATAGTTATTATTAACGCTTATAATAAAGTTTTTTATAAAATAATAAAAGTTTAAAATAAAATATTATTAAAAAAATGCATATAAATATTATATTAAATTATATAAAAAAGTATTAATTATAAATAAAAAGTATTATTATAAGTTTAATTTAAAGTTAATAATATAATTACTATTATATTAATTAGCAGGTAAAAATAAAGGGTTATTATTAACTCCGCACGGTTATATAAAAGGTTTGCATGTATATAAGCTGGTTAGCGCTTTTAAGTGCTTTTATTAGTTTTTTTTTTTCTCCTTTTATAGTTAATTTAAATTCCTTTTTAGTTTACATGGTCCGCGCACCTTAACCCTGTAACAAATATATATTAAAATAAAAGTAAAAATATTATAACTTATTATACTTGTAAAAATAAAATTTATTAAAAGTTTAAGTGCTTATAAAAGTAAAAATAAACTAGTTTATTTAATTTTTAAAGTTAAAACGTTTATATTACGTGTTAAATTTTAAATTATTAAAATATTTTAATAGTTTTTATTTAATAAAGGTTTTTTTATTAAATAGTTAAGTTAATTAATAAATATATATTGTTAAAAAATTATAATTATATTTTATTAAAGTTATTAAAAATTTTATATAATTTTATTAATTTTAAATATATTTTATTATAATTTATTATTAAGTTAAAATTATTATAGTTTTTTTATATATTTATTACATTATATTATTTATTAGTTTTATTAACTATAAAGTTAAATTATTAGCTTTTTAATTAAAAAGCAATAATTTAATAAACGGTATTATATTAATTAAAGTATTTTATAATAAAAAGCTATTAAATTATTTAAAAAAATATTATATGCGTATTATTTAGTTTTTAATTAAATAATGTACTTTTATTTTATTACCGTTTAACTAGTTTATACTTTTAAAAACTTTTAATTAAAAAGTTAAAATTATTTTACTAGTTAAATTAAAAAATAACTTTTTTTATTAACTAATAATAAAGTAGTTAACGTAAAAATGTATAAAAATCTATATATAAAGTTTATTATCGTATTAATATAAAAGCGCGTATATAATTAACCTTATTATAATTAAATTAAAAACGATTTTTTTAAAAAAAGAAATAATTATAAAAAGTTAAGCTTTTTTAAGCTTAATTACTTATAAAGCTAATAGCTTTTATAAAAACCTTTGTCGGCGTCGTGATTTAATTAGTTTTAATCTTGTTTATTAACTTTCAGCTTTAATTTCGGTTACTATTTATATTTAATTTGCACTTAAACCGTTATCTGTTACAGTTAATTAAATTATTAAATATTTAAAAGTTAATAATTAAATATTATATTAATTATTTAATAATAACGGCTATTTATTTTATTTTATTATTATTTATATTATTTATATTATTTATATTATTTATATTATTTATATTATTTATATTATTTATATTATTTAATATAAGTATATATAATTTTATTTTATTTTATAAATATAATAAAATAAAATAAAATAATTAAAATAAATTAAATTAAAAAATATAATTATATATTAAAATTATAAAATTTTATTTATAAAAATAATTTAATAATAATGTCACGGGTTTGGCCTAAGGTTAACGGTATGGCTGTACTATACCAGTTAGCAAGTAAAAGTAAGGGATTATTACCGACCCTGCATAGTTACGTGCGAAAATAAAGGGTTATTATTAACTCCGCACGGTTACGTGAAAAGCCCGCATATATATAAGCTAGTTAGCGCTTTTAAGTGCTTTTATTAAAAAAAATTTTTATAGTTAATTTAAACTTTTTTTTAGTTTATATAGTTTGCATATTTTTAACTTTATAATATATTAACTATTTTTTATTTAATTTTCTAGCTTTTATACGTGCTATTATAAAGTATTTTTTATATTTATTATAATATTTTTTAAATAATATTTTTTTAACGGTTTAATAGTAAATTATAAATTAATAAAAACTTAAGTTAATAATAATAATAAATTTTATTATATTTATAAGTTTTTTATATTATTTTATATTAAAACGCAAATTATATATATAATAATAAAGCTTTTTATACCGTTTATATTTTATATAAGTAAAAGTTTATTAAAATTTAAAAATACTTTAATTAAATATAATATTTTAATTAATTAAAAAAAATTACGTAAAAAAAAGCGGTTTATTATATAAAAGTTAAAATTATTATTAACTTTATTTATAAAATTATTAACTTTATACGTTAGCTTATTTAATATACGCGCATTTTTTTAATTTATAAGCAAACTTTAAAAATTATATGCATAATATATACTTTTATTATATAACGTTTTTTACAAAATAATAAATTAAATTTAACGTAATTATTAATTAATATCACGGGCTTAACCCGATTAAGTAAGGCCTAGCTGTTACTAAATAACCCAGCCTTAAAAAAAGCAAGGGCTAAGCAACGCACTTATAAATGCAAGTATATAAAGGCTTAATACATATAAAAACTGCAATTAAATTTTTTTTTTTTTATGTAATTTTAATATATATAATTTTACTTATAACAGCGTATAACTTAACTTTATAACATAAAATTATACTGCATTTATATTAATAAACTTTAATAAAATAAAAAATTTTATAATATTAAAATAACTTAACGCTTTTTAAAGTAAGCAGTAAAATTAAATAGTACTAGTTTTTTAAAATTAATATAATTTATTATAAAATTAACAGTTTATTTAAAAATTAAAAAAACTTTTTAATTAATTTTTTATAAAATATTAATAATAATAATTATAATAATAGTAGTAAAAATTATAATAATAATAATAATAATAAAAACTATAATAATAGTAATAATAATTAAAAGCTGCACTTTTAAATGCATATTTACAGCTAATTACTTTAATAATAATAGCTTTTATATAAATAAAAAAAAAAAGCTATTAAAATAACTAGTTTAAAATAAAAAATTAAAATTTTTTTATTTTTACTTTAATAAAATATTATAAAAAGTTAAAATTAATATTTTTATAAAATTATTAAAAAATAATAAAGTTATATAATATTTTATATTAAAAATTATTTTTAAAAAAAAACAATAAAAAATTAAAACTTTTTAAAAATTTAATAATTTAAACGCGAATTTTTCGTTAAAATAACTTTTAAAATATTTTAAGTTTATATTTAATAACGTTTAAATAAAAAAGCAAGTATAAAATTAATTATAAAAATTAAAATAGCATAAAAATAAAACTTTTAATAATTTTTTATTAAACTTTAAAAAAATTTTTATAAAAGTTAAAAAAAACAGTTAAAATAATAATAATAAATTTATTTAATTATAAAATTTATTATTAAAAACATTAAAAAAAAACTTTATTATCGTTATTATGTTAAAAACTTATAATACTTACATTAATATTTTTTATTTTATTGCTTAAAACTTTAAATAAATAAATAAATTTAAAGCGCTTATTAAAAATATAAATAAAAGTAAAAATTATAAAAAAAACTTTTTTAAAAAAACGCTTTTTTTTTAATAAAAAAATTAACATTAATAAATATAAATAATAACGTAATAATAATTATTATAAGTTTATATAAATAAACTTATATTAAAAACATAATTAATTTAATAATAAATATTTATTATTATGTTAAATAAGTTATAAATAAAAAATATAAAACTTATAAATTAAATAAACTTTATTTTTATTATAATATTAGCTAATATAAAGTTAAAAACTGCTTTTATACTTTAATAATTAACTTTAATAAAATAATAAAAAAACCGCAAGTTTTAATATAAACTATTTACATTACCGCACTTATACTTAAAAACTTAAAAAAAAAAATAATAAATTAAAAAAAAAATAACTTTAACGTAAAAATAAACGTTAAAATTTTTTAAAAAAGCAATAATAAAATAAAATTTATATAAAAATAAAATAAACTATAATTTATTATTATTATTAATTATTATTAATAAAAACATATTTTTAAAAACATTTATAAATAAAAAATATACTTATTATATAATTATAAGTAAAAAATTATTTAAATTTATAAAAATATTATTAATTTTTATTTTACTTTATATAATTAAAAACGCTTTTAAAATAATAAATAGCGCTATTATATAAAAAATTACTTATTTTAAAATAAAAATTTAAAGCTATATATAAATAATATATATATATATAATTTTTTTATTAAAATTTTTAATTATATTAAAAAAACTTTAATTAGTTTATAATTAAATTATATTATACTTTTATAAAAAGCGCTTATAGTATAAAAAAACGTAAATATAAATAAGTTATATAAGCTAAAAAAAGTTTAACTTTTTATAAATAAAAAAAATTAAAAAAACTTAATATATATTAACAAGCACGTTTATAAAACACGTGTATAAACTTTGCTGCATTAAAAATAAAAAAAGCAACTTTATAAAAGTATTTACTATTTTTTTAATAAATATAAAAAAAACTTTACGGTTTAAAAAAAAAAAATTAAAAAAAAATTAAAAACATTAATTTTTTAACGCTTTTATAAGCTTTTTTTATTTTAAAAAAAACAAAATATAAAACGCTTTATTTTATATAAACTTAAAATTAACTATAAAATTAAGTTTTAAAAAAAATTAAATAAAAAAAAATTTATACTGCTTTAAAACTTATTTTATAAAATATTTAAAAAAAAACTATTAATATTATATAAAATATTAAAAAACTTATTAAATAAAAGTTATATTTAAACTAATAGCTTAAAAATTAAAGCTTTAATTTTATTTATTTATAAGCTTAAAAGCAGACTTTATTTTTATTATAATTATAAAGCGTTAAACATAATTACTTATAATAATTACTACTTTTTTTTATTAATTAAAAACACTTTATAAAACTTAATTAAAGTAAAATAATTTATTAAAGTTAATATAATAATAACATTTTATAAAATCTGCATTATTAAAAGTAAAAAATTTAAAACAGCATTTTAAATAAAATATAAACTATTTAAATAAATAATAACTTTTTTTAAGCTAATTAAAGCGCTAGTTACTTTTTAAAAATATATTAACGGCATTTTATAAAATTATTTAAATAATTACGCTAACGTATATATAAATAATGTTTTTATTTATATAAACAAAATTAAAAAAAATTATTAAAAAAAAGTAAAAAAATACTATAACGCTTATATAACGTTAAATTTTATTTAAACCTTAATAAATGTAAGTTTACAGTTAAAAAAATAAAATATTTAAAATTTATAATATATATAAAAATAAAAGTATAAGTAAATTTAAATAAAATAAAAGCTATATTAAAATAAAAAACTTTAACGTTAATAAAAAGCGTTTAAAGTTTTTTAAACTTTATAAACTATTACCGTATTTTTATATTTAAATTTTTTTAAATTACCGCACTTTTAATAATACTTATTAAAAAAAACTAAAAATTTATATAAAAATAAAACTAAAAAAAAGCGTTTTAATTGCTTAAAATTTTATTTACTTTAACGCTTATTTTTATTTAATAAAATCTTAAAAAAAAACCTTTATAAAAGCAGACTATTTTAATTATGCGCTTAAAAAAGTGCTATTTTAAAAAATAAAAAAAAATAAAAAAATAATAACATATTATTTATAAAAATTAAACATTATAAAAATTAATTATTTTATATATAATAAAAAAATACTAGCTATTATTAAATATTTAAAATAATAAAACGTAAAGTTTTATAACTATAAAAGCTTTATAATATTTATAAACTATTAAAATTTAAAATATTTTATAATTTATTAACGCTTTTTTAAGTAATAAGCGCATTAAATTAAGCTGTTTTTTAAATATAACTTTAACTTAATATACTGCGTAAAAAAAAATACAATAATATTAAATACGCTTTTTTATAAAAATTAAAATAAATTAAACGCAATAAATAAAAAAGCTTGCTATTTACAAGTAATTTTTAAATTAGCTTTAAAAAAGTAAACTATTATTTTTATAATTATTATAATAAAAAAACTTTAAATGCAAGTTTTTAAAAACGTAAAGTTATAAGCTTTATAAAAGTAAACAGTTAAAAAAAACTAGCTTTATTAAATAACTTATATTATTATAAAAAATTAAAATAAAACATTTAAATTTATTTAAAAATTAAAAGCTTAAATTTTTAAATATTTATTAAACGTTAAAAAGCAGTTTACGTATTAAAAGCGCTTATAAATTTTTAAAGCACTTTTACTTATTAAAAGCAATTTTATTTTTATAAAAATAAACTTATTAAATATTTTAAAAAAAAATTAATTTAGCGCACTTATAACGCTTATATTATAAACTATTTAAAAAAAAAAAGCATTATAACCGCTTTAATAAAAAAATTTTACTAGCTTATAATATAATAATATATAAAAAAATTTCTTTATAATTATAATATTTATAAGCGTTTAAAAATTTAAAAAAAATATAAACAAAGTTTTTTAAAACTATTATTTATATTAAACTGCTTTTATAAAAAAATTTAAATAAATTTTATAATAAATTTTTTTT
Source organism: Biscogniauxia mediterranea (assembly GCA_018398605.1). NCBI lineage: Eukaryota > Fungi > Ascomycota > Sordariomycetes > Xylariales > Xylariaceae > Biscogniauxia > Biscogniauxia mediterranea. Next base: position 961,481 of record JAGXTR010000004.1, read on the forward strand.
TTTAATAAAAATTAGTATTTATAAGTTATTAAAAATTATTTAAATAAAAAAATATTATTAAAAGTAATGCTTATAATAAAAATAAAAATATATATAGTTTACTTTTTAATATATTTTATATAATTTTACAGTTAATTAAAATTAATTATAAGTAATTAAAAGTTTAATTAATTAAATTACTTTTAATAACATTTATATAAGCTAATAAAAATATAATAACTATTAAATACAGTATATTACTTTTAAACTAATAAAAATTTTAAATAAATAAATTAAAAAATTTAAACTTATTTTTACTATTATATTAATTAAAAATAAAATAATTAAAAAAAATAATTACTATATGCTTAATTAATTATTAATTATTAAATAAATAACTTTATTAAAATATTTTTTTTTTTACTACTTATAAATATAAAGCAGACTTTATAATAACTAGGTTTATATTAATAAAAAAAATACTTGCATTAAAAAAAATAAACTTTATACTTATATTATTAAAATAAAAAGCTTAATTATTTATTAAAAAAATAAACGTTATTTTTAACTTAATTTAAGCTTTTATAATAACAATATTAAAATAATATTAACATTATATTAATAAAAAACAAATATTAATTAAATGTTATAAAATTAAAAATAAAATATAATTAAACTTAATTTATTATAAAATAAAGCAATTTAAAAAAAAACTTAATTAATTATAAGTTAAATACACAGTATTTAAAATATTAAACTTATATATAATATAGTTAAAAAGCATTTTTTTTAATATTAAAAATAAATTTTATATAAACATATTGCGTTAAGCGCATATAAATAAGCTATTAAACTAGGTTTATAATAATTTTTAATTATTATTTATTTTAATAAAAAAAAAAGTTTAAAATAAAAAGCATTTTATGCGTTAAAAATAAGCTTATAAAAAAAAAGTTTAAATAAAAAGTTTTAATAAAGTAAAAAAAGTATAAAAACTTATTTTAATACTTTTTAAAAAACTTTATTAAAACTGCAGTTTTAAATGCATATAAAAAAAATTTAATAATATTACTTAAAATAATAAGCTTAAGTATAAGTATAAAGTATAAAATAATTTAACGTTTAAATTAATATAAAAAAAAGCAGGATAATATAGTTAAAAATAAATAAAAACTTTTTTTATTTTTTTATTTTTACTTTATTAAAAAAAAAAAAAAATAAAAAAAAAAAAAAAAAATAATAAAAAAAAAAAACGTTAAAAAACGCTATATAAAACCCCGCACGCTTAAAAGCAGCATTTTTTTAATTATTATTATTATTATTATTATTATTATTATTGTTATTTTTTACTTTTATTACTTTTATTTTTTTTTTTTATTTTTTTTTTTTTTTATTTTTTACTTTAATAAAATAGCTAATAATTATTTTTTTTATTTTAATAAAGTAATGCTTTTAATTTTATATTTAAAAAAGTAAAAATAAGCTATTATTTTTTATAATAAAGTAAAAGTAAATAAAAAAAGCAGTAAGCGCAAGTATAGCGGCGGCGGCGGCGGTAAAAATTAATATAAAAGCAATAGTAACGGTAGCAAAATAAGCGGCAGTAAAAGCTAAGCCGGCAGTAGCGGTAATTAAAGTTTTATAAAAAACGCTATAATTTACGTTAATAAAAAAAAGCTTAATATATATATTATAATAAATTTATATAAAAAAATTTTTAATTATAATAAAATAATTAATAACGCTATTAAAAATAAAAGCGTTTTTAAAGCGCTTATTTATTTTAATTAATAAATTAACTAATTAAACGTAAGCAGTAAAATAAATTATAAAAAGTTTAAAATAAAAATAAGTTAATATATAAAAAAATAAAAAATAAAAAACTTTTATAAAAATTAATAATTATAACTATTAATAGCGCATTTAATATAAATTAAACTATAAATTTTATTATAATAAACGCGTAAAATGCTTGCATAATAACGGTAAAAAAGCGCGCGCGTATTAATAAATAACTTTAATTTTATTTTATTTTTTTATAAATTAACGGCGTTAACATTTTAATAAACATAAAATAAGTTAATTATTTATTAAAAACAGCGCGTTAAAAATAAACTTTATAAAAAAAAAGTTAAAAAAAGCCAGTAAAAGCTTATAATAATAAAAAGCCGGCAAAATATAAGCAGTGTAAATAACGTAAATAGCATAAGCAGCATAAGTAACTTTATAGTAAATAAAGTTTAACCTGCAGTTAATAAAAGCAGGTGTAAATATAAGCGCAAGCGTAAAAATAATAAGCTTAGTTAAAAAAAATAAAAAAAATAAAAAAAATAAAAAAAAAATAAATTTTTTTTTAAAAAAGTAGTAAAAAAAGCAAAAAGCATTTATAAAATTAGCTTATTAACATGCGCATATTATGTAATTTTTATATTATAAAGTAAAGATTTTTAAAAATAAAAAAATTTATAATATTATTATTAATATTAATATTAATAATAATAAAAATAATAATAAAAATAGCGGTAGTAATAATAGTAATAAAGTTAAAAAAGTAAAAAATGCAGTAAAAAAAAAGCTTTTTTTTATAAAGAAAAAAAAAATAAAGTTTAAATTGCCGCTTTTTATTGCTTTAATTATTATAACATATTGTTTATTTTATTTATTTTACTATAATTTACTGTAAAAAAAAAAGTAAAGCGTAAAAAAAAACTTAATATTATAAGCTTAACTTAATTAAATAAAGCTTAATTATTATTAAACAACTTAATTTTAAAAAAATAAAGGTTAAATAACGCACTTATAAGTACAAGTATATAAAAACTTAACACATATAAAAACTATAATTAAAATTTTTTTTTTATGCAACTTTAATATACATAACCTTACTTATAACAGCGCACAGCTTAACCTTATAACAATTAAAATATAATAATCTTGTTTTAAAATAAATATAAACTTAAATTAAATTTATATAAATAAATATTAAAAAATATAATAATTAATAAAAAAACTTAATAAATAAATATAAACTATATAAAGTATAAAACGGCTTTTAACGCTTATAAACGGCTATTATTAGCGCTTATAATAATAATTTTTTTTATAAAATAATAAAAGCTTAAAATAAAATATTATTAAAAAAAATCCGTGTAAATATTATATTAAATTATATAAAAAAAGTATTAATTATAAATAAAAAATATTATTATAAATTTAACTTAAAGTTAACAGTATAACTATATTATACTAGTTAACAGGTAAAAGTAAAAGATTATTACTAACCCCGTATAATCACGTATAAAAATAAAAAGTTATTATTAACTCTGCACGGTTACGTAAAAAGCCCGCATATATATAAGCTAATTAATGCCTTTAAGTGCTCCCGTTAATTTCTCCTTTTTTTTTCTCCTTTTATAATTAATTTAAAAATTTTTTTAATTCACGTGGTCTGCGCACTTTTAACCCTGTAACAAATAACACGTTAATTATAAAATAATTTTAAAAGGTAATAATAAATTTAATTTAAATTACATTATATTTTTAATTTAAATATTAATTTAATTACTATATAACCCAGGTTATAAGGCACCTTTATATTAAAGACATTTAGCCTATAACTTAATTGAAATTTTAAACCGTAAAGGACCGTATTTCGGCTTAAGGTTAACCCATGGTTGCCGGATCCCGTCCTCCTGTGGCCCTAATGATATGGGCATGGATACTGGTGAATCTAACAGCTTCAAGTATCAGACCGAGTCACCGAATGCGCCCCGGCCTCACCCAGGCTGCCGGGCCAGCGTCTGTCTAAATAAACACTGATAAGGCTATTTATTAAAAAAGCTTTAGCCTTTCTTAAGTTAAGGTTAGGTTTTTTAAAATGTACTTTTATATAATAAAAAGAAAATATAGGTTTTATTTAAACTTTAATCGCGCATTAAACATATTAATACTTTTATAATTAATTAATTAATTTATTATATTAATTTTATTAATTAACTTTTTATTTATTTTTAAGCTATTATTACGTAATTATTAACATGTTTTTTATAACTTTAAAACGATTTAATATTATAGCTTTTTTTTAAAACTTTAGCCGTAAAAAAAGTTTTAAAAGGTTTTTTTTTAATATTAGCTTACTATAAGTAAAAAACGCCGTAAATAAAGCTAGTTATAAACAAATAAAAGTTTAAAAAGTGTTTTTTAATTATTTTTTTTAACTTGTTATAAAATCTGACTTTAATTAATTAAAAATTTTTTTTTATTTTATTTTTTAAAATAGTTAATATATTACATAAAAATTAAAAATTTAATATTAAAGCTTTTATAACGCGCGGTTTTATTTTTTTAACTTTATTTTTTTAACGCTTATATATTTATAAAAATATTTAATAAGCACTTTATTACAGTAAAACCTAGTAAAAATTTAAAATTATAAGTTTTAAATTATATTATAAATTTATTATAATATTTAAATAGCGTTTTTAATTTTTATGTTTTTTAAACTTATAAGTAAAGTAAGCATTTATTATAAAAGCGCAGTAAAAAGTAAAAAAAAAAAAAAAAAAAAAAAAAAGTATAAAAAAGTTTTATAAAAAAATAAAAAAAGTTTAAAAAAATCTTTTTTTAATTTTTTTATTAAAACCTGCTGCAGGTAAAAACCAGCCGCAAGCAAATAAAGGTTTAAAAGGTATTTTCTAGTTACTTTATTTAACTTATTATAAAAATTAAATTATATCAGTTTAATTTTTTTTTAATAAATTTATTTTTTATTATATATTTTAATTAAAATAAAACTTTTAACCGTTATATTTAATTAAATACGCACTTTTAAAAACACTTGCATTAAATAATTATTTACTTTTAAATAACGTTTTATTTTTTAAACACGTTTAATTGTTTATATTATTCGTTAAACGACTGTAAAACATTTGTTAAACAACTATAAAATATTTATTAAGTAACTGCTTTAAAAAAAAATTAATTAAATTTATTTGTTTAAATTTAAGTAGTAACCTGTTAAATTTGTTAATATAATGTAAATAACTACCTTTTTTTATTTGTAAAAGCCGCAAAAATTACTAAAATATACCGTAAATTCTTTTTTTTTAATGTGATATTTTTACGTTCACTTTTTTAATAATTCTTTTATTAATTAAGTCCTGTTTTTTATATTTACCTAGCTTTTTTTTTTATATTTCTTTTTTTTTTTTTTTATATACATTATTTTTATTTTTACTTTTTATATTAATATTAACATTTATATTAATATTGTTTTTAAAAATTTTTATTAAGCTTTATTTTTTTTATTAATATTATACTATTATTTAACTTGCTTTAAGTTTATTTATTAAGCTTTTTTTTTTTACTAATATTTTACTATTATTTAACTTGCTTTAGGTTTTTTTATTAAAGCCTTATTTTTTTAAATATTTATATAAATTATTAAATGTTATAATTTTAATTTTTTTTTAAACTAGCTTTAAAAAAAATAAAGTCGTTTTAAACTAAATTATAAAAAAAAAGCAGTTAAATAATTTAATTAAAAGTATTAAAAATAGTTAATTTTATAAATAAAAATTTTAATTAAAGTATTTTAATGTTAAAAAAAATAAATATATGCTTTTATTATTATAATTTTAATAAGTTTAATTTTATATAAATTTTAATTTATTTAACTTTATATAGCGTTTTTTTTAACTATTATATTATTTTTATAACTTTTAATTTTTTTGCTTTTTTTTAACTACTTACAGTGCTTTATATTACGTATATTAAGCCTGGTTTTTTTAAACGTTATTTGCAATTTAATTTTTTAAATAATTTAAAACTTATTAAATTTAAAATAAATAGCGTTATAAACTGTTTTAAAGTATTTAAGTACTTTAAAACAGTTTATAACGTTATTTATTTTAAATTATATATTAAAATAAAACCGCGTTAAAAAATAAAAGTTAATTATATTATTAATAAAATAAATAATATTATTACTAGCATTTTTTTACTTATTAATTATTTTTAAGTTAATAGGTAAATATATAAGCAACTTATATTAAATAAAAGTATATAGTTTTTTTAAATTTTATTAATTAACTGAAATAAATAAAAAACATTATATTATGCTGGTTATTTATATAGTTACTTGCTGATTTAAAAAACTTTACATTTTAAAAGTTAAATAGTAGTATAAGCATTTAAAATTAATTTTATAAAAAAGTAATAAAGTTAAAATATATATATTTATAAATAAAATAAAATAAATAAATAAAAAAAGCGTTAAGTTAATAGCGGGAATTTATTTAAAAATATAATTAATTAGAATTATAAGTAAAATTACTTAAAAGCACGTGTTTATATTATATATATATTTATTTAATTTTTATTTTTTAAAAAAACCTTTATTAATTTACGCATTTTTTATATATATATTATTTAAAGTATTTTATTTACTTTTTAATTAAATAAATATTTTATATTTTTTATTGTTTTTTTATTAACACTTTTTATTTTTTTATTTATTTAACCTTATTTTTATATTATTTTTATTATATACTTTAACTTTTTATTTTTTTATTACCGCTTGCGTTTATATTAATTTTAACTTTTTTTAATACGTTACTTTTAATTATTTATTAATATTATATATATTATAGCAGCTATTATTATAAAAATAATACCTTTTTTAACCTATTTAACGGTTTTTTATATTATAAGCTTTTAATTAATTAATTTAATTAAATAGCTAATTTTTAAACTTAAGTTTATTATAATTAATATTATAAAATAAAACCTTTATAGCAATTTATTTTAAAGCGTAATAAACAAATAAATAAAGTGATTTTATATATTAAATATTATAATAACGCGTTTTTAATATAAGTTTTTTTTTAACTTATATTATTTAATAATATATTTTTTACGTAGTTTTAATATAGTTAATTTATTAATAATTTTATAGCTTTATTTTAATAAACTTATATACTTTTTATTTATTAACTTAACATTATATTTTTTTATTTAAATTAAAACATTTAACTTTTTACTTATTCCGCACTTTATAAAGCGTTATAATTTTAAATATTTAACTTTATTTATTTTATATTTTATTTACGTTATTTTTTTACGTTTATTATATAAAAACTTTATAGCTTTATATTATTTAAACTTTAAAAAACTTTATTTTATAAAGTTATATATTTAAAAAATTATTAAACTTAACTTAAACTTATTACTTTTTTATTTTATAGTTATTTTAAACTTTTTTTAAACATATTAAAAAATTTTTACAATAAATTATTAAACATAATTACCTTTAAAATGTTAATATTTTTTTATTATTATAACGTATTTAATTAAAACTTACTAACTACTACCGCGCGTTAATAAAAACTAGCAGCTTATTAACATACTACTTATATTAAACGTTAATCTATTATTAACGCCAGCGGCAATTTTAATAATAATAGTAGTAATAATAATAATAATAATAATAATAATAATAATAATAATAATAATAATAATAATAATAATAATAATAATAATAACGGTTTTAATTTATTGCTTTAACCAGATTTTCTTTATATTACTTTATACTTTTTTTACTTAATATATTATATTGCTTACGTTATATTATAATATAATTTATTATAATTTTTTTTATTTACTTTATTTATTAATATTATATTAACGGTATTATTAATTAAAATTTTATTATAAAATATTATTAATACTTTAAAAAACGCTATAAACTTATTTATTTTTATTTTATTATTAACTTTAACGTAAATAAAAATAAACGTAAAAAACAATTAAGTTATTAAATATATTTAAACGCTTATAACGCGCTTTTTTTAAAAAATAACTAGCTTTAATTTTATAAAGCGCTTAATAGCCAGCTTAAAAGCTAAAACTTTATTACTATTTTTAACTTAATTGCTTTTTATAATTTTTTTAATTATAAACTTATAAATAAATTTTAACTACTTAACTTTTTTTTTTTTTTAAAAAACCATAATTATAAATAATAAATATCGCTTAATATATTATAAAAAATTAATTAATGCTTATTAAAAAATTTTTAAAGCACTTTTATTAAAAAAAAAAATAAATACTTGCTATTATTATAATAAGCGCTAGTTTAACTTTAATTTTTATTAAAAAATTTATAAAGCTTACTGTGTTAAAAACGTTAAAATTTTTAAAAATATCGTTTATTTTTTTACTGCAGTAAATAATATAAACTTTAATATAATTTTTAATTATTTTTTTTTATTTAAGTAAAAAAAATGCTTATTGCCTATATTTATTACTATGTTAAAGTTTATTAAATTTAAGGTTTTTTTACCGTTATTATAATTACGTTTATTACTTTTTATAAAATATTAACAAGGTTTAATATTAATTATTTTTACTTTTAAAAAATTTTAATATTATTATTTTACGGTTATTTAACGCCCGTTTTTAGCAAGTTATACAGTAAAATTTTTAAGTTTACTATGCTATTATTTAATAATAGCTTAAATATTTTAAATTAAATTATTTTAATTATTATAATATTTTTATTAATAAACCGCATTTTTTTTAACTGTTTAATAATAATAACGTTATAAATAATTTATATTTTTAAAACTATATTTTACTTTATATTAATAATATTATTAATAAAATTATTATTAATAAAAACTTTAATAAATTAATATAAAATTATAAAAAAAGCATATTGCTTAACTTTATTATTTATTAGTTTAAAATAAACATATTATAATAAAAAGTAGCTAGTTAAAAAAACGCTTTTATTACTTTATATAAGCATATTAATTTACTTTTATTTTAATTTATACTTTTATAAAAGTTTAATTACTTATAACTTTTTTATTTTTTTATTTTTTTAATTTTATTTTTTAAAAATATAACTAAGTTTATTTTATTTTATAAGCGTTTAATTAAATTTAATAAATAAATTAACCACGTAATAAAATAAATTAATAATTATTTTATTAAACATTTTTACTTTTATTTTATATATTTTAATATACTTGTTTAATAAAAAGTTTATACATACAGTACTTTTTTTATTTGCAAAAATCTTAATAATTAAAAATATTAAAAATTAACAGTTAATAATATTTATATAGCGTTTAATAATAACAATATTAAATTAAGCGCTTTTTTAAACTTTATTATTTAATACGCTTTTAACTTATATAATATATAACTTTATTAAAACAGTTATTATAAAAACCTAAAGTTTTTTTACAATACTTTAAGCGCTTTGTTTTTTTTTACTTTTTTAACCGCTAATTTTTAATAAAAAAACCTATAGCGTTAAATATTAAATTATAATATATAAAAAGTAAAAAATAATAAAAATAAAATTTATATTGCTTAAAAAAATTACCGTTTACGTTTTTATATTATTACTTATTAATTTTAAATTTATTTTACAGTTTTTATAAAATATATTATTATTTTTAAATTTTATATAATAAATTATTAAAATCGCTATAAATAATAAGCTTATAATATAACTTATAACCATAACTTTATTTAATATAAAAGTGCTTTAACCGCTAATATATTAATAAAAAAACGCATAATACTTTTATAAAGTTTTAAAAAAATCACGTTAAAATTATTAATATAAACTTTTATTAAAAGCTTAAATTAAATTTTTTAACGTTAACTTAAAATTAACATAATATATTATTTAACTTTTTTTTTTACTTTTTAATGCGTTTTTAAATTTATATATACTTGTTTATATATTACTTATAAAAAAAAAGTTTATTTAAAAAAAAAAGCTTAATAGTAAATAAACCTAATTAAAATCTTGTTTATTAATGCTTAATTTTTAAGCGCTTATTTAAATTTAAACAATAATTTTACTGTAAATACGCTAACTTATTTACGCAATACTTGCACTTTTTTTTTTAACTTTTTATATAAGTTTTATTATTTTTAAAAAATCTAGCTTTTATTTATTATTATTTAATTTTTAAATTTTTACTATTATTTTTTTATTACCGCTTATAATAATAAACGTTTAAACTTTTATAACTTTATAATTATAATTAATTAAATAATAAATATAAACATTATTTTATATACTTTTATATAAAGCGTTAAAAATTATATAATTAAATATTACTTTAAAGTAAAAGTTAAATTTAAATTATATTGTAATTTTACTATTAAAATTTTACTTTAAATTAATAAGCGCTTTTTAACATTTTTATTTATAACGCGTTTAATAAATAAATTTATAAATAAATATAACTTATTTGCTTAAAAAGTTATGTTTTTTTTTAACTTTTTTTTATAACAATTATTATAAAATTTTATTTTAATTAATTATTAAGCGCTTAAATTTTAACTTTGCTGCTATATTGCTTAAAAAAATAAAATTACTTAAAAAATTAATTTTATATAAAAGTATTAAAATAAATTAAATACTTTATATTTATAAAATATTATATATTTTTAATAATTAACGTTATATATTTAAAATTTAAACTTTTTATACCTTTATTTTAAAGCTTTACTTTAAATTTTATTATACTTTTTAAAATATAAGTTTAACTTTTATTATAAAAATTAATATTATATTAAATTTATACTATATTATTTATTTTAAACGTTATTAATTAAAGTTAAAATTATTAATAAAATATAATATTTTATTTACATTAAAACGTACATTACATATTATAAAGCTTACGGTAATAATAGTTATAATTTAAATTATTATACTACGTAGGTTTTTTTTTATAACTTTAACGAATTTTAAAAAAAAAAAAATATTAACAACTTATAAAACAAGTTAACTTGCGCACTTTTTAATAATTAAATTAATATTGCTTTTTTTAACTTATTAAGCTTTTATAAATTAAATATTACGTTTAATTAATTACTATATATAAATATATATAAAAAAAAAGCGATTTTTTTAAATTTACTATAAATTTTATTTAATAAAATAAATAATAAAAAAACAAGCTTAAAATAAATTTTAATAAAAACTTTAAAAAAACATTAAATTTAAAGCAGCGTTTTTTATATAATATATATATAAATTACTACTATAATATTTTAACAAGTGTTAACTTTTAACCTTTATTAATTAACTATAATAATTTAATTAATAATAATAAATCTTACATTATATAAATTTTTTACTTACATTTAAACTATTTAACTATTAAATATAAAAAACTAAACTTAATTTTATATATTACTTTAATTAACATTATTATTAATAATATTATTAAGTTAATAATTTACTTTTTTTTTCGTTTACTTATAAACAATAATTTTTTTTAATTTTTTAATTTTACAAGCATTGCTATTAACAATTTATAATATAGTTTTTAACATATATATTACTTATTTATTAATAAAAAGTTTATAATAAGTTTAATAACTTTTAATTAAATAAATAATTAATTATATTAAATAAAGCTTAATTTTTTTTACTTTATAAGCAAATTAAATGTTATTTTATTTAATAATTTTTATTAACTATTTTTAATTAATTAAAAACTTTTTTTTTAATTTAAATGCTTATAAATAAATTTAAAATTTTAAATTATAACGTTTATTTACTTTTTAATAAAATAATTTATTTTAAAATTATTATATATTAATAAAATAATAATTAAGCACTTTTTTATATTATATTTAATAACTTTTAAAAAAATTAAATTATTTAATAGCATTAAAAAACGCTTAACTTTTATACGCAGTATAATTTTATTATTATAAAAATTATTATATTTAATAATATAATTTACATTTTTATTATAAATAATCGCGTTAATAAATATAATTTTAAATATATAATTAATATACTTAATTTTATTATTTACATTTTTATAACTAATATTAATAAAACGTAAAATAAGGTTTTTATAAAAAATACTAATAATTTAAAGCATTAGTTTTTATTTAACGTTAACGCATAAGTTATATTTATATAGAACTTTACTGTGTTTTTTAAGCTCGTTAACGGCTTTTTTAACATTATAAAAAAAATTATATAATATAAAAAATTTAATTAATAAACTTAACTTTTTATTACCGTGTTTATTTTTTTTAACAAGTACGTTTTTAACGCTTTTTTTTTTTATAAAATTTTTTAAATATTATATACCTATTTATTTAAATAATAATAATAACTAACCTTATTTTTATAAATATTTTAATTTTATTTATTATTATATTAATAATAATTATTTTATAATTTTAATTATTTATTTTAATTATAAATATAATTATTAAAACTATTAATATATTTACATTTAAATTTTTTTTTAATAACTTTTATTATTATTATATATAAAAGTTAATTATTAACGCTTTTTAAAGTTATTTTAAATATTTTTATTTTAAAGTTTCCTATTAAATTAAACTATATTGCCGTTTTTTAATATAAAACGCTTTAAAACATTATATTTAAAGCTTTTATACTTTTAAATTATTTTTAACGCTTTTTTAATTAAATTATTATTATTTAAATAATAAATTAAAATTATTACACTTTTTAAAAAGTTTTTTTAAACGCTTTTTTTTTAATTAAACGTTATTATTTACAATAAAAAACTTTTTTATTTAATACTTTTAAATAATATATATAAAAGCATATATTTTTATAAATAATTTATTATTATTTAAAAAAAAATTTAATATTTTTTTATAATAGTTTTTTTTTAAAGTAAAATTTAATTATAGTTTTAATTTTAATATTATTGTTTATTTTTAAAAAAAACACGTAAAAAGTAAAAAAAAAAAAAAAAAAAAAGCAAAAATTTTTATTTATAAAAACTATTTAACTATATTTACTTATTAAATTATATTATTATTATTATAATTATAATTTTTTATTTTAATTATTTTAATAAAAATTAATATGTTTTTTATAAACATTTTTTACTTAATTTTTTTTATTAAACAATGCTTTTTACTTAATATATATTTTTAAAAAACGCTTTTTTATTACTTATAAAACAAGTAAATATTTACTTTTAAAAATTAAATACGTTTTTTAATTTTAATTTTTTAATTTTTTAAATATTTTTATTTTAATAATTTTTTTTTATTTTATTTAAAAGTGTTTTTTTATTTTTTATAATTATTATACTTTTTAAAATTAAAAACTTTAACATATTTTAAGCTTTAAGCAATTAAAAAAACGCATTATATATATATTAACTTTTACGCGTTTTTTTATTATGCTTTTTTTTTATTACGCTACTGCATATTATTTTTTATTTAACACTATTTTTATTTAAGCGCTTTTTTTACATATACTATTTTTTACTTAATAAACTTTATTTAAACGCATTTACGCTTACGTTACTACCGCGCGCGTTATTTTTTACATACAGTCGTTATTTTTTATTTAAATATAAACGCATATTTTAAATTTTACTTTTAATCCCGTTTTAATTAATTAATTATTTTTAACGCTTATATTTATTTATTTTTTATTACTATATTTATTTATTACTTAATATTTAAAGTTTACTTTTTTTTTTTTTTAAACTTTAAAATAATTTTATTATATATATAACTATAAGCAAAAAAATAATAAACGTAAATATAGTTAACAGCTTTTATTTTAATAATAATAAAACTTTTAAGCAATTTTACTTAAACGTATTAAAAAAAAAATAAAAGCGCAATTTTCATTATATAATAAACTTATATAAAATTATTTATAAAATTAACAAGTTCGCGTTTAATGCATGTAATTTTAAAGCTATTTATAGCTATATTTATATAGCAGCTAATAATAAACTTATTTAAAAAATTATTAAAAGTAAAAATTATTAAAAAACAGTAATTTTTAAACATTTAATTACTTTTTATTTAAACGTAAAAAATATTTTATTTTATTTACAAAAAATTACTTTAAATTTATTTATTTTTAAAACCAGCTTTTATAAAAAAGTTTATATTAATTTTAAAACTATATTTTAAAAAATAACGTTAAAAAAATAATTAAACTTATTAATTATAACATTATAAATTATTAGCTTTTATTTAAATAATTAAAAGCGTTAAAAATTTACAGCAATATTAAATATAGTTTTAAAACTTTACTTTTTTTTTAATAAAAAAGTTTAAAATAATTAAATTAATATATTTAACATATAACCTTTATACTTTTAATAAAGCTTTAAACGCGTTTTAAAAAATTATTATTAAATAATAAACGATTACGCTTAGTAATAAAAAACCCTTGTTTTTTTTAATTTTATTTTTTTATTTTATGCTTATTTTAAACTTTAATTATATTAAAATAATTAATAATTTAATTTTAATAAATAATTATTTTATTAATAAAAATAATTTTATATTTATTTAAATTAATATTTTTAAGTTTAATTTAAATAATCGTTTATTTTTATTTTTTTATTTTTTTATTAATAATTATATTAACTTTATTAATTATAATAAAAATAATAATGTTTTTAACGTAAACGTTAAGTTTATTAATTATAAATATTTTTACTTTTTAATATATATATTTTTTAATAATATTTTAATAAAATAAAGTTAAAAAAATTATTAAATAAAATAATTTTACTTAATAAAAAAGTTTAAATAATTAATTTTAATAAATTAACTATTAAATAAATAATTATAAATAATTTACACGCTTTTATAAACTTGCTTTAATTAAATTAATTAATAATTAAAGCTTTATATAAACATTTTAAATTTAATAAAAAAAAACTACTTTAAAAGCACGCGTTTTTTAATAAATTTATTTTTAACTTTATAAAGCTTTTATTAATTAAGTTTAAACTTAAAATAAACGGTATAATATTAATAAAAATAAAACGCGTTTTAATTTTTTATTTATATTTATTTTTAAATAATTAAAATAATTTTTTTATATTATTTTAAAAATTTATTCCCGCTATTTTTATACTTGCTTTTATACTTATACTTATAATTACGTTATTTTTTTATTTATTTAAACGCTTATAATATAACTTATTTTTTAAAACTTTAAAAATAATTAAAAAAATTTTTTTTTAATAATTTACTTTTTAAATTTAGCGATGTTTTTTTTTCGTTTTTTTATATATTTTTATATAATAAAAAAAAATATAAATTTTATTTAAACTTTAATTGCGCGTTAAATATGTTAACATTTTTATAATTAATTAATTAGTTTATTATATTAATTTTATATTATTATTTATTGCAATTTTTTTAAATTTATTTTTAAAAAAAATAAAAAAAATCTTTTTTAATACTTTTTATAACTGTAACTTATAGTTAAAATGGCGTTATCGCTTAAAGCAGAATAATTAAAATTAAAAATACTTTGCATTTTAACTTTTAACACATTTAAATTATAAAAGGCGGTTAAAGCCTTTCTATGATTTAAGCACGTCCCGGGCTTACCTGGCATTTTATCCAAGTTGCCGCCCCCCTTAAATGTCTTGAAGTTAATAGGTAACCTGGGTATATAGGTATGACCTCGACGCAAGTAGATTTGTATTAGGTTAGACCGATTTGCTTATGATTCTGTTTTATCGCATCCACTCGGAATGCGATTCCTAAGGAAACCCTGGCCTAGTGAGTACCTTCAAAAGTATACCTAGGTACATCCAAATATTGTTGACACCAACAAAAGTTAAGGGGGCATAAATCAAGCAGAAGCTACATAGTATTACACTGCCCTAGCTACCTAGTAGTGTAGCATGTAGGTATGTACATATGTAGGTAGGCAGGCTAACTTGTACCTAGGTCTGGTTACTTGACTGCCCCTTGACTGCCCCTTGACTGCATGTCTCTCAATTGAGCACATGCCACCCTCCGCGTGGACCCTAAGGCCCCCCTGCAAACCTTATCGATAAGTACACCACCCGCAGAACGCATCCCAGCCCGCCCGGCCATCAGGTACTAGTACCTACTCAGTCAGTCCGTACAGTGGCTGATATCATCCTATCATCTCATCCATCATCCTAAACCGTCGCCTCCAGCTACCACCTTTTCTTGATTTAATGCCCACCTAGGTACCTTATCTGACTCTCGTGCCTCTTCACTGGAACTGTCATGTAGTTTCACGGAAACAAGAACCCACCTGTTTTTGACTCAAATGGCACCACGCCCGAGCTCTTCCCTGCTTGTGATATCTTGCCTATAAATTCCACCTACCTTCTTCTCGCTTGATGTCTTTTATTTCTTGTTGCCTCTTGTTGTCAGCAGTTCCAGTCCTATTTTACCCGCAATACCATGCGATATAGAACTTGATACCCAGCTAACGCGTTGCATACGAGCGTTTTTGACCGGAACATGAATTTTGGGGCGTCTTTTCTTTCCAAGATCCGGCTCGGCGAAGGCGGCATGTCCTCTTTTATACCCCATTCCCCTCCCACGAGGGTCGACGAGCACGACCTCTCCGAACTCTCCCCACGACCAGACCATGCCCTACTCTCTCCCGACTCTGCTCGCGACTCTGCTTACCAAGGTGGTGCTCATGGAACATCGGGTCTTGCTGTAGGGAACACCACTGTAGCAGCCCACACCTCTGTCAAGGGTGAAGGCAAAGGAAAAGCTACCGCTATCACCTATCCCGGCTCCACCAAGCCTACATATATTCCATATGCTATTGGTGACAGCATCTACGATCATACAAAAGTGAAAAAGACTGCCAAGCGTAGCCAGAAGGAGTACAAAGGCCCCGACATTTGGCGTCCGACATTCCCCTCCGAATTTCACGATCCTCGCGATCCTCGCACTTTGAATGCTGGTCCCCACATGTCCTTTCTCGAAAGCATGTTTATGGTGCGTCGCAACTCGTCTGACCGTGCTTCCAATTCCCATGTCGACCGAACCTTTCGACAAATACAGAGACGTGAGCGCCAAATGCACCAAGAGCTTCAGAAGCTCTTGGACGCACAAAGTGCTGCGCTAGAACGGGAAATGCGTGACTTGTCTAAAGATGATAAACGGGCCGACACACCGGCCTCGCCATCAACATCAACCAAGTCAAGTCCGCTGGGGGGATATGTCATGCCTGTGCGCCAGCCCCAAAAGAAACCCCTGTCAAAACGGGAAGCCCGTGTTGGAATTACACGTTGCATGAGCATGTTGTCTGATTTGAAGAACGAAGAAGATGCCTACATTGCCACGGCATTGGCCGAGCGTAAAGCGGCCCTTTCACGGCTGCGCAACTTGTTAACGCAGAAGCGATCGATCACTGCCGAGTTGGAGGCTATTGAGGCAGACCATGACCAATCAATCAAGAACGATATTAAAATGATGGAGCAACAACATCATGTTGTGGTTGGTGACATTGAAAAGTGCGAACAGAGACTCCGTGAGTTGAAGAAAGAAAAGGCCCTGTTGGAGAACAAGATACAGGAGACAAAAAGCATCAGGGACTCAACTCTCAGTGGCTACCAGGGCGCATTGAAAGAATGCGACAGGGGAATTTACGATATTATGAAATGGCCCGGAGTTGAAATACTGGAGGTAGATGATCTTACGGCACAAGACGAAGACCTTAAAGCCCTTGTTGACAAACATATATCTGGCTACCAATTCCTTTCCCTACGACCGGAGAGACGAACGATGGATATGGCAAAGGATTGGTGGGAGGGCGAGGTGCAGATACTTGAAAGACGTAAAGCAGCTGTAGACAAGGAGCGCATCGCCCTAGAAGAGGGTAGCCAACTGTGGCGCGACACACTCCGTCTACTCAGTGCCCAGGATGCGCAGCTCAGCTTTTCTATGGGCGTCATTGCAAAGTATTCGTATCGGCAGCTCACTCCTGAGTTTAGCGAACCGAGAGAGATCTTGCAGAAACAGTATAAGCTTTGTAAGACAACAATCAAAGAGCTCGAGGACCTATATGGCTATACAGAGGCCCAGGGTTGGAATCTCTTGGTGGCTGCCATCGGTGCCGAGCTGGACTTTTTTGCTGGGCTAAAGAGTCATCTTGGCGAGACCCTCGAGATTGCTGGGTATGCGGATGGGGTGGTAACACCGCCCCGGTCTAGCTCGCCTACCAAAAAGGCCAACGGCGGCAATCTAGTCGATTTACATGAGCAGAGCACAGAAGGTGTCGAAGAGAACCGTGCAGAACAGGAAGAATTAAGCGGAAGCGTTGTTCGTCGTTGGGGTGGTGCAGAGGAACCAAACAATGTGCCAGAAGATTTGTTGGTTGATCATAAGGAAGAGAGCGACAATGAGGTCCCTCCTGGCCTCCTGAACGAAACGGCTGATACGCACCACGGCAGTGATGATGAACAGCTCAACGAAGTACCACCGGAGTTCTTATCTCTACACAGTCCTCAGCAAAAGAAGAACAAAGCAAAGGAAATAGCAAAGCCGAGGGAAGAACAAGAAGAGCACTACCATAGATTGAGCAGGGAAAGCAGCACGAATGAAGTCCCGTCTGATTTGCTGGCGGAAAGTCGACATGATGATTAGCTTGGTGGCAATTACAGAACATATCTGAGTAGCATTGGATAGTAGTTGGTCGCTAAACAAGGCTATAGCTCGCCTTAACCCCGGGGGCACTTTGGCATCTCTTGAGACTTGCTTGGCGACCGGATTGCAATGTCGGATCGGGCGTTTTTTTGGTTGTAATTTCTTTGGGTTTCTATATTTCTTTTTTAACGATCATCGGGTGCTTCGTGAGAGGAAAAGGAATAATCATAATTAAAACGCGAGGGGTGATAAGGCTTGAAAACATGACATTACGAGTGTACGTAAATATCTGATATATATATTCCTTCTCTGCCACTCTTACTATACGCATTCCCTGACCCTCTCCCCCCCTTTTAATAACATCATTTAGTTCTGTATAGAAGCTCTTGAACTCATATTAATCTAAGCTACCACCACTAGCTTATATAGCAAAATGGGTCTTTCTTCCTTTGCCGCGGTCGACTCCTAACTAATCTATCGCATGCCCCGGGTGATCAGGTGTATGACCCTGTCACGCGGGCGGTATAAACCGGACATACTACACGCATAAGTAATCCTGATCCCATGGTAAAGCAGCGTTTAATTAACCACACCCTCCCATGTCTATCTCTCCTCTTACTTCCTATCAGTTCACGTCCGTATGTGTTACACGGGTGACGATTCCTTAATTACACGGCTGTTAAGATCCTTTAGGAATAGGCCGAGCAAATTATTCTAATTTCTAATCCCCTCGTTTTCCTGTAGCAGACCCAAATATAAGTACCCCTTCGGCGTGCCGAGCTCATCCAAAAACTGGGGAATGTTATATTAGCTGGTGAGCCGCAAGGCTCTGATATGATGTGTGTTTTGAGACGGAGCGATAGACTGCTCCGGATTATAAATCACGATCTACCCCCTCTCCTCCCTTAATGCTACAACGACCTGTAAGGCAAAGAGCCATACAATATAAATTGGGTTGAGGACGTAGCTTAGGTTAATTCAACCCCCCCCCCCAAAAAGAGAACCAACTATCAAAAAGTATAAATATATACATACATCCATAAAACGTCTCCCTTCACCTCCTTCCCCTTTTCAACCGTTCCATAAAGAACCCCTCCTCACCCGACCTCTTCGCTTGTAAACTATGGCATCCACCCCAGCCCCCGGCAAATCCGTCCTCGTGACGGGCGCCAATGGCTACATCGGCAACGCCGTATGTCGCGCCTTCCGGCGCGCAGGGTGGCACGTCTACGGGCTCGTGCGGCGCCCCTCCGCAGCGTGTGCCCTCGCCGCCTCCGAGATCATCCCGGTGATCGGGTCCGTATCCTCGGACCTATCGTGGCTCGGCGCGCTTCTCGCCGAGACGACCTTCGATGCTGTCGCCAGCTGCACCGAGAGCCTCCCCTTCGGCGCGCACTACGCGCACATACTCGCGCTGCTAACGTGCGTCGCGGAGAAGAACAAGCAGCAGGGCAAGACAAAGCCCCTCGTGCTCTTCAGCTCGGGCTGCAAAGACTATGGGACTACGGGCTTGCACGGCTCCAGTGCTGGGCTCGCGCCGCACGTGGAGACCGATCCTATCCACCCGCCGACCATCCTGCGCGATCGTGCCGCCTGTGCACTCGACTCCCTCGCCCACGCGGACCTGTTCGACGCGGTGGTCGTGCGGCCCACCCCCGTCTACGGCTACGGTAGCAGCTACTACGCGGTGTTTTTCGAGGTCTTAGCCTCTGCCGCGGCCGCTGCTGCCGCTTCCAACAAGACCGGAGACCCAAAGAAAGTCCGGATCCCCGCCGACCTCGACACCATCATCCACGGGTGCCACGTGGACGACTGCGGCGAGGCCTACGTGGCGCTCGCGACGCACACGGACCGCAGCGCCGTGGCGGGGCAGTGCTTTAACGTGTCGGGGCGGCGGTACGAGACACTGGGGGAGCTGCTCGGCGCTCTGGGCAGCGCGTACGGGATCTCTTTCTCCTCTCTGCTCGGAGATGTAATCGTCGCCGGCCCCCTGCAGGAAGGAGAAGCGAAAGGAGACATTCATCCCGGCGCCGTTCTCACGTTCGGATACAGCCAGTGGGTTGGCAGCGACAAGATTCGGCGGGTGACGGGGTGGACGGACACGCGGACGTTACTGTCGGAGGATGTGCGCGCGTATCGGGCCGCGTACGAAGCAGCGATAGAGCAGGAGGATGCGGGCGTGGCGCGAACGCGGGAGAGGTTCGCGGGGATACTGGCAGGGGGGGCTACGTGGGAGGACCAAGCATAGTGAATAAGGAGCTGCTGTTTGGATATATAGGAAGTGGCAGAGAGGTATAGACGTAGACGCCGAGGAAATCCAAATCTAGGGATTAAACATAGGCATGATGTCAAATACGAAAGGGAAGCGATTTGAAAAATAAGAATATGGGGAGATATGGAGTTGTGGATATGACAGGATGAGTATATTGATAGACAGACAGGTAGTTTACGGCTTACACAGTAAAGCTTCAGAAGCAATCAATCAAGTAATTGGTAGCTTGGAACACTGGGAGTATCGATCATATTTTCAGTCCCAGGCAGAGAAAGAAAATTAAGGGATAGCTGGTAGTCTTTAATATCTTCAATACGACGGCATGGTCATAGGAAATCCCTGTACTTTTTTTTTCAGCTCTCTAGCTCAGAAGTGCTTCTCCGAATCGACATCGGAGCTTATCCGACAGGTGCTTCACCTCGTTTCCTCCTTTTGAACCCTAAAAGAATAACACCCACCTTTCTGCCTTTTCAGCTACCTAGGGGACCCTCATAGATATTATATGGTATTACACAGCGTGAGCTTCATAACGCTCCTTCTAAGATATCTCACTAACCTGGGGTTCCTTGGTAGATATACGTGACCACGGGTTCTTGTCGGTGATGAACAGAAACAAAAAGAGAAAAAAGCATAATCCATCTTGCCTCACCAATATAGCCAGTCGTCGTGGGTTGCAGCGCAAAGAGCTCCCCATTGCGATACGACCCACAATGCTAGACAGTGGAATATAAGCAAGGAAAACGTAATCCGCCAGCCCCACCTCCGGCGGAACGATTCCGCGGGAATGAGCGCATGCGAAGGACCTTCGCGGCCTTCTAAGACCATGCCTCTATACGATGGTATCGCTAGATCGATTCCTGCGATACAAATCAGCGGTACACCGACGCCAAGGTTGACCATGAATGGCCAACATACTTTGGCAAGTGATGCCATTTTGACCAAGAACAAGACGAATTTGACAATGAATAAAATAGAGTCGCCTTGGCTGCCAAGAAAATAGAACAACTGGTGCTGAGAAAGCACGGCTTGTTGTCTCAAGGTTCCAAGTGGCCCGCCCGGAGGAGGCGCGATTAGAAGCGGCGTATGAATGCCTGGTGATGGCTGTGAGTGGTTGGTGGTTCCTAAAGCACGCGCACGGGTTGGAGATGAACGAACAAGTTCGTCCTGGCCACGGGAAAGTGCCAAGGCCTGTGGACGATGACGGGGCGTGCTAGGGGCTGGGTATTTCTGAAGTATGTTTTGACTGCTTGAATGTGGAGATTGGACAGAAAGCAATGAGGCGTTGTCGTCGTCAGCAGACGTGAAGTCATCCTCCGTTGTCATATCCATGTCGTCATCACGACTGTGCTTTAGGGGATCAGGTACTGGTGTTCCTGGGGGCATAGGCGAATCAAGACTCTGGATGCGACGGTTGTGTAGACCGATATGGGGACTTGTGCTCCTTGATCCGCTGTGCAGGTTATTCGACTCGTGGTTCATAGCGCTCAGAACCTCTGTTGTACTAGGCCGTTGGGCGGGATTAAGCGCCAACATCTTCTTGAGAAGTTGGTATAGTTTGGCAGGTAAATCTGGCCGTTCCTTCCTCTCGTCGAGGAAGCCCTTCCAGTCAGTAATCTCCGCCCGAAGCTCATCGATGTCCTCAAGTTCTTCCTGGGCGCTATTGGCGCTCTGATAGGGGAGGCGACCGAAGCATAGAAAGTATAGGATCATACCCAAGGAGAACACGTCCGACTTGGTGGTGAAGTTCCCGAAACGGCCTGATGTGTCCTGTTTGAGTACCTCGGGCGCGCAGTAGGAGATGGTGCCAGTGGTGCCGGTAGACTTTCGGATAGCGTTGCCCGGCTGAACCTCACCAAAGTCGCTGATCAGACAAGTGAGATTGCCATTTTCACGGTGCAGCAGACAGTTGCTAGGTTTGAGGTCGCGGTGGATGTAGTTGGCGCCGTGGAGGTAGGCCAAGCCCGAAGTGACATCCCTAAACAGAGAGTATATCTCCTCGAAGGGAAGATAGCGTCGAGGGGCGTAGAGGCCCTGGGGTTGGTCTAAGCGGCCCTTGGACCGTCGACGCATCTGTTCCTTCAGCTGTTCCTTGGTGACCTCTTTAGGCGATTCGCCGACGACATAGCGCAAGAGATCTCCATTGTTGCAGTATTGCTGGAGTATAAATGCACATGCGACAGTAGGGCCAAATCGGTGGAGTTTGACATCCTCCAGCCAGACGTGGCGATAGGACACGAGATTGGGGTGGGAGAGCTTGGCAAGCAGCTCGACTTCTATCAGGACCTTCTCAAGCCATGCATGGTCGTCGCCGACAGGCACACGCTTGCAGGCGAAGTGGCCAAGCTCATAGCCATCGATCTGATGACGGACGAGAAGAACGACACCCTTGCCACCTCGTCCTAGCTCTCTCTCCTCCACGAAGAACCTCTTGAAGTAGTTGGGACTAAATGCATCCCTCCGGATGCGGGCACCTTCATGGGGCGCTGGCGAACTGGAGACGAACTCGGCATCCCGGACACCTTGTATCCTCGCATCGCCACTCGGCAAGGTAGGCTGGGCTAGTCGACGGATAGGGCTCGAGGGAGGTGGATGGGGTGTGTTTTGCTCGTCAGTGTTGTGGCCGGCCTGGAGCATGCGAAAATAATTGGGGTCGACGTAGGAGTCATGCTGAGTAGAGGCATCGAAGTGACGTTCGGGTGATGAGGATCGAAGAGGTCGATGACAGGTGGGACATTCTGTCAGAGTAGCACCTCGGATCTCGAGGCGTTGCGACGCGGGATCGCGCACGACGAGGGCGTTACGATGTCGCCTGAACGGAGTATTGCTAGGTTAGTCCTGTGGCTCGTCCTTTCGATGTCTTGTTTCCTGTTTTCTGTTTCCTACTTCTTACTTCTTACTTCCTGCTTCCTACTAGGTTATTGCACCGTGGGGGTGTTGGGAGATGGAAAAAAAAAACCAGAGAGAGAGAGGGGGGGAGGGAGAAGGGACAGGCAGGGGGTGTGTGACGTACAGGACAATATCACGACCTTCTCGCGAAGTGTAAGGGATCAGTTCCATCGCAGGGTCGGAGACGCAAGACAGTAGGTAGTGGCATGTAGTGACAGTAGAAACAGCAGAGACAGCAGAGACAGTAGAAACAGACGAGGCGAGAGAAAACGAATTCAGGTCGGTGGTGGTGGCGGTAGAAAGGTGTCATGACCTAGGGGCCATTCATTGCACAAGCTTAGTTCTTGAGTCGAGGAGGCCGCAGTGGATGCGAGCTCCCGGGGAATAGTTCAGTGTCATTCGGCTCAGGTGATGATTTTCTTTTGTGCTGTTTGCTGTTTTCTGTTATTTTCTCCTGTAGGATGATGGAATTGATGGAAGTTCCCCGAGCTTTTTGGTTGGCTTGCGACGGAGACGAATATCTTATCGACGTGAGAAAGGTGGGTCGATTATTCATTTAGTGTACATACATACTTGTACCTAAGTACCCACAGTGGACCTGTGCCCACCCGGCCACCCGGCCACCCGGCCACCCCGCTGACCTGCTAAGGTTAGGAAGGGCCCGCTATCTAACATATACCACCTAAACTACATGCAGGCTGGTTTTGGGGTGACCACTAACTTGCACACACCTCATTCATACCTCATAAACATCATCCAATAACACCCTCAAGAATGTCTCTGACCATCGATAACCGGCTCGATGCCGCCCTTGTCTCGTCTGTCCCGTCTGTCCCGTCCTTACATGGTCCTCCTTGTCTGGCCCTCTCGAATGACTTCTGTCCCACGATGTCCTCTTCCGAGAACCATGCGCCATGTAACCCGTACGGCACTCGCTGCGGTAATCTGACTCTGCCCACCACCTCCTTCATCTCTTTGGCATCGATGATCCATAGCTCGCTCACGGCCTCGTCCCCGCACTCTCCCCATTCGTTCAGCTGTGATTCATCAAACACATAAGTGAGCAGCCACCCGTCATCCTCGGCTTTTGCATCCCCGCGGGCCACAAAACGTGGCTCTTGTGCGTACCAACCCTCTGGCATCCGGAAGAGCCTGATCGGGTCGTTTCTGTCCGTACTCTGCATCACTTCGTCGACGCTTCGCTTATCCACACAGCCTTTGATTTGCTGCGGCGGTTGAGCAACGCCCCGAGCTATCAACTCCATCGCGTCAACCTTGGCAATGTAGTCGATTTTTGCCGCCTTTCCGAGTGCTGCTGTATAGTATGAAGATGATCCAGTCGTGCACCCATATATGTAACGGGCTTCCGTCATGCCTTTCGATGATGCCAAGGTTGGGAATTCGAATGGGATGGCCGACAACGCCCATTGGTTTCGTATCGTTGGTGGTATCTGAGTCCCTTCGGCGGTCAGGGGAAAACTGTAGTAATACAAACGACATTGCTCTTCCTCGACATACTCCGGGGGTACTGGCTTCGGGGGAGGTGGTGAAAGGGCACCGGCACTATACACTAGAGAAGCTGATGTAAGCCGACATACGAGGAAATGGACGCATGTCTCGGCCACCGGTAGCAACGATGTCGTCTCCCAGCAGTTGGCTGCGTGAAATATCACGCATGGATTCGTCTCAAACCATTGGATTTTTTGTGGCCTGTATCTGGGGAAAACACCAAAGCGCGACCGTGCTGACGGGTCGTACGAAAGAACTGGTTTCCCCCAGATACTGTTCATGGGATTAAGTGACAGCGGCAAGTCCATAATTATGGTGTGGCTTGACGAGACCCCGAAATCGTGCATCATCTTGGGGGACTCGACACCGGGAATCGGAACGTCGAACCTTGGCTCTGACAAGATATGGTCATTAGGAGATTTTCTGCTGGATGGGATGATGGAGTAGTACACAAATGGCTTGATGAAGACGGCATGGAAGGCGATGAGCTCTTTTGTGTTCGGGTCAACACGCGGGTGCCCTGTTGTCCATTCTTTCATAAAACCAACAACACTATTACCACCAAATCCTGGTCTGATATCGTTACTGCCTTCGTTTTCGGCCTTTCGCCCATTATACCATCCAATTGTCTCCAGGCTAGGGAGCTGGATCCTCATGGGAGGTCCACTCTCGCAAGTGGCTAAGGCTCGGCCATCGTGGTAGACTACGCCTGTGTTGGCGACCGAGATCTTCTTGACGGCTCGGCTAGAGCCTGGGAGCCTTGAAAGTATAATAAGAAAGATGGTTCTTGAAACCACCAAGATGATAGTAAGCAATGAAGCACCGACTAATGTTGCGATACTGGGGAGTACCGGTCGTCTCAGGTTCCGATTGCCCTTCGCATTGAGAAAGACATCAGTGAGAATATACTGATTTACAAATTCAGGTATGATGTTGGAGTTCTTCTCCCCTGTCCGTCGGAACAGAACTCCACTAAGCATCCCATCACCATCAAACCAATGAGCATCACGGCCTAGGTCGTCGTTGGTGATTGGATTTCCACCATTGCGCACGTATTGCCCCCCCGCAAGCTCAGTTGGTATCTCACCAGTATACGTACATTCTGTGAAAGATCGCGTCCGCTTGATAGGAGCAAAATTCCCCGACAGGTAGCTTTATCCTATTAGCTATGAAACTCATGAGTAGGTTAAGTAAATCATGAGACGCTTACGGATGTGGACATTGACATTGCTCCTCCATGCTGGTGTCGCCCCTCAAGTTGGTTACCTGTTTTTTTCTTTGGACCGCTCAATCTCCTCGTAAACTTATAGTGAAGGGAACAGACTTGGCATAATACTGATAAATGTAGATCCAGCTGACCGTATGGGATGGAAAGTTCAGAAGATTCCTGGATACATATTACAAAACTAGGTAGGCTATTTCTTTTACCATAAACGACGATCTTATTATAACCCTCTTCTAGTCTTTCGTTTGCGTTTACGGTGATTTGAACAACCCACACATATACACCGCATTCAAAAATAAATGAACAATCTATGAGTAACAGTCTGTACCAAGCCTTGGGTGCGTTGGTGACAAACCCCGAATTCAGCGTATTGGGGAGAGCCCCGAAAAAATGTCTCAAATAGCAATATTGTGCAGGACTCAACATCATCATTAGGTCGAGGTAAACTCAAAATTCAAGAATCGTCGATCCCGTCTCGGCACCCTTCGGGTAATAGAATTATAGCTTTTAGAGTCCATGGTTGACTATTCAAGCTGCAGCGTGCTTGCCACGACAAGAGCCTAAAACAAACAATACGCTCTGAAGTACTCTCATCCCATACAGTTTCAAGAACTTAACATAGACAGGATTCATGCTTACTATAACGTGCTTAGACAGTAGCCCCCTTCCTAGTCTTTGCGGTGTGGTGTGAGTCCCGACAGTCTCACATGGATGATATCACGACTATTTACAACCAACCGAGAGCCGAATTGCTACTTCTAGGTTGCCGGTAATGAATCATCATCACTATGGAAACTCAAAAAACTTGCGAGGGTAGGAAGGTATATCTGATTATTCAATACTAGCTACAACCTAGTAAATGGATTATCAAGCCCCCTGCCCCCTGCCCACCTCCCTTCCCCCCTTTTCGTCGATATCGACGCTGATAGATCGAGTCAGTACCCGAAGCCAATACCTCTTTCCCTTCCGCTTTCCCCTATCTAGTGATACGTCGCTGTCTCTGATCGGGGATCCTGCAGTGAGGCAGCTTATGCTTCCGCTAGATACTACACGCTATGCTCAACTAGACTAAGTTGTGAACCGGCCCTGCCCAGAATAGCGCATTCAACGTTGACGAGATCCCCAAACAAGCACAATTGTGCTGTAATGGTGACTTTAAAAACATAACTTGATTACGATATGATCCCAGCATCATTATGCCGGAAGAAAGATGAAGTCATGGTTCCTCAATATTTAGCCTACCTCCTAGAATGCTTTGATATTCAAATATCAGCTTTACCCCTCCTCGTATTTCAAGTGTATCGAGTCTCCTTCAACACTTCTCCATTGTTCTAATAACGCATATGCTAAATCGCTTTTTGGTCGAAGCGCTTTGCTAGGAATCTCATACTTGCACCTCTACGCACATATTTACCAAAATGTCAGGGCCCGGAAACCAGGCCCTTAATATTAACAGCGTGGTTGGCCCGCAAGCGAACCTTCAAATTACGACTCATGGCTCAAATTGGTATTATACAGTATGCGCTATAATGGGTGTTAGCACCCTTATTATCATGGGCCTCGCTTTTACAAAGCCACAATCCCATCGTATTTTCCACTATATAACTGCAAGTGTTACCGCAGTTGCTTGTATAGCCTACTTTGCCATGGGCTCCAACTTGGGACAAGTTCCTATTCAAGCTGAATTCGTCCGTCCGGATAGTGCTTGGGTCGGATCTGCGGGCACCAGGGAGATATTTTACGCTCGATATATCGACTGGACGATTACTACCCCACTGCTGCTCCTCGACCTTCTCCTTACTGCTGGAGTTCCTACTCCCACTATATTGGCGACTCTTCTTGCTGATTTGATCATGATCGTCTGTGGCCTCATTGGCGCTCTCACGCGCACTCGCTTCAAGTGGGGGTTCTGGTGTTTCGGAACTGCAGCCCTCCTCTTCATTGCCTATCAGCTCCTTTTCGACGGGCGGCGCCATGCGACTGCGCTTGGCGGAGAGCCCAAGAAGACCTTCCTGATGTGTGGTGTCTGGCTCATGTTCCTTTGGTTCCTGTACCCGATCGCCTGGGGTTTGAGCGAGGGTGGAAACGTCATCCATCCCGACTCGGAGGCTATTTTCTATGGCATCCTCGACATCATGGCCAAGCCCGTCTTCGGTGCCCTCCTCCTTTGGGGTCATCGCAAGATAAACCCCCGAGACTTGGGCCTCCATCTTCGTCAATCGGATGCTTTGCACGAGAAGTACGGCCATGCACCTCAGAATGACGGCGTACAGGCTGAAGGACCTGGTTCTAATGTCGGCGGCATGAACGCTCCTGGGCCTAGTCATCCTGCGAGCACTCATCCTGCTGCCACGCCTGGGCAGAACGTCGTCTAAGCTAGGCACATTTTAGCCCGGATTCGCATCATAATAAACTTGAATATATCGTGTAACTATGTCATTCTTGGTCTTGAACGGCATTCAAGGGAGTTTTGGATATTTTATCTCGCCTGTACTGTTATAACCTACTTCTTAACTACCATACCATCCTTTCCGTTTTATTTATATGTATCGGACATGTCTCCACGGTCATTAGATAGTGAGACATTGGCGTTGCGGTCATCTTGGGTGGCCATGGAGTGAAAATGGCCTCCGGCATGTTAATGGCTTGTAATATGGAAGTAGGGTGACTGATCTACGATAATGGGCCCGTCAGGCTTCTTGGTAATATACGAAGCTATTCTCCGATGGCATCGTTGCAATATATTAAATTAAGTTTAGGATAACCTCCTTGTTTTACTCAACAATGGATGCTGCACAACAGAATTCAAGTAATGATGGCTACTTGTAACATCTAGTAACCAATTCATTCTTTTACAATATTTAACATCTACATCATCTCGTGATGAGTCCGGTTAACACGATAGCTTACTCAGATGCCCCCGAAGAGTCTACAATATATCTATCAATGCGCGGCATTCACTTGCCAATCTACCGATCTCGTTTCTTATGCAACGTGTATCATCAGGATCGGGCTACCCTTTATATCCGGTTGCCGGCTTGAAAAGGGGCGAGCAGGTTTCATCGACTTTGCTTAACACTATCATATGATTCCCTCAGTCTTCAGATACCAATGTATTTAAGATGAGAAAAGAAACAAAGTACTCGCCCATGAGGCGAATGGGATGAAATGCCAGGGATTCGTACAAGCGTCTATATAAGGTTACGTTACCTGACCCTACGATTGAAACACCATGGATGGCTTCTTACTGAAGACCCCTTGATCAGCCCATCTGAACTTATTGTTTTTCACCCTTCAGACGACGGGTTCCTGCCAACATGAGTGAGGCTATTACGTGGTAGTGCGAATTGAATACCTAGCTCGAAGAAAAACGAAGTGAGGGAAAGTTGAAGATGCTCATAAACCCCCTTGTTTACGGTGCTCCGTGATATCGTCTCGAGATCCATGGTTCAAAACGGCACCTAGTTTCGAGCGGCACAGGTTTGTAGGGCAGCGGACCAGACGATGGAGTTTAAATAGATCTTGGCTGTCAGAGAACTTAGTGTAGATCTGATGCGAGGTCAGGGGTTTGGCCCCCTGTGCATCATCGTTGGAGGTGGATACACTTATTCTCAGCCCCAACCCAATTCATTCAATCTCACGTCTGTGGATCCTCTTCAACCGATCTTGTCGAATATTAAGGTGGCTGTGCGACCCACACTTATCATATCATGTATATATATACGGCAGCAGCTTCCTGCTAATGCCGCTTTTTTTTTTTTTTTAATTAAATATAAAATAACGAACATATATACTTATTTATTTTAATAAGTTATAAGCTTAAAAAGCTTTAATTAAATATTTTATAAAAAAATAATGTTTTTTATTATTTTATAAACGTTTTTATTACTTATTACTTTATAAATAAATAAAATATTTTATTTTAAATAAAAAAATAAAAGTTTTAACTTTTATTGCATAAAATAATAATAAACATTAATACACTTTTTAAATATTTAAAAAAAAATACATTTAATTTAACACTTAAAATTTTTTTTTTATCGTTAACTATTTTTTAAATTTTAACTTTTTTTTTTTTATATTTTTTTTTTTACTACTATAATTAAAAACTTAGCTTTAATATTTTACTGTAATTTTTAAATTAAAAAATTAATAATTATTTTTAATAAAATAAGCTTTATTATAACTTTATTAGCTATAAAAGCATAATATAATTAAAAAAAATCATTAATTTTTTATTTTTTTTTTGTTAACTTTAATAAAATTACACGCTATTTTAAAAAGTAAAAAAAATATAAAAAAAATAAAAAAATTTTACTAATAATATTATTTATAAATAATAAATATAATTTTTATTTAAAGTTAGTTTTTTATTTAATATTTTTTAATTTTTTTAATAAAAATCGTTTTTTATATTTTTTAATTAAATTTTTATAATTTTAATAATAATATTTTTATTTATTTATTTTTATTTTTATTTACACTATTTATATTATTACGTTTAAATTAAATATTATTTACACTTTTTAACTTAAATAACTTAAATATTTTTAATTTTAAAGTTATTTTTATCGTTTTTATTTTTTTATTTTTATTATTATTATTTTTAACGTTATTATTACACCGCTTTTAACAACTATTATATATTATTTAAAACTTTTACACGTTAAAAACGCATTATTAAGCAGCTTATAATATAAACCTTTAATAAAGCATTATTAAACTACTTATTATACTTACTATAAAATTAAGCAAAAAATAAATTAAATAAATTAAACGTTTTTTTTATCGACAATAATATCTTTTAACTTTTAATAAAATTTTAAGTTAAAATTAACTTTTAATTTTTTTATAATAGCTAATAATAGTAAAAAAAACAACACGTTAATAATTAGTTTAAAATAAATTAAAAAGCTTAAATTATTAAATAAATAAATTAAATTTAATTAAAAGTTAACAAATTACCTGCTAATTAACGGTTATAAAAAATGTTTTTAAAAAAGTTAGCGGTAATAAAACCAGAACGCTTTAAAAATAAAACTAATATTAAGTTTTTTTTTTTAAAAAAAGCGTAAGAAAATAAGTAAAATAAAACTTATACTATTATTTAAAACCGCTTAAAAAACAACCTTAAAAAACTAGTTATATTTATTAAAAAATATTTTTATAACATTATAACTTTAATTTAAATTAAATTAAAAAAAACTTATAAACTTAAAAGCAATATTATATTTTAAAAATTAATATATTAATAAAATTTTATTATTTTAAAAAATTATAATAAAAAAATTATAAAGTTAACTTTTAAAGTTAAAAATATTAAAAATAACTTAAGCTAATTAAATAATAATTATAAAATTAATAAATTAATAATTATTAATAAGTTTTTTAGTTTATTAAGCTTTTTTTATAATATTTTTTTACTGCTTTTTATATTATATATAATATTTTTTTTATTAAAAGTAAAAATAATAAAGTTATATAAAAAACTACATTTTTTAATAAAGCTATTTTAATTATTTAATGTAAAAAGTAGTTATAAAAATTTAAAAATATTAATATTAGTTTATTAATTATTTATAGCGGTTATTTTTATTATAAAAAAAAGTTATAAAAAAAATTAATGTTAAAAAAAATATTTTAATAAAATATTTATTAAAATTAAAAAAAAACTTAAAAAGTAAAAAGTAAAAAAAACAAGGTAAAAAAATAAAAAAAATAATAATAATAAAAACAACGCTATAAAAAGCTTTAATTTAACTTTTTTGCTTTTTATTGCCGTTATTAGCATTAATTTAAATTTAATAAATAATATTAACGATTTTTTATTAAGTTTTATATTGTTTAATTTAATTAATAATTTTATACTTAATACTTACTTTAATCTTAGCATTTTTTTTAGCATTTTTATTAAAAAACTTAATAATAATAAAGTTAATATTATTTTATAAACTAGTTATTTAGCAGTAAATATATTAAAAAACAATAAAAAAAATTTTTATAACTTTATTATAAATAATATTAATATTAAAATAATAAACTTAATTAATTAATTATTAAAAAAGTTTTAAATAATTAACTTGCTTTAATATATTTTTAAAAAATTTAAAATAGCGTTTTATATTATTTAATTAAATTTAATAGCATTATTTAAAAATAAGTTATAAACGGTAATAAATAAGTTTAAAAAAGTATTTATATTAAATTTTAATTGCAATTAAAGCACGTTTTATAATAAAAAAAATTTATTAACTTATAAAATTATTTTAAAAAAAGCATAATAAAAATTAATAAATAAAGTATTATATTAAAAAAAGTAAGCATTTATATGCTTTAAATAAAAATAAATAAATAAAAAAATATTATATATTTATATAATTTTATTTATTTTTTTAATATTAAAGTAAATCTTGTTTTAATATGCTAGTTTATTATTAAAAGCGCTGAGTTTTTTTTTTATTAAAATAAAGCTTTAAAAGTTTTAAAAAAAACTTACTTTATAATAATTAAAACTTTTAATAAATTATATATAATTAATTAACTTAAAAGTTTTATTAATATTACCGGTTTAAATATAGCTTTTTACTTTTATATTATTTTTAATTTTAATATAAAAATATAATATAAATAACTTGTTTACTTTAATAATTAAAAATTTAAAAAGCTTATAAATGCTTTTATTAGCATAATACCTTTTTAATAACACTATTTATATAAAACCTATATTAAAACTTAAATAAAAAAAATACCGCATTTAAAAAAACTTTAATAAAAAACTTATAAATTAAAATTATTATATATTAATTTTACAAGCATGCTTTAAAGCACGTAAAAAATAATAAATTATAAAAAATTTATTTTATAAGCGGTTATAGTAAATAATTTTTTTTAAATAATTTAAATTATTTTTTTTAAGTTAATAAAAAACTTTTTAAAAAAACATAAAAAACTTAAATAACGCTATTATTTTATTATTATAAATTAAAACGCTATTTTTATTAAAAAATATTTAAAAACTTATATTTAAATAAAAAAATAATAGTATATATATTTATTATAAATTAATATTAATAAAACGGAGTTTTAAAACGGATAATTAAAGTATTAAAAAAAAATACGGGCAATTATATTTATAGCTATAAATAAAAAGATTTTTTTAAAATATTAGCTTATATTTATAAAAACTGCCGTTTATTTAAAAAATTAATTATTAAGTTTAAAAATAAAAAATAAAATACTTTATAAAGTTTAATTTAATATTAAATTAAACTTTTTATATTTATAAATAATAAAAGTAAACAGTTAATATAAGCTTAAAAGTAAATTATTTATACTATAATTAATAAATAAGCTATATTAAATATTTAAATATTAAAAAAATAGCACATATAACTATGTTATTTTTTTAAAATCCAGTAAAGTAATTAACGCTAATAATGTTTTTTTAAAAAAAAACACTTTTATATTTTAATTAAAAAAGCACTTAAACTTTTTATTAATATTTTTTATATTAAAAAATAAACTGCTTTTTAAACTATTAAAAAACGTGTACGCTTTAAATTAATATTGTTTTTATAAATAAAAAAAAACTTAAAATTTTAATTGTTTAATTAATTTGTTAATAATAATTTTAATAAAAAGTTTAATATTTTTAATATTGTTATTTAAAACTTAAATAATGCATTTAAAATATAATTAAATAATTTAATACTTTTTATTAATAATTAATAACTTTTTTTAAATTTTTTTATAATTATTAAAAATAATTTTAATATATAAAATTTAATTATTATAATAATTAAACTTTATTAAAACTATTTATATTTATGCTTTAAACTTATTAAAAAATAAAGTAAATATAAACTATTAATTATATATAATAAAAGAAATTTTTTTAAAAAAATCTAAACTTATTTTAAATTATAATATATTTTATAAGCATAATATATATAATAGTAAAATTTAAATTAAATAAACTTAAATTATTAAATTAAGTTAAAAATAGCAAATATTAATATAGCTAATATAAAGCTATAAATAATAAGTATAAGTTATTAGTTAATAACTGCATTTAAATGCTTATAAAACTATTTAAAAAACGCTATATTTTTAATAAAAAATAAGTTTATAAGTTAAAAAAAAATATTAACGGTAAAATTATTTATTATAAAGCACGTTAAGTAATAAAAAGCTTTAAATAAATAAAAAAATTAAATTATAATAAAATTTTTATATTAATAATAAAATTAATAAGTTATAAAGTTATTTTTATTATAATTATAACTTTAAACTTTAAATTAAAATAAATAAACGTTAAAATGGCTTTTTTATATAAAGCTATTATAAAAAATTTTTATATATAATAACTATTTAAATTTAATAATAATTTTTAAAAAGTCTGCAAATTATATAAAGCGCTATATAAATTTAAATAAGCTTTTAAAATTTAATATAAAACGTTAATATTATTTTAAAAAAAATAAAACTTTATTATTTTAAACGTAAACGTTAATATATTTATAAAAAAACATACTTATATTACAGTTTATGTTAATAATTTACTTATTGTTAGTTTTTTTAAAAAAAAAAGTAAATAATATTAAGCTTATTTTAAATAAAAAGTTTAAAATATTTAATTTAAAACTTTATTTTTTTTATTTAAATATATTAATAAAAAAAATAAAAAAAATAAAGTTATTTACTTTAATTAAAAAGCTTATTTAAAAAAAGTTTTTAAAAAATTTAATATATAAAATATAATGCTTAAAGTTGTTATAGGGTTAAGGTGCGCAGACCACGTATACCGGAAAAAAGGTTAAATTAACTATAAAAAGGGGAAAAATAAACGGTAACATTTAAAAGCGCTAACTAGCTTATATATATGCAGACTTTTTATATAACTGTGCAAAGTCGGTAATAACCTTTTATATATACTTGTTAATTAATATAAAATTAATTATATTGTTAACTTTAAGTTAAATTTATAATAATATTTTTTATTTATAATTAATATTTTTTTTATATAATTTAATATAATATTTATATGTATTTTTTTAATAATATTTTATTTTAAACTTTTATTATTTTATAAAAAACTTTATTATTATAAGCGTTAATAATAATTATTTATAAGCGTTAAAAGCTATTTTATACTTTATATAATTTATATTTATTTATTAAGTTTTTTTATTAATTATTATACTTTTTAACATTTATTTATATAAATTTAATTTAAGCTTATATTTATTTTAAAGTAAAATTATTATATTTTAATTAATAATTACGTTAAATTTAATTTATTATTTTATAAAAAATATTATGCAATAAAAGTAAATATTATATAAAGCTTAATTTTTATAAGCTTAAAAAAAGCTTTTAAATATATATTAAATTAATAATGTTTTAATTTATATTTTATATAATAACTTATTTTTTTAAACGGTTTTTTAATTAAATAATACTATATAAATAATATTAATTAATATATTTATTAAATTATTTTTATTTATTTAAAAATAATATAAAGTTAAAAAATAAAAATTTATTAAAAAATAAGTAAATTATTTTATTATTATACGCAAATTTAATATAAACTTATTATATATTTTTATAAATTTAATTTACTTATTTAAACGCTATTATTATTTTATATTTAAATAAAAAATTAAATAATTAATTTTTATAACATTTAATTATAAATTAATTAAAATATAAAATAAAACTTTTTTAAAATAAAAAATAAAAATAATAATAATTTTAATAAAAAATTATTTTAAAACGTATAATTTTTATTTTATATATTAAATTATATTAAATTTTTTATACGCTTTTAACTATATAATAAAATCGTTTAAGTTTTATAATTTTTTATTTTTAATAACTATTATATAATTAAAAAGTTTTTATTTAAATTTTAATATAAAAAACTTAAAAATATAATAAAATTTTATATAATTATTATTAATTGCTTTTTTATTAACTTATAACTTTATTTAAATTAAAAATAATTAAAATTTAATATTTTTACTATTAAATTTATTAAAAAAAAATATATATATTTTTTTTACGCGTTAACTGCGTTAATAAAAAACGCTATAATAAATGCGGTTATTTTAACGTGCTATTTTATATAGTTATTTAATTAATTAAAATTTATTATAATAAATGCAGAAAATATTTTATAATAATATGTATAAAAATTAAAAAAAATTAAGTAAAAAGTAATTAATATATTATAAAGTTAAAGTATGCAAATTACGTATATTAAAAAAAAAATTAAATTAATTATAAAAAAAAAAACGGTAATATTTAAAAGCGCTAACTAATTTATATATATGCAAACTTTTTACGTAACCGTGCGGAGTCGGTAATAACCTTTTACGTACACTTATTAACTGGTGTAAAACCAGCCACACTGTCGACCCTGGGCTAGACCTGTAATAAAAGTAACTTTAATAAAAACTACTTTAATAAAACCTTTTTTAAAAAATTACGTTATTAATTTAAAAAATAAATTATAATATATTAAAACTATAAATTTATTAATATATACTATATTAAGCATTAAACTTAATATAATATATATTATATTTTTTTATAATAAACATTTTATAAAACTTAATAAAACCTATATTAAAATAATAAAAAAATATTTTAATATTTTAAAAAAACAGTTAATTTAAAGTTAATATATTGTAAAAAGCTATAAAACTTTATAAACTATATAAATATTAATTAAATAAAAAATTATAAAACTTATTAATTAACTTTTAAATATATTTTTAATATTAATAGCGGTATTATTAATTAAAGCTTAAAATAATAAGTTATAGTTTTTTTATTATTTTATAAAATAAAGTATATTAATAAAACGTAAGCTATAAAAAAAGTTATATAATTAAAAAAATTATTAAATAAATTAAATATAATTAAAAAAATAAAAGCTATTATTATTTATAATAATAATTAAAAAATAATAATTTTAATTAAAAACTTTTAATTTTATGCTTATATAAAGCATATAATAGTTTAATACTATTTTATTTATAAAAAATAAGCATTAAAAAAATAAACGTTAAATATGTTTTTATTTATAATTAAATAATTAATAAACTTATTAAAGCATTATTTAAAAATAATTCGTTGTTTTTAAAAGTGCTTTAAGCTTAAAATAAATAAAAATTATTATTTAAACGTTAATTTAAAGTTATGGTTTTTTTTATTTTATAAAACCGCATTATGTAACTTTATAAAAAAATCTACTATTAACGCATTAATTAAATATTAACTTTTTTTTAATTTTATTTTTTTATAATTTAATTATTTTTATATATAATAATTAATTATAATATATATTATTTTTAACACTTATAAAAATTCTTTTTATAAACTTTTATAAAAATTTTAACTATTAATAAAACTTAAAATAAATAAACTTATTAATAATATATTTTATCGCTTTAAAAAATTACTTAATAATTTAATAATTATTAAAAAATAATTAATTAATTATTTTAATTAATATAATAATTTTTTAATAAAATTTCTTTACGTTTACTTTAAAATAATATTTTTTAATAATAATAAAAATAAAAAAGATTAAAAAGCGTGTAAAATAATAAACGTTAAAGTATAAAATATTTTTAACATATTTTATAATTTAAAAAAAAATAAAAAATAAACTTAAGTTAAATTATTTAACGTATTTATAAAATAACTTATAAATTTTTTTTAAAAAAACGTTAATTAATATTATTTTATAATAATTATACTTATAAATTTAAAAAGCGAAAAAATAATAATGTTTTAAAACTGCAACTTTAAGCCGGTAACTTTTAATATTAAAATTAAAAATGCATTAATTAAAAAATAAAAAACTTTTTTTTAATTTTATACGGTAAAAAATAAAAAAAATAAAAATTTAATATAACGTTAATATTAAGTTTAGCGGATAAAATAAGTATTTTTTGTTAAAGGAATATATATACTTACATAGCCACCGACAACTTTAATTTAAAGCGTTGTTACCTTTTTATTAGCTTAACCGAATAGTTAAGGGTTTTATATATTTTAATGCAATAAAATTAGTAGTATTTTTAACCGTTAAGTTGCCGGTTTAAATCCGGGCTATTGTATATTAAATTTGTCGACGACCACGGGCTTTATTTCCGGCGCAATGCGCGAACAGTATATAGCTATAACGTATATTACGAAGCAGTCGCTTAACTTAAGCTACTGCTGTCGTGTAAAAACTGCTGACGCCGACGTAGCGGGGGAGTGTGCTCACGAGGGCGTGGACGGTTATTTGTTAAACCGGCATATGTTAAAGGAATATATATACTTACATAGCTACCGACGACTCCAACTTAAGGCGTTGCTACCTTTTTACTGGCTTAGCCGAATGGCTAAAGGTCTCACATATTTTAATGCAACATTTTTTATATTTAATAAAAAAAGTTAAAAACTAAACTATTATTAAAAACGGACTTTTTATAAAAAAAAATAATTCCCGCATAAAAAGTTATATTAAATTAACTTGCTTTTAATTAAGTTTTATAAAATATTTTTATTTTTATTTTTTTATAATAGTTTTTAAGTTTTAATAAGTTTATAATAATATATTTAAAAAAAAATATTTAAATAATTTAAAAATACTGCTTTAAATAAAAAGTAAACTTTTTTTATAAAATAGCTTTAATAAAAGTTTAAAAATGCTGCTTTAAATAAAAAGTAAACTTTTTTTATAAAATAGCCTTAATAGGAGTTTAAATTCTTTTTTTTAATTTATCTCACGGTGTGGTTTAAGTGGAAGTGTCGAATATTAGGGTGGCTGTGCGACCTACACCTATCACATCATGTATATATATATACGGCAGCAGCTTCCCGCTGATGCCGCTCCTTCCTTTTATCTCTAACCAAATACAAAATGACGAACATATATACCTACCTATTTTAACAGATCTATAGGTAGCTTATTAAATGGGGAAGATGTAAATGCAGGATCTTAGATAGTAACAGTAATGTACGTTATCGGTATACGATAATGGTTTATTTAGGCGCTGACTATTGACGTACTTGAACCTCGAAAACATGTTGGTTAGCTAGCCACCTTCAGTTCTCGGCAGCAATGGGAGCCGCCCGTCTTCAAGGGGTTTTCTTTTCTCATCGAAATTCTATAGCAGGGGCAAGGAGTTGAGTGTCAAAAACTTCGCGATGCGCCCTGCCCAGGCGGGAAGACCTCCCATCACTACCTCCCCTTATTAAAAGTTCTGCTTGCTTGATCTCCTCCATTTGGAGCATTTTTTCCTCCTCCTGAGGGCCTTGGCAGGTCGTTTAACGAAGCAATGCAGGTTCGTAGGTAGGTCGTTCTCATGGCTTTATGGTATGGGGTTTCAGCCAAGTTTTTCAGCCAAGTCTTTCTTCGATCACGATACGTTCCGCACCAGCCAAGACCTCCCTTTCCATGAAGGCTTTTGGCTTGGCTTTAACGAAGCTGTTGAAGAGATGCTTCGAAGCTTAGAGCCTCGGCAGGATCGATCGTCTGGTACTATGCAGATCGCGTTCACATAAGATCGACGGCTCCCCGCCGCTTCTATACACGAATTTCTTCTCGTCACCATTGCAATAATCATCATCATCATCATCGTTCGATAGCCAGTCAGGTTTCTGTCTTTCGCTTTCTTCCTACTTTCACCTACTTACAGCTGTGCTGTCCTTCACTTTGACATTTACTTGGGGTTTAATCCGTTCATCATTGCTCCCACGGCATACCAACAACAGTCGTTGACGACCTAATATATACACACCTACACGTACCGAATAACCCGGTCACCATCATCACTCATCATTATCAAAATGCATTTCACTTCCGCATTGGTTATTGCCTCAGCCGCCTTCACTCAGGCACGCGTGTTCACGCAAAAGACGTACGACCAAATTTCGATCTCGGGGGGTGTAGCAGGCAACGGGGAGCAGGAGGCGTTGGCGGTGTTCAGTGAGCTGGATCTGAACAACCTGGCAAATGCGGACGAAGCCGACATTGAGTTCCTCGACTCGGTCAACAGCATTTGTAACGACGCAGAAAAGGAGGCGTTTAATACGGCGATCGACGCCGCCGACGGCGAAGAGGCCGCCGCCCTCCAGCGCGGCAAGATAAAGAACAAGATTCTTAAGCTCGAGGCCACCATGCTTCGCCTGATGATCGAGCAGGCCCAAGGCGCCGACGTCGCCGACGAGATGGCCACCGAGCAGAAAAAGCTCGACAACAATATTAAGCAGGACGAGGATGAGGCTGGGAATGCCTCCACAGCCCTGCAGTTCGATGCCCAGACCGATTAAGTTCGCGTGAGCTGTCGTCAGGATGAGGAGAAGGAGCAAGACGGGACGAATATCCAAGTAACCTATTGGTCTTACTTTCACAATATTGATAATACATTGTTGCAAATACAAAATTATCTTATTGTGACTGTCTCATACCTTCTATACGTGGTGCGTAAGAAGACGACAGGTTGTGAAAATGAACATTTTGAAAATAATGTATTGAGCTACATAAAGGGAATCATAGGTAGGTAGATATACACACTATGTACCTGTTTGCTTACAAGATATTCCACTGTGGTAACCAATACCTAACAGCTGGATCAAGAACGACCCTAACAAGTAAACACCGCTGGCCCGGGAGCTGTGTACGACGTAGGCACGGGGTAG
The DNA here is from genome assembly GCA_018398605.1 of Biscogniauxia mediterranea. Classification (NCBI taxonomy): domain Eukaryota; kingdom Fungi; phylum Ascomycota; class Sordariomycetes; order Xylariales; family Xylariaceae; genus Biscogniauxia; species Biscogniauxia mediterranea. Next base: position 1,002,508 of record JAGXTR010000004.1, read on the forward strand.
TAGATATTAATCATGAGTCCTGGGTCGGTAGCCTTGTACGCGCCAGGGAACGAGACCAGGTCCGTCGGGGTCTTGTTGCCACCGCCGGTGACGGTGAGCTGTGCGCAAGAGATGTAGCTCTGTGCACCGCCGGCTGCACTTGCGCTATGCAGCGCTATGTGCTCGACGCGCAGCAAGTAATCCCCCGCAGGTATGCACTCCGGAATCTTTGTGGTGACCTCCCGCGCGCCCTGGCTCGGCCACGTGAGGCCGCTCGCCGCGATGTTGGGCCCTTGGGAGAAGATCTTGAACCAGACTGCGCCAGAGCCGTCCCACGAGTCCGCCGTCTGATCCGTGGGCACTTTGGCCATGTAGAATTGCAGCACGCCCGGGTGCGAGACTGAGGCATCGGCCGTGAAGCCCACGGTTGACCCCGCGGCCACGCTCATGGTCTTGGCTCCCTCGTTGCCGGGCGCGAGCTGGTAGCACCGGAATTGCTCGGAGTTCACGTCCGTTACTAGAAGGGGAGGAAAGGAGAGGGTGTTGTTAGCTTGCATGTGGGAATATAGATGTCATGACCAATTTACTGGTGTTAATAGAGGAAGTGAGAAAGGGAGGAACGTGTTTATCCATAAGGTTATAGGTACGGTAGATAAATAAGGTAGGCAACAAAATGAAAAGAAGAAGAAGAAAAGGTGTTGTTACCTGGGCCGTTGCTTTGGTAGTTCGTCGTCTTTCTTACATATTCCCACTTGTTTGTCGCCGCGCCATTGGTGATTAGAGCTGGGAAAGTGTCTGTTATTGTTTCGTCTCGTTAGCGAATGTCAATTTACGCACGGAGTTAATTTATTGCTCTTACAGTGTGCCTGTACGGCCGACGAGAGAGCGAGAATAGCAATGGTTATCTTCATAATGTCTAGTTGTGGGAGAGACTTTTAATGTGCTATATTTCGTAATAGGGGTTTCTAGGGAACTTCCACAAAAGCTCAATGATCAGGGATCACCGACGGTTTACTCTTCCCTTATATATACTTATCAACCGCCAGCCTTTCTAATCGTAGCCCAAGTACCGAAGCCATACAGCAGTTCACCAAGACATGTGGTCGAGGGTGTTCATCTTGCTGATAACTACCATGTACTGAGAACACGGCGGTCTGAATACCGAGCGGGATAAATGCAGCGGCTAAATCATCGCCGACTCACACGAAGCCACTCAGGTCCCGTCATTATAATTAAGTCTTCCCCCCCAGAAAACGTATATAAGCGCAGCATATCCGGGGTGCGTGATAGATTATGGAAAGGGGTGGAAGTTAATATATGGGATGCCACAAAACTCGTAACCCGGAGTATGGTTCTATCCGGCCTTAAGGCCGAAAGGACCTCAACTGCTTAGCCGATTACTACAACTTTCTCGGTTTGCATTCACCATTTTCTTGAGTCTTGAAAGGAGTGTGACGGATTAAGACTAATTACCTCGAGCTGTATGTATGAATATTCAAAATATGCCGGTATAATATGGCCGTCTCAATCTAAGAGGAACAAGAGCTAATCATTCAGTTGGACGATTGAATCAAACTTACTTACCGCCCCCCCCCCTTATTTTACTGTTACATCAATCTACCTCAACCATCTTCAAAACGGAGATGGCCATATTATTATTTCGCAATTATTTCAGCTAGGCTTGACTTGAAGTGGCTCGGAACTAGAGTACTAACATCAATACGATCTTTTATCTGCATATAATGACATAAGGTGCCTCATTATGATCTACACTAGTTACACACCACCTACATAGGTAACTTCAAGGTTCTAATCATTCATTCTTATCCTAAAAACCCTCTCAAAGGTTTCATTGGACACGCTCATTTATATCCTAAGCTTCCGTGCTTCTCTTTTGTAGATATTGTGTTGTGCGGTAGATTAACAGAAAAGGGATCGCGGAAAATGGACGGCTCTGTGCTTGGAGATATGTAATAGATTCATTCAATGGCAACCACACCGATATCAATGGCGCTACGTATGTTTTGTACCAGCCTCCCTTATTCACACTTGTCTGACACATGCGTTTCCACAATGTCTTGTTAGCTCCACCGTTGCCCTGGATCCTACCTATTATCTGATGTTTCATAGATTCAGCCCTATGGTAGCAAATCAGCTGAGCTGAGCCTTGGGTATCAATAGTTACTAAGTGCGGGGTTCAAGAATCCACCAATATGTACCAGACACTATAACCTAGTAGTTAGGTTAAAATGGTATAAATTAGACTTCGATTTTCTGTTCTAAACCACTTCTCATACCAACATCAATGGATTCACAAGTCAAGTACCTCCTTTCTCTCGGCGCTATCCGAGACCGCGCCAAAATCGTGGAAGATGTCGCCAGGTCCGGGAAATTGAACCATTTTGACTTACATGAAGACCGTCTGAATGAAGTTGCGGACGTCGTGACCTCGGTCATCAAGGTTCGGGACTCAATTGCACTTGAGGCTATGTATGTACTATGGATCTGACACTGACTCTTTTACACCAGCGCGATTATGGCCCTGACAAGTTTGACACAATCCCTCCCCACGGGCGTTGGCAGCATTTTGAAGTTGGAAATGTACCGCGTATTGCAAACATGATACAGGGTTGGAAAGACGGAGGATGTGATGACCTTGAGCTCACTCGCCGCCTCATCGATCTGTTCTTTGTTTCGGTGCTTTTGGATGCTGGTGCGGGTGATCATTGGCGTTACGTCGAACCGGAGACTGACCGAATTTACGAACGGAGTGAAGGCATTGCAGTGGCCAGTCTTCATATGTTCAACTCCCTAGCTTTCACTGCCGCCAAGTCTGGAACGGCTCCTAGGGTCGATGGTAATCCCTCCAGACTCCTCGGGTCTGTATATATGCTAACGCGAGTGATACGCAGGGAAGGGGTTGGAAGAGCTAACGACGAATGCACTGAGTGCGGGCTTTCAAGTGTCAGACAATAACCCAATGTTGGGAGTCGCGTCTCGTGCGGCCCTTCTTAGAAGCTTGGGACAATCTCTCCTCGCCCATACTGATGTTTTCGGAGTCGAAGGCCGCCCCGGAAATGTTGTTGGTAGGACCTATCTCTCGCCTTTGTGCTGTCAACTCGAAATACTTGCTAAGAAGAATCCTAGATTATATGATGAGCACCACGGACAGTTCCTCAAAACTTGATGTCCTTGTTTTCTGGGATGTCCTTCAGAGTCTTCTGATCCCTATTTGGCCCAAGGATCGGACGACTGTTGGTGGGATGCCTATCGGTGACGCATGGCCATTAGGTGCTTTACGGAACCATGCGGCATCCCCTACCTCCACTGAGAGTGCGGAGTACATTCAACCCTTCCATAAGCTCACACAGTGGCTTACCTACTCGTTAATGGTTCCATTCCAAAGGGTTTTAGGGATGGAGTGGATCAACGCTGAATCCCTAACGGCCCTAGCTGAGTATCGGAATGGTGGTCTTTTCGTTGATTACGGAGTACTGTCCCTTAAAGGGGAGGCACTTAACCGAGGCTTGAAAGCATCTGGCGGAGAATTGCCACTCTTCGATGCAGGTGATGATGTTGTAGTTGAATGGCGTGCTATGACATTGGTGCTTATTGATGCTTTGTATAAGATGGTTTTGACTCGCATGGACAAGGGCATTCGCTTGACTTTGGCACAATGTCTCGAAGCTGGGACATGGAAATCCGGGCGCGAGATCGCGGCACAGCGTCGACCAGAGACGAAATCGAGTCCCATACTTATAAACAGCGATGGCACTGTATTTTAGCAAGTATCTCATTGATACAGAAGTAGATTTTTCTGTGGCCAAAGTTTGCACACACTTTCCAGATGGCATTGGCTAATAACCCAAAGAGTGAGAGGGCAGGATGGAATCCCTTGGGTTGGTGAGATCTACAATTTTTGATGGCCCCATGGAGTTTTAATCGAGAAAACTAAAATGTATTCTCTAATTGTCTTAATAATAGGTACTTAGCTAGGTAGGTAGGTGAAAATAAAAGACAGAATATCGCAATATTTTACCATCCATGTTTAGTGTTACGAAGTAATTATACTAATAATGGTCTTCTATCTACATTATACCTAGGCAATATTCCAATAAAACCAAGTGTACCGAAGTGAACTTCTAAAAATTTGCTCTTGCTGCTGTAAGGTGAAATAGATCTCGTGCTCACTGGCAGTGAGCAGGGTCTGGATTGGTCAATATATATGTGCCGCGTTGCTATGTCCATGAAGCCCTCAAATCGCACCAAACGGCCATGTTGAGAAACCTGGAGCGTCAAATACATGGAATCGTATGTGGCAAAGTAGCTGCCTAATCGAGAGTACAGGTGATACCGGCTGAAGAGACGATGTATTTATTTTGATCCTGGACGTGGCCCGATTCTTTACCATCCCATCCCTCAACTTTGTCTGCCTCTTTAGCTTGTCTATTGTCTCCCCCCCTTCCCCTAGCCTATTGTCACCTGACTTTGCCTTTCCAATATATTCAAGGCACGATGAGGAGCCAGAAACCATTGGGCGCATCGGAGATGAAGCCGGTCGACGGCGAGGCGTCGATGAAGGATATGTGGGCCGCAGCGGCCAAGGCCTTTGAGAACATATGCGGCGAGTCACTACACAAAGGCGAAGTGAAGAGTTTCGATGATGTGCAGAGAAAAATTGAGATTAGCGGCAGGGTGTCTGTCAGTAAGGACGCAGAGTCTGAAAACAATTGGAGTACCATGGCGAAAAATGTCGGGCTTAAGTCGCTCAAATATCTCAGGATGTTTGTTGGAGCTGCCTCTCAGGCTTCTTCATTAGTATGCTGGACTGTGCCCTGTTCTTAACAAGGAATCTGTTCACCCGCTAACGCGTCTAGATCCCTATGCCCACGGCGGCAGCCAGTATCACCGGGACTGCGTTATGCTTCGTATTTGACATCCCCCAAGCCATCAAGGGTTACAATGATGCCATTAATGAAGTCTTCGACGAAGTGTCTTCGGCGCTTTCCCAGTTCCAGATCTACCGATCGATGGAAAACGTCGACCCATTGCTTATCCAGCAGACCCATCTGGTCTTGATCAGCTTTGTCAAGCTCTGCGCCCATGTTTTAAAGTATCATCAAGGCCGCAAACGAGACCGCTTCTTTAAACAATTCAAATCGATTTCGATGAAGACTCGGGCTTGGCCGACGAGATGGCAGGGTTCAAGCAGGCCTTGCAGGGGCAACGCGACGTCCGGGGTACCGTCATGCTTGCTGTGGTGGTAAGAGACGCGGCAAGGCATTGCACTTGCTTGAGAAGTTCATAGTCTTCGGTAAGACCACACACAAATAGCGGTACAGGAGACACACAAGGGTGTACAGGCCCTTAAGGACGAGTCGGATCGTACCAAGACGCTCGTCAAGATCCGAGAAGTCCTTGGTGTACCGACAACGGTGCGCCTCGACACCAACACCACACAGACGTGTACCAATATCTCAGATAAGTGCCTCGATAGTAAGGGTTCATGGATATGGACGCATAAGGCATACGTCGCTTGGACAGCGCCCAAAGATAATGAGACTTCGAATGTGCTTATTGTGTCCGGTCCTTGATCTTCAGGCAAGACCTCTGCTAGCACCCTCATTACCAAGCGTCTGGAGAAGCAAAGAGGGCGCACGTACGTTGCACACTATTTCTTTCCGCCAAGTGCTAAGAAGTCCGCCGACGATAAGAACCCCGTGCAGTCAGCCTTGGAGTACATGGCGTTCCAGATTGCTCGTGTTGATGCCACCGTGAAAAAGGCGTTGGGCAAAGCGTGTGACGCGGGACCTACGGCCTTCCGCCGTTCGATGGGCCCTGAAGACCTGGACACGCTGTTGACGGAGCTGAAGATTGGGGTGCCAGGGTCAAGTGCTACATATTACATCGTATTCGACGGACTCGAAAATCTGCCGGCCAAACACGCCAAGATACTGCCTGAATTCATTTATGGCTTCTAGCCGGCAGGGGGCTCGGCTAGGCGGGTACGCATCTTGGCGAGCGGAACAAACGACCAGTTCGACAACGAGCAAGGAGTCGATAACGCTCTGAGGATCAAGATGAATGAATACAACGGGCCAAATATGCGTACCGTTATTGATGAGGTGCTCAGAAAGCAAGGGATGTTGCAAAACGTTCAGACTAACTCAGAACAACAGAAGGTCAAGGACAAAATCATCGAAAAGCTGCCGCAGAAGGTCAAAGGAAGCTACTCTCTACTACAACTCGGGCTGGACAACGTCATTCACCTGCTGAGCACGCGCACGGCAGTCCAGGAGTTTGATCGTATTCTCGACCAGTCGATGAGCAGCCACAAAGCGGCCATCGAGAATATGCAGCGATCATTGATGGCTGGCGAGATTGACGAGCTCAACGAACTGCTGAAGCGGATTACGCTTGGCAACATTTACCTATCATTAGAGCAGTTGGAGGCTGTCATGGTGAGTGACCTTACTTGGGACTTCCAAGATGCAAGCTAAAACAGCATAAAGTGGTTATTCTCGGGCATAGCATCCCTCACATCACTGGAATACATCATCAAAAATAAATACCTGGCCGTCCTGAAGCTTGAAGACGGCTACATGGACGTTCAATATGGAGCCCGGGAGTATCTCCAGAAGAAAAAAGAATCAGCGAGCCGGCCATCTCGCTTCAAAGACCGTGGCACTCTCAGCATGACTGTCACTATCAATAACGTAGATCAGGAGCTCTGCGGTCACTTTATCTGGGATCTTGCCGACATGGCGTCCCGAGACAAGTTTAAGTTTAATTTTAATGGCGACATTTCCAACGCCCTGCACAGTAGTAGCCAGGGCACCATCGGTGTGGACGAGTTTGAGGCGAACCACACTATTGTAACTCGCACATTGAAAACTTGAGAAAGGAGCCCAAGGATTAGAGCAAAGATATCGGCAATTATCTCTTAGACTGGCTACCGTACCACCTGGGCCGAGTTCGCGAGCTCGAGGATGACGATAAGGGGGCCCTGACACCTCATGAACAGTACGAGATTGGACAGAGCCTGTACGAGCTGTTCAAAGACAATGTGGTACTCAAGCGCCGCAAGGCGACTTTCGAACAGGCGGTTTGGACAGTAGCCGATATGAAAGATGTGCAGAAGTGGTTGATGGACTCGGCAGTCGTAAGAAGACTGGACAAAAAGTGGCGGGCCGAGGTACAATTAGCTGCTAACCCGATAAAAGGGCATTTGAAGGGACTTGTGAGGATGGTCGTGGAAGGGCTTCTGGAGTTGGGAGGTCGAGGATGCTTACTGTTGGCTCAAGGAATTTATGACTGCGGTGAGTGATTGATAGTTCGATCATTTTAAGATTATGCTGTCCACGAGTAGCTCAGCATGATATTGCATTACCTATATTAACTAGTTCTCTAAAATAGGACGAGGAGAAGCTCCGGCAGCTCTATAAACCAACCGACACCAATTTTGATGACCCGAGCTCAAATAACTCGTCCTCTCCGCCATCTGTCACCTCAAGCAACGACATCGACTGGAACGAACTAAGCATATGGTGTCAAGGCATCCTCGGACTCGGAGCTTGATTCTCTCAGGTACGAGCGCCTTGCTGAGGCTTCGTCCTGGCTAGGCAATGATCACGACCGGACCCAATCGCTCTACCAGCGCGCTATCGAGCAGAATGACTTTAGCTGGTTGTGTCGCCGCAGCTTGGAGGCAACGTTTTATAGACAAAACCGAAGTGCAGAGGCCATCGCACAAGTTGAGCTAGCTCTCAAGGAAGCGGAGCACGATAATGCCACGCCTAAGCCGTGTGCCAAGGACATCATCAACTTGCATTTATTGCTGGGGAGGTATGCCTATGACGCGGGAGATATGCCTTATGCAGCGGAGCATTACTCGTTCGGTGTGAAACCGGCGACGAGGAGCAAGCAATATGGGGATGTCTAGGGCATCTAAAGGCGAAATTGAGCTCCGTAGATGCTGAGGAGACAAGCCAGTTGTCGAAGAGCATGCTTGCTGAGGATGGCGGGGAAAGGAGAATGGGCAGGGTTTTAAAGATGTTTCCGCAAGACGTGGACCATGATGCTCTTGTGTTGAATATGTTTACCACGACCACAGAGGATCTGAAACTTTTGAAGGGACTCATACATATCATGGAGACGGCTGCTTCCAAGTCGGCGGCAACAACGCCTCTGTCGCACGGTCGAATGCTACCTTATCACTAGCGAGCCATCACTGCCAGAGTGTAGTAGAGGGGTCTCATCCGGAGCACCTAGAGGCACTAACCAAGCTAGCCAAGGACAAGTCAGGCGTCTACGGCAACAACGCGGCCAAGTTCCTAGGCGTGCTGCACGCACTACACGGCGACAAGAACCAGGCTAGGGAGGTGTTGATTTGACAGGTCAAACAGGTGCTGCAGATCCTCACAGATGAAATGCCAGAAAATGACGGGATCGGCTTCTATAACATGTGGATAGCGATGGAGAAGTATCAAGATTGGGAGAATGTGGCCATCGCTCTGTCTCTACTAGGCCAGCCAGATCTCGTGACGGAGGCCTTGTGCTTTGAAATTAAGGACATTGTGGATAAAGATAGCGAGGATAAACAAAAACTGTTAGACATGGTTACCAAGTTAGCCAAAGAAACAGTCAAGGTGGTTAGAATCCAAGTGCCAGACGTCTGGGAGCAACACCAAGGCATGGAAGCTGCCAAGGCACACGTTGACGCTCACATGGCTGCTGCCCAGAAAGCGAACGTCCCTGAACCGGTACCTATGGTGGCGCATCGCCTACTTCAAACCCGCCTCTCGGACTTGGTGCAGTTTCACACCCCTAAACGTAACTCTAGGGACTTTCGGTGGGTGATAGAGTGCGACGGGCGCACCCCAGACGGCAAGATGTGCAAGAACGAGAGAGACTTCGAGAAGGGGTTATATCACTGCACCTACTGTTCAAGCCGGGACTTTTGCCGGGACTGCCTTGAGCACCTCCGCGACCCCAAGTCCGACCTAATCACAGTGTGCAACCCTAAGCACCGATGGTTCTGGGTCTCCTCATGGGGAGACGATATACAGGCATGTAGGGGTGAAAGCAAAGAGTGCACGGGTCCCCGGTAGTGTGAAGGCCGTGGACGGAGATGATCAGGTTTTAATGGCCGTTTATGCCGAGGACGGGGTAGGAGAGGAGGTTAAGGTGGAAGCCTGGAACGAGAGAATAGCTCGGGAGCGGGGGATTGCATTAGATGAGAAGATGAATAATGACGAGGAGGAATAGGAGGGGGAGGAGGAGGGGAGATACAGGTAATTTTTGGTGATGAGGAAGAGATGGTTTTGTAGTACAATGTATTGTGGAAAGGGGTGAACTACATACTAATTAGGTTAACCTAGGTATGTAAGTACTACTACTAACTTAGTAGACCAAGGGGCACCTGGGCGTTAGCTCTGTACCACTTCTTGAAATCACACAACCAATTCTTAGATCCATAGGTACCTAGGTACCTACATAAGTATGTGAATATTGTTTCTTTTTACAATGATTAGAAAACCCAATTAAGGCATTCACATGAAGAGTATCTTTAGAAAGAAAACTACTCATTCGGCCAGTGACATAGACAAGAGGACCCTTCCCCCCTGACAAACAATAAACCAATGCATCTTGAGGTCATATCATAAGATCTTTGACACCTTTCGGGTTTCATAAAAAAAATCTTTTGTTGATTCCACAAAGAAACAAAAAATGACAATATCTGTTTAGAGAAGCTACATCACACAATGTTCATTGTCATAATTCGTCAAGCGGTTGCCTATATAAGAGCACTTACGAAGTTAAGAAAATCCAGGATAACCTCAACCTATCCACCTACCTACCTACCTAGACCACGAAACATCACCTTTCAATTCCCGTCTATCCGTCCATCCATATAGACAGACAGACAGACAGACAGACAGACAGACAGTCGAGAGGAGAAAACTCCGCTGCGGCTGACTGACTGACTGACTGACTGACTGGCTAACCCCTTTCCCATCACCCGCCCGCCATACCCAGCTACCTCGGTAGGTAGGCAAGATTGATACCAACCGCAAAAGCAATATATAAAAGCAGAAGAAAAAAGAACTAGAATGTGCTGGCGACCGCAATGCTTCTTCGCCCGCTGCGGCCACCGCTTCACTATCGAGAGCGTCGAGTTGCGGCTCTGCAACGGCGCGCGTGCCCGTGGCCGCCCCTGCGTCGGATCACTGCAGCTGCAAGCGCCCAGATTTGATACTGAGGTCATCGACGACATCTGTCCCGACTGCAAGTACATCGCGCGTGCTATCCACGGGCACCCGGTGCCGGAGCCAAAGTCTAGGTCGTCGTTTAAGAGGTGGCTCGCGAAAAGGTGAGTAAAGGCCCTCCTTCACTTGGGGATCGGCCTACTTCTATTTTGCTATATACCTGGTAAGTAAAGTACATGGCTCCAGAAACAAGAGATAGCAACATGCCACCGCAATTTAATGGGTATCTAGGTAGGTACCTAGGCAACTGGCTACCAGACATACCTACCTTAGTATTGCACACCAGCTATTAATATAACACTAAGAAGGAGCATGGCTATTAATCGTTTCTTTTCCTATCGAGAAAGGAGTTATAATCCCCCGACGCCATCGTTCTCTTATATATACTGCACCAGAACTGCTTAACAGTAAGTCACGCCGAGAAAAATAAACCTTGCTTTTGGTTACAATCAAAATGTTAGGTTTATTATTAAACTGCTGTTCTTCTGTGAGATCTAGGGCAGCGTCTTGCGCCCTGGGAAAAGAAATCAGAGTTTATATACAAGCTTATTCATTTGTAGTATGTATCGAATAAAAACTTTGTATAAAACTAGAAGTCCGAGGGGCTCTTTATAAAGAAAAGTGAGAGAACATTCGCATCCTGAGATATATTTTGCCAACCGCGCTCCTTTGTCCCTTTCACTCTTCGGTAAAATCTCATAAACATACCTGCATAAGATAATGGTTACTTTTAAGCTCCGTCGATGATGCTCTGTAGTTCTCTGCTATATTTACCTGCCTTTTTACAAAAGGGTTGAAAGTACGCACCTATAAGAACCTGCGTTATTTAATATCGAACCAAGGTGCTTACTACTCTTATTCATACACATGTTTTAAATGTCTACACCTTCCATCCAGCATCGTAACATTTAAAAACAAATGGTACTTAGATCTCCCGTTCCGATCTATAATATCTCACCTTCGTCGCCGATAACATCACCCAGCATCTCCGGTACAATACCTCCGGAAGACCCCACCAAGTCTCGGTACTGCCAAATTCGGGAACTCCTTATGGCGACGGGTTGCGACGCAGTGGACCTACCTTTCCCTCTGTTCATTGGTAGCCTCCTGTGGTATTCGCGGTACTCCAAAGAATTACATTTTCACAAGGTAATAATTACGCAGGTACCTACACACAAGTTAATTTAAGACCGAACGACGCAACGCCGATGTTGGCCGCCGCTGCTAGATACCTACATTTTAGATATATTTTACAATGCTTTCTTATATTCTCCAGTGAGTACAATAAACTATAGGGGAAATTACCTTTTACATACTGCTTTTAATGTGTGTGTAAGTGACGATCTTTCATACTTGTTTTTAAGAGAGCCACCCCAAAGTCAAGACCACGTAGCAACTCATATCAACACAATACGTCCAATGGATCAATGTTGTATATAGGTATTTTTCGTCGAAAGGAAAATTCAAGACTTGTAGAATTATCATTCAGGGGTTTTTTTTTCTCTCGTTATACAGCTAGATCTGCCTCCTACCATTTCATCTGACTCACCACCTTTACACTTCAAGTGACTAATGTGGTACTCAAGACCACACATACCACTCCAATACGCCATCACATTCTCCAAGTTAATCTGGGGAGCCGTGACTAATCTCATTTATTCGTGATCGTCTACGGTAAAGGTGCTGGATTCATCGCCAATTTTTATTTTTGCAATTACGTTAATCATATAACCTTACCTCGCCTAGCGCGTAGCACCGTTCCAGTGAGTCCGTTCACTTAGGTATCAATCTCCTAAACTCCCTGTATCCATGTACATTTCGGATTATGCGAGCTGGCCTATCCCCAGGTTCTCAGGCTCTGCCTTGACGATACGGAGGGTATTGGTGTTGCCCATACCACCTCTCCAGCCCTGGACAACAACGACAGTGTCGCCTCTTCCCAGGACATTGAGGGAGAGGGCGTGGTTGATAGCCCACTTGATACGGCGATCGACGTCTTCTTGCCAGTTCGTCTTGCTGAAATCCGGCTTCTCCTCGGGGAACCAGAAAGGATAAACGCCACGGTACAAGTGACCGTACCGGCTAGTGGTCGCATTTCGGGTGACCATGAAGATGGGGCACACGGGTCGATACTTGCTGAGAAGTCGGGCAGAATCACCCGAGGTAGAAAGGACGATAATACCTCCTGCGTTCAGGTCGAGCGAAGCCCGGACTGCGGCCATAGCACATGACTCGACTACCGAAACCGGTCGCCTCACCAACGAGCACATCTCTTCAAAGTGACTGACGTAGGGAATTGAATTCTCGGCCTTCAGGCAGGCTTCGTGCATCTCATGAACTGCCTCTTGAGGGTAGGAACCTTTAGCGGTCTCTCCGGACAACATGACACAATCAGCCCCATCAGTGATAGCATTGCCAACATCGGAGATCTCAGCACGAGTAGGTCGTGGGTTCTTGATCATAGACTCCAGCATCTGGGTGGCGCAAATGACAGGCTTGCCAGCAATATTGCACATGGCAATGAGCTTCTTCTGAGCAGCGAACACCTCAGCAGCCGGGATCTCAATACCCAAGTCACCACGGGCCACCATGACACCATCAGTTTCCTCGAGAATCTCACGGAAATTGTTAAGTCCCTGTCGGTTCTCGATCTTGGCAATGACCTGGATGTTCTTGCCCTCCTCGCCGAGAACCTCACGAATATCTTTAATATCCTGTCCGCGGCGGATGAACGAAGCAAATATCATATCGACCTTGTTCTTGACACCAAATCTCAAGTCGTTCTTGTCCTTCTCAGATAATGCAGGAAGATCAACATCGGTGTTAGGCAAGTTAACACCCTTCTTGGAGCTGATGAAGCCATTGTTCAACGCCTCAACCTTGAGGGTCTTCTCGTCAATGATATCAATGACCTTGAAGGCGAGGATGCCATCATCGACGTAGATAATTCGACCGGGCTTGATGACCTTGGTGATGTTCTTGTAGTCAACATACCTAATTAATTAATTTAGTAAAATAGCTGGCATAGATAATAGTCAACTCGACAGGAAACGTACATGTTCTGAGTGTCACAGGATGTGGCATATTTCTCATCCGTAGTGAAGTTCATGATGGTACCAGCGGAAATAGGGAGATCAACGTCACCCTCGGTGTTGCCGGTACGGATCTCAGGACCTTTAGTATCAAGGGCAATGGCGATCTGGCGACCAGGCTGGACAGCCTCAGCCTTTCGGGTGTTGTCGATGACAGACTGGTGGTCTGGAATTTGTTAATATCACTCTAGTTGTAGAGGCTTACCCCACATAGCATTCCGAAACTATGGAGGAGAGGTGGGAGGGGATGGAAGTTAGGAGGAACTGGGTTCTATAACATACTACAATGGTGTTAGCAGCTGAACTAGACAAGGTAGAATTCACTATGCAAGAAAACACTGAGGGGTCCGACGAGAATTGTGTACGTACCACTCATATGAGCCGTGGGAAAAGTTCATGCGAACCACGTTGAGACCAGCCGTTCGTAACTTGTTGATAGCCTCAACCGAGTTGGTCTTGGGGCCAATGGTGCAGATAATGGAGGAACGGCGGTAGTTGTGCTCTGGGGAGTATGCGGTGTCGAGGGAGGCGAGCCATTCTATCTTACCACCCAGGCTGAGGTGGTCAAGGGCGTTCGCAGCGACCGACTGGTGGCGCTTGTGAGCCATGGTAATAGGATATGGGTGGTTATTGTGTTAGGTGGATGACGGGCGTTGACGGTATGAATCTGGTTATAGAGACGACTTGTTAGAGCAGAGAAGAGCAGGGAGAAATAAAGATGAAGGTTGCGGGCACCGAGCGGTAAGTAATAGGATGACAACGGGTTTATTAAGAAAAGCAAAGCTGCAGTGTGAAGGAGTAGTAGTGGGTTGAAGTGAATGGTGCTCGAGTCGATTCCTCCGCCAAGTCGAGCCCAGACATCGAATGGATCTTGCCAATCCCAGATCGACACTGCGACAGAATTGCGACTGAGGCCCTGCTGGTTCAATCGTTTTCGGTGAAACTACCTTGGCGAAACGGAGAACTAGTCCAGTCCGCCTTGGACGGAGCATCCAACCGTAGCACCTCCAAATACCACGGTCATCTAGATAGCTAACTGTCCGTGCCTCCTGTGAAAAGAGACAGACAATGCTTGGGGCGGGCCACAACCGAAACATGCAGAGTGTTTGAGATGCCAGGAATAGACGAGACGAACAGGCAGGAGAATAAGAAGGAGAAGGGGAGGGAGTTAGAGCAAGTCTAGATCTCCATGTCGGATCTATCTGGTGTTTTGTTTGTCTGGTCTTGTCTTTTTCGAATACAATACAACGCAAGATAACATAACACAACGCAACATCATACGTACCTGATATTGATTCTGATAAATAACCGAACACGCCAAGGTATCAGGATGACACTGGCGAATAAGTATGAGGAGGGAAAGGGGAAGAGAGAGAGAGAGAGAGAGAAGAAAGAAGGAAGCTCTTGCTGTGATCTTGTACGGAGTCCGGACTCGTTCGAAGCTCGGGGATCAAAAGGGATGCGGGAATTGATTGATGGTCCCTTGTCAGCCTTAAGAACGAATGGTTTGTTGTAGTCGACAATGCAGCTGGACTGATTGGATTTGAGATTTTTTTGGTCCCCAGGTTAGTGCATTCGGCTTGGAATTGTGTTGCGTTGCGTTGCGTTGCTCGGCCAAAAAAAGAAAAAGTAAAAGGAAAAAAATAAGTGCCTCATCAAAAGGTGTGTGTCCAGGACTCTTTTGACTTTGCCCTTTCCTTTCCCATTTCCCTCGTCCTTTCCATTCTTTTCCCAACCCCCACCAAAGACCCTACAGGCAGCTTGCCTGTACAAGTCGATAAAGCCAAGCGATTTTGTCGTTTGGAGGGGCAGGGAGGGGCAAACGACCAAAAGACAGAGAAGCCCCTCCACCTGAGTGGAAAGAACGAACACCCCTCAACATTTTGAGAAGAGATACATGCTAGTAAGTACCACTGCCCACCCACCTACCTACTAGTACCTAACCTACCTCAACCTAACCTGACCACACGCACCTTACCGCAATGAGGGATTCGCATAGGTAAGATGCTAGTATGGTACCTATAGATGTACAATGTGCCCAAGTTATGTAGGCAGTAGGTAGTATGTATGTGTGTACATATACAGGCCCCCGCCATCACCTCACCTGAGCTGGTCTCAAGGCTGGCAGCTGGTCAGGTCAGGCAACTGTGCGACGACTCGGGGGGACGTTTCACACTCGGCTAATCCCGAAGCGGACAAGCCTCGAGATGGGAAATGTGTGCGGAACTTCCCTAACATGGTCTGTGCAGTGGGTAGTGCTGCTACAGTGTGAAGTGCGGAGCACCTAGGTAGACTCTGTGATAGCTGGGCTGCTGTCAACTCCGATACCTCCTGTACGTGGTTAGCCTGATAGCCAAGTAAGTATATAGTAAGTACCATAACGGCCCTAACCCCCCGATGGGACAACGCAGCTGATAAGATAAAAAAAAGAATGACCTGCTTACCCTGCTTATGTTATTCTATACTGTGCGTGCTCGTGTGTGCCTGCTGCAAGAAATAAAGCCGCTCCCCATGTGGTCCGTGGGGAGATGGAGACCTCTTTTCCTCCAACCACCGCCCTTCCCTGTCAGCCTGAACACCTTGATCGCCAGACCATCCGACTAAGGCACGAATGACATTTCCTTTAAATGAATCACACCACGAAGCAACCTCCTTCTCTTCTCGCTCAAACCGCTGCTTCTGCAGTTTACAGTCAGTCAACTTGCCTCGCTTGATCGGTCTCTCCCAATTTTCTCGCCGAAGCCGACTTTTCATCGTACGACGCCCGTTGAACGAATCTCGCCATCTGTAATATTGAAAACCCTGTTGAAGAAAAGGCGGTATTAGCTAGGCAATTCTGTCAAGATGGTTGTAAGTCGTTCGATTCCTGCTTTTCTTCAACCCATCTCGCTTTTCGCTGTTCGCTATAGTAGCTGCAAGTTTCCCTGCTAGCGGCCATGTCGCATGGAACAAGCGGTTATTTGCGTGACAAACGGACCTAAGTCTTGTTCGAAATAGCCACCTACTCCCCATGCACTATTCACACCTATACATGCTATCCGCCCATTCTTCTCATTTTGTCTTGAGCGGTGACGATGAATGAATTCTGAACTTATTCTCAGTTCCTTAACTTGCTGACATTTGGCCTCTGGGGAAAGCTCGGTCGATTAACCCATTACGCCGTTGATGCCGTCCTCAGTATGTTAGGCGCTCTCCGAAAACCCCGGGGTTTGGTTGGTGTGCTTTGTTCGGCTAATCCATCTTAGTTTCGACGATACTGGCGGGAATGAGACGTTCGGCCGGCCTGACGTGAGTTTGCACTTGCCTACGAGACGAGGCTAGGATGTCAAAAACTGAAAGAGCTGGAATAAGAGAATGGCCTATCGAAGACAGGCTAACCAGTATCTTCCGACAGTTTCAGGACCGAGCGGTTAATTGGCGACAACAAAGACAATGGCAGCATGGGCAAATGGGTTGACCAGTATTTGAGTGTTGGCGAGTGGGTGATGGACCAATCGGTTGCGGTAGCTGGTTCCAGTGGCTGGTTCCAGCGGAGCCGTTGATGATATCGCTGCTAGCCGCGAGGGAAAGAGAGGGCGTGTGTTGGCAGTGAATCTACCAAAACCTGATAGCAGGACTTACCCACACTAACCAGCCCGATTTCACGATTTAACGTCTCGATATACCCACAGGATCACAATTATCTCGCCTCTGATCCGGTGATCCGGATATATGGCGAGGAGCATTCAATCCGAAGGTAACAGTTACTCTCAGGTATCAAATTATATCGGGGGATACTGGAAAGAATACCGCAAGTTGGGAATCGCGTCTCGATTGTTCTGCATTGTTGATGGCTATCCCCGGAGTTCTGCGATTGAGGAGAGGTGCTTTTTGGCTTTCTTTTTTTGTTTTTGTAGTGGTATAAGTCTTTCACTTTTTTTGGAACAAGTAAATTCTAGACAGGCAATGTGGAATTCAAACCCGACTTGGAGGGATATCGGTCTCCCTTACGCTTTGCTTTATGTGAAGTTGCTAGGCTCATTTTGAGGACCAGCTTAGCCGAGGTTTGCCGACGAAACGTTCCCCGCTCCGTTCATCGATGGGCCGTCCACCCGAAAGGAACCGATTCCGACAAAACCCTGATTATATGGTAACAGCTCCATATTACATAATTGCTTTCTGGATTAATGCATACTACCTACGTACAACTTGAAAGAGGATCAACCAGTGGCAGTGTGCCTATATTTAGATTATCTTGAGTATTCACATCCCACTATTTACAAGTTAAAATAGTTGTATTCTGACCGTTCAAATCTAGTTTTCTCTCTGCGAGACTTAGCGTATATCAATAATCCTCAAATACTTAAACCATCATTGTGATTAAGTATTTGAGTGGCGCTGGTGCTATTTTGCATCGAATTCTAAATTCCGACTTTGGATAGTGACAATAATTAAATAAGTAGTATCATACATGTAAAATATATGGTATTGTACATTACATAGAAATAACCGCAAACCCGACCGTCGTTGTAGGGTATCTCGCTGTTGTGTAGGATGTGCTGCCCCCTACTGAAATTTATTATATCAACGCCATATTTACTAACTGTTCTTTACCTGGCCATTCGTTAAACCCATGATGATACGCTCCATATATTAATAGACAGAAAGAAGAAAAACTACCTCCAAATGTTGCTCAGCCCCTTTCAGTAACTCATTATGTACCTCTCTGCCCCCATTGTCACCGTCCCATCATATCCTGATCGTGAAGTAACTGCCATTTACTGTGCGATGTGTTGATATGGTCCCTCAGCTCCTCGGCGCTCTCGTATTTCTCTGTCTTTCCGCGGGACTGTGAAGACATCCTAGGTTAGCAATGCTTACAAACCTATTAACGTGCTACGAAAAGGGGAGTCGTCTCGTTATACAACTAACCAGTTAACCCCTTATTCCTTCCCCCATTTTCTGACTCTAATCTCAAAGGGCGGGAAAACTTGCTAACGGAAAGAAGGAGAGATAGATAAAGGGGATACGAAGTAAAGTAAGGAACATCTCCATAGGGTCTGCCCCCTCTAAACACATACATACCGTACAGAAAACGCACCCAAACCCACCACCCGCGCAGTGCGACTTGCCTAGAAACCTTCCCGTGATCTGGAACCCATCATGAATTGCCATCGTCATCGCCATCATGTGCCGCTTCCACCTTCGGTTCTTGTCCTGGTCCCAACCCTTGTCCCTCCACTCATACCCGCATCGACACTTTCCCCCCTCCGGCAACTCCCGCCGCGGATTGACCTGGCACCGCAGCGCCTCGGCGCAGAACACGTTGAATACGCCGTTTCTGGGCTGGGGTGGTACCGAGATCAGCGACCGTCTGTTCCCACTCACCTCTTCCCCGTAGCTCGGAACTAGATCCGGCCGTGGCTTTGGTGTCGGCGGTGGTGACGGAGGCGAGAACGCAGAGGTGGAGACGAAAGAGAGCGGCCGCCGCTCTGGCACATCGTCGAGCCAAGACTCGTGGTGTGCTCTGCGCCGCGGCATCAAACGCCCTACGGCTACGCGCTGGTATTGCTTTGCTAGCGCGGCGAGGCAGGCTGCGCGTGCGGACTCGGAGACTCTGATCAGGTCGGGGAGCGCGAGGGGGGCGGCGGATGAGGGGTTCTCTGCTGCAGCATTATGAAGTAGGTCTGCGCAGCGCTGTAGGCGCTCGAGTTGCGCTTGCAGGGTCCGCAGACAGGTGTCTGGTTGGTTCGAGGAGATTAGTCGGTTGTTTCATACGCTGAGAGGTAGGTAGGTAGGCTTTTGAATCAAGGGTCTGTCTTACCATCCCCCATGGCGAAGTCGTCGCCGAAGACGTCGACTCCGCCCTCAAAGACCTCCTTGATCCTGGGTCCCGAGGTGCTTAACGATGCACTCACGGCGCAGAAGCCGAAGCCGTCGCTACACACGTCGCTGTTGCGGCGAGTCCGGTAGTGGTTCGCTTGCCACCGGCGGCGTTGCCACGCAATGTAGCTCTCAAGTGCGGCAGAGTACGTGTGCACCAGGGCATTCACTGCGGCGCCTACGGTCTTGAGGTTATCCATGGGGTAAGTGTTGGTGATGGGTGGAAATTTGGCCTCAAGAAGCCTTGAGAGAGATCATGTCGTCGATCATGGATTGGGTGGGATGCGCGCGGTGGTGGGAGATGTGGATGAATATGAGTATTGATAATAATAGCGATGAGATGGGTGAAAGGAATCTAGGAATGGGGTGAAGAAAAGATAGGATGAGAAGGGAAAAAAAAAGTGTAGATCCTCTTAAATAGCTAGTCAAGGATCTCTGCCTATCCATACACAAGTATCCGCTATGTAAGTATCTACCGGCTCGAGAGCCGGCCGATAAGGATATGTTTAACTAATAGTAGGACCAAATGGGCGGATCATTTGCAAGGGGGCAAGGGCTAGGATAACGGGGGCTTGTACACTTAGTAGTACTATGCCAGCCAGCTTGGACCTTTCATGTTACCTATCTCGCTCTGCCTAGCTGTCACATGGGTGGTTCCTGACCTGAGCTGAGTAGTGTGACACGAGAGATGGGAGCATTGATGGTACTATTAATGTATGTAGGTAATACAACTACATACTAGGTACATAGCCTACATGATAGGAGGGTGGGGGCAATGTTGAGGCGTTCAATGCTTTTCAGAAAGCATTGAAGCGGCTTGGGCAGTCTTCCTATCTTTACTTTAGTTGACCGGGCACTTACACCGAAGCTCGATATTGATAGGACTAATTTGATGTAACTGGTAAGTAATTAGATATGTAAGAGATATCTTAATAGAGTATAAAGTATGTAGTTACGGGTTATCATCTTTTCCAATATCATCCATCAACTATGCATTAATAAACTGCCTCTTGTAGTTGACAGTTATAAAACTCGACTTGCTCTGTTTCATCCAAAGACGTCATTTGGGAATTTCCATGTTACGTGGGGCCCTTACTATACATATGCCGGGCCGCGCGGACCCTCACCGGCGTTAAAAGCATATAACCATGTAACCTCTAGTACATTTAATATGTAGCTCTTAGGTGGGTACATACTAGGTATACATTAGTCTGGTGTACAGTAAGTTGCTCCTCTAATTGTGGAGTTCACAATTATATCTACTAGTCACGCATCTTCCTCCCTCCCCCCATGTAAAGCCATGGACTGCTTTTCAGTTATGGTAGGTAGGTACATAGCATGGGGGAATTTGTGGCTACACTAGTAACATATCACAGTCAGCCCCTTGTTCCAGGTCATGCAGGTTAATGTAGTACATACCTACCCGTCTACGCCTACTTAAACCTAGGTAGATAGCCTAAACTTGTGACTTCAGTGCGCATCCAGGCATCTTTTCTTCTAGCTCCACCTTACTTCAACTGGAGACAGCACTTACATTGATATCAATATAACCAACCCTCCAGTCCCCCGCAGCTCCTTGTCTTACTAACCTTGCCTCGCCGGTATGCCACGACCTCTGCGATCTTCCTGTGACAGATGCCACGCACAAAAATTGAAATGTCCGAAACAGTCGGGAAGTGCGGCCTGTACGCGATGTCTCAAGGCTGGAGCCGCCTGCGTCTTCAGCCAAGCCAGGCCACCTGGTCCAGCAGCGCAGCCTACTCCCCGGCCTGCTCCCGCTTATGTGGACGAAGTTGCCTACGAACCACCATCACCGCTAGATGATAGACCGGACACACACCTAGCCTGGCCTCTTTTTGATCTCGGAGACGGGTTTTTAAATTCACACCAAGTTTCACAACTCCTTCAACAGGACCAGCCATCCAGAGCGACAGCCGAAAATCCAAGATCGGCTTGCGTTCGCCAGCTAACCACTCTGGCGGTCGACATCGATCAAATATCATTAGCTCTACCTAGAGCATCAAAGCTACACGCAACTAAGGACTGTTCGGCCGAGGAAGTATATGCTATGTATATTGAGGAATTCTCTCGTTTCCAGCCCCACTATCTCGAGCAGCTTTTCGGGGTAGCTCAACGACTCATAGACTTATACCAGGACGCCACCCATCAGCTGTTTGACGAGTCCGATGCCCCGGAGCCAGTTGAATGGCACAATCCAGACTGTCTTCATAGCATTAACATACCGGGAGAGTTTGGTGAAATTTTCTGTGCTCCAGATGAACCACCAGATAGGATCGACACATTTCTGTTCAATCTTGTAGTAGCGTGTCACTCCAAGCTAATCGACATCTTCATGACCGTTATTGGAAATTCCAAAAAGTGTGCGGCACTTGCACTCACCTCACCTCACACCCACGAACCTAAGATTGACCTTCCAGAGCTCCGGGTCGGCAACTTTGTTGTGTCGTCCGCATCGGCGTCTTCTATGCAGGCCGTATTACTAGCTCACATTCTCTTCACGCTTGCTGAACAGGCTCGTCAACTGAGGAAAGACGTCGAGAAGGCTTTCCTGGGCACCGACGATGCCAATAGGTCAAGCAAGACGCTATTGCTCCAATGCGATCTATTAGAAGAGAAAACCCAGTCGCAAGTGGACCAATTTAGCAGGGTCCGGGACGGCTTAGTGAAGCTCGGCTTTATCAGATGATTTATCATTTAAAAATTATATGATGCGCGTGATGATATTTTTATGAGTGATATCACTCACAGATGCCAATGCTTACCCGGGGCACAAAGGTCGTCCATGAGGATTCGGTGCTCTGTCGCAGCACAGAATCCCGCTGTTGTGTAAGAGCAAACACTTATAGGACTCAGCAGAATTCAGGTAGTAATGGAGTAATGTTGAATGTATGGCATTAAAAAGGGTTATGATTACATCTAATGTTAGTGATATATTATCTATTCTTCTATATATCTACTCCATGCTTAGCCCATGGTACAGCCATATTCAGTGAATCGATTTCCATAACTAAATTTCGGAAACCTGAAAAACCTCCCTTAAGTTGCGACTAAAGTTAAGCTGTGCCCAAGTGTCAATCATCCTTTCCCATTGTTTCACTACACGCTCTAGATCATCAAGCAATGGGCTATCCTCCTTGGGCTGCCACAAATGAGCGCTATTGATAGCTAAATGCGGCTTCTTGCTCAGCTCGGTTGCGATCGTCGCGACCGAGGCTGACATCGGCGCCAACTCTTTGGCTGATTTCATGGTCATTATGAGGTCATCTAGCTTCCAGAGGAGCCCGTCGGCGTCTAGGTAATTCCTTGAGAAAAGGAGTGTGGTTGTTGTAAGGATGATGGAGAGCTAACTACAGGCCCCTCAGACCTCATTGAGCCTTTTAATACCCCTCACGGTGTGTTGTACCTGCCCATACGGCGTACCTGCCAGACTCCTTGATGCTCTCCTCGGTTTTCAGCATGTCGTGGGCTAAGGCAAGATCCTGTACCTCGATCCATTTCGCGATTTCATGTCGTTTTGTGTACATCCGCCCCGCCGTGGCGAACAGCGACCGAAACTCAAATATGGACTCCCCACCACGGTCTTCCCGCCTGCTAAACGGCCGCCCTATGTAGAACTGGTGCGGATACTTCTTTATATCGGCCGCCCATGACGGACGAGTCACTTGACCCGCTGCCACTGCTACCTCTGGCGCCCCGGGCTCGGGGGACGACATGACGCTCTCACAGGGGATGTACTCGTTACTTGACGTAAAGAATGGGCAGTCGAAGACATCTACATTTCCCATCCACCGGGCACATGTCTGATGGGGTATACTCAGAACACAGCATGTGTGTACATGGCATTTTGCCATTGTAGACGTCTGGAAGAAGTTCTCCGCCACGAGCATCGTGTCGTCGAGCTGGGGCAGGTTTATGTCGCACCGATGCTGCACGACGTCGACAGGGTTAATGAAGACTTCCTCGTATTTGTCGGCGAAGGGCTCCACGGCCATTAGGGACCTCGTATCGTGGATTGAGAAATGTAGAAATCTTCGGAAACACATGCTCGTGAGCTATTGTTAATTCTTTTAATATTATGTAAGACTTGGCAGTGATAGACTGCATTGCCGCTGGTCTGTGAGAGAAACAGCATTTATATATAATTATACCAACTATAAGCAGAAAATTCAAGGGCCGAACAGCGTTATTGTTTAAGGTAGTGAGGTTTATATTTCCCTATAACACTCAGATCTAGACGTAAGGTTGAGAACGAAACTCTTATGGCATTATTTTCAATTAGGGACGTTGTTTTTGTTTGAAAGTCCTTAACAATTTTTATTGTTATTCATCATTCCTTTGTGTTCTCAGTGCCGACTAGGAGTCCAAAACAACCTTATTGTCATCTCTTGAACAACACGCCACAGACTTATAATACCCCATCCTATCCCAAAAGAGGCTCTCCGAAGTAAATGAAGAGTGCCCGGTTTCAAGAAAAGAATCCCATTTCTAGACACTGATAACCCATTTTGAACGAAAAAAAATATGGACTTGGTCCCGACATTCAGAAGCCACCAGCTCCCCACAGAGAAACGAGTGTTTCGCTCCAACGAGAGTAGAAAGCATGCCACTGAGCACGGTATCTCAATGCGTAGGCTTGAGAGACCGGCTTCCCTCCCCCTGCCGCCGCGTGAGAAGCGGTACGGGCTCAGTGACAGCAAGCCCTTCCCCAACATCTCGCTGACTTGCAAGACAAATATGCATAATTTCCGACGTTGCTCTGCCCGCTACTCCTCTGACGACTACAATAGCGACGAATTTAGCGACAGGGACCAAGACCATGACCGTCGCAGAGGTGTCCCCTTTGCAGTAGCATCCAACGCCGGCCGCGCGCTAATCCCTGCTGTTGAAGCCGAGGTCGCCTCGCGTATGTATGCGGCACGGGCTCTGCGCCGCGAGATACAGAGAGACGTCCAGCGTTTATCCGTTCGTGGGGAAGGGGAAATGGAAGAGGTCGTGGCGAAGGAGACGGCTACTGAGCTTCGCGACGAGATGGCGTCTCTCGAGCTGCAAACGCAGAACCTATTCACGCAGCGGCTCAGCTTCTCCACAGATCACGGTGCGGTAATGAAGGCGAGCCCCAGTGCGGGGACCAGCTCCTGGGGCCGGTGGAGTAGACAGGGCGATCTCGTCGTGTGGTCGATGGTGGGTGCAGCGGAGGAGTGGGCGGAGAGGGGTGATGGTGGTTGTGGGGATGGAAGGAGCCTCCCGTTGACGTATAAGAGGGTTGACTATAATCCTTGAATTGCATCGTGAAGCGGAGCATACATGTCCTCATCTACCTCCTCTATTTGACCTCCTTCATTTTCCTCAAACTTATGGAAAGAGGGAAAAGAAAACCATGTACTTTTGTTACCTAGATGTCCACTTCGCATAGACTGTTGGGTTCTAATCATTCAATATCATGAACACTATGTCACTTTGTCATATAAGATATTTTTGAGGAAGCATTAACAATGAGTGCCAGCCTTAAATGCATCTTACCTCTCTCCCGATACGGTTAAATATCCCGATTAAGACCTATTTGGTTGCGATTGGGGCCTTGGATGGTTTGATACTGACAAACTGGTGAGATAGATGAGTATTGCTCCCCCTTTAACCCTGCAACTATATTGACATATTTACATTGTGGTGCGCGAGGTGAAAGCATTGTTTGTGCTTATATAGGACCTCCAAGTTCGAGGGCACTTGCCTTGAGTATACACGGAAAAAAGGAAAAGAAAAGGACGGTTGCTTGTGATGACTTCTTGACAACGTTAAGTACTAGACGGTCCTATAACATCGTCTGGATGAGAATCGAACCGAGTAATATCAGGCTGTTCTTAAAAAGAAGTCCCTAGAAGCTAGCTGTTTCTCACGACTCCATATTAGTTTAGGTTGCCCTCAATGTCAGGTGTCAATCCCCATATCCATGGCCCTCAATCATCGACGAAATAGAAGTTTTGTACCACTTGGTTACTGTTCGAGTAATCCCCTGCAGGAAATCGAGATGCCGAGATTGGGTTGTGATTCGTTGGCACCAGCAACTCGGCCAACCCCCTGGCCCTAGTCCTCCCTCCTTGGTGTTGTTTGCTTCGGCTGCAGCAAATCTGCCTCTTTTTTTCTGTCCTTCGCAGCCAGCCGGACAAGCCTTAACAGTTAAGTTATCAAGCGCCAAGCGAGGCTTTCTACTCTTTACATACCTCCTAAAAGTCTAGCCGGGCCTCACCGATATCATTATCTGACCTGACCCGACTGTTGGGTTGTGGCATCATACTTGACGCCCGCTTGGACCTGTAAACCCCGTACCAACAGGGTTGGCGACGAGTCTGCCTTATCTCGGGTTCTCTTGCTGGGTCGCGTAAGTGATGCGCCAAGTAGTGTCAACGTAAGAGAGGGACCGAGCCTTTAGCGCCTGGGAAGTTGCTGCTGCGCTTAGCCTCGCACTGCTCTCCTATTTTCCCAATGGGCACTTGTCGCAGCCTTTCTAACATTTTCTTCATATTTCACCACTCGATTACCATCTGGATTAACTTTCAACCTACATTTTCTATCCACGTCGGTCCGGTATACTCGGATCGACAATGTCACGAAAATTCGTCTTTGTTATAGCCGCAGCGGTTTTTGGCCTATCTATGCTTGCCTCTTATATGTACTACCTCAAACTGAGCGAAACACAAATTCACTGTTGGTTATCCCTATCGATAGTGGGACGGGTATGTGTATAATATGAACCAGTTTGTTAATATGCATCTATAGCTACCTTTCGGAACCCTGTTTACAGCCAGTATTCAATGCCGATACACTCGCAGTCCTTCCTTGAGAAAGCCTGTGGAAATTGGAAGGGTAGACTAGACAGCCCGACGGAACGGACTGGAAGATATCCTCAGCAATGTGAATCATAAGCTTATATGATCTATATCAATCTACTACTCTCGCAATCGCCCCAAGCTTTACACATATAATCCATCCGGCATACATCTTCTGATACATCCTTCTGCCCATAGACGGAAGTCTCTGGGGAGTGTTAAGGCTATGCCCATGCGAAATATTCTAAAGTAAGGAGAGCAAATGCTAAAGGTCGCAGCACTGATGCCAGTGGTCTATCATATAATTCTATTAGGAGCCTCCCCCAACGGCCAGATCGTCCAGGAACAGAACAGAAACTGGTCGAAGACTCCGGGTAGTCGGGAAGGGCGTGAGTCGGGTCATAAATAGTTTAAATACTCAAAAGTTTAGAGGAAGTCGATATAGGTTGCGTGTTTCGTTTCGCCATATGTTTGTATATTATTCGTCTTCATAGATATTTCGGAGCACATCAATGAAACAAGTCATACCAACAATGTGTTAACAGGTTTTATGATGTTTGGAGTTAGTTGGTGATGCCTTGGTCTTCCATATTCAACACTCCAAGGGCACTATTGCATAAAAAGAGAATATTCTGAAAGCTCTTCCAACCGTCGACTACTTAGGTAGTCAAAATAATGTCGTATTCTAGTGAATCCGAGGACTAGGCATTGGAGAAATCGAGTCCGTATTGTTTGTCACAACTACTAGTGGACTGGTAAAATCCTGGCTGGGATCATCTACGCGCGGAATTGAGGCAAACATTTTGGTTAGTGGGGTTAAGTGTATTAATGTGATCGAATAGGACAAGAGTCTCCCGGGGGCGGTGCGTTGCCTGTTACATATCCTTAGCGTTAGGTACTAGGATCAAGGATGGATGTGTGCCTTGGAGTCGTCCCCTTTCCATCAAGGAGCATCACTTAATGCATCAAGCCTAGTGAATCGTGGATACGAGATACATCAAAACACAATATCTACATTGATCACTTACTACTAGCTGACAAAAAGCTTGTCATTGGCTCCTTTCTGGAGGTACTCTTGTCATACAGACCCTTTTTAGAATATAACCGGAGCCTAGCAACTGTCATATAAATCATTATAGGTTGAGCTGTAGCTAATTTTATTATCTGATACTGTAACGTTTTCATACACAGTGTATAGTTATGTTATGTTTCTAACGCTTAGCTATCCCTTACCTCAGAGGATCACCAGATACACATACATACCATATGTTTAAAGAAACATGGTTTAGCATAGTGTATTCATATATACACTTGCCTTGAAAGTCCATGAAGGTAAGACGTGGTGTATTTTGATTCTAGAATTGACATTCGAAACTGATCTTGTCAAGTACTCTTACGTTCATGTGTGACTTGAATTATTCCACCCTGGAGTAAAAGGACTATACTGTGACTCTTTTGCAAGTTGGTGGGTACTTGAGGTAGGTATAAGCCCACGTTGCACGGCATCTAAAGTCACGCTTGGTGACCAACATACCTCCAGCCCAGCAGCGGGTTGGTTGATATTGGCATCCGGGCACCAAGACTTACAGCCCATCCCTTGGGCGCCACCGAAATAATTGCCATGTATTCAAAGCTATCGCAATGGTACGCATTGAGGTCGAAGTTCCTTGCTTCTTACCTACACGACTCCTCTACTTTTCCCGCTCTCACATTAGTTTATTCTGTCTATTTCTTCGTCGAGTCCTTTTGAATTCAATCCTTCTTTTCTTTTATATTTATTTTGACGATCTGTGAATTACATTATTATAATGGGGGTCCCCCTTTTCATTTCTATACTCCTACCCCTGCTGCTATGTCCTTCGCTTGCTGCTGTGAGTCGTTGCTACTATCCAGACGGCGAGATATCGCCCGACTATCCGTGCAATGCAGATTTGGACTCCAGCGCTTGCTGCGGTGGTTCTGCTGGGTCAGTCTGTCTCTCTAACAATCTGTGCCAAACTCGCGATGGAGACGTGATCCGAGGCTCCTGTTCCGACCAATATTGGGGGGCCGCAGAATGTGCTCATTATTGCCTAAGTAAGTTTAAGTTTTAATTTCTAGACATATATAAAATGAGCATAGTGCTAACAGAAATCCATTTGCATAGGTTCGGTGACTGGGGGCGTGAATCTGATATCATGCTCAAATGTTACTAATGACGATACATCGTTCTGTTGCGATAACACGGATGGTTGCTGTGATTCAGGAGACGGACGGTTCTCCGTGGCGCCCCACAACCCGACTACTTACGCTACTTGGCATACTCTTTCTTCTCGCTATGTGGTACTCGAGGCTGTGTCAACCTCTACCCCGGTCACGTCGAGCAGCTCGCCGACATCGTCGTCCAGTATCCAGCCGACCCAAGCAACACAGACGAGCTCCCCATCGCCTACAGCCGCAAACAGTCCACCAGGGGATTCTTCTGACCTATCAACCGGTGCAAAAGCTGGCATTGGCGTTGGCGCGGGTGTCGGGGTGGTAGTCATTATATTACTCAGTTATGTGTTGTGGAGACTGCGGAAGCATCATGGACAATTAAATCAATATAGCTCTGCCAGACAGCAAGGCTTTCATGACGCGCACAATACGATGGCTACGAACAATATGGCCGGCCCATTGAGTAGCTATCAGAAGACCCACCCCATATCAACAGAGCTGTATGGGCAACAGTACCATGCTCCGCATGAGTTGCCCGGGAACTCTAGTTGAGCATAGGAACCAAGAGCTTTACAAATACCATTTTTGAATGTTAGAGAGACATTCCCAGGAAATAATGGTTTATGGCAAAAGCGAACGCTAATTGCCAGCCAGACGATTGGCCCTTATATACGGTATGCGATATGGTTACTTATTATGCTAATAGGTATAAGTTGGGGGGTGGTAAGGTTGCAACGCATCCGATACTGAATGATGTGTAAATTATGTTTGCAGTTATGTACTTAAACATCACATATATCTGACCTGATGGTTTTGATTTAACATCTTCACGGTCATACGAATAACGAATAAAACTATGAAGCAACGAATTTTATCTTTCTGTGGCATGATTCGATTGGTAATTGGTACGCATATTTTGTCAGTCTCATCACGGATAGGCCATACACACAAGGCTCAGTTGCTACAGTTTCTGAATTTGGGGTCAAGCAGTTCGCTTTCAGGGTATCCCGTGTTACAATAATCTACTCTAACTTTAGAAAGTATTTTTCTCATCCCGTCATCGCAGCTTGGACTTGGATGGTCTTGCTATACGATATACGTTCTCCTAAGCTGAAAGTGATTCATTCAAGGGAAATTGTCAGGCACATGACATCGTCTTTATAGATTACCAAGTATAAGTCAAGTTATTTCAAAGTAACATAATTCGATGAGGGGAGTCCCCTGAATGATGATAACAGTGTTCATCAGTATCTCTGGATCTCCTGGTCGGCGCGCTCAATTTGAAAACAGCTCCAGGCTGGCGTACCTACCTAGTGCGCCTATACGTTGTTATCGTCAGGTATGTCACATTTGGTAATATATGCGTTTACCTTATGTTTCCACGGGAGACTCGATTTGGAATTAAGCATATTCTGGCCGACAGAGCCGTAGCTGCTCAATAACCTGGTAGTGGTAGAGGGGATCCAGGACCGTAGACTAACCTCCTTAAGTACCTACCTAAGGTTAATTTCCATGGAAATTGTGTGCCTAGCTAATGTTAACTTTAAAACTCAAAGATTATGTAGCTATCAGCTAGTAGTTGTTGTATTAAGTATATATCGGCCTACCTACCAACCCCTTGATGGTGGTGGTGTATGCGCTTCCATCAATGTATTATATATACCTAGGTTAGGTAAGTAGGTAGGTATATAGTGTTTAATTTGAAATACCACAGCAGCGCGTGTCCCCCCCTCTACGGTTGACCAGAGCGCAAAGTGTAAAAAAACGATTTTTTTATTAAACCTACACTTATTTTATAAATTTACATAGCATTATAATATAAAAAATACAGTGTACGAAATAATTAAATAATTAACTACTTAATTAGCTAACTATTATAATTACTTATTATTAGCAATAAAGTTTAATATGTAATTATTATTAGCAATTAAATCTAGTATATAACCATGCTACTGTTAGCGATTAAATCTAGTATGCAGTTATGCTATTGTTAGCGATTAAATCTAGTATTATAGTTATATAAATTTATCGCCGATATAAACGTAGATTTTATCGCTAACTAGCCACTTAACTAGCCACTTAACTAGCCACTTAACTAGCCACTTAACTAGCCACCTATTTAACCACTTAACTTACCACGTAATTACATAGTTATGTAATTACATAGCTAGTTAAGTAACTAGTTAGCGATAGAATCTACGTTCATGTCGGCGATGAATTTACATAACTGCAATACTAGATTCAATCGCTAACAATAATTGCATACTAGATTTAATCGCTAACAATGGCATAATTACATACTAGATTTAATCGCTAACAATAACATAGTTGCATACTAGATTTAATTGCTAATAATAATTGCATATTAGATTTCATCGCTAATATAACTATATACTAGATTTAATCGCCAACAATAATTACATACTAGATTTAATTACTAACAATAATATAGTTACATACTAGATTTAATCGCTAACAATAACATAGTTATATACTAAATTTAATTGCATTTTTAAGTTTACTGTATTAAAAATAAAATAAAAAAAGATTTTACATTTAAGCGGTTTAAAATATAGTGCATTAAGGTATACCTAGTTATAAAAAATCGTTTTTTTACACTTTGCGCTCTGGTCAACCGTACCCCTCCCTCGCAAAGCTATGCTAAGTATCTACCTAGTCGTCCGGGATTAGCATCACATCTAAGCTTCGCTCGCATCACCGGCTTTAGTAAGCAGCAGTTTGTAACAGCAACCGCTTCATTTATTTCCCCAAGCGAGAGGAATTTGTCAACGCCAAGCGCCTTCGTGCAGCATTGGACTCAAAGCGGTCGAACAACAGAGGTTTTATAAATCCCTTTATTCAATGCCGTTATTATTTGGTAGGTTGGTAGTAAAGAAGAGACGCCCGGGGCTGGGTTTGATTGCTACGGAGGCGTTTTGAGGAAATATCAACAGGCCCATGACTTCGGGGTTGATGACACTAAGAGATGGGCATACAACTTTGGTCACCTTCAATTAGGTTGTTTTGACTACCGGACGAAGTTGGTCGTCCCGGTGAACATGGTCTTAGGCGTCAGAAGTCTGAAGCAGGGGAAAACATCACAGACTATGATGACTGTAAAGTTATTTTTATATCAAATGGTGCTATCCTAGTTAAATATTGTCAAGTAAATCATATTTAGTCCTACACACTATTATTCATGGTGTATCATCTCGCTAATAATCTCCTTAGATACTTACATTTCAATATGTTCAATTCAATTAAGCACTATATCATGCCATGATCCTAGCGTTACAAGGCTATAGTCTTTGATTTGGATATGTACTTCCTTGATTAAAAGATTCTGTGCAGATAGAACAGATACGTCTTGCATACAATCGTGGTGAATTAAGTATGGATTATCAATCACTATGGCTGCACAGGGTCGGATTACGGTATGCTTAGTAGCATCTTACGCACTCATCTTCCTTGGTCGCGCTGTAGCTTAGACGAATAACGTGTGAGGATGGCATCTGCCAAGGAGACAGCCGATCAGACAATTTGGAATGCCGCTAGGCCGGACAGCCTCAACAGCCTAGATAGGCGAGGAAGACG
This sequence comes from Biscogniauxia mediterranea, assembly GCA_018398605.1. Lineage (NCBI taxonomy): Eukaryota > Fungi > Ascomycota > Sordariomycetes > Xylariales > Xylariaceae > Biscogniauxia > Biscogniauxia mediterranea. The sequence goes on from JAGXTR010000004.1 coordinate 1,034,344, forward strand.
AACAAGGCGGTCGGAGTATGGTGAGGAACGTTATGTACTATCTTGCATTAGGTATGTGAGGTATCGTACCCGGAAGCTGATGCTTTCCTATACTAGGCATGTATAAGTATCTAGACAGAAGTCGTTCTAGTCTCTTCAGAGAACATAGATGATAGAAACTTGATGCTTTATCGAGCGCAGAGTATAGCCGACCTCTTTAATAATTGACACAGTACCTAAGGCCGTAGATTGGAACTGACAATTCTGTAAAAGGGAGCTTTCAAATCTTGCTTATTTTATCATCACATCAACGGCTCTGAATAAGACGATGTCGGCAAAAAATATCATCACCGTGTTTGGCGCAACCGGTGCTCAAGGCGGCGGCGTTGTATCGACCTTCCTTAGCGACCCGAAGCTGAATGGCGTCTGGGCTATCCGCGCTGTTACTCGAAACACAACCAGCGACTCGGCTAAGAAGCTTGCTGAAAAGGGTGTTGAAGTCATCTCTGTGAGTGATAATCACATATTTGACCTAGTGACGAATTTGTCATGCTAACACCCATCTAGGCTGACTTCAACGACAAGGTGTCACTGGTCAAGGCCATGGCTGGTGCAGACACCGTCTTCGCCGTGACCAATTATTGGGAGAAAGTTGATCAGGAGCTTGAGGAGCAACAGGGACGCAACCTCGCTGATGCTGCGAAGGTGCGATCAAGATTCTAGAGACCTCCAGGAGACCCCCTCCCCCCTTCGTTAACTCTGTTCCAGGAAGCCGGCGTGAAACATTACATTTGGAGTAGTCTATTCGACATCACCCAACGTAAGTCACCAAGTCTCCAGCAAAACAAGAAACGATTTATAAAGAGGCTTTACTAGTGTCCAACGGTAAACTTTCGCGCGTCTACCATTTCGACAGCAAGGCGCACGTGGAAGAGTATGTTCGCAATCTTGGGATCCCCGCCTCCTTCTTCTACCCGGGACTCTACATGCCCAACCTGTCCGAGTCCTTCTTCACGCCTCCATCGCCACCCACCAGCATGACGTGGACTTTCAGTCTGCCTATCGCAGGCTCTTCGCACATCCCGTTGTTCGACCCACGCGACACGGGCAAGTACGTCAAGGCACTCGTCCAACACCGAGACGAGTTACTAGGTAAGCGCCTTCTCAGCGCAAGCCAATACCTAACTTGCGAGGAGATCGTGGAAGGGTTTCGGCGCGTCTTCCCTGAGGCGGGTGGCACGGCGCGCTACGTCGCCGCAGATGAAGTCGGGTTTCGCGCTTACATGGCGAGCGTGGGCACACCTGAATTCATCATCGACGCTCTGTACGATACGTTCGCGCTGTTGCAGGACTATGGATACTACGGCGGCGCGTCGCTGGACGAGACGCACCGTCTAGTCGAGGACCATCTGACGACATGGGAGGAGCACTTGAAGGCGTCGGAGAAATTGAAGGATCTGAAATAAAAAAGGGGGATGTAAAAGAATAACTTAAAGACATCTTTACGTCCTCGTGAAACGGGTAATTTAGACTTAAATACCCGTTTCCTGGGGCGATTGTCGTCATCTATCCCTTTCTCTTGAAGAGAAAGGCGTTTTAGATCTAGGTAGGCAAGTCGGTGGGCAACCTCGGCGTAGTCGGCGGTGCGCAGATAATCTGCGTAATTATCACATTTACAACCTGTATATCATCCTCATCTTCCGCACCCATAGTCACAATAGCGAAATGGAGGATCATACTTTAGCTTACGCTCCTTAGTATCAGTTGACCTCAGCATCGACATTATCCAGTCCCAAACTCGCATTACAACATCATCTTTAGCCGCAAGAGTGGTGTGATATCGGCCACAATCTTTGCCAGAGGAAGATTCTCACATAATCACATATCGGATTCTATACACTAGTTGACTAGACACATACTATTACATGATATATAAAAAATAGGTTGCTAAGATCAAGAGTCATAACGCTCGCTCTCATGCAGGATATAACGAAGTAGGCTATATATATACGCATATAGTGGATCGAGGGAGAATCGGGGAGAAAGAGACCACCTTTCATAAACCTGTCTAGGTAAGGAAAAGAAAAGCAAAGAGGGTATTCGGTGGCTGTGATTGACTAATCCTTCCCCGCTCCTCTCACAATGAACAATGAGCAAGAATTCAAACCAGCTTATAGACCTTGATCAGAGAATTTGAATAACGCAGGTGTGGGTATGTTTTTTTTTCTCGTGATTGTGTGTATATCCAATTAAAAAAAAATCAAAAAAAATCACTGTCCGGCCTCCCTTCATGCCTTCCCTTCCTAACCCGTCCCTTTCTTCCTTTAGCGCCCCCTACCCCTTGCTTTCGGCCTTCCCGAGCTTATCTCATCACCATCCCAACGTATGGAATCGACTTAAGAGAGGAAAGACATCAAGCTGAACAGGTTGCTGTCGGACTCTTCGGCGAGGATGTCGTCGACCTGGTCGGTGGTCAAACTAGTGGGCCAGTCGAAGTCAGAGAGGGTCTTGATCGAGACGGTCGACTTCTCTTCGTGGAAGAGCACGGCGACGGTGAGGTTGTCATCGGTCGGACGTTTGATATAAGCGCTGTTACCCAAGCTCTTGGCGAAGTGGAAGGTCGACTTGGCGCGCATGTCACCGGCAGTAAGGATCTCGATGACGTCAAGCTCACCGCAGCCACCCTCATTCGGGCTTGAGTAGTCGCCCTTCCAGCAGCTGCAGTCGCCGTACTGAGTGGTGCGGGGGATGGCGGCGTTCAAGAGCCAGAACGCGGGCATATCCATGTCGAAGCCGGTGGCACCAGTGAGGGGCATCTTAATCTCAATAACAAAGACCTTGGTAGCACCATCGAAACCCTCTGTTGGAATTTCTCATTAGTGATGTCCCTATTCAGTATTGTGCCATGTTGGGGACTTACTGTAAGCGACGGTACCGTCGCGAACTACGCCGCAGTCAGCGTCCGAGTCGTCGCAGCTCTTGTCGGACATGATGATGATCTCATCACCATCAGCAAGTTCACCGTTGAAGACAGTGGGGGAAGAGGCACCGGTGGTACCATCTTCGCTGCTGTAGGAAAGACTGTTTCCCCAAACACTGTCCATTCCCGTTAGCTACCGGCATTATTTCAAACCATCGCTTCTATATATATAACTTACGTGTCCCACACGCCAGAGTTCTCACCACCGTGGTGGTTGAGGAACACAAGACCCTCGGCGGTCTTGTCCGCGGCGTTGTAGTAAGCAACACGGGGAAAGTCACCCGTGGGGTAGCTGGACGCCTCGCTGCTAGCCGAGGTGGTCTGGGAAGCAGAGGCAGTGGTGGTCGCGCTAGACTCGACGACGGAGGTAGTAGCATAACCGGCGGCGGCGGTGGACGTCGTGGAAGGGCCGAAGTAGTCGTTGACCCAGGATTGCACCTGTCCGTTAATAGTGGCAATGACCATATCCCCGCGTTTCTTCATCTCCTCCTCCTCGTGGTACTTCTTGTGAAGGTGGCGATGACCATGACCATGGCGCTTAGAGTGAGAGGTCTGGGGAATGTCACGCTTGGAGCTAGATGACGAAGTGGGCTTGTACACGGCCACGTTTAAGATGTCAGCTCGACCACGGATGTGGAGAGAAAGCTGTGGAAATTGTTAGTTTACTTCAAGACAGAGTTCCTCGTAAAGACAGGACACTTACGTCTTCATCGAATGGAGCAAGAGGGCCTTGGTAGGCGCGGTCCTTGAAGGTGCAGGTTCCGGAGTTGTCCATCGAGGCGACAGCACGGTACTTTCCCGGGAAGTTCAGGTTGCTGTATAGGAACTGCGAAACAGGATTGGAGCAGTACCAGTTGCCGCCATCCTCGATAGCATCACAGACAGCGCCAAGGTCGAGGGCATAGGCGCCCGAGGCCGCACTGCCGGCTAGAAGAACTGAGCTGTACTTCATGGTGGATGCTCAATTTCAGATCTGATTTTTATTTTATCTGCTTCGCGGGGGCGGATTTAAGCTTGGTGCAGGATCCGTCCAGGGCGCGAGGATGTTGTTGGAATGTTGGTCCGATTACTTCAATGTCTCTTTCTCCTTTGCTCTTTTCTTTGTCCTATGTTTTCCCCCTTGATCGAGAAGCACAATGTAGTAACGGGTAAAGAACGTGGCAACACAGGGCAAATTACTTTACTAGTTAGACAACAAAGCGATATCCCTGAATTTAGAAAAATGGAAAATGTTTAAAGGAGCGACTTGGTGATATGAATCACCAGAACAACGAATGACAGGGCGAAGTGCTTCCGGTGGAAAAGACAGAATAACACGACAAAGCGTGAGCGGTGCAATACCTTAAGATAATAAAATAGTCAGAAGAGTCGACACTAAGAAAAAGGGAGGGCAGACCTGAAATTAAAGAACGACTCTGATGACTTGGCGACATGGGGGCGAGGGAGTGAGAATGGCACGCCATGCACGTTGGGACCATACACACCCTATCCAGTCCGGGATTCGTTCGTCGCATCGGAATGATTGACAGTCTTTCTTTTCATCTTGTACCTGCATTAGCAGGGAACCGAGACTGGGGAGGGTGAGACGTACTGCGCACTGCTTGTCTAGCGGCACGAACGAGGTACCCGTATAACACACTAAGATCAGGGGGATCTGCGTTCTGCTACGACAAGATGGACTAGGTATGGTCCGGATCTGGTGGTTAGAAAGACCTCTGGGCGTTAATTGAAAAAGCAAGCCCCCTTTCGTTCCTGAGTAATTAAACACCATCATGGTTGGATAGACGCCGATAGAACGAATCTCGTCTATCGAACTAGTGCTATAACTAAATAGTCATGCAGGCCAAGCTTTTTGCTCCAAATGCTTTGATCGTCTAGATCAGCATGAGGCCAGCTACCGGCACAGATCAAGTTATGGTTACCTATGAGAAGGGTAGAAACAGAAGTTTGCTAGAATAGACTCATGGTAAACCAAGATCAGACTTGATTCCCCTTTTGAGAAGGCCATCTTAGAACAGATCAGACGAACCCAACGAACCCCCCCCCCCCCCGGCCCAATAATAATACTAGGCAATGCGTGGAAATAGAAGACAAAAGTGGCATAGTCACGATGAGAAGATACGTAACTATATGGAGAGATCCATCACCGGGGCCCAGGGATTCTTATTAGCGCTGAGCCACCTTCGGTCTAAGTCAGTAGTAGCTCAGCTAACATGAACGACGCCCGCGCCGGGCGCCCTCTAACACAAACTCTTCGCCGTCGCTTTTCTCCTCCTGTTGCCAAGGATCACCAATCTTATAAGAAGGTAGGAAACTGATTCAAGTCATGATTGGTCCCCTCCTGCACACGTCATCTTATTTGGCGTGCTTAATTGCAGCTGTCGTGGGCCAGGAGCCTTCACTACATATGCAGTATATAACTGTATGATTACATGTATGCATTGCTAAAGAGTCACGGAGACAATCAGGGAGGGCGGGGCGAGACGTTTAAACCAGTGTGAGGTTTGAGTCGGGAAGAGTTAACTTCACGAATACTATGAATTTATAGTATGAATGTTCGCAATGCCGAGCCAACCCCTCTCGATGTCATATGATGCCATCCCGTCACGGCATGAAACACCGATGCGAGGCCAGCAGCACCTACATTAAAGCGCGTGCATGTCACACGGGCTTTACATGCATGCGCAAGCAAAGCTTTGCTGGCTGAGTGGCCGATCCAGTGGTGGTGGTGGTGTTGAGAGTCTTTTTCAACGTCTGTCTCACCCCTTTTTTCTTTTCTTTTCCTTTTTATGACGCTTCGTCATCCTAACCCAATACCCTCACCGTCGGCCCCGCGACCTGAAATCTCTCTGCGCTTACCTGCTTAGACTAGCATTCCCAGTCTATTTGTTCCTCCTTATGTAGAAACCCGTCCTTGCGGTTCTGATAGGGTTCGCTACATCTCATCCCACTTGCCCCACGGGCGGCTACGCGCGTCCCCCCGTGCGACGACAAACAGGGACGATCGCGAAGCCGGCACTTGAATCGCCCTCTACATAAATTCCATTGTTTCTCTTCTTCAGGCAAACTTCCCCCGGATTTTTCTTATGGACGGCTCTCACTTGGAGGTTCCCTCGGAAACAAACATAACGCAGGCACCCAAATTCCCCAAAGGTTTGGTAGGAAGGGGAGAAAAGGTGTGATGTTTGTTCCGGGGCACTGATCAACATGTGGTTGAAATTGTCGCCCGTGCTACACTACTACAGACGCGCACCATCGTCTTGGCCCCGATATACGTGTCCCAAAAAAAAACCTGCCGATGTGAATCTTACCAGGGGTTTCCTCTGTATGAGTCCCATTTAGTCAATTCTCGGATGCGGGGCGCGCCAGTTCCCGAGCAAGAAGCTCAGCCGAGCAGAGGGCAGGTCTATCATACGAGGGTGATAGGACTTGGGTCGGGCATGGATCGCCAGTGCATCTTCGCGCGATCATTCTCACTAGGTAGGTATTTATTTTCCTTCGTTGTTATGTACTTGGGCCTCTTTTCCTGTTTCTTTATATGTTTACTGGGTATCTTCTTTTTCTTTTCCAATCGAAGCATTTTCGTCCCCCCTTTATGTTTAGCAAACCTGAGTTTTCTAACAATTCCGGCCCCGAAAAGGATCTTATGCCTACCCCAGTGGAAGCCAGACGACATTATTTGGGGCTGAGCCCAAGCGGTTAAAAAGACCTTCAACTGACAGTTGACGCGGAAGTATGGCCCACCCCTGATCGCACTCCTCATTTTTCGCAATCAAATGGGGAGCCCTGTTCTAGACCTTTAGGGCGATCGTAGAATTTCTTCTCATTCAGCCGTAATTCTACATGGTGTTTTTGAATAAGCAAGGCTTATAAAAAGCAGAACTGCCTCGTCTCCTGGCCGGGTTTCATCTTTTTTCTGAGGAGTTCGAATTGAACGAACCTACCCGCCTATATGCACACATGCTTTTGATCATGCGAATAATGTGTATCCTATCTAACTAAGATGACAATCATGATCTCGGCTGCATCGGGTTCAATCCTTGGTATTATGTAGTGCATTTCGACAAATCCGCCCTTTCCCTTTCTATGGATCCCCCAAGGAATAGACAGCACAGAAGGGAAGATAGCGATACTATGATGCCTAAGTAATGAACGCCTAGAAATACTCGACATAGCACTTTGTGACAGAGGAATAATGACTAAGCTATAAGATGTGATAGTTTGGTAGGATTCTTCCATCCTGCGCATTCTGTATCCATCCCGAACCTGGTAAGGTAAATGAAAACTGTTGGAACTACACTAACTAGTAAAGGATACAATTTTCTACATATAGTATCCAATTCGCTTTCCAAAATATACATGAAATGAGATATATTAAACAGACCCGATATCTTTACAGATAGTTTAGGCATTGTAGAGCTTATTATACCTCATTCTCTGGCCGAAAGGACAGGACACGGCGACTTCGCTCCTTATCACGAAAGGATGGGACATCCAGAGCGAAGCCGACCGTGTAAGTGTGGCCAAAGGCGGACACCTGGCTACTTTGTGAAATGTGACTTAACGAAAGGAAAGTTGCTACAAATCCCGCCAGATAAGACCGCGCTAAGCTATTTATTGAGGTTAAAAGGGTTTTGGGACTTTAAAGAGTTTATTTAAAACGCGAACCTTTACGCTAGCCTAGACGCTGGTAACGCTACATAAATAAAAAGAAAATAAATACTTACAACTGAGGGCGGCGGGAGCTACTTTAGAGAGAAAATGTAGGACGAAGGGTTTTTACTGAGGACCGGCCGAAAACGACTAGGGTAACTTGTAAAAGAAAGCAGGTAATAGGTTGTCGGGAGGAGTATACCGCCACGATCTTACATCACGGGAAATTGTCGTTTTTATTTATAATTATAAGTTTTAAAAAGGAAGCGAAGGATCTTTTTTATTATGCAAAGTTCTAGCTTTGCTGCAAGGTACTTTAAACGTCTCACGCGCTATAGATGCGTTTGACGGCTATTTGGCAGGTAGTTAAATAGATTCTGTCCTTCGGACGTAAACGAAATCATTATCATCATATACCTCATTCTTTGACTAATTCCACTCCAGGCGGCCGATGTCCGGTAAAGCCTCGCATGCGGCGGTCTTGTAGTGTAGGACAAAGCCGGTACGCCGCTATATAGTTCACTATAGATACAACGTCTATATGTAACACGGTTGGGCTCTGTTGTTCGTTCCGTATCCCTGGACCGCACCGTTCTTATCACTAACTCTAACCTGTGTGACACATTCTCAAGTTGAACGCCGGATGCAGTTGTATGATAGGCGTAACACAATGCATTTAATATATCTACCCAAGAGATGTCGAATCGTAGATGGTCCCGGTTATCTATCTAAGCAGGCATAGGCATGATTTGAGAACGTGTAACTTTCTTTATGGGTACTATACTATCACCTCCACGTCTTGTCATGAAAAGGACCTCATTCCTTTGGCCACGCTAATTCGGGATGTTATCTCGAGCGAATCCTCCACTCCTTAGCTTGTGTGTAGGTAGCATACCGTGGAAAGCTAGATCCGGGCCCTCCACCAAGGCCGTTCATCTAGTCTCGCTGTGATTAGAACCATGTTTTGCGAGAGGATGATCTCCCATAGATACACCTCAATATTGCCAAGAAGAGTATCGGAGCTGGCCGGTTACCTATCACCGGTGAACTTATATCCCCCTTTTAAAGATCCATTCAATTAAAGCTTCATCTTTCAGTCCATTAAGAGGCTCCTTCGTGCGAGCAATTGATTCATTTCTAATGGTAGGCCTAACTATTGGGATGATATTTGCATAACCATTAACCTAGGCCTCATGCTACGTTACTAATATATATATATATGCGGAATCAGCCATTTGAAAATAGCGCCACTGAATCTGTATTCGCCCCTGCCCATATGCGTATCCGTCTATATGCTCAGTCTATTTCTCACCAGGTATAGGCACGTGAATGCATTAACTCTCCAAATCCCCCCCCCCCCAAAAAAAAAAATTTCTAGGGTATCAAACCCAATATATACCATTCCAGAAACTCCAGGTTACCATCGTCACCAATGGCGATGATATATGCGATCATAATGTGTGTCGTCGTACATAAGCGGCGGCGGCGGCGGCGGCGGCGGCGGCATCTAAGTGAGGTGCGAATTAAGAGTATATGTCCGCCATAGGAAAAGTCGCCGAGCCCTTAAATATTAGGGTTCTCCTAGAAAAGAGAGGGGGGGGGCATTTTTGTATGCCGTAGCCCGAATAATAAACAAGAACTAGTAGATTGGACGTCGTAGGGTTCATACCAGATTCAATTCGATGTAATTCTCCCTGCCTTCCCCTATGTGGACAAAATGCCTGCCCCTGTTCCGCGTTTTAACAGACCTCCTCATCTGTTTGAAGTCCAACACACACATGTCATGCCCAGCCACCTTGAGTACTAGTGTCTCACCTGGCTCGAAGATAATACCCGCCGGCCAGAGAAATATCTCGAGTTGAACTATGTCTCCTCGTGGCACCGGTTGGTGTTTTTCATGAGAAAGTGTTTGCCAATGAGGAGTAGAGAGCTCCTTCGAGACATCCCGCATAGATGCTCGGAGCATACCCGTCGGGCCCAGGTATCTTGGCATGTTGAGTGAAGGAACCTTGGATGGCGAGGAAATGCCGAGGCTGGACATGGGCATGCTGGTGTACTGAAGCAGATTACCGTCTGCATTGGCCTTCCGTAGTTGGACGTAGACATCAAGATCGTCTTGTTTCTCGGACGAGACATTGATAACCACTTTACTCGGCCCAGCTAGGACGGCTTTCCCAGAAAACGTGTATTGGAAGGCCAGCTCCCCGCTTCCCACGCCGGCTAGGTCCACGGGAATATCTGCTTGGTAGTTTAATATGCCTCCTTCGATGAAGTCTGTTGAATGCGACGTGCTCATCGAACGATTGGGATTCATATGCAATTTCAACTTCTTCGCGCCTGGCTGAGTCCAGGGAAGCTCTCTGTATGTCCGCAGCTCGTTTGGTACGTTGAAGCCCAGAAAAGACAGTCGGACGGGCGGTGTCTCTTCCCATCCGTTTGGCTGGTCTCTTAGATAATTGTCGAAGAACTTGGCCAAGTCGTTCGTACGTTCGGTGCTATATAGGTCGTGCCATTTCTGTGTGTCATGTATAACTAGCCTGAATGCCATCATTAGAAGAAGTCTACGACAGAATCACACCGGCATGGGGAGAAAATACCACTTCTTATCATGAGGAATTTGTTCGAACGCACGGAACGCTCCCAACGTATGAATGGCTGCTGAATAACTACCTAAGATGTATGTCGGCACCTGTATCCCGTTCATGTCTACCCGCTTATCGTCCCAGTACTTGTTTCTAGTCGGGTATTGTTTCAGCATCGCGTTTACGTCCTCCTGTTGTTGCCGACCTAGACGACATTAGCGACCTTTCGAAAGCTCTCTAGAAATTATATCTGCCACGTACCTGGTACGATCCTAGATATTATCTTGGAGATGGCTGTTGACGGAATCCCCCCTCGACAGAGTTGCTCGCGTAGCATATCACTGAGGCCTTCTAATGGCGCTATGCAGGTCAAGTGAGGTGGCTGTTGGGCAGCGATAAACCATTGAGCTAAGGCAAGCCACGAAGTTCCTGCTAATGCGACTCGGCCTGAACACCACGGTTGCGCTGCAATTTGCTCGACCAGATCGTAACCATCCTGGCCTTCAACAGAACCTCCCCAATGCAGATCTCCTTCGGAATCCCCAGCACCCCGCGCATCAGCGTTCACCACCGCATAGCCTCTCGGAACCCACTCAGCGGGATCAAGTCTGTACGGAATACATTAGCACATAGGTCATCATCCGCGATGCTCGTTGGCGTAGAACAGCTACCCTTCAAATGACTCGTAGCCAGACAACTTCGACTCGGGCAAGCCAGCATTGAGTGCGGTCCCGGCAAGATTTAGAGGACTTGAACCTGTTTTACCGAAGGGGCCCCAGTTGATAATGGCGGGGACGCACTCACGCTTCACCGGCCGGAAGACGTCTGCTCGTATTATCACGCCATCTCGCATAGAGAACGGCAGGTTCTTCTCGAAACGGGTCAAGGTCCTGAAGGGCCGGAGCCCGGGTCGCTTGGCATAGCCCGGGGGCAGATCTACCGTCGAAGGAGGTTCAGGTGGATAGGACGGCTTGAGGCACTCCCGTTTAAGAATGTGCATGTTGGGCCGACGGTATGAAGGGGGATGAGAGCTTGGTGATACCTGCAGCAAGATATAGTCACAACTCCGCGGGTGCTGAACTGTGGGCTTCTAATATTGCCGTCTAACTCCTTCAAGACGTTCGTACAGAGCTCTTATTCCTGTGCCCAGAGGCTCGGGCTTGCGTATACCTACAAATTATTCGGCTGGTCAACTTGGTCAGTGTCCGACTCGCAACAGGTTCGCACGTTGATTGGGGTTCCCGTTGTATATTATAGTGCCGATTTACCTATCAGATGATAAGCATGCGGATTTGCGTCCTAGTCGGAATTAATTCGACATTCCCGACCTCGCAGCTCCAGTTCAAGCAGATAAGTATTGGCTAGGAGTATCCACAGATATCCTCAGATCGGGAATAGATCTCCCTACCAGAGCTAAACATACGTGTCGTTGCCGGGACAGAGTACAGTACAGTATAGTATGATTTTGGTGTTGTTCTTGGTCTAGCCTCTCCCCCCTTTCCACCGTATGTTTTCGATGTTCGCTTGGTAGGGACGCAACTGACAGTCAGCCAGAATCCACTTATAAGCAAGGGATCATTGCCAGCTTACAAGTACCCATTGAATGGAATATCAGCCAAACGGTTCCTATGTTTATAATTAGCTAAAGATTTCGCTCTTTGGAATGGAATTCGTGTTTTTGGCAAGGCCTAGACCTTGAAACACCAGGTAGGCTGGACCCCTGAACATCACTAGCAAGCTGTCAAGTCCCGGGAGTTCACCGCCAAGCCTATATAATGCAAGCTAAGTCTGTGCAGCCATATAGAACAGAACGGCATATGGGGTCTGCCACCACACATTACTTATCACCTGTTAACCAAAATACAATCTGAGTCTCCAAGCTTATCATTTTAGTTATTAATTGGTGCAAGACATACGAGCGAGTTAAGTATATGGAGGAGACACAAAGGGACACGTTCATTTCCAGAACAACTGCCAGATGTTAGTGTAACTACTCAAGATCCTCCAACTCTAGTGTTGCTGCACAGTGAGGGCATAGACTGGAGGCACAACATTATCCTGAATTGCAACAAGGAGACAACCCAGCTGCTTCGATTATGTAATCAGGAGCACATTCTACACTAGTTATGCCAGATATACTTCCGCCCTTGACATCTGCAATATATTTTGTGATGGAACTAAGGCATCAAATTATATCACTATGAATTGGTCGATAACTTTCCCGTGAACTCCACTGTGTGGAACCAGTCGATTAACAGTTTTATTAAAGCCGTAATTTCCTACCTGCCTATATAAAGCCCTATAGCTTCCCAACATTGGTGAGATGTAAAATGTCTATCATGCATATAAGGGATTTGTTCTAAACGTAAAATCGCCATTCCTTCCTTTTTTTTGGTGGTAGTGTAACCGTCGAAGTCACTAGATCCTGAATCCGAGAGTGAGGAGTTGTTTAAAGCGGAAGATATGGATGGATTCACGATATGGATGCCGATTGACTTATAAGATCTACGTTACGACAATAAACGCCGGCGGCTAAGGTTTCAGGGCAGAGCAGTAAAGATCGCCTGTGCGTTGTTGTAGCAGGAATCACTAACATCTCAGTCTTGGCGTGTAGCTCGTTCGTCCGGTCCCGGAGCTAACCACAAACCCTATGCAACAGCTGACATCCAACTATTCATGCTACGGCAGAGCTTTTGTCTTTCATCGCTCACATTAAAGTTTATACGGTCAACCCTGGATTGCGGTGACTGTTCGCATCGGGGTGGCCGTTTCTTAGATGATCCAATCCTAAAGGATCGCCAGTGCCGGCTCGATGGGTATGGTACGAATGCACGACACAACTGTCTAGTCGACAGGCAGATGGAGTACTATAGAAATCGGTATTTTCTATCAGGCAAGCATTCCCAAGTCATAAGACACGATCTACCGCATTTCATAGCATTTCTTCTCTTCTGGAAAGTCAAGAGCAACATTTATCTCTTACAAAGCTCCCCCAGAGCTCTCGGGGTAAAATGACTTTCGAGTCCGATTCATTGGAAATCAGTACAGTGGTTCTATATCTCAGCTTCTCTGCAGATCATACTATAATTAAATATATTAAATGGGAGTTACATTATCACTAACAAGTGATAGGTTAGTCACTCAAGGAACCCTTATAGAACATAGGGGCGACGAACTTATATCAATGAGAGATAAGCCTCCAACATATCCACGTAATGAATATAAACATTTAATTTTCATATTAAAAGATAAGTAAGTCTAGCTTCAAGCCAACAATAAGTAGCCGTACTATCCCTGAAATATTATATGAATCGCCTATATAGTACTGAGAACTCCTAGAATATTCCATAAATTCATGATGTTACGATAACTATCGTCATAACGCCGACCCATGTATATCATACCCCTATTTCACTTCCGCGCCTAAAGACCCCGAGAGTTATCATCGCCTAGGCGAAGAAGTGGCTCCGGAGGGGTTGCCGTGTCCGAAGGAAGGAAATTGTATAAATCCGTAGCAAGAATATCATAGCCTAAGAAAGGATCGAGCGTGATGTCGTTCGTCACGGGCCCAACATTATGCTCGCCAAATGCGGACGGTATGCCGCTGAAATATATCATCTGCTGCGTTGGGTCCGACGGTGGGAAAACCTGAAAGGCATTTCTGGCATTATGACTTGAGGTCGGCGCTCTGGATGCCGGGGAAACTGGGCCTTGCGGACTCGACGCTACGTATGGAACAACTTGCTGCTGTGTTGCAATGAAGTCCTCTACTATGCGCAGTATTTCTCTGATCGAGAGTCTTGTGTGAATCACAGGCTCATCTGTAACCATCCGGTCCAAGCATTCAAGTCCCATGTTAACATATTCCCTAGTATAGGCAAGCTTAGAAGGATGCGTTAAGGTATTGTAGAGCAAGGCGGCACAGCTTGATTCGATGAAGAATCCGTTAAACCTGACAGTCTATAGAACGTGAGTGAAGTTCGGATACCGGGCGGCCAGCAACTTACATTACATATATCCGTTACATGGATACTCGTATGCATGAAGACGAGTGAGTCTTGAGCTGCATCCGTGGCATTTCTACAGGCTTGCCGAAGCCACATCATTTCGGGCCTATTGTGGATATCTCCCGAATTCAACGCGAACTCGGCGATGAGGAACGGTCGGAAGGTGAGTAAGATAATGTGATAAAAGACTTGGCAGACTTAGTAGAGCTCGCCCTGTAGTAAGATGGATGTTGTGGGGACATACTATTATGAATATGTAGGGACTGAAACCGTTTTGCATTTGACTGAGGGTGGCCTGGAGAAGCAGGTCCTATGGACAGCTCTTCGGCACAGGCCTTGAGTTTCCGATGTATTTTCTCCGCGGTCACATGGAGCTGCCATAGCGAGGTGCGTTGTTGGCCGTATACAACATGTGCGCATTCTTCAGCAATCTCTGCTAGCTTACAAAGGCCAACTAATAAGGGTTGGTCGTCCGGGAAAGGCGTTCTGATATTAGCCTTCTTGATTGTGCTTTCACGACCAAGTATAAAAGCCTGCATTCTAACACAAGAGCGCTTAGCCAAGTCCAAATACCGGTATGGATGATAATAAACTCACGTCTCGTAGAAATATAAGTACCACGTAGTACAGCGGCGCTTTTGTAGGTCTTCGGCCGTTATCAGACTAGTAGATTCGTAACCGAGTCCCATTGACCAGGCTTTCCGACAAGCGATTCCAACTTGGAGATAAGACGAGTTGGGTCTCCCCATGTTATTCTGATATGAAGCAAGAAGAAGTGAAAACTGGATCATAGTTAAGCTCACGACGTCGTCGCATAACGCCACCTCTTGTTTAGCCCGGGCAAAGAGCGATTCTGCTAGATTAGTTCGCTTCATATGTAGTGCTCCATCTGCTAGGATAGCAAACGATAATGCCTTTGCTTGCAATGACATGGTCTCTTCCGCATTGTGGCTGTACAGGCTAGCAATAAATCCGTCTAGCTCTAAGTCGGACCAAAAGGGAAGAAGGAGGTTCGTTGTTGATTTGAAAACTTCCAGTATCTCACGGGCCTCCTCTAGGGGAAGCGCTTCGGAAAGACGGCTGTGGATAGGCCGGCTGCTGGAAGATGTATCAACTCTGAGAGGCGTTCCGAAAAATAGAGCCCTCTGCTTGAAAAGATCAAGACCCGGCCCCCCTTCCTGCATATGTTCCTGAGCCCCGCGGTCGTTTGAAGGGCCCGGGACAGAAGAGGAGGATAGAACACGATGTAAGTGCTGAAGAAAAGCGAAGGCTGACGAGGGCCCATAAAATAGCCGTGAGGCCCGACTGATGTCAGGCTCGGTACTATGGGCTGCTGTGACACTATGGTACAGGTTGGTGCGTGTGGGATCAGGCTCTGGTTCGCACCCGGCGGAACCGGAGTTGGAGGGCCTCGGGGACGTCTCCTGAAGGTTCGTACCGGATTCTGCCACCTCCAACTCGTTAGATGAGCCATCGGCACGTCGAAAGGGCCGTCGTATGCGCGACCGAAGCCGGTAGACGCACTCGGAAGCCCTGCCCTTGTCGAAGCACCTCTGGCATGGTTCTTGGCCATCACATCTCAGCTTGGACTTTTGGCACGGGTTGCAGGCTTTAGAAATGTTGGCAGTGTTCCGCACCATGTCAAGGACATCTAAGATCTCCGCAGATCGCTCGTTATTCCGCGTATTTCAGTCAGGAACAGAGTTCTGGTTCGTTATGAGGGTGTCCAATTCCGATTCACAGCATAGACTTGTCGTTGCCAAGCTTACTGTATTAGGAGAGAACGTTGAAAATGTAATTCCGCAATCCCGCACTGTCTTTGTAATTCCGACGAGCCCCCCCCCCCCCTCCCACTACGAACCACAATTTTTTTCTTCGCCTGGCTGATTTGAAAAGCTCAGACAGGAGAGCTGCTGGCAGGACTGTCAGCTGGTATCGTGATCCCGACAGACGTTCAGATCTCCAAATGGCAGCGATGACAGTTGCTTACAACAGGCCAGCAACTGACTAGCCTGGACAGACTTGTAATACCACCTAGGTGCGTATTTGATGTCACTGCTTGGCACTGTAAGCAGAATAAATAGGTATAGAGATGATACATAACTTTGTATATTTTAAATATCTACCTAGCTTATTTATTTTAGTTGTTGAATATCTGATAGATGCGAGGTAAAGTGGTCGCTGACAAACAGACGTGAATCGAATACGTGAAGGAACTTGGGGAATGCGAGCATATATTTATTGAGTAAATATGGCAGGTATACAACTCATTTATTAACACAAATGATAATAGGTCTAACCATGGAATGGTCAACCCACCTGATCAACTGTGTTTGATCTGATAGACATGTTTGGATACATCAGCCCTACAGTCTCAGACACACCTCAGCCTCTAGCGAGGAGAGATCCAGAACTAGTTCCATCTGGCAAGTTCCTTCTAATGTCTACAATTTCGTCTTGCTGTTTTGGAGCCTTTGAGCGAAATGTAAGAGACACTGTTTTACCTTCTAGGTCCCCCAAAATGGGGTTGCGGCATAAAGGGCATGTAGATGTAATGGTTCGCTGGGTAGAAAAATATCTGTCAAGGCACCATGCTCCGAATGCTGACCGCACCGAGGGAGTACCACGTAAGATTCATGTTTTCCAAGAGAACAGATGAGATTTTCGCGAGAACATGTAGCAAATTTGATATTTTAACCAGAGCTAGATCCTTGAGAAATATTTGGCAGGTCACAGCGTATCGTGTCGTGTCTGGGTTCTTAATGTGACCCTGCTCATCAAAGTGCTTGAGAACCTAGTGAAAGTTAGTTTCCACCGTAACCAGACCGGTCGGGTTGCAAGTTTGTTGATCCATTCTAAATTGAGATGTTTGATATTTATTGAGTTCTTTGAACTGCATCAGTACCATGGCATTCCTATTGGTATCCAAGTCACTTTTTAAATCATCAAAAGCATTTTTTTGGACCGGTATAACTCTATGTAAGCTATATATAGACCAGTCTTGGCACACATGAACAACAACAACAAGACAACAGTTATAACACAGGTTACATGTTTGCCCATGGCACTAAACAGATACCATGGGCGTTCGATTCAAGTTTCTCGTGGTTACCAATATAACCTTTCTTAAGCATACATGAATGTAGCCTGAATCTCAGCACCAGGTTGATATGTTTGTCCGTAGCTGTTCTTCTAGCAACAAGCACGATAGATAACCACACGTCGTCATGGTCACGTATTAACTTGCATTAAGAATAGGACAGATAGTAATAGACATCTTCTTAGAAAGGCCATTATTCTAGATCGCAACATTGAATACTTCACATGGTCATACTATTCACTGCTAACTAATATCTCAGATAAACCTTTACTAGGTACTTACCTAAGCATATTATAAACCTGTAGACTGGGTATATTAGCAACAGTCTTGTAGGACTGGATATTTTTCACTGCATAAGTCGTAAGACTAGCAGAACATAGGGTTTGGTGTCCGCAATACTGTCTGAATAGTAGGTTATTGCCTCTGCTGGGTTCCAGTGCTAGGTATCAAGGACATGACCGTATCGGTTGTTTAAGCTAATAGGAAGATGAAGCTAATTACGACAATGCACACCCGAGGAGCTGTAATGACACGATGTTTTGTTGCGAATCCGATTCGGACATATTAACCGACGAGGCTTGCTGTAACGGTTCATTCAAGCTTACGCAACCTATCGATACCGTAATCGCGCAATTACAATCCGGCGTGGGGGCAATACCTGTCGCCACATCCTTCTCAGCGGGCTCAATATCGACATCGGCATCAGACAATTCCACGTCAACGAACAAGGAGAGCTATCTCATCACTCTCCGGGTTTCAGAGGGAACACTCTGACAATCTACTGCCTCGATGTATTTCATTCCTCTGTCTTTTGCTAAATTACCTTGGGTCCTGCTCAGTATCTGGATGCGTAGGAGCCCCATAGAATAATCCCAAACAGAATATGCTCGATGCCCATTGCAATTCCAGGGGGTCCCCAAGGCGTCGAGGCATAAGGTGAGGAGTACTCTCACAACACAAGCAAGAAGGACGGCAAATACCCGATACTCTAATCTATCCCTTCACCATTATTAGCTCTCCGAGGACCAAACCCAACTTTCGCCAGTCACCTAGGTTAACTCTACATAATTCAGGGGCAACGAGTTGACCTCGAGGAGGATTCGATATCACGTGACCGCATACCCCTTTCCCCTTATGTACTACACTACCTACCTTAAGGTTAGGTAAGTACTAGGTAGGTTAAGGTTAAACCCATTTTAGAGCTTGGACTGGCAGCGCGGAAAGACCCGGTACGCAACTTTCCGAAATCTGCGCGCCTATTATGTACTTAATCGGTACTTACTTACAACTCACTTTGAATTATACATCTTGAGGTCCTGTCGAGGTCCACTCTCTCTCTCTCTTTCTATCAAGTGCTTATCTTTTGTCCTGTCTTCCTAAACTCTGGATATAAAGAAGCTGGAAAGCACAGGGCGAGATATCTACTACCTACCTAGTAGGTATCTAACAAAGCAAAAGCTATGCCCAGTGACACTACACCCCTAATCACCAGCACCAGCACCACCACCACCGCCAACACCGACACCGACACCACCACTACCACGCAACCACCCCACCTCCTCGCCCGCCTCGGCATCCGCTCCAGCCGCTCCCGCAGCGCCATGTTCTGGACTCTCAGGTGTGCCTACGGCGCCTCCGCCGTTGCGTTCGGCGCCTTTGGCGCGCACGGGCTCAAGAAGATCATCACGGACCCGGCGCGGCTGGCTAACTGGTCGACGGCCGCGCACTACCAGGTAAACCAAACCTCCTTCTCCGTCCCCCTCCCCCTTCTCTTCTCTTCCCCTCTCCTCTCCTCTCCTGTCCTATCCTATCCATCCCTTCCCCCCCCCTCTTCTACTCCAGTAAAAACCCAACATACTAACCCCCAAACCCCCCCCAAATAGCTCGTCCACTCCGTAGCTCTCCTCGTGGCCGCCCGTGCGGCACCCCACAATGTGGCGGCGGCGACGCTGCTCACCGCGGGAATGACCATGTTCAGCGGGAGCATCTACCTGCTGACGCTGGACCCGGCGCGGTTCCGGTTCCTGGGCCCCGTGACACCGCTGGGGGGCCTGTGTCTGATCGGGGGGTGGGTCGCGTTGGCGTTCTGAGCGGGACTAGCTAGGTCAGGATTTTTGCTGATAGGTTATGGTTGTTGTATTTATATATCCGCATGTATGTACGTGTTCTGATGGATGTTTCAGTGAGCGAGGGAGGGGGCCAAGCGTAACCAAGCTTCCCCCCCACCCCCCTTCATTTTGCATCGACGCTAGATGAGATGAGTGACGTAGTTTATGGAATGAATAGGATGTATATGTACGATATACCTGAACGATCTCTCTTCTTCAATATTATTGGATCTGGGTTGAGAATAAGATCGTTGAAACAGTAGTTTTCTGTATTCCTGTTAAGCTAATTCCTATAAAAGGTAAACGGAGGAGGCCTTGGTAATACAATAACATTGCTACCTCACGGCCGAATAACAAATAGTGTCTGGACCGTCAAAGAGGTTGGTATCTTTTGCAAGTATACAAGCACAATCCGAGCCTACCTGGCCTGGTCGGGACCCCTCCACCTATTTTAAACCCAACCTCCAATCTCCCTCCCAGTGACAGCCCGGGTACTACCTCCTCTCATTCCACCTTAATCCGTCATCTCTATATATGCCTTGTTAAAACAAGAGCAGCAGGTCCTTGAGCAGAATCACGTATCTATTTTTTTTACCTTCTCATTGATTGGGCCCGTTTATTGTCCCTGCCGTTTTCAGGCTTCCTAGCCCTCATTACTGTTGCGTGGTGTACCTAGAGCTTGAAATCCCTCCAGAACTTCCTTGTCGACGTTGACAGCCCAGTTTTCCTGGAATACTTGCTCTCCACCGACGCTCTGGACAAGATTATGTAATCTTTCCTTGACGAACGAAAGTGACTGGACTGTCTTGACTGGGTCCGCTGCCCAGAGAGCACGTTCTCTCACGTCTTTGGGCGTATCCCACTTCGTGTGTGGAACTTCGTACGCGATCACCAGCTGATCATGGCCGGGATTATCCTCGTCTAGGATTTGAAGCATGACACTCGTCCACATGGAGAGATACTCCTGGAGCTTGGATAGGACAAGATTTTGCATCGGCTGCGGCAGTTCGAGGAGGCGTGTGAGACCGAGCAGGTTCAACTTCTGCCTGTTGTGATCTGCTACACTATCCAAGCTCGAGAACCACTCCGCGCTGAGCCAATTCCATACCAGGTCAAGGGGGCCCAATGAAGCTAGCATCTCAACAAATGTTGCTGGATCAATGAGAGCAATCCTCGAGAGGATTGCAAAGTAGTCTGTCAATGTAAGAGGACTTACATTGCTATATCTCTTCTTAGGTCCAGAGGTTTGGTGGGCTTCATAAGAATCATGAATGCCTTCGAGTATGTTCGGTAGGAATCTTGTCTTCACCATATCCTGGACTATCACTTGAAAGCCATGTATGCCTCCGAGCTCATGAGAAAGACGTATCAAAGATTCGGTGTATTTCGTGGCCAGACTAATTTGCTCGCGGCTTTTTGCACTTAGAGTACTAGATAAAGCCTCTAAGAGTGGTGGTCGCAATCGATCTTCAAGCATTGTTTCCGGTGCCAGAGTGATATAGCAGCCTACGATCGATGTATATGAGAAGGCATGTTCGTTCTGATCTCTAAGCAGCTTGACAGCGGTTTCGGCAAGTGCAAGGAGTTCTGGTGATAAAGGGGGTGAGCTTTGTTGAAGGATATTAGACCATAACTCTAGTGCCTCCTCTATGAGATATAGATACATCTCAGAACCTTCTTGAGTAGCCTCGGCAACCAGGGGTAATATCATGTGCTGGTATCGGCGGGATTCCATCCTCATAGACAGCACCAAGGTCTGCATGATGGCTAAAACTGCCTGTTTCATCATGAATCCCAATTCGCCTGCAGAGTCCCAGATACCCGGTAGGGCGTCCATAACGAAATCACCGAATTGAGAGACGTGCGTCTCCATACGTTGTATCAGACTCCTCGTTGTCTCGAGAATTGCCAATTTAGTCTCATCAATCTCCACTATTTGCAGCAGACTAATAAGCTCGGTAAGCACACCGGAAGCGAATGGCAGAAACATCTCGCCATCGAACTCGAGTTCATCAACAACAGCCTTGAGTTGCCTTGCTGCTGTAATCCGAACGACAATATCGTTGGATGGATCAGCAGGGTTGAGGAAATGCCGGAAGATTTCATAGACCAGCGGGCGATTTTCCTTAGAGACCTTTACTGGAACCCACTGACTGAGTAGGATAGCAATACGACGTCTGAGTATCTGGCATAAGTGGCCGCTATTCTGCGCATCTGACACAATCGTGGACTTGAGGACAGCATCGAAATCAAAATCACTTTCCACCACGGCAGCAGCCAACCCCATGGCAGTATAGACTGCCTCCTTGGCTACAACGTCGGCCTGGGGATTCTGAGCCGTTGCAAAGTAGGATAGAAGCGGTTGCATGAGGAGGTGCTTGTGCTGGGTGAGAAGATCAAGGAAGAGCTTCTCAGCACATGGTCTGACTTCCCACTCGAAGGCATTGCCCTGATTTTCCTCTTGCTGCTCCCATTCTTGTGGGTCTTCTTCCCAAGCATCGAAATCGGCCTTGCGGAAGACAAACAAGTGTGTAATGATGGTATTGGCCATCTGTATGACAAGCTGGTCCGTAAATAGATTCACCTTGACATGTTCTATTGCCTGGTGTCCCTCCTGTATGTCCTGCTTTGACCGGTATCTGATGGTCTGGCGGGGGTAGTGGACCATTCTGACACAAGCTCTTGTCAATAGCAACCCCTTCAATGCCAGCCTCTCAACCAAGGGACCCTCTACTTTGGATTTGGAGTCGCCCGAAGAAGCACTCCCTTGTCGAATACCACCTGACTTATCGTAAAGTTCAGCGAACTTTGCTACCAGGTCCCAGTACGCACGAGCGAGGTCTAATGAATTTGGCAGCGAAGCGAAACTTCCAGGATGCTCGTCGGCCATGCCAATGTGGAGCTTGGTAAACTGGAGGAGGTGCTTGCCAACCTTTTCGACGTAGGGTGGGGGGGCTTGAGAATCATTGCCGACAAAACTGAGGAACTGGCCAAACTGTGATTGGGAGAAAGTCCAGACTTGCTCGACCGTCTTGTCCTTGTGGGGATATTCATAGCCTACCAACAAGAGCCGGCGGAGGATTTTAAAAGCCAAGAGACTGGCCTCGATAGCAGCATCGGCATCTTCCTGCTGACCACCACCGCCCGTCAAGAACGTTGTCCATGTTGCTGTTTTGGCGCCATATATTTCGGCAAGGATGTAGACAAGCTCTGGGGTGGCAGACTGCAAGGCGGTCTGCGACTTACGCAACCGCGCTGTTCCCAGCTCCTTGACAGTTCTGAGGAGGATCACGAGAGCGCCAGCCAAATGGTTCTGGTCGCCATCTTTGTTTTGTCTAAGGAGATCGATGAGGGTGGTTAGGGGGTCGGGCCACTCCTGGGGGAAATCGATGCGTATGACCTTCGCGATGACAAGGGCATTAAGAAATGCCAGTTGCTTGTCTCTTTCTTGTATTGTGCCACGGAAGAGGTTGGCTCGTATGGCATGTTTCTCGTCGGGTTGGATGGCATTTTGGACTGTGTGGTGTCTCCATAATCGGTCAATGCCGTTCTTCAGCTGGATGATGGCAAGGAGGCGGATTTCTCTGGGGAGGTTGTTATCAAGAAAAACTGCCTATTTGATGGAGGATCTCTCGTTAGCAGAGCTAGCAAAGGTATAAGAAGGTCAGGAGGTGGGCTTACCTGTAAAGCTGGGTAGTAATCCTGATGAGATTCCCAGGTTGAGAGCTGTTGGCCAGCAGCCTGGCGCTTGCTGCTATCGTGGGAAGATGCAGATTGCAGAGTGCGACACAGCTCTATTCGACTAAGAGGACTGGCAGCACCGGGAACCTCAATGGCAAAAGTCATGTTGAAAGATGTTTAACTCGCGTCGCAAGGACGCGATGTCGAGGGTGAAGTATGTATCCTGGCTTGTGCTATGTGATGTGGGCGGTGGGATGGGGGGGATTAAATAGAGTGGATGACCGTCGCATTCGCGGGGCAAAATCAAAAGCTCAGGGTCTAGGTTTAAGCTGTGACCTCACCCCCACCTTCTGCTTTGTGCATTGTCTGGCTAGTGCAATAAGGTGTGGTTAATACTTGCAGGCTGACAGGATACCTACATACTTAATAGTCGTTTAGGTTACGGTCTGTACCGTGCCTACCCTGAGGCTGACTTTTTTTTGTAGGTACCTAGGTAAATAGAAACTACTTAACATATGTAAGTCCTTAGGTAGTTTGAAGGAAGGCACTTGGTCAAACCTCATGCATAGGATACATACATATGTACATATGTATTGTTAAGGGGCACTGGTACTTAGGTACCTACATATAAGTATATATTTCTTGGTCTCCTCCCCCTTTAATGGTACCTAACCCATCAACAACACTTCTGTGTATACATGTGCCTGAAAGTCACTTACTTCTATTGACTTAAATAGTGTTGCAGATATATAATTCCATCGATGCCTTAGCCAGCAGCAGCATCGTAAGTTTTGTGGGTATTTATGAAGTTAGAAAACCTCTCCTCACCTAGTAGTAGGCAGGTAGAGTATTCAATCATGACAGCTTCCCTCTCCTTCCCCTATATGAGAAAAGAAGAAAAAAAAGTATTTTCCCACTCTTATAAATCCTAAACTCCAATCTCTAGCATATGTATTCTGTACCGATCTGCAATCCGAGGGTGTCGTATCTAGTAGATATCACGGTCATTATACCGGATAAACATTGACAAGGTTGGGCCAGGTGCCATTCACTGTCCATTGCTGGATGAAACTGTAGTCTTGATAAGGGTCGAATGCGAAATCTGTGCCGAGAAATACGTTTCTGTTGAGGAGGCTGTCATGGATAGGCATCCATGTCTCCGACTCAGAACTCTCAGAGCGCGAGCTGCTCTGTGGCCTCGCTGTCAAATATTCCTTGACCACCGAGTCGATCTCCTCCGCTACCCGTCTTGAAAGTGGCCAGGCTTTGCCATGGACTGTAAAAACTTGGATAACCATGTTGATTTTCTCTCGGAATTCGGACGAATCAAGCCCCAAGAACACACAAGCATCGAGGTAGGCCAGAGCAGCTCGGAGAACCCCAAATCCTATTGCGGGACAGAGATTGATAGGAGGTAGAGGATATCGGAAAAGGTCACAGAGGCCGTTAGCAGCCTGGATATCGATCGGATGAGGGTTCCAACCAAAGGATTTAACTACCTGTCCCTTGCGGTCAGGTCCAGTTGCCGGTCCCATTGGGAAATATTGGCCAAGATTGATACCTTGTCTGGATCCATGTTGTCGGAGTCGAAGTCGATTTCTGCCAAGTTAGCTGATATGAGCATCATAGCCTAACAGGAAAGGTTGAGGACGAACATATGTGCTAAAGCCAAGGCATGGAAGAGAACTATGTCAACCTTCCCCTCTGGGTCAACCAAGTCCATCTTCCACCGTGGCACCCGACGTAACCAGTCACATATTCGCGAGTCAGCTCGTTGGAACATCTCTGTCTTCTTGTCTTCCGGGGCTTCATTGCAAGGTACTACAAGTTCCGTTTGTATCCTGCACATGTCGACCAACAATGCCATGGAAGAGAAATCAGTGCGCCCGAGATTAGCCTGCGTCTCATACTCAAATTGGCTTGTTGGGCGAGGGATAGCCTAGAGAAAGAAAGGTTAACGTCGGCTCCGTGGGGCTAATATCATCACGAACGAGGCCAGTTTTAGCCCACTGCTGCTGGACGGATAATGAAATAAAACTCACCCCAGTATCGTATTCCCATTCCTCGCAAGGCAAGTCCACATCGCAATCAAAATCACTAGTAGAGAGGACGGGCCCCCGACCTACAGTTGTCCGGAGTGAATCTTGGAGCACCAGGCACCACCATGTTCTTCGATAGCTCTCAGCAAGTACAGGATCCCGAACTGCGTTGGCAAAAGACTTGCGGTGCATCTCAAGTTCCGTTGCTATTCCAATCGCCGTATACACAAATCCAGCATGGTGCTCGAATTTCGCCTCTCCGAAAGCTATGGCACTGAGCAATACGAGTCCTTGGACAGACTGTGCAGTAAAAGGCAACGAGCCACATGCAGTAGAGTAAGCGGCCTCTCTCAGTCCCTCTGAATAGACTTGGTGTAGGTACAACGAGCCACAGAATTCGATTACCGAAAGGAGAAAGTGATACGAACCGGGGTCACTTTCGACATGACTGAGAAATAATCTCTTCGGGGGAAGACATGGGTGACTGGGATGGAAGTAACTGTAGAACGCATCAAGCAGCATCTCGCGTTCGTTCGCATGTGAGTTCAACCCCCGAGGCTTATCACTGACGCTCCATCCACTGGGTAAATTGTTTGGGCCATGATCCGGCGTGCTGGGGGAGGGGATGCTTGACGTCGACAAAAGGGGGGGCTCAGATGGTGACACGGGTGGTTTATCTGATATCAAGCTTCGTTTCTTGGGATCGCGAATTCCACGTCTCGACTTCGCATAATAGCAAGGTTTCTTATCGAGCTGACAACGATTGCATGCTGGCAGAGTGGCATCACATTTGACACTATATTGTCAGATTTAGTAACGACTCAACAAGACCATGAGTGTAGGTAGGTAGAATAAGGCCGATGAGCCGCACAATGATAACGCTCCAAGAAGCGCTTGAGAGCTGACCACGCCCTCAGACAAGTAATACAAAAGTGGGTTAGAAGCAGTGAAAGTAGACGTACTGCTTGCTACGACACTGTACGCAGGCTAGGGACACTCGGATATTTGCTTTGGATCGGTTACTAGTCTTTGATTCGGCTCCTTCAGGCGATGAGACGCTGGAGGTCGGTCGACTGTGACGGACCGCATCGCTCTCCGACTCTGGCCCCATAAGAACGTTGCGCAGCGTAGGCCGTCCGTATAACAAGGCAGGTGCAGTGTTGGGGTTGTCACGTTCGATATGCATCAATATGAGGTTCAGGTAGACAAGTCGCGATATGGCAATGGGGATAGTGTTGTTTAGTCCTTCGTTGATCACTCAACAGGTAGGGCTGAGGCGAAGATCCTTCATATAATAGCTGAGAGCGAGCTTTTGAGCTTTTAGTTCTGACAGGATGACATAGAGACAGGGGTGGGGTTCCCAAAGAAGGATTCAGATATTCCCAGCTGATAAGGTCCCTGCAGCTATCGACAGAGTCGACAGAGTCAAGCCGGACGTTGAGCAGAAGCCCTGGCATCCTCAGACTCTCGTAAAGCATAGGAGCTTGGCAGGTCTGTAGCCCTCCAGCGGGTGACATTTGCGATAGAGTACAATATGACATAACTAATGATGCCTACTTCAAGTGAGAACTGGAGTCTCGACCTGGCTTTGGCATAGGTTACATTAGAAATTGTATGCGAGAGGGGACAAGGGGGTTCATTGGACGCAAAAGCCTGCACCTTTAAGCCTTGTGGCCGCTTATCCATCACGCAAGTCATCGAATGAGAAGACGACAAGCAGTGAGGAGCGGTCTGCAGTCGACTCGATTGGAAGTAAGGAGGATTACACAGCCAGACAACTTGTAGCGCATCTTCCGCATCTGCCATGATGTGCGATCTAAACAGATGAACTGCCACCCCATACATTAAAAGCTATGAGGCTCGAAGCTGTCGATGGCGTTTTGCAGAAATCTTGACGACGATGCTCGATCGTACCAGCTGACCATGTGCTGCTACCTGGAGGCGTCCGTCCATGTGTCACAGCAGCAGCAACGACAACAACAAGCAGCAAAGGTATAAGTCGGCCCCCGACGCCCTTGGTAATGTTCTACGCATAACAGCATCCAAGATCCGGGGTTGGATTTGGATTTGGATTTGGATTTGCTTGACAGCCGCCTATGTTGGCTCTCTTTATGCCCAACCTACTGCCCAGTCACCGCACGCAGTCACGATACGTCAAGACTAGATGTAGGTGTAGGTGTAGGTGTAGGTGTAAGTGTAGGTAGTCGCAGGCATGGATTGATTTCTCCAGGTTCACGTTCACGATGGGCAGACCAGACGACGGGTGAGCGTCTTAGTCAGGCGCTGAGGTCTGCATAGACGTATGTACATACCTAGTGTACCAGACCACTCGGCGTCTGCTCACGAACACACAGTTGGATAAGCTGTCGGTGGAATATGAGCTAGTGGGCAAGCCACATCATGCAGCAGGACCCTCTTCTAATCCCGAGAAGACGGGCAGGGCTGCAATTAGGTATAACGGTGCTGGTGACAAATGTATGGAAGCTTATGGAATAAGCCACGGGTTTGGCTGCCATAAGGTTGTGAGCAACGTTTGAATTGTCGGTGAAGACAAGAAGCAAGCTTTAGGTAAGTTGCGATGTAAGTGGTGTAGGTTAGGTTAGAACCAAACGCCGCTGCGCCGATTCAAAAGAATTCAAGAGGTCAGGCGCGGGCAGGTGAGACCTCAGGCTTGTGTGGCTATGCAAAGATGCCGAAGCCACAGGAGAGTAGCAGGGCTACCTAGGTACCTAGGCCGGTAGAGGCAGTGATCGGCACGACCGAGGCTGAAGTTGCGGGCCATTGGAAGCCAGGCTTTCTACCTTTGCCTGTCAACCTCGGCGTGACCGTTTACCTCTACTTACTACCTACATACTACACTAACGCTAGTTTCATTTAAACGTTACATACCTGCATTGATACCTACCAACCTACCTACCTACCTACCAACCTATCAGTTTGGTAGAGTCAGGACAGCGATGACGTGAATCCCCTCCATCCCCTAGCTCTTCTTCGACCGAATGAGCTCGACTACCTTCGCCCAAGCCCAGCAGCGTCTGGCTGCGCGGCGCCAGGCCCGTGAACAAGAAGCACAGGCACAGCTAACCGCCCGTCGCGAAGCATCGCGTGCCTGGTCTGAAGTGACGCGCCTGCCATCCCCCTTTAACCGACTCGGCGCTGCCTCGCTATCGACTTGGGAGCTCATCTCCTCGCGCGAGGGTACCCGACCCGCCTTTCGAGTCGGCCAGGTCGATGCCGAGTTGCTAGACGAAGACCTGGTCGGCCAGCTCAAGGACCAGGTTGGCGAGGCCCTGAAATATCTCGGCGCCAGTATAAAAGATGACTACTCTGCCGAGATTTTACTTGTGCTCCGCGCCCTACTTTTCAAACTCACCGTGTGGGATCACGATGCCACTTACGGCGCTGCCCTACAGAACCTGAAATTCACCGATGCGAGACGCGACGGCCCCATCCTCACGCCCCCCAACAAGTGGCAGAAGAGCTTATACGGTTTGATAACCGTAGGCGGCAAATATGGCTGGACGAAATGGGAGAACTGGTTACTGGAACGCGACAACGGCTATGAGCAACCCTCCCCGTGGGTGCAGCGGCTGTCGAGCATTACCTCGCGCATCAGCACAGTACATTCCATCGCTGCCTTTGCCTCTTTCCTTGTATTCCTACTTCACGGGAGGTACCGAACCCTCTTAGATAGGGTACTGAGGATGCGCCTAGCCCCGCCCACGAACCAGGTCAATAGAGAGGTCTCCTTTGAGTACCTCAACCGGCAACTGGTCTGGCATGCGTTCACCGAATTTTTGCTCTTCGTTTTACCTCTGGTTGGGATAAATCGGTGGCGGAGATGGCTAAGCCGAACGTGGAGGAAGACGAAGGAGATCGTCCACGTAGGGGTTGAGGGAGACGATAAAGACAAGAAGGGCGAATATGCCTTCCTGCCTGAGCGTACATGTGCTATTTGTTACCAGGACCAGAACTCGGCAACGTCCGAGAACGAGGTCCTAGCTGCAGCTGCGTCGAGCGGGGTTGTGGGATCGGCACAAACAGATATCACGAACCCCTACGAGACCATACCTTGTGGCTGCGTATATTGCTTCGTCTGCCTCGCCACCAGGCTCGAACGAGAGGAAGGCGAGGGCTGGACCTGTCTACGTTGTGGCGAACTTGTAAAAGAGTGCAAGCCCTGGAGCGGGGATGTGTTGCCGGAACCAACCAAAGCCTCGACGCCCACTACCAAACATGTAGGCTTCATCGACGATAAAGAAGACCCCCAGTTACACAAAGAAAGCGCATCTCCCCGTGTGTCTAGCGAGGCTGTTCGGGAGGTTAGGTCTGATGCGCCAACCAACGAAAGCCCGGAAGACACCGATTCCGAGATCTATGAGGAGGAGGAAGCTGGGGTAGATGACGATTTTCAGGACTAATCGTCCTTCTTAAACGTTTTCATTTATGCTTCGGGCCGATGAACTGTCAAAACTGGTATCAGCAACTTGGGGGGTCTGGGGTCTCCAGCAAAAGCTATCCCCAAGCTAATTAGGGCGCCACTTCCAACGATCCACCAGGTCACAGGCTCTAATCTTCTAGTTCCCTTCCCTGCGTGAAACACACCATCTTCCCGGGGACCTCCGTTCCCGATGATGATAGGCGTGGTAGCCGAGTATGGTTGTGCTTACGGATAATATGACGTCTCATCTCGTCTAAATATATCACAGTTCCAACACTGCTCACTACCTACTTGCAGCTATCCCCAGTTCAGCTCACCGGCCGCCATAATCCAAGTGATCACGTTCGACATAGCAATCACTACCTGCATGAACACGTTCCCACCATTAATCGCGTTAGGCATCATCGCTATGTCCATCATTATGCTGTGGTACTGAAGATAGACGCGAGATAGCCTGTTCACCCCCAGCTTAACGACCTTTGCTTTTCAACCATTGAACATTGTTCCTAAGAGGAGAATGACCAAAGGTAAAATCCAGAAACGCTAGAAATGCGTTTCGCCTTACGAATCCAAGTTGATCCAGTGCAGGGCGCTCCCGCTAGAATGGTAGGCTCGACATACCGCCAGGGTCTACGTCTGACAGCACATGCCCATAATCATAGCGCCGCAAATTACAACCGCCTGCGTTAAGGGTTGCTGATTAAATCTTTTTTTGTTGCGCGGACGCTTGTTTCTCTGAATGTAGTTACGAGAAGTGTATGACGAATTACCACATAGTGCATGGAGTACGGTTATTTTGGTTTCTTGGTTAAGGCATCCTAGCTTAATTATATGTATAATATATCCTCCACATCTTCCAAAATTTCAGGCTCAATACGAGAAAGATCAAAAGTGAAGCAAGAAAAAGGTCTCGTATTTAAGCCAAATATTTCTAGGTCGTATTCCAGAGGCCGATGACTCGTACCTATCAGGCCTGTTTGGTCTTTCTACCCATATCCGAAACAGTCTTGTCGAATTTGGATGTCACCAACGAACCTTCTCCAGAACAGTACATGAATAGAAGACCGACGAAACTAAATAAAACAGAATTTAATACCTAGGATCAATACCAGTTTGTTGCTATGAAGACATTACAAGAGGCTAGGTCAAAATCTTCCAACTTGCTTACCAATATATCTAGTAGTCAACTTTACGCATGGACTGCGTTCGGAATATTTGTCGGCATGGCCTGTAAGTGCTATGTGGCTTTTTAGGTCTATCAATGTTAGTCGAGAAAAGCTACTCTGTCCAAACTACCTACATGTTCCGGAGTTTTAAGGTACAAGTCGATTTACATGCCATGATTGATACTTGCCTTATAGTCCCTGAGCCCCTATCCTAGATGAACACCTAAAGCCATGCTGTTTTTCATACATATTAAATACCTGTCTTGAACCCTCAGTCTAGGTCTGCAATTCAACTAACGCGCTTTTGTTTCACCTTGTTCTTCTCTATTAATATATACACTTACCCAGGGACCCTCAGGCGCCCCCTTCCCCCCCGCCTCCTCCTTCATCCCATACACCGTAGTGTTCAGCCTCGGCACCGGCGGCTCCTCAAGCCAGACCTCGACGACCTCGAGCTTCGCGCACGCGCACGTGTCCCACATACCAGATGAACCGCCCGACGACGCAGTCCCCCTCCCTCAACTGCAGCAGCAGCCGCCCCGCCCTGAGCGACCTGCAGCCCGTCCCGGAGGTTGCATTCACAGACCCGGGGCTAGCAGCCCCAGTTGCCAGGGGACTAAGTTCCGCCAGATCTCAGCTATGTCTTCCACTTTGTGGCTGTCCCCTCTTGTTCTGACCTCTGCTGGACCAGGCTGTTGAGAGCTCCTCGACGAAGAGTCGGCTCCCGTTGCTACTGCTGCTGTTGCCAGTCGATAATGGCATAGTCTTTCAGCAAAGCGAAGAGTCGATGGCTCTGAACCGGTTCCATGGCTGTTCATATCCGGCCGAACCCCTTTTGCGTTGCACGTGTCGCTTATACCACGGACCCTGGCCTGCATGGACTCGCTGTTCCGCATGGGATTGATGGTGATGCTATCAATACCCGACAGGTGAGCTACGGTTAGATAGGCCTGCTTGAAGATCTTGGGGATTGCCTGGATTGTACTTGCCCTGGTATCGTCCTGCCATTGCGGCACACTGTTATAATCATGCCAAATATCGAATTGTTATGGAATTACCTCCACAAAGCCGAGATATATGCGCGGGGACACCTCACGGACGACAGATGCCACTTCCTCGATGCTAGTTTCTAACCTAGCTCTCCTGTGCCGGAGGCCTGCTACAAGGGGATGCCAGACATGGAATATTGTCATGTATTTCGTACATTCGAGATGATAGTTCATGTAAGGGTAGTAAACTAGGATAGCTTCGAGAAGAGTATTTACATCGATCTTTTCTGTACAATTATGCTTGCTTTCAACGACTGGTTCCTGGAGAGTAAAGGTCTTTATCCGGACCTCATCTGGACCAATATCAAGTCCCTAGTAGCATATTAGTCCTCTTCTTTTCACACTAGACTAGAGACGATCCATAAACACCAGTGACGAACCTTTATTCATGACGACAAAGGCATAGGAGTATGAAGCTTAATAATCATAGTCAGGTAAGACTTAGGTGGGCATTTATTTAGGTACGGGTGAATAGGACTTTTCATAAGGACGGGGGTTTCTTGCTACACAATATCAGCCAAACTTTAGGTCTTTGTTTTTTTTCTTTCCCTGTATCACCTTTGGGAAGAGCGTGGCATCTTAGTCCTACAGCGTAGCTAGATTCTAACCCTCCTATGTCACTCACGAAGCGAGCTTGTGGGAAATTTGAAAGGGCTGGGTGGTTTTGCTTACTGTCGTATGCTGTATACTCAAGCATTTTCAGTCTAGTTTTGTGACGTCAATGAGCTGATGGCTAGAAGCTCTATAGCTAGCAAGGGATATTCCTCCAGGGTGGGCGATTATGTTTGGAGAGATCATGAACTTATACTATTCAGGAATGCCGTGCGCAGTGCATTTAAACTCCACTGATACCGGTTAACTTATTCTACGCAGCCTCTAACGATAATTCTTGATTTACTATACTATACTGCTCCCCTGAACGCTTTGTTGGTGGTTAAATGCTGGGCATAAACGAAGGCTTGCGTTACGCTTATTCTTCTAAGATAGAAATATAATCCTAGGTACTTAAGGTAAACTACAGAATTAAGACAAACTTCCAAAAATCCAATACTTGATTTTTGTTACACCTGAGTCTATCTCAAGCGATCAATAAATGTCAATAAAAGTGAAACAGGTCCTTAATAGGAGAGGAGGGAGTAGACACTGCGGTTCCATGTCTGGCCCCGGCCTTCCAAACATAAACAATAGGAAAATAATTATTAACTATATTTTATTAGTATGAAAGGTTTTATCGAAAGTTTTATGACACGTAAAGGGTTACGTCAATGGTGTTGCCCCTGAGGGTCTGCCATATTAAAAATGCAATCATATGAATCTAGCTTCATAATTTAGAAATAACCTTACTTACCAAAAAAAGTTGGTGAAATAGACTGTATGTTTCAAAAATGCCAATTATTAAATAGCCGGCATTAACACTATTCCGAGTCTTCTGGATCTTCGTCTGCTCGGTCGTCGTTGTGTCCTACTGTGTCGGGTTGAAGCAGGCCTATAATCAATTTTCAGTCACCGATAACCTTTACAATAGGAAAATTAATAGTCCTTCAGAGGAACAATCATCCAAAAGTGAATTGAGGTTTGTGAACCTACCTTGCCTTGCCGAATTCTCCTCATCTTGGTCTTTGCGGTCTCCCTCTATTCTGAAAAGCTCGGCCATCTCCTCTAAAGACCGGCCTCGTGTCTCGACTACTAAAAGTTAGCATTTGCGACTCTTAACTAGTTAGACGACAGCTTACCTAGAGCGTAGCGCACAAAAAAGAATGCTATTACACAGATAATGGCGAATAGCGCATATAGACCATAGCCTACTGCACTCTCGATGGGAGGAGACACCTGAGCTACTACAAAGTTTGATATCCAGAGGGATGCAGTGCATAAAGCATTTCCCTTGGCCTAAAGAGGCAATTCAATTAAATCACTTGCAAGCAAGCAGAGGGGTAAAGGAGTGCCAACTCACACGTAGAGAAATGGGGAAGATTTCGGCGGCATAAGTCCAGGAACCCGAGCTCCAGCTCATATTGAAGAACGTAAAGAATAGGAACGGGAAGATAACAATAGCATTGTTGATTGGGTCACCTGGGAAATCTATAGCATGTTGCTGTAGAGCACATATCCCAACTAGGGCACATATCATCCCAACAAGACCAAATTGGAACCAGGTCTTGCGTCCGAGACGATCAAAGTAGAAAATAGGGATCCACGAACTGAGAAATAGAACAATACCGATACCACCGGTCGCTAAATTAGCCATGGTAGGGTCGGCTATGCCGCCTTTCTTGAACAACATGGGTGCATAGTAGAAAATGCCGTTGGTGCCTTGTAATTCGTCGCTTTAGTATCCTGTATCATGCACAAAGTTCCCATTCTCTGGGCCCAGGGCATCTTACCTGTGATCTGCTGGAACATTTGTATTCCAGTGCCGAGCAGGGTAACCCTCAAGACTGGTCCCTTGAACATGTCTAACCAGGACACGTGAGTGACAACTTGCTCCTCGGAAACGGTCTTGCGAATTTCGCTGATTTCCAACTCGGCTACTTCAGATCCATGCAATCTCGCAAGGACCTCTACAGCACATTCGTACCTCTCTTCCGTAGCCAGCCATCGAGGGCTAGGAGGCACCCACGTCCAGCATCCGACGGCGAGGATGAGAGCTGGCACCACTTGGATAGCTAATGGGATGCGCCACCAATTATCCGAGTTGATGAAGTAAAAGGCATAGACGACCCAGAACACCACCATTTCACCGAAGCAGAGGATCATCAACTCGATACCGACGATTCGGCCACGTAGGTGAGAAGGGGATATCTCAGATATGTAGAGTGGAACGCCGGCAGAGTACGCGCCTACACCAAGCCCCAGTATAAAACGTCCTATGCTCTGCCAGAAAGGTCAGTATGGTAATTGAAGCGAAGTAGTGAATCGAACCGAACCTACAATTTGGAGTATAGTATTAGATAGGCTCTGAAACAATGCGCCCATGATGAAAACAACGCTAGCCATCGAGAGCGTCCTCTCCCGGCCGCACGCATCAGCGAATAAGCCAATCGTCATAGCCCCTATAACACACCCAATATTGTATATGCTGACCACAAAGCCGATACTCCCTGGCTAATGAGCACTGCACTTCTATTGATGCAATGGAGCTATGTGACTTACAATCGGTCTCGGGTTTCATGAGGTCTAGCCACCGGTCATCGGCGATGATCATCACCATCACCCCCTGGTTCCATCCAAAAAGGAAGGCACCCAGTGAAACGAAGGCAGTGAGAGCGTAGACATAGCGGAGGTTGGGCGGGCGTTGCTGGCCCGGCGGAATGCTGCCGGGACGGCGGATGGGCGCCCTCTGTTTAATATGGTTCTTCATGGTGGGCTATCAAAGTTACCATCCATTCTCCACCAGCTGGCTATAATTACCGAGACTACCTGATAAACGCGAATGCTCAGGAGGATACATGTAGTCCCGATCGATGAGTTGAGTTAGGTGATGGTGGCTTCAGTCAATCATTGATGTACAAGATGCTTGTTTCAGGTAAAGGGGCGAAACCAAGCCGCAGATGATGGAGATCACGTGATGACATATTGCTGTTTCTATCTGGACTTCTACCTCTACATGCTTCTGTACCTAGGTAGGTAGGTAGGTATTGGCCATGACCTGATCCCTGTATATCAGTTCGAATCTCAATTAATTGACAGTCTTCAGCAAACTACCTTTAGTGTTCATACCATGTCCACATTGAGTAAATCAACTCATTGAACATGCTAAATAGTTAGAAAGAGAGCGATTGCTCCTCTCATAAATTACCCGTTGGCGACAGTTCTTAAGTCATACTATATGTATACCTAGTCTGCTTCTTTAATGACATTGGAATATGGCATGATGAGATCAGGTCAGTTATATCTCGAAAGATGTAGCACGGTACTTTCCACTTGGCGCTTTAAAGATCATGTGTATATTAGCGCCAATGTAGTAATAAATAGTATGTCTACCTACATCACTAAATACATGGGAACAGGGAGCTATACCCTAACCCACCGTCGGTTCTGTGCTATACCTGATCCACGTATCTTTATTGACGCCAAGCTTATGTATGACTTGTACTATGCCCTTGATCTTCTTAACAACATGAAGAAACCAAAATCCACCGGCTCTAGAAGTGTCAAACCTTACTTCTGGATATGTCCTCCAATCACCCAAGTTAGTAAATCGTAAAGCGTAAGAATTTAAACCAATTGTCTCTAAATTGATTGACATAAGAGATTCTATCAATGTTGAAACTATATTCACGTTATGTAACGAAGTTCTGTGTCTTGAACAGGTGCGTACCAGACCTATGTACATCGACGTATAATAGGTACCTGGTGTACTACAATTACGTACCTGGGTATTTGATGTATCGACTTGACGCGAGCAATAACTACATGCTACTACGGTACCTACATGACGGGTAGCACCAGTGTATGTAAGTCATCTTATCTACAGTACAGCACCTGTGTTTCCCGTCCAACCAATCATAAGCCCGGATTTGCGACCCTTGGCTCTTTTCGGCAAACGATCGGACCCCCATCCCTGCGCCTGCATGCGCAAGTGATTTGGTCACGAGCAGCTTCAATCCCGCCTGCACCGCGACCTACCTACCGCGCGATTCCCAGCTTAGCATAGACAAGAACCTACCTAATCCAAGAAATACTCGGTATGAAAATTCCGTGAAGGTGTCTCCAACGGACATACTTGACTTTGTGCATAATATACTAGATATCGTTTAGTTGCCTACCTAAGATATAATAATTGTTTTTTTTTCTTTGCTCTTTTTGTCTTTCCCCTCTTACGTACATGTCGATCCCGCGTCGATCTGTTCGCTCATCGCAAGATCCCCTCCTCCTACTCCCAGAAGCGACCATAACGAGCACATACACACAAATAGAATAGAACAAAGCTCCGCTCCCTCCTCTACCCCGGTTCTCTCCGATCAAAAGAACAACACTTTTCCCGTTTTCCGCCCCTTCGCACTCCCAACCATAGGGAGGGGGAAGACCTCACGTCATGAAAATAACAAGCTAGCTTGTCTACCTAGGGTAGCTCGACAGCTACCTTACTCCTAACAGACCGACCCTACGGGCTTTCTTTTTCGCACTGAAACTTACCCTTCTCCTTCTCCTCTCCGGAGCACCGAAGATCCATAAACGACGCCGACTCTCATCGAGAGTTCATCCTCCCTCATACTCCACCCCCCACCACCGCACGGGGACCGACCGAACGCACGAATATACCGACCGACACCATCCTAATAATTAACCGCCCCCCTCCCCAAAATACAACACATAATAGATAATAACCAATGCCCCAATTTTTCCCCTTCATCCCGGGGAACGAGACCGGCCGGTCTGCTGCCGCCGCCGATACGAGCTCCCCGCTGTTGGGCCGCTTCCGCGCCGTTGTACCTGGACCCTCATCCTCCTCTTCGTACCGCTACGATCGCAACGGCAACGGAAACGGCAGCAAGAACAAGCGCGGCAGCCATTACACTCCCAGCAATGGTAGTAACCTCCTACTTGCCGGTGCCCGGGGTAGCGTACACGTCGGGTACGGTGCGCTCGCGCTGATGGCCCAGCTCGCCGAGGGCGCGGAGGAGGAGGAGGAAGATGACGACGACGACGACGCTTGGAGCGATTCCGGAGATAATGACGAGAATGAGGACTATGGGAATGGGAAAATTTGGGTGCGTCGGGCCTGGCGACGGTCAGTGAGGGCGACACGGCGCAATGTGAAGGACCTGTGGATAGCGCCGCGGCAGAGCGCCGTGAGGCGCGTTATCGAGACCTGGTGGAAGCGCTGGGGGCTGCTGGTCGTCCTGCCCGCTGCTTTGGTGAGTTTTACATCTGCTTTTTTTTTTCTTATTCTCTTTCGCGCACCTTAAATATGTGAATCCCGTAGCTTTATTGAGAGATAGGCAGTGGAAGGTTCATATACTACCTGGCTAGATATATGCGCGCGCAACCCGGAGGACGATCATATGAGTCGCTTGAAAGGAAAAAGTCCTGAGATAAATAATTGGCTAATCATACGAATTTATTACTATGTAGGCGGTAGCGTGGTGTGCGATCCCTTTCCCACAGTACCCCCTTGACCCGGACGACTGGCGTTCGCATATACACCACCACCACCACCACTACTCGGCCGCATTCGCGGACGCAACGGACCCGCTTCCGAATCCGAGCCGGCCCCCTTCCGGAGGTGGCAGCGGCCACCGCGCGCCGGGTCACGGGGAAGCGCGGGTGCAGGTCAACTTCTGGTTCTTCCTGTTCGTGTATTACGGGTTGTATAACCTGACGGCGCTGGTATGGATCACCAAGGTGTTCAACCTGTACTCGCTGAATTGGTGGCCGTCCTGGTTAGGCTTTCCTCTGACCGTGTCGCTCATCGCCCTCGTGGCTACCGCCGCGCCCGTGCCCTTCTATCTCGTGCCCAAGCTCCGTTTCCTGACCGCCCACAACACCGCTTGGATCAGCTGGACCTTCGTCATTATGGCCATGCCCGTCGCTATCGCCTTCGGCATCCTGCTGGCCCACGAGCGCCATCTTGGCCTCCGCCACTCCCTGAGCGAGACCCAGCGCATCTTCACGAGCTCCTGGTGGACCGGCGAGACGGACACCTTGCGCTCTGCCCGTGACCGCCACAACCGCCGGCGCCTGGCGCTCGGGCCCGGTGCGTTTGGCGACCCTGACGCTGCGCTGCTGCAGGTCGCCACCGATGCCAGGATCCAGGGTGCGCCGGACTTCGTTCAAAGGCGTCGGTGGTTGCCTGCCAGCTTCGTGCGCTTCATGTGGTTCTGTCTTGGGCTCATCATCAGCCTTTTGGCTTACCTGCTTGGGGAGGCCTACGCCGAAATCTACCTGCGCACCCTGCCGCATAACAGCTTCGAAACCATCGCGTACGTCTACAGTTGGGTCATAACAGTCCACTTGCTCGACGCACTTACGGGCTGGATCATCGGCGCCAGTGAGGGAGAGCGCGTCGGCAGCTACCCGCTCAGCTGGGTCTTCAAATTGTAAGCTTAAAAGATTAGAAGGGGAGGGAAAGGGGACGGGAATTTACTCCAGACCTACTGCCACCTACATGCCTCATTTCAGTCGTACGAGTTCATATTCCGTTGAGCTAACCCTTTTCTGAAAAAAACAGATATTTCATGCTCACATACCAGACTTATGTCCGCGCGCTGTACGCACGCCTACGCTCGCCCTCGCAGTTCATCTGGCTGCAGGCGCTGTCGTCCGGTTTCCTGATCGTGCTGACGCCACTTACTATGACGCAGACGTACCACCGGGCGCTGTCGGTGCTAGGCTTGACGGGGCAGTCGTACGGGGCGTACCAAAAGATCTGCACGCGCAACGTGTTCATCCGATCGGTGGCCGAGAGCGCGTCCATGCTCGCATTTCTCGGTAGCATCCTAGTCCTACATTTCGGCCCCAACCGCGACGTCTACCCGTACTTCTCCTTCGACGGCAACGACGACGATGGCGACAGAGAGCCATACGACTTTGAACTCACCTTCTACGCCTCCGTAGTCACCTGGGCTTGCGAGCTGGTCGCTGGCTTCGTTCTCCGCGGGCTTGTGCGACTCGGATTCGGCGTCGACGCCGCCGCCGAGGGCAGGCTCGACCTGATTGTTTGGCCCGAGCTACTGCCCGCCAGTGTCGCCGTCATGGTCCACGTCCTGCAGAACATGTTGTTTTCCATCATTCGCCTGCAATTTCGATGATTCGAGAGGAAATCAGCGTGAGACAGAACGGCTAGATCGCGATGTGAAAGGGCATAAAACTACCGGCTGGAGATAGACGAGAGAAGTAAACTAACAAGTCAGCAATAGTGTCAAGGGACCTTTGCACGCGCACTGATGTGGATATACGGGATTGGAGAAAAATAGCCTCCTTTTTGGAGTAAGTCATTCTTTTTCGGTTGACCGATCTCGTATAAGCAGCTCCAGGAGGAAGCGGAAAGGGGATGGAGGGTGGTCGCGGAGCTTTGAAAAGTAATGATGTTGTTTGAGGGAAAAGCGTGGGGACACGTGAGACCGATCAACTCGCCGCGGCGGTCGCCGATGTTCCCGGGCCGGTTGTGTCGATCCCCCGAGACCACTAGGTCTTTCCCTCGGGTTGCGTTTCCGAAGGGTGGGAGAAGGGGGAGGGGGAGGGATGGGGGGATAGATGGCGTCAAGACGGCATACGATTCGTCTATTACGCTTTCGCTGCTTCCCGTTATTAGGTATGATGCAATGGTGCCCAAGGGCGGTGTAGGATGATACCCCTTTTAGAATCGTTCATGGTAAAGCAAGGAGATTAGATAGAGATAATGAGAGCTAGATTTTAGATATCCTTCCCCCTAACAGCTCTTTTGCAAGCAAGCAAAGCAAAGCAAAGCAAGTAAGCAAGGAAGACCACCGTGTTATGCATGAGCTTAATAATGGGCTAGCTGGCAACGAGAGGTGGGTGGGTGGGTGGTACTGTACGTTCTACACTACGGCGTAACGACGACGCGGGCCCTTGGTGGCCCCCCACAACCACGCACGACGCAGGAGCTTGCATTGTCTCCTTGTGTATCTTGCAGCGGATTTAGAGCTACTCAGGGTCGAACGAATGCAAGTGACTGTCGTGGCAACCTAGCCATAACCAACCCCCCCTCCCTTTTATTTTTCCTTTTCTCTTTTACAAGCCTACTGCAACTCCACGGAGGGGAGGGGGATATACCTTCTCTTTTCTCTCTGCAAATGAGTGGAGTACGTGGTGGAGGTGTAATGCACGCAATTCTGCATACCCGGCGAGCCTGCTATGAAAACACTCCAAGGAACAGGAGAAAAAGAACGTTACAGAATATCCGAGCGAATGCGCTAGCACGGCGGCAGTGGTACGATCACATCCCCGACTGTACATGTACTGCACGATATGCGCAGCACGAAGGGGGGAGAAAGCAACAAATAGTTTCGACGAACTATTCTTTCCGCTAGGAAGAATCCGCTCATCTTAGCCCCGGCTATATGAGCAGGGAGAGAAAGACGGCCGGGAATATACGTACGGCAGGAAGGAGAAGATTGCTCTCTATATTGACATGTGTCTGAAACGGCCGGATGCATGCTGTTGTACAACCCATCCGGGCGGCCGCTGGGTGGCGTCTGCCAATGAACCAACCGGCCAGTAGTCCATGTACGGAACTAACCCCCTACCCGGGAATTCGATTGAAGGTCGTTGAGCATAGGTAGGCAGGCAGGACCTCCAGCCGATTCAAGCTCTAGACCGCCCAGGGCTGAAGGGACGGTTCAGACATCGCTCGGCACGATCGACAAGTTGCAGATCCACATGGAACGTCGTTATTCGACGAGGCTGGAGGTTAGTCAAGCGTAACACCTCATGTTAGCTTGTCGTGGCAACTCTCGAGACATAAGACACCCGACTTTGATCTCATAGGTGCAAATTTCTAACCCAGCCTTTTGAGCTAGGTTAGCTCTTTGTGCAGCTTCCCCGGATCGACCAGAGGACCCGGCAGCTGCAATACTGGCGGTGAATAGGTGTGTATGCGGAGATTTGACTCATGGTTTGGTTCTGCGACGTGGCTGCGCAAGGAAAAGAAGATCGGACGAGCATGGCGAACAGACATGAAGGACCGCGACACGCGGGAGAATACGTGGGAATTGCCTGAAACGTGCGCCGTGCAAGAGATGACCAAGGCTCGCTTGCAGAGAAACGAAACACAGATGCAGGTCGTGTCGCCTCTGCATACAGAAACTAAATATTAAATAAAAGGAATACAATAGAGCCCACGTAACCATTGCACATTCGATAGATCGAAGAACAAAAACCTACCTCAGATAAGACTCAGGGTGTAAATAGTAAAATAGAGTTGCGATCTTGGCTGTGAGCGGTAGGGGGAGTACTACAGCGAAGATGCTAGAGTAACAATTTTCGTCCTAGGTTAGGTCCTTGCATGATTAGCCACTAGATTTGTATAAGCAGCGAGAGAAAAATTTCGGGGGTGGCAGGCAATGGGATGAAGTTCCAAGGTATCTCGATGATAAGCTGAGCTGGCAAGTGTGTAGGACAGTCAATATCGGCTAACCTTAGAGTGGTGTGTGGAGGCTGACGAGAAGGGGCATGTCTCTTTTTTTTCATTTTGTTTCGGCGATAGCTCAATCGGCACATACGCCGTTATCAGGATCCATTTACAGGAAGGCAAAACGAGTTTGCTCCTGGATGACAGACTAGTACGGGTCGAGCAGAGCTGGGTTTCGAAACCAATCGGTGGAGAATAAAACACATCGTTCCAGCATCGAGTCAACGGCGATTCGGCGAAATTAAGAGATTAGGAGGGGGCCAAAAAGACGACAACATGTTCAGCCAGATTTTGATGCAGAAGGCTTGCGGCCTTGCATGTTGAAAAGGCCCGGCGGAAAGGAAGTGTCATCAGTCAGTCAACTGATTCTCAGACGTTGGGCGTCCCAACATCCGGGTATCGTCCCCGATGAAGGGCTGAACATATGATGCCAAAACAGCGACAAGAGCTCTGCCTATTTCTCTACCTCTCTCGTCCGCTCTCTACTAGGTAAGCGCTGAAATACGTGGGACAATAAGCCCATAACTTAATACCTAGGTGTGAGAATGGGATATGGGTTTAGAGATGCGAGTAATTGTTGATGTTATGTGTGGTTGCAACACATGGGAACAAAATTTGATCCCTCCCCCGGTTCGGCTGTGGTGCTGTATGCATCACGTCTTTGGTGACGGACGTGAAGGTT
This sequence comes from Biscogniauxia mediterranea, assembly GCA_018398605.1. Lineage (NCBI taxonomy): Eukaryota > Fungi > Ascomycota > Sordariomycetes > Xylariales > Xylariaceae > Biscogniauxia > Biscogniauxia mediterranea. The sequence continues at coordinate 1,076,907 of JAGXTR010000004.1, forward strand.
GATTCAACTGGTGGTTTCTGGAGAAAGACGTTTGTGATCGAGGCGCAACGCAACGCAACGCAACTGAAGCCGATGGCAGACAAGTCGAGGTCCAGTTTTGACAGCATAGCACCTTGTTGGTCAATCTACCTTCCCGTTATCCCTGCAACAGCACACTGGTGTACGCGCCTAACCTCTGTGCCTGTATATTAACAAGGAAGACACCTACAGGTAATTAGAAGACTGGATCAAGTTGGCAGATCCAGAAACAAGGCTGTGTGAATTGTCCCCGGGCCTCCGTCCTATGGCCGGCACCCGCGTGGAGTAAGCCGGGGGTTGTTATTATTTATAGTTCGGTAAGATCCAAGAATTAAGAAAGTTGGGCAGTATGTATGTCAATATGTTAAGTTAGTCTTATGTATGTTTTCGTTGGTATAAGTTGAAAAAACGTATCGATGGCTGAAACGATGATAACGATGGGATTGTGGGGTGAAAAGAGGACAAGAGCGATAGAATCTGGTGCTGACCGGATATTCCCATCCAAAAAAGTGGGACACTTTGAGAGAGACGGTGGTGGGGCCTGCCGGGTCATTGCTGGGCCACGCCGCAGCAGTGCCCTAAAATAGGTAAGTAACTAAGAGTGACTAAGTACATTAGTAGTGACAAGTGCTAGGTATAGGCGTATTCTCTGCTGCGATTGGTTCAACAGGTAAGACAAACACGGGGCGGCAACGAAAGAGGTACCTAAATGAGTCCTCACAGCTGGGACCGGACGGGAGCCACTACCTAACCTAGTGTAGCAGCCTCCCTAGGTACTGTACCTACCTACCTAACCTAGGTAGTACACAAGATATGTATGTAGCATCACAACATGCGTTCGTATCATCTTCTACCCTAACAATGCTTACCTTACATACTTCAAGTTTGGTCTTCCATCTTCCATCTTCTATCCCTCTTCCCTCTTCCCTCTTCCCTCTTTCTGACCAGCCGCCCGGTTTCACAAATCTTAGAGGATTCCCATCGGTGATCCTTTCCACTTATGTATGGATTGGGAAGGTAAATCGTAGACAGCTTGCAAGACCAGGTGCGGCCTTTATGATGTTCTTCGTAACCTTGTACCACTCCGATCAATTACCCGTTGTGGGAAGGAGTTGGGGGTTAATCCGTAGATTCTTACGGCTTAATGCCCAAGTCCCAAAGCTTCTAGAAGCATGGAAGATTCGCCCGGGCCCATATATTAATTGTCGTGAAACAAACAAACAAATAAACCGAGGCGATGCGATCCATATCGAGAGACCGAATCCATACATCCCACCATCATCACCACCACCGCTATATTGCGCTACTACCAAGCCGAACCGAACCAAAAAAAAAAAAGTGCACCCACAAGCAGGGCTACCATTTTAATTTATCTTTTTAATTTATTGATTACTTCTTTTCTCTCTCTCTCTTCTTTTGTCGACTTATTACCTCGGGTACATATGTACGTAGGCAGATGAAGTTATTGATCCTATAAGTAGTACCTACTAATTCTTAGTGTACCTATAGTACGTACATACCTCAGCTACATTGTGTTACCTACAATGTACCTACCTAGGTATTTGATTAAGGTATATCAATATGCACCTCTCTGCTTAGGGCTCTCCTATAAACTTAGCTACCTATCAAAGTAAAACGGTAAATTGAAGTTGATTAGACCTAGCATCTCGACTGATTACCTACTTAACGTCGACAAATATTCCTTACCGCTTTTCTCCCAAGTGGAGGATACCTTGTTGGGCCACAAGCTTAATCGTCCTAATAAAGACGATCGACAGAGCGGCGTTGACCGGAACATGTAATCCATACCTAACAAATCCCTGACCACGGATGCAAAAGATTGGGGGAGCGAGGTCGAGAGCGGGATAGAGGGGGAAGAATCGGAAAAGTAAGAAAAAGAAAAGAGAAACCATGTGTACATTGATGTGTATGTATATGTGTATGTGCGTGTGTACAATTAATGGCAGTCGTGGTGGTGATTATGGTGGTTATAGTGTAATGGCTTGCATGGGTTGGATGGTTCCTAGTTCTCGTTCGGTATGGGCTATAATGGTGCCATAATGCCATCACGACGGCGACAGTGGGGTGGAGGGGTTGTGAGAAGAACGAGCCACCCCTCGCCCTCACCCCTTGTGAGCCCTTGCGAGCCCTTGCAACATCCACCACTGCGCCCACGAGGGTTCACCATCTGTTTTTCTTGGTCATTATTTCTTATTATTATTACTATTTATCATCATTACCTTACTCTGACCTTGGGATATATGCACTCGTATGGGGGCCACGAGTCCGGGGTGTAAGAGAGGGGTTGGAGGGGTTGTGGGAGAGGTTCGTTTAGTTATAAATTGATCTACCTGACAAAGCTCAGCCATCGAGAATGTTTCAATACATCCAAGGTACCTGTATACCTACCTACATGGAAAGTACCTGAGGCCTGCACTAAGTGAACCTGCATATATGAGGTACCTACCTGGGTAACGTGGGCTGAGAAATAAAAAGTAATGGAACGGTTCCGTGATAACGTGAAGCCCCGGCCTGAATGAATGAATGGATGGGTGGATGGATGGATGGATGGATGGATGGATGGGATGCATTGGCCCAACTTCCAAATCCGACCACAGACGTCGATACTTTACCTATCTAGGTTAGAAATAGAGAGACATATTTGAAGCTTATTATATATGAGATAGGTGTGTATACCGAAGGAAAAAGGAAATGAAGATAGGCAGGAAAGGAATAGGGTGTAGGTAGTAGTAGGCTTGGGAAGTAAGACTTATTCTAAAATCAGCCGGATAAGTATGCCAAGTTAAGTATATACGGTATGTAGGTTAGTTAGTTACCCAGGCAGACAGACGCTGGACTGGGAGCCCTGATACCCATTACATATAGATAGGTAGATTATGTAGGTAGATACCTAAGGTTAAGATAGATCGGTATAGACCTACATATTAATTAATATCCAATCTTGGCTAGGTAGGTAGAAATTGAAAAATATAAAAAAGGTGCGGTGCAGCGCTCTATCAAAAATTCATTATCTGTCCCGCTGACAAGGCCGATAGACGACGGGAGGAATTTTAAATAGAGAGACAGAGAAAGAGAAAGAGAGGAGAGAAAGGGAAGGAGAAAGATTTATCATTGATGTACATAGTTAGTGTAGCTAACAAAAGATTAGGTAGTAAGTTAGGTACCTAGGCATGTAGTGTGTGAGTAGAGGGGGAAAGCCTTACCTTATTACCTAGTCCTTACCTATTGACTAACCTAGTACTTACATACTACTACCGCCTACCTACCTTTTTTACTTACACAGTCGGTCACAATCAACAACTCTCCCATTCCACTAGATTAGGTTACCAATTGCTCCATCCATCTCCATCCCACCTCCCACTTGTATCGCTTCCCTCTCTCCACATCTACAACCGTTTTTGCCTTAGCCTCTCTTCTCATTTTTCTACTTTCCCCTAGTATCTATCATGTCTATCTAGTATCTACCAACAAAAAAAAAACCCCTCCGTTGTACGCCCGTTCGCTCCCTGTTCGGGTTGTTACTTGTTCCTATTTTTGTACAGTACATGCCCAATAGACCCTTTTTTCCTCCGCTCTCTTCCCTCTTCCACTCACTCTACCTCGTCTCGTCCTGTATCCTGTACGCAGCATTCTTTTTTTTCTTACTAGGTACAGAGCTGCAACCCCATCTGCCAGTCAGATCAGTCAGATCAGACCGGACGGCCAGGACACAACCAAGTCCAGGAGGATATCCCCGGCCTGGCTACACCTCCTACCCTGCTTGCCTACTTTCACTGCCTGCTGCGCCTGTGCGTTGTTTCGCGGTCACTCCTGAGGCGACCGTTTTATCTGCCTACCTTACCTAGTTGACAACCAACCTGTTGCCGGTCTGCTTGTCTTACTTGGCTTGCCCTGTCTCATTCCTCTTTCTACTCCCCCTGTTCCGGGATCTTTGTTGTGCCACACCCCTCCCACCAAAATTTTTCTCTCCCTCGGATACACATATCTATCACCCGCCCTGTCCCTCTCAAAACCCTCTCTTTTTCTCCCTCTTCTTTTTTTCTTCTTCTTTTCTTTCTTCCTCAGCATGAGCGCTCCAGTCTCCTCCGATCCCCATCCTGCTGAATCTGTGGCTACCCACCCCTACCAGCCCGGGATAACTTCAACCCCCACCGTCCTCGATGCCTCGCGACGAGAGCCCGCCTCCTCCACCTCCGGTGCCGCCGAACTCTCCAGTCAATCGGTAACTGCCCTGACTGCTGATGAGGAGAAAAGGCTCCAGGTTGCGAAGAAGCTCGTAGTCGATGCTCTACGATACGAACCAGACTTTCCCATTCCCGGCATAAAGTTCATCGACATCCTCCCCATATTTCAAAACCCAGTCGCCTTCGGCTCCCTGCTCGACGTGCTCGTTCTCTTGATTCGAGGGCACTTTGGTGACCAGATACCCGATGTTATCATCGGTCTAGAAGCTCGAGGTTTTCTATTCGGGCCTTCGCTCGCATTGCGACTCAACCGTCCCTTCGTCCCCGTTCGTAAGAAGGGCAAGATGCCAGGCGCCTGCAGAACTGTAGAATATAAGAAGGAATACGGCAAAGATGAATTCCAGATCCAGACCAGCGCAATTAAACAAGGACAGCAATGCTTGATTGTCGACGACATCATTGCGACTGGTAAGTCAAATGAAATACTCTCCTCCCACCGATGCCCCATTAGGATTTCCCAACATCTTGTTCATTTGCAATTCACGATTGAATTTTTTAACCTGTTGCGCTGCGCTGCTCCCCCGGGGGGGGGGGGGGGGGTTTCTTTTTTTTTCTTTTTTTTGTCCCATCACTAGAATGGAGGGGTGGCACTGGCGATGCCGCGGCCCGTGTCTCTTTTTTTTCTCTTTACCCACCTGTCAGAAACCACCGAGGGGAGTCAAGCAGGCATTATCTTGTTACACTTCAAAATCTCACGCAAATCCCTGATTTGCGCGCAAAATGCCAAGGGGGAGAAAATCGGGCCTAGACGTGGTAACCATTTAGTCTCGGTCGGAAATTCGACTACAGTTCCCGTCTCACCCGAAGAGTGATCAGATCCCAATTCCTCTAGGGGAATGATATTGTCCAATCCTTCCCTTTCTTTTTGAGCCCTATCAAACTGCTTATCGCTCTACTCTACGTTGTGGCCCTGCTTCAAAGGCTAACACTTTCTTAGGAGGTACTGCTGCAGCTGCAGGGCAACTAGTGGAGCTATCCGAGGCTAAGGTGATGGGATACCTATTCATGATTGACATCATAAACTTAAAAGGCACGTCGCTACTTGGCGACAAACCGGTTATCACCCTCGTAGAGCATAACGAGGAAGAGTAGGACGGTTATAATCATGACCTCTCTATTGACACAATTCCGAACACAAAACGACCGAAAAAAAGTTTCCTTCTCCCGTAGCTCGCGGGAAAGAATATAATACTGGAGGCAGCAATTTTTTCCATACTTTTCATAGGTACTCGGGACCCAATTGGTCGGGATAGACTATTAGTTCAGATATGCTGCATCGACTTTAGTCCAGATGGATTTTCAGGGGTAAAAAGGGGGCTCGCAGATTTGGTTCGAAGTTGCATGGTAAGGCGTTCACGAGTCATAAAGTGGGCTGCTTTTTCAGAAATACATTTTTATCCCTACCATCAAAGCAAATCTATATAGAGAGATAGAGGCAAGGAAGTCACTTGTCTCGACCCTCAATCTGGAAAGAACATCTCAAATCTATAACATGAAGGAGAAGAGACTAATTGTTTGCGATACCTAAATTTTGATGCAACTCTCGCATGTGATCAATCCTACCTACACCAACACGCTTTCCCCTTGTCGATCGATCAGGTGGGCATATATGGATGTTTAAGATCACGGCCTGTGGATGTGATAGATAGGTACCTAGTATTCACTTTTTTTCTTTTTTTCTTTTTTCTTTTTTGAGAATGACCGACTGCCACTACTACCCAGGTATATATCATCACCGGCTTATAGGGTAGATCGATCGATCGGGTAAGGATGGGTGACTAGGTACTAGGTATATAAAGATGTGCGGATTTTCTCCTCTTGTTTTCTACGCGCCTATGACTAACTTTGTATGTGTGTGTGTGTGTGTGTGTGTGGACGGGAGGGGGAGAAGTCGTGGTGACTGTCACACACACACACACACACACACACACACAAGAGAGGAGAGTGTGTAGATAAGAGTTTGTCGTTTTTAGCCGCAAGTAGCCGAACGTGAATGTCTCGAAATTTACTGGGTTCCGGACCTGACCTGAAAAAATCAGGGCTTATTTTATTTAGAGCCTTCTTCTTCCTCTTTTGTCTCGGAGGTGCCCCCTTTTTTTTTCTTGGCTAGGTCTCGGTTTGGATCATGCCGATAGATATAACGGACGCAGGCACAGATATAGACACAGGTACAGGTACAGAGATTGTCACGTATGCCATACGTATATAAGAGCTAATAACCAGTAAGGCAGGTGGCGTTCGCGAGCGTTCACTTTTGCCTCAGTTATGAGCCCGGTAGCGCTTCGAGGTCCTCATACTGGCTGGTTAGTTAGCTCAGTTGGTTGCCAACCAACACGAAAACCACCGCCCCACTTCCTAGCATAAGGGTTAGCTAGTGAAGGTCCCAAGTTCGAGTCTGGTCCAGGTATAGCCTGGTCAGATAGGTTTGCCAAACCGGCCCTTAAATTCCCGAGAAAGTGAGGAAAAAGGGCTTCGCCAGGGGGTTGTGCATACGTGGACAAGTTGCAGTCCTATACGGCACAACTTGGGGGGTGTGTCACGTATGCCATACGTATATAAGAGCTAATAACCAGTAAGGCAGGTGGCGTTCGCGAGCGTTCACTTTTGCCTCAGAGATGATATATAGATGGTTATGCCGTGTGCGACGTAAGTGCTGTGTGATACGAGGCTGTTTGGGTTAGGGGGGACAGGGGTTCAGGGGTCGGGGGGTCCGGCTGTTGGAAGGGTTGGGAGGGGAGAAAATCAAGATCACACGCAAAGAGGGGGACAAGAGGAAAGCGGGAAACAGAGAGGTGATTGGTTGGGTTGAACTAGTGTTCACTTTGTTAGTAAGGTATATATATTGTCGGTTCCCATGTTGTGTTGTATATGTGGTGGGGAAACGAAGTGATGAACGGGAAATGGGGACGGAGGAGGGAGGAGTAGGCTTGCGCGTACGGGTAGTTGTGATCGCGAATTCAGGAGTTGCAGGTCGGCTGTCTTCGTGTTGGTACGACTTAGGGGGACGGCTTTTGAATGTGATGGTTTTTTAATTTGGGACTTGTTCCCGAGGGGGGCATGGGGCATGGAGAGGGAGGGAGTGTCTTGTTCGTCTTGGGAGTTTGGATGTGATGGTTGGCGTTGGGGTCACGGAACACATTGGACTAGGAGCGCGGTGACATGAGAGTAATCACATTCTATCAAGTCTTGAATATATGTGTCAGTGATGACAAAATGGCTGTAAGACCACGGCAATGAGTTCTCCTAAAGTAGACGAATGTCAAGCGCGTAGAAATATTGTCCTTAGGTAGTTCGGCACATGTAGTTCGAGTATCACATGTAGTTTGAGTATCGGACTCAAGCCTTTCCCTAGGATATGTTAACCTTGGATAAGGCAATTGTCTCATAATCTTTCACTGCTATACTTATGAATATATCATGGCCTGCCGGTGATCAGTCATGTGAGGCAAGACTCAGCGAGGACTAAGAGCTTTGCGAAGTACAGCATTAGAGCAGAAACTACTAGTAGTTATGTGCGATATGTATCAGTTCAGTCGTAATATTACTTCAGACTAGAAAGCATATCATCTGAAAATTTTGCATACCTACTAGGCCTGCTTTAAGCCAGATAGTTTCTCATGCTGAGGTTCGTCTCTTCCGAGCCTTTCCCTTACTCATCGAAGTGTGTAAAATTACAATGATCGATTGTATTTGATCTTATGCTACCCCTCCTCCCATTCATACACGCGTTTCTCTCGTGGAAAAGAAACGGGAGACAACTGCTACACTTTTGCCATTTCTCGAATACATCTTACTCCTCTGAGTGATCTCCCTTTCCGGTCCTTTTAGCGACGATAGAATATCTCTTTGCAGCTCCCCCTTTAACATTATAAACCAGGAGAAGTTACTATAAGCTATTGACGACTATTATGTATAATATAAAGTCTCCCCTTTGAACTTCTTGCGAAGTCACACATCCAGCTAGGCGTGAAGCACAAAATAATCGGCCGGTTTTATCTCACCGGACTAGTCCATTTGCTAAATATCTATCCGACTTTAACTCATACTACAGATAATTATGTTATATCAAGTCCTATAGGAGAGCCGCTCTGGTATCTAATATGTACGCAGTGCTACTTGCTTTTCCAATGAACTAGCTAGTCGACCTTGGTATAAAACATACTGCCTCTTATAGGATCAGTATTGTCCAACATCAATAAATAAATTTATCCTTTATTAGAGGTCTGATAGACTCAGAACCTAGACAATCTTAAAAAAGCTCAGAGTTCACTCTAATCCATCTCCTGTCTAAACTGAGAATGTCGGGAATGAGAGTTTGCCCCCATCCCCTTTCTCCTGTAGAGACAGACATATCGCCACAAATTATGTTGGATTCACAGCCTCCGCAATTCAACGATATGATTAATATATCTTGAAGGTTCATTAAAGTCTGCATATTAACATTTCAGCATAGCTTTAACATCTGAAGCGAGTTGACTGAGTTTAGTACACCAACCCAGAGTAGTATATCCAACTTTCCCCCAAAACTAATATGCCTTCAAAGAGCGAACTCCATATGTATGACCAGGAGAACTTTAATCCAACAAGCTGTTGCGTGAAAAACGATACGTCCAGAGAAACCTCTGAGAGATGCATTAATAACCCGCACTGGAGCTGCGACTTATGCCGGACTTGAAATCTTGTACTTCACTAACCAAGTCTTACTGAACAACATCGATACTACACCAAGCTCCAAGAATCATACTATTTCGAACCTACTTCTCGTCGGCACTTATAAGAGAAGCATCGATACGCAACACGAATTAAATCATATCACCATAACGACCGTGGGTAAAAGCAGTTTCTACAACACTAAGAAGGCGCAGCCTAAGACAGCCAGCATGTCGCTCGATTGAGAGCCTCAATTAAAATACGACACAATGAAACCAATGGAGGCTTTCGCTAGCATGTGGCATGATTGACGTGCCGAGCATACGGCCGCAATAAAAGTCTTCAGCACTCCAGAGCTACTGGAGAACATATTTTCTCATACGGTCCCGACTCACGTCCTCTCCCCGCGACGGGTATGCGGCCTCTGGTGTCAAATAATCAATCCCAGCTCCAAGGACCGCCATTCTACGCTACGCCAGATCATGGAATGGGTATATCTTGTTGACGATTGCTTTGCAATCGTACCCCCCCCCCCCCCCAAAACACAACCGCCCCACGATATCAGATTAACCCCAGCCTGACTGGCCCCTTCAGGCCCTTCTTTGGTAATGAGTTGGCACACCTCATGGAAATCAACGAGTCCTTGGAAGCGCTCGCGCGGTATGAAAAGGACCCAGGAGGATATCTTCCCCGTGTAGGAGAGAGATATAAGGGGCTTAATGGTCTGGAGCGAGATCATGGAGGAGTTCAGGATGAAGACATTTAACGGGTGAGGATGGAAAGGCAGGACAGGCGTGGACGTCGTGGGAGAAGTATAGAAAATATTACACTTATGACATATATGAGGGGACATTTGGATGTGAAGTCACCAATTTGACAAGGTGTCCTCTTCGAGGCATTAACGGCTGCTGCTGGGCTCTCTCAATGTCACTCAAGCCAGTTATGCATCAGCAGCTGGTCAGCTGTAGCGTCTCTATTCGTGTTTTTCGTAACGAACACGGGACATGAAGATTAATTGAGTATTCGGTAACAGTACGTACTTAAACAACTTTCTTACATCCTACAAGATATAGGACCCGATATCCTGAGCGCCCTATGTTGGTGTATGTATGGGGGGCTCAAAACTCTCTCGAAGCGGCGATGGCATGTATCTGCTACCAAGTCGAGCTTGCCTCCTTATCGTGATCCTCTACAGACATATATGCCTATGTATCACAAACACTCCGCCCCCCCCCCCTCTCGCCCTCGCAAAAACACCTACAAACACCCGCCTCTGAAGTACCTCTCTCACCTCGGACTCCTCTCCATATACTTACTTGTACTCATCGTCATAAACCTTGGTCTTGCTGATAGGCTCTCCAATTCCATACGCACAGCTATCCGGACAACTTCGTTTTGGTCGACCCCCTTCTCTCCCTACCATGCGATACCATACCTAACTACTTCAATTGGGACAGAGGAATCAAATGCGTTGCCTACCTACTCACCAAGCTACTTAGGTACATAGATTATTCGCAATACACTTCAAACCCCCCAACCCTCCTTCCCTTTCTCTCGCGACTATCAGCAGTTTCTCTCCTTTTCCTTATCCTCCACCCAAACACCTCTGCCCTTTCAACATCACCAACCAGCTAGTGTACCCTGTACATCCGTTGACCACCCTCCTGAGTCCACCTACCATGTTGCCTACACGCTTCAAGAAATCAGAGCGCTCTTTAGTATACTAAAGGAGCACCAAATACGGTATATATACTGGCCAGGGCGTACTGGATGTGGCACTAACCATATTATCTATTATTGTCCTGCTCCATCTACATTCTGGCCGACATGTCATTTCGCACCTCAACAATTGCCTCTCTTCCGACGCGAGTTCTTCTGCCCATCGGCAAAGAGAGCACACAAAGAAGCCGACAGAAAGAAAAGGAATCTTACTTGCCTATCATATCTGGAGCTACACATGCTACCCTCACCTGTATACACATGCAACAGAAGTCAAGGCAGTGAAAGGTAAATACCATAATCAAGCCTGAGTTGGGGACTATATATCTACGTACCAAATGCTTACATACACACACATACCTATACAACAGCCTCGGAGAATTACGTAAACAGCACTCACTAACCACCAAAAACTATCACCAAACACCACACACGCACAAAAACATCGTGTCATTCAAAACACACAAACATGTAAATCACTTAAGATGAGGACAACGCCAAACGCATGAGTATCTATTAGCTATTAAGAGAATGCTTCCAAGCCGGCCCTCTGTGCAATGCCCTACAACTGGCAAATGACACACGAAAACGCGCGACGTGCTTCGGGGAAAAAAAACTTTCCTAACTTTGACATCATATGTGTTTCGCCGACTCTCCGCTCTCCCCTTTTCTCTCCTCCTTTCACTAAAAAAATCCACTTCCTCTGCTTCCTCCAACTACACCACTACCTCCCCGTCCACTCCTTCCCCCACCATCGTGGACCTTACGAAGACCTTTAGAAAAAAGTTTTTATCGACATGTGTGTTTGGGACTTGAATTCGCTTTAAAGTGGCATGCGCTTTCAGAGGCCGCTTATCAACCAACAAAAAAAGGACTGTTCTTTCAGGGTATACTGGGTATCAGTAGACTAGGAAAATGAGAAAAACAAAAGCAAATCTCCGCGTCAGACAAGGCATGCAAAAAGCGTTGTGAGTATAAAAATCATGTACGCCCCCTCCCCTTTTCATCATCGCTCCGTCAATGCAGGCCGGTTAGTGCCGCTCGAAACAAGGATTGACATGGGAAAGAAGACGGGGTATCAATTCCGAACCAATCTTGAAGGGTATCTTGAAATGCAGATCCTTTCCCGACCAATCCCAACAAGTTGGTGACTATGAAAACATCATGAAACGACCGGCGACCGACTGGTCGAGGAGATTAATAATGCCCGGGGCGATACCTGCGCGCACTCTATGCGGCGGCGGTGACAGGGGCGGGAGTAGCGGGCTTCTCAGCAGGAGCTTCTTCAGCCGCAGGAGCGGGCTCCTCAGGCTTGGCCTCCTCCTTAGCGGGCTCAGCAGCAGCCTCCTCGGGGGTAGCCTCGGCAGCCTCGGCGGGCTTGTCCTCAGCCTTGGCCTCCTCAGCAGGCTTCTCAGCGGCCTTGCCCTTGCCCTTGACAGTCTGTCGGAGCTTGGAGAAGAATGGAGGGGACTTGACCTTCTCGCCCTCCTCGTCGGAGGCGACGGCCTTCTCCTTCTTGCCGAAGGTGAAGGGAAGAGAAGACTTGCGCTTCTCGTTCTTCACCTCCTTCTTGGGCTCACCGTTGGTGGCAGCAGCATCAGCGCCTTCGGCGGTGGGAGACGAGACCTCGGCAGACAGAGGCTCGGTGGTCTCAACAGCAGGGATGACGGGAGCGGTCTCAGCGACCGGGGCCTCGCCCTCGGGGATAGGAGCCTCCTTAGCAGGAGTAGCAGGGGCAGACTCAGCGTCGGTCTTCTTCTTGCCGAAAGACAGACCACCGAAGATGCTAAGATAGCGTTAGTTAAGTAGTTGAAAATGACATGATTCGTGCGACATACCTCTGGCGCTTGGAGGGAGTGGGCTTCACTTCCTCCTTCTTGGCCTCCTCGGTAGGGGCGGCATCAGCAGCGGGAGCTTCACCCTCGGCAGGCTTGTCGGCCTCGGCGGCCTCAGCAGCACCCTCGGCAGCGGGGGCCTCCTCAACGGGCTTGTCCTCGGCGGGGATTTCCTTCTTGGACTCCTCCTTCTTACCTCCGAGAAGGTTGCCGAAGAGAGAGGCCCGCTTTCGGCTGGCAGATCGGCGCTTGGGCTCCTCCTTCTTCTCCTCCTTAGGCTCCTCAGTCTTGTCCTCCTCAGCGGCAGGCTCCTCAGTAGTCTCCTTAGCAGCCTCCTCGGTGGTCTCAGGGGCCTTCTCCTTCTTCGCGGGCTTCAGACTCTCAAGGGTGGTCTTGTAGGCCTCGGACTCGGTGACGGTAGTAGCAAGCTCCTTCGCCTCGGCGATCTTGAGCTTCAGCTGCTCAACCCAGTTATCCCGGTCGGCGGCGCTGGGAGCCTTGAAGATGTGCTTGTGGCCCTTGGCAGTGAAGGTGAACTTGGTGGCGCCATCGGCGGTAGGCTCAGTAGCATCGGCCTATTATATGTTAGCTCGTTACACTCCCTAATGCGAAAGGATTATAATCTTTACCAGCTGGATGACACCGGCAGGAGAGCTCTTGTCGGTCTCCTTGCCGTAGAACAAGAGTCCTTTGCCGGTCTCAGCAGCCCACGAGACAACGTGGTGGGCGACATCGGTAGCCTTCTCGTTCTTCAGGTAGATAGCGAGCTTCTCCTTCTCGAGGGCCTCGGCACCGAACCAGAAGTGGTTCTTCTGGAAGATCAAGTTCCTAGATGTGGGTTAGGGTCTGAGGCTCGAGGCACATGTTGTTATGTATGGCTGCTTACTTGGGGAAGTTGGCGGGGGCACCCTTGTGCTCAAGGGTACCGGCCTCGATCGGCTTCACTTCCTCCTTCTTGTCCTCCTCAGCGGGAGCGGCGGGGGTCTCCTCGGTCTTGGCTTCGGCAGGAGTCTCGGCGGCAGCACTGTCCTCAGCAGCGGCAGGGGCCTCGACGGCGGGAGTCTCTTCGGCTGGCTTCGTCTCGGGGACAACCTCAGGGGCGGCAGGGGTAGTCTCGGGGACAGAGACGGGTTTCTGTTCCTCGGCCATTTTTAAATAGATTGGGTTGGGGGGTTTAGTAGTGAGAATGGAAAAGAAAAAGGAGAGGTGGGTATCAATATGGGTATCACGAGAATGTGGAAATTAAGGAAAGAGTACTGTCAACGGTGAGCTTCTAAAGAGAAGTTCGGAGAAGAGTGTGTCAAAAGAGACAAATGGCGACGACGACTATGTGTCTGGATGCGTGACAAGAAAGGAGGAAGAAGAAGAGGAAGATGGATGGAAGGCCACAAGCTCCAGTCGGACTTATTTATTTGTCTCGCGGGTGGTTTGGTTAATAGGAGAGAGGGAGAAGGCGAGCAGGGAGCGCGGGTCCAGAGGCAAATCAGTCTAAGCAGTGAAAGGGCGCCAAGAACAAAAAAAGGGTACGAGATTTAGTTGGGCAAGGATTATTATGTGGACGGTGGGTCATGTGGGGCGCGGGTGTACAGCAAAAGTAAAGGTCGGACCCGCTTCTCAGAACATTACAGTCCAATCACTTCGCTAACGTAGCCAGGGTCTGAAAGTTCTCGATAAATGCAATAATCACAGATTGGGAACGCCGTACTCCGTACTACTTTTCTTTCTTTCTTTCTTTTTTTCTTTCTTACCCCTTTAACCGCCTATCAGCAACCCACGTCCTACCTACTTGTAGCTACACTACCTAGGTACCTTAACCCCCAAGGTACATACCTACTTTCAGGGTTTTATTATTATTATTATTATTATTATTATTATCATCATTATTACTACTATTACAATTATCATTCTTATTAGTGTCACTTTTTTCGCGCGTTTATTTCTTCCTTTCCGGTGACTATTGTATGTTGTGTATAAGCAGTTACTATGTGTATGATGTATAACCACTTGAAGCGAAGCCAAAGCCTAGTACATACCTATTACCGTGCTACCAGACTTACATACATGTGTACTTACAATTCATTTTCATTGTCAGGAATTACTTGACCAAAGACCACCTACTTAACCTTTAGGTAACTTTACTTTTACCTAACCTAATCCACCGTGTGAGATATAAGGCAGGCAATGTATGTAGTGTATGTATTGACTAGAATACCTGCAAGGTACAATCATCAATGCAATCCCAGCTTCCCCTTCCCATTCCTACCTTCATAAGGGGGTAGGTACATACTGTACACCTAGTAGCTAGTGTAAGGTAGGTAATAGTAGATAGGGTAGGGTATGTAGTTCGTTAGTTAGTTGGCTACTTAGTCACTTTCACCTACGCACCACCATCACCACCACCACCACCCACATGCACACAACTCATACACTAGGTAACTACATACTACCTTTGATAGGTGGTCTTCTTTCACACACATACATCTCCAAATATGGATCTGTCCCTCTGGTGTAAAAGCTTTGGATACCTGTACCGAACTCTGACAGTTGCGAGTTGTTCTTTCTTTAGCCCGTGTTTCCATTTCTTTTCCCCTTCCGGCTGTTCTGTGAGCGTCCGGAGGTCAGTGCCGTATCAGCGGCTCCTGACTCCTTTTTCTTCTATCGGCCAGGTAGAATGAATCTCCTCATATCGAGTCGATCCAGATCAGTTTGCAACCAAGGAACCACAGATGGCGCACGTCAATGGAAACCATAAAAAGCGATCCCAAGGGGTTTGATGAATATCTCGGGCGGATTCATATATCAGCTTGTAAGTGAAACCTGGGTGTTGCTGGGTCATCGTGCGGTATTGGTCCGTGCCTGCAACACTTTTTGAAATGAAGGCCCTACGAGTAGCGTCGTTGGACGAAATTACAACGTCGTTTAGTATGCACCGGCAACGATGGTCGAGAACCAGGGGGGGAGGTCTTTGCCAGTTTGCCCTTTCAACTATCCAACTGGTCAGTTTTCTCGGTTTCTGTATGCACCCCCAACGTAGCTGGGTAGTTGGCAGATCTTCCCGACAAAAAACTTTTTCATTTCTTTCTTCTTCTTCTATTGTCCATCCCGTTTCCCATGTTCCGTAGTTATGATTGTTTTGATGTGAATTTTTCTAGTTGGGGCTTTTTTATTTTACGGTCAACGTTTGGCACCGATGAGTACCTAGTCGAGAGAAGCCTTCGATTCTTCCATGCTTCCTTTTCCACTTGTCTTCTTTTCCCTTAATATTTTAAAAATAAGACTACCGCTAATTTCTAAAGTTTGAGATGGACCACGCGTCCAGGATAGTGTGTCTTGCAGGCATTGAAAAGTCGAATGGGCGGCGATCGATGGATCTCCTAGCGGGTACTCCATTTTATCTCTTTGCTCTGTATTCTGTCTGTGTTTCTGGTTCGCATTTCCCCGTCACTGACACGGGCAGGCTGCCCGTCAGGAGGCACCCGTCAGATGTCTAGGCAGGTTAGCTTTAGCATAGCTAGCGATGAGCAAATGTCGCGGGCGATAGCATATATGGATCCGTGATCACGACTACTTGTCCAATATTGGCACACCCCCCTTCTAATATGTGTGTGTGTGTGTGTGTGTGTGTGTGTGTGTGTGTGTGTGTGTGTGTGTGTTTTCCGCCCTTGAGCTACCGTCCAATGGCACAGGCGATGCAAGATGTTCTCATTCTTGCTCACTCTTTGCATCTAGGAGCTGCAACTCACGGTCATAGGGCCAGGATGGTAGTGAGAAGGGGGGGGTGGAGGGATATCAGCACGGGGCATGGAACAAGCACACAAGGAGGGCAGGCAAGGCAATATAATTGGGTAATGAGATTCGGATGAATTGTGGGATAGGCAGAGGAAGTAGTACATCGTAGGGAGAAAAAAAAAAGACTTGGACTTGTGCTGAAGATGAAGTACCGAAGTCTGCTGTGCCAATGTCCCAAATTGAGCTCCCGCTATTAGACACCAACGCTAAAGCACGTTTATTTGCACACTACCTTAGCCAGAGCAGAGAGCTCTCGTTAGCCGCCTGGTTAATGCATATATGCCATGTGATCCTTCATTAGTGCAATGCTAATTCATAACCTGCACAGAGGCCAAGCTCCGAGGGTGTGTACATGCCGGGGATGTACTACCTACATACTTACCTGACCTACCTGAGTTAACAGCTAGTGGCATAGGGTGGTATCAGGGCAGGTGTGGTGGACAGGCAGACACAGGTACTCTGCCAGCAGGTAATCTATCGCTCATCATTAAAGTAGTGGGTTCGGTGGACACCTCCCCCTCACCCCATTAGCAAGCTTTCCCCTTTCGCAGTTCATTGTCGATCCCTCCAAACCACCCCCAAGGCTCGAACAAAATTATTAGAGGACCCCCCTTTGAAATTATCACGCGATGCGAAACTAGGTTGGATATGGAAGCATTTACCACAACTAGGATTTCGTAAAAAAACAAAATACTTCTTTCCCACCTGTTGGACAATGGTAAAATTCGGTGAGACTTGCGTCCTCTCATTTATCTCTTACGTCGCAGTTCCTACGGCCGCCCGTTGCCGAGTTGGCATAAACCATCAGAATTTGCCGAATTTTACTGGAATATAACGTGGATCTTCCCGGTCTGGTCTTCCGTCTTTTTTATGTTGTAATCTACAGTGGACGGTGGAGAGGGGAGGAGGGAGGAAAGTGCAAAATGCTACCTACGTACCTACATAATAGGTCTATCGATGTTGTACTTAGGTATTATATACTACCTACAGACAAGCGAACCAGACGGACAGATACGTACGATGTACACTACACTACATACTCCAGACATAGCTACCTACTCACACTTATCTCAGCCTTGGAATTCTGCCTGCTTTATTTTTTCCTCTTAAACTTTGCATGGGCTGTCTCATTTCTACCCGAAAGCCAGCCATGGTCAATCAAGGTTTCAACGTTTAATTCCTCTTTTTATTTTTGCTTAATCTCGTTATGAAGTTATTGCTTATGGGCGTAACATTGGATTCTTATGTACCACTTACAGCCACTACTTTTCCATCCTCTTTTTTTTCTTCTCCTTTCCTTTTTACTTTTCTTCCTCGAGTTCTCCTTTCATCTCGGCCTATCTAACCTAGGTTGTTTTCAACTATATAACCTATTAAACTACATACCTAGGTAGTGTACTTACCTTACATCAAGCTACCCGTTCACTACACGCGCGCATACATGTATGTATGTATGTAGTGTGCATTGTGAAACCGTTGTCCATGATAGCACCGCTTTATCTGAGGCGACCAATGTGTTTCCAGCCGGTCGCATACTAACTAACCTACCTAGGTACCTATTTTTTCTTTTCTTTCCCGAGGCAAGGTCAAACAGCATTGTCCTAGCCTAGGTTCTATTGCCTAGCCCTCCTTCTATTCTCGTTGCCATGAATCACAACACTATTGACTTACTAGATGTGTTTCGCAGAGCTGAAGGGAACCCACTCGATAGGTACAGGTCCATCTCGAGCCAGATGCACGGACAATTAGACTATCAGGTTATACCCAAACACTGTCTACTGCGTGTCCTTAGGAACCGAAATACCTAGGTACACGACGCTACCGGGATAGTTCAGTTTCGCGTATGTAATAATACCCTTGGTGGTCGACAAATAAGCCAGATCGTTCCGCAAGTCTGATCTTTTTCTTATTATTATTATTCAACGAACCAGTGTTCTTTCGGATGTTACTCGTTCGATACAACATTGTTATAGGTAGGTCAAGCATCCGCCCCTACGTGTCTTGTCTTTATTCTCGGGGAAAGGATTCATCAACCTGGCAAGACAGAAGGGTTATCATGCAATATTTGGTAGGATAGGCGGTTAGGTCAGTACATGATCCAACCACCTCAAAATCTAACTGTCTCCCCGGGCCTATCTCCAATCCAATCTCCAGTTCCCATACTATCAAACAGCCGCCGACCCTTTAAAAAAAAGCCCCCCAAGCTCGTGTGTGTGCTCTGGCCCTTCTACACTATGTCGGCCTATCGTGCTCCAGGAAAGCTATAAACTGCAATAATCATCACACGCTGAACAATGGGCAAATCCCGAACCAGCTAGATCAGCACGCTACGGCAACAGCGTTGGTGTCGCAGATTTCCGTACCACCAGACTCAGGCGAGAGCACTTACTATATGAAAAGAAAAGAAAATAATAAAAAACCGAAACATGAACTGCTTCGACCAACTCATTCGACAAACAGGCGCTTACCAGGCCGTTGCGGCGCGGCAACCCGTTCAGCCTCTGATTCTTATTTTTCTTTTTATTCGTCTCCCCCTTTTCAAGCCTTGAACCCAGCCAAGTCAGCCCTTTCAAACTCGCAAAATGTAAAGCGCCCTTAAACCCCTACTATTTCCGTATCGATGCTCAGGAGAAGGACTTTGGACTTCAACTATGCATGTTCAGAACATGCGCATAGCTAGAAGAGATCGCCGCCCTCGCGAGAGATACTCGAAAGCCTGTTCGCAGCATCGTGGAGAATCACGTTGTTTAGTATAGCCGGGAGTTACCTTACCAGGTACAGAGATCGGTGTTGCATTTGAAATTCGTACAAGGTCTGTCCCATCTGTAGTTGCGTGTATGTACGCATATGGCGAGGCCATACGCATTTACAAATATACACGCCATCCATCCACCAACTAGCTAGTCTTTTTTTTATTCCTCCCCGTCTTGTCTAAGACAAGCGCATGATGCTCGCTGCGGGTCCCTTTTGTTTGGAGTGCCATCTCCGTCTCCCCAGTCTAGTTGTATACGGGTTGGTGTTGCGGATGGCCGGCAAAGCACTCTGCATCTACTAGGTTTTCTACTAGGTTTTCTTGACCATTGATTCTGGATGATTGGCCGGACCTCGATTCAATCTTGGATTTGGTTCTCCAATATCTTCCCCTGGCCCGTAGTACACTAGACAGGTGCTCAGCCAGTGTCAGATATGCTTGGCGGCTCTCTGCAGATAAAAGAGCCCTATCCTTACCTGAACAGGTTTCAATACTGACCCATCGAATTGCATGACAGCGTCGGAGATTTTCCAGCAAACACCCCAATGGCTATCCAGGAGCAAAACATTGACATGTACAATGGTCAATAGAGCTGACTAAGACAACATTGGCTACCTGTCGCTATCCGTGCCTGGAATCGCTACCTAGTAGTTGTAAGCAAGGCCTGCAGATGACAACTCTCCGAACCAAACCAAAGACTCAACCATCGTCGATTTCCTCCGACTGCCCACTCCATCTTAATGAATGATATATTGCAGCACACGTCAAACTTCAAACACTAACGTCGCCTACCTAGATAGGTCCTCTTTATACGACCCGATGCACATGGGAGTCTTAGCAGACCTATGCCCTACTTACCTACCACTTAAGTAAGTACTTAAAACATGGCCCGGGCCGTTAACGGCGACTTATCCCTGATATTTTTCCTTCTTCTTCAGCTAAGCGACGATATCTTTCACTCACCAGTCTAAGAATAGTAATAATTGAACAGAGAAAGGAAAATATTTTCTGATTTAATGAGTCACCAGCCTGCCAAGCTTCCTCTAACAAACTGATATAGACCTTTCCCTTTTTTTCTTTCTTTTTCTTTTTTCTTTTTCATTATTTCGTCCATCCGACCGCAAACCAGGTAGATAGGCAGACAGACGGACATGCCTCAAGCGCATTGCCGTGCTGTCGAGGCTTATCATGCATGCATGGTCCTTGAAATGTCGGTGACCCCATATTCCCCCCCTCCCACGTCGTCTTTCATATGCACTTCTCTTCCGCGGTCTTGTTCTCCGTCTGCGGCGCATAAATGTTCAGACAGCTTTTCTGAGGCCAGAGGCCAGACATCAGACAAGAAGCGATGTTCCGTTTGGGTGTCACCCCAGGACCAGGGGCCATATGTAGTAGCATAACCCTGCCACATTTTGATCCACTGCCGAGTATGTCAAACATACGAGAACCAACAGACTCAGTCGCATGTGTTCGCAGCCTCTGTTGAGAGCGCACGGCGCATTCGTGGGGAAAGGTCTATGGGCGATAAGAAAGGGAGAAACAAGAGTCATCAACTGCTACTCTTAACGATGGTCCTGCATGGTATATATAAACCCACATCTTTGCCATGCCGCCATGCTGCCATGTCTCCCTTCGGCAAGCAGCGCACTGCATGCAATCCAATCTTCATCAGAACAAAACTAGGGTACAAGGCACATCCAGGAAAGAAATAAGCAGGCTGCAATGCCTGCCACTTTACCCAAGTCTACCGTGGAAAAGCCGTTAGCCGCGCAAGTGTAGTGTAAGTGTGTACGATGTAAATCCCGACCTGGATGTTTGATACGAAAGGGCACCTCCTGATTGCTCAAAGACGACATCCCACTTCTCCATGGCTGAGCTGACCATGGAGATAGCCTATGGGAATATGGCAGTATGGCAGAGAAGGGGATTTGCCAATTAGCATCCCATAAAACCACATTGTCTACTTCATCCTCTAGGACTTCTTCGCTCTCCACCAAGCAAATAGCTCGAGTCCATCAGGGTCTCACTCACATGATGGGCGGTGACATGGTTTATCAGTGAATGAACCTGCAGCAGTCACCACACCATACTACTCAGCCGTTCCCCGATATGTATAGTCGAGGAGCTAGTTGATATCCCTCCCTTTGCCCCCCAATCAATCCTACATATGCCATCGTACATATCGTACATATATGCAATGTCTACATACGTGCTACATGCATACGTGCTCCTTCACACTCTCTCCCACTCTACACCCTCATCGTGTCCCCTTTCTTGCTTTTAATAGCTGCCGCACGTTGTTATAGACGTTGGGGAACGGAAGAAGAAAAGAAAAAGAAAAGAAAAGAGAGAGAAAAACAGTTCATGCATCTTCATCAGCTCACCCAACCCATTTTGCTTTTTCTTTTCTTCTTCTCGTTTTATACAAGCCTCTCTTACTCCTGCAGACAAGTTGCAGGTAGATTATGTGTTCGACAAGGCACCTCTGCTACAGATACGCACCACATGCCCGTATAACACACACTGTATCTGTTTCCGTATCTGCCTACATGTCGTTAATACGTAGCTACCTTACCTATACATGTAGGGAGGCAATCCAGAAGTGGTCGCTTAATAAGCGATACTAATAGTAGTAGTGGCAGCGATGGTGAGTAGCAGTATTAGCGATGGAGGGTGTCCACCTAACACGAATGCGCGTATGTATGTCTCGAGTATATATCAAGGTAATCTCTATCTAATTGATCCCTACCTAGTAGGTTATGTACCTATCCCTCCCACTTCTCTTCCCCCCCTCCCTAAAAAGAAAAATTCTAGGAACATTTTGAGTCGCAATTCTTCCGCAAGAGCACACAACAAGCTAATCATTATAACAGAGTGACAACATACAAAAAGGAAAAAAAGAAGCAGAAGAAGAAAAGGAGGACGACGGAATGGAGGTGGACAAATCTCGTTATCTCACGCCATAACCTCGCATTTGCTTGTCCCCCTGACCGACCCCGAGCTTGATTTCCTTGGTTGAACCCCGCAGAGCGCAGGTCGTGCACGTACGGGGTAGGTACCTAAGGTAGGATGTATCTACCTACATACTAATGTAATGCAATATATTTGATGTACAGTACATACATAGCCTACACTACACTACACTACCTTGACCTAGTATCTAACCTACATATCTAGTATCTAGCCTTACCTGAACTCTTTTACTTTCCCATTCCAACTACCTACCTCTGGAGCTAACCCAGACTAAAACCCACCCTATCAATCATGTGCACCGATAATATTTCCTGTCTCTATCTTGATATCTTTTTCTTCCCTCTCTTTCTCTCTCCCTATCCATTTCCCCTTTCCGACTTACCGACATGTACCGTGTCGTCTGATCTCTTATGTGCTCGTGTGTATCAAACTTTTATTTTTCTATTTATCGTTTTGCTTCTATTCTGTATTCTCCATGTCCCACCACCCTTCCCATCCATCCCATCCCATCCCCTCACACACCCTCCCCCCCCTTAAAGCCGCACAAGTCTCGTTCCCTTCGTATTCAACTACCATCTCCACTACATACGACACATGTAGCATTACGTATATAAGTACCTACCTAGTAATAGAGGTAATAATAGCAGGGCGGTGCTTTCTTCGTCCTCTTTCTCTTCCCCTCCGTATCAATCTTTAGCTAGAGTGTTTCATGGCCCCCCCGGGTCGAACGGGACAACTCAACCTTACTTACCTACCCTACCTCACGTTCGTAACAATACCACGGTCCTTGCAGGTTGCGTTAAAGGAGAGAGCCGAAGCATCAGATGGATGTCATGAACCACTACCACCGCATGTGCACATGCACCTACGTACATATCAATAACACGTATACGTACCCATTGCAGAGGTCGGTACGTAAGTTCTTCATATATACATTTGTTCATTCATAACTCATGGAACCCCACGTCTCTGTTAGTCGTGCTTGAGTAGGTCGCAGCGGAGCTTTCTTGGCCTCCTTCCCCCGGCTGTCGGCTGGCATGACCTTACCGTACGTACCGTATGTCTTGTCTATCTATCTCTCTGCCAGGTCCTCCCTTCCTTTGAAGGGATTTGCCGGTCTATCGACCAATACCTTCAACGCATACGTAATGAGAAGACTGCCTCATCAGTCCAAAGTACACAAATGCCTACCGGCCTACCTGTTCTACGTCGTAGAAGAAAGGAAAGAAACAAAATGGCGGTATGTAGGTATCTAAGCCTATATGTCAATTTCTATTATGACATAGCCTGGTAAGTAATGCATGTATGTACACGCCATACGTACCTTAGCTAGCATACGGACCTTACATGTGCAAGTGGAAAAAGAAAGGAATGAAAACAAAATGCCAAGTGCCCTACCACTCACTTACTTTTTACCTATCGGTCATCTCCCTTTTCCCCTCCCCCTCCCTTCCTTAACCCCCCCCCCACCCCCCATCCTCATCCCATTCCCGCACGTGGGTACGACTCACCTCGATGTAACTACGTTCCACCCCTCCGGGGGAGCCCCCGTTCCGGAGTTGATCCCGCACGTTGAACTCGACCTTTTTTTTTCTCTTCTTAACTTTATACTTACCAACCTTGCCTGTCTGCCTATATGTATTGATGTATGTATACACGAGATCGATACCGAAATACCAAACCTAGATAGTCTATGTAACCTGTCTTGCCTACCAGACATACCTAGGCCAGGTACCTAGGTAGTCAGCTAGTCTTTTGCCTCTAAAGTGAAAATCCCCGTAAAAGGAAAAGGGGGTGGCACATAAGAATTACTTATGGAATAATACAGAAAGCACGCGAAGCAACGGGTAGCTAGGTGGGTAGATAGGTAGGTAGTGCTTTTATAAGTAGTCGGGTGTGTAGGATAGAATAGGATAGGATAGGATAGATGGATCGACTTGCTACGCACCACATGACCTTTTCATTTTCTCTCACTCCTTTTATATATATATTTCTACATACGTGATTGTGCACACCCAACACCCGCCTGACTATCCCATTTGCGTAGACAGACAGGTGTAAGTTAGGTAGGTGTGTATATGCACACTATCGTCGTAAGGGACAGAAACCATTTTGTGGGGTTGGAGGGAGAGAATAACATGAAAATTGCATTAAGAGATTGTGCATATATAGGTACATATAATTATACATGCCTAGGTATGTAGGGTATATATATATAATATGTACGGGTGTACTAGATATATAGGTAATGACATAAGTACACGTTACGTAGGTCAATACCTACATAAATAGTACATAGGTTGGCGCCAAGCATCGGCGGGGGAGAAAGTGAATGAGACAATAAAAGGGGGGTGGGCCGGGAGGCGGATAGCTTAGGTAGTAGGTAGATAGATGAAGAATTGTGCCTCTCGATCTTATGGTATAAGTTAGATAGGTTAGTACGTAATAAGGTAGTTAGACAGGTAGGTAAAGAAGTGGTGGAAGGTTAAGGTAGGTAGGTAGGTGGTTACCGCATCGGGGATAAGCGCGAGTTAACTTTATCCATCCGTTCCATCTATTGGTCTCGTGGTTTCTTATTTTTTTAAACACCTCTTCCCTTCCCCTCATCCTCCCCGTTTTGGCGTGACAGTGGGAGGCTTATGTAGATAGGAGACGGGGAAATATTGGTACGTCATTCCTTCCATCCCCCCGGCCTTTCTTCTTCCCTCCACTGCTTACTAATCCATCTCTTTATTCTAACTCTGGGGTCTCTTTCTGACTACATACCTACCAATACTGCTATGATGTGGCAATGTTATAAGACCGATTTCCCTACGCGAATAACTAAAAGATCCGAGAAGGGCGAGGAATATATGGTGCGTGCTACCACGGTGTCTAGCTTTGATCGTAGGTATATACATGCCAATGGCACCCTATCTTTTCTTTTCACTCTATTTAAGCTGCCATTGCCTTACTTGGAGTCCATGCTCCTCTCCGTAATTCGTTCACACGAAATAGATACATATATATATGATGGGCTGAGATTTCGAGTCTACAGCTGGTTTACTCCTTAAGAGCTTCACATATCAAAAACATGTCTGAACGACCGCTTACCAAGTTCTCGTGGAATAAAATAATCATGCTCTTCTCCCAAGGGATTATCTAGTGTCTGGTAAATACATGCCTCAACTCGCCAGGGAGTCGAGTTCATCTGTAAGATGGATATCTTCAAGGGCTTGCATTCGGTACATCTACGATATCATATTCTACGGAGCATCTACTTTTTATTTCTGAGGTTTTTTTTACTACCACAGTTACTCCATCTCCTAATCTTTGGATCCCTAGAAGTAAATATATTACACGGGCAAGAAATACCCTTCAGTAGTTACTGTTATACCTCCAGGACTTATGATACCTTCCCAGTTGTATGGATGTTGTATTCCATTAAATCCACAGCATATGCTATAGCAATTCTCCTGAGAATATTAGATCAATATACGTATTACGGTCTAAGGATACTAGTCATAGCGACGTGTTGTGGCAATAGCGACTCCAATGCTTTGAACAACATACTAAAACCCAACAAGCAAGGAGGCCTTATGAAGTTGAACTTACCACCCTAAGTTGTCCAGATTCTTCTTCTGATTTAACGTTAGGATTGGTTCAATTACAAGGAGCCTCAAAAGGCCCAGCATAGTTATTATGGCAGGCACTTTCAACAGAAAAGGAAATCTTCCGTGCATCTGAGAACCCAGACTCCATGAATTTTCCGGTCTTGCCTTTTCTTTGTGAAGGTACGTAACCCCCTTTCCTCTCGTCCTGGGTTTCCAAGCAAACTTGTGTGCTTTTATATTAACTATTGTGTCTAATTGCCCTCCTTATGGGTGAGGTTACTTCCTAAAACAGAATCTAGAGTGAAAATATGTTAACATATTCTCTGAAACCCACACATTTTATACATATAATATTTCCGTTGTGTTTGACCTAAGATATATGCTCTTTGGGTTCCTAGTTTAAGGAGTCATTTGGCTCGCTGTTAGTTTCTAGAGTAACGCTCAATCCCTAAGTTAACCTCAGTCCTGCCTCACCCAGTAGAGTAACGGGGGTGACGAGTGTTGACAGTGTTGATGGCAAACATCTCAAGGTCTCGAATCACCAGACAACCAGTGTCTATTTCCCAACTTGCGTTAGATGGATGAGGAAAGTTTATCCAATAATAACCATACTACACTGCACTAACTGAACTCATATTCACTTTGAGAATCATCTGGCCTAAGAGGAACTAGTGCTTGGTCTATTCACTACCTTACCTGCCTGCCTTCTGCACAAAATCCAACTTTCTAGATGACAAACTGAATTCATCTCTCTTTCTCTTTCTTGCCTCTCGCACCCTTTCTTTCTAACTTCCTTGCACTCGCCCATAGCCCTATTCATCACATTCTGTCACATAACCAACCTACTCTGTCCCAGAGTTATCAACTCTTGGACACGACGTCCTTTCCTGGCCACTGCAGATCTTGCATCGCCGGTACTTCTACCATATCATCATTGGCACCGATTCTGCATCCTCAACTGGATGCACAATAGTGAATCTCGCAACTTGGTAAACAGAGCGACCTCATTACCGCTTGCATCTTTGGTACCTATCTACCCTACCAACCTACCTTATCCCAGCTTGAACTCCTTCCATCACGTATCCCTCTTTACCTGGTCTAACTAGCTGATTCTTATTGTTATTTCCCCCCAGCATTAGACACCTCGCCAACTGCACTTTCTTCACTGCTAAGCTTAGGTAGCAAGATCCTGCCTGCCGACAAGTTTCCAACAACCTACCTATTCTGAGGTTGGCGGTAACCCCATTTGCACTTCGACATCACACCTTTGTGCTTCTGCTCTAGCTAGAGGGCTTGACTTGCACTGCAAGCTATTCATCTCCATCAGGTACGCACCATGATTCCTTCCTATTTACTCACCTTAGCAATTTTCTACTCGATAATACACACTCTCTTTTATTGCAAATTGATGCCGCAACCTCCCCTCTCCAACATTCCCTCCTATACAATAGTTGTTGCTACGGTCGGCAAGCAGCTACTAGGCCTCTATGAAGTGTGCCATTATATACATCTTTTCATTATATATTACTATCCTATAATATTGACAACCCATCTACCTCCCACTGTCCCTTCCTGCTATATACGACACTAATTTCAGGACGCATATTTTTACTTTCTTACTACTTATTTATTGATCTATCTGTGCTGCCATTTCAAAGTAGATGGTAACAGCGTGACTGACTAACAGAGAAGAGTGATAGGGTTTGTTGTTCTACACAACGGCGAGCAACCACACTGGGCCTTGCTAAAGAAGCTACCCACCATGGACTACCCGAAGTCCTTCTATCCTTCGGGTGAAAACCCTCTTCCCCATCTCAAACGCTGGGAGGGTAAGGAAGATCAGCAATGCTACCACATGGAGCCTCTGAACCCGACTATCGATGGTGGTGCCGGCGAGGAACAGCCTCGCGGAGAGAACATCCGGGCCCCTTGGGGGTATGGCCAGTTATCCAAGACCTACGTCTATCCCACTTCCGACCGACCCGGCTGCTATAAGCACTTGCGTGTTTACTGCACTCGGCTGGTTGGCAAGAACCGCCGCATCGAAGTGTACCGCAAGGACGGGTTCGATTACGAACTAGATAAGTATAATCCCCTACGCCACGCAAGACCCAATGATTGGAACAACCCCAATCTGAAGGGTAAGCACAATGTTCCTGTCAGTGGTCTCGAGCAGAGAGTTCTTGACATGGTCAACTACCCGCGTATTGACGGTTGCATTATGGAGGTAAGTTGTGATGAAGCCCGACGGTTACCACCTGTACTTTTTTTCGAACGAGGTCCTGTTCAAAAGGCCTACCCTTCGCTATAGCGAATGGAGGACATGCACATGATTCTCCGTGTCTACCAAACTAAGCCATGAGACATCACAAGAACCACTGCTAATCAACGTTGTTTCCCCAGGGTCCGCTGGATATCAGATACCAGGACCTTGAATCGGTTATGGAAGAGCAGCCTCCCGCTCTCACCGCAGTCTTCACCACGCCCGAGCTATTCCAGCTCCTTCTCGAGCATCTCTGGGGCCGATGGGAAGACCTCGGAAACCTGTTCCGTACTTCCCAGTTTAGTGCCTGCTGCATCAAGAACGCCATTGTAAGTTTCTTTTCCCGATTCCGATCCTTGGTCCACCTGGTCTTCTTTCCCATACTGACAAGACTTAAAAAAACCCCAGGTGCACGTAGGCTTCCAGACGGGTAGATTCAGCGGTCTAAAGTTCAAGGGCGAGGAGAAGGAGAGCCATGCGCCGTTCCTCCTCATCTCTCCCGGCCGTGGTAGATACACCCCCCTGAGCGAATCTGCCAACAACAAGAGAGACGACCACGGGTTCCCGATGCACACGGGCGGGAAGTATAAGCACGTAACCTTCGAGAAGTCTATCCGCAAGTGGTTCCGCTGCCGTGAGTTATCAACCTACTTCACCCCCCCCCCTCCTCTTTTCGAACAAAGCGAAGTTACCCAGTTGAACTAACCTACCTATTCGTGCCTTATCCATGTCATAGTTAAAACGATCAAGTTCCACTCGACTTGCTTCACGCACGTCATGTTCCGCGGCTGCGAGTGGCTCGACATGGCGGCGCTGCGGGCCATCGTCCTGTGCATGCCCAAGCTCGAGGTCATATCGGTGCACCAGTGCTTCCTGCTGCACTTCGGGCACACGGAGGACTTCATCTCGCTGATCGCTGAGGTCAACGCGTCGCGCGGCGCGGACCAGGCCCGTCTCCGCGGCGACTTCACGCCCATGTACTACGGCGCGGCGCGGGACGCGCGGTTCCGCACGGGCGAGCACGGGGTCGTGCCCAACGACGAGGGCTTCATCGACACGCAGCGGGCGGTGGTCGCGCGGCTGTGCCGCATCTCCAAGCTCTGCGACGACAACGGCATGCACGACTTCCTCGTGCCGGGCACGGGGTTCCGCGCGTACCTCGAGCGTCTGCCGCTCAAGTTCGGCACCCTCGCGGTGATCCTGGAGGCCATCGCCACGATCTGGGACCTCGACCACGGCCGGCACCACCGGGCCGTGCACGACGCGGCCGGCGCCTACCCCGCCATCGTGGGCGAGGTCATCGAGTTCGGCGAGCGGCCCATCGTGTCGTCGCGCGTGCTGCGCGAGATGTACGCCACCACGTGGCGGGACCTCGTGATCGCCACGCGGGGCGCCTCGGTGGACCGGCGCGAGCTCGACGAGCTGCTGCTCAGGCCGCGCGACGGCCGGCTGGCCCTGCACCGCTGCGCCTTCTGCGACACCTGGATGCCCGTCTGCTTCTTCCGCGAGTACATGGTGGAGCGGCAGCCGCACCAGTCCATGTGCCACGGCTGCCAGATGGCCGCGTACCTCGACCGCCAGGTCAACAAGTACTACCAGGCGCGCCGGGCCATCGCGCGGGGCATCTTCGCCGTCACCCGCCACGACAGCGCCAGCGACAACAACGGCGACGATAACAACAATGACAATAATAACGACAACAACAATAACGACAATAACAACGCCGGAAACCAAGCCAACCTCTCGCTCGCCGACCTCGTCGACGCGGAGGAGGAGCAGGCCGGCGCGAAGAACACGAGACGTCGCCACGCGGCGCGCCAGGCCGCCCGGCTGGACAACGAGTACCCGACGGAGCTGAAGGAGCGGGTGCGTGCGTGCGCGGAGCACGCGGCAGCGCTGCGGGCCGAGGGCGCGCCGACGGAGCAGGTGCGGCGGGTCGAGTACGTGGGCGCGCACGCGGTGGCGCAGGGGGCTGGGGCCAGCTAGTGGTGCCGGGGCGGCTGGAGCGCGGCGACGCGGCGGCGTCGTGGGAGGCGCAGCTGGACTGGTACCGCGGGTGCTGGGCGCTGGACAGCGGCGCGTTCGTCAACCGCGGGCCCTACGGCATGTTCAACGCCGACGCGAACATGGCCGACATGTGCGGCGCCGGGCCGGCCAGCTACGACGATCTTGACCGCGATGACGACGATGATGATGATGCTGCTGCTGCGGGACCGTCGACGATGACGGCGGATAGAGAGTGGGATGCTAGGATCTCGTCGAGAGATGAGGGATTCTGGTAAGCTTTTGCTTTCGCCTGCCCTGCTGAGCTTTTCGCATGACGACAAAGGACCTGGATATTGGTTCTCGCCTCGGCTTGAGCTTCTTCCCCCCCCTTTTTTTTCTTTCCTTCCGAATCAGGGTTTTTTTTTTCGACGACCCGGGCTCGATATGGTTAAGCCAAAGCATGATGGCGACTGCGCGGAGATCATCACGAACGAATCCAGGCGAACCAAACCTGACTGTTTTCCACATGGCTTGACAACAAATTAAAAGCTGACGTGAAAGGGGGCATCGATCGACCAGAAATCTAGCAAAGCAGCTAAAGAGTTCGGGTAAACGCATCTAAATATTCATAAGCGTTGGATCTCCTCCCCCTATTACCACCATTTTCTTTTCTTTCTACCCAATGAATTTCCCTTCATTTGACGTTGTATTCTGGTTCCTTTCCATTTCATAAGCCGACTTTGCACGCTAGGCAGACTTCATCTTCTATCATAAAGGGTGGGAAGATGAGAAAGGGGATTGCCTGGGAGCTTCTATTCTATCCGTAAATAATTGAGCGGAGCAGAAGTGAAACGCGGTGTGTTATGTATACACGGCTTGTCTGTCGGCGGAAAGGAAACACTCGCTCAACTATGACGGGATACAAATGATGAACGGGATGAGGTAGATCTGGACGGGACACTTATGCGGTGTTCATTCCTAAATCGTGCGGTTGATTTTTCTTTCATTGTTTCTCCTCTCTCTCTGTTTTTACGTGCGTTTTCACGCTGTATTGAGGGTTAAGAGATAGAAGCAAGCTCAAGTTATGAATTTTACTTAGACATAATTTTTTGGGTTAACATGCCGTGATATGGAATTGTGAAACTAACAGAGGTAGCTACATCCCCTTCTTTTCTCCAATACTAACGAGCTGGACGAGGCGATGTAGTTTCATTGGTTTGTACATACAAGCGTAGGTTGTAGGGCTTGGACTATTTATATAGGTCCCCAAAAGAACTGGATATGCCATTTTTTCGAGAAGACTTCAGCAGCTCTTGCTAGAGAATGAATCGCATGCTTCATCACTTAGCGGACGAAATCTCTCAATCAAAGAATTCACAATTTGGGATTGCGGAGGAGGAAACCCCTGCAGGTAGGGCGCTTATTATACAGCAGTGTATTCAAGTCATAGATACGGGCAAACGCCGTCTTTACCAAGGGGATATCATCTCTATATGCGAATCGTACAAGTAACACCGCCCGTGTAGACGAGCTACGCATCTTGGGCCACCTGAGACAGTGAAACGACGTTTCGTAAGCTGCCAAAACTTAGGGTGTCCGCGATTCTCGGTGCCCCAGAGAGGAGCATGACAAGTCTATCAATGCCGCAACCCCAGCCACCCGTAGGCGGCAATCCATGCTCCAAGGCACCGATATAACTCTCATCTATTCTACTTGGGATTTCTTCATCGGTCACTGTGCCGTCGCCGCGGGCCTTTATTTGAAGTTCGAACTTGCGTCGTTGCTCAAAAGGATCATTCTCCTCCTCGTACATATTGGCGATCTCACGTTCCTGGATGAAGAGCTCAGCCCGAGCAGATACCAACTGACCTGTCTTGGGACAAGTAAATGACTTGGAGAGAGGAGACATGCAGGCCGGATGGTTCATAATAAATAGAGGGTTCTCAAGGGAAAATGGCTCAAGGTAGGTTCCCGCGAGCTGGTCAAGTAACTTATTCAGTGTCACTCCTGGGACTATATTGAAATTTTCTCGCCCATGTAGGAGACCAATCAGTTTGTCCAATGCACCTGAGTCCGAGAGATCAGGAAACTTGAAACCGAGAATCTCCTCTAAAGCTGGTATGAACTCAACCCGCTTCCACTGTCCCTCTAGTAGAGCGGTTGCCGGTCTTTGGAGTGAAGCGAGCTGTGTCTGGATCAGAGAGTCGACGCTTTGGATAATATGTGTGATTAAATTTTCGGTGATCGACATCAATCCCGGCAGATTGGTATAAGCAGAGTAAAACTCGCAAATGGTGAACTCGGGATTATGTGTAGTGTCTAGGCCTTCATTCCGAAAAGCTGGCCCGATCTCAAAGACCTTATCATTCCCGCCCACAACTAGACGCTTGAGCCACAGCTCAGGGGCTATTCGTAATGTCAATTCCTTGTGCGGGAACTCAGTGGCTGATGTCAGGAATGGCCGAGCTATCGCACCCCCCGCGTAATCAGCTAAAATAGGGGTTTGAACCTCAAGAAAATCCTTCGCGTGAAAGAAATCCCGTAGTGACCTGATTATGTGCGAGCGTACCCGGAGAATATCGGAAGCCCGCCGGTTTATCAGAAGGTCAACATGACGATTTAGGACCAGAGTCTCCTCGTTGGTCAATCGTTGGGGCAGATGTGCCAAACCAGGACTTAATATCTTGGGGATCTCGGTTGCGCTTAACGTCAGCTCACCCTTCTTCGTCCGAACCGCCTTGCCCGTGACTGATACGATATCGCCTCGCTGAAATGGATGCAGGGAGTCTTTAAACTCCTGAGCGGTAGGTTGAGGGGAGGATAAAGCGGCGAGGTCAACCATGATCTGGACTTGCTGATACCCGCTTATTACATGGAAGAAGACTAGCTTCGATCCGACACGTCTGACAGACATAACTCTACCCTCTAGAACGACTTCATCCCCAGCAGGCGTAGAGCCCTCATCTCGATATTTTTCTCGGAATTCTGGTATGGACATTCGATTCTCCCGGCTTTCGAGCCTGGGGTATCGAAGAGAGTTATATTGCTTGAGCTTTTGAATCCGGGCATCAACCACGTCGGCCCTAGCGGACAGGCTGAGAGACTCATCGTCATCTGATGCCCTCGATGGAGTGCCGGCAGATTTCCGAGCCGAAGTGTGTAAATTTTTGCTGTGCAGCGCAACACTTCTTACCGCGCCACATGAGGAGTGAGATTGACCCAAGCTATGGTAGGCTGCAAAGAACCGAGTGTACACAGCTTTGTTGGCTGGTACCGACTCGTAAAGGTACGGCCTCAAAAACCTGAGACATTTTCTGCTACTCATTGCCGCGCTTTGGCATGTCAGCTTCGTGATAACAGTAGCCACTTGGTAGTTTAGTTGAGTAGAATAGGTATAAGGGGTATCGAGGCTCAGATATGCTGGCTAATTGTGATCAAGCACCGCACAAGGTGGTGTCAGTCGCAACGGTTCTAAAAAGCAATATCATCATGGCAATGACCTAGAAGAGGAGAACAGGAGAAAAAAATAAAATAAAATAAAATAAAAAGAAGTTACTTACCATGAAAAGAAATCTACTACATGAATCCAGAAATTGTCTATATGTTAAGTTGCAAAGGATATCAAAACTACAATTGAGCCGCAAATTTCAATGTCACTTTGTCTTGATGTATAGAAACTTTTTTTTTGCTGCAGTTAAATATAAATTTCGGATCTCAATGGGCGATAAGGCCCCTTTTCTGCCGACAGCACAGTGGGGCACTCGCACCGATGCAAAGATGATCCGTGCCACCGCCTTCTGTTTCGGGGATAGATCGTACTTACTTTCTTATACCTAAAATCCCGGGGTTTAAGCTGTGCAAGTACTGCCGTACTGTATCTACTTTGAAGATTTCAAGCTCCCGTCTTCGTCAATACTTACAACGCCGAACTCAGACTACCAAAGACAAGAAGTAATTCCCACCAGATCTTCGCATCCCTACATAGACAGCCAACATGTCGTTCCTTGGCTTTGGAAGACCACAGCCCACGTCGGCCGAGAAGATCGCTGCTGTTGAGGCCGAGATGAAACTTCTGACTGAAATGCACAACCGGTAGGTGGTTGATGCCATCTTTAAAACCCCCTTTCTCGTTAGTGTGTGCGTGCTAACATACCGTGTTCGTTAGTCTCACTAAAGCCTGTGCCAAAAAGTGCGTGCCGATCGACTATCGAGAGGGTGACTTGAACAAGGGCGAGAGTGTCTGCCTCGACCGATGTGCTGCCAAGTTTTTCGACGTCCATATGAAGGTGTCCGAGCTACTACAACAGGAATCACAACAGAGGGGGCCCGGCGGAGGCTTCGGCTTTGGTGGTTAGAATTGAGGAAGAAGAGGAGTTGTGCTTGACGTTATATCATAGATCCTATGGTCTCTCCCCAGACACGAGGCTGTTGGAACTGTGCATTATATGAATCCAAGGCTATGAATATGGTTCGGAGGCATGGAAGCGGGATTCACGGGTTGAGAAGAGGATAGGCTAGATTTGCCTTGCACTTGATAACCGTGTATTATTGGATTGCTTTGGCCAGCTTGACATGGCCGAAGAATGGAAATATACCCTCAGCTCTGGATAGATGCCCCTCCACTATTCACAAACAGTCGGCGCTGGTCCAGAGATCTTATATTGCCAGCTTTCGTATGCTGCGGTCATCTAGACCATTGGGAGGCACCCCTTTGCTGCCCTCTATCTGGAATATGATGTACGAAGTTCCGGTTCATGGAAGGCTGCTTACTCTTCAAGAAAATATACACTAGACTAATGGGCATAGTATAAGCATGCAAGCACTAGGTAGGTATTTGGTCTCTGTTGATTCGGGTTAGCGGATAGCAGGTGATGTACCTACTTCCAAGCCTAAGGAGACATGTAAACTTGAGGGAAGCTATCAACAAGAGATAAACCAAAACTTCAGAACCCCTTTGTGCTGCAAATGCTCTAAAGCCCCCGTGATATTATAATTATAATTATTATTTTCTTTTTCCCACAAGCTTACCTACCCTTTTTAGTATGTCCCCGTTGGTCCGGAAAGACACGGGGCTAGGAACGTGCTGCACATGTCGCACAGACAACAGATCGATCTCAGTTCGTGCTGGAGAGGGCCCCGCTAGAGTATCTTGGTACTGCAGCACCATGCTCGATGTAGGATTCTACTAGTTTTGCGGGGGAGGGGAACACATGCTAAACGTATTGTACATCTGCAGTCGTAATCCTCGGCATCTCTGTTTCTTGTCAGGCTAAGTCAGGTCCACGGGTAGGCAGGCAGGTAGGTAGGTAGGTAGGTAGGTAGCCATGTCTTTCACGTGGGTGTGTTGAGACGTTCTATAGACACGCATACATGGTACCTACCTAAAGTTAGGTAAGTTTACTTACTTTAGAGTGTCTCTCCATAGTATTGCTTGCATTAGCTTCATAAAACAAGCTCAGCTTCCCTCTTACCCGAAACCAAGTATCAATATGGTAGCTTATGTCACATGAAGAAATGTCATCGTCCGTTCCTTTCATCCTGTCATCACGCCATACGTCTCATCCATTCCCCATCTACCATCGTCCCGGGTCATCTCGGATCTCGGGATCGGGTACTAAGCAGACGAGTACCTACTACATAGTAGTATATAGGTATGTAGGTAAGGTGGGGGAAGGGGTCCTACGTTAGCAAGTGTTAGGTGCCTAGGTTAGGCGGGGATGGCCCGAACCCCGTACAGCCACGGCAGAATCCGGAATCATCAACGGTGGGGATTGAAGACTCTAAGAATCGCTCACATGTTGCTGCCAGTGCTATTCAAGGCTGTGATTTGGTGACACTAGGTTACTAGGTTAGGTACATAGGTTAGATTAGACTACACTGGGTACGGTTGGGAGGAAAGAGAGAAAGTTGAACTTGGCACAGACGGGACACAACCAGGCAAGATTTGGCGATACATAGCGGGGTGCAGCCAGGCTTTCCCCCACCAAGTTTAGCGTAGAATTTGGGGTAGGCTTCGGGGCTCCGTTTTTCGGGCTTTCGCAATGCTCAATGAATCAGAACCTAGACCACCCAGACCCCAAAAGACAACTTTCTATTGGTAGGCACCTCTCAACGGAGGGAGTACGTACCTATCAAGCCAAAAACACCCCCACTCAACATACCAAACTTGACCTATCTAAACCTTTCTTCCCTCTGTCCTCGTCCTACCACATCATCTCGAAGTGTGAATACTCGGTTCCCCGACCAGGTCATTTCCCTTACCTACCTCTTTCTCATCGTCACTATATTATTACACAAGCACATATCTTATTATATCGTCTTTTACGGGATTGTCGGGTTAGGGGACATCTACCTCCACCAGCCTTAACTCTTCGCTTTTTTACACATTCTTCTTCTCTCCTCTCCCCCAACTCATCGCATTTCTAATCCGAACCAACCCCAGCATCCTTCGCTTCGTTGGGTACCTGCGCCAGACCGCCTCGTACCGTCGCATAGTCGTGACTAGTCCAGTTCCCCTTTCCCGTCTCTCTATCAAATCTCGACCAGTCTAGACCTAGGTCTGCCATCCTTTCTTTGTGATACAGTAGCTTCGCATCATTTCGAGTCGCCCCACTTGTTCGTCAAACGCCCTCTATATTATATTATATAGAGACGGTATTAGGGGCATCCATTCTTTTCCAGACCCAACCCGCGGCGTTCCATATCCTTCTAGCCGCACTGCGTACTATGCGCCTTCGCCGAGCGGCCCGCGTGATTCTTGTCGGCGCCCCTGGAGTAGGTAAGGGCACCCAATCCGAGAGGCTGCTCTCGCGGTTCCCGCAGCTATCCGCCATCTCCTCCGGCGATCTCCTTCGCCACAATGTCAAGAACCGGACCCCCCTCGGCATCAAGGTCGAGCATACGATGAAGACTGGCGGCCTGGTATCAGACCATCTTATTCTACGACTGATTACCAATGAACTTAGCACCCGCGGTTGGCTCTCCGGCGGCCGGCCAAATGTTATGACCCTTTCGTCGTCTGCCGCCACGAGCGACATGTCCTCGTTCGACGACCCCACGGTCGCCTCTCGGGGTATGGACCCATTTTTATCCAGCCTAGAGCTCGACCCGAACGCGGGCGCTCACCTCTCGTCCCAGGCCTCCGAGGACCCGTCAGCCTCGTTCCTGCTGGACGGCTTCCCGCGTACGGCGCCGCAGGCCGAGCGCCTCGACGACATCGTGCCGATCAACTGGGCGGTGTCGATCCAGACACCGGTCGACGTGATCCTCGAGCGCATCTCGTCGCGGTGGGTGCATGAGCCCTCGGGCCGCGTTTACAACACGTCGTTCAACGCGCCCAAGGTGCCCGGCCTCGACGACGTCACGGGCGAGCCGCTCGTGCGTCGCGCCGACGACAGCGAAGATGTCTACCGCGCCCGCTTCCGCAAGTTCCAGGAGACGAGCGAGCCCCTGTTAGAGCATTACGCCAAGAAGGGCGTGCTGTGGGAGGTCCACGGCCGCAGCAGCGACGAGATCACCCCCAAGTTGTTCGAAGAGTTTGAGCGCCAGTTCTTGTAGAACTACCACACAGCCTCACACGCGCAAACGCGCACACATACCACAAATGCATGACGGGAAGTTCATCCAAGAGGAAGATCCAGGAAACGACACAAACCAGAATTGTTTTTAAAGAAGCCATTCTCGTCCCTGCTCGTAGGAGGGAGGGAATTGAGAAAAGAGAGAGGTGTTATTGATGTTTTTTTTCTTCTTCTTGTTAGTATAGGGTAATTGGTGTATAGTACGGTACGCCCATGAAACGAACGAATGAGTTATACGGCGGGGGAAATCGCCTAGAATGATCCCTTGCTTTCAGAGTCACAAGTGAGGAGGATGATAGGGTTGGGCTAGGCTGTGCTTTAGGTATGCAGTACGGTATATATATACAAATGAAGGCTTTCAGTCGCCTTACTTAACTGGATTTGCAAGGTGCAAAGGGATTATCGTGTGTATTAAGTGATGTAATAATTTAAAAAAAAAGAATTAAATTATAAACATTAAAGCTTGCTTAAATAAGTGTATATTATATGCTTTTAATAAGTAGGTTGCTTTATATTGCTTTTATAATAATAATAACTTATATATAGCCGCAATTACTAGCAGTTAACACGCTTTTTTAACTATAATTAAAACCGTTATAACTTTTTTAATTTTAATAACTAATAAAATTTTTAATGTTTTATATAATTTAATAGTTTAATTAGCTTATTAATTAAATTTTTTTTACTTTTTACGTATTTTACTGCAATATACTTAGCTTTTATTTTTTACTTTACGTAATAGTAAGCTATTTTTATATGCTTTTTTTTTTTATTTATTGCAAATAAAGCTAACTATAAAATTATTTTTATATTATTTTTTAAAAAAATAATAAAGTTAAAAAGCATTTTATTTAACTTTATAAAAAAGCTTTTTAATTATATAGCATTATTAATAGCTTTATTTAATATAATATATTTAAATTTTATTAAATATTTTATTATTATAAACTATAATTTAAAATATTATAATATAAAAGTTTTTATAAAAAAAAACATATAATTAATTATTAATTTAACGTTTTTTTAATTATAAGTAAAAGTAATATTTATAACTTTATATAATTTTAATTTATTATATTTTTAATAAAAATAATCGTTATTTAATTTTTTATATTAAATATATTTAATAGTTATATTTTTAAAATAACAGCATATTTTTTTTATTTTAAGATTTTAATTTAAAAATAAATTTTATATAAATTTAGTTTATGTTAATATAGCGTAATTAAAGTTAAATTTTATTATTATAATTATAAAATTTAGCTTTTTAAAGGTTAAAGCGTATTTTAAAGTTTTTTATAACGTAACTTTTTAATTATAAGCTTTTATATATTTTAATATATTTAGTTTTATAAAAATAATTATAAGCTTAAATTTATTTATTTTAATAGCTTTAAAAAATTTTTTAATATATTATTATTAATTTAATTTAACACTGCCGTTTAATAAGTTTTTAAAAATTTTTATGTTAAAATATTAATTAATATTGCTTAAATTATTAAGTATAAAACTTTTTTATATAGCTTTTATTAAATTTTTTAAATGTTAAAAATTAAAGCTTATAAAAATAAAGTCGTTAACGTAGCTTATAATAATGCTTTTTATTTTTATATTTTAATAAACAATATCGTTTAAGTTTAAAGTAAAATAACTATATTTTTTTATTTTTGCCTACATAACTTGTTATTATGCGTTATTTGTTTATTTAAAGCTATATAAAGGGTTTATAAACTCGATAATTTTTTTTTTGTTAAAACCGTACGTTTTTTTTTTTTAAAAGTATTTATTAAAATATTTTTTTAATAGCGAAAATAACCGCATAAAAATATGCTTTTTAAGTTTTTTATTAAAATAAACTATAATAAAGTTAATTTAAATATAATACCACTTTTTTATAGCGTTAAAGGCTATAAAAGTTTTTTAAAAAGCAGTTTATGCGGTTATAGCTATTATTTTATTATAATCGATATTTTTTTATTAAAAAAAGCTTTTAATAATAATTTTGCTTTTAAATTTTTTTAAAGCTTTTATTAAAGTATATTTTTTTTAAAAACTTATTTAAAGTTAATAATATAATTTAAAATAGCTTTTTTAAGTTTATAAAATTAAAATATGCTTTTTTTTAGGTTTTTTTATATTTTTTTTAAAATAGCTTTAATTTACTTTTTTTTTTTAATTTAATAAGTGCTTTTTTTAGCGTTAATTTATTTAAAAAGTTAATAATTGCGGCTATAACTTAAAAAAGCTATTTTAATAGTTTTTATACGTTAAAGCATTTATACGCTTTTTAATAAAAAATCTCGTTAAAAATGTTATAAAATTTATTACTATTAACGCTTTTTTAAATAAAAGTATTTTTAAAAAAATTATTATTAATTAAAGCTTTAATAAAGTATAATTTTAAGTTAATTTTTTTAAGTTTTTTACGGCAAAGTTTAATTTTATTAATATTATTATTTATAATATTATTGTTTATAATATTATTATTTTTTAATTATATTTAATTTTTAAAAATAATTTAATAATATAGCTGTTTTTAAACATATTATAAAAAAATTTTTATAATATTTTATAAATTAAGTTTAACGTTAATAAAAGTAATGTTTTTATAAAAAATTATATAAAAAGTTTATAAAAACCGGCTTTTTTTAAAAAGCTATATAATATAGTTATAATTTTTTTTATAACTTAAAAAAAGCTTAAAAGTTTTTTTAATTTTTATTTTTTTTAACTGCATTTTAAATTTTTTATTAACGTATATAACGCATTATAAGCTTATAATTTAAGTATTAAATAAATTAAGCTTATAAAATTAATTTAATTTAAAAAAACTTTAAAATTTTTTATATAAAGTTATGTTTTTTACTATAAACTAGCTTATATAGTTTATAATATAAATAATAACTTTTATAACGCAGTTTTAAAAGCAAAACGGGATTTTTATTTAAATTATTATAATTTTTATTAAATTTTAAATAATGCGTATATTTTTTTTAAGCACGCTATTTTAATATTAATTTTTTAATGTTAAAGTAACTAGTTATATGCTTGCTTTAATATAATACGCTTTTATAAAGCTTATTTTAAATTTTTTACTATTATTAAGCTATAAAGTTTTTAATTAAAATATAACGTTTTTTTTATTTAATAATAAGGTTATTAAGCATATTTTTATTATTATAAAGTATTTTTTTACGGCTTTTTATACTTTATTTTTGCTTTTATAAAGCGTAAATTTTTTATTTTTATTGTAATTATCGATAATAAAAGTAAAATAACGGTTTTTTTAACTAACGTTAAGTTAATTTTTTTTAAATTATATTATGTTAATTTATTAAAGTATTTAATATAGTTTTAAAAGTTTATTAAAAGTATTTTAATTAACTTAACGCAGTTATACGCTTTATACAGTAAAGTTTTAATATTTTTTTTTTAAAGTTTATACTTATAGTTTATTAAATCGTTTATAGTAATTTTTTTATATTAAAGTAATAAAAGCGTTAATATTATAAAATAAACTTTTTTATTATATAGTTATTTATATATATAATATTGTTAATAATAGCTTTTTTAAAGTAAATATGCATTTTATTAACATTATTACTGCTTATTTTTAACGCGAATTTTTATTAAGTTTTAATATATTATTAAATATTTAACTTTAATTTATTATATAATTATAATAAAAATTTTTATTTAAAAAAGTTTATTATATTTAATATATTTTTATTTAAGTTTACGAAAAAGTTTTTTTGTAAACAGCTTTTATTAAAGTAATATAGCTTTTTTAAAAAAATTTTTAGCAGAAAAAAAAGTATATATAGCGTATTTTTAATTTAAACCGTATTATAACTTTTATTAAAGCTTTTAATGTAAAATACGGCTTTATTTAACTTATTAGCTTTAATTAAACCTGCTTTAATGTTTACGTTAATTTTAATATTATTTATTATATATAAAATAAAGTTATTTAAATTATTAATAATTTATATATTAGCATTTATATTAAAAAATAATTTATTTTTTACGTTTTAAGTAATTAAAAAAGCTTGTTTTATTAATTTAATAATAAAACCGTTATTTTTACAGCGACTTTTTTTAAGCATTATATTAATATTATATAAAATAAACGCTTTATTACCTGTTTTATTTATTTTAACGGTATATAATACGTTTTTTAATTTGTTATTTAATTAATTACTGCTTTTTATAGTAATTTAAGCTAAATTTTAATTATTTTAAGTATTTTAATTTTTTTAGCCTTTTTAGCTTTTTTAACTTTTTTAGCTTTTTTAGTTTTTTTAACTTTTTTAATTATTAAGTTTAAAGCAGTTTTTTTACATATAGCTATATTTTTAACAGTTAAAATAAAAAAGTTTTTTTTTTTATTTTAAGTTAGCTTACTTTTTTTTATATTATAATTATTATTGCTTTTATTTTTACTGCTATAAGTAGTAATATAAACATTACTTTTAAAAAATTTAAATTTATTTTTAGCTTTTTTTTTAATTTGTTTATAATACTTAGTATTAAAGTTTTTAATAAAAGCTTAAAAGTCGATTTTTTTATTAAATTTTAATAACTTAATAACAGCTTTATGCTAGCTAGTAATTTTTTTTTAACACTTTAAAAAAATATTATAACAAGCTATTTACAATTTAAAAATATATTTATGTTTTTATACTGTTAAAATAAATAATAAAACTTTATAATATATTTAATAAGATTATTTTTATTATATTTAAAATTATTTAAATTTTTTTATAAAGTATAAGAATAAATTTTTTTTATATTAATGTAAGTTTTTTTAAAAGTTTTAATTATTTTAATTTCACAATTTATACCGAAAATTATATTTAATAAATTACGTTTATAAATATAAATAATAGCTTTAATTAGTTTTAACTTACTTTTAACATTTAATTTTATATTATTTTTAAATTTAATTGTTTTTAATAAAAAAAAAAGGTTTTATAGTATATTTTTTAATTAAAAATGCTTTTTAAATAGTTTTTTTTATTTAAAAAAAAGTTAAATTTTTTTTATTTTAAAACCGTTAATAACTTTAACTTTTTATTTTTTTTTTTAATAAACTTTTATTTTTTTTTTTGCTTTTTTTAACAGTATTAAAAAAAAAAATTTTATTTTTTAATAAATATAACCTTTTACTGCTATAATTAAAAAAATTATAAAAGTTAAAAAAGTTTTTTTTATTATTTAAATTTAATAAATTTAAAATAATTTGCTATTATTTTTTTTAACGTTTAAAACGTTTAATTTTTTATATATTTTACAATATATAGCTTAA
The DNA here is from genome assembly GCA_018398605.1 of Biscogniauxia mediterranea. Taxonomy (NCBI): domain Eukaryota; kingdom Fungi; phylum Ascomycota; class Sordariomycetes; order Xylariales; family Xylariaceae; genus Biscogniauxia; species Biscogniauxia mediterranea. Next base: position 1,119,635 of record JAGXTR010000004.1, read on the forward strand.
TGCCAGAATAAACACTACGCTAAGCACGTTATAATAATTAAAAGCAGCATTAAACAGCATAATTAATCTCGTTACCGTTAACGCTTTAATTAAATATTATTTAAATTATACTAACATTTTTAAAAGCGTTAGCTATATATATAGCGTTATATACAGCATTAAAAAAAGTATACTTATTTAAACATACGGTATATAAAGCAGTAATACCAGCTAGTAAAAGTTTTACTGTTTATAAAAATAAAATAAAAATTTTAATTATTTTTTAACTTTTAATTTATTAATTTTATTAAATAAGTATAGTAAAAGTTATAAAAATATTATAAAATAAAGCATTATAAATATATAATGCGGTTTTTTTTTTTAACTTTTTAAACTAATAGTTTACGGTCGTTAAAGTTATAAAAAAAGTGCTTTATATATAATTAAATATTATAAAAACGCTAACGATATTATAGCGTATTTTTATTATGCATATATTTTTATTAATATAACCGTTAATATTTTAATAAAAAAAAAAAAAAAGCTTTTTATTAAAATATATATATTAAAAAAAGCATTTTATACTTATAAAAATAAAAGTACTTTTATGCCTTTTATTAAATTTTACTATTATTAAAAACTATTTTTAATAAAAAAATTTATTACTGCATATTTTAATATTAAATTTATTATTAAAACTTTTTTACACTTTTTTAAAACTATATGCTTTTTTAATTAAAAAACTAACTTAAAAAAAGCTTAAAAAATTTTTTTTAAGTTTAAACATTATTAAGCTATTAAACTTAATTTTATTGTTTTTTTATATAATAAATTTTAACTTTATAATAATTAATAACTTTATAATAGTTTTTTTTTATTATTGCTATTTTTTATTAAAGTTTTTTATTTTTTGCTTTTATTATATTAACTTTAAACTATTATTTAACATTTATATTTTTATAAACACTTTTACATATTTAATTAATTATTTTAATAATAAAATAAATAATTAATATTTTTATTTAAAATTGTAAATTTTAAATAGCGTTATAAAAATATTAATTTAACTTTTTTAACTGTTAATTATTTATTAATAAATAATTAAATAATGTTTTAATTAACATTATACTTTTAATATTTTTTACTATAAAAACTATTTTTTTTAACAAGCTATAAAACCTTAAAAACTTTTTAATAATATAATAGCACTTTAAAATGTTAAAAATTAATTATAAAATGCAAATTTTTAATGTTTATTATAAAAAAATATTATTATAAAAGCTTTTAATTGCTTTACTTAATTAAATTTACAAAGTGCAAAAAAATTATCATGTGTATTAAATAATGTAATAATTTAAAAAAAAAAAATTAAATTATAAACATTAAAGCTTGCTTAAATAAATGTGCATTATATGCCTTTAACAAGTAAATCGCTTTATATTGCTTTTATAGCAACAATAACCTATATATGGCCGCAACTACCAGCAGCCAACAACAAACATATATATATACCTTGGTTTAACAACCAGACCAGATTTTTTTTTAAAGAGGGCGGCTTCTTGTTTTTTTAGGCCCTAGGTTTCTGGTCAAACTGGACTCGAATAAGAGACTTTAACAATTCTTGTATTTTTTCTCAATTTTAAAAAGAAAACAAAAAAGTGGGTTACTTGTGAATATCCCAGCATATCGTGATTATTGCTATTGAACCACCAAGACCTCTACTGTTGGTCATGAATAGGTAGGTGGTAGTTATTATCACATCAATTGGTTCGAGAGGTATATGGCAATGCTGGTTTGTGATTTGTAGTAATAAGAACCTATATGGAGAATAAGAAAAGACCAAATGGCATAAAATCGTGAGTGAGAGCACTTGCCTAAACATATAGTATAGTTCTTGGGAGGCAGTGGGCGATTATTCCTGAATTCGGAGTTGGATAGATAGGTATATGAAACGTGCTATTAGGTTAGTTAAGTAACTATTTCTTATACATCTATTGATAGGTAGCTAGCTAACTACTAAAGAAGGCAAGTTGTTACCCCCCGCACATGGTGTCCCATTGGGAAGGGAGGAAGATATGAAGTCGACTATACGTACCATTACTCCCAGTACCTATATCGACCCGAGATATGAGAGCAATGGTTTTTATGAGAGAGTTATAGCTATTATACAAAACACCTACCGAAAGGCACCTTTATAATTTGACTAGTTCAAGGTGCCAACCTCACACCCATCAACCTTACCTAATTATCATAGCAGTGGGGGAAGGGGGCAGGCACCACGGAAGCCAAGATATCGCGCCTTGTGAGGAAAGATCCGCAAACACGAGCCTCCTGCACGGCGCCCGGGCATAGCGTATGCACGGGTTCGTCGGATGAGACCAACTAGAGAAATAAGAGGTGACGATACTTCATTCCATCTTCTTGGCTTTGTAGATCTCCTCGGGGTGACTGGTCGTGATACGGCCGATGACTTCTGTTGGGTGTATTTTACTATAGCGTAGTAGTATGTTAGGTAAAATGTTAGGAAGGTGGCCGTTACCTACATATCAGCCTCGTGTCTACCGCCTTGCGTGTCCACCGTAAGTGCGGTGACCGCGTGTGTTCCCACTGAGCCAAAAGAGATATCCCATGATCTGCAGAAAAGAAACCCGGTAACACGAAAAGCCCGGCTGATAGTACCTAGGTATATAGTGATGGCAATCTGTTTTTTTTTCTCATGCGGCCGGGTCAGCACAACGAGACAGTCCTCTGGGCATCGAAATGCCGACAGACACGGTGACCACGGATCAATTTATGTAGGTAGGTACACGTAGGCCCAACAAAGCACGTGGCTACGCATGTTGCATAGGTAGCTAGAGAATATTTGTGTAGATATCCCACGAGAGCAAATCATGTAGGTTGTTGCTTACAAGTTCGTATCAGTTGGGGTGACGGTGACGAGCAGCCTGTGCGCTTCGAGGATATAATGTGCTGGGCGTTATGGTATTGAACCCCACCTAGGTCAGTGGTAGATAACCTGGGTCAACTACCGGTGTTAAGGTATGGTGGGGGAGATATAGGTAGAGATAATCTCGTATGCCGAGAAGGTAAAGCACTCAAAATGGGGGGTTGATACGTCTGTGCGATTCATAGTTCTCCCTAGTGACCTTGAATAAAATATAAGATATACCCATGGTGACCTAGGAGCGTAAGCTTCAATGGCCGAGTGACGCAGAAAAAGAATAGGGGTCGTGATGGGTGAATACTTAAATAGTAGAGTATTTAAGAGAGAGAGAGAGCCTCATGATCATGACATGGCTGCACTTGGAAGGTAGGTGAAGGTAACCTACCTACCTAGGTACCTAACCCAAGGGATCTCTGGGAGAGGTGGAGAAGATGTCAACATTAATGGTCTGATTTTCAGTTTTCAATGATGGTAATTTCTTCTATTTGGAGATGTCGATGCCAAAGAGGTTGATTGATAGATACCACTAAGAAGTAAGTATAAAAAAGCGGAAGTGTGATTGATTAATGCCTCAACTACAACTGAACTACTAGCCTATAATAATAAAACAGGGAGGCGGGAGGTGGTGCTACAGTAAAGTGGTGATGGTATCGACAGGTACTTATTAGTAGAACCTTGGCACCCTGTGGTTGATGGCAGCTGATTGACGTCAGCGAGGTACCCGACATAACTGTTCTGTCGACTGTGGTACGGAAGGGTCTCCCACATGAACTTTTTCGGGGTTGGCGTGCATTTACCCCACATGAGCTGACTGGCGCCGTGTGTCGTGGTTGGACAGCGGGACAACTCAGCCATCTCACTTAAGTTGTTCCTGCTGATCTGCAAGGAAGGAGGGCAGAGAACACATGAGGGGACCTAGACCTCAGGTTTAAAAGTCAAGTCAGCTCCGACTTGTCTTTCCCTTCTTGTGCCGTTGCTTGGACTCGCATGAAACGATGCCGCGACGGTGCAAACTTCACGCAACCGTTACATAACTTTTCGGTTCCGTTTCCCGTATTTAACCTTTACGCTGTCCCTTTTTTTTCTTCTCAATTGCCGCGTCCCGATCATCACATTCTCAACCTATCTTGCTAACCGTACCTTTCTGCTGCCAGTCGCATTTGTTTTCTTCGTTCGGCGTCATGGTTTGAGATCCTATTTGCATGTCTTGGAAATTCAATTGTCCTTTTTTTTTGTCTGCTTCTCTTTCCCCCCCCCCTTTTTTTTTTCTCCCCACTGGCTGAAGATATCCCCCACCCCCGGGAACTCGAAATTCTATCGCAAGGGGGCCATAAACCCGCATATAGAATATAGTGAAGATGGTCAAGCTAGCGCTGAAACAGCCAGTTTGGCCATCATTTTGTCGACTCTTATGTCTGTCTGCCTTGTTTACATCCGCCGCCGCTACACGCACATCTCCCGCCCACAAAGATGGAAAGACACAATTGCTTCAAGAATGTCCGATATTTTCGACGTCGCCCAGACATTGCGATCCACTTGCGCCCAAGAGCTTCCTCCCCGCCAAGGTTCAAGCTGTGGCTAATAAGGACAGTGGTGGCTCATCTCGGCCAGACCGCAATGTCTTTGCTAATCTACTAGATGCTATGGACGTCATGCAATCCGAGTTCTTCGCGCCCTGGCTAGGGACCTGGCCCACGGCCATCGACTGGACTGCTGCGGTCATGGGAACTCATATTTCCGGCGCAACACGCAGTCTCTCCGAGGGGTTGATGTTCTTGGATCCGGCAGACGGCAGGATTGCAGACTGGAAATCCAGCGCTAACGTGGTCGACAATTATTTCAGTCAGCTCCTGGCTTTTTACTTTGGTCAAGATGCATTCGCTATAAGGAACCAGGCATACGATGATATTCTGTGGGTTGTGCTCGGCTGGCTCGAGACAATTCGCTTCATCGACACACACGACGATCTTTACTATGAGGTCACCAATGAAGAGCCCATTATTTCGTCCACCACGCCGTATTATGGCAACCTTTGGATTCCGGCTTTCTCACATCGTGCTCGAGTTTTCTGGGATCTAGCATTAAATGGCTGGGACGAGGTATTATGCAGCGGGGGTATGGTCTGGAACCCTCGTTTACTACCTTACAAAAACGCCATCACCAACGAGCTGTTTATTGCAGCTTCGATATCCATGTATATGTATTTCCCCGGAGATGACAATACATCGCCCTTCAGTGGGACAAGGGATGCAAAATACTTAAAGGCGGCTGTAGAGGGTTATCGATGGCTTATCAACGCCAACATGACCAACGAACAGGGCCTATATACGGACGGTTTCCATATCAGCGGCTACCTCGACAGCGGTAATAACAATACGAAGTGCGACGAGCGCAACGATATGGTATTTACTTACAACCAAGGAGTTCTTCTGACCGGCCTGCGCGGTCTATGGGATGCCACGGGCGCTTTGTCTTTCCTCTCGGATGGTCATAAACTCATCCAGAACGTGATCAAAGCCACCGGCTATGATCTCACTTTAGATGCCCCTATCGATAATCTCGCAGAGGTTGATACTGGAGCGCTCCCTCCTTGGCATGGCCTAGGCCGTCTCGGTGTCATGGAAGACACATGCGACGCAAGTGGTACTTGCAGTCAAGATGGTCAAACATTCAAGGGTATTTTCTTTCATCATCTCACAGCCTTCTGTGAACCATTCTTCGAACCGGAGCCAGCGTCTGGTATTGATGTAGACCATCGTGCCTTCGCTGCCACCAAAAAATCGCACGACGAAGCATGCCTCTCTTATAGTGGGTGGTTAGCACACAATGTGGAGGCGGCGATGGGCACACTAGACAGTGATGGCAAGTTCGGGCAGTGGTGGACGGCTGGTCTGCTAACCAGCAATTGGACCGGGCCTTGGCCTACTAAGGCGCACGACGGGGTGCCCCGCAACGAAAACAGCACAGATTATCGCAATTATGGCGTGCCGCATGATGGGACGTGGCGACGACCTCATAGTTCGGACGGGGCAAACGGTGGTCGTCCGGTCATGTCACCACCACCACTGCAACCGGAATCAATACAGAAGCCGCTGGCCGACACGGAGAAGCTAAGCACCCCAGATCAGCTAAAAAAGCGACACATCACTTCGAGCGACCCCAATACGCGGGGCCGCGGCCGAACAGTTGAGACGCAGGGAGGTGGCCTAGCACTACTGCGAGCGTATTGGAAGATCGCACAGGCACCCTAGAATAGTCTTGAGCGACTGAAAATATCGTTTTAGCGCTAGGGTGCCCACGGAGCCTGTACCTGGGTTCTAAATCTAGAAAGTAAATCTAAAAAGGCCAACGGCGGACAGGCTTTGACACAAACTTGTCATAGCGACAAGAACAATACCTACGTCTAGTGTATCCTGATGATGAGATCTGGGGTCCTAGAGATATAGCTAAGCTCGCCGAGTCGATGACCCAAGGCTTGCCCCTCCACACGAACTACTTCGTAAGTCGATTTCATACCTAGGGGCCGTCTAGAGCGCTCGAAGTCTAACGGAGAGACGGAAGAGGATGGAGTGCATACACATACACATAACACACATACGCAGTGGCCCACTAGACGGCAGTGCGATGAGTAGACGGACGACATGGCGTGCGAAATAGAAGCCCATACTACATACTACGTACTACAGAAACAGGCCCCTCTAGCTTCTAGAAAGAAAAAGGGGCGAGGGAGGGGGGCGAGGATATGCTATATATAACAGCGAATAGGCTAACCTAGAAGCGTATACACGAAAGCGGATGCGCTTTGCTTTTCCCATGCTACGTCGGTATGTACCTTAACTATAGAATAGATAGATAGATAGCGGTCGATCTATATACCAATGACACACGCACCCGACTTTCTTGAAAAGTCATAGTCAAATACCACAATTTAAGACGTGGTTAAGGGGGGTTTTTTTTTATACACAAACGTTGCAAAAAGGATTGTGCATACCCCACTTTTACACTAAAACACATTACTATTATTTTTTTATAACTTAATAATAAAAAATCGTAAAAATATAAAATTTTAAATTTTAAATAAAAATTTATTAAAATAAATTAATATATAATTTATTTTATTTTTTATATTTTTTATACTTATTATAACTGTATATATAGTTTATATAAAATAGTTTATAAAATTATATTTATTAATAACGTTATTTTTAATATATAATAAATTAAATTAAATTAAACATTTTATATTATTATTATTAATTTTATACCGAAGTTATATACGTTGTTACGGGGTTAGGGTGCGCGGACTATGTGAACCGGAAAGGAGTTTAAATTGACTACGAAGGGAGAAAAGGGAAGGAGAAACTAACGGGAGCACCTGGGGGCGCTGACCAGCCTATATACATGCGGGCTCCTTACGTGACCGTGCGGAGTCGGTGATAACCCCTTACTTCCGCACGTGACTGTGCGGGGTCGGTGATAATCCCTTATTTTTACCTGTTAACTGGTATGGCACAGCTATACCGTCGACCCTGGGCCAGACCCGTGATAATACCTTTTATTTACGACTGATACCTTTTTTACATGACCTGGTGCAGCATTTGCACGCACTTCTCTCGGCAATACCTTATTTTGGGCTTTTACTATTTTACGAGTGATTTCGTTATAAGCGCTGGCAACGGCCGTTTACGAGCGTTAAGGGCCGTTTTGTACCTTGTACGGTTTGTACCTGCTTGTTAGGTTTTTTTATCGGCTACTGTACTTTTTAGCACTTATTTATGCGGATTTAATCTTTAGCTGGGCTTGTGTTTGTTTTGAGGCGGGGTTACCGTATTCCGATCGACAGCTATGCCGAATTTGACTTGCTATCTTGTGAGGAGCGTCGCGCAGTGAAAGTGTATGTTACGCGTATGACTTGGGGCCTGCTAGCAGACTAAGGAGGTGCGCGTGTAATAAGCTGACGTGCGGGGTCAGCGACTTTGGAAGCGGAGTCGCTGATGGTCTTGACCTCTGTGCAGCGGAGTCGGTGATGGTCCCGACCTTTGTGCAGCTGAGTCGGTGAAGGTCCCGACCTTTGTGCAGCGGACTGCTTTTTCTCGCGCGGCTTTTTCCTTTAATTAGCCGAGGTATTGTATTCGGCCGAGATATCTTTAGGTTCCGATAAACCCTTGCTCGCACGAAACGCGAGCGGTGCGAAAATGGTGTAAGAAACCTGTAAATGTAACGAGATTTACTGTTATTATTAACTTAAGCCTTTGTTGACTTGTAATTTGCTGTTAAACCGTCGAGAGAGGTGTTACTTGAGGTTTGCTATGGCGAGTGCGGAGAATACTTTACGGCAGCACGTACGGAAGCTGGAAAGAATTGAGTGAAGGGTAGTTAATATGTTACGGGGTTAGGGTGCGCGGACCATGTGAACCGGAAAGGAGTTTAAATTGACTACGAAGGGAGAAAAGGGAAGGAGAAACTAACGGGAGCACTTGGGGGCGCTGACCAGCCTATATACATGCGGGCTCTTCACGTGACCGTGCGGAGTCGGTGATAACCCCTCACCTCCGCACGTGACTGTGCGGGGTCGGTGATAATCCCTCACCTCCACCTGCTGACTGGTATGGCACAGCCATACCGTCGACCCTGGGCCAGACCCGTGACATACGTTACGTATATAAAAGCTATATAAAGTTAAGCGGTTTTTTTTTAAATTTTATAAACACGTTAAACCGTTTTTAAAAAAAGCAGCAGTTTTAAAGTTACTTTTACTTTTTAATTTAAACAAGTAAAATTCGTGTTATTTTATATTTAATAATTATAAGTTTTAATAGTAAATATTAAAATTTTTAAATAAATGCATTTATAATATTTATTATTAGTTTACGTTTATAATATTATTAAAAAAAAACTATTTTTACTTTAAATATTTTATTAATTTTTTTAACTTTTACGTTAAATGCGCGTAAAGTTAAAATAACTTTTAAATTAAGTTAATTTATTACTTTATTTATTAAAATTTTTTATTTTTTACTTTTTTACTTTTTTATAATTGTTTTAATTATTAAAAAACTATATATAAACTTTTAATAAGCAATTTACTTATTTAACGTTATAAAGTATAATAAGCGTTATAAATACGCTTACGTTATTTTTATAATTTATTTACGCTATATAGTACACGCTATTAACTAAACAACGTACTTTTTATTATAATTATATAAAAGCCACGGCAGTACCTTTTTAAGCTAGCTGTAAGAAATATAGTTAAGTTTACTTATAGTTAGGTAATAGCGTGATGTCGGCGTTGCTTTAAAACTAACTTTTAAAAAAAAAATTTTATTTTTTTAAAGTTATAAAAAATAGCGTATATTTAAAGTTTTATTAGCGCATTTTTATTAAAGCAAATAAAATACGCTTTTAATACGCTAGCTTAAAAAAGTACTATTATAGCTTTTATAATTATCCTTTTTTTTTAACCGGTTGTTTTAACCAGGATAAGTAAAGTTAGTTTTTTTTAAATTATAAATGCGCTAGGTTTACTTAAAAAGTCGGCAATAGGGGTCAGCGATAGCTCCTTATAACCCTTTTTTTGCGCTTTTATTTTAAGTTTGTTTATATTTAATTTTTTTTAATAAATGCCAGTTTTTTTTTTTTTTTTTTTTTTTTTTTATACACTAGCGTTATAATTTTTTTGCGCTAATATCTTGACTTTTTTTTTAATTTGCTTTAATATCGTAACGTTAGCATTTATATATATATACACATATTTACATACATAAATATATATATATATATATATATTTTATATTATATTACGTTATTAAAATAATGCTGTTTTTTTTTTATATTTAATAAGCTTTATTTTAAAAAAACCTGGTTTTTTATATGTTTTACTTTTATTATATTTTATTTAATTATAATTTAATAAACGGTAAAATACTGTTATTTTTATGTGCTTTTTATTTTATAATAAAAATAAAATGCAAGCAATATAAAAACTTAAAATATAAATATATTTAAATAATTTTATTATTTTTTTAATCGCGTTATAAACGCATTTTATTAACATTTTATAAAGTTACTTTTAATATAAAAAAAAACTTTATATTAATATTAAAATATGTTTTTTAAATTAAAGCGTATTTTAATATTATATAAAACGCTATTAAAACGCAAATAGTAAATAAAAAAAGCAATTTTTTTTTTAAATATATATATTTTTTTTATATTACTTTAATTATAGCGTTAATATAAGTTTTTACTGCTTTTAAAGCAAGTAAAAAAGCGCATTATGCTGTTTAATTAATAAACAGCGTAAAAAAAAATTAAAAAGTAAATAATATTTTTTTACACGCACTTTTTTTACGTTTTATAAAATTATTAATATTAATAATATTATTTAAAAAAATATTAAATATTAGTTTTAATTAATAAACTGTTGTTTTTTTTTATAAAATATTACCTTTATTTAAATTTTTATATTATAAATATTTTAATTTTATTTTATATAAAATGCAGTTTATTAATATATTATTTATTTAATTTATAAAAAATAAAAACTAATAAGCTGTTATTGTCGTTTTTTATTTTTTATATAAAAATATAAGTTTTTTATTTTAATATATAACGCGTTTTATTTTTTATAAAAAAGTTTTTATTACTTTAATTGTTTATTAAAATAAAAATATTTTAGCTATTAAAATAAAATTGTTTTTTTTTAATTTTAATAAATAATTAAGTTTAATATAATGTTATTTTATTGTTTTAAAAACAGTAAAAAGTGAAATTTTTTTATGTTTTTTATTTAAATTGCAGTTATTTTTTATTTATAATAAAAAAAAAGTTTTTAATAAAAATAATAAACTATTTTATTAAGTTTTATGCTTTTTTTAGTTTTTTTTTTTAATATTTACTGCATTTTAATTATATTTTAATTTTTTTAACTGCTTTTTTAACTTGCTTTTTATACGCATTAACTAGTTTTTATACATTTTATATGTTTTTTATTAACTTATTAATTATATTTTAAAAGTTAATTAATTTATTTTATAAAATATAATATATTATTATTAATTTAACGTTTATTTATAATTTTTTTTATTTTTTATTTTTTATTATTTTTTTTTAAATTAAGTATTTATAAATAATTTTTATTAATTAATTTTTTTTTTATTATTTAAAGTTTTAATTTTACAATTAAAAATATATTATATAATTTTATATATTTATAAAAAAAATAAAGTTAATATGCGTAATTTTTAATAATTTTTATAACTTTAAATAAATTAATAAATTTTAATATTAACTTTAAAATAATATTTTTTAATTTTAAATTTTTTATTAATAATTTTATTAATTATTTTTTTTTAAATTAAATTAATTTATAGCAATTATTATAATATTTTTTTTATAATTTAATAACGTTTTATTAATATTTTTTTATTTTTTTATAAATTATTTTAAATTTTTAAATTTTATTTTTTACTGCAAGTATTTTTTTTTAAAAACATTATTTTTAATATTATTTAATTATATAAAGTTATATTTTATTAATATTTTAAAAAGTAATAATTTTATTATTACGTTTTTAACGTTATTATAAGTAAATTTTACTTTATTTAAAATAATAATTTAATTTATTTATTTTTTATTAATAAAATAACGTAAATAAAATTTTAATATTTAATTTATTTTTTTAATTTAATTATTTATTTAAAAATAAAATATTATTAATAATTATTAATATATTTTATAATAAAAACATAATATTAATTAAAATTTATTTATAAATAAAAAGCTTTTATTTAATATAATATTAAATAAAATATTATAATATAAAAAATTTTTTTTATAAAATGTTTTTATTAATTTTATAATATTTATAGTTTTTATTATTAAAAAAATTAATATATTTTTATATATTTATTAATAATAATTAAAATTATATAAATTTTTTTATTATTATATTATATAAATAAAAACTTTATTATAAAATTTAATAAAATTTTTTATTAAAAATAGCTTAAAAATAAAAATAATATTAATTTATTATAAAACCGGTATTAAAATGCTTTTATTTTTTAATATATACTATACTTTTTAATTTATTTATAAACGTTTTATTTTATTTTTTTAATAAAATTTTTTTATTAATAATTTATAAGTTTTTTAAATTATAAAGTATTTTATTAAAAAGTTATTATAATAATATTATAATAGTTTTTTTTTAATAATTAAATTTTTTAAAATAAAAATATAATTTTAATATTTTAATAATTTTTTTAATTTATTAATTATAAATTATTTTTATTTTTTTATTTTATTTACGTTATGTTTTTTTTTAACGTTAAAATTTAAAGTTTTTTTTTATATTTATTAAATTAAAACTTTTAAGCTTTTAAAGCTTATTTTATTATAATAAACTTTTTTAATTATAATTATATTTACTGTTTTTTATTAAATAATTAGTTTTTAGTTTAATAAATAATCGTTTTTTATTAAAGTTTAATTATTTTTTTTTTTTTATAATTTAAAAAATTTTTATAAAAATATTAACATTTTTTTTATATTTAACTTTTTTATTTTAATTAGCTTGGTTTATAAAGTAAAAATAAACTTAATTTTTATATTTAATTTAAATATAAAGTTTAGTTTTTTTAAAAGCGCGTTAGCGAGATTACTTTTTTTTACTTAATATTTAATAATAAAGTTAAAAAGTATTAAATATATGCACTATTAAGCCTGTTTTTTATTTAATTTTAATTATTATATAAATAATTAAAAATTATAATAATTAAATAACACTTTAATAATATATTTATTATTTTATAAATAGTGCTTTTAATGTTTAAAAAATTTTATTATAATTATTATTTTTTTATTAAAAATATTGTAATTTAATTTTAATCTGTTAAATTTACGCAATTAAAATATTATAAAATAATAGTAACTTAACTTTTTAAGCTGTAATAAAATGTTAGTTTATATAAAATTAAACGCATTTATTTTTAATTTAATAAGTGTTATAAAGTTAAAATGTTAAAAAAAAAAGGCTTAAATAAAAGCATTTTACGACTTATATAATGCTTTTATTAAAGTTTTTTTTTTAACATTTTAACCTTATAGCACTTATTAAACTAAAAATAAATGCATTTAATTTCGCATAAACTAGCATTTTATTATAGTTTAAAAAGTTAAATCGCTACTATTTTATAGCATTTTAATCGCGTAAATTTAGTAAATTAAAATTAAATTATAATACTTTTAATAAAAAAATAATAATTATAATAAAAAATTTTAAATATTAAAGGCATTATTTATAAAGTAGTAAGCATATTATTAAAATATTATTTAATTATTATAATTTTTAATTGTTTATATAATAATTAAAATTAAATAAAAAGCAGGCTTAATAGTATATATATTTAATATTTTTTAACTTTATTATTAAATATTAAGTAAAAAAAAGTAATTTTATTAATATATTTTTAAAAAAACTAGATTTTATATTTAAATTAAGTATAAAAATTAAATTTATTTTTACTTTATAAATTAAGTTAATTAAAATAAAAATATTAAATGTAAAAAAAATATTAATATTTTTATAAAGGTTTTTTAAATTATAAAAAAAAAAGCAATTAAACTTTAATAAAAAATAATTATTTATTAAGTTAAAAATTAATTATTTAATAAAAAATAATAAATATAATTATAATTAAAAAAGTTTATTATAATAAAATAAGCTTTAAAAACTTAAAAGCTTTAATTTAATAAATATAAAAAAAAACTTTAAATTTTAATATTAAAAAAAAACATAACGTAAATAAAATAAAAAAATAAAAATAGTTTATAATTAATAAATAAAAAAAAATTATTAAAGTATTAAAACTACATTTTTATTTTAAAAAACTTAATTATTAAAAAAAACTATTATAATATTATTATAATAACTTTTTAATAAAGTACTTTATAATTTAAAAACTTTATAAATTATTAATAAAAAAATTTTATTAAAAAAAAATAAAATAAAACGTTTATAAATAAATTAAAAAATATAATATATATTAAAAAATAAAAGCGCTTTAATACCGGTTTTATAATAAATTAATATTGTTTTTATTTTTAAGTTATTTTTTAATAAAAATTTTTATTAAATTTTATAATAAAGTTTTTATTTATATAATATAATAATAAAAAAGTTTATATAATTTTAATTATTATTAATAAATATATAAAAATATGTTAATTTTTTTTAATAATAAAAATTATAAACGTTATAAAGTTAATAAAAATATTTTATAAAAAAATTTTTTTATATTATAATATTTTATTTAATATTATATTAAATAAAAGCTTTTTATTTATAAATAAATTTTAATTAATATTATATTTTTATTATAAAATACGTTAATAATTATTAATAATATTTTATTTTTAAATAAATAATTAAATTAAAAAAATAAATTAAATATTAAAATTTTATTTACATTATTTTATTAATAAAAAATAAATAAATTAAATTATTATTTTAAATAAAATAAAATTTATTTATAATAATATTAAAAACATAATAATAAAACTATTATTTTTTAAAGCATTAATAAAATATAACTTTATATAATTAAATAATATTAAAAATAATATTTTTAAAAAAAAAAGTATTTATAATAAAAATAAAATTTAAAAATTTAAAATAATTTATAAAAAAATAAAAAAATATTAATAAAACGTTATTAAATTATAAAAAAAACATTATAATAATTATTATAAGTTAATTTAATTTAAAAAAAATAATTAATAAAATTATTAATAAAAAACTTAAAGTTAAAAAACATTACTTTAAAGCTAATATTAAAGTTTATTAATTTATTTAAAATTATAAAAATTATTAAAAATTACGCATATTAATTTTATTTTTTTTATAAATATATAAAATTATATAATATATTTTTAATTATAAAATTAAAACTTTAAATAATAAAAAAAATTAATTAATAAAAATTATTTATAAATATTTAATTTAAAAAAAAATAATAAAAAATAAAAAGTAAAAAAAATCGTAAATAAACGTTAAATTAATAATAACATATTATATTTTATAAAATAAGCTAATTAACCTTTAAAATATAATTAATAAATTAATAAAAAAAATATATAAAATGTATAAAAACTAGTTAACGCATATAAAAAATAAGTTAAAAAAGCGGTTAAAAAAAGTTAAAATATAATTAAAACGCAGTAAATATTAAAAAAAAAAATTTAAAAAAAAGCATAAAACCTAGTAAAATAGTTTATTACTTTTATTAAAAACCCCCTTTTTTTACCATAAATAAAAAACAACCACAACTTAAACAAAAAAAAGGGTTGCCCTCTTTATCCACCATCTACGCTCTGGCGGCGTCCTGCACAATATTAAAGTACGCTTTAATTTAAAAAATATACTTTAACATTAATATAAAATCTTTTTTTATATTAAAAGCAGCTTTATAAAACGTTAGTAAAATGCGTTTATAACGCGATTAAAAAAATAATAAAATTACTTAAATATATTTATATTTTAAATTTTTATACTGCCTGCATTTTATTTTTATTATAAAGTAAAAAACATATAAAAATAATAGCATTTTACTGTTTATTAAATTATAATTAAATAAAATATAATAAAAATAAAATATATAAAAAACTAAGCTTTTTTAAAATAAAGCTTATTAAATATAAAAAAAACAATATTATTTTAATAATATAACGCAATATAATATATATATATATATATATATAAATATTAACGTTATAATATTAAAGTAAATATAAAAAAAAGTTAAAATATTAACGCAAAAATATCATAACGTTAATGCATAAAAAAAAAAAAAAAAAAACTAATACTTATTAAAAAAAATTAAATGTAAATAAACTTAAAATAAAATCGTAAAAAAAAAGTTATAAAAAGCTATTGCTAACCTTTATTATTAACTTTTTAAATAAACTTAGCGTATTTACAATTTAAAAAAAATTAACTTTACTTATTTTAGTTAAAATAACCGGTTAAAAAAAAATAATTATAAAAGCTATAATAATACTTTTTTAAACTAGCGCATTAAAAGCATACTTTATTTGCTTTAATAAAAATACGCTAATAAAACTTTAAATATGCGCTATTTTTTACAACTTTAAAAAAATAAAAATTTTTTTTTTTAAAAATTAATTTTAAAGCAACGCCAACATCACGCTACTACCTAATTATAAGTGAACTTAACTATATTTCTTACAAATTAATATAATAAAGTTAATTTATATAGCATTTAAAAACTGTGTAATTATTATTTTCACACGTTTTTTTATATTTTTTATACGTTTTTTAATTATAATATATTTTTATTATATGCTTATATTTATAATAATAAAAATATTATTTAATTTATATATTTTTTATAAACAGTTTATAAGCGTATTAAATAACATTTATTATTATTTTTAAGCTATAAAAGCGCTTTATTTAAATAAACGTAAGAACTTTTATATAAATTAATAAATAACTTTTTTTTAAAATTTTTTAAAAAATGCTTTTAAAAAGTTAACATTTATATTTTTTTATATAAACGCATAATTATTTTTTTAATTTTATATAACTTTATTTTTAAAACTTAAAATTAATGTTTTATTATTATATAATAGCGTTTTTTAAACTGCGCTTTTTTATTTAATACTTTTATAATTTACGCTGTTTTTTTTAATAGCTTATTTAATTGTTAATAAGTTAAAAGTAAATATATAATTTTTGCTTAAAAGTTTATGCGTTATTATAACTGCTTTTTTATTAAAAATAAGCGCTTTATTTATTTTAACTATTAATATTTTATAATTTTTTTTTAATTTAAAAATGTTTAAAATAATAAGTTTTTAAGTATAATTTAACGGCATAAGCTTTAAAAAAGCTATTATTTTAACTTACATATGTTTTATAAGCTTTATAAAAGTAAATATCGTTATTTTAAAATTTAGTTTTTTTTTTAATTTTTACTAGTTGATTTAATATAATAAATAAGTTAAATTTATTTTTTTAATTAAAAAAATATAAAAAAAAAGTTAAAAAAAAAGCTTATAATTTTTTTTTATTTTAATAGCTTTTTTAATTATAACGCTTAAGCAGTTTAATAATAACTTAACAGTTGTTAAAACAATAAAGTTGCAAATATTACGTGCATACTTTTTAGCTTTTTATAAAAGTTTTTAATTTTTTTATTTAAAATTAGTATATTAATTATTAATATGTTTTTATTTTCTGTTTTTTAACTTTATTTTAAAGTTATTATAACGCGTGGTAATAAAGCTATAATTATTTATTTAAAAGCGCTAATAACTTTTAATAAAGTTTTAACGCTTACGCCGCAAGTGTAACGTAAATATAATAACTTTTTTATAAAAAGCCGGTTATAAAGATTTTAATAATATTAATTATTTAATAAAATAAGTTATTTAATTAAAATTACAAATAAATTTAAAATTTTATTAAAGTTTTTTTTTTAAACTTAACATTTTATATTATTAAAATATATAATAATTAAATATTTATAAACATTTAATTGTATATTTTTCCGATTTTTATTTATTAAGTTATTAAATAAAGAAATAATAAAAGTGCGTTTTAATATTAGTGGGTCCATGCACAATCCTTTTTGCAACGTAATTTTTATTTTCCAATCCATCTTTATACTTGATTTTTCCTCATCTAATCCCTCCTATCCCTCAACTCCGCAAACCCATAACTTGCCTACATATGTAGGGAAGAGGAAAACCTACGTATGACGCAGGCGCTCTATAAGTAGACCAGTACATACATACATAACTCACTATCCCCCATCCCCTCATGGTCCTCCCCCCCCCCTTTACGCACATACAAGCCAATGACTTGATGGTATTGATAGGTAGGTAGATAGGGCAGGTTACTCCTACGGAACCGTGGTCCCATCGTCTCCAACCCCCCCCCCTCTCCCTCATAGATCGTTAAGAGAAAGAAGACAAGACAACCAAGAAAGGAATGCTGGGGGCAAATGAGAGAAGAGAGGGAAGAAGGAATACTACTACGCCAAATCACCTCCTCCCTAAAGACCTGAGTAACCTAACCCCCCCCCCCCTCCAACCCCCAATACAGATAAATAGGCAATAGGCAGAACAAGCACCTTCACCCATCACACAAGCAAAAAAAAGGAGCGTAAAAATTCGCACGGGATTTTCCATATACCTCCTATTTTGATTCCTTAAAAGGGAAAAAAATGAAATGAGGGCATTGAGAGAGAATAGACGACATACCGTACACATAAGCCTCCCATTTCCTCTTCTCTCTCTCTTATGATCCGATGTAACGAACACGCATATTTCAACTTTCTCTCTTCCCTCTGCTCGCAAATGAGATTTCCTCCCCCTCTTCTCCCCAAATTTTTTTTCACATGCGGGAAAAGCTCATTAGGTAATGTACGTAGGTACGTACGGATGTACCCATAAAAAAGGGTGTATCCTCTTTCTTATCCCCTTTCACCCCCCTTCTCTCCGTCTCTCTCTCAATTTAATTGTCTCGCCACTCGCTACCGTTGTTCACTCCGCTAGGGACGCTTTTGTTCGACGAGGATCCGGCGGCAGCTGCCGACGGTAGACCATCTTCGTCGCTGTCGTCATCGTCGTCGAGAACTCTGGCCAGCTCGTCCGGGTCCTTCATCTTAGCATCCGGGTCGACGGTGGCGTCGGTGAACTCCTCGTCGTCATTAGTCTGAACGCGGCCGGGATGCTCCTGCTCCAGTGTGGTGTCGTCAGCGCTGATAGAGATGCCCCGGGCGCCCCACTTGGATCTGCGCTGTTGTTGCTGCGACGAAGCATTTCCGTTACCAGTGTCGTGTCCGCCGAGGGCGGGGGCGCTCTCCTCGTCGTCGCCCTGGCTCTCGTGCTCGAAGCGCTTGTTACCGAAGATGCGGTTCAGGAGCCAGCCGCGGCGGATGTCGTCCGCGTCTACAACGCCGCCGCCACGGAGCTTAACACGCTGGCGCGTGTAGTAGATCCAGAAGAAGTCGACGTAAAGGGCGGTCTGGACGATGCCGAAGATGACGGAGACGGTGTTGGGTGGGCGGTCGTTGGGGTCGGCGCCGCGCCAGATCCAGTTCAGGCAGTATAAGGCACGGTAGGAACCTAGAGCAAGGAGGTAAAAGGAGTCGATGACGGTGGGTACAGTGGTTTGACGTAGGAGGAGGAGCTGGGGCAGTACGCAGACAGACTCGAGGATCTCCGAGAAGTCCCATATCCACTAGGGAAGTAAAGCGACACAGATTAGTTGACAGTCTAGAAGGTGCTACTATGCGATGTCTCCTGGGGAGAAGGAAGACAGGAGGGGTAATTCGGGTGGTGGTGCAACCAACCTGGAAGAAAGACCAGCTACTCTTAGACTCAAATATCAACATGGCGAAGGGGGACAATAGCAGCGAACCGCCCAAGACGGCAGCTCCCAGCTTCCAAGAGATTTCACGTTCGCGCGTGCGCGGGTATCGCCAGCGCATGATAGCAATGATGTAGATAGAGGAGATGATGTAGAACAGTTTGAAGAATAGGTTCCATTTCGAGCGGGTGGAGAACAGGTCGGTGTAACGGGTGCAGAAGACGACTGCGTAGAGCACCTGGGTGATCATGGAGACGCCTAGGATAGAGGGCTGGGGGTTAGTGGATGATGATGATGACGATGATGATGGTGGTGGTGGTGATAACAATATGGGGGTAATGGGGGCAGCCTCGCTACTACTCACCTTCGGCGCTCCGGTTACGATGGATCGCAAAGATCAATATGCATTTTGAGAGGAGATGCGAGCAATCTCCTAATATACGGAAGGGCTAAGGGGGTTTTCGCGGGGTTAGCAAGCGGCGGGGTTTAGGAGTGAGTGTCTGGTGTCACGGGTGGTCAAAACGAACATTCATGTTGGCGGAGTGCTCGAAACGAAGCTATCGTGGATGTCGAAACTAGAGAGGGAGAGAGAGGAGGAAAGGTCGCGGACCGAGTAGGGCAGGTCGCTTTACATGGCAGAAATGACGATGAGCAATGGGGAAGCTCCGCACTGTATTTGCGATAGCCAGTATCACAAGAAACGGGTTGATTGAGGAAACCGTGTGTTCAACAACGGGCTGATGAGCACAAGTGGTGGTATGAGGGTCCGAGAGGACGGCGATGTATTATTAGCAGTTGTAGGTATGTATTGAAGCAAGGGTAGCCAGAGCCAAGGTTGCTGCTGCAGCTACGACGTAAACCTACCTAACCTTAGGTTAGTAGCCTTAGCTTCTCCACTACCTACCGATCCCCGCTAGACTGAAGAGGGCAGCATTACGTGGAGGTTGTCAGTCAGCGGCCGCTTACGTGACTGTGGCTGATGTGATTGTTCTCGAGATCTGATTGGTCTAAGCCAGCTGGAGGTATCTCAACTAAGTATGTCACTTCCAAAGGTTCAATATTATCACAGCTTTATGTTTTTTTTTCTGAAGATTCATCAATACTCGTACTACTAGTACCTACTTAGGTCCATTTAAAAACTAAAGGGGGGGCACCTCCTTCTCTGATCATACCAGACCTAAGTAGATCTCTCAAACAACATCTACAACCCTAAAGCATCTAGGTATGCTTTGTCTATCCAGATATACAATACCCAGGCAATATCATGGGTACAGTCACCAGAAACCTAGATAGAGCTTCTATGGCTCCTCCTCGGCCACATCCATCCGTCCATCCATCTGTCCCTCCATCTTACTGTCTAATGACCGACCTGCTGATGCCCGAAGGAATAGAACGCCTTGTGCGGCTCCTACACATATTTACCCCCCAAAGTGGTAAGGTAAGCTCATCGTAGCCGAGCTCAAGCCATCGACCAGCACTCGTCTTTGAGTCGGGTTCAGCTACTTGAAATGGACTCTCTTCTTCGCGCGAGTTTTGGGCTTGGACTTAGGCTTAGGCTTAGGCTTAGGCTTGGCCAGTGCGGAACCAGCCCGGGATCCATTTTTGCGCTTTACCTGAGCTGCCTTGCGCTTTGTTGGCGCAGCTGAAGCTTCGCCCATTTCGACGTCTGACGTCTGGTTGTCTCCGTCAGGTGACGGGGAGACGCGATGACCGTTCGTGCGAGTAGCTTTCTTGGGGTACTGAACAGCAAGATCGTCATACCCGCCCATCTTCCGATCACCAGAAACATCATCGTCCTCTTGCATAATACCGTTTGAGGTTTCGGTGGGAATCTTACTTCCATTGTTCTTCTTGGTGCCCGTGTTCTTTTGTTTGCTGGCTGGGTTATCAACTTCATCCCAGGTGTTGTCTGATTCAACTATTGTCTGGGAGCTCTCTGGGGACGGGATGGATCTGTATTTCACACCGTTGGGCCCGATCTCGGAGATAGGGAGGTCCCTTAGAGCATCCCGTGTGTTTTTAACTGAGGAATCATGGTTCTTATTCTCGGGGAACTCTTCAGTCAATAGTTCAGGGGCGGGAGATTTGACCCCAACTTTCATGTTGGTCATGTCAAGGACGCCGAGGTTGCCAAACCTTTTCCACTGATCCAATGCCAGGAACGATTCTGGGATGTGTACCACTGGGAATTGGTATGTTGGCGCGAAAGGGATGTCGACAAAGTTTTCCCACGCTGACCCGGCCTTGTCTTCCCATCCTTCACCCATGAGTCTCAGGTAGGCATGGTAATCCTTAGGTCGGGTATCAGGGTGACCCAACGTATCCATGTCCTTGAGACGCCAGAAGTCGGCTCCTCCCCTGCCTCTCAGCTGCAGGCAACGCCAGAGTGCCCACGCTTGCTGGTTACTGCAGCTCTTGAGGAAATTGTAGACCTGGTGGCGAAGCTTGATCTCATTATTGGCACACCTCGTGCATGGCTTCATCATCAAATCGGTTGAGAGATGCGTCTCGATCGCACATTCGTTACGCGCTTTCGACATCCACTTCCATAGGATGGGCTCCGGCTCCATCTCGACGCCATCAACACCGCCTTCAATGTTCAAAGAGGCCGTCTTGCAGATTTTGCAGAAGGGTATGTACAATCTGAGCGTCCGGAAACTCGCGTCGTCTGTACGGCTTTTCCAATACAGGTCGAACTCGTCAGGCTTTATCGAGTTGAATGTGTTGACAACTAGTAGCTTGATGCGAGGGTTGATGTTATCCCATGATTCGTGGAAGCCGTCTCTAACCAGATGCAGCGGGGCCTGGTCCGTTTCACTAGCATCAGAATCGTCCTCGGAGTTGACATCCTCGGATTCGACCTGGTCGCTAGGGAATGGATTTTCTACGATTTCATACGCCTTCCTCGCGGCCTGCTCCATCTCCGCTCTCTGTCTGGCCCTAGCGTACCATTCAACACCCTTCTTCAAGCAGTTATCGCAGATATGCTTGCTCTGGATCAAGAGCTCAGGGGGCCAGACAAATTCGGGGCAGTAGATTCTTTCACCAGTAGGGGCCACTTTGCCGAAATACTTATTCTCCCTAACGTTTTCGCAGAAGGTAAAAAGGTAGGTGCCTCCGGTGTGGCAAACCACGCAGAAGAGACGTGTGATGTGGCACATGCTGGGCAATCTTATGGAGCAACAGGTCCTATATCAATAGACATGGTCAGTACTGTCAATAACCACAACGAATGCCCATACTAAGGTGAAGCCCGCAAAACTCATGTATTCAATAAGGGAATGCTCACCTCTGCTATGCCTTTGTATTTTAGTTGCTTTTCCCTCCTTCACTCTATGAGTAAGGGGTGGGTGAAAAGCCAATAGGCTATGGATATTTATAGCTAGGAACTCATAATTAGCATTCTGTTCTTAGTATATTGAGTTATAGTGGTCAGCATACTAGTAAATATACACCTACTCTGAAGGTCTCAAATGCCCAAATCTTTTTGTTCCAACTCGACACCTATAGTCTAAGCTATCGATTTGTCAATAATAGAACCAATGTTTCTAAGCTGACATGTCCTGAGAATACCTATCCAGTAGATCAAAGGACAAAGATATCTAGGGAGGAACCCCATGTGCTAGGCACATGTGAACTTTGAAGGGGATATCAAGCTCATCTGTGGGTGAAAAGAAAAGAAATACTTACCAACTGTATGATATGTAAGAGTGGTCTTCTCGTGGATGCTCGGTGAATACCCAGGAACTCGGTATACTAGCCTATGGTTGTCTGGATGTCCGAGAATACTAGCTCTGATTGTCAGGCAGGAACGAGGAGGATCTTGACAAATACCCCGGGGGGAAGTGATACAAGTCGGACCACTGACGTGGAACACGGTTGGTAGTGAAGTTGGGCAGGCTTCTTGAGATGTCAGCAATGCAGAGCTGTCTTTCGTTTTAAATTTCCCTCTCTTTTTCCCCTCACTTGTAGAGGAGGTGGGGGAAGGTGGATGAGTACCTAGTGTTGAACTGGCTGGGTGGGGTAGCTGCAAGATGGATGGCAGAAGTGAAGGAAGTGGCCTACAAAGATGTAGGAAGTAAACTGGGTAGGGTGCAAAATTGTGCAGGTAGAGCAGACTTGCTGCAACTGGGTGATGTTGCTGTTGTTTTTGTTGCTGGGGAGATGTGCGTATTTGTGTGCGCGTGGACTGGGCAGAAAGGGTGTGCTCATACACTGAGGTGAGGGGGAGCTGTGGAGGTTTATGGAGGTAGGTGAGGCAGCAGTACGTAAATGTTTGGCTTGTTGTTCAGTGAGGATGTTTGGAGGAAAATTAAATGGGAGAAAGAAGAGAATGTGTTTATGTACCTGTTGTGGTCATGTCTACTGGGGTGAAGGGGAGACGGTTAAATGCTAGGTAAGTACCATTTATGTCATCTCACGGTGATTACATTCACGGATATAATTCACGTTGAGAAGAACACATTCATCCAGGATAAAGCGTGAAATGCTGCCAGGCCGACTGGGCTGGACTGGATTGGACCTCGGGGGTAACAATAGACCTTGGTGTAGGTATTTATTTGCTTGAGGCAAGCTGTCGACTAGCATCTGGTGTTGGATATGCTGACAGCTAGGAAGGAACAACTCTACACACTACGAGGTAACATATATTGGGATGTTCCACAAGAAGTGTTGAAAGTATTAGTAGTTTAGGAGGGGATAGGTATATCAAATGTCCCCCCTTTTGAGGTGCATAGAGCTGGGACCGTAAAAATAGGAGAGATGTGCTAGTATGTTGATAACTTGTATCTGCCATTTCAATGTGTTATTGTGTGGCTTTAACTTATAAAGTACTACAAGTACAATAGAGCATTTCTATACTTATAGGATTGTTATAGACGTGGGTGGCCCCCAGGACTAGGTTGCGTATAGGTGAGTGCTTCATAGCACCTAGTCAACTTGACCATAAAACATGTATTACTGTGCAGATGGAGAAGCAACCTACCTTTATATACTTTAAGGGTATTCAAATAATTATCTCTAGCCTTAGAACATCTTGTATCTGGGAGACAGTAAGAATCAACGGCCATTAAATCTACAAAAGAAAATGTGGCAGCATTCTGTTCAAGAGGTACTGGACTCCCATGGCTCTAGGTACAATTGAATGGTGTATTAAATGGGGCTTTGAACTTCCATTGCCAAAATATTGTCAAGGCCTATGAGATCCAGATTCTACCTACCTCGAGGCCTGTAGCCCTCCTATCAATTTGAAAGGGAGCATTCATTGTCTTTGTCCGATCATTGTAAGTCTCGAGCTATGTTAACCAGCTTGACACGATGGCATGTCTTCAATATTGAGAAGCACTTAGTATCTCAGAAGTCTAGTAACTTAACCTAGTAACCTAGCAAGTACTCTGTGTTGTGTTGTATGGAAGGTACATAAAGCATGCACTCTTTGCTCTGTGCCTTCCATAAAACAAGAGTTGATGGAGGTCAAGTGATTACCTAAGAGATAACAGCCAATGCCACCTGCTGCAGTTGCAGGTGGAATTTCCCTGACCCCACAGCCCCAGCACTTTAAAGTTACAGTAACTGAGCCACAAGTGACGCCTACCCAGGTGGTTTAATTGTTTCAATTGTGGCGCGACCGAGACGCGTTAAACATGATTCGAAGTACACAGAGGACTTCATGACGAGCCAACTCAATGCAATACATTACGGCATTGAAAATGGATTCTGAGTGATACATGCCACCTTGCAACCAGCGCAATGGCTACCAGTCAGTACGAACCTCCTCAACCGGAGGCGCTAGCTAATTAGAAACAAATACTAGGTCGTGAGGAACGCATGCAACAACGCATGCGCGGTGCTGGGTATGTGCTGACCTGCGATCGTCTGTCTTTTTGTAGGAATAGAGGTGCTCACTATGTTGCAGTCGTCATGAAGTAGCCGCAGACTCGTTCGATTTTGTCATTCCCGGCGCCGAGCCCGAGCCCGAGCCCGAAACCTCACCGTCAGAAGCCCCAACACGATCGGAACCTAATACTTCCGCAAAACGAAGGCGTTTGAGCCCTGACTCCGGTTTCCCCGTTCCGAATCCTCACTCTAGTGTTGCGAGGGCCTTTTCGAGGTTAGATGTCTCCAAGTCAGATCCATATGATGCCCTGGAAGACGAGGTCCTCGACGATGCTCCAGACATACAACCGACAACGAGCCCCGCCGATATAGTACTTGAAGATGCGCCAGAACCTCAACCGGCCACAAGCTCGGCTGTCAAGGTACAACCATTCGGACAGAATGCGCTGCAGTCACCGCCATCCGTTGGGCAGCGACCGACGTCGCGGAGCTCGATAGTTGGCCCCTTGATAGAAGAAGTTACGGAAAGTCCTGCGGCTGCGCCTGGGAGTGGACATAGGCGTCGGATTAAGATGACCGACACCACGACGCGGAGTGCAAAATTACAGAAAGCCGTGCTTGAGGAGGAGAACGGTTTCACCGCCGAATTCACAACGTCTTCTCCGTTAGCAAGGAAGACTAGAATGAGTGCTGCGACGCCAAGCGCTCTTTCAGCACGCTCGACTAGATCAGGCACGAGACAGATACGGGAATCGCCCATCGAAGAAGAGGTGGTTGAATCATCACCGATAGCCCGCCGGTCACGAAAGGGTGATAGTTCTCCAATAAATAGCTCTGCACGATCTACCCGAAGTCAAAATCGCCCAATTGCATCTAGCTCAGTCGCGGCACAGGAAGATGAACTGGCATCCCCTCCACTTGAGGCTACAAGTACTAGGAATATTAGGAAACCGAAACCTAAGGCAAAGAAGCCCGAGCCCGAGCCAGAGCCAGAGCCAGAGCCCGAGCCCGAGCCAGAGCTGGAGCCCGAGCCGGAGTCACCCGAGATCGGACAAGAACGGCAGGACGGGGTAAATGAGGAGGAGGTAGAGGAAGCAGAGGAAGTCGACGTACACGAGGCTGCCCGACGTATTGGCCGAAAACGTCCCCGAGTTAGCCCACCACGAGAAGAATCACCAGAATTACACTCGCAGCTGGTCGAAAGGAAGCAACCAGCTAAGAAACGCCAAAGAAAACGCCCAAGTGATACGCCAGCGAAGCAGTCGCACCCGAAACCCCGGAAAGAGAAGACGAAACCGACCACAAGGAAGCGAAAGAGTGACGGGGAGGCCATTCCGATTACTGTGCAGAGATATACTAAGCGCATAATTCACAATGAAGACGACACGGACGAAGACATCCTTAATGCTGACATTCCATTTGCCAATCGCAGCGGGGTCAATGTGATAGATGTATTGTCGCAAATATGCGACGAAGTAATCGAAGCCAGTCTAGAATCCGTCCACGAGGCTGCTATTAATGCGAAAGATGCGGGTGTGAAGAAGGAGTTCAGGACGAAGCTCCGGGCCCTTGAAGCATTCCAGGAAGAACTACGTACACGACTCCTGGAGCATGTAAGTTTTCTTTTTTTGCGAATATCATTTATGCCTGAGTATCGCTAATCATGTTGGCCCATCTAGACGATTGCACTGGATACGATGCACGCACTTAAGAAGAGGGTGCGGTCGGTCCAGAAGGAGAAGCTTGCTCTCCGGACCGAGATCCTACGGATCCGTGCCGAGAGGGAGCAGGTCGGGCTCAAGATGGATGCGGTGAGAGCCCGGCATGAGACGGCAAACGAGGAGATACTGGTAATGCCCCTTTCCTAGATACATATCTATTTTTTCTCAATCTTCTGACAATCCACTAGCACCAACTGGGCCTCTCTTCGGTCATGGACGACATAGAGTTGGCAATTGAGAACGGAAAGTCGGCGCCGGATTTGAACCCGAAGGAGCAGAAGCTAGCCGAGCTGGCAAACCTCGAGCTGCTGATCTCCAAGGTGGCCGGGCAGGCTAGTGACGTCGGTGATGGGGGCGGGAACTTGAAACAAATTAAGGATTTCAATGCATTTCTTGAGCGCGTAGCTGCTGCTTTGGAGGGGAGATGAAAAAAAAGATACCATTGGTTTGTAGTCATTTCACTTAACAGGAGAGAACACCATACCGGAAACCTTGCTATGGTTTGCGGGGTCTGTCCCAGACTCGGCACAAGATGCAGGCAACAGATATAACGGACCCATGAATGAACATGAAAAGAAAGTCTAATGAATGAATGAGATAATACTACTACTAATCTCCCTACGGTGAATTCAGCTCGACTACCTAGTGTGTATACCATATCGAACGTAAACCGAGGAACATGTAAGGTCTCATGTGTGGTCAGCATCATGGCTAACGAAAACATATTCAGGGGGTTATCTGAGACTGTCTCTTTCTTCTTTTCTCTCCTCTCGGCAATGTTACATTTGTGACTACATGCACCGCATGTCTACGTATGTAGATAAGGCATAACAATGCGATTTCACCAACGCGGAGGCATTGATGCCTTGTATTAGGTTTGTGATAAGGAAGTTGGAAGGCAGATTTCCGAGTCGCCAGGTATACGCCGCACACCGCCCTTGACCATCTACACTTACCTACACTAGGTACAAGCTGCATAGGGCTAAAGCTCCGTCATTTGGAGGGGAGCAGCTGGGGCTGAGGCCTTGTGGAAGTAAACGCCACCACCTGAACGGCTTAGGTAGGTAAGAAGAATACTCCATCTGGGGCTGGGCGGGGCTGGGCTTGGGATGATCGACTAGGATCATCCGCTAATACATACCTACGGTGGAAGTCGGTGCAGAATATCTATGGATATGGAGCTATTTCTGTGGCCAACCAGCCATCACCACGCTGAGCTCTACAAACCCAGGGGAATATTGCAGATTCTATATGCACAATACATTTCGAGCTTATCTTTTGTTCCATGGAAAGGTTATAAAAAAGTTTCCATAGCTAGAGCGCAGAGTGTCGGATTCCAGCCCGTCGTATACGCCAAACTGTGCCGCAGGCTCAAACCCAATCTGGCTATGGATGGTGAGATTCCATCCGCTTGGTCTGCTTGGCAAGAAAAGCTGGCAATCCTTCAACTACCTACTATTTTGCACAGCCAACGCACGCATATCATGATGGAGACGGTCGCCAAGCGGTACATAGTATATGAATATGACTCTCCTCCTGCCTGCTGGCTAGCTGGATTCGATTCTTCGCCCCCGATCCCTTTATTCTCGTCTTCCGTGACGCGCTAGAATATCCCAATACTCATACTCACCCTCGCGTCGCATCGCAAGTGGTTATCGCGTTTGTGGCGGTAACAAGGAAACGAACAAACGAACGAACGAACGATATAGTATCCTTACTACCCAACACGCAGCTCACATCGCCGCCGCTATGGGCCACCGCGATTCCCCGTACAAGAAGGGGATTAACCTCACCGCCTGGGTGCTGCAGATCATCGTCTGTCTGATCCTGCTAGGCGCGTCGGCTTGGCTGTTGTCCGTCGTCGACTCGGGCGACATCGGCAGCGATCTCAGTGAATACAATGGCCTATTCACGTATGCGTAAACCCCCCAAAGCCTGCCCCCGTCTATGTACCCCGCTAGGTTAGATAAGATATTGCGTGGAAACCAGACTAACAGAACGCGCTTCCTCGCAGTGCCGCCGCCGGTGTCCAGATCGGCCTAACCGGGCTGACGATCGTCTTGGACATCGTGGAAATGGTGCTCATCGGGCGCAAGCGCATGCCGCCGGCGCTGTACCTCGCGTCCGCGTGCATCAAGACGGCCATCTGGGGCATCATCTTCGTGCTGAACCTGATCGCCGTGACCGTGCTCTCCATCGTCCTGTGTGGTATCTTGTTGTACGTATACTCTCCCATTTATAGAACACTTTCACCCCCCCCTCCCCCCAACTCCTTCGCGTTCGTTCTTCCCCCTAACCTAGTATATAACAGTGCGACCTCGCTCCTCCAGCTCGTCCACGGCGCCCGGATCGTGCACCGCAAGCGCAAGGGCGGCAGCTACACGCCCGCGAACAACCCGGCCGGCAACGCCGAGGCCGGGTACGACGTCGAGGCTGCCCACCAGAGCACCGAGTACAAGTCCCAGTCGCCGCAGCCACCGGCTTACGACCCCGCATACCAGCAGGAGCAGCCCTACGGGTACGGGGCCCCGCAAAAGCAGCACCAAGGGGCGAACTCGTATGAGCTGGATAACCGGCCTCATTAAGCGAGAGTGGAGAGAGAAGGAGAGAGAGAGAGGAAACGAGGGCGGTGTGGGGAAATAAAATGATATAAAAGGAAATAAATAAATAATGAGAGGCTGGTTAGTTCGAACGGGTTATGAGGTATGGTGGCATGATGTTTGTGGTTGTATGTTATGCGCCTCCTATCCGTTCGTCGCTCGTTGTTGTTGTCGTTGCTGTTTTCCCCTGCCATGATTATTACAAAGCTTGACACCCGCACGAGATATCCCTTAGGTACCTACATACATATGGACATCAACATATTTTTTTTCTTCATCACATTGTTGAAATGAAACAGGCCCCACGTTGAAAATTGGCCCTACTGGTGTAATTACCGAGTTATGCACGGGCTAGAGGATATAAACTACTAGCACCGTTATGAATGTCTGGAGAGACGATCGATGACATATGAAGGTCGGTAACATAACACGGATGACTTCATCTTCCATAGCTTGCTTGATGAATTGGGGGGTGGTTGGGGGATCGGGGAAGGGGAAAGAGACGGGGGGAGCTGGTAGGTACTCTGGTTGTCTTTATAGTGCGATGTGCAGACAAGCTTCTTATCGTGTCTTAATACGATGTCGTGCTTGGGGATGCAAGAGTGGGTTTGTCGTTGGATATCGGGATGTTTTGGTACTCCGTACTACATACTATGTATTTACCTCAGGTTAGGTAGTATGTAACTGGCATAACGGGATACCTTACCCATCTACCTAATGGACGTACGTACACAGGTGTAATAGACAGCACTGCCTGCCCTATGAGTCCTGTGTAGTTACATTGTATTAGGTATAAGTCGGTAGTTAGTATGTATATGCTTACATGGGCACGTAAAATAGCTACATACCTATGTAGCTTATGTACATACACAAGCATACCTACCAAAGGTAGTTTACATAATGCATACTTAGTTGTACATAAACGCCTATGTACAACTACATACGTAGGTCTACTCGGTTTCATATCCACATAAATATATCCACTATTATTGCACTTTTCCTTAAACGGGACATCATCGCCATAAAAAAAAACCAAAAAAAAACCACCCAAGAGATATCAAGTTAGCTAGGTTAGCGTACTTCATGTTCTTGAAATTTAACCTGGATAGCCCGACTTTTCCTATGGTAGAGAGGCCAACTACCTACCTACATTAGTACCTGGGTGCCCCCCAGCGGAACCCGGCAATTGGTGACTGCCGGAATGCAAAGCCACCTGTCCTAGGCAGGACTCCTCTAGACTCGGCAGTCGGCAACGGTGAGAGAGAAGAAAGCGACGGTGGATGTCAGCGTGGGTAGATAGGTAGGTATGGACTTAATCGAATACTATTTAGATTGGTTATATTAGTGCAGTGTAAGATATATACCCAAGTACACTTGACAGGCTGTGTCAGAGTTAAGTTAGATACCTAAGTACTATGTAGTTTACGAATTAGATCTGTTGATCATCACAATAGTAAGAGATAAATGATACCTACCTCCATACGTGGAAATCAATTTCAAAGAAAAAAATGCCTCTTACCGTAATTAAATGTGTTCCTAGGATTTAATTAATCAAAGTACATTAAAGCAACCTCGTATAAAACATGAAGTGTCTTTAAAAAAAGATAAGTTCCCTTAAGATACCAGACCTAGGTACTTGTTGTAACCTTCTTATATCAGATGGGCTTAGCAAATGCTATCAATACTACACTACCGAGTAACTCAAGGTTAAACTAAAGGGACTTGATGCATGTGGTGCTTCGATATGCAATACGAGATACATACCCTACGGTCAATGCGTTACACGTTTAGTCTAACTAGGAGGTCCCTGGACTCTAAAATAATTACCTAAGTACTTACGTCTTTCAGCTGTGCCGGGATTTCTGAATCAAACTACACTAGGTATTCATTTTTTGACCTTTGCAAAGTCGTGTCAGCAGGTACCTTAGCTAATATTGTTCTCATCCCCATCATTGGTACAGCTTGGAAGTTATGTTCCATAGGGAATATCAACGTGGGTGATATACACCAGCCCAACCTAGTCGTAGTTAGTGTGTTAACTAAGCTATGCTCAGCCTTTTGAAACCAAAAACGTGTCCCACCCGCCCCATTTATCATCCCGTCCCCACCCCCTCCTTAGTGTATATCGTAAGTCGACCATCATGGGTTCTTTTTTGTTCTCCAATCAGACCGTTGGTCAACAACAATTCTGCAAATTACACTCGGGCTGTCGGGATATGCAGATAGGTATGCGTGTTAGCGACCCACTAGAAAGAAAAGAGAGAGGGAGAGAAAACAGAAAAGAAACAGAAAGAAAGCGGGCCAGGGTCACCACGGAATCGGCTCGTGGGTTGCGGATTGTGGGTTGTGAGCTCAGTTCGCACCGCCCCGATTGATGGGCGCGACGCATACGATGGAAGAAGCCAGATACCATACTACATACGTATGTACATACGCATACGTATACTACGCATATATCTTACATTAGAGCAACAGATAAATACCTACCTAGGTTAATTGGATACGAGGACCTCGAGGGATGACCATTTCAGCTGGCATAACCCCTAGGGTGGTATTCATGCAGGTCGAACGGACGAATCCATAGGTAGGCATACCTTGTATGTACACACCACCAACGATAGCAACATCGAATAACAACACGGCCAGCGGGTGTGTACAATGCACGCCTACATACATAATGGCGATGAATGTATTCGAATCTAAGTTGAGCTGAGGGTTTTCGTACGGATATGCCGCTTCGGCTCTCCCTGGAGTGTAGTACACTATACTACGTACACTGCCTACCCACCTGCCTGAACCCCCAGCTAATCAAGGGTAATCGCAAATCAAGGCATGGCAGTAAAGCTTAACCACTTTCAAGCTTTGTGGCGTGCAGCGCCCAGACGCTGACGCTGGCACCAACCTTGTAACTACGTACCCAGGTGCACGCACACGCTTTCGATCCACGAAGTCCCCCGCCCCGAAACAGGCCTAGTCAGCCAATAGATATTGGTATGGTGGTCCCAACATGTAAGTACCTGCCTAGGTACCTAGGTAGCATGAGCACCATGATACACACCCCACACCCATGATCCCATCGCTTCTGCTCCGGGTCCCTTGTCCACTAGGTAGGTAGTTGGAGAAGTCAAGTTCAGTCTAGACACTACTAGATACTACTACTACTAGACGTAGGTAGGTAGTAGGTACTTACCTATAGCTAACTTAGTACATATGTACGGGGAGGTGGGAGGTCGATTGGTTGGCTACTAGGTTAAGGGACTACCTAGCATGCCCTCGAGGAACATTGTTCATCGCTGGCATTATTACTAGTGAAGCAGAGCGGGAAGGGGGAGGGGGGCTTAGATGGTAGTACTCCCCGTCCAGGTAAGGTTCCTGCATTCTCAGGCTGTTTCATGTAATCCGGCCGATAGATAAAAGACTCACTGCTCCTCTGCTTCACCTGAGAATTCCCCATTCTCCATCTTCCCTTCCTCAACCACATCTCTCTCTTTTTTTCTCTGCCTACTTGTGAGAACCAAGCTTCGTTTCGCACCACAAAACCGCCCAAACCTACGAAACCACACATATCTACCACCATGCCTGCTCCTCAAGCTCCCCAGCAGCAAGCTCCTATGGAGATGACCTCGAACGATGGCGTTGTCACCCAGCAGCCCGTTAGTATTTTCCCATCACCGTTATTTCATTCCAACGCTTTCCTAGCCATATCGTCCCGTCCCCTATCCCCATCCTATTCCCGGGACAACATTCCCATGTGTCCTGCCCCCCCCCCCCTCCTTACTAATCCCCAATTCACCTGACCGCCTAATCAACTAACATGATGGTATCCCATAGTCTGCCGAGCCCCAGCCCGAGATGAACCTTCGTGGTGGTGAGGAGGCCGGCTGCGAGATCTGCTGTGGTCTCTGCGGCTGCGATGAGGCCTGCTGCTAAACGCACACACGCACACATGCACACGGCTCTAACCCTCCGTTCACTACCTCTCCATCTGCCTATGGTCGCTATACTAGTGACATGGAGAAAAGAGAAAGGAAGGGTGTAGTTGTATCTTTTCCTCCTCCCACCACCACCACCACCACAACGCGCATGTTCGAGCGCTTGCTTCCCCACCGCATAACCCCTACGTAAGCGGCAAGCAAGAGGCCTACTTCAACCATAACTGGCCCAACCACTACCATCAGCAGTCATGCGCATGCTTTCAATACGGACTATGCTCGGGATGTCAGCACAGCGCATGGTCTGGACCTGTGTTGGCCTAATCTGCATCATCATAAGCGTCGGGCTCATTATGGAGGATTCGTAGTCAGCGGTAGGGGGAACCATACAATTCGCACTATTTTCTTTTTTTCTTTTTATTC
Organism: Biscogniauxia mediterranea; assembly: GCA_018398605.1. NCBI lineage: Eukaryota > Fungi > Ascomycota > Sordariomycetes > Xylariales > Xylariaceae > Biscogniauxia > Biscogniauxia mediterranea. The sequence goes on from JAGXTR010000004.1 coordinate 1,153,474, forward strand.
AGTTCATGTTCAAAATGACCCTAGGTGAAGAGAAGGGAGGAGGGGGAGGGAGTAAGAGCTAGATGATACCTATGATTAAAAACAAAAGAGAAACAATTTATATGAGTAAAAAGTATCGTTCTTGATGATGATGAGATATGTGAAGCGGGTTTATCGTTGTTATTTTCTTACATTTTCTTTTCGCTGATCGTCGGTTAGAAGTGGTAGTAGATAGAAACGATGTTCTTTGGGGGGAGTTTCCAACCTACCTTTCTAAGACAAGACTCGAGTTTTCGAGTCGAGTTATCGTTGAAAACGAAATAGTAGATAGAAATTATACCTTACCTACCTACCTGCCTACCTAACTTACCGTATACTTTCTCCCTTTCCCTCCCTCTAGGACTCGACGAAGTTCAACGAGACCGGGCCATGTTTTTGTCTGTTCGGATCACGCTTATGCTATCATGTGAAATATCTATCATTTTACTACCACCAGCGAAAACCGATGATCAGGTAGAATGTTGTCGGTTGGGCGAAGTAGAGGTACACTACCTAGATATTGATGTTCCCATCGTGTTTTATTTAACCTAGGTAGCCAACTGATTGACCCGGCGGGAGCGGCGCGATTAAAACGACACCGCGATAACAACAACAAAAACAAGTAAAGCAATATCAATAGATAAGGTACATATACTAGAGAAGAAGAAGAAGAAAAAGATACATATATCTAAAGTTTTCAATACATAGAAATTAAGACCAGACCAGACCAGACATTGATGTCTTTCGTCTAACCTAGGTTTTCTGTCAAATTAAGCATTTTCGCCGTTGGTCTTGGCGATCTCTTGGCCTTCACGTTTTCTCGTGTCTTGGCTTTCATGTCGTGGGGGAGGGAAGGGTTCGTGCCAAGGCTTTCTACACATCCCTAAACTAATGGACGGAGCATTTTCCTTTTTCTTTTTTTTTTCTTTTTGGAAGGGATACACCACATACGCTATACATACACTAACCTACATACCTTAACATGTTCCTTGGGGTTTTTTTTTTCTCTTCCCCTTCTGCTTCTGCTTCTGCTTCTGCATCTTTTTCATACTCCCTCTCTCCATTATGTACGCTGAATGTATATATGGCTACCTAGCTAACTTAAGTATTTCAACTACCAGACTACCTAGGCTATCTATGTAGGTAGGTGCTCATGTTTATTTCTGTATGGGGGTGTGTGGGGAGAGAGGGGGACTGGAAAATGAGTCGTGAGGTGGCTTAGGGTCGTGGTTCCCCCCTGACGATCGACACTCTTAGCTCGGTGTTGAGTAAGCAAATACCTACTAGGGAGTCAGGCTAAGTACTATAGCACGTCTGTCAGCATTAGGGAATAGGGAGAAACCCATCGGGTGTCTGGTTTGATTAAGTTAGGTGGGTAATTAGCCGTCGTGGACTACGTGGTTCATCATGGGTGAGTTGTTCGGATACGTAGCTGTGATATATACCTACCTAGGTATTTTATGTAATATACTTTCTTAAGAGCTACAGGTAGTTGTCTCGAACTAAATAAAATGTATAGCACCGAGTAGCTTCTTTTCTCTCCCCGGGTTTATAGCCTTGTCGTTTATCTCACCAAGAGGACTGGTCTGACCGTAGTAGGTAGGAAATCGTTCCAAAGCAGATAGATGGAAATGAGGATTCATGCATACACTATGCGTTCTTGCATAGTGACTATGACGATAGTTGTAGTGTAGAATAGCAATATAAACATTGGGTAGGTAGGTACATAATATATTCATTTATTTTAAATATCTCTCTATTCGAGCTCATCTTGTTTTTCGTTCTTTGTCTCTCCCCCCTCTCCCCCCCTTCTTATGTTGATACATAGTGCGGCGAGTGGTATTTTTATATGGAACAAGCAATACATGCATACCTAAATACATACAAAGTTCATGAACTTGACCACATATGCTACATATATTCATGACTGGACTGACCGACTGATTGACACCGTTATCAACCCAAGTTGAAACCCCCCTTTATTTCCCTTCCTGTCCAGACCGTGTGCTACGACACCTACTTTTTGGTTTCAATCAATTCCGCGAATGCAAATCGGCGCACATAAATGCTCCCGATATATTATTTTATTTTACTTTTCCTCTGACTTCTTTAGGCCGCCCTCACCGGCGCCATCGCCACCACCGCCGCTCTTGTTGCTGCTGCTGCTGCTGCCGCCAAACACCCCGGCGACTTGATCCCATAGGGTCTCCTTGCCTTTTTCCCTGCGTTCCTGCCGCTCCTGCTCCTGTTGCTTCCACAGCCCCTGGACGCGCGATGCAAGCTCGGCCTTGGCGTGTAACTCGGCGCGGTAGGCAGCCTCCTCAGTAGAGCGCTCCTCTTCTGCGACCTTCTCGAGCCGCGCCTTGAGTTTCTCTTGCTGCTCTGGCGTGAGCTCGTTTTCCTCGATCGTTTTTATTGCCGCGCGCGATGCACCAGCAGCGGCGGCGGCGGCGATAGCTTCATGCTTCTTGGGAATCAACGGCGGGAACGTAGGGATTGGCCGTCCTTCCCGCTTTGCGGCGTCGACCTCGGCCTCCTGCGCTACCAGTCGCTGGTATAGGGAGTCGGCGTGCATTTGGATCTCCTCCTCGGCCTCAGGGGTACGGTCGTATGTCGAGAGGTAGCCCAGCGCTTTGAGTAATCTCTGGGTTCGAAATAGTTTTCCATCTTTAGCCAATTGTACTTTCGAGAATGTCGATTATTTTGGTTTTTGGTTTTCTCAGTAAGCAGTTAGAACACATACCGTCTGCATCATGTAGCACCGCTCAAACTTCCTGACCTGGTCGCGACACATGGTCATGCGCTCGGTGAAGCTGGGGTTGGTCATGCAGGTACGCCAGTCGACCTGCTCGAGAGCACAGTTCTCAAGAGCCGCCCGGCCGATCTGCGACCTGCGCTCCTTGTAGCCCTCCAGAACGTCCATCAGCTTCTCGTGGTCGGTTTTAGTCTCGGCCTCGATCTCCGCAAGTGGCCGATATGTCTTCCACAAGTGTGCGTAGCGACCATCTTGGAACTGGCTCTCGGCCGGCACGCCATTCGGGTTCTTCTTCTCCGTAATCGCATTCTCGGCTTCACCAGAGCTCACGGCTTTTGGCTCCTGCGCTGGTGGCTTCTGGTCGGTGGCGGCATTGTATCGCACAGGCGACTCCTTTGCGAGGAATTCACGGAGCTTGGGGTCGAGGTTTCGCAGCGGGTCGTCGGGGCTCGAGCTCGAGGCCCAGAGACTGTCCCACCAGCCCATGGAGCCTTCACTGTCGCAGCGAAACAAGAATAGGGAAGTAGAAGAAAGGCAGCGATCCGAATCCCGGCGGGGTCTCGAGAATTCACAAGTTGCGAAAACCCTGGAGCTTTTCACATGCAAGAAAGAAGCATAAGTGATAAGTAAAAACCGATACCGTTATCGATACTATTATATTGATTTTAATCGTTGTACCGGGGTACACTAATTTCCAAACGACATGTCGCGCCCTACCCGTTTTTCTGTTCACACACACACAACTTTCTGTTTGACTTATATTTTTGCAACTTTTTAACAAATTTAATAATAACTTAACTAATTTACATTTTTATATAATAATATATATATAAAAATAAAGCTTACGTTAATGCGCATATAGCTATATAATTTATTTTATATAAAAATAAATATTTACAGTAATATAAGCAATAATGCTATTTTTATTATATGTATAAATTTTTATTACGTTATATATTACCTTGCATTATCGCAATACCTTACGTTATATTTTTTTAATAAATTTAATAATAACTTAACTAGTTTACATTTTTATATAATAATATATATATAAAAATAAAGCTTACGTTAATGCATATTTAACTATATAATTTATTTTTAAAAAAGTTAAATAATAAACTTAATAAATAATATTTTATATTTATTATATTTATTATTAATATTTTTAAAAAATAAATAATATAATTAAATGCGCATTAACGTAAGCTTTATTTTTATATATATATTATTATATATAAATATAAACTGGTTAAGTTATTGTTAAATTTATTAAAAGTATAAAAAAAAAGTTATGTGTGTGTGAACAGAAAAACAGGTGGGGCGCGACATGTCGTTTGGAAATTAGTGTAGTATGTACTACTACTCAACGCTTACACACAGAGTAGCATCCATTGGTTCAGGGGGTGTTCAACGTACAAATGAGGTCCCTAACCTTTAAGTTAGGTAACTCTGGTAGGTAAACATAGGTATCGTATTCGATTGGAATAACATAACTTCTTTACCATATTTGTGGTCACATAAGTATGAGGTCAGAGTGAAAGTACATCTTCCTGTTAGCAATTGGAGCAACTCGAAGCTGCCAACTCTATAACCCATCTTATAAGTGACTATAATAACACGAGTCTAGGACAAGTTATCTTGCAAGCATTCAATTGGTGTCTTGGAGCAATCCATTCATATGGGATGGCCCATCAAGTGTACAAGCGGATTTTTATTGGGATTTTGGACGGTTTTCGTAGACTTCATATGTCAGGGCGACTTCAACAATTTACCCGTTGATCGAAAACAATAATAGCAAATGCGCAAGGTACTTTTTGAGTAGAACCGCATAGTAGGTTAAACATATCTTTTTTTTAATAATAGAGAAGTCATTTATGCAGATGGGACGGACCTTGTCCCTATCATCTTGTCATATTGAGGATGAACACCCCTGAGTCCCCAGACTCATATAAACCCCCTCTTTTCCCTTGCCGACCCATATGTAAAACATCCGTCACTGCATTTCACATGTATTTTTGATTGAGAAGGCCATCGGGATGCTTTTGGTATTCGTTTTTCATTCCAGAACTACCGGGGTAGCATCTTGTGCCGTGGCTTAAGCCTATGAACCACCCGTTCCCGAATCTGAGATCATAAAGAACCATGAAGCAACAACGCCATCGATGCCCAGGAAAAGTCCACAAATTTAGAACTTGCTGAACTTCTTGACCGCCTTGCCAGTCCGGGGAAGGACACGGAGGACGTTGAAGCGAACCTGTTACATCGCGCTGCAAGTTAGCATACCATAAAACCCACCTCCATCATAGCATCCACATGGGATAGGGTAGGCTACATACGGTCTTGCTGAGAGGTCTGCACTGGCCAACAGTAACCTGGTCACCTTCCTCGACACGGAAAGCGGGCGAGACGTGCGCAGCAATGTTCTTGTGTCGCTTCTCGTACCGGGCGTACTTGGGGATGAAGTGGAGGTATTCACGTCGGATGATGATAGTTCGGTGCATCTTAGTGGAAACGACGGTACCGGTCAGGATACGACCACGGATCGAAACAAGACCAGTGAAGGGGCACTTCTTGTCTATAGTCACATATCATCAGCTCTTCGTCCTTCACCACCATGCATTCATAATCTTGCGCTGCAAACGCGTGGGATTCCAAATCGTCGCAAGGGGATTCGATATCATTCGATAGAGTAGCGGGCGCAAACGGAACCGGAAGGCCGACAATGTCTCGAACCCGTCTTGGGACTTGAGTATATCTCAACGTACCGATGTAGCTTCCCTCAATGGCGGTCTTTGGGGTTTTGAAACCCAGACCGACATCCTTGTACCATCTTCGACCACCCTAGAAGTAGGAGTATTAGCGGGAGAAACCTCCAGACATACACGACAGAAGGCATCTCTCACCTTGCCAGGGCGCGTGGACTTGGCCTTGGTCTTGGAGTTGTGGAAGATATGGGGCTGCTTCTGGAAAGCACGCTCCGACTGAACAGTCAATTCCGTCGCCATGGTTTCGGTTTGCGATGGGTTGTCGGGTCGCAAAGGTGGGTTGGGCTCGGAATCGTGGTGGTTGTTGAAGTTCGCGATGTATGCGAGATCAGGGCCAAAGTCGAAAATCCGAAGTGGGTGAAAATCCAAGTTGTGTGGGCAAAAAAAAAACACTCGCTTGTGCGAAAAAAGATGCGGGCCTGCTGTGGCTGACCTGCCTAGGTCTCCCAAGTCATAAGTGTGGCTGACGCATACTGGAGTGGACCTGTCCTTACTAGGTAGGTACCTACCTACTCTGCATGTTCAGCTGATAAGACCGATAACAAGAGCTTGGACCCCCGATAGGTTACGGCCTTGACTGTTTGTTAAATTGAGTGGGGCAACAAAGAATCACCCGCATTTGCATGTTTACAAACACCCCGACGCGATCTCGTCGATTTGATGATACCTTCACATGCACATGCAACTACCTAGCTTGAACCGATAGTTGCTCCACCACGCACAGAACCCGCTCGTTGCTGTTGCTCTCCCGACTCCGTAGTTCTTGGAGACACTATTATACAGTCTTTCCCAAATATAATCACGAATGCGGCGTGTTGTCTGAAGTAGTAGTCCGTCGCATCTTGAAGTAAACCCACCGACGACGCCCTTTTCTCTGACGAACACCGTCCACCACCGTCCCCAATATGTCTAGCCAAGCCGATGCGGCTGGCCCGTCTAAGCGACGGCCACGTAAATCAACAGGCCACTCGCCAGTTAGGAAGAGAATAGAGAAGGAAAACATCACAGTCGATGTGGCCAGCTCCCTGGCCGGCAATGGAGGCCGCAAGAAATCACGGAGCAAGAGTATGGGGCCTGGAGGACTAGATGTTTTGAAGGCAGGTTCTGGCAACCGACGCGTGGTATGATTACGGTTAAGTCTCGCGAAGAGCGGGTTTTGTTGCTAACCTGTTGTATTGTAGTCCTTAGCTGCTCCTGCTCGCCCTCCGCCGAGATCGATTCTCAAACCCACGATACCTATTGTACAGGAGATCCCTCCTCATAAGCCCAAGTCCGCTCGAAAATCGCCGCCTTCTCTGGAGGTTCAAGGAAAGGACAAGCTACCGAACCCCTTTCAGAACGATGGCACCAAGATAGCATTGCGTACCGAAGAAGAGCAGCAAGCTGCTGCGCGGGAGCGAGAAGAGCGGGAGCGAGCCCAGCTGGAGAAAGAGATCAATGATCGACGCGAAGCCCGCAGGAAGTCTCTTGCCAACCGCCGTGTCTCCTTTGCTGCGGAGGCCACTTTGCATACGTTCCATGAAGTCGAATATAATCAGGACTCGACCACCTCGACGGACTCCACTCGACGAGCCTCTGCGCGGGCACAGGCGAATCCAGATGCGTCAGATCCACCATCCACGCCACCAGAGCAAGCAGAGGATATAGTTCCAGATTCACCAGAGCACCAACGAGATTTGCATCAAAAGAATCGCCGCAGGAGCTCTGTCGCCCCCTTACCAGACTTCAATAGTCGCGATGATGAGACCCTAGCATCGAGTGTTTACAGCTCGGACTCGGAAGGGACTGATGGTGTAATTGAGACCCACGAGGAAATTGGATCTGACTCGGGCAGTGATTCGGATGCCGACGGCGTATCAATGGAACTCGATGCCGATGAGATGACGGGTGTGTCGGCCATCTCTGCAGTTTCAGCTCGCTCAGCCTATACTGTGGAATCCAATGACACGCTAGATGATGCTCTCAGACTTGCCTCTCGACGGGCTGTAACGCAAAGCCTAGACGAAGAGGAAGAAATTATACCCTCCTTTGGATGGGCTAAGAAGCCTATACCAAAACCTGCCCCTAGCGATGACGCATTGGAAGAGAATGATGACATGGAAATGGATATGGATATGGATATGGATATGACGAATGCTATGGGAAGTATTATCAAGTCAAAAGATTCCCAATATGATTTCGCGGAAGAAGAAATGTCCATGGATGTCACTCGAGCTTTAGGAGGCATCCTTCCTCAGCGGCGCAAGTCGACTATTGGGCAACTAGGCAGTCCGGACAAGTCCGGAGAAGGGACAATGGAGGATGCTACCATGGATTTCACCACGGCCATGGGCGGCATTCAAAAAACCCAGCAGTTTGCTGGCGACACTGCCCAACTTGAAGACGAAGACATGTCGATGGAACTCACAACAGTACTCGGTGGTCTTGTACCAGGGAGGAAACTAGGCCCTACTAACGGAAGAGGGGTCCAGGGCCGTCGTCGTACCATGGCTGGTGATGATGGTATGACCATGGATATGACAGTTGGCCTGGGCCGCATTCTTCCTTCCGTCCAAAACGACGAAGAAGAGACAGATGCTACCATGGGGATGGATATAACTATGCCCATGGGTAGAATAATCGAGTCATCTCATACCAAAGATCGCACTGAAGCCAAGCATCTAATGGAAGAGGAGGTTGATCAAGCCGACAGTACTCCTATTCTAGTACCGCCATCAAAATCTCATTTGCCTCAAGCGATCGGCCCTACAACTACTTCAGACGCGGGAAGCCCCGGATTCTCTGCATTTCGAGGCAAGGGACTTCGCCGCACCAATGAGTGGAGTACATCTGAAAACTCTAAGGGGATATCACCAGCCCGGAACGTATCACCGCCCAAAAGCGCTAGCCCAGATAAACCAGGCACGCCAAGCACACCACTTCAATCAAGTCCACTCAAGACTCCAGCTTCAAACAAGTCTCAGGGACGGTCTGCCTCCCCGAAGCGGCTAGATCTTAACGCTTCGTCCTCCACGCCCAGATCAGCTGCGAAGGATAGCTTGAGAGCATCGATCTTCCAACAGAACCCTTCCACGGGTGTTCCAACGCCACAAGTTATTCTGACTCCTCAGCCGCGGCGACTATCTGGTATTGGTGCCGATAGACCTGGTCTTGGGTCTCCTAAAATCGCTGCTATTTTTGACAGGCGTGGGTCTATTGGGGAGGTTGCGGATGACTTTGTCCCACAGGGAGGTCCTCGAGTTGTCAGTTTTGCAGACCCTCGGATTATCGAAGATGAGGTCGACCGAGAACGCCAGCTCGAGAACGATAAAGAGAATGGACGCAAAATTCTTGAAAGAGAGGCCGCTGGTGTTGATGAGGATAACACGACCGCCACCCTAAAAGATATGATATCTAGTATGACGCCGAAGAAGAATCCTTTAAAGGGACGGAAAAGCTTGCATGTCGGAAGCGCCAGTGGACTCCTGGGCAAACGTCCTGTCGAACTTGACGACGACGAAGCCGAAGAGAGAGATGGAATTAAGAGACTCAAAGGACATCAAAGCAGCCCCGTCAAGAACATACGGTTACATGCGCCACCTTCCAAAGCGGAGACGACGGGTCGTCTCACCCGTTCCGCTGCTAGAACTTCGGAGGAACCAGACGCTGGTGCAACAACACCGGCGTTGACCTCGTCACCCAATAAAGGACCTACAACCGCGCCATCTCCTAAGGGCTTGGGTCGTTTTAGAGATGTAGAGTCTGACCAGCCCACTAACACAGTCAACTTTGATGATGCACCTATCATGGTCAACCCAGAAACCGTAGGCGAGGATCCTGGAGACCGAATTCCTCTCCAGGACTTCCTAAACATGACAAGCATCCGATTCATGGAGCTGACTACGACGAAACGAAGACATACCCAAGCGCCTACATCCCAAAGAGGCAGCTTCATCCCAGACAAGGAGGATCTCTCCCTCGAGCGATGTGTTGTTGCCGGCGCTTGCACGGTCCCGACGCTGGAACTTTACCAACATGTAAGTTCATGGATAAATATACGAACATGAGAAAGTCGTGCTTACTAACTCTATGAAGTCATGTCGAGAACTGAAGAAATATATTTCAGAAGGCCGAAGGATTGTACGGGAGATAGAGACAGAAACTCTAGAGGAGAACCCGCCGCTCTTCCGGGAATACATGTCTGCCACGCCGGAATTCAAAATACTGATGGATAATCAATTTAAAAACGTCAAAACACATGCGCGACTACTCAGCAAAGCCATGTGGTACGAATGGCGCATGAAGCTCCAAGACGGTCTCAAGGAAGGTCTGGTAAAGATCGCGGAGGGCATGGCAGATGATGAGAAGCTATTGCGTACACAGCAAGAGCTGCTTGATTCTGTTTTGCCAAGTCTCACAAAGAAGTTCGAATCACTGCAGATGGATCGTGACAATCTCCAGTCCGCCGCCGAGGAACTAGCAGATTGCGACCCAGAAGAGCTCCAGGAGGCTCGTACCGAGCTGGTAGACATTGATTCCGATATTCAGACTAAGATGCAAAAGATTGAAGAATTACGACGACAGCTAAGCGAGACGGAATCCAGCATCAGCGAAATGTCTCAGAAAAAGCAGAGCTGCATCGCCGACATTGAGGAGGCTGAGAAAGTACGGGAGGAATGCAGAGGCTGGACTTCTAATGAAATCAGTTCTCTCAAAGGTAAGTACTTTCTTTTCCTACTACTTATTTCTGTACGCAAGCCAGTGCAAGCCTAACTGACAATCTACCTAAAAATAGCTAAAGTTGAGGGGCTTGAGAAAAAGTATGGCTGGGCCATCACGGGTATCGCTGATACAACTATGTCGATGACATATCAACGTGAGATCGAACTAGTGTTCGATGTCTCTTCATTCCAGGGGAAGTCGCCCAACTCGCGCATCGACCTGTGGTACGTTGCAGCCAATCGCGAGCAGAATCCCCAGCCGGCAACCCCAGAAAAGGAATTTTTTATCCAGGTCATCAGGGATCATGTGCGGGGAATTGCACAGGCACAGACCAAGATCTGCACGATGCTCGATATGGTTAGTGCGGCTTGGAAGAAAGCCAATCATGTCGTGGAAAATGTGCGGCTCTTGAACTGCACATTTCCAACGACCGTCAGCCGTACTTCAGATTTTGCTATTGCTATCCGTTCGACACTCCTTCTGGCCACGCTGGAGACGAAGGTGGAGATAATTCTTAGTCTATCAAGCAAGGCTTCTCGGGATGGTGTCGACATCGTCATTGTCCCATCAGCACGTGTGGTATATGGGGAGCACTTCAAGGCAGACAAGGTGACCGAATATCTGGCAAATAGAATCGGGACGTCAGTTGTTACCAAGGAAGAAAACAACGGGGTGGAATACTGGAGCGACGTCATCGTCGAGCTCCACGGGAGATTGATCGCGAGAGGAAAGAAGTGAGCGTGTAGTACTACACATGTACATTTTTACGACTCGATCCCTCATCCGTGTAATGTTATCATGATCTTATGACTCCGGTTACTGTTGTCTCTAGCATTGGTCTCCCTGGGTGTGGGAGGGAAGGTAGAGGGGAGTTTGGGAAGACTCTTTAGTAGATTATACCACCAGTTTTTATTTTATTTTAATTGCATTATATGTTTCCTTTAGATGTTATGCGCCGTTCAAGACCAGGTGTGCTATCTATTATTATTCTTTCTTATGTGGCAATCTAATTAATCGAAGAAACTAGGGTCATACGCTCCCCCCACCACACACAATGTTGCCGTGCAAGACAGTTCAAGGAAAGAAGGGAGATATGTTTGGGGGGGGGGGGGACGGGATGCAGAAGAATAGGAGAGAGAACCTAAAAAGGAATACGGTGTAGGTGAAGGCTTGTTCTACTTGGTGTTCAGGGAGCCTTACCACTTGATAGCGGTTGTTAGTGGGGGAAATGGCCTCCTCCAGTTGCAGTTATATAGGGATAGGGGGTATGATGCCTACCTAACGTGAGTGGTGCGCGGGAGAATCATTACCACGGCGTTGCAGGAAGGCATGTAAGGGCATGTAGGTACTGACTGACGCGGGTCAGCTCATGACTCGGGTTCTTTCCTCGTTAAAGACTTGTTTAGTGTGGGTGAATAGGTACTGCCCGTAGGTCAAGGCTTAGGAGCAGTTGCTAGGTAGGTGGGTAGGTTGTTGCCGTGGTGTTTACAATTTTATACGCAAGTACCTACGTACCCAGGCAGAATTACATTCACTCACACTCGTTCCTTCTTCTTTTCTCTCTGTTTTCCTATCGACCCCTCGCGGTATCCTAAGTGATGCAGGTACCTCGTACTTTTCTGGTGTTTGGGTAGGGTATTTAAGAAAAATCCCCCCCGCATCTCTTTCCATTCCCTCTCTCTCCTCTTCTTCCACAACACCAAACACAGTTATTTTCTTGACTCTTCTCTGGTAGAAGAATCAATCAACTGTGTTCACGATCGTTTTGATCATTGCAAAGCTTACCAGAATTACGATTCTCTTCACTCTCTCTCTCTCTCTATTACGTCTTCGGACATTGTTTACTGCACACATTGCACACATTCTACCCTCTTTCTCTCTCTCTCTCTCTCACCAGTCGTACCATCGCGAATACGTACTTCGCCAAGATGTTCGACTTCCTCCTCAAGAACCTCTCTAGGTTCATCTTCGCCCTCACTGTCGGCATCGCCTTCTACGGTTGGTGTTTCGCTGGCACTGAGTGGGCCTATTCTCCCCTCGTCTATTACTTCATCGTCGGCTCAATCCTGAGCGTTCTCTACATGTCCCATGTCCATGGAGGTAAGTAATTCCTACAGCTTCTTCTCTTCACCTCGAGGATTAGTACACTCTGTCGATCACCTTGTTTGGGCGGAAAGCTTTATTTTCTCCCCTCATCCTGAGCCACTCGGTCTCGCCTCCTCCGATCCAAACCTAGCTACTATTTTCTCTTGTTTCTTTTCTTTTTTCATCAGGGAGATGATGCCTATGGTTACTGACTACCGCTCTACTTAGTACTTGCTGCTCTGACTGCATTGCTTATCTTCATTATGTATAAGATGTACTGGGATATTGACTTCTGTATCGGTATCGTCGCCATCTGCTGTCAGATGTACTTCTCTTTCAACACTGAATACGGTATTCGTAAGTTATCCTATTTTCCTCTGCCCTTTCTCTAATGCCATGATCTATTGTGTTTTCAATACAACAACCTAGCTAGCGACGAGTCCACACCCCCACCCCCCCTTCTTTTTACATCTCGCTTCCTTCTCTCTTATATCTCCTTTCTATTACCCTATATTATATATTTTGCGTACAGGTAATTTATTAACAACTTATATAGGTTTTTTCTGGGTTAGCTTCGCTATCCACCAACTCTACAAAGGAGGAATATGGTGTTGCCATGAGACATTCGGTGTCTTCAGCTCTTTCATCGTGGTTAAGTTGATGGCCGAGGTAGTTCCGCCTTCTGTCAATGGTGTGTACAATATCTACGACCCGTCGTACCGAGCCACTGCCGCGACTCGCAGCCAAGTTGGAATTACCCGTCAGTTCTGGGATGTTGCAATCTCCTACTTGGTTGACGTAGTGGATAACGGAGACTACGAAACACCCATTGAAGTCTTCATGACTACCGGCAGCATTGTTTCCAATGTCATTCTTGGGTTCCTCCTCTACCCCCTCTATTGTGTTGCCTGCTTTCTCCTCGATAAAACGGAAGGTATCTGGATTGGCTTGCGGTTCTTCAGAGCCAGGCTTCACAGATACTACCTAGAGGCTATATACGAGCTTTTTGGTGGTCCTGAGCCTGACCACGTCAAAGCTCAACGTTTGGGAGCCGAGAGGAACGCAGAATATCTTAGGAATGTGGAACGATGGAACAAGGAAAAGGAAAAGCAAGTCCGAGAAGACTGGAATCGGCAGCAAGCCAAGTGGGATGCCGAGCGCCTTCAAAGGCGCAAGGCAGAAGCCGAGGAGAAAACCAGACTCCAGAAGGAGGCGGAAAACGAACGGCACCAGAAGGCTCGTAATGCCCAATGGGAAAGTGAGCAGTACCCTCCTATCCGCCCTACTCATCCTCTGCCCTCTACCGTCTCGTGGAGGTCGATCCGGCAGGAAATGCAGGAGAGACATCGCGAGAAGGAGGAGAATCACGCCTGGATAGAGCAATGTCGCGAGACTATGCCTAACGAAGAATTCATGCCCATGATGCACGAGCACTTCAAGGCTTCTACTGAGAGATCCCAGCGTCTGGGGGAGGAAATTCTTTCCAACCCACTGCGGATCACTAGTTCTGGCACGCCTCTCAATCTCACTAAAGGGGAACGGTCTCCTTTCCAGTACACTCCTTGGAAGGATGTGTCACGGGATGAGGTCGTTATCCCTGCGGTGAAGGCTCCGACTCCCAACACTGGTCCCCCCTTCTACAAGCCAACCCCTCGCATGTCGTCCCCTCGTCCGTCCCCCCTAAGCCAGATCGTCCCCCTGGACATGAGCTCCCTTCCGGACTCTGTTCAACCCTGCAACTTGCTTCTCGGAGGTATGCGTGCTGCCGCGAATCACGCACAGCGAATCCAGCAGCAGCGGAAGGAGCAGGAACAGAAGTTCCAGGAGTTCCAGCAGCAGCAGCTACTGGCTGAGTCTCAGTCTGATTCTGAGCCTCTAGCTGCCTCAACTGGTCTGTCTACAGTCCAGCCTGCACCCAAGGGACCTTCTGTCTTTGACAAGCCATCGACAAATCTTGCACCTGCTCCCACTGGCCCCTCTGTCTTCGCGCCTGCGCCTAAGCCGTCGTCAATTTCTGGATCAGCTCCCACTGGTCCCAGCGTTTTCGCCTCCGGTCCCAAGCAGCCAACCCCCGGTTCGTCCGCCGCCCCTGTCAACAAACTGTTGGCAGCCGCCGCCGAGGGAAGGTTTGCACCGGTCGACCAGCACCAGCCGGTGCAGGAGGAAGAACTTGTCTGGGATCCCATGCAAATCGACTCTGAGTCCGACGCTGAACCAGACGCTAAGCCAGCTGCTCAGCCCGAACCTGTTGACATGGTCGTTGACGAGCAGCCTCCTGTGCAGAACGCTCCTGTGGCACCGATGCAGCAGTTCCATCTGGAATTTGCTCAGCAACAGGAGCAGAAGCAACAGGAAGCTGTTCAGCAATATCCTGTTCAGCAGTTCCTCGCGGAACCTGTTCAGCAGTATCCGCAACAGCAGCAGCAGCAGCAGCAGCAGCAGCAGCAGCAGCAACCGGAGCAGCAGCAGCAGCAACCGGAGCAGCAGCAGCAGCAGCAGCAGCAGCAACCGGAGCAGGTCGTGCAGGAGTACCCACAGGGCCCTCAAGAACCTGTTCAGAAGTACCATGAGGAACCTATGCAGGTGTATCATCAGGAGCCTGCCCAGCAGCCTCCTGTGGCACCTCAACAGCAGTACCACGAGGAACCTGTCCAGAACTATCCTGAGGAGCCTCTGCTTCAACAACCCGAGAATGCAGCCAAGGCGTATCCTGAGGGACCTCTTGAAAAGCCCACTGAGCAACCTGCTCAGTCCTACCCAGAGGCACCCCTCCAGGAGTACCCTGCCCAACCTCTCGAGCAACCCGCCCAACCTCTCCAAAATCACCTCGGGGGACCGGTGGATCCTGATCTGTTGGATCCCCAGGATCCTACTCAGCTGGACCCTGGCTACCTCGAGATGATGAAGGAGTATGCCGACGAGGAACCTCTAGTTCCTCAGCCCCCTGTTAAGGAACCTGACCAGCAACCTGCAGGTCAAGACCCTTTTCAGGCACCCGTGGTCAAGAAGCACATTGCCAAGCTGCCCATGAACCTGGTTATCCAATATCCAGGATCTGAGCAGCCCAAGCAATCGCACTCGCGGGACCAGGACGAAGCGCTTCAGCGATCCGTCACGGAGGGCAATGAGGAGCTAGAGGAGGGTGAGACCAAAGAGGTTCGCGTTCCAAACAAGCGCAACAAGCAACGCAGAGCATCTCCTCCTCCCCCGCCGCCGCGGCCTGCGCCGAAGGGTCGAGGCTCGTCCTCTTCCCTGAAGCCCAAGTCGTACGCGACAAGGTTGAGAGAGGCGATGAGCAGAGGTCTAACGGAGGCTCAAGCCAAAGCGCAGATCGGCCCAGCGTACCGCTGAAGGAGAGTCTGACGGCCCGTGACTACCGTCCGGGTCTTCTCTCCTCTCCTTCGGGTCGGTACTCCCGATCATGCCTCGCCCGTTGTTAGTCTTACCTCTCTGTTTGTCTGCGTTTAGCGATTATCTCTTCTGTATTTTCGGGTTTTACTTCTGCACATGCGAGTGGGGCGACATGTACCTCGCATATTCCCCCCTTTTCACTTCATATTTCGACTTCTATACACAGGACCAGTGTCTAAACATACCCCATCTATATGCCAACACTTCCCTAGGAACTCGTCAGAGCGACGGGAATGTGGCTTGCTCCAAGTCCTCAGGAACCCAGTATGGGAGACGGGAGGCGGATGCTTTATATTATGTTTAATTTCCAAAGCTCCCTAGGAACTCTTCCGAGCGACGGGATAGAGGAATAAGACCTGGTCATCCCCTCACCCCCCATCGTTGATGATCTGGACCCCAGATCCGTGGCTTGCTTGTATTTGCTTGCTTGTCATGTGAGAAGGGTATAAAATGCAGCGATGTGAGATAGGGAGGGGTAAATGCCCACCACTATATCTAGTTGCCCTGTCTTTCCATTTCTTCGTCGCGTCCATTGCTTCGAGCCAGCGCCGGTGTGTGAACGGAACCGCTATAGGTGAAGTTGACCGGTTTTTGTCTGGGGAGGGCTGGCCGGCAAGATTTGGGCAGGAGCCCGCGGTAGCTGTCCCGAGGAACCTCAGGAACCTCTTGATGAGGTGAAGGGTGAAGGGCGGTGGTGTCAGATGAGCTGCTTATTGAAGTAGCGAGGACTCTGTTCGGCACTTGACAACATGTTCTGAGACTCCCAAGAGGCCATAGGGTCAGGAGGGCAGCGAGGACTTGTCACTGTGTTTTTGGTTGTCGTTTTGCTCTTTTACTTATTGTTGGACGTGTGTGGTTTAATCCCCGTCCTGGGTGAGAGTGGTTTGTCCCCGCCCATCTAGATATATCTCAACATCTTCTGGACAATGTCTCGTTACGGCCTCGTTCTCGCCGTCCTTCGAGCACCCTCAGTATATCGACAATGCTCGCCTGGTCTTGTTCTCGCCAGCCCGCTGAGCACCAGCAACCTTCGACCACGCTCGTCCGGTCTTGTCCGCGCCGGCCTTCGAGCCTTTCCCAGTCACCCTTGCTGCTTCTTGTTTGATTTTCTTTTGTTGAGATATTACCTATACGACTATTTGTTCGACTACCTGTATAATTATCTTGTTCGAGTCTTGAGAGAGTACTTGTATACATATAATTACGGGTCTTCACTTCAGATTACCTTGTCAGAATATCTTGTCGTATTATTTGGATCACTACCAGAGCGCCTTCGTCGGAAACCCTGTTCGAGCCTGAGAGACACAAGAACACCTACCTGGAATGGGGTTGCCCTGGCATGACACCGTAAAGAAGTCGTGCCATGACGACGCGGAAGTTTGCTCATCCGATACATTCTATCGACATGAGGTTTGAACTGACCGTTCACTCCTGGACAGTTCTAAATTCTCATAAGGTAGTGAGGCAACCGCATTGTCTTGAGTGTATGCACCAACTACATAGGTGATCACGCTCTCAATAGGAGGTGGGCTACCTTGAATATACCCCACTCGATGGTTGAGCCCAAGCCAATGGTTGAATCCTGATATTCATACCTCCTAAAATGCGGACCGGAACCTCATACCAAGAAGGATCCCCTTCGAGGTTTGTTGTAACATGGTAGTAAGCTCATGTTGCAGCTCATAAGCACATGATCCTCTACTGAGGTTTGAGAGGGCCTCTCAGAGCATCATGTTTATATTCTTGATCCCACCTACCTTCACAAGAGGGTCAGAATATTCCTAGAGCACTAGGTTAGCCGCATCCAGAGAGCCCTACATGATATATAGGGAATGCTGGATTGCTGACAAGACCATACATCTGAGATCTGTCATTACCTAGGAATCCAAATGAGGGCAACCTCATACGTCAGACGGAGCCAAGTGAACACCATCACCCACGCATACAATTCACAGCCCACACCTTTCCCCGTCTGACACCTTAAAATCCAAAGCAGGGAATAGCAACGCGAGAGAGAGACTCGTGTTCTTCCAAATAAAAATCTCGAGAGCACTTTAGCGAGAGAGAGTGACTCTCCGAAGCTGCTTCTGAGGATCAAATTTTAGAGTCAAATCAATGCTCTAAATCCAAAATCCAAAATCCAAAAGAAAAATCCAAAAACCACAAAGAAACCATAATCCAAAATGGAACAGATACAAATCACAAATCAAATTACAACTAACATACCCAAGTTCATCGACAGGAGTTACGATAGAGAAGGAGGCTCTACTCAGAACACCTGTTCGTATTCATCTTCAACAACGACGAAGTGATTCTTCGTACAACTCTACCAGTCTTTAACTCTGCTATAAAATCTGCAGATTTTCTAACGGGATATCCTGAAACGCGACGGTTATCCTAAAATACATTTCATTTTTTTCCCCCTCATCTTTGGTGCACCCTAGGGACAGGGAGAATTTCCGGGAGCACCAAGAGCGAGGCCACAGGATTAACTTCACCAATCCTTGGAATACATCATAATATTTCAGCATCACTACCAAAGCCCATTTACACTAAACCTAATACAACCAACACAAAACATCCAATCAAAGCCACCATAAAGTTATAAACAACCTTCGGGTTCTGTTCAATGGTGATGACACCGGAAAACACTATGTCACCACCAAAATTCTTAAGGCTCGCGGGGGCGGGAGGTTCTAGCACATATAAGTTGACATAAAACACATGTCGCTCATAGGCATCATTTGAAACTCACTCGCTACAAACCAATGCGCAGCATGCCCTTTGCGACAACACCATTACCACAGCAGAACCTCCAGCCCCTAAGAGCCAACAACAACTCAGTCTAATGACATAAAACAAAAAACAACACATAATATACAAACCATAAAGGATATCTTTAGCGATATCCTCTTCAAAGATCATGACTTTTCAACAACAAAAAAATCGAAGTCAAGGATCTCATAAAAATGAGGAAATACGTGGAGGAACTCAGGAATGGGGGAAGGATGAGGTGTAAGAAGGGGTATGAATAGGGGCGCAACAGAGCAGCGACAGTAGCAAGAGGAGGAATCAGGTCCTATTGTCCTCGAAAAATGGAGGACATGATAACCAAAACCGCAAATCTAACAATATCGGGGGTATTGGGGGTGGTGGGGTGCATAAACTGCACTCCGGTAAGAAAGTGAAGGGCAGGCCAGAGGTATCTTCCCGAAGAGAAATAGGCAAGGAAGCGAAGCGCGGCACAGGCAGAAGCACAGGCACAGGCAAAGACAAAAAAGCAAAGGCAAAGACACGAAGCTTGAGGCGAGAACCTATTCAAGCGCTAGCACGCCAAAGCGAAGAAGATAAGTTTCCCATCCCTTTCCCCCTTCCCCTCTCCCCTTTCCCCAATTCCCCAGACTAATATGAGAGAGTTGCAAGTGCTAACATGCTTATAGATATAGATCGAGGGGGTGGCGACCGCGCCTCCCCCATCCTGACCTACCGACTAACTAAAACCCGACAGATTTACTAACCCGACATAGCAGCTCGCACTCTTGCCTCGTCTTGCCTTGGCTATATTTGTCTTGTCTTGCCTGTTCATTCTGCTTGATGCCGTCCGCTCTTGTCCTCGGGCAAGGAAGATACCGGAGCCGAAGCCCTGGGGAAGGGGACTATCCCCCAAACACCCCGATATTTTTAGGTTTGTGGTTTTTGTTATCGTGTCCTGCATCTTTCAAGGGCAGCAGGACCTGGTAACTCTGACTGCGCTGTTATGCTGCTCTGCTCTGCTTTGCTCCGATAGAGGAGGAGTATGGATGGGAAAACGGAAAACGGAATAGGAGATGGAGATGAATAACCAAAAAAAAGAGACCTTTTTCACCGCATATGACTAACTGAATATCTATACCATGCGAAGACTAAATTGCGATATGTTTCTTTAATGACATGGTTTGGCCACTGACTAAAGCATCGCGATCTAATGGTACCTGTGTCACGTATGCCATACGTTGCTATATAAGAGCTAATAACCAGTACGGCAAGAGGCGTTCGCGAGCGTTCGCGAGCGTTCACTTTTGCCTCAACCTGACTGTCTGCCCGCAAGAATATAGATACCAACCTCACGGGTTGAGCAACATCCTTCTTAGAAAACCCCGATCAGTAGAATCTAGTACTCTCGGATGTCAGTAGATAAACCATCGCGTTCCTTAGCTACATACCTCCACCAACCCAACCGATCTCAGCCTGGTTAAGCGGGTACTAATCTCTCTCTCTCTCTGTCAGGTTACATGGCAATATAGGTATAGGTAGGCAGGCACGTAGTAATCGCAACTAAAGCCATTACGCATCATAACGAGACCCCCCCCTCCCCTTTTTACAAAACCACACCGAGACTAGCTTTGAAAATAAAAATCGAATATAAATATATATATACCTATATATACGTATTACTAGGTTACCCAACTTTCAAGACTCCAAACCAAATATAAAAATACCGTCCATTGTCCTTTATAATATATATTCCGCTCTACCTATCCCCCATCCCCTACCGTAGGTATTCCCGACACCATCCCATTACCTAATGCATACCTTTTATGCCCACCCGTTCCCTTCCCCGTCCTCGTCCCTCCCTCTTACCTAGACTTGATCTTCGTCCACCCGCTCGAACTCCTCTCCTTTTCCTTCTCCCTTCCCCCTTCCCTACTACCTCCCCCCGGTGCTCTCATGCCATCTCCACCATTACTCCTCACGGTCCCTATGCTCATATAACTCTCATGTCCGAACCTACTCCCTGCACCCCCTCCCCCTGTCCCTGCTCCACCTCTCGCCGAAATCCTCGGCGGTCTCGCTCCACCCACGAGCAGCACGCCCTCGTCATCCAGCGGAATAGTAGTAGTAGTAGTATTCTTCGACTTTGACTTTGTGGCGGTGGTGGTGACAGCGGGAGAAGAAGGACTGTCGTACTTGGCGTCGGGGGCCCAGGCGTCGTCGTCGAGGACCTCCCACTCGGGGGTGGAGGAGGCGGCGGCGGCGGCGGCGTTCTCCTGGGCCTGGAGAAGGCGGGCCTTGAGCCTGTCGGCGAGCTTGACGGGGTTAGGGAGACGGAAGGAGCGCGTGAGCTCGGTGCCGGGGGAGGCGCCGAGGAAGGTGTGCGCGGTGCCATGGGAGTACCAGCCCATGCGGGGGGTGTTCTTGCTGAGGAGGAGGCTGGGCGGGTTCGCGTTCGCGTTGGTGGTAGTAGGAGTTGTGGGGCCAATGTCGTTATTTCTGGTATTGGCGTTGTTGGCGTGCCCCGGGGGACTGTCGGCGATCTGCTGCGGGCTGCGCTGTAGGGACGAGTTGATGAGAAGGTTGTACAAGTTGCGCCCCAGGCAAGCGAAGTCGTCGAAATTGGTACCGGTGTTATCGCCGACGGGCACACCCTGCGTGCGGCAGAGCCAGACAATGTCGTAGGCGAGGAGGCAGACGGCCTCGAGGAAGGCGTTGTACGCCGGGGGGTCGTCCTTGGAGAGTGCGGAAAGGGGCTTATCGAGGAATAGGGGTCGCGGGTGAGGGACGTGGGTGAACTGGCGGTCACGTGGGTCGGGGGGCAGCGGGGACGAGCCCGGGAAGGCAACGTCGCCGTGGTGGTAGGAGGATGAGAGGGAGAAGATGGTAGGACGCGGGTAGTCGTTGTGTGGAAGGGTGATCTCGGCTGGGAGACGGATGGCTAAATAATGCGAAGCAAGCCACAAGAGATGGGTGATATGGGCCAGGGATGCTGAGATGTGTTCAGGTTGTGCATCTAGGACGATGTACAGTTAGTACCATAATTATCAAAACAAGATATCATAGGGGGAGGTCTTACTGTTCAGATTTTGCAAGTCGATGATTTCAATGCCGCCGATCTTGTATTCGAACCGCACGGGATTCCCGCGCCGAACGCGTTGCAGCCGGTATAGCTTGGAGACCTCCATACACAAGGCATGTCTATACTGGGCCATGGCCTCATACTCCCGATCCCAGGTATACTTGGTCATCTTGATAGCCTTCCTCGTCTCCTCGATATGCCTATTCCGCCGTGCGGCGAGACCCTGCGAGGCAGTGGCGAGGTCTGCCCTCCTGCGTGCCATGCTAGCCTTCTTCTCTTCAATCCTTTTCCTAGCCGCGGCAACTTCGTCGCAAAGCTTATCGACGGATGCTATGATATTCTCGGTCCTCTCGCGGGCTTTTCGTTCTTCCGAGGCACAGTTCTCGATGTAGGTGCGGGAAGAGCGATTCGTCGCAGATGCCCCCGGGGAGGCGTCGCTGTCTAGGACGACCTTGTTCACTCGAGACTCGAGCTCCTCCATCTCCATGAGGATCCTCGCATTCGCTATGCGTCCCTCGTATAACTGGTTTCGCGCATCGACTACGCAGAAGAAGGGCAGGCGCTTGGGATGTTGCGCCCGCTGGCAGATGTCGCAGTTCATGGTGGGCAGAGGCAGGGAGTGAATGGATGTACAGCGACGGTGAATGGCGAGTTTTGTAATCTAGGGGCGAGTATGTCTCGTCCAGGGGGTTTGGAATAGGTTGTAGAGTGAATTCGACTGCATATCTGGGTTAGTCGGCCAGGGTGGGCTCACAACAAGACGACGGGTGTGAATAGGTAGGTAGTAAGTAGGTGGTGAATGATATTGTGTTTGGTAGAAGATGAGAAATGATCGAGGCCCCGGGATCCTCCAATCCTCCAAGCCAAGTGACGTTCGAGGTGGGTTCCGAGGTACGGAGGTACAACAGTGCTGCCTTATCGGACTTATCGGCTTGACTTAACAGGCTTAGTCACACCCGTCACACTTAATTACCTAGGTGGGACCTGGTGTTCAACTCCAGTTTGCGTTCTTTGCCTGGCGCGCAGCGACGCGCTTGCTTGCTCCCCCATGCCCCATGCAACGCGGGACTTACCTATGCATGTAGTACTTAATCCCGTCTTAGGCTTGTGGTACCAAATACCTTATTACCTATTACCTACCCACCTACGTGTATGTACCTACCTAACCCAACCCTAGAGGTTTCATCAATCAATCAATCAACTGTAAAAGGAATCATCTTCCACTGTTTGAATATCACATGCTAAGTGTGTTTAGTCATTGGTCGGATATATTGCTTATTATACTACATGAATTGATCGAGTCACCTGGTCACAGTTTTATCTGTCAGCTGGATCTGATCTACACTAGATCCATATCCAGTCGCGTACCCAAGTGACCGTGTTAAGTGTCTCCCGAGTTCTGCCACCAGCAAAGCGCATAGGGGGAGAGAAACCATGTCTACTACTCCGAGATCATCGTCTCCGGACAAACAACCCCAGACACCGGCCTACGCCGGAGCTGGCCAGTCGATGATGGTGGAACATTCGACCCATCTGGAAGAGTCGCCCGAAGATGAGGACATGATACCTCCACGGTCCGAGTCGCCCCCGAGAACACAGATTCTCAACTTCCAACCGGAACAGGCCAGACACCGACAGGTCCACACGCCCGAGCCACTCAAGCGACGGAGTAATAGATCTGAAGTGCAAAGTCCGGGTCACCTTACGCCCTTCGACTGGGATCACTTTGAGGATCGTTACGAGAAAGCCCTGCAAGAGGCCGATGAGCAAGAAAAACAGCTGCTAGAGGAATTTGAACAACTGGTCAAAGTATGCGAGGCACCCTGTCTTCTGTCCCCTGTCCCCTATCCCTTGCCCCCTTACCCGCCGGCACTTCTTTCTATACGCCGTCCTCTAACGCCTTACCTCGTTGATTAGTACTTCAATGTCTGGGCATCAGCCTCGTCGGCCCATGACAATGAAAGAGCGATCAAAAGATTGCAAACTCGCGAGAGATATGTTCGCCTTTCGGAGCAAAACCTTTCTCAGAAGAAACAGCATCGTGAGTGCAAACTTCCCTTCTCCCTTGTGAACTAATAAGTAGTAACCTGTGATTATAGTATCCGAGGTTGTCAGGGCTTTTCAAAGTGCTTTGGCGTTGCTGAATACTACATAAAAAGCAGGCAGATAGCAGTCATGGTGTACACGTAGATTATGCTGCTTCGAGATAGGAGAACGTGGACAGAATATTACGACTAGGTTAGGACGGTAGTGTAGTGACGACTTTATGATGCTTATGGATAACGACCTGTAAATACATGCCCAACACATCAAATTAGGTACATAGTAATCTCATGTATATGTTGAGCACATAGAATCTGCGTAATAAGCATTCCAATAAATAAATATCAAAATGGTACATAGGTACATACATGTACCAGATCGATAGATGCATCTGTGCTACGGTACGTACTACACAAATGTGTGGGACAGTGACCCACTATAAATGAAATCAGAACCAAACGCGCGCCTGGAGCAGCTTCGTTCACCTTCTCTTCTTTCTCCAATTTCCTCCTTTCTCATAACCTGCCATTTCTTGGACGAAGAGGCTGCGACAACGTGGCCATGTCAGCGACATTACATGCTTCGAGTAGCTTCAAAATCCCAAATGTCACGCAGGTTTGTACTTCCTTCCATAGCCAATTTGTTTTCTTTCGGAATTTTCTGCTTGACTTAGCAACGCTAACTGTTGGGTAAGGCAGAAATCGACTGGTTCCACGAAGCACACTTCTCCAACGCAGCTGTAGAGCTCTTCCACACCGAGTTTCTACAACCCCAAGATCCCTCTAATAGTAACCAAGGACTCGAAGGTCAGGACGAGTGGTACGAAGAAGAGGACGATGATGGGCTCGGATACTATTCAGATGGAGTCAAGCGCACCCTAACCGACGAGCAAATAGCCATATTTCGTCATTCCGAACTCGAAGCTCTACGCCGCGTCGAAGCGAAAGTTGCTAAGAATAAAGCAGAGTCAGCGACCTTGCTGCAAGAAGCAGCTGACCTAGATAATAACGATGCGGCTACCGCCCAAGCCAGAGCAAATAACTCGGACAAGGCAGAGGAACTGCAGGATGGCAGCGAAGACGGAGAGATCGAGACGGGGAAGCCGGTGTTGACCAAGTCGGAGATAAATCGTCGGAAAAGACAGCGGGCAAAGCAAAGAAAGAAGCAGCAACAAAAGTTCCACCCGGAGAAGAAACCGGACCTACGCAAAAGGACGTGGGATGTGGTTGATACGGGCATGGATAGTCTAGACTACGACGACTCGGAGATGGCTCATAGCGAAGCCGGCACCAATCAGGCTGCCAAGAGACGACAGATTTCCTACGACGACTGAGAAGCTTTGGTCGAGAAGAGGACGTAGATGTAATGTATCGGAAGACGCGATGTCTTGTTCGACTCCGAACCCACAGGAATTACGCGGCAGAGCTGGGATGTCCCAGGTTAGTATAACTCACTTTCCTTCCTATATACCTATTTTCCTCTCAAGTTTCCTCGGAACTTGTTCGTTCGCATGATGAAAACCTTAGTATCGTCATCCTTAGTCGGAAGTCTATCCAGTAGGAACCCCTGAAGCCGGCCTGGCTGACGGATGGTGGTTTCGAAAGAGAAGGACGCATGTCGAGCTTATTAATCTTCTCTCTGAACGCGGCATGAATTATTATCCCGACTCCTCCTTATCGCTGCTGGGTTGGGGGACCACGAAGTTAACTAGAATACTCATTATAGGAACTATCCAGGTAACATTAGATGTGCCCACCCCATGACCGGCTCAACGCCATTTTTCATTCCATCCTGCTGTCAGGAACCAGCATGGATATCCACAAAGTGAAAGTGAAAGTGAGTGTAGCGAGCAGGAATAATAAGCCGCCTACTTGAAGCAATGATGCTCGGGGGTATATTCGCTCTGCTTTTACTGTGCACACGAAGTGGTAGGTACATAAGGTAGGTGTACCTGGGTAGGTTATGTAGGTACATATGTAGTAAGTGATGCAGGGTCAGTTCAGCATGTACACTGCATCCCATCCCCTGTAACATTGTATGTACTACATGTACTCTACAAATCCAGGCTCTAGGTATAATTAGAAGAAAGGAAGAGGTAGATGGATGATAATGTACATAGGTTACCTAGTGCAAATGCAAGAGGAATGGGCTCTGCACTGTGTGTCAGCCATTTCTGTCAGCTTGTACGTTTTCGAAATGTTGTCATATTTTTTTTGGTCGAGTTCCTCCGCATCGATCTAGAATCTCCACTAATAACTAGAACGTAAGTACCTAATGCGTCCCCCCTCCGAATTTCTGGTGTTCTGGTACTGGTACAGTTATCGACCTAGGTTACCTGCCTATCTAATCTACTACCTAGCAGTACTACAGTAAGTAACAACTAGGTGGACGACGCTAAGGACGCTAACGTACTAACTCGTAATTGGCTCCCCTCAGACGGCAGATTCCAGTGCAGTGCAGCCCCAGCAGAGCCCAGCAAGCCCAGCAGCCCAGCGCATCCCACCTCCAATTAATAGGCTTAGGCTTGAGTTTTAGTATCTGATCTCCCTCAATGAAACTCCACGACGCCCTCTCACCTTTAATATTTTCTCTTTCCTTTCTCTCCCTCCTCCAACCCGCATCACAGCCGTGCCAGAGCCTGCTCGCCCGGCAAACCGCAAAGATGGCGCGGGTATACGCCGACGTCAACCAGAACATGCCCAGAAGCTATTGGGACTACGACAGTGTCAATATTAGTACGTTACGATTGATGATATTTTTATGATTATGATTATGATTATTATTGTTATCATTATCGTCGATACCTGGATATATCATCCACCATTATCATCTACCACCACCACCACCACCCATTTCCTGCCTTACCACTCCCCTGCCCCCTTCTCTCTTCCTAGCAGCGATGCCGAACAGCAACGTTGCCGCATTCGCTAACCTTGATGTGCGTATTCTTCTAGGCTGGGGTGTATTGGAAAACTACGAGGTCATCCGCAAGATTGGTATGTCGCGACGCGCTCCCCAACCCCTCCCTCCTCCTCCTCCTCCTCCCTCCTCCGACAAACCTCCAACTCGGATTGATTGACTGATTTCTCATGCGCCTGCTCTATCTAGGCCGCGGCAAGTACTCGGAGGTATTTGAAGGCATCAACGTAGTCAACTATCAGAAATGTGTCATCAAGGTTCTCAAGCCCGTCAAGAAGAAGAAGATCAAGAGAGAGATCAAGATTCTTCAGAATCTTTCGGGCGGTCCTAATATCGTTGCCCTGCTTGATGTGGTTCGGGACAACCAGGTAGGCGGAATACTTATCGCAAACGCGTCTATCTACAATGGGGAGGCGCCGTTTTGCTTGTGATATTCATTGCTAATAATAACCCGCCTTTCCCTAGAGTAAGACTCCTTCCCTCATTTTCGAGAATGTCAACAACACCGACTTCCGGAGCCTGTACCCCAAATTCAACGACATCGACGTCCGATACTACATTTACGAGCTCCTCAAGGCCCTCGACTACTGCCATAGTAAAGGCATCATGCACAGAGACGTTAAGCCTCATAACGTTATGATCGATCATGAGAATAAAAAGGCATGGCCTCCATTCCCATATGCATCAGCTGTCGTCTCTCTCACGCTGCAGAACTAACTGTCGTTGTAGTTACGTCTCATCGACTGGGGTCTAGCCGAATTCTATCACCCTGGGACCGAATACAATGTGCGCGTAAGTCACCATAAAACCACACAGCGCTTCTTCGTTGGCAATGGATGCCCATGGGCAATGGGGTGCTAATGTGGATTGGGCAGGTTGCTTCCCGTTATTTTAAGGGACCAGAGCTGCTGGTGGATTTCCAAGAATATGACTACAGCCTGGACATGTGGAGTCTTGGCGCCATGTTCGCATCGATGATCTTCCGGAAGGAACCGTTTTTCCACGGGAACAGCAACTCGGACCAACTTGTCAAGATCGCTAAGGTTCTGGGCACCGACGACCTATTCGACTATTTGGACAAGTACGAGATAGAGCTTGATCCTCAATACGACGAGATGCTCGGCCGCTTCCAAAAGAAGCCCTGGCACAGTTTCGTGAACACGGAAAACCAGCGATTTGTTACCCCCGAAGCTATCGATTTCCTCGACAAGCTATTAAGATACGATCATCAGGTTTGTTGCTTTGCCCAACTTATACATGTAGACTTGCTGACGAAAAACACACAGGAACGTCTTACGGCAAAGGAGGCTATGGCTCACCCCTACTTCGCTCCCATCCGGGACGAAGCTACACTGAAGCAATACCTGGGTGGCGCGACTGTGAGCTCCGAGTCGTGAGGGAAACGGACTTTTTCTGCTAATGCATGTGTCTCGTGGTGCGGATGTCTACGACAACTCTTCTACACAACTTATTGAGATACCCCCCCAAATACTCATAACTACTATTAGTACTACGTCTCTGATGATGAAAAAAAATAATGAAAACGATCGTCAATACTTGCTGTCTCGGCTCTTACCCTCAAGTGTTTTATAGTTAACTGCTACTTACAAGTTTCATGATCAGATTACTTACTGTTTTTCTTTCTCCCCTAATGAGCCAATCCTATAAAACACTTTGGTGGCCGGGTTTTGCTTCCAAGGTGGTAGCGTGGTTTTTTTTGGTCTCTCATACTGCTAGATCGTGGGGTTCTCTTGCCTTTTTTTTTCTGATGGTTTGGAGATGGATTACCTGTGAGGTACCTTGGTGATAGTGATAGTTGTTCCCTTAGCCATATGCCGTGCTGATGTTAATATATAGTAGAGCTGGTATCGTTACTACTAGGATTAGGGATTTTCATTTCTTCGAAATATCTAACCTAGGTTAATAGGATTGGTGACGATGATGGATCCGGGATAGGATAGGGAGGTCAGGACTCGGGAGGTAGAATCAATCGATCGATCGGTCGGTTCGGTGTGCGATAGATATGATACTATGATGTTGGTGTATCTAGAAAAGGGACTTTTTTATCTTTTCTTTTCTTTTTTCTCTCTTTCTTCATTGTTTCCCTAAATGTTTTAATAAAACAAAAAACAAAAAACATGGCACCATCAGCGTCGTTTGGACGCGATGCCCTGGAAACTAGCATAGCCTGGTTTCGGTAGATATAGTATATTGGGGGGGGAGGGGGGATAAATCCTCTCTCTCTGTTTCTCGTGATGACAGACTTAAGTACTAAACGGACACCGGACCGGACCGACTGAGGTCGGCAATTCGTCCTACACAAGAGGACGGACCTCATCCGGGACATTTTTGGCGGTGATGGTAGTTAAGAGTAAGTACTAGGTAAGAAGAATGGACGAAACGGGGGCATTCTCGCCCCGACGAGGCGATAAGTTAGTAGTACTACTTTATATGTTCGTCCGCCTTTTTTATTATTTTTTATTATTAACTAACGGGCTTACGATGATGATGAATCGTTCGTTCTCTAGGTGTAACTACCTATAAGCTAACATAGTGCAGGGAGGTGGGCTAAGGTAAAGGTTGTTGGTAACTATGTAGTAGGTAAGAACGGAGAGAGAGAGACTGGATTTTCAGCCCCTTGGAAAACGGTTGGTTGGTTGGTATGGTCTTGGGTTGGTTTGGGGACGGCGTAATCCATCCTACGTACGTACTCTCCCTCCTGGTGGTTTATCGATCCCGTTTTATCGATCTATCTAGGTATCTGCCTGCCTGGATGCTGTGTTCCTATGGCTCGAGAACGTAGATAGATGGCCGACTTGGGTCGTGACGATTCCGGGAGTATTGTATATAACATATTCATTTGTACAAAAACTGCATAAAATCATATACACACGTCAACGCTGCATAGTTCGGCTCTCTTCTCTTGTCCTATTGTGATTTTTTCTTAATTGATATAGCTTCCGCTACGCAGTAAATTCAAGAGATAAAATAGCAGGTTCACCTAGCTATGTAACATTCGCTTTTAACCTTCTCCTTCTTCCTATTCTTCATCTACTGATATTAGCCCCCCTTTCCTTTCCTTTCCTTGCCCTCCCCTCTATTATATCCACAGCTCTTGTTTAGGCAGAAAGGCATTACCCTTTCGAACCTTTATTTACAGCACGTAAAGCAAAAATCTCTCTCGCAGACGAACCCGTCCTCGCCGCACCGGCGTATCGTGCCCCCAGGCGTCTGCACCAAACTCGCAGTCGGGCTTGTCGGCCTCTTGCGATTGTGTCTCGGTGTGCGGAGCAAGTTCTCGGCCGCCGTGCGCGCGAGGGGCGAGCTCAGCACATTACTATCACCTCCTCCTGCTGCAAACCTGCCCTTGCCTCCTCCTAGCACATTACGAGAGGCCCTCAGCAGCGCCCGAGAGTCCGTCGCCGGCGCCCGCGAGCGGTCTGCAGTACCGACGAGGAGGTTGTGGCGGCGGCTCGCGCTGCGCGGAGTCGACACGTAGGAGTAGGATGAAGCCGAGTACCGTCGGGCGCGGGCGAGCTTCGCGCGGAAGGAGCGCGGGGTGTAGTAGTTGGACGATGAGATGATACTCGGCTCGTCGCTATCATTGTCGCCGCCGTTGTCTGCGTCGGGAACGAGGGACGCGAGGGCAAATCTCTTAGCTGATGATGTGGGACCATTCTGGCCTGTTTTTGGCCTCCTCGGCTTCTTTGGCGTTACCGGGACCGACGCGCGACCGTCAGAAACGGCTGCTAGGCGGCGGGCTTCCGGGGATTTTGATGACCCCGCTAGCTCAGCATCGGGGTCGTCCTCGGCACTCTTCTCAGCCGAAACTTCAGGTTCGGCATTATTCTCGCCTAGTTCAGGCGAAAGTCTAGAGGCTATTTCCGACTCTCTTAGTGAGTCTTGTATATGTAACTCTGGTGATAATGTTGGGCTTCGAGCTTGATCAGTTATCGTCCCGTCGGGCGCATTTGGCTGACCGTCGGGTTCCCCAAATCCTTGCTGGCACTCGGGCTCTTGCCGTGGAAGGTCGGGCTCGGGAGTAAATTGTGTTTCCGATGGCAGTTCACTATGATGCCGAGTGACTTCTCTGTCGGAAATATCAGACACAACAGATACCCGAGTTGTGTCGAAAGAGCCAGTATCTAGGCCCAACTCGGATTTCGCGACCTCAGATAGATCCGAAATAGCCGGCATTTGGTTCTTCGTAACATCATCAGGACCGGTTTGTCGGTCGAGAGAGGTATCCGTATTTCCGAAATCACCTGGTCCATCACTTGATGTTTGTTGCTCTCGCGGAACTGCCCGGACACCATCTGCCAAATCCACCGGCTTTCGCACCGGTTCTTCCTCACAGTCCGAGAAGTCATACGATGGGTCCAATTCGTTCCGCGAAAATGCTTCTGTAGTCTGGGGAGATGCTTCTGCATTGTTTGTGCCACTTTTCTCCAATACTGAAGGCTCCAATACCTGTGAATCTTGCGCTAATACTAGGTCGGTAATTTCATTTTCAATATGTCCATCTTCTTGTGGGGAGGAGCGGATGGCAGCATTTTCGGCCTCCCCGCCGTTCTTAGTCTCCAGTTCTATGCGAGATTGGATGTCTTGTTCTTTTTCTGTCCAAGCATCTTCTGACTCGGGTAAAACCTCATCGTTGATGGTGAGTTGCGCACTCTCCTCACTTGATTCCGACCCGGCGTATTTCGTGCTAGAACTGTCTTGATCATCTGTAGCCTCTTGTGAAAACGAGGTACTTGTCTGTGATGACTCGGACCCTTGGTTGACATCCTCGTCATTGATATTTGATGGTCGGACACCACGCTTCAGCCATTTCATATTGCCGTAGAACTCCGTTTGCTTACGAGCGCGCGATGATCGCCTCTGTGAATCAAACGCGTTCTGTTTTGTGGTTTCTGTCTTATCCCGATTAACCTGTGTGGGCGCTGTTGAGGTGTGATTTGGCCGAACTGGAAGTGAAATCATAATTGACGAGCCGGTCGTAGGCTTGGATGTAGCTGTTTCAGGATGGAGACTCGTCTTGGTGTCAATATTTTGTCGCCTATTTTTGATAGTATTCTGCAGAAGGCTTTGAGACTCTTCAGGTACAGTTGGCTTTTTTGGTCGACCTGGTTTACGACGCGGCACTTCTGATTCCTGCTGAGATCTAAGTGTCTTTTCGTAGACACCCTCAGTTTCTCGAGCTATTTGGATATTATCGCTGAGTTCCGTATGTTCCGAATCTGACTTCTGCTTCGTGGTAGCGTTTGTCCTCTTAGGCCGTCCTACAGGACGCAACGACGGACTTCGATTATGTTTAGTGGGTGTACCTATCAACCCATTTCCTCTCCGTATCTTCCCACTACCGGTCTCGTCACGGATTTCTGTTTGGCGTTCGTCGCTTTTCGGAGAGTCTTGCGCTGTCACTGACTCTTTTGTAATCCCCTGGTTATCTATTTTGTTTTGATGTTCAAAGGCTGCCGGAGTAGGAGTTTTTTGTGCTTCCTTTGCAACAGTGGGCTTCGACGCAGCTTTCTGATCTCTAGTCAGTAGTATGTCGTCTTCGTCGGTGTCGCTTTCTTTGGATTCGGTAGCAGGTAAGCTTCTCCGAGTCAATGATTTAGCCCTCACAAGTCTCCTGAATCCCTGTTGACGAGCCATGCCACCATAAAACCCATAGTGGCCTCCTCCTGTAGCCATTTTAGATGCCATATCGAACGGAAGCGATTGAGGAAACCCTGGGGCCTGGGGGTTATAGCCGAAACCGAAACCGAAGCCGTTCTGAAGAAATGGCGACGGTAGCTCTGGGGCTTGCCAGGCTGGATCAGTTGGATTATTGCCGAACATGGATAGGACGAAGGGTAGTTGGTTAGGGTCCCCGAGAGGCGCCGGAGGAAAAGAAAGCGAAGATATGCCATATGGATTTGCACCCACTATAGCAGGTTGTTTCCACGGGTCTAATGGTTGTATAGGGTTGTATGACGCTGGGTTGGCGGACATTAACGATGTCGGATGCGGCCGTTTGGCCGGACGGGATTCCTTCCCTCTCAGTATTCTCTCCTCTTCATCGCTTGACACAGAGCCCTCTCTGCCGCCATCTTTCTCGTCTTCCAGGGACTGAAGGTGTCCATTGTCGATAATTATTTCGCCAGTGCGCAGATCGATCTCGTCGCCAATTCCGGTGAAATCTTTCTCGTACTTCTCGAATATGCTTTCGAAGGTAGATTTGAGTCGTGTCGCTGCCTTGGCACGCCCCTTGTCTAGCTGGTACAAAGGATCCTGTCGAGCGTCGAACTGGCTGGGGGTCATGGAGAGTTCATCTTGATTCGCTTCATCGTCGCTCTCGTAGAGAGCTTGTTGGACTTTTAATCGCTTCGAAGGAGGTTCCATGATGATTGCAGTGCCTCTGCGATGACTTTGCCATCGCTTAGCGAGTTGTAGCAGGGCAGAAAAGGTCGACCATGGGTTTTGCGCATTGAATGTATAGCGGCAGCGGGAAATCGGAGTTAAGATGAGAAATGAGAGATGAGAAATTGAAAATGGCAATTCATGTTGACGAGGTACAGACGGTTGGCGTCGGCCAGGTGACCCCACGATTAGTGCAAGTAGTGTACATAGCGGGTCCACCTACCTAAATACATAGTGTACATGCTGTACCGTAGCACCTGCAGGTACCTCTCATCAGTTATGGAAAGCGGCTGAAGCTAAGCCTGTATGCCGATCAGCTGATGACGTATCAGCGAGAACGTCCAACACCTGCACCTGCACCTGCAGCTTCCCGACTCTTATCTCTCCATCCATCCTTTTCTTCAACATCACATCTCGTCATGTATTGTCAAAAGTGTCGCGCGCCCTTGCGCCTGGATGGATCGCTAGCCGAGCTCAATCCGGCGGCTTTTGACCTCCTTGTTGGTCAGTTGTTACTCACGTCCATTCCCGCTGCACTTCCTATTTGTTTATGCTCTGTCGCCCTTGACTGACTGTCTGATTGATCGATCGACTACAGCTACTTCGTCCCAGCAGCCAACCAAGCGCTCATCACTTGCGCGACTGTCCTATCCCCAAGACGCTGAGCGAAGAGCTCTCTATGACCAAGTCTCCAAGAACGCCGGCCCTCCCACCTTTAAGAAACATGGGAGCTCTCTGCGTGGCGACGGCCAACCCCGTGATAGCTCTGCCATGTCATTCGTCCTCCTCACCGAGTCCCAGGTAGCTCCCCCGAGACTCACCCCGCCGATAGATCAGTCAGGTTCTAAGAAGACACGCCGAATATCTATGTCGACCAGCCAGCGGAGTGATGCCCAGCCTCACGAAGCTGAGCGCATCAATAAGCTCTTCGAGATCTTGTCCGCCCGATCCGACATAGATCATCCCGTTTGCGTTGAATGTACCGAAATGTTGGTCGATGGTCTTCAGAGGCGGTTAGAATCGACAGCACGGGAGCGGGATGCCTATGCCGGATTCCTCAAGCAAGTCCAGGCCGACATCCCAGGCGAGGATGACATTATCGAGTCTGAAAAGGCCTTGGCAAAGGCCAGAAAAGAGGAGGAGGAATCCATGGAAGAGCTGTTAAAATTAGAAAAGGAGAAAGCCGAGTTGGACAACGAGATAATGGCCCTCGAGGAGGAATCGCAGAGGCTCGATGCCGAAGAAGAACAGTTCTGGAGAGAACGCAACTCGTTTGCCACCACGCTTTCCGAGTTCCAGAACGAAAGAGACAGTATCAACTCAAAATTCGATCATGACTCCCAGCTACTTACGAAGCTGCAGCGAGCAAATGTCTATAACGATACATTTTCAATACACCATGACGGTAACTTTGCGACAATAAATGGGTTGAGGCTCGGGAGATTATCAACTAAACCCGTCGATTGGCCTGAAATAAATGCGGCCTGGGGCCAGGCTCTGCTACTAGTCGTCACTGTTGCCGACAAGCTAGGGTACAAATTTGAAGGCTACGAGCCTCAGCCCATGGGGTCGACCTCCAGGATTATTAGGTACGACTATCCGCCTATGGCATCTAGTCGACTTGGAACCCATAGGAGCGGGCCTCCGCCAGCACCCAAGAAAGTCGTGCTAGATCTCTTTTCCTCGGGCGACTTACCGCTCCAGATGCTATTTACCCGAAGTTTTGATAAAGGCATGGTGGCATTTCTAGAGCTGGTGAGGCAGCTTGGCGCGTTCGTCCACCAGCAGACGAAGGCAGATGATGGGCCGGGTCAATACGGCATCACACCCCTCACACTTCCGTATAAGATTGATGGCGATAAGATTGGCGATGACAGGATAGGTCATTACAGCATCAGGTTAGGCATCACCAACGACGAGGGTTGGACCAAGGCGTGCAAGTTCGCCCTCACATGCTGCAAATTCCTGATCGCACACGCGAGCAACGTTAGTCATTTGACAAACGGACGCTGAGTTTGGAGTTAATAAGGAAGAGAACATGATGATTAACGACGGCGCCTGGAGTTTTAATGGAGTAGTTGGTGCGGGAATAGAGTCGGCATTGCTCGAAGAGCACATTTTGTCTTCGTTCAAGGATATATATATTATCAATTTCATTACAGCGATGAGACATACAATAATTGTCAAATAGATCTATGGCGCATTTTCATATCAAAATTGGTCCATCCAAATGCAGAGTTGAATCAAGCTTATACCTTTTTCTTTTTCAGGAGATACGCCCCTTGATGTGTTAGATATCGTAAATATGATGGGATGCCAATAAGGATATGTTCAATTCAACCTAGCCGAGGATTTGCCAAATACATATGTTAAATATTGGTGGAGAGAACAACGACCGATGTTATCAACTAACCGGTCAGTCTGTTCACGCTGTCAAATTACCAGTGTTCATATTAACGCATAAGCTTACACTGATGTATAGCTCTCTAGGGTTAAAGTAAGCAGTATCCCATGGTATCCGGATTTGGTCCTCCAAAGACGAAACTCAGGCCTGGGAGCAGGGGCGGATGGCAGCATGATCATTCGTCTGGCCGGGAAAATGGCTCTTTCAAATCTATACTATATGTCTACTCTATTCTACTAGGTCGTAAATCATCAAAGCGTATCAGTTCATGTCTATGCAATCTATCTTCCAAAAACGCCCCACCAGCATTGGACCTCGGGGGTCTCCTCGTCCTCGTCCCAATCGTCTTGACCGGCTAGCATATGCTCCTCGAGAAGGATCAACGGTGAAACCGCCTGAGCCATGTTGGATAGGAATTTAGCCATTAATCTCTTAGTAGTAGGGTCTCTTTGGGGAATCATGATGATAGCTCTGGCACCTTTGTCTTCCATGAGCTGTTCGTGTATGGCAGCGGAGAGCAGATCAGGGTGGTCATCGTCATAGAGCGGATCTGCGACTAGAACAATCTAGATCACAGTTAATAATAACTATAACACATAACTTGGTATCATAGCCCACCTTGAACTGATTTTTCTTGGCGAAGCGCTCTGCACTATCATCAGGGGAGCCCCAGGTCAAAGCACCTGAACTGACCAAGCCACCCAGAGACTCAATCATTGGACGGTTAATCTCGATGTTGTGCTCGAGGTTTGACATGATGGCCGGAAGGTCGGTCAGCACTACGTTGGCTTTCCAAACAGCCGAGGCGGCCAGACCGAGGAGCCCGGTGCCTGACCCGAGTTCGAGAACATCCAACTGTGGTGCCGGGTGGCTAGCGTCGAACAAGTGAGCCAGCGGGCCAGCAGCAACCTGATGCAACAGCTGCGCAAGCAGATAAGAAGACCCCCATGTCTTGAGCCCTAGGGAGTCGCCGGTGATGGGAGGCTCCCGGATGACCAGCTCGAAAGGAGAAGAAGCCTGATTCTCGAACGGCCACTTCCGGGTGATTTCACCCATCCCGGCCCTGCCGCATCGTTCCGAGAGGCGTCGACTGGCCTCGTCCCAGAGCGCCTCCTTCTGATCATCGTCTTGTATCCACTTGAGACTGTTGCTGATGATGCTGGATAGATAGGCGGCAACCTCTCGACGGAACTGTGCTGCATTCTGGTGGTTCTCTAGTATGATCCTCCGCGAGATGGTGGGGTTCCAAACAGGAGGCTCGACCTCGAGGCGTTTAAGGCAAGCCATCAAGTCTTCGAACGAGGGTCTCTGCCAGACTTGGGGGAAGTCTGCAGGTGAGATAGGCGGGCTCGCCATAACGAGTGAATGTGTTCTATAGAAGAGTCTAAGGAAAATATATATATAGCGAACAGAAGAAAAAGAAAGAAAAAGGTTAGTATTCGTCACCGAAGGAGAGGCATCTTGGTGAGTTAGTTCGTTGTCCGTTGGCTTCACACTTATAAATCCTACGATTATGTTAGGGGAAAGAGAGAGAGAGGTAAGAGTCAACGAAGAGAATAAAAAACATCAAAAATAGAATAGTCTCGCCAGGCTCGTCGGTGAGTCCGCAGGTACCTTGACACCTGCCTGTAGGTACGTGGTCAGGAGCAAGTAGGCGGGTGCTGGGGGCCTGACAGTTAGACTAACCTAACCTAGCCAATTAAGACTCCGTGTATTTTTTTTTCCTTTTTCTTTTTCTTCTTCGGAGATAAGAATACCTCAGTTACCTACTAAGGTAAGTAGTACCTAGTCCCGAAGAAAGCCCCCCGCAGCCCTATCAAGCCACACCGGGAAATCCCTTACTATGTAGGTTGGTAGGTGAGGCTAGGTAGGCGGGGTACCTACTCAGAGCTAGACGGTGTTTGATTGGTCAATGCTATCGATAAGGGTAGCCTCGGAATTATTGGCCTATGACTCGAAAAATTCGTGGGACGCGTTTCTGCTGTCCCTCTTTTCCCTCTTTTCTTCCTTCAAGCATCGTCCTCATCAACGCTGTGTTTCTGAGCTACAAACAGAGAGCCTGCGCAAGCAGCTTCTCGAGAGTCCTGCATTGTCCGCAGTGCAGACTTGCTTTCTACCGCTCATGGGAAATTCGGAGTAGCTTCACTTAACCTTCACCCCAGCCCTGTGTTGGGACTGACAGGTCTACCCGTGAGGGTCTGGCTTGACTTCAAGCTTGTAATATTGGCATCAGAAAAGCAGGGCCGACCACTCCGTGTATATCCGCAAGGAGAAGACGGGGGAGGCCGGTTTCCTATGGGAGAGTCATTACGAAGCTGGTGTGTGAGAACACTTGAGTGCGATACACAGCGTGCTGTCCTCTTACGAGGGCCAGTACAACTCGATTCCGATTACTCTGATGAGGACGATGCTTCACCTTTTTTCTACCCTCAGGTAAGTCATGTGCTAATGTTTCTCGTTCCCTCCTCCTCCTAGTCTAGGATACTGCTAATGATGAACCGCGGGTGTCGGAACCAAAATAAATATCTAGTTGCCATCAATCATGATCTATTACATCCCCCAATCTGAACATTCTTGCGCTTGCTCATGCTCTAGGTCACTCGCACTATTACTCTCATCTTGATCGATAGTAACCGGCTCGTTCTGAACATCACCCTCAGACTTGCTCGAATCTTTTTCATCTGGTTTCTTGTCTTCCATCCCTGCAGCTTCTTGAGCACCATCCGTGATGGACCGATGTAAACTCCTTGCCACTGGGCTCTTTGGATCCAAGAGCCTCTCGAGATCCAACAACTCTGTGAGCAAATCCTTGCACGCAGCTTCGTCCAACATAGATTTCTTGCTTAGACCTACAACAAGGCCACCAGCCGCGCGTATCTTCTCCAAGTGGTGATATCGGGGATTGTGGCCAGTAGATTGACCATGTGATGATCTAGCCATATTGAGGAAATTTATAGCTTCGTCGATCTGATTCAGACAAGTCTCCAGCTTGACATTCTGAATACACAACCCCACGTCGTGTTGTCTCTTACTCCTGCTAGATTCGTCGCTGTTCTCGATCCTTTTCTGCCATATTTGCCTCAGGATATGTCCATCGACATATGGCTTGATGCTCGTCACCTCCTTTTCGAAGTTCTCGCGAAAATCAACCCAGAACTTCTTGCTTTCTTTGACTTGTTCAGCTAATTGCTTTGCGGCTAAAGATATTTTCATGTCCGCCATCATAACAGCATGGGCAGTATTCGATTGAGGGACCGCCGGTGGTGTGGCATGTCTCTGGATTGATGCTCCTGCTGCAGTAACCTTTTGCTGTGCACGGCAGATCCTTGTCTCAGATTCGTCGCAAACGAAAGCATATGGATGAATAAACATAGGGCTGCCCCGCATACCGTACATGGGCATGAAATATGAACTCCGTCGTGGGTTAAGTGGCATGATGCAATCCGTCCTGATCGATGCTCACAGGCCGTATGAATAGAAATCGACGGCAACTAGATTTGGATTTGTCCTCTTCTAAAGGCTACCAGCAATGCTCAGTCCAGACATTTATAAAAGGGCAACTAGACTGAGAGGAATTGCCAACCATTGGTAATTGTAAGAGAACACTAACAGCGGATTTCGCATCAAGGCATCTTTAGAGCGCTTTTATGTTGTCTCATTTGGCATAATAGGTATGTCGCAGACTGCCCAGCTTTGTAGCCGCATTAACATGTATCGAAAGCTCTACACTTTGTTTGGGCCTACAACCATTGTCTACGAGATGATATCTCAGGAAAAGCTTGCTGCAAGCAAATTGAGTATTTGCCAATCCAGATCTTCAAACTAGGAGATCCTGGTCGGTCCTACGAAAGAAACCATGGCGCTTTGACAGCTTATGCAAGGTCCTTTCTTCGCCGTTTCCATGGGCCTCTTCTGCATGGATGTTGTGTATTGCAAGTTGGGACAAGCATATTGCTCCACGGTACATATGGAAACTAAGCTGGGAGTAAAGATACATCGTGCTTGTCAACACTTTTGTACCTACTCAACCCCTCTTGTACTCTGGTTGTCTCCTTGCCCTAGGCAACCAATCCATGGGTAGCCGGCCCGTTCAAGTCGGTTAAGCTGCCGGTAGGTTGCATTGGAAGGAAGGGACTGAAGATCCATCAACCTCTCCCCGCGGGATTCCTATGCTGGCATAGCAAGGGTCGTCAACTAACAGGATTTAGTACTATGTCTGGTCTATTCAGAGCATTCGCATTTGGCTATACAGTTGTTCTTCCCTTTCAACCACCAGGTTGAGTCTCAGTGGTAACTTCAGCGTAGCA
Organism: Biscogniauxia mediterranea; assembly: GCA_018398605.1. NCBI lineage: Eukaryota > Fungi > Ascomycota > Sordariomycetes > Xylariales > Xylariaceae > Biscogniauxia > Biscogniauxia mediterranea. The sequence continues at coordinate 1,193,120 of JAGXTR010000004.1, forward strand.
TCCGCTACAAATCCTACGGACGAGGATGTCGTTTGCATTGGAGAATGCACGATGGGTGCTCACACAATATTGGCTCGTTTGCCCACACGCCGTTTTTGTGCTCTCATCCCTGCTTGCCAAGTCCAGGGTTTGCGTTAGTCTAACCCAGCACTCTGGTAAACCCCACGAGCTTTAGGAGCACCGAGCCACGGTCAACGGAGTGAGCAGGGCAGACTCCACTCAATGTTGACAGATGGACGGGCAGAGCAGACAGACTTCGGCACAGAAGCCCAGCCAACAACTGCCCTTGCCGCAAGACAGTTATCTATAACCGTTTTTTATTCGTCTTAACTGATTCCAGTGCTTAGGTAGAGCCTCCAACACCTACATACACGGCATATTTTCCCCAGCTGCGGGAGGGGATTGACGACGATCGCATCAAACATCCTTGGAAACGGCCTTTGACACCTCCCCCACTAGCCTTCGGGGTTTGATCATGGTCATCCATCACATTAAGCTTCCCGGTTAGGCATCCCAATGTATGTGTGATTTTAAGGTAGAATAGAAGGCCCCACACGGCTCCAGATGTAGGTAATGAACAATGCTTTGTTGCGGTGTTTCTTTAGTGTCCCTATCAACGATAGCATCGGGAGACATGGCAATGCCTGTATCCTGGAGACCTAACGATGGCCAGCTAATCCCTGTTGTCAGATGCATAAGTAAAGAATCAATACGGCCTTCTGAGGATATCTTAGGGTCCACCACAAGATACGCTGTTGCTCGACGCAGGCAAGGAGGGTATTGCTTCGCGCATATCGACCCCAGCGATGGCAGACACCCTGAGAGAGCCATGGGAACAATATCTACATACAGCTATCCGTTGAACTAGCTTATCTGTGATCTCTGGTGGCCTCTGGTGATGATATTTTTGTACTGCCGTATAGCAGTTGGAATTGGTGGCTGATTTCTTACCAGGCTATCTTGTTTGAGATTGATGACAACCACTCCGACAAGACCTGGATCCCTGGGCTGACCTTTCGTATACATCAGCGCGACAAGGCCATCCGCAGGTTGATCCCCGCCAAGGATCTGACTGATTTTAAATTGAAGATCCCGAACAGCATATAGCAGAACAGCGAAGACAGGCGTACACACACGGAGCACCACACTTACACACAGACGGACAGTTAGACATGCCAGTGTTGTTTTCTTGCGTCATGGTATTCATACCCTCGTCCCCAACGTCCAACTCGACGGATCGTATCACATCCTTCATGATCGAGAAGTGAAAACAGCTGGTATGGAGCACGTGGTATGCGGGCTTGCGGCTCGTAGTCCCTCATCAAGATGCAATGCGAGATATGTGTGCGTGTGTCGGCTCGTGCCACACGTACATATCAGTACGTGGAAAACTTGGTTCAACCTGGGGTAAGGAATATGAGGCAAGGTCATGTGTCCGCTGCACTATGTTGGTCGACATATGCAAAACTGTGTTACCGTCCGGCCACGACGAGTTTAGGTATGTATGGATTTTGCCTCACTCGAGTAGCGCACTCACGTAACGGCAGCGTCAAAACAACGGCAACACAAGCCATGACGGCTACACTACCCTGCTTACAAACCCTCTGTCATACAACCCTCGATGAGTATCCGGTCATTCTTTGTCTTTTGAATCCTTTAAGTCTCCGTGCCATCTCTATCTCTCCATATATCCTCACCTTTCCCCCTTTCACTTAGCCTCTACTCCTCTCATCTACAGTAGAGAGGCAATAGAGGCTGCTAGGTCTATCGTGGCTGTTTATTGTCTTGTGCTACTGCCCCAGTTAGCTACCTCCCTAACTCGTACAAATTATTCTGCTTCCTTGCCGCTTGGACGATCCTCTTTCTTCGTCGCATAGTATCCCTTACTGTCTGGTTGTGTGACCAGAGAACCCAGACCAGATGGGCCTCATGTCTGCAAGCATAACATCCCTTGTCGTGCTATCGTCTTCGTTCTGGGGTTTCCTGCCTCTCTGTATCGCTGCTCCCAGGTCCAGAAACCTCTAGATTTCTCTGGGCTCACCTCATCCATTCCACAGGGCCCTCGCGCTTGCTTAACCCCAGTCCACACACGTCTATCCCATGACTTACAGACGCGCGCTCGGACACATGGCTCAAATCAATGCATATAGGAAGATGTTGGTGTCGTATTGTGGGTACTTCGCCGGTTGCATCTACACTATGTATGTGCGCAATAGCCCTGGTCATGCGGGCAATTAAAACAAAGACCTGCCTGCATACATACAAATTCTGTAGGTTATTCTGCCCCATGGATCATCGCTGGGGGAGGCAAGGGGGGAGAAAAGAGAGGAGAGTGAGCCAACTCTCATGTGACCGAAGAGAAGTCGAGGAGAGCTAGGAAATCAATGTGAACGTCCTCACCTTGCCCAGCTTTATCTACCTGGTTATCGCCACCAATCAACCTAACACACATACACATCTGTATACTCATATATTCATATCTATAAATATAACTAATACATATTCTTCCAACGTCTCACATTCGGCCGTAAAATATGCTGACCATATACATAAGACCACTGATAAGGGTATTACTTAATAATAAAAAAGAGAGGCGTAAAACTAAAGTTACCATCTCAGGGGTCTCGATATTAGACGCGCAAAACACGCAGACAGGGAGCAAGCGGCGGCAGCGGCTGGAGCACGAATGGGGTAAAACAACGTATGCCATCGAACGGAAATGCAACCCCCATCTCTATGGTCTCGTCTAACCTAGGTTATTTAGTCTGCCCTACCGTCTGATTAAGTATCTCATCAACTCCTCCCCTCTTGCGCTTCTTCTCTCTCCCTCTCTTCCCCCTGATCCCTCCCTCCCCTCCCACCATCAACATCACCATCGCCATCCATGTCTGATAAAAAAATCAAAAAATCATGACAGCTACAAACGTTTCCAAGCGGCTATTCAACCGTATCGCATCCTATCACCCCCTCCCTCCCTCCCTTCCCCCTTCCTTCCCCCATAATCACATCATATCACATCATGACCCTGTTGTTCCTCGCATCCGCGCCGAGCGCGCGGGAAAGTGGGGTTTGGGGGGGGAGGGGGCCGCTTTGACAGTAGTACAGTATATGTATGGTATTTTTATTTTATTTTAATGTGGTAACACAGAGAAGAACCCACAGGTAAGGTGTGAGAGGAGGCCTGATATCATTTTTACCTAGGTACCTTATCTACCTATGTTAGGTAATATAGCAAAACCCGACTTACTAAGTAGGTGAGGCAAGCTAGTACCTGCGTATTTTACCATGCATACATACACAGATAGACGCATAGATGAATTATTACACTTACACACACACACACACACACACACACAACTGCAACTTACGAGGTACCTACGATTAGGCCGGTTTAGATGGACTTGAGCTGGGAGGGAGGGAGGGAGGGAGGGAAAAGGGAGGAGGAAGCTAAGCCTACCTACATGCATAGCGCGCACCGCACGTGAATACCCCAACCTAGACCCCTCCCTCTCCCCCTTTTCCCCCTCTCCCCTTTTCCGTCTCTCCTAACCGATCGCTTGGATAGCATAGCATATTCGTCTGTATACTCCATTTTTCCCATTCTCATCCCCTCCCTCCACACTAAGCAGAGAAAGAGAAAAAGAAAAGAAAAAAAGCAGGGAGGGAGTCAAAGACCCCGCGGGGGGTTGGAGGGTTCCCTTCTTCTTCTTCTCCTTACCTCCATATTCTATCAATCTAATATATATACCTAACCTACCCGGTATACTATACTCCACCACTGCATATTCGGTCCCGACTATCATTCTTCCCCGGGGGAAAGGTGGGGGGGTTTTTTTTTTTTTCGTATTTTCCCCCATATTATTGTATTCTTCAGGGGATTGTATGCATGTTGATTGATAACCTACCTACCTACATATACCCATATATTTATATTCCTTGTCTGTATTAAATCAGATTAGATGCAAAGGAACCAAAACCAAAACCAAAAAGAAAAAAGAAAAAAGAAAAAATGTTACTATGGAAATAGGACATGAAATAACCTAACATTAAGGTGACTGCATATATTTAAATAAAATAAAATAAAAAAAACCCCAAAACAAGTAGGTATGATTATATTTATCTAGGTGCCTATCTACGTACACACATACCTAGAGAGAGAGAGAGAGAGGAAGTGTAAGGGAAGATAAAATATAAGATGTCGAGGTTATATCGCAACGCATCATCAATACTTCATACCTACCTACTACCTAAGCTACCCTTCCCTATCACGCAAATGGATCTACGCAATACGTCCCCTTTCCCACCGAAATCACCAAAACTAAGAAGACATATCCAATCCACGTCAAGTCAAGTCAAGTCAATACCGAATATTAATAATTACTTTATCCCAAATAATGAAAAAACAATAAACAATCGCTTTTAAAACTGCTTCTAGGTAGGCATATTTGTTGTGTTGTTGGTTGACTGATTGGCTATTCCCTATTCCCTATAATAAGTAATTCATTCCTGTCCACTATGCCCCTTCTTTCCTCTTCCCCCCTTTATTCGCTCCCCCCAAAATAGGTATAATAATGAACGTCACAGATCCTTGTTTTCTTTCTCCTTGAAAAAATAAATAAACAATAGTGATAATAATATAGCAGCAAGTAGGTAGTTAACCCCTTTGTTAGCTTATATGGACGGACTACTGCGTACTCTCCTTCTTTGTACTTATGCGACTGTCTTGTCTGAATGATAAACCAATAGTAACTCTCTTTACTAGTAAGAGGTCAAATAGCATGTATGCTAAACACCGCAAATACGGAAAAAGGTGGGGGTAAATAACTCCTATACTTTTGTTTTGTGGGGAACCCTCCCCTTTCTTCCTCTTCCAAAGTAGATAATTATTTTTTCTTGGTATCGTTCTTTCACTGGTGGAAGAATGCAGAAAGACAAACCACAACCCCCCACCTAAGCTCCCGGAATCCAAGTGTCATATGCCATTTTGGCCGTGCCTTTTTTTTGCCCTTGCCATGAACCTCCTATGCCCTCTCCCCCCTTGTGCCTGTATATTGATCATTTCAGATGCTGCCCGCTCCAAAAAATAATGCCGGTGTTATCAAGTATAAAGAAAATTTGAATCCAAAAATAAGGTGTTTGCTCGTCCTGAAAAGCCCCCTTTTCCATTTCGTGATATGGAAAATCATGCTGCCGATGACAGATACGATCGGCAAAGTCTCCAATATAATCTGCCTTCCTGTAGTCACGTAGATTCATTCATGTGAGAGATATGAGTCGTGCTTGCACTTGTTGGGCGAAGACCAGCTGTCAAACCCTTAACCAGATAGCCTGTCGTAAAATATTGCGGGAAGTCATCGCCCTGGCGTTGCTGACCCGGTACCTGCGACTGGCCCTATTTTTTATCTTTCAAAGACAAATAGCAGCCGGATACTTAAGCCCCTGAGGCGACGGCGCGCGAGATTTCGCTCTTCATGTTGACTAGGCGTTCCCTCATCTCGAGCAAGTCTGCCAACTTATCCTCAGGCGGTTCTTTGAGAGCTGCGATCTCATAATGCAGGGACTCGTATTTTTCGTAATAGCGAGAGAACTTGCGGGCCTGCATTAGAACCTCTTTGCTTACGCGCGGCTTCTTGTTGCTGATGCTGTTGCCGTTGCTGGACGGCGTCGACACCTGCTGTCTACTTGACACTTGAGACTCGGTCACCGGGAACTCCCTATCCTTCCGCTTCTTGTTGGGATTGACTACGACTGTGGATGAGACCGAACTAGAAGACGTCGTGGATATCGAGGTTGAAATGCCATTGGTAATACCGTTGGTATGTCCGCGATCTCTCTCGCGCTCCCGCTCGCGCTCACTATTGCGCGGTTGCGGGTGCTGATGCGATTGGGTCTGCGGGCGATGGTTCTGGCTTGGTGGCTGTGGTGGCTGGTCGTCGAGATCGGAGGCATTGGTTGGCGGCGACGATGCGAGCGGCGATGACTTGGCCGGCGAAGTGTTCTTGCTCTTAATGGAGAAGCTTGACGACCCTGCGCCGGTTGTTCCTGTAGCACGCGAGTTCTGGCTTGCATCTGATGCCCTGTGCTTCGAGGCCCTTGCGTCCGACACCGGCCTAGGGAGCTCCTTGGGCTTGATGCGTTTGCTAAGCGGCGCACCAGAGCTCGAGCTGCTGTCGTCATCCTCACGAGTGCGCTTCTGTGACGAATTTGTCGTAGCCGACGCCTTGACCGGTGCACGTGGTGCCCGGACCACAGGCTTGGCTTTTGGCTTCATGACTGGGGTCGGTGAAGGAGCGGGTGATGGCTTGGGTTTCTCGGCAACCTTTTCGACCGGTCTCTCGACTGGCCTCTCCACAGGTTTCGGCTTGGGAGCTACCGACGTGCTCTGCGACAGAGGAGCTTCGTCCCCGCTGCTGTCGGAATCAAAGACAAACTCCTCTGAGAGCACCCTCTTGCCTTTCTCCTCGGCTGCCTTGACCTTACTAGCTGGCTTCTTGGGTGCCGGCTTCTTCGGATTGCTCGATAAGAGGCGCTTCGTCTGTGCTTCTCGCTCGCTAACCTTCTTCGGCTTGTTGCTGGTTGGCTGGGAATTCGACCGGGACATTGCTTCGCCTTTGGCTTTCGAGTCGGCATCGCTCTTGCTCCCTTCTTCCGGTTTCTGGACGGATATTCTTGGAGCTGGGGTTATGTTGCCCTTGGCCAGCGTCGCTTGTAGTTTGCTTAGGATTATGCCTTTGCCTCTGTCATCCGGGGCAAGAAGCCTCTCCCAGGCAGGGTCGGAGGTTCCGGTTCGCTGCTTGTCATACTGTTTAATGGCATTGTCGATAGCTGCCTGTCGGTCCTCAGGACTATCGTAGTCATAATTCCAGACGTCAAGCTCTTTCCAGTACATTTTCTTCAAGCTGTATTTCTTTGCCGGGGCCTCGTAGTTGGACACCTTCTCAAGAGTCGATTGGAATTCCTCCTCGGGACCCATCCACGCGTCTTTCAAGTATTCCAAAGTCCGGTCCCTCGCGGCCAACTCGTGAACAAGCACTGATCTCTGCCCCTTGTTCTTTTCGAGGACTTGTTGCGAGGCGGAGAAAGCAGGATTTGGCGAAGAAACGCCATTTAGGGCGGGACTTGTAGGTAACGACCGGGTTGTGGAACTCGACAGCACCGTGGACATGGCGGATTTCCCAGCTGGAAGTTTCCCTTTGCCTCCTCGCTTGGGAATGCCATTGGCAATCTTGGTTCTGTCGTGTGTTAGCTCTGGTTCAGACGTCGGGTCAGCGACGTCGTACATATTGCCATTTCTCTGGGCATCTGCCCGCCCAAACGTGTCCCCGTCCGACTCGGCTCCAGACGAGGACGCGCGGCTCACTTGCTTGCCGGCCTTGGATGTCTTGTTGGCTCGTTTCGACTGTGCTGAGAAGTTGGGCGGCTTCTTCAAGATCGACATTGTGGGATTCGGTAACCGTTCTGCCTTGGGCGCGGCATCATCGAGGTTGGTGAGGTATAGGTCGTAGTTGAACGACTCGGGGGGCGCGGAGACATCGAGCTCCTTCGATCCATAGTGGAACGACTGTGATTGCAGAAGGGCAAGTTTAGTCAGGCAGTCCAACAAAAGAGAGAACGAAAATCAGGAGATATATAGCTTTTATACCCCCCCTTCCCTCTTCATATAGCGGTACGTATATGTAGCGGAACAGTGGCGATACCAGCTCTGGCCGAGCTAGGGGTTGTTGCTGTGGCTCTCCCAGAGGTGCCATTCGACATCGCTGCTTGTCGGCTCAAAACAATAGGGGGAAAACACCAAAACCAAACTTACGGGATTGCTCCCCAGAGTCAATTCAATCTCCTGCCCCTTCTGGAAACATTTAATCATGTCCTCAATGACGCAGTCATCCAATGTAATGCCAAAGGCCTGCATTGGGAGAAAGTCCCGCGACCTGGGCGAGCTCTCCAGCTGCAGGCCGGCATCAGGGATGGTGAGGGCCGGCATGTTGGGAGGATCGGATGGTTGACTGTAGGTAGGTAGGTAGGTGGGTAGGTAGGAGGAGTAGGAGGAGGAGAAGTAGGTAGGTAGAGCGACGGAGTTCGATTATGAGGGAGGCGAGATAAATATGGATTGTTGGGGTATAAGACACCTGCACTCAGCACCCAGCCAGACTATCAAGAGCCCAACTATACAATGGTCAACTTCTCATGCGGGTGCGTCACATGGTCGTGTAGAAGAAGACTAGAGACCGGTCTCGAGAGTTGAAAGGCTGGGAGGCGGAACAGGGAAAACAGTGGGAGGATAGATTGGTAGGGGGATGGATGAATGGGTCGGTTGGTGTGAGAGCAATTCGCAAGGAGAAGAGAAGAAGAAGAAGAAGGAGAAGAAATGAACGAGGTAGCAGAGCTCAGTCAAGAGTAGGTAAGGAGGAGGTAAGAGTATGAAGAGGTGGAGGAGAAGGTGGTGGTGGTGGTAGTAGTGGTGTTGTGAGTGGAATAAGGAAAAGAAAGCACCAGGAGGCGTCCGGGGGAGTACGAGGTTGTACAGGATGGTCTCGCTGGTTCTTGGTCGAGAAACAAGGGAAGTGAAGGCACAGAAGATGGATGGATGGATGGATGGGGAGGGTGGAGCAAGTACGGGTGGACTCTGCACTAGGCTTACAAGTACTTGCCGAGTACCATGCGCTGCTTAGTTGATAGGCTGAGCCCAAAGAAAGTACACTGTGAAAGAAACAGAAGGTCACTTGGGGGGGGGGAAAGGCTTGGGGGAGAGAGGGGAGGGGGCTGCAATTGGGGAACACACAGGGGGAGGACGCCAGCGCAACAGGTCAAGCCACTGCAAGGCCGGGCGATACTCTACAGGTACTTAGGCTGTGTGGAAACAGGGGTCTAGGATCCACGGATGAGCAGATAGATGCATGTATTTTCCCTTCGGACTGAGCGTCCCAAGTTCATCTTTCCTCCAGCTGCCCGCTACCGCTGCCACAGAACCAGAGCCATTCACTATTTACTAAGTTCTAAGTTGTACCTGTGTACTGTATGTAGATAGGTAGTGAGGGTGACCCATAAAACAATACACATACTCGGCTTGTCATATGCCCGCGCGACGGGCGGATGTGCCAACCGAACCGGATGTTTGAATCTGTTTTATTTTCTGTATTCCTTTATTTCCTTGCTTTTCCCTATCTTGTGACTTATATTGTTTTCCTTCATGTTGGTCATTAGACAACAACATATTCACTTTTTCTTTTCTTTTCTGGCAATCAATGGAAGTTTAAGGGGCAGGGGGGCAGAGAGAGGAAACCGGGGGGTGAGAGAAGGGGAACGATAAAATACACGGTCCCTCCGATATCCAATATAGTGTAGATACATACTCCGTATGTGTGTACCAGACGTACATACACCCGACTAGGGAGGTACAGTACATAACATAGCAGTACAGTATAACACAGTACATAGACAACTACAACATACATACATATATGCCTAGTACGGGTGTACTAGATAGAGCAGATTAGAGTAGGATATCTGCTACAAGAGAGACAAGACATGAAGATAGAGAAAGAAAAAAAAGAAAAAGGGCACGGATGAAACAACCCAAAGTATCATTGGACAAGAAGACGACCTGCCAAGACTATGTAGTTTTGCTCATAGAAATTTCCTTACAAATAAAAAAAACCCTCCGTGATAAAATCGAGATCCAATCCCATAGGAGGCTTTGCCTAACATGTCTCTCTGTCTTGTCTTCGCTCCTCTCCCACACGCCCAGAGGATTCGATGTTGGGGGAAATGGTCGGGACATTACATCATCGCATCTTCCTTAATTCGCGTCGAGAGTTCAATAACGCGGCCGGCCACTAAGCCTCCAAATAGTGGGCGACGGGCGACGGGCGACGAGCGCCGGGCGAGCCAACTCATCATCACCCTGTCCAGTCAAAATGACTGACCATGGAAAATTCGGTGAAATGGGGCCATGAGCCCCCCTTCCAAGGGTTGTTTCTGCGTAGTCACTTGCTTGCCTTCTTGTCACAGAGGCAAGCATGGTATGTATGTGTGTAATCCGCATGTAGTGTATACAACGGTGAATGAATCAACCGGCTATAAAGGAAAAGGCTGTGTGCGTATGTATGTGTGTGTCTGGTGCACCTTGACGACCAGATGACTTGACTGACCAACTAACTAACAAGAGTTTCAATACCTACATACTAGTTCATAGCAAATACTTAGGTAGGTATTGGTATCCCTAAGGTATGTCATGTTAATAAGTTAAGTTAGGCAAATACGAGGCAAATGGATACCATCTTTGTCATGTTTCTCTCTCTCTCCCCATCTCGTTGCCTTGCCAGAATAGTATTAACCCAGATCCATATGTACCATATTTAGCTCTTAGTATACTATTATGATACTATGTGTACTAATTTGGTACCTTTTTTTTTTCTGCAGGTGAGCTGGGGGGGCTAAAGTCCCTACATCAATGGTAAGCGACCGTCTTGTCTTCCACCAAGAGAGCTAGGTAGGTTAGGTTAGTACTAACCTGTGTACCCGCACGCTAACCTCAGACAATGACGAGAGGCAATGATGCGCGCTAGGCTCAGGATAGCACGTCAATGGCCCTTCGTATGGTTTGTTATATATTGTATGTGTTCAAGCTTGAAGAAGAAGAAAAAAGCAAAAAAGAAGCGAGATAATATTCTTTGCTTTTCCTTTCTGTCTACTAGTGCGTGCATGAGGGATCATCGACCCCCGAAAGAGGCGACAGAGGTTAGCCAGTTCGCTGACATGCAGCGAATCCGTATTCTGATTGGGTCCGATATACCACCATCACTCCTACTTGGAACCAATCGACGTGCTCAGTACGAGAGACATGATCACTGTATGTCCCAGATCTGACTGAAACAGTCAAAAGAGCCAAAGAGCTTATGTCCCGCAGCTGGGTCAATCTTTTTGTTCTTTTCCTTATTCTTCTCAGGCTACATACAATACAAAACAATACAACAAATCATTCCATCATTTATGATTTCTCTCTTTACGCTCTCTCTACGTCGCCAAGGGTGGCGGTGACTGTGCGTACAACTAACTTTTAACTGTGTGGTGTGTGTATGTGTGTGTGCATAGTAGAGAAAATGAAGCGATACTTATAAAGTTAGTAGTTAGTAGTATGTAATAAAGTAATAGATACCTATCTACGAAGTATGAGGTTGTCTTCCACTTATCCCCGTTCTGGTCCGAGGTTCTTTCTTTAGCAACGCCCAGACTCGACACATGCCAAAAAAGAACCAAAAAAATAGATATGAGCCCAAGGACTGCGTTGAGTGCAAGCTCCCGTTGTACGTGAAAAGGGTCCCTTTTATCGATGAAACTCGTCGCCCAAAAGAGGATTATTATTCGAGCCTGCTATAACAAAAGGATTGGGTCAAAACAGAATTCAGGTAGTACTTACTGGACCCCCAAAGGTCAGAAGGAGACAGCCTTCTTCTCTCTTTGCCAGACACACAGAGACAGATAAGATCTGTCGACAAGAGAAAGTCAAAAGGAAGCTTTCAGGGACGAAGCCTAGCACGGGGATAAGCTCCCCACCAAAAGTCATTTCTCTCGGAAGGGGGGCGGGGGGCGTGGGACTAGGCAGAGGGAAGAAGCAGCACACCCATTAGGTAGGTAGGCATATCAATACACGTTCCCTCCTGAATTAATTGGTATCTAGGACAAGTATCTAACCTATGGAATCGATTGCCAAAGTGCGGCTCGGTAACCGGTAACAAATTGCGTGCGCGTGTCGACTGGCAACATCCCAAACCTACCTACATCATAATAGCAGAGAAGGCTCAGAATAATAACAATAGTACTAACAGGTAGGGCTAACCTATTAAAGCGGTCGGTCATCTAAAATGGCATGGGTTGTTCCGGATTTAGTGACGGTCCCCTTTTATTCTGCTTTCTTTTCTTCTTTCTTACTTTGTAAGTAGTGTATACTATAGAACGGCCAACGCTTGACTATGTGTGCACTAGCGACACTCAAACGCTTAGATATTTATATTTATTTATTTACCTACTTCAAGTTACTACGTGCCCTCAGAAAGCAATAATGAGATAGCGAGAGAAATAAGTAGTTAACTAGAGACGACCGACCGAAACTCGGTGTCGGACATCAGGGTATACCGTACATACATACTTTTAGTCCCGAAAAGAAAACATGGATAACGAAGTGGTTGTCTTATAGCGCCATTGAACCCCATCTAGGCGGACCAACCGTCTTATCTTGATGACATACATTACCTGCTTACCTACCTCATGCTCATGGCTGACTTTTGCGTTTAGACTACCTACATATACTTGCATACCCATTGCTGTACACCTCCATCCCCCTCCCCCTCCCTCTAGGTTAGGCGGGTAGCGCACCGTACCGCACCGTACCCGTACCTGCCTTACCTACCTCCCCTTCTGAGGAAAGGGCCCTTATATAGCATCTAGTACCTAGACCTATATGACCCGTCGGGCCGGGAACACAGGTCGTGTCATGCGATATTATCTAACCGGTGGAAACGAGTGATAACGGCGATCTACACTAGGCAAAGTACCTCCATACCTAAGAGTAGTGTAATGTAAGTAGGCACTTGTACTTTTACGGTTTCTAGAGCGAGAAGTGGGAGATCGGTGGCAAGAAGACAAGACGAGACTAAAACAAGTCACCGGGGCCTTAACCATAAAAATAACCTTGGAGAGGGCATCCATTGCAGCTGGAGGTTGACGGTGCTTGGTGCTTGGTATGTACGAAGTACTTGTGGCTCGTAGCTCGTGGCTTTGTACATATATAGTAGTCCCGTCAGGTAGCAAACTTCTGACCGTCCTTAATTAATGGATCTACACTAGTAGGTAACCTAACCTACTAACCTAGTAGTGTAGATATACTGACGTAGAGTCAGTCATGTGCCAATTTCTTCTTCAATCTTTTCCCCTCGGCGTGATCAATAAGCCAGCCACAATATTAAGCAATACATATTACTTATATGCCTACCTACCTAACCTAAGCTACCTACCTACCTGCTAAGATTTATTGCATTATAACATTGATGAAATATGGTAGCCAACAAGAAGAAAGACGGGAACAAAAGCCCAGCCCGCGAAGCACCGCCTCAAGTAACAAACATAGCACACAGGCTCTCCGTACGACAAGGGCATGCACGATGCTGTGGTAGTATCGTAGGCTGGTTTTAGGTACGTACATGCCCAGGTTGGTTAGTTACGGATGGGGCTACCGTATGCGATTGACATGGATTACCTACACTTGACATCACTCCCCGCTGACAGAGGGCCATTACCTTACCTTACATAGTAGTAGTACATAGTAGTAATGATAGGGATTCTAGAGCCAGACCTTTCCTAAATAGAGAAGGGGGAAAAAGAGAGAACAGAACCTTTGGAATAGGTTTCCCTACAACCATTGATGTTGCTTGGTAAGCTATGTAATGAACGGTCGGTAATAGAAGTCTTTTTCTTTCCTGTAGAAACTTGAGGGCAGAAAATGGGTGTTAGCAATCTTACACAATACCTAATCCTCTGATTGAAGGAGAGTACGTTGTTTGTACCTTGCGTAAACACACCTCTTCCTAGTGTACATCCCACACAGCATACACACCGTGTGACTAATTCTACATTATAAGCTTGATCCATCAATCCATCAGGGACAGAAAAAAGCAAATTGCCCAGCCAGAATGACGGGCCCGTCACTCGTTCCCCCAATTCAAACTCTCTTGCATACCATTACACTAACGAGGTAACTACTTGAACTATGATGCCACATAATGAATGGCAAGGTTGAGCGAATTGAAAGAAAGAAAGAAAACCTAACACTATGGACACCCGCGAGCTCTCCAGGTCGGGTCGGGTTCATGGTAATGGTCCGTGCCCGTGCAGTCCATCTTTCGATGGCCACGAAAGATGGACGCTAATATGTATGGTGATGGTATGATGGTGTCCACGAAGAAAGATGAAGAAGGGTCACATTCTATATATATACCTAACCTACATACATCCATACATACGTTACCTCTGAAAAGTTGTACCGTAAAGCAGATGCATACATACATACGCAGATGTGTAACGCACATGGGCGTATATATAGGTGGGGGGCTAATAAGTAGTGTATGATGGATGCAATGTGGGCAACATAATGTAGTATGTATCAATATATCCGTTCTTGATGGATTGAGATATAGAAACCTACTACCTAACGTTACCTGTTTGGATCCTCGTAAGGAGGAAAGCAAATCGAATTTTTATAAATAAAATTTACACTATAGACCAAAAAAGGAGAAAGCCCAGCTGCTAGAGTCAGAATCAGGGGCCGGAACTCTCTCTATACATCATGTAGGTATTGATGTGACTTGACCGTTTGCCTGTCCGCCCCCCCTCCCCACCGAAATCTATCTACACTACATTAGACTTCCTGTGATCTTATTCAGCGCCCCTCCACACCCCGGTTCGTTTTTAGTTGAATGTCAACAACGAAAAGAAAATGCCATCGAGATGGAGCCCTGTCATTCTTTTTCTTTGATAGGGGGTTATTCCTAGGATTCCCTGTTTACTGGGAACGCATAAACTAGGTAGATGGATAGATAGACGTACGCAGGTATTCTAATTTTTCCCATTTATAATCAGCACAAATCTGCTTCCACTGACTCTGTTTTCGGCACCGACGGATATGAAAGGTAAAATATGTCATTTATGAGTTATGGCCCGTTAGCTTTGGGTTGGTAATGGCACTAGTGTAGTTACATATGTCGACATGATTTATTCGTCATTCTTTCTTCTCTCGCTTTCCCTCAGTTAACCTACCTACGGGCTACCAACCGGTGTGTTACGAGCCGTGGACACGTTCGTGTGTGTGTGTGCCGCTTAGCCATGTGCAAGCACACCACCATCACACATGCCCATTTACACGTCCACCATACGTGCAGGTAGTATTGCGTATAGTGATGTGCCGCACTAACCTACAAACATCATAGAGGCTTAAGAAGAGAAAAGAGAGAGAAAAAAAAGGGTGGCCGGAAGGAGATTTGCCATGCAGCACAGAAAACCATCAAGCTACCTTTACCTAGGTACCTCCTGGTGAAAATCGCATCTAAACCCCACCCCACCAT
Source organism: Biscogniauxia mediterranea (assembly GCA_018398605.1). NCBI lineage: Eukaryota > Fungi > Ascomycota > Sordariomycetes > Xylariales > Xylariaceae > Biscogniauxia > Biscogniauxia mediterranea. The sequence goes on from JAGXTR010000004.1 coordinate 1,208,233, forward strand.
GAAATGTACTCTCCCGTGTACAAAACTACACGCCATATGCCAGCACGTTTCATATACCCAACCCAAACCCAGTCAGGTCCCAAGTTCGGACGACAAGGATGCTGCGGAGGCGGATGAGGAGGAGAACAGATCCAGAGGTTGCCAACGATTAGGTAGGTAGGTATTCTGGCAATGAATGGGATTATTAACAGGTCCAGTGCCTATGTAGCCACGAGACATGGTATACCTTTAGTTACTATATACATTAACTTACCTAGGTAAGTAGAAAAAATAAATGTAAATATTTTGGTGTATTCTTTTTTTATAATCTTTAAATTCCCTCCCCCTTTCGACCCCCTTCCCCCCCTTGCACCATAGGTATATTTTGCCTTTTTTCATTTTGGTTTGGTCACCGCGTTGCATTAATATCCAATTTGATAGGAAGTACTAGGGAATTGGCAAGGGTTTATTCCATTACATATACTTTGGGTATAGAGTTAGGTGACCGCTACAATACCGAACCTTAGGCGATTTTGTTGCCTCGCCAGCCAGGAAGAAAAAAAAAGTGTCAACGTCAGCTAGCCAGCCAGTCAGTCGTAGAGCAAGCAGAGCACGGACGACGGAGTGCACGAGGCGTACGTAAGTGAAGTTGTCGGTAGATACATTGCACGTACTTTCTTCCACTAGGGGTTTCCCGGCTATCGGCGAAATCTAGATAATTAAATACAGGGTCCTTTCTCTTTCTCTTCATACATGTTAAAAAGAACAAACCTAATAAAGCAAGGTACAATAACATACATATAGAAAGCATCGGTATTTCTTTCTCTGGTGTCGGAACTCGGGGTTCCCTCGGCCCCCCCCCTTTGCTTAAGTAGGTAAGGAATCCATTAAACCCCGATATATATACCATACATAATTTGATTATTGTCGATGAACGAGAGATGTCCACAATGGAGAAAGATAGCCTGTCCATCATTTATCATTATGTCAACTTGGCTGCAATCATGGGTACGTACCTACACTACATAGGTAAGGCAGACGGAGGGGGGGCCGGGGCGTTCCTCCCCCTCCCCCCCACCGGCCGGCCCAGCTTAGCTACGCGTACGGAGCATACTGTAGGTACATACATATATATGTATATAGCTTACCTAGGTAGGTTAGCATGATAGATTACTGTCCTCGGCAAGTGCCCGAGAGAGCATGATATCTATCTGTATATGATGCATCTGTCAAGTATCGATATTAATTAAATAAAAAAGTTATAAAAACAATAAAAATCCCGCTTCGCTTCCCGTTTCTTACTTTCGACTTTCGACCTTGGCGGTTAGTATTCTCCGGACTACCAGCTACATACGACTACTAAGTATGTAGGTAGTATGTAACGCACTTTCGGTATACTAGCTGGTAGGGAAAGCCGGACCGCGGTCTAGATTGTCGAATGGTAACTGCGTAGTAGATCTCCTCCCACCCCGGGCGGGGGGACGACCATTACTAGTCCGTATCGTCTTTCGATGTATTACAGACATCAACTTGTGTAATTCTGTCTAGTCCACACGCTTCAATGTTGCTTACCTTAGGTTCACTACACTAGAAGTAGATATGGAGGTTTTTGGCGGACATGTGGTCAAGCTACTACCCCCCTCTTATGCCACAAAAGAAATCGGTCCGCCGAGCTGGAAGAAGATTGAAAAAACGAAACAAAAAGCAAAGTTAGTAGGTTAGTGTATGTACCTCTTGGCGAACGGATACATGCTCGAAATTGATTCAACTGTAGGCGAGAGCGGGAAAGGATATGAGAACTCCCCGAGTCCCCCCATTACGTGGTGTAGGTAATAAACCTACCTACCCAAGTTACCTGTTTCGTAGTGTGGTATACCTACATACATACCTACCTACTCACGGATGGGTACTATATAGGTAATGTGAGGTAATATGGACTACCTATACCCGATCGTGGCCGGCCACTACTACATTACATACCACCAAACGACCGGCCAGCCACGGGCCTACCCACCCTCCTCCTGCCCCATTCGACGACGCGGAGGGTGGGAACGAGGATGGAAAGCGACGATTGTTCGAGATAATTGTGGGATGGAAGCTTTTCCCAAGTTCCCAACGTTCCGTTGCATTACCTATCCACCGCTAGAAGACCAAGGTAACCTAGGTAACTTGTTCTGTACCTATATACACTAACTACTAGGTACTCCATACCTATGGTGTTATGCGTACGGAAGCAGGTTAGCTACATAGCTAGCTAGCTAGCTTAGCAATCTTAGGCTAGATACTAGGTAAGTATGTACTAGCACGATACTTGAGCATTACATTGCATTCGCCTACATACCTACCTACACACATACAACAAGCTTACATAGTTGTAGGTTGGTGAGTAGCTTGGTACGTGCATACCACGACCACACACCTGTATACGTATGCGAGTAGGTATGTTGAATGCGCGTAAGGTGTGAGTATGTATGTGGGTGTGTGTGGTATGCACGCACGTTCACACACCATGCATGTGGGCAACAAGTCTTTACCTCTCTCTATTGCCCTCCTAGGTAGGTAGGTAGGTGAGGTCAAGGTGGATGATGTTGGTAGGTAGTCATCCTGCCCCGCCATTTGTCACGGCAAGCCACAACTTGGCAATCTACACTACATCGAGGGTACTTGGGGGAGGGGAGGGGGATGGTATCCAACGCTAACACCACCACGGTTGTGGTGATGAGGATGGTGATGGTGGGTGTTGAGAGGTGACGATGGAGGGTAGTAATGCCGATGCAAGTATGATCGAAAACTTGTACCAGGTTGGGCCGCCTTATATACATACAGTTACACCGCACCAAACGTGGGAGAGGACCTCGGGAAGGAGAATAAGAAGAAGAAACAACATATATAAAAAGTAGTAGGCATTACACATTATAACATGCCGATTTAAGTGAGATGTACCCAATTTGTACCTACATAATAGATCACTCTCCAACTTATGCTACTAGTAGGTTAACCTACTGCGCTCGCTACTAGTTTTAGCAGTATGTAGAGTTCGACGGACCGAAGCGAGCGCAAAGTATGACCGAAACAAAAGAAAGCCCATATCCATTTACTCCCATTTCCCATCCGGCTTCCGCTTCCTCCTCCCCTCCCGTCCCCTCCTCTTCCCCCCAGGATCCCACTTTAAGTTATCTAGTTACCCGTAAGTCCCCTTGCCACGAAATAGAGAGAGAGGTGTTGCAGGAAAAGGTACATAGAACGGAAAACCTACATATCTACCTACTACCTAAGATGCGTAAGCTAACCTAACATAGGTGCGCAAGTGGGTGACTGGCAGGCTGGACCCTGCCTGCATTCTAACGACAGCACAGGTACATATGTACTCACTACGTACTGCATAAGGTTAGGCTACCTAGGTTAATTATTACTCATCGCGACCAGAGAGGTCCTCGGCGGCAGCGGATGGGAGAACCAGACACTGAGGACCTCTCAACCTTTTCCTGTACTGTACCAATCTAGTTCCCCGCCCCCGTCTACTCGGGGCTCATTTTCTCTCTCTTAGTCTCTCTCTCTCTTGTCTCTCTCTCTCTTTACCTCTACCCGACCTTAACTTCAAAACAGACCTGAGCTCGGTTCCGGCTCGCCACCGACCGAAAGGAGCCGCCGCTTAGTTGAGCAGGTGGCCTCCATCTCTCTTACCTTTGGTGATTACGGATCGGTAACAGGAAGGGGGGCTGGTTACATATTACACCTCTCCCACTCCTCCCCATCCAAGTTTGTTTTCTTTTGCCACTCCCGTCTTTTTATACATGTGCTTGTTAACTTTCTTTGGCCTCAAAATTGGGAATGCTTAATATGAAGCTATAAGCCAATCAACTACCTAGGTAAGTACTTGTATTAGGTATGGTGGATGTTATGTTAGGGGTTACGTACCGAAAAAAGGAACAGAGGTTAGTTACAAGCTGGATATGGTGGCGGTCATATGGATGATAGTGATGCTGATGGTATCATTTCATTCATTATTGGCTTCTCCAATTTTACTCTATCCTTCCCCGTCCGTTTTTGATAAACAGGGGTTTTCTTTTCTTTCTCTCTATCTCTCTCTTTTTTTGCTAAGCACGAAAATGTAGAAAATTCAGAAACTATGGCTTTGCTTGCCACACCATCTTAAAAACTACTAGAGCTTATGTGTGCGCGTGTGTACACACGTGTCTATGTGGACGTATACACATACGTACGTACGTATGGTAGGTTAATGGTACAGGCACGGGTGTAGTCTTTCGTTTGCCCCGGAGGGGTACTACTCTTTTTTTATGAAAAAGAAGAGAGAAAAGGCTGTCGTGTTCACACATCCGCCTCAGCTGATCGCCAATCTTTTCTTCTTCCTGTCCTTCTTTTTTTCTTTCTGCAAGTAAGGTACACTATACATACAGTATGCATGTGTGCTGTGCTCCCCAGCTGTAGGTACCGTACCTACATTCGTACGTATGTACATAGAATAGTACTTAGGATGGAGTGTAGTAGTAATTGGGCAGGAAATGCGGAAGAACGAAAGTGAGGTAAGAGCGGGAGAAAAGAGAACATGGATGCGTGTAAGAAAGAAAGAGAGAGCGAGATAGAGAGAGAAAGAAGAGAGAGACTGATGACACGAGCCACATCAATCCTACGAACTTTTTTTTCTTTTGCTTCTTTTCTTGCTTTCTTCTGCTTCTCTTGCATGGCTTCGTGTTGGTACCTTACTTGAACCCTGCCGTTAATGACGTTGTGCTATAGTAAAAGTTGACCAACCGAAGCGGCAAGCAGCATCAGAGACTGAGATGTGCGCACTGGACAACGGTTCCGGTTCATGATGGTGGTGCGATTAGTAACGGGAACTCGTACGTAGGACTTATACGTGTTTCCTTCGGATGACCGTGTTCCTTTTTTTTTTTCTTCTTCTTTTCCGTCTTTTTCTTTTTCTCTCTGTTTCGCTTTCCCCCATTCCATTTCGACAGGTATGATCTAACAGTCGATATTGGACGACTATATCGCAAGTGGTGTGATGCAGATGGGGAATTCGGGAAGGTGACTGGAGCAGAGAACCGGTATTGATGTGGCATTCTGTTCTGCACCGACTCCGACCTGCGCTACTGTATGTCAGGTAGGCAGAGGCAGAGGCAGAGGTAAGGCAGGTCGGCGGGGTCGAGGTAGATCATGACAACTCCTAGCCCGCCCAGTCTTTCTGCTTTTCCTCGACAGAATTGGCTGGGTTCCTGTGTTCCTGTTCCTGTCCCTTGTCCCAGATCAAATCGATCGGGCTGCACAGCAAATGGCCAACATCTCGTTGGTCTGTTCGCCTGCCTGCCCTGCCTGTAATGCATAGGTACCTTACATAGGTACATCATACGGCTACACTGTGGCAGTTCGAAGGATTCCCCTTCGGCCTATCGGCTTCGCCCTCTCAAGTCAGCTGTCCCCTTTACCAATTGGCGTCTTGGACTAGTTGGACTGACATACTGGGGCAGACACACTCAACGAGAGACTCTGGTGACTTGTTCAAAACTTCGCAAGGAGCAAGGCCAGCGGCTGATCTTCATGTGCACATCTGAGTTGTCGAAGAAAAAAGGACTGAAACAGAGACTCGATTCTCTCTGGGTTTTGCCATGCTCTTGGCTTCTAGATCGCGATGCCATGAGACAGGAGGTGGGTCAGATAATAAGTCAACGACTAAGATACGGGTCGCGTTTACTAGTATCAGCTTTTGCTTGACATGTAGGGTTTAATTGTATCCTTTCCTAGAGCTGTCAAATAGTAAGACTTGTAATTTCAACTGCGCTGTCTCTCCTAAGCGTGCGCAACCCATACCTCCTGAGAGCTGATTCATATGTACATGTAGTAAGCAAACCGACTAGGTTAACCTACTATGTACCTAGTTAGCTAACTAGGTAGGTTAAATAGGCAACTTGACATACCTACCTAGTGCCTAGGCACATACATAGGCCGGGGAAGAGGGAGAGAGACCTCCCTGGTACCTAGATGTTGCAGAGGTTTTACTTGAACCGAGAGACAATGCCATTTAAAAAATAGAGATCTACCACGTCATTCTGTATCTTACTACATAGTTCCATGTATTGACCCCCCTTTGGACGTCCGGTATCGAATTGCCCGGACCTACCTAGGTTAGTTATGTCCTGTCTACTGCTATATTCGGGACGGAGACTCCGTGGGGGAGGGGAGGTTGGCTATGGGCTGTCGCACAATTGGGAACTATTTAATTTACTATAATGCCCAACACATAGCATGTACAGAGAAAGGGATTTACCAAAAAGAAATAAAATAAGAAACCGGTAATGTTGTAGGAATTGACCATGGGAGGAGTTAACCGCCCTGTAAGTGATCGCCCCAGGGGGGGCCAAGAGAAAGAAGGGGGAGAGGGAGGGGAGAGGAGAGGGAGGGGAAGAGGGGGGGGGGCTGGCTGGGTTAAAATCTCTCTTTTCCCCTTACCCAGAAGAATCAATACAGGATCGCGGGGTTACTTGTGTCTATCAATATGAGCGTGTAGGAGAGCAAATTGATGTTCATGACATTTCTAATGCACTTGGTACTATGGTGTATGGGCATGCAATATGCTTTTTGCCCTGCGTGTGGGATTTCTCAATTGCATTCATCTGACTGCTTTGCCTTTTTTTTTCTTTTCTTTTGAGAAATCGGTGATGTACAAGAAGGCTCAGAGATCGTCAGTGTTGCACTAGAGCAACAGCTATTAGACTAACCTAGAATGATGTTTGTCAACATCCTGATCGTGTTTCCTTTTTTATTATCGTCCGCCAAGTAGAGAGATAAGCATTGGGGGAGGGCCCATGAGTCAGTCACCCGAAAGATGATGCGCTCCCGCCTCCAGTAATTACATATACCGCCAACACTACCACTAGATGAATAGGGTATGGCCCCCAGAGAGAACCCAAGAACTGCTCAATTTGCCCCCTTTCACAACTTCCTCACGTGGTCGTAGCCTACTGGGTCTTGAACAGGAGGATGGCGCAATGTCCTAGGTAGAAGTATATGAAGTGTTTTGTCTCTACACCGGGTTAGTCTGATTTGGCAACACGTATAGCCACGAGCTCGATGGTTATGAGGGGGGCAAACGTACCGTGGGTGACAAAGCTGCCGAAGTTTCTTCCAACAATGCAGTGCCAAGTAGGTCCCTTTCGCTCATCGAACTAATAATCGCCATCAGCATCTTCCTCCTGTCTTCTTATAGGCCCGGCCGGCCTGGTTTCAGGTTGGATGTTTGCATACCGTCCTCTTGATGTGTTGCGCAATGTCCTTCTCGATTGTGTATTTGCCCATCGCCTCCTGAGCTGTTGGATATGGTTAAACTGTGCCAAGCCCATCGCGGGAAGGAAAGGAAAGGGAGTGTCCACATACCCACGTCGATGGCTTCTTGCTGCATATCGTCGGTCTAGCATACACACACCATTAGCATAGCGTCACACCACGCCTATCATCTGATGTTCCTAACCATATCGGCAGACTTGATCTGGGCTGTGAGGCAAGACGTGTTAGTGGTATCGTTCGTCTGGCGGTCAGGTCGCATGGGTAAGGTTGACGGACCTTCGAGCTTGTCGCGGCTTCCGGCCGGTGGGGACGACGTCTTCTCCTCCATCTTGTGGTTGTGAATGCGCCTCGTTGTGGTACTTGAATCTGTAACAGATGGAAGGGTTAGAGGATAGACAGACAGACAGATAGCTAGCTTATGGGCGAGGCTGTAGGGTGGTTAGGGGGTGGATTGACGATTGACGGGTGATGGGCGACGGGTGACACGGACTGACCTCGATGCGATGCACAGGGGCTTGGGGGAGGGGGGTTTGGGGGCTTGTGATCGTGGGGAGCAAACCTCAGGGAAATGCGACTGTCGCCTTGGTGGAGGTTGAGTTGGTGAAGGAACACAAGGAGGAGATTCGTGCCCAACGTCGCGTAAGTGTATTTTTGGTGATTTCAGATGAGAGGCGTCACGGCTTATCTGCTCAGTGGTTTATCGTGCTCAATTGGTCTCTGGGAGACGGCGTGATTGCTTTTGCTGGGCGATCCACTTTTTTACCTTCTACCACTTTCCCTTTTACACTACGGATTATAGGCACATCGTAAAGAGGATGCACAGGCCACCATTGGAAGTGCCGAGGTTTTCACGTGTAGATAAGCTGAGCTTGGTTGATAGTATTTTTTTTTTATCTTTTTTTTTTGGTCCCCTCCTGCAGGTCCGATTCTACACTATGCATACAACATCTACACCCACATCTCCATCTATATTTACTTGTCAATGACCTCTAATATTCTAATTTGCAACGCGTGATGGTACAGAATTAAATTATGCCTTGCGTATTTCTGATAATACCCAGTTTCCTATATCTGCGGCTATAGTCGCCTCTAGAAGATGGCTACCGAATCCTCCCGTATATTCGTCAAGGGGCTGCCACCCACCATCACCGAGGTAGACCTGAGAAAGCATTTCGCAGCCAAGGGAGAAATCACTGATGTCAAGTGTTTTCCGAATCGGAGAATTGGATATGTTGGGTATCAAAGCCCTCAGGAGGCTGCGACAGCAGTCAAGTACTTCAATCGCTCCTTCATACGCATGTCCAAGATCACCGTTGAGTTGGCAAGGCCGGTAAGTTACCTGATATACCAAGAAGCCATTGTTCAAGACTCAAGCTCACTAGCTATTTGTAGATAGCAGATCCTTCTCTGTCTAAGAGAAGAGAAGCTAAGGATGGGCAACCGCCTGCAAGAACACTCGGGATCCCTTCAGACCAATCCTCCAAGAAGGAAGCAATCCTGGACAATGCGAAAAAGCGAAAGCGAGAAGCCATTGATGAATCTGACCCAAAACTTCGAGAGTTCCTTGATGTCATGCAACCCACAAAGAGCTCGGCCAGTAACATGGAGGGCGGAGCTATGGATGAGCCTGCTCCTAAATTTGTGGCAGTCGCTGCTGATAAGGATGGGTCTGATGATGAATATGAATCCCTACCGGCGCGCAGTAAGAAACTGCCTGTCCAGGAGAGTCGCAGGACAATACACCCGGCAACGGACACAGTGAAAGTCCCGGCCCGGGAGGGAAATCATATTGCCGGTCAGGAAAGCCGAGACGAACGGCCGGTACAGGACCCAGACGGAGCCAAAGAATCTACGGTGCCGGGGGGAGTTGATATGGACGATGACAATTGGTTACGGCAACGGACTAACCGTCTGCTTGACCTCGTTGACGATGATGAAATCATGCCTGCCTCTGCAGAAGCGGAACGCTCACCATCCCAGTCACCTGGTCCAGAAGATCCACCACAGCAAGGTGTTGCAGAAGCAGACGACGATATCAAAATCCAGACTCCACCTCCAAGTGACGACAGGGCTAATGTGGGGTCGCAAGACGGCGTCACTGACGAAATCCGCAGAACCGCGCGCCTGTTTGTTCGAAATTTGCCTTACTCGGCGACCGAGGATGATCTCAGATCACATTTTGCGCAGTTTGGTGATCTTGAAGAGGTAAGCTGAATCTTTTATTACCTAAATGTCCGATGCTTTTTCCATGATGAACCCCAGATAGGGACAGCTTATACCACTGGTACTTGATGAGATCCCTGGGCAAGTATTTTAGTAGATGCTTCTTGTTCTGAGAATTATCCCTTGACTGAACTCCCGAGTTTTGTTGCGTTCGGCGTCATTCATACCCACTAAATTCGTTACAGGTACACGTGCCGACGGATGCGGCAAAAAAGAACCGTGGAATTTGCTTTGTTTGGTATACACGACCAGATGATGCGGTTAGCGCATTCCTGCAGTCAGATCGCTCTTCGTTTCAGGGTAGGATATTGCACGTCTTACCGGCGTCAGCAAAACGAGACCATGAACTAGATGAATTCGCACTGTCAAAGTTGCCGCTGAAGAAGCAGAACCTTATTAAGAAGAGAAACAAGGCTGCGGAGTCGCGGTTTAACTGGAATGCCTTGTTTATGAGTCAGGACGCCGTCAACGACTCGTTTGCTCAGCGCTTGGGAATCACCAAGGCTGAGCTCCTTGACCCAACAAGTAGTGATGCTGCTGTGAAGCAAGCGATCGCCGAGACATCCACTATTCAGGATACCAAGGCGTATTTTGCTGCAAACGGCATTAACCTTGAAGCCTTCAAGTCCGCCGAGAGAGGCGACGATGCCATTCTGGTCAAGAATTTTGCTTTCGGCACCAAAGTAGAGGAGATTAGGAACCTGTTTGAGGAGCATGGGCAAGTTTTAAAAGTGCTTATGCCCCCCACAGGCACAATAGCAATTGTTCACTTCGCAAAGGCGTCTGATGCGAAGGCCGCCTTTGCGAAGCTAGCATATCGGCGTTTTAAGGATTCTATATTGTTTCTCGAAAAGGCGCCTAAGAATTTGATGACGAGTCAACAAGTTACCAAGAATGAGGAACCTAGTGGTGTACAGAAGTTATCTACCTCAGAACTCCTCCTCGAGCGTGAGGATGAGGAACCAGCCGAGGCAAGTAGCTCTCTCTTCGTAAAGAACCTCCATTGGGACACGGATACAGCCGAACTCGCGGCTGCTTTCCAACATCTGGAAGGATTTAGGTCCGCAACCGTGAAGACGAAAAAAGATCCCAGCAAGCCGGGTCAGGTTCTATCCCTAGGGTTTGGCTTCGTTGCATTCTCCAATAAAGAATCCGCACTGGCTGCTCTCAAGGTCATGGATGGACATGTTTTACGAGCACACAAGCTTCAAGTAAGAGCATCTCACCGTGGCCATGATGCTGCTGAAGAGCGCAGACAACTAGATGATGCAAAGAAGGCCGCCGGGCAGGCGAGGACGCGGATCATTATAAAGAACTTGCCTTTCCAAGTAACCAAGAAGGAAGTCCGGTCACTCTTGAGCTCGTATGGTCAGCTCAAGTCAGTTCGGATACCGAAGAAGTTTCACTCTACGGGCAGAGGTTTCGCTTTCGCAGATTTCGTCTCGCCGAAGCAGGCTGAGGCGGCTCTCCTAGCTCTCCAAGATACTCACTTGCTAGGGAGGAAGCTTATACTCCAGTATGCAGAGGCCGATGCGATCGATCCGGAAGAGGAGATCGCTCGGATGCAGAGGAAAGTCGGCGGCCAAGCCAGCAAGGTAGCCCTGCAGCAACTCATCGCAGGGGGAAGTCGCAAAAAGGTTACACTAGCAGGCAATGAGGGCGAAGGAGAACTCTGAGGGGGGGCAATTGTGTCTATAATTCTTTTCCATGCCTAATTATGTCACGGCAGGGGGATAGGGCGTGGCCCACGTTGAAGGTAGGGAACATGGTTTATTGGTAGGATTGGAGCATCCCTAGTCAGGAGGCTCAACCGTTTTCATTCAATTGGAGCCACTTTCTCTAACCCAAGGGCGTGGTTCTCTGCAGTGCTTGCAGGATACATCCCCCCTCTCTCGAGTGACTTTCGTTACCCCTCCTAGATGAATGTCTACAAGTCCTAGACCTGACGATCTGTAATGGGTACGTTAGTCCAAGTCACATTCCCGACAGCGCCCGCGAACTCTGCAGTTCCTGGTCCGCGATAATCGGGAAACATCAACAGACACAATGGCAAATTGAACATTCCGTAGTAAGTTGTTGTTTCTAGTTACTATCTTCATCCCAGTCTCCTTGCGTGCCAGTTGCGCTTTGCTCGTTCAATTGCACTACTTTTTCGTTTCGCACCTGTGCTCGATAGTGGCGTTTGTACTATCGGAGCCTTTCTTCACGACCCCTTGATAACCCTCCTTAGTGGGGGTCCCCAGGGTTGTGTAAGTGTTTGTTAGTAGACAATTATTATTACCTAGTTTACATAGAGCTAGGAACTCGAGTAACCGCAGGCAAGTAATCAAGGTCTTTATAAGATATGGGATCTTCTATCCTCATGCCAATGGTTCTGTCCAGGAAACTATCTCTTGCTATCTAATAGGCGTATCTTTGCCGCTGCCATTCCTTTCTACATATCTTAATCTGCTCCCCAGCGTTCTTGGGCTCTTTTGAGGCATTCGTTCGAATTCTCTATTTTCTCGAAAAGCATTCTTCTTATCGTCTCTTTTGTTGCCTGACCTACGATGCATTTCTCACGGCCAGTCCTGCCGTCTCAAAGATACTCACCAACTTCTGACTACGGGTACGAATCACAACATGAGCTAATCCCTACAACAAGGCAGCCCCTTGGGGAATCAACAGGCAACGTGCAAGCACATAGCCTTACTGCTTCGGCCTTGTGCTATCAGAACCAACTCTCATTATCACCACCTATCCACGCTATCCCAACTCCACCAATACTTCCCACACAGGCTCTGACTTCGAGTTACGGGACTAGCCTAAGGGGGGGACGCTCTCTTCAACGAAATGTATCATTACCAGAATCACAAATGGGTTACTCACGGGGTAGCCAAAACCCCATCTATGCATACAAGCACTTTGCAGATTACCGGAATAAGGTAATGCAGAAGGAGCTGGAGAAGGAACAACCTATATGGCCGCTATGGTTAGAGGATGCCTTCCTAGATGGTGAGTAGTATAGGCCTACGATCAAGCTTCAAGACGCTGACTATAGAAGCTCTTCTCCTGATCCCACAAATGGGTCGCAAAAAGTTCAGTTCAAAGACAATCCTGTACGGCCGGAATATGCTTATTACAGAATATCTCTGGATATATCATTGGCTACTCCATCCTCCGCGGGAGGGCGAACGTATCCCGGATAGAAAGCAAAGAGACAAGGGCCCCAACAGGGAAGCTCATCCAATGTACAGAACAAGGAAGCAGGTCTCTAGCCATATACAAGTGCTCAAGGGATTCTTCCAGACTCTGGTTACATGTGAGAAACAATAGTCTCTTCTACTACGTTAGAGTAACTGACAATGTGTCGCCAGTTCACTTCATCTTCCCAAGCAAGAAGGACGCTAAAGAGGAAGACAAGAAGCTCATGAAGGAGGATGAAGACACCGAGTCCTTCAAGAATAATCGTGTTCTCATATCTATCGCTGACGGCCGGCTTCCCGATGAGCGACCGAATTACGAGTATTTTGCGCGGCTCCTAAGCGCTGATAACGACGTTTTCCTACGGCCTAAGCAGTGCTGGATATTTGTATCGTCTTCCAAGGTGAGCCTTCGGGAGAAGCATGTCACCACGGAAGAAGGGACCACGAAGAAGCAAGTCACAGGGTATACTGCCGACCGGCGCTGCCTCGAAGAGGCGGATTACCCTCACCTCAAGCTCAATGACAGCAAAGACTACAAAGATCTCCCTCGTACGGGTGAGCGCCCAACTGTTCTTCTGCACGAGTACACCCGCGCTCTGTCTCAGAAGGAATCATCGTCCGTCAAGGACATCTCTAATAAGTGGGACGTCCGTTTCCCTGACCTCAAGGAGAAGCTAGTTGCCGCCCTTGACGACACTAGACCCTCCGACGAGCGGACCTCGCGGTGTGTAGTCGGGCCTTGTGACACATTCCACTTCGAAGTCGTTCTGGACCTACATTCCACTTCCATGTTCCCCGATGGCACAGAGCTCAACGGGATGGTCGAGCTGTCCATCAACCGACCCGACCTCCACAACCACAGTTGGCGATCAATTACATCTGTCGTCAAGCCGGAAGAGCTATATATGTCAGAAGAGGAGCCTGAGTTCTGGGAACGCGCCAACCCGGTCGAGGTAGCCGTTTCTCACCGCGTGGGATGCAACGGCGTCGGACCGTGCGATTGTGCAGGCCGTGGTAGCCGTGACACCATCTGCGTTCCGTTCCCGGCACACAGCTGGGCCAGCACTTTCATCAAGCTGGCACCTTATGTAACTGCTGAGCGGGAGAGAGTAAGCCGGGAACGTGCTGCGCGAGAGGCTGGATCTCTTCGAGGCGGCCGTGCCGAGCGTGAAGCCGCACGCCTCAAGAAGGAAAGCGACGACACGTCTTCATCACACCACAGCAAGAAGCCCACGCCCAAGGAGCTCCTGTCACAGGTCGCCATGTACCAGGAGGTATGGTCAGCACCCAACGACGGAATGCCTACCGAGGGCTCTTCATCAAAGCGATGGACGCGGCGAGCAGTCATCCTATGGACGTTCGAGCCAGTGCGGGAGCATACCGACGACAAGGGCAAGACCGTGACGGTGCCGCCCGGAACGAACTGGCGGTTCCTGACGAAGTTCGACCCAACTTCGCAGTACCACCAGCAGCACGCGTACCTATCAGGGTCGCCCACCGTGATCCCGCGCGACAGCGTCATGTCGCCGAACCCGGGGTACGCCCACCACGTCGACGCGGCCATGCACGAGCACATGAGCGCCGCCTACGACGTATCCATGTCCGGCCCGCCGTTCATGGGCGGCATCCCCTCCACGCTACCCAGCCAGATGCCCAGCCTACCGACGCAGCAGCCGCAGCGCCTCGGAGACCTGAACGTCCTCATCGACGGGTACCACCAGAACGGCCTGGCCACGCCGCCGCCCACGGCCGCCCTGCACCCCAGCTACCCGCACAGCTTCGACGACAGCGGCGCCGGCGACGACTCGCTGCACCACATCGGCTTCATGCCCGACGGCACGAGCGGCCCCGAAACGACGCAAGCGCCGCTCGTGGGCGCCGGCGGCGGCGGCGGACTCGTTGCCCATCATCACCCCCACCTCCAACAACACCATCACCATCACCATCACCACAACAACAACAACGGCGGCGGTAACGCGTCCGACTCCTTCCTCTCCGACCTCAGCGTCCCGGTATCCACGTACGACGACCCCTCGGCAACGCTCGCCGGGTTCCGGAACTGGGGCTGGCTCGACGAGCCCGGCGCCGGCACCGTCACCACCAGCGCCGCTACCACCCCCGGCATCCCTACTACTACCGCCGCCGCCGCGGGCTACGTGTCCCACGCCGGCCTCGCCTGGGGCCCGGGACCCTGCTCCGAGAGCGGCACGAGTCCCAGCACCACCACCACCACCGCCACCAACACTACTACTTCCCTGAGCATGGAGTCCCAGTGGGCCGCCGCCATGGCCTCCACCACCACCGGCGGCGTACCCCATCCCCATCACCATCATTCTCCGTACGACCCCCGCGGCAGCCTCAGCGCCGCTAGCAGCAGCGGCTGGACCGACTCGGAGGCTCCGGCGGCGTCGCAAGACGCCGCCGCCTGGGCGACCTGGCCCGGCAACGACAACGAGTTCTCCCCCGCTCCCGTGCTCCTGGCTCCGCACCCACCACACCCACATCAGGGACAGGTTCTGGGGCGCAAGCGCTCGCGCGACGAGAGCCTGGATGGCGATGACGACGCGGACCGAGAAGGAGGAGAGCGCGGGTACTCGGTGCGGAAGCTGGCGCACGGGTGTCGGCCCAGCGGTAGCGGTGCGGGGGGGAGGAGTGGTGCGGGTGCGCCGACGGCGGTCATGGAGAGGTGTGCACAGCAGCAGCAGCAGCAGCAGCAGCAGGGGGGGGCGGTTTACTTGTGATAAACTTACCTAACCTAGGTTTGTATGATTCATTCTAAGTTGGTTTTGGGGGGGTTTGTTTCTTTTACGGTGTTGAGGGTATTGGCTCATCGGGATTGGGGGGAGGGGTGTGCGGAGTATGTATCTTGGTTTCTTCTTTTTCCTTCTTCTCTCTTTTGAAAAACATGGGCTAGGTAATTGGGTTAGGGAATAGGGGAGAAAGGGGATGGGGGACGGGAGGTTAAGGGTCGAGGAGGTGGGAAGGTATAGGGGGGTGGGGGCGTTCTATCTAATTTTCGGTCTTGGGGACGGTGGTGAAGGGCTTCTTTCTTTCCCTTCTGTACGATCATGATGTGTACTATGGATGGGCTCCTTTCCTCCCTTTTCTCCTTTTTTCCCTCACTATTGTCATCTTGGGATGGGTGGTGGCATATTTTCCTCTTTGGAGTTACGGGATCTTTCGATGGTGTATTTTCTGTTATCATCAAAAGGGGAAAAAGAGACTGGGCAACCTCGGGGCATCTTTTCTTTTCTTCTTCTTCTACTTCTCTACTCTCTCTCTCTCTCTCTATCCTTCCTTCATTCGTTAGGGGGGCTTGCATCTTGTATTATTTCTTCTTTTTTATTCTCGGGTGAGAATTTCTATACCATTTATACGCGGTTTCTCCTCCTTTAGGGGCAGTTGGTTAGCAATGTATCTCTAGCTTTCATCTTTCTTCACGTTCTCTAATATCACACAATGTTTCTCATCTCACTTAGTTATCTTGCCTTAATGACCATGCATGAGCCCTTGATAAGGGCGGGATCTCGATCAATCTGTATAGTTCTCTATTCTGGCTTGGCATTGCCTACCGTACAGCAAAGCCACCCACAACGAGTTCGCACTCGAAGCGTCCACCTCATCGGATATGCTGTATGAATGGCCTGCGGCCTCTAGTCTTAAAAAAACTAGCGGTCCCAGGCCCAGCGTCACGCCGACTATGCGGTTAGCTTAGTGAATATTCATTTCGAGCAATATTACTGTACAACCATCCCCCCTGGAACCGACACGGCTCCATACATCCGCTGTGCAGAAACTCGCATGTTTGCACAGCAGAGAGACATGGGATCCGCGTCGAGTGTGCACTCTTATAAGACCCACAGCATTAAGAGCGTTATTCCTAGCGGCTACTCTCGCGGGGAGCGTGGGCAAAGATGTAATTAAAGAGAGCCGCTCCAGACATGGGACTCGCGATAAGATGCGCGTGATAATGCGAGTCATCAAAATGCCCCATTTGTACGACGTTGATAGTATTGGTCACATAACATTCGCATTGTTCGCGTCCTCTTGTGCATGCTTCCTCTTGTTACTTGAGTCAATATTTCAAAAGTCTGGGGTGAGTCCAGGGTCTTGCGATATAGCAAGAGAAGAAAAAAACTTCAGACGATCGACGAAACAACTCCCTAGCGTATGGGGAAATTACTACACATGATAGGGCTTTCAAGAAACAAATCGAGAAATAGCAATAGTGGTGGGGGAGTATGCCCATGGGCTTGACGCCGACCAGTCCAGGAGACGAAACACGCCCGGCCATAGAATATGAGAGGCCATTCTATTTCTCGCAGATAGAATGTTCTGACAAGGGGAAGGTGATTACGCGCGTATTGTCTAGAAATCTTCCACCGCTAATACGGCTCACTGTAAGAGGGGAGATAGTCAACCTTTTTTTACGCCCGGGGGGGTTTTGACCAGGGAGAAGTAGCCGAGACAGGTAATTGTGCCGTATAGCTAGCGGCGGCGGGAGGTATTGGGTGTCATCGATGTCGGACGACGAGCAGCAGGGTCTGGGGCGCTCGTAAGTGAATGGTGAAACTCCAAACGTCTGGACGCCAAGAAGGCCTTGATTTAGCGCACGCTCAATTCCAAGTCCAAGGTCAACCCATTCCTAGGCAAATTGAAGTTTTTGGGGGGTCGTGTGATTTGAGATATAGTAGAAATTCACTCAGTTGATGTGCACTTGCGTAACAACCATGATGCCGCCGTCGTCGATGACGATGGGGTCGGGAAACCCTGCTTTGTAGTGTATGCAGAGCCGGCCCGAGGAAGTGGATAGTAATAATAAGCTCGTCAACGAGGGCGCTTGCGAGTTGAAAAACGTGGAAGTGCTTGCAGCTGGTGGTGGAGAGGCAACGCAAATGTTCGGATGGGACCCCTTGGGTTCTTTGCTGAGTTTGCTTGTCGAGGGCCCTGATCCCCGGGTTATTTTTCCTTAATTCCTTGATCCATACAAGAATAGACGGGACGAAGATAATTTTGTCGGCCAACCCTAGTCCAAGAGGCCCTGTATTTATTATTTGTTTCGGAGCTCGGAAAGATGATGGCGAACCATGATTAATACAAACCCGAAGCTGGGGTAGAGAAAGAAAAGGCGGCGCTTATAGCGATGATCGCAGGAATACCAAAGCGCTCGGGCCGGCGCGATTAAATGATGGGAGATTACCGCGGACCTCGTCACGGGACCGAAATAGCAAGAGGAAGGGATAAGATGGCGGCAAAGCAGCCAACCACATCGTTGGTGTTGAAGAAAGAAGACGAGAACTGGTGCAACCCGAGACCGTCGTGAGCAGAGGAGCGGAGGGGGGCGGAGAGCCGAAGGAACTCAAGGGGATTCAAAGTGTGAAGATTGTAATGAGCTCTGGTCCAACAGACGTTCTCGCGAAGATGAAATTTGAAGGAAACCAAAGGAAAAAAAAAAAGACCGGGGCGTTGGAAGTGGTGAGAAATGCTGGTTAGGCGCTGCAATTAAATGAAATGGCACCCTTTGAACGCGATATCGTCGACATGTAGTTGTTACGGACTGGGGTATGCGACGAGATTCGAGTGGTGGAGGTGCAACGATGTGCAGAGCGGACAAAAGCCACAGCCAGCTTGGTTGGACACATCAGTGGGTAATTGTGGGGAGGGGGAGGACCTTGCATGTGGTGCTTCCCTTTTGCTGTTACAGATTGGGCCGCCCCATCTTAGATCTGGAGCCAAATGGGAAACGGGAAAATGGGAAAGTTCCCACGAACTACGGAGTACCCTGCTGCAAATCCTCCCAGCCAAACAATTTACACTAGTGTACCTGTGTACTACCTAGCTAACCTTAAGATACATACTAGTAGCTAACAGGTGTCAAAAAAGTACTTTATATTTACAACGGATGTAGGTCTGTACATACATGTAGTAACTTAGTAACCCCTTGGGAATAATCTGTCATTACATATGTACTTAACCTAGTGAATATACCTTTTTGACATCTAGTGCGGACTTCATGTTGTACACCTATGTTAAATACCCATGTATGCAAGGTAAGTGGTGGTGGTGTTAGGGTTAGGTTGGTGCTAGTGTAATAGTGATGATGGTGGTGGTGGTGAGGTACCTAGGTACCGCATCAACATCCCATGCATGCATGTGTAGAATGGAAAACGGTTGAAGTATGTGTACTGCTGCCCAAACCCACCAGACCCGCGTATGAGATGTATGTGTACCTTAAGATACCTCCCCCATGCACGGGGCGCATATATCCCAGCCGCATGCCCCACTTTACAATGTTCTTGTCATAAGCGTGCCGATGCCAAGTTATGGATTTGCGAGAGCTGGAATGGGTCGCCTTGCAGCTTCAAGACCCCAACCCCTACAAAGCTCACAAACAACCTCCCAATTCCATTGAACTAGTCCAACGACTGGCGTGCATGAGCCGCCTTGTCAAACGACCCAGTAGACCCAGCAGTTGTCCATGACCTTGCTCAAATCTTATCGACCTGTCGTGCATACTGTTGTAGTATTCCGTGAGTCCCACCCACCAGACCTGTTTTATCTACCCGGTGTCGTACGTACGTAGGTTGCTAGGTTATGTAGGTTGCTCTCTAGGTCAGATCAAGGCCAGGAGGAGAGGAGGAAGAAGAGAAAAAAAGGCCATTGTCCCAGGTGAAGTCATGCTTCTTTTTCTTTGTTTAGCCCAAGCCCAAGCCCAAGCCCATCCATTCACCTTGATTCCCAAAGTAGCAAACACAAGCAGGGAAAACTACAAGTCAAAGCCGAGTCACAATCAGAAGCTTTGAACACGTGCAAGTCAAGTCAGGTCAAGTCGTCGACTACTTATCGGAACAGATAGATCAGGACCGGTCAGATGAGGTGCCTTCCCCGGCCTTGCCATCATTATCGTCATCTTCACCATCTGCGCCAGTCTTCTCCAGCCCAGCCTTCTACAACAACTCTGCAACTCCTGTCATTGGAATTCTTCACCACCTACACGCACTCACCACCCGAACGCCACTTTGTCTCTCTCAAGGTACCTCAGACAAGACTCGCCTGGCCTCGCCTCATCTTTGAGCATTGTTCAGCAACTCGCCATTGTTTTTCAGAACAAGACGGTCATTGTTCGCAACTGTTCGCCATGCAAGCCTAGGCCACAATAAAGAATTTGTTTCCTCTTATTTCTATTCTCTCCTCAGCCAGCCTGATTGTGGCACGCCGTGCGTCCTCTGTTCTCTCCCAACCTGTTTCTATTTCTCACGCGCAATTTTCTACAAATTGAGCCTTTCTATTCGAGCGCAAGCCGCCGATTTTCCTTTTCTACTTTCCAGTCTACGCTTTTCTCACTTCTATATTTTTTTTCCCCCACGAACCCAAGAACAACAACTACGACGTGGAAACAACAACGGCAACCTGCCCCTCATACCGATTTCCAGTAAGAAACACAACATTTTCGACTTCCGTGCACCTTTCTCTCGCGTCTTGCTGAGCAAGACCCAGAGCCATATATTCTATTCGATCACCAAAAACACTATTTCCTAAAATGCTCACCAAGAGTTCGGCGTACGGCCTTGCGCTATTGGCTGCTTTCCAAGCAGCCAACGCGCACTCCTGGGTCGAGACTCTGTACCGCATCGACTCTACCGGCGCCTTTACGGGAGATGCAGGATATCCGATCGGCTATCTCCCCCGCGGTGCTGGTGTTAGCGACGATGCTCACCAGAACAAAATCCTCGACACCAAATCCAACCCGGCCATCTGCAAGCCCAAGTCGTCGAGCAACTACCAGACTTACCCCCGTCTCACCGCAGCTGCTGGAGACTATGCTGCCATGCAATATCAGGAGAATGGACATGTAACACAGCCTGAACTAACGCAGCGGCCCTATCGCGGAGGCAACGTCTATGTCTACGGCACTCTCGAGCATCAGGACTCGGACGGCATCTCTGATGTCCTTAATTCTTGGACTGCCGACGGAACTGGTGGAAACGGCAAGGGCAAACTCCTTGCGAGCCACTATTTCGACGATGGACAGTGCTACCAGCAAGTTGCCAATAACCCCATCAACAGCGAGCGCACAGCCAAGTATGGCTTGCCCGAGCTTTGGTGTCAGTCTGACTTCCAGCTTCCCGAGGACCTCCCATCTGAAGGAACTTACACGGTCATGTGGGTCTGGGACTGGCCTCTCATTGTCTCCGACACCCAGAATGTCACCGAGATCTACACGTCTTGCGCTGAGATTGAGCTTGGCGGCGCTAAAGAAGACACCACCCAGAAGATCAAATTCGCCTCGAACAACAAAGTTCAGAGCGCGGGTATCTCGTCTCAGCTCGCTAAACTCATCGAGGCTACCGCCCTGGGCGTCGGAACCAGCAGCCCGCCCGCCCCAACTGGTCTGAACACGGGCGATGCGACCCCCACGACGATCTCGGCGCCTGCGGAAAGCACGTCGCCTAAGAAGAGCAAAGGTGGTATCCAAACCGTCACTGTTACGGCTGCACCCGAGACCGTTACCCAGCTCACCACCGTGACGCTTGGTGCCAGCGATGCGAACGCCCAGCCCTCGGCCACGGCCACGGCCACTTCAGCCCCGAACCGGACGGAAAGCCATGCCGAGAAGTCGGTCCCGACCACCCTCGTCCCCGTCACCCAGATCGAGCACTTCATGATGGCGCGAGCACGAATGACAGGCCAGGCACGGCGAGAGGCGATCCAGCAGCGTCGTTAAGGGGCGCTAGCTTGTGGCATCCACATTTACATCCGTGAACTGTCTCGAAGGGTTCCGATCATTTCT
The DNA here is from genome assembly GCA_018398605.1 of Biscogniauxia mediterranea. Classification (NCBI taxonomy): domain Eukaryota; kingdom Fungi; phylum Ascomycota; class Sordariomycetes; order Xylariales; family Xylariaceae; genus Biscogniauxia; species Biscogniauxia mediterranea. The sequence goes on from JAGXTR010000004.1 coordinate 1,229,713, forward strand.
TCCCCTCATTTGGAGTTCTATCTCCGTGTTCTTTGCACATATTGATTTTCTTTTTCTCTCTCTTTCCTCTGTTTTCTTCCTCTATCTCTCTCGTCTGTATTTCGGGTATATCCACTTCGAGGTCACACTCGGGAGCAAATACGGAAAGTTCACGTACATATTCAGTGGAAAACCCATACGCGTTGCATACCAGGGGAAATGGAAAAGGCGATGACGGAAAATAACGGAAAGGTCGCGAATACGCATCGCTACATCGGCAAAAAAAGGGTATTTTTTCTTTTCTTGTTAAATTTTCTTTCTGTCAGATTCTGCATTAGAACCGGAGGGACTGGCGATAGAACAAGCATGACAACCGGCGTTAACTTTGCTTTTTCCCCCTTCCTTCCTTCTTCGTCTCTCTCTATCCTCCGTCTTCTTACTACGACTTTCTGCCTTTCGAGATTGTGATTAGGATACCGGAGGATATGGAGGCGCCGCCATTACCCTCAATCCAAATCAGGATTCGCGTTTCTTTTTCTCTTTTTTTCTTTTGGCTTTGGCTTTGGCTGAAGCTCTCACGATGTATGTATATAGCAGCACTGACAATAGCACCAACAACGCATTTGGGGGTAAGGAAGGGACCGGAATGGCATATGCGGAAGGGACCGCTCGGTTGGGAAATGAACGAACAGAACAAGTCGAGACGAGTCTTTCCTTTTTTATCTTCTTTTCTTTTTTCAATACACGCAGTACAGCACACGAAACAACGATAGCAATTACGTACACGCGTGTCCAGGCCTGTTACCTTCATAGAGGCCTATCTGGTATAAGTCTCTTTAGGTAGGGCAGAAAATTTGGACTATTTTTACGCTGAAGGCTTTTTTTTTATCCTGTTGTCGTTGGGTTTTAACGATTTTATTGATACGCATGTATTTTATGGAAACAAAGCGAGTAGCTTGTGCGATGATTTAAATTCAATAGCGTGTGTATTTCAAGATTCAATAATTGCCCCAGTGATCTTAGGATGTGATAGCATACATGTAGTTCGTTATGTGGCCACCTACCTAGGGACCTATGACCTATCAAATGAAATTTTATTATATTTGCGCTGTAGGTAGGTAGGTAGGTATTTGTGTAAATGCAAGCGTGTATTAAATGTATCCTAATGTGGTAGTATATGAATAATAAGAAGAGAAGGTGCTGGCTGATTGGAGGCAGGTAGGGTAGGCAGGCACGAACGGGAGCGGTGGAGATACCCGACTACATACGTACCTGCTTGCCTAAATCGGCGAATACGATGCATTTAAATCATTTTTCATTGGCTCGTTCGCCTCGTCCCCGGACCCGCGCGGGGCTGGTGGTTCGCGCCTCGGCTGACATTTACAATAGGTAGGCGGGACCTTACCTACCTCCTTCCTACCTCCTTCTCCCCCGAACTGACCTCCATTTCTATGAATGACTTTGTTAGGAATGACTCACAAGGAAAGATAAAGAAAACATTGTACTTGAATCCTGCTTTTAAAAATAAGTGGCGGTTTATATTCCATTCTTTCCGAATATAGGTATGTAGGTAGGTATATTTCTTTCTATTTAGGTAAGTAGGCAACAAAGCGAAATCCACACGTACCTTTCAGAACCGGTTAGATTGCCTTTCGTGGAAACATACAGATTCCAAGGAGGATGGTGGAGATAGGTGCTCGGTATAAAGGACGGATATCGGATCGAGGTCTAAGCCTTTTGAACGGAGAGGGGAGGGTGGGTATGTATGGGTTGTGTGATATGAGGTTCTAAGACGGACTTCGATAAAGAAAAAAATAATAAAAATAAAGAAAAAACAGGAGATTCGGGCCTAGATCTTGTAGCATCGCGATGCGGATGGAAACTGTTGTCTGCTTATCATATCACCTGCATAGATCTCGAGGGGAAAAGCTCTCCCTCTAGCAATTATTCTCAAGTTTCATAGCGGCCGCTGTCTTCCCTACTCGCTTAACACGGTCCTTGGAGCTTCGCTTATGACAGGGAGAGATACCTCCCATTATACCTATTCACTTACCTTACTCGTCACAAGCCGGCTTGTCATACCGGATTGGCGAGAGTGCTAAGGTTAGGTCTGGTTGGTGAGTTTAGTGTGTGCTATTGATTGCGGTGGGGGGACGATGGGTGGCAAACTACCTACAAACTATTGCTACTATTGCTACGTCTAGTTGGTAACCTAGTAGATTTGAGGCCAAGCTTGACATTTTCCCGACGTATCCTTCGGCGACGGATTATGATATTCGCATCCACTCGAGGTAGAGGAAATATTACGGATTCCCGTGAATATTCATGTTCCTGTAGTTGTATTATAGAAATGGTTTATTTACTAGAATACCTAGGTAGTGTTATTATTATCGAAATTCCTAGGAGGTATAGGAGAGTAACTAAATGTATTAGGGACTGTCTCTTATTATCGGGCATTTGATGACCCATGTGTCTAGGTAATAGTAGGCATGTATCATCAAAATTGCGTGACAGATGTTTATGGATTACGAGCAATTTCGTGCTTCTGCGTGATGCTATCTCTTTCCATCTCCTATGAGATATACTCTACGTGGGTTTCTACCTCCTTTGATACTTGTACTTTAATATAGTAAACCCAGAAAGTGTACCTTCCCAGAGAGAGTCCACTCATACATATGACTACTCTTCATCCATTGCTTTTCTTCACAGTCATAGCATTTTGTCCTTGGGGCTACTCGACAATGACTACCAGTACATACTCGTAAATACTACTTGCAGTAGTTCAACCAGAACAGAAACTCACAAATTGAACTGCTCGAAGAGGTAACTAACTTTGACTCGGTAGCTAAAACAAGCGTGCTGCGTACTAATAGACGAATATCGTGCAATATACTCGGCCCTCGATTACGAAGGAGTCAAATATCTCGCGGTGTTTAGCTGTTCTTGCACAACTAATTGCATTCACCCCTGATTCATCGTTTCACCACGGTGAGCCTCGGATAGCCGATGATCATCTACGAGAAAACTATTTAGTTAACCGTGATCTTTCAAGCTTTCCCCTTTTCCCTTCATTAGAGTCCATTCCTATAAAGCCGGATATGAACCAACAACATCGATAGGCAACCGAATCAACGACATTTGCAGGGAATAACTAATATTGCTCCTACTCACCCGGAATTACCCACATCGCTCTCATTTTCCTTTTTTCTTCTTTTGGCCAGAAGTTAGGATATGCTACCATCACCAGCAAGGAAAGCAGATGTACATAGCTATCAATTTCTCTGAAATATAACTCGAAAATATTCCTTCCCGTGTAAAGCCTCCTTCCTCTGGGAAATCCAGCAAAATGGTCGGCCCGACAAGGTACACCGACGAGCAGATAAACTTCATCCTGGACAGGACGGTACGCGACGTGCCGCGCGGGGAGACCGTCGACCTGCACCTCGCGGTGGCCAGGGAGTTCAGGGAGGCCTTCGGCGAGCCGGACTTCGGGCTGAACCAGGTGCGGTACGTGACGGAGCGGTACGGCAGCGACCCCGATTACGGGTTAGTAGTAGTCTTCCCCCCTCCCCCCCTCTCTCCCCCACCAGCCTCGTCACGCTACAATATAGAGAATTCTATCGCTACAATAAGCACGAATAGAAAGCTATTTACCTAGGTACTTACTTAGTACTGGTTAAACACGGACGAGCGAGTATTACCTACCGACCTATGTAGTTGCTGACATCTCCCGCGCGGTCCAGAAACCGCTGGGGCAAGCTCGTCCGCCCCGTCGCGCAGGCCCTGCCGGCCGCGGCCCAAGACGCAGGCGCCGTCCCGGCCACCCCGGGGGCCAGGAGACTCGCGCGCGCGCGTGCGCGGAAGGCCACCACCACCACCATCAAGCGCAGGTTCGTGCTGTGCGCCCACTGCGGCGGCGCCGGCGTCCAGGCTCTCGCCGACGAGCCCGAACAACAGCAGCAACAACAACTGCTACCACTACACCGGGAGGAGCGCGGTGGCCAGCCTCCCGCCCCCGAACCGCGCTCTTACTCCCACCACCGGCACCGCCGCGATACCTATACCACTCTGAGCCCCCGGCCGCACGACCCACTGGCTGCGCGTGACGACGACGATGAGGAGGAGGAGGACGCGAACCCCTGGAGCAGCAAGCGACGGGCGCGGTCGGCGGGCGCGGATTCCGGAGGGGGGTACGGGGATGGGGATGGGGACGGGGACGCGTTCGATGGTGGTGGTGGTGGTGGTGGCGGGTCGCGGGTGAAGCGGATTCGGCTCGTGAACCGGTATGCGGATACGTGCTACCCCCGGCGATCGCCATCTGAGTGGTGAGGGGAAAGGGGGGTTGACTTGGTTATCTTGGCTGGTGGAGTCGTTAGCTCGGTATATACATATGTCCGTTGTCGAGGTTGTAAGTAGAGGACTGGCTATTAGGGTTTTCTTGGAGGCTTCGATAGATGGAATGGGTTTTCTTGTTGTCGTTGTTTTTGTTGGCACTGGTATCCCCAGTTTGGTGGATAGGGGTGGTTATCTACGTACATAGGAATATCTGTTTTGGATTATACTGTTTGTTTTTGGTCATCTTTTTGTTTTTCGTTTGGTATCTAAAGAGCGTCGTACTCTCTCAGCTAAAGCGTCCCACGTTGGGAAAGCCAGCTAGGTAGCTACCCTTAGCTATGTTTCAAGGTAGATGTCTCCTCATTATGTACTGATATCTTCAAAGGTTCAATGTAAATTTAAATCATTCGTCTATCTAGCAGCTAATTGCATTTTGTCCCTAGCTCAGGGGCCCTAGGGGTAGGCAACTCTTGAACCTAGAAATGACAACAGATTCCCCCCCTGGCCCTTCTGCTATACGTCAAAAGGGAAAGGTTCCAATTAATCTAGGCAAGGGTTTGGTTTCTTAATAGTTCAAGTTACGGACCTGCGAGGTTTTAGAACATTAGAAGGGAAGGGGATACGAGACGAATCATGCCTGCTGCTTGTGAGGCAGATGATATCCCTTTAAACTCACTGCTGTCTCATAGGTAATAGGTATTCAAGTTGGTTAGGGTGTATCACACATGAATACATATAATCATTAGTATCCACGTGCAATATAAACGTTTGATATAACATTGAAGAATATGCTTGAGGTAGGCAACTACCTACATAGGTATAACGTACTCTTGATAAGTACATACCTATTATGTAGGTAGTATATTTCCTGAATTGGCCGAAATGCGGCAGCATGATTGGTGTTCTATGGGTAGTACTTATTAGCCGTCAATTTTGTAGGCGGGGAGTTGGAGGACGGAATTGTGGGGCAACCAAGCGATAAGAGGTACGTACCTTTTAATCCAAAAAAACGACTTGGAAAATTCATCCAAGTTCTCTCAGTAACCAACACCTCACCTTGTCTTCAATAAATTCAATTGGAGCGAGCTATCTCATCCAAAATGACTGATAGCACGCCAATAGAGGAGAACGGTTCTCCAGCTACGGCTGCCAACCCAGGGAATCCCTTAAAGCACAATGCTACTAGCAGTGACAATGTTCCCGTGCCGGATACACTCAGCGTGGAAGCACCCGAGCCCACGGCCAAGAGACAGAAAGTAAGCCACGATGAGGCTGTGGAACAACCCACAGCCCCAAGGGCGGTCGAGAGGAAACCAGGCGTTGCACCCATCAAGGCCGAGTGAGCATCCCCATACGTCATATTCATATTACCTCTATCGGTGCGTCCGAATTAACAATATCTCCCAGATACCTCATTTCCCGTGAAGCCCAAAGCACCTACGATGATGATGCGGCTGAGGGTTCCACTGCCGCGGAAGACGCTGCTAATGGCCGGGGAGAACCCCAGGGCGACGGTAAGAAGGGCAAGGGGAAGAAAAAGAAGCAGGGCGGTCAGAATCAGAACCGCACCTACGGCCACTTCGAGGATACGTTACGACTATGTAACAGTAGGACTTATAGCAATGAGTTTTCGCCCAAGCATTGCAAATTCGGCGACCGGTGTAACATGTGCCACGATCTACGCAAGTATTTCAGCGAGGGCCGCCGTGGCGACGTAGACACCTTGGGCGGCAAATGCCCCGTGTTCGAGGAGTACGGTCGATGTACGGCTGGATGGAAATGTCGCTTTGTCAAGAGCCACTCGAAGGAGGTCGTCCACGAAGATGGACGAAAGGAGCTGGTTCTGATCCAGGGTCCCGACCAGTCAGCAAACGGCGACGAAGTTGACGATCCGGAGGCCAGACCCGGTATCGTCAATATTGCCTCATCTGACAACAAATGGGATCTCGCGAGGAAGAAGATTAAGCTCGAGAAGTCTGAGACTTACATCAAATGGTTAGAGAAGGATATCGAACTGACACGGCAGTTTTTCAACCAGAAAAAGCCGGAAGAGGAAGGAGATGCGAACAAGGCCGAAGTTGAAGACCTCAGGGCACAGTTCACGGAGCCGCCGCTCAAGCCGTCCGAAAAGAGGAAAATCTACTTCGGGCCAGAAACACCTGTCTTGGCACCACTCACTACGCAGGGAAATCTCCCTTTCCGAAGATTGTGTGCCGAGCTGGGAGCTCAGGTTACGTACTCGGAGATGGCCATGGGCATGCCTCTTGTTCAAGGTCAAAAGGGTGAATGGGCCTTGATGAAGACGCACGAGACGGAACTGGTGCCCCCGCGATTCATTCCTGGAAAGGGCGAGGTCGTAAAGGGCTACGATAATTCGAAAGATCTCAAATGGGGAGCACAGATTTCCGGGAACCAACCATGGGTGGTGATGAAAGCAACAGAAGCACTGACCCGGTTCTTGCCCCATCTTCGCGTGGTAGATTTGAACTGTGGCTGTCCTATTGATCTCGTTTTCCAGACCGGAGCAGGATCTGGCCTTCTGGACACCCCTAGTAAGCTGGAGAAGATGGTTCGGGGTATGAATGCGGTGTCCGGAGAAGTGCCCATCACTACGAAGCTCCGAATGGGTGTCAGGGATGGGAGGCCAACAGCAGCCCGGCTGATCGAAAGACTTGCTTTTGGCAGTTCCGAATTCCGCGAGAGGCTAGGGGCACCAGGGTGCGCCGCAATTACCTTACACGGGCGAAGCAGACAGCAGCGTTACCTGAAAAGGGCCAACTGGGAGTACATCGCCGAATGCTCTGCTCTTATCAAATCCTATAAGGACAAGAAAGACGAGCTCACAGACACGGCGGCAGCACCAGACGAGAGCACACAGGCGAACACGGTTGATGGAAAAGTGTATTTCATCGGCAATGGTGACTGCTACTCACATGTAGACTACTACGAGCACCTTGAAAAGGCCAAGGTGGACACGGTTATGGTGGCGAGAGGAGCCATGATCAAACCCTGGATATTCGAGGAGATCGAGAAGGGGCAGTATCTGGATAAGTCGGCATCGGAGCGGCTCGGATACATTGAGAAATTCGTCCGATACGGGCTTGAAACTTGGGGGACGGACGAACTTGGCTTGGGCTACACTCGACGATTCCTGCTGGAGTGGCTGAGCTTCACCTACCGATATATTCCCATCGGGATCCTGGAGCATCTGCCTCCGAGTCTGAACGACCGGCCGCCCAGCTACAGAGGTAGGAATGAGCTGGAATCATTGCTCGCCAGTCCCAACTACAAGGACTGGATCAAGATTAGGTAAGGCGCCACCTGTTTATTTTTGGTGATGTGTCACATCAAGCAAATCGTATTTGAGGATCACTATAAGCTAACTCTTTGATGCGATGTACACAGCGAGATGTTCCTTGGTCCTGCGCACCCCAACTTTGCATTCCAGCCGAAGCACAAGTCCAATAGTTACGAGATCGAGGCCGAAGGTTGAGACGGTGTCGCATACGTACATATGAGAACAAGTTGATGATCTCAGATGATAATGATGATGCAGTCTGGTACCGTTTAATTATTTTTTTTTTTTACGGGGGTTCGTGTTTGCTGCCTACCAATCAAGGGAGGGGACGGTTATACTTGGGCCTAGCATTATCAAGCCAGCTGGCTTCATCGTTTGGGCTGGGTCTAGAACATAGAAGATAGACGAATAAAGATGAGTGCGAAACGTGTGCTGCAAAGTATGTTTATATGTTAGTAGTAGTAGGTAAAGCCTGACCTCTAACATGGCGGGACGGGCTTTCGGGTAGAACGTTGAATGCGGAGGTAAGTAACACGCGGCTTCAGCTGTACCAGACATAGGCGTGTAGTTAGTCTATTACATAGGACTTCAAACTAAGAAGCCACATGTCACGTTTTTGTGATCGAGTAGTTACGATTATCTGCTATCGAAGCGTCACTTTGCCGGACCTCAGGAGTCCATGGTCGGGCTGGTCGGGGTTGTATCTACTAGGTTGGGTGTGTAGGGGTAAGCTTTCAAGCCACAAGTGACGTAGATGATTTTCTAGTGGACCTGAGCTAGTTACGATGTACCATAAGGTTTAGAGCTCAGCCCACCTTTTTTACCACTGCTCAGGTTACCAGTACAGTAGGCCACCTTTTGATGAACTTGCACAAAACAACCTGAACCTGCCACAAGCTTCTAACCCAAAGCTCTTCTTTTTTCTCCCTCCCACCCCCCTCCCTCAACCTGCAACTCGTCAACTACCTACTCGAGACATACACAAAAAAAAAAGAATAATTCCTTTGTCCATCTCGGTTCCATCTTTTGACATTCATCCACTGTCCTCGACTCTTCCGACGCTTCCTTCCACCACCACCACCATCACCACCATCACCACCACAGCTGGCTAGGCCTCTACTGCTTGACAGAGACACATATCCACTTCGGGTTGCTCTTGGACAACCACCGTCAAAATGACGCTCTATTATACTCTCGTATGCCACTAGATTCATTTGCACTTCTTCGGCTCTAATGGCCAGCCGTGGAGGATGCCGTGCTAATGCTGTACAACTAGGTCTTCATGCTGCTCGTGGCGGAAATGTCACTCTTCATGTTCCTTGTGGTGCCCATGCCCTTTACCGTCCGCCGCAAGATGTTCACGTATGTCTCCCCTCAACCCCGCCTCGATAGCATATATCCTCAAAGCAGTTGGTGGTCAAGCTAACATACTCGGGACATAGTTTCCTGTCCGAAAATCCGTTTGTGGCGAAACTACATCACGGCTTGAAGATCACATTCATATTCATTCTCATCCTTTTCCTCGACAGCGTTAACCGCGTCTATCGTGTCCAAGTCGAGTTGGCCAACGTCGCCGATGCCTCCAAGGGATCGACGTAAGTGCCGGGTCCACCAGACACCTGTCTCTTACTACCCCTCCACATACTAACTTCTATCTCTTCTTATAGTGTCGTCATGGGCCACGAGCGTCTTGAGGTGCAGGCCCGCAAGTTTTACAGCCAGCGGAATATGTACCTGTGCGGCTTCACCTTGTTCCTATCGCTGATCCTGAACCGCACGTACACAATGATCCTCGAGGTGCTTCGGCTGGAGGAGAAGGTCAAGCAGTACGAGGGCACCGATCGCAAGACCAAGGAGAGCGAGAAGCTTGCCGTTGCTGGCAAGCCCGGTGAGATTGCTCGCCTCAACCAGGAGATTGAGCGCCGCGACCGTGACATCGAGACCCTCAAGAAGCAGGCCGAGGGCCTATCCCGCGAGTATAACAACCTGTGCGAGAAGTACGGCGAGACTGTACCCCCCGCCGGTACACGCAAAGACAAATAAGCGGATAGAAATCGCACAAGAGCCTATTCTTTCTGAACCATACCCTCACTCTTCCCGGTCTCCTATGGGACGTATTTCACAATGTGTTTTCATATCCTTGCGAATACCTGGAAGTTGAAGGTGACAGAAAGGATGTAGTGCTGAGAGGGCAAGACGAGGTATACTATAATATACTAGGACGAGGGCTTCGATACTACACACTGTGGTCATGGCATAAATGGGACTGAATTTAAGAAGGCTCAATCCATGAGCTAGAAGCCCCGGGTCTTCTATGTGTCCTAAATGCGATAACAACTTTTTGGTGGTGGTTAGTTTTTACATAAAAGAAAGCTGTACTGCTCGATTTCTGCATGAGAGGTGGTTTCGTTTATGCATCTATGCCGTGTCAGACGCACGGCGTATCTTCCTAGGTACCTGCTTAATCGACATGATCTAGTTAGTATGGCTTCTTCTGTCGTCTACAGGACACAATTGTACGGATGAACATACGTCAGCTATAAAAATCAATAAAAATGAGAGAAAAAAATTGACAAAAGAAGTCGATTTAACCAGTTATGTTACGCTCAAACCATTTTTTTCACCCACGCGAAAATATCTATTTTACTTTTTCAATTGTCTCTTGCAGGTCGAGGTTTTCTTTTCCTCTTGTTATATCTTCCTTTTTTTTACTAGTTGTTTTCATATTCATATGAGAGTAGGTATCCCGTCTCGTCTCGTATAGTCCTTATATAGGTACCGTCGAATATCCTCCACCAGTAAAAGCTTCCTTGCCCCTAAAAAATAAAAGTGTTGCCTGTTTTTAAGTTTCTACGCCAAAACCCGCCAATGCCTCCCTGGAATATAACCTAATAATACAATTCTAGTTTTAGAGCAAAGAAAAGGAACGATGCTCTTAAAAAAAAGGGGGGGGGAGGACGGCTTTTTTTAGTACTCTCTTTTCACGCGTCCTCTTCCCCTCCTCTCCTCTCCTCTACTTGATCCCATTCCCATTCTCCCCTACCTAGGTATATACCTCCCCCCACCTTCACCTTTAAGCTTAAAGCTTCTTCCCACCCCTACTCCTCCTCCTCCTCCTCCCCCCCTCCTCCTCTGCCCCTCTTATACAGGGCGTCGAACCGGTCGGGGAACAAGATGCCGTTGGCGAGCCTCACCAGGTCCCTCTCTGTCTTGTTCCTCCTTTCCCTCCTACTACTACTCTTCTTCTTCTTCTTCTTATTCCCATCGTACTCTTCTTCTCCTTGCTCTTCTTCTTCTTTGTCTTCTTCTGCTTCTGCTTCTTCTTGTTCCACGGCTGATGCATCGAAAGGCAGCAGCCCCATGCTCCGCAGGCCGCCTTCCCCGCCAGCATCGCTCACCTCCTGCACCCCGGGTCGGCCGGTGTGCTCCCCCTCTGCCCAACCAACACCATTCCCCCTGATGGTGGTGTGGGTGGTGGTGATGCTGCTGCACCTCCTCCCTCCCCCACCGGCGAAATCCGGCGCCGGCAGGCCGAGGAGGAAGGCGCGGCGCTGGCGCGCGAGGTACAGGGCGTTGGTCTGGGTGAGGGGGCAGGCGGGGAGGTAAATCACGCTGGCGTCACTGCCACCATTACCGCCAAGATGCACCGGGTCGGTGGCGTGCACCGTGTCGGGGTGCCAGAGGACGTAGTCGCCGGGCTCGACGCGGGGCACGGGCACCATGGTGCGGGACAGGCGCAGGTGCGGGTGCAGCGACGCGGTGAGCTCCTGGATGTACCCCGGGACGGCGCCGTGGAGGACGCTGGTCTGGGACACGTTGAGGGTCCAGTTGCTCTCGTGGAGGAACTCGGCCATGGAGGGGGCAGCTGCCACGGTGGCGGTAAGGGGGTCGGAGCCGGGGGGCCCGCGGCGAGGCGAGAAGAAGGGGCGCAGGAGGAGGTACGCGGTCGTGAGCTGGAGCATGGGGCAGGCGAGGAGGGACCCCGAGCCGGGCGTGATGCGCGACAGCGACACCCAGCCCTGGAACATGCGGAACACGCTGCACGAGCCCGCGCCGTTGTACAGGTCCGCCGTGGCGGCGAGGCGCGCGCCGCCGTCCCAGGGGTCGTACTGCTCCCACCGGCCCTCGAAGACGCGCGCGTACGCGCCGCCCCTGCCCCCGCCCCCGCGCCCGTACCCGTCGGGCTCCCAGCGCTCGACGCTGCCGCCGTCGACGTGCGGGCCCGTCCCCAGCGCCGCGTCCCCCGGCCGCCGCACGCGCAGCCGGTCCGCGTACGCGACGGGGTGCCGCGTGCTGACGGGGGCATCGTCGTCGTCGCCGGTGCGCCACGCGCCCATGGCGAAGCGCTGCGCCTCGAGCACGCGCGAGTCGGCGCGCGCGCGCACCTGCCCGGGGCTCCAGTAGAGGTCGAGGAGCTGCGGGTCGTGCGGCGGGAGGCCGCGCGCCGGGTTGTGCGCGAGGTAGTCCAGCGTCTCGTGCTTCCAGGCGAGGGCGACGTCGGGGGGCACGACGCGGCGTATCACCGCGACGCCGCGCTTGCGGAGCGCCTGGCGGAAGGCCGACACGGCGGCCGCGTCGTGGATGTCGAGGTAGTCGATCGTGGGGATGATGTCGAGGCCGTACGCGGCGATGTGGTCGGCCTCCTGGCGCAGCTGCCGCAGGAGCCGGCAGAAGGAGTCGGCCACGGCCTTCTCGTGCCCGGCGATGAGGTTCCGCTTTATCTTGGCGAAGCGGTCGGACAGCGGAATCGGCTCCGAGTCCAGGAGCGACATGAAGTTGGAGGACATGGTGGCTGGGCCGTGCACGGGGAGGCAAGGTCCGGCCTTGCTCTGAGGTTATCCGTTCCCGAGGACGGCGTGAAGAGCATATGGTTACTAGTATTAGTTGCTTTCAAGGAGTAAAATTCAGGGTATGGAGAACTTTGAGAGGACTGATGCGCTTGAAAAGATAGGTAGACATCAAGTAATTTTTCTGGATGCGTAGGTAGGTATATAGATATATATTTTCCTCTATATGATCCTATCACGAGGCCGCTCCGGTGACCTAAAACCCCAACGACACTTCCCCATCGTATCTGATGAATCTGACGGATGCATGTAAGTGGGCTTACGAGCGGAGCAGCAACTAACTGTTCTGCGATCCTTTGACGAAGAGAGCATAGATAAGGGGGGGGGTCTAGAGTGGGCGAGAGCCCACTTCATTAAGTTGATGCGAATGTGAAATTGACATCTAGATCGTTCGTCTTCGGCAACAGACTCCGGAGCGATGATATCTCTTGGCCCTACACCTGCAAAGCCGTGCGTTAGCGATAACTTGACAGAGGTCGCTAATGCGGCTGACTACTGGCCGGTGGAGGCGGCTCTTGAGCGACGCTCCCTCGGGCCGCCGAACCGAACCAATCTGACGACCCCTAGACGTGCGAGGAAGTGATCCTCCCAATTGGATTGGAACCCGGCCGCTCGTGGGCGGACATACCCCAGGGTTCACTGACGATATGCCATGCATGTTACTGAACGATGCCGGCAGGGAATATGATGGGTGGGATTCCGGCCTTCCAAATTAACAGCACGCAACCCTCGGGTGCTTCGTCGTTACCGAGCAAGTGGGAATAACCGGGCTAGGTATATCTTAAGATGCCTTCCCTCGCTTGGATCGCCGTGGGGGTACTTGCACGCTCGTTTCTGTGGCTGCATTGACCTTCCTCTTCGTCGAGGCCTTAGGCGAAGGCTCTTTGCTGGGCTCTATCTCGGGTGCTAAATTTGGCCCTTCGCCCGTCGACGTAACCTGCGTGGACCCATCCTTCATCAACACATAAGCCACCTTCTCGATATTCGTGGCGCTGACTTCTAGGCGCTTGGCGAGGGTTTGTGCAGCCGTGTGCAATTCGCGGTACTCTTTTGGATTGTACTTGATGGGAGAGACGGTCCCGCCACGACACAACCAGTAGAAAGCTTCGTCGGAGAAGAAAATAACACGCCCCGGGTCGTGGACGGAGAGCAGAAGTGAAGCAGTCGCCGGACCGATTCCCTTCAGCTTCGTGATTATGTCGAGAGCCTGGGCTGGATCTTCCGGATCAGACCAATAGCGTGTCATAGCCTCCTGGATGGTCTTTCTGACGGTTTCATCTTCATTTGACGACACAAGCTTCATGAGAGTTGGGCGAAACTTGCCGTGACGGCTACCACGTGTCAGGCAACTTGTCCATATCAAATCACGCCAGCCGTGCCGTGCCGTGCCGTGCCATGCTATGAATGGGAAATGAGATTTAACTCACAGCTTCCAATCGACCAACGTCTTCACGTCATCGCGAGTCATGCCCCTCTCAGGTTTCTCAGACTGGAAGCAAGCAAGGGCGTCTCCATAGCGGAACTTGTCAAGTTCCAGTAGGGTCTTCTGACCAGACTTGGCTACTCACATGTCGTTCAGTCAGTCCTGGGCTGGTTCGACATATCCGTCTCCTGAGTCCACTCACCCCCCTTAGCTAAGGAGATCGATTCAATGAGGGGTGCATATCGAATCAGGGCTTGCTTGAAGCGTGCCGTTGATATGGTTGCAGGAAGCAAGTCCTTGTGCATCGTGTCAAATAGGTGCCTGCCCACCTGCTGGTGAGTGTAGGTTGATGAAGGTGAAGGCGGAAAGCCACAGGCGGGAGAGGGCGGTAATCTGGGTAATGTAATATGACGTTTCTTATTCAATAATATAGTATGCGTATCACCTGTTAAAGCGATTTGCCCAATTTAACCGGAAACTACTACGGATTACATACATAACTACCTAGTCGTACACTACCTAACCTAGGGGTCAAAGCTTTTCAGCTGAAAAACGTTCTGGACAGTGGTTCGGTAGTTTTCTTGGAGCGGCCTCAAAGCGCCTACTGTGGCCCCCCCAAGATAAGGCGGTAGGCTGCGGAAAACCCTCCAAGCCTCCTCCACTTAAATTTTTTTCCCATCAGATAAATCCGCCAAGGCCCCCCTTTTATTTATTAATTCTTTCTCTCCCACTTCGCGACGATCCCCGACATTCCGCCGTAGGATTCCTCAGATTGAGAGAAGAACAACAGCACCAACAACAGCAACAACAACACTAACTACATAACTTCACTTTAAAATCAATATCAACCCTCCTACATATTCGCCAAAATGGGTGGCGGCAATGTAAGTCTCCGACCGTCTTCCGAGACCGACTAGACGCGGTCCAACTCCCACTTCAATTTCCACTTCAACCTGTTGGTGAGGAAAAAGTGACGATAGAATTTGTTGTTGACGTATATTATTGCTATACCCTCTAGGGATGCAAGTCTTCCAAGAAGCGTGAACGCAACAAGAAAGAAGCCGCCAAGGCTCCCAAATCACAGCTGAAGTCCGTACGTCTCTCCCAGCCTTTCACCCTCCCTCCCATCCCCTAACGAGATGGCTCGTGATTGCTGACATGGCGCCGGCCCGCCCCGTAGAACGTCAAGGCTATGGATATCCAGTGCCAGGTCTGCAAGGCCACCTTCCTGAAGACCACCCGCGCTCCCGAGTACGTCTCCCCCTCTGCTCTCTAACCCACCACACATTCTCTTTCCACTGGCGGTGTGTTCTTCACAGGATATACTAATACTCTTGTGTTGCAGGCTTACCGATCACGCCACCAATAAGCACAGCCGAGATCTTTCTGCGTGCTTCCCCAGCTTCGAGGCTTAAACAAACGAAAAAGGCCCTTCCGAAAAAAAGCCGGGGAAGTTCACCGCCCGCGATGAGTTCGTCGCATTGGTAGCGAGTTATAAAGCGAGGAAAAGCTGCAGTAGACCACTGGAGAGGAGGGCTTTGGGAACCATACAGACAGATTGCATACAGGTAGCGAAGGCGCATTATGGTGTTTTTTACACCCAGGATGGGACATATGGCAAGGAGAGAGACGATGGAGCAAAGGGGAAGAAAGGGAGGGAGGACGAGGAAACAACCTGACAAAAACAAAACAAAAAAAAGAACATTTGAATTGGGGTTTTTTGTTTCTTTTCTTATATCATCCTTTTTCATGGCAACTATGATTTAACGAGTCTACGAGTTTTACATGATAGAAAGCAGACATCTTTTTATTTTTCTTCCACCACATATTCCCTATCTTGTTTCCTCCTTTCCCAGCTTGCTTCTTCTTCAGTGCGCCTCGACTGCCGCCTGTCTACTAACATCCACCCCCTCGACACCACTACCACTACCACCACTACCAGCAGCAGCAGCAGCCGCCGCCGCCTCCCTAGCCTGCTGCTCGCGGATGCTCCGCAGGATATCCGGGTACCACCGCTCCCCCACGTCGGGGTGGCTCTTGACGCGGTTCCGCAGGGTGGCCTCGCCGAGCGTCTCGGCCACGCCGCCGGCGCGGAACGTGAACTCGACGTCGTCGAGCCTGCCGCCGCCGCCGTTGGCCTCGAGCACCTTCTGGCGCAGGGCGCGCACGGCGGGCGGCACCTCGCCGCCGACGCCGACGGCCTCGAGCTCGGCGAACGTGGCGCTGCCGCGCACGCCCTGGAAGAAGGGGGATCGAGAAGCGCGGGCCCTCGCCCGCCCGCGGCGACAGCACCCGGTGCGTCGTCGACGCGCACACCCCCGCGTCAGCGCCTCGAGCCCTGCCCGATGGCCACCACCAGCGTGCCGTCGACGGGCGGGCAGTCGATCCACTCGCCGCGCGGGTTCTGCACCTGCAGCCCGCGGTGCGGGCTCGCCTGCAGCAGGTAGCTCGTCAGCATGCTGTCCTTGTGGGGCCCCACGCCCTGGCCTTGGCCCTCGCTCTCCCCCTCCGAGATGAGGCCCAGCTCCCCCGCGTCCGGGTACCGGACGATCTTGAGCTTGTGCTGCTGGTCGCGGTCGAAGTAGCGGTCGAACGCGTCGGGGGCCAGCTCGATGGCCTCGGCGACGAGGGAGGTGAAGCGCCGCGACACGGCGCCCATGCGCGCCATGTAGTCGGTGTAGACGCGCCGGAAGCGCGGCAGCGCCGCCGCCGACGGCCACTGGTTCGGCGCGAGCAGGTTCGCCCACCGCGGCGCCGACGGCCCCGGCAGCGGGTGCTCGGTCGAGAGGTCGATCTGCTCCCGGTGGTCCGTCTGGCCCGCTGTGATCTCGGCCGAGAGCCGCGAGTACCCCAGGAACGAGGGCGCGTTCTTCATCTCGATTTTGAGCCTGTAGTGGGTTGCACCGATTACCCCTTTCCCCTCCTGCCCCCTTCCATCCTGCGTGGGGGGCGAGGTAGGGTTGGGGCGGGTCGTGTCAGTGTGTGTGTGTAGTTCACTCTACCCCTCCTTTTATTTTATTTCGGCTTTGCCATTTATATATTGTTTTTTTCTGGGATAGTGACACGTATGAGAAGCACAACTATTGGAGGAAACTCACTTCTCTTCCATGGGGATGTCGAAGAAGGCCTTGCCCTCCGATATGACCTGCTGCCACAGGTCGTCGGGGATCCCGACGTTCTTGAGGTACAGGAAGCCAACCTCCATGAGCGCGTGCCGCAGGTCGGCGAGGAACTGCGGCTTAGTCTCTGGGTCCTCGGCCAGAGCCAAGTCTAGGATCGGGATCGATGTGAAAGACATGACTGACCTCTCCCTCCTCTTTTTTGGGTGGTTCTCTCGTAAAGGTACCTCTAGGAAGAAGTATGTAGATAGGCTTGCACCTCCCGCTTCTTGATGAATAATATAATAAGCGAGGTTGATATAGTAATCCACACTCGACACTAGAATCAACCTCTTGGGTTGAGGGGGAGGTAGGTATAGGTAGGTATTGATCCTCTAGACCGGACTAGAAACTAGATGCATGTATGTAGTCAAACTAGAGGGGTATGGCGTAATCCCGCTCATCGGCTTTCGCATACGAAGGTTCTTACCCCACGACCTATCATAGGTACTTAGACTCTTACCTACTACTAGTTAGTAGTAGCACGTATGTACATATTTTCTCGAACCCAAACCAAACTCAGGTCTCCCCTCATTCCATATAATACTGTATAGTACCAATATCGGAGAATTATTCGTCGATCATTAATACACAACCTAACCCCCTTAAGTCGTATATGCTTTAAAGGATTTGCTTGCGTAATACGCTTTTTTCTATTGGCCTTGCCTACCGTCTGCGAAACTCACTTATAGGCGTTGCCCCTTGCTAAAAGCTCAACACACCGAAAAGGAAAGGGGAGGGGAGACGAGACAGCTCACCCAACCTGCTGCTAGACGGGACGGAGAATCGCGCCGAGCGGGTCATACGAGCATGACAATTCTCGATTTCCCGCGTCCACGTCAGCAACCTACGATCGGTCGGCCGGTCTCTCGGTCGGGGTCAGGCGCGGATAACATCCCGTGGTGGTCCATAGGTCGGTATATCAGATCAGATCATTCTCAATCCCATTCCCTTTGACTCCCTCCTCCCTCCCCTCCCCCATACAAGTCAAAGTAAACCCCTTTAAGAAAATTTACGTAGTGTACATGTCTTCCAAGGATGTCCCAATATCAACCAACCCCGTCTAACTACCTAGGTAGAGAGTTAGCTTGGTTCATATGTAGGAGACGCACGTACTTATGTACTATCTCCTGACTGACCGACTAAGCGATCTGACAAGTTGCATTTAGAAGAACAAAGGCACGTGTTGATATTAATTTATGTATAGGTACTTTTACTTTTATTTTCATATATCCAACCGAGTCGCACTTCGGCACTTGGCTGAACCGGTGTGCGCTGCGGAGTTGTTGCCTCCATACCTGACCGGAACTAGATCTTATAAGGTCCACTGCTATACCTCCCTAGCACATACATTGCACACAGCAATGTTCCACCTTATATACGTGCTTAGTATAGCTCCCAACGTCTCATCTTGTGGGCTCTTCATTACTTAGTGGAAAATCCGCATTTAAATGTATTCTGCAGGTTATGGTATTTGTTTGGGTGATGGGGCATATTGAGGGCCTTAAGAATGCAGGCGGCATAAACACAGCAGACGAGTCTTCATCAAATATGGTGGTATCGAGGCTTGAAACAGGATATTATACACGAAAGTCGGTTATATGAACACATTGTCATAGGAAAGACACTGCATAGGTAGCTAGTGGGATACCTCGTTCTGCCATCATATTGGACCAGCCTATCCAATTGCATCCCCAGCTCTTCATTAATTTATTGATATTCTTTGTCGTAAGCTTTTCATGCTGTGGGAATGGCTTGCTTCGTAGAAAATAGCTTGGTGACTTGGTAGAACATATCCTCAATAGGCGGCATGGCAAATGACGGCGCGGTATTAAAGAGCTCGGTAAGCCTCTGCGGTGCAACGACGGCCGGGTGAACGTAGTCCTCATCGGTCCCATCCTCAGTCGTGTCGACGTCCATCTCGTCCCCACTGGCTGGTTCACCATCTCCATCATCAATTAGTGCTACTGTAGCATTTGCAACCGGATCCTTTGCTGTTGGTTCTAGATCGAGATTCAGGTCGGCCAAAGGCTGGGCAAATGCTAGCGATTTAGTATCCATGCCCTCGCTCACGGACCATAGCTGGGCTGTTGAATCCAAAACAATGAAACCACTCGAGCCAATTGCCGGGAGTAGTGATGTTATCGGGCATGGAAATTTGTGCACTAATTCCGGTACACACTGGTCAGTGGTAAACACGGCGAGCTCTGACTGAGAGTCGGGTTCCTCTGGTTTATTTCGCGAAATAGCCACGGCAAAACGTGAGGTCTGGTAGTCGACTGCTAAGTGTGCTATAATCGAGGCGCCTGGACCATGTGTTTCCTCGTTTGTCCGCAGTTGCGCACCGTAACGAAGCTCGTCGAGTACCATATCGTACACCACAAGTGTATCGGAAAGTACGATGAGGTACGATGACAGGATCCCAATCCCCTGGATGTCTCCCTTAATTAGCCCATTAAATGAGCTGCGGATTTCGCCAGACGTCGGATCAATGAGGTGGATTGCTGAACCTTGCTCGTGAACTTCAGCGCAGACCAGAGTAGAGCCATCCTCGGAAAAACAGATAGCCCCAGAACCTCGGATAGGCGTGGTCGTCGTATCCAGATCACCTATAGCTTCGTTTCCGTGAAGATGAATGGCTTGAGAGCATGTCCAGCTGTATAGCTGTTCACCCTTCTTGCCCTTGACAACAATACCGTCTCGTTGTCTGACGGTTGGCCGCCACAGTCGGACAATTCCATCCTCGCCAATGGTAGCAAACCGTTCCCTATTGGGATCAGCAGCTATATCTAAGACCGATTCGCTTTGGCCTGCATAGTGTGGTGCGTCGATACGAGATACCAGCTCGAGGCTCTGGCTTTCTTCCGAAACAGACCAGAATTTGAGATATACCTCCCGTCTCTCTACAGCCGATCCTTCAAGCGCATTGACATCGCGCGAGGGGGGTTGCCACTCGTCAACCGTAGCCAGCCATCGACCATCATGTGAGTATGCTATCCCCGTGATTCGAGGCTCCGTTATCGCATAACCCTTACTTGTCGTGTTAACATCTGTGGGATTGGTTCTTGTTAGAGCTTGCTTGGCAAGACTCTGCATCGTAGTAAGGTCGACGGTTTGTATTAAGGGCGTAGAGGGCCCAGTCCCAGAATGACCGGACTGTTGCTCATTCCCTACACACAACAGAATCCGTGATGTGTCACACGGGTTTACCGCCGCAGGTGTCTTCGATAAATGAGCATTGGTATATCGCCCTACCCGTCTAACTATATCGTCTTTGGAGAAAGGCCGTGGTGTCACTACCGTCTGAATTCCCGATACATAGGTAGTCGGTTTCATTTCTGTAGTGGATAAGATCATGGCGGAATTGTCACTGAGGTGAAGTACATATGCAGCACCCCGTGCAGAAACGACGATGTTCTCAATTACTGCAGATAAATGAGGCAAGAAGTCCATTTTTTGGGTATCGAGCTGCCATAGTACCAGTGTGGACTCCGATCCACCAGAAATAATGTAGTTGCCTATCAGTCGAGTTAGTTTCGTTTGCTGTAGAATAGGGGTTCAGCGTCCTTACCATCTCGTGACCATTTGACAGCATGAACGGCCCTGCGGTGCCAGTGGTATTTGCGTGGTTGAAGGAAACATTGGTGGGTTTTGGCGGTATTTTTCAGCCGTAGCTGGGGCAAAATATCATTGTATAGAAGCACACTTCCTCGGGCGCAGCCCACTACGATTTCAACAACAGGCATATTTCCTGTCTCCCGCTGAGATCTTCTATGAAGGTGTATGCGATCTGTGATCCGTACATCTAGGCAAGTGATGTCGTCACTGTTATCAAGAGTGAAGACTTCATAATCAAGATCGTCAAACGTAGAAACGGTCTCGGATCTCGAAATTCCTAGAATGATGTCTCGCTCTGCCGAAGCAACTAGGGTATGACTCGGTCGGACAGACTGCAGGTTCCCGATAGCAGAGGAACTGGTGAAAAGGATCTTAGACGCTTTCACTTCGAGATCCTGGATATCATAGGCGAGAATGTGCCAGCTCTGGTTTCTTTGAACGGAGGCATACAGCACATCCCGGGTACTGCCACCAATTTTCATAGCACCAACGGACATGTCACTCAGAAATTCACATTCTAATTTGATGTGTGTTTCCGTCCCTTCGCCGGTTTCCCAGTCAATGAGCCAAATATAACCCGTAGACGAAGCTACCCATACGAGGTTCCGAGATGTTGCAGATGCGCGGAGTGACACGATCTGGCCCCGCGAACCCGACTTGGTGGAAAGAGGCAGGGGTATCTTGCGAATCAACAGAGACTCGGCGGCCGAGTATACTTGGAGGGAGGTGTTGTATGCTAGGATTAGGTGCCTGGCGTGAATGTGAGCATGCCGACTTCAACAACGGAGGAAAGGAGAGGGCGCACTTTTCGTTGGTAGTCAAGATGGGATCTATGTTTAATATCCTTCCACCCATGGGCTGCGATATTCTCCAATTAAGTTGGGTGTCTATAGCAGCCAGCTCTTTAGCATGCTTGGATCCTCTCGATCGATGCCGGCGCTTCTCCTTTTTGGCGGGAGTCCCGTTCACATCGACGACTGCTAGCGATGCATTCTCCTCTTTCTGAACAGAGACGCCTGCGTTATTGGTTGGTACTGTCGCATTCTCTTGGGCAAGCTGCCCATTGGCGTCTGCTTGCTTCGAGAGCATACGGTCTCGTTTTGTTCGCTTTCGTCTGCCATTTTCGTCTACGTCCCACTTTCGCTTTTGCGCATTGGGCTAGAGAATATTGGTAAATATCAAGTATACGGACGAGTGCTCTAAGGGATGCAGGACTCACCTCTGTTGTTGTCATTGGTGCCATTTTGAGACGACTATGTAGGTTGCGATGGCGATCCAGTACGACTCTCGTGATTGTAATTCATTGAAATGGACTTTCACTTGGTTAAGCCTCTAAAAAGTTTACACTAGAAGTTCAAATGTTTTTTTTAGTGGAGCTTGATGATAAGGAGCTGATAAGTCAAGGGTCTACCTAAGTACCTTTGTGCACAGCCTACGTATCCACCTAAGACCCATACCGGATTATTTAATTTCCGTCAAGGGGAGCCAGGCTATTGGAAGCAAGGGCTTCATTGCTCAGAAAAATATTTCTCTTACCGATGCGCGCCATTGCCAGTTCCTGCAGCTGACATCTTAGAACCAAAGAAAACCAACCATTGCTTGTCCACCAACTCTTTTCTTTATTATAGCAATCGGCATCGCCTCCTGCTTTTCGCATCTCCGCCAACAACCTCGAGCAACATCACGGCATCTAGAATTTAATTGCACTAGCATCATGATTATTCCTATTAGATGCTTTTCCTGCGGGAAGGTAGGTGAAGCTGCGGCCGAAGCCGAACACGCCCGCGCTCACTACAGAATCGACACTGACCGACACAACCAATAGGTCACTGGAGACCTCTGGGAACGATACCTCAAGCTTATAGATGACGGCATTCCTGATGGGTTCGTATACGAGACCATTTCTACACATTACGATGATGCTCATACAGTTTTGACAGCGATGCCATGGATCAACTGGGACTCAAGAGATACTGTTGCCGTCGCATGATCATGACCCACGTCGACTTGATCGAGAAGCTACTTAAGTAAGGAACACCAACCAAACTAACGCGGACAGCTCCATCGTACATGCGCAGTGTTGGGAGAGACAGGATCGCTAACTGACGTCTAAGGTACACCCCCGACGGACGAAACGACAAGAAGCTGCAGCTAGGAAAGGAATAAATCGCCGGAGGAGGGCGCGTAATGATCGGGTAGGCTTTAGCGGTTCCGAACTCGCCAAAAGAAAAACTGCATATTCCATGGCGTTGGGTTTCTGGGGCGATGGCGTTTTGGGGCGGAAGGGAGCATGGATCGACCACGCTGCGGATTAGGCGTACTTGCAAAAATGCACACACAAGTTGATGATGAATATTCTGTGGTGTTTTACGGACACGGTCATACCCAATAATCATGAGTATGTTCCCGAAGAGACAGGGAGAAGGGGGGAAGGGGGGCTGAAGATATCAAGAATGCCTTGCGGCCGTCGTAACGGGCCCTCCCATTTACTGTTTCGGCCTCCAAGATGCGGCCACGTCAAAGACTAGGATGCCATGTGGGCGAAGGCGGCTATTTTTCTCAGATCGTTTGCAAGATCAACATCTATATCTCACCTGGCCAGACCGTTTAGACGCCACGCGATCGCCTAGCCTGGCGCTTGATTACTTTCATGCGCGTACCGGACTGTCGGGAATAATTCTTTCATGTGATGGCGAGGAGCACCGCCTGCGTGTTTGGGATAGATAGAACATGGATTTGAGCAAACACAGCAAAGCCTCTTGGCTTAGATAGCCAAGAGAGGGAGGGATGCACTACGATGCGATGCGCTAGTTAACTGCTCGTACAGCCGACGAAATTATCAATGTCCATGACATGAATCGGGGCCAGGGCTGCGAAGTAAGGTTCTAGGAAAACACATTGGCGCAATATGCAATAAATCCTCCTAGTATAAGACATGTCTTCTTTTTGCTTCATTCAAGTCTAGTGCAAGGCAGGGCAAAGGGTATCGGTCATCCTACAGGAAAGCAAGTGAACCGATAATAAGCAGGGATCCGGGTAGGTGTGTGTATGTGTGAGTGCAAGAGGGCCGACTCACCACCGATATCTTCTACCCGTCCCAACCAAGCTGACCTTCACTCGGGGAAAGATCGTGCGTGATAAGGCCCCGTAGAGATAATACCAAGCCCTTTCCATTCATGTCGATTGTGGCACTTCCCTCGAGTCTCAGCTGGTAAGCAGCCTCCTCGGAAGAGACCACGCATCCGCGTCTCATCCTCCCTCCCCTCCCCTCTCCTCTCCTCCCCCGGGAGCTAACCTGGACGCCTGGATCGACTGTTCGGTATGCCGCGACACCCACCCACACCCACGGATGGAGGGCCTGGGGCCGGCCTACCACCTTACCTGGCAGCCGAGCTGTACGTGTGTGTGTGTGTGTGTGTGTTAGCCGATGTTGGCTCGCGGCCATTTGGAACGGAACCAACATGCGCATAATCCATGTCCCGAAAAGTCTTAGGCGAGTTCTTATAAGGCCCAGGGAGGGGGGATGGGTGAAGAGGAAGGGAATAAGAGGGGCCCTTTTTTGGGGTGTGTGTGTGTGTGTGTGTGCGCCGTGTGTTTCTCTCGGCTTGCATGACATGCCTGCCTTCATCTATAAACACATGCATGCAGTACATATTCGATCGGGCAGTTTTTATTATTATTACTTCTTTTCTAACGTGGAAGACGAGTAGGCTGGCTGGGCTGGGCTGGGTTAGGCTGGATATGTATGTATGTATGTATGTATGTATGTATCACGGCGCCTATGCACGTCTGATCAGCACGCGAACAAAAAGATATGTTTTCTATGGTCCCCCCTCCCCCGCCCCGGAAGAGAATAAGAAAAGAAATACTAGAGAGCAAGACCCTGGTCTGTGGGTGTGTGATCGACGTTCTTGGGGAGTAGGTAAGTCAGGTCCTGTGCGATAGGTACACCATAAAAAAAGCACCCAACTCGTCATACCGTAGGTAGGTAAGATAGATAGTCAGATCTCGATTTTCAGCTCTTACATCAATATTTTTTTCTCGTTCAGGTCATCTGCTTCTACGCCATCGTAGCTGAATATACTGAATACGTACATACATTACCCACATCCGTTCGGTAGCATCACTCAGTCAGTCAGTCAGACAGGTCTCAAAAGCGGCTGTATATCCGGGGGGACGGGAAGGGGTGAAAGCAAAGCTTAGGTGGATTCGACGATCCCACTGGTTGGTTTAACCTAACTTCATAATACTACCTCTATAGCCAGGAAGGATTTTTCCCACTAGCTTTCCTTTCTGTCGGTTGTGCACTAAACCAACCGAGTATAGGTAAGAAATAACTTGAAATAGCTCTGGGGCAAGAAGAGTTGGGTTGGGTTGGTAGGGGTTGGCTTCTTTTCTTGCTCGGCGCGCTGACCTCGCTCTTATTGGCGTCCCAAAAGAAAGCCACTCTTTTTCTTTTCAACCCAGAGACCCGGCACCGTAGCCCCGCCAATTGCAATAGCTACGTGACATACCTGACCTAATAGTCTGACGGTGATCGGCGGCAGTAGAGATAGACGAGGGTCCCATATGGTAACAAGCTGTATGTAGATCGTAAGGCAATGTAGGTACTACCTACCTACCTATTGTGCAAGGTAGGCAAGTGTCCATCTTCATCAACACCCCATTTGCTACAACTCACCTCACAGTTTTCGATGGCTTAAAGGGATAGTACATACATAGATAAGATAGGTCTTTAGCAAATTCTATAACTCGGAGGATCCGGGTGTACATATGGGCTTCTATCGACACCTTGGCATCGCTCTACCCGTCTGTGCGGAAACTTCTCCAGCCAAGGGGACTTTTGTGGAGGACGAGCAGCAGGATAAGCCGGGATAGGCAGGCTCGCGTAGGTAAGTGTCGTCGCATGGAGAGAGATTTAGCCCCCAAATGGCACACCTTAGATCACAGGAACCAGAGGCACCACCTGGGTTAGTGATATCTAAATAATATCTAGTGTAGCACAAGAAAGATATGGGGGCTAATTATGGTGAAACTTTTTTTTTGGTGTAGTAGACTAACTAATACATGCCTCTAACTTAGCCAGGTCATCGGAAAGATCAACCAACATCGAGCTAGAGGGAGACACACATATGTAGTGTAGGCGTCTCTGAGTGCTCCGCAGCCCAACCTGTGTACTAACTAGTAGGTAGTGTACACGCACCGTTGAAGGCGGCATGGCGCCGATCAACTAGCACGACAGCACTCTCCCTTTGAGCGGCCCACATATTAGCCCAACTGGGCTAGGAGAAAACGCGGGAACCAGACTGTCGGGTACACAGTCATCAGAACGATTGGTGGTTGCGGTGTCCAAATAAGTCGCACATCCTTGTCTCCTCCACAAAAAAGTGTGTGGTTCGCATCGGCGGATTTCAGATGTCCCCCCATTCAGGCAATTCCACCGTTGTCTTCCTAGTGTACAACCACGTCAAGAGCAGAATGACATGGATAGCGGAGAATGGAATAGGGAGCCATGGAGATGCCTTAGGCAAAGCATGAAACAGATGGGTTGGTAGTCTGTAGTTGCCAAGAGAGGTTGTGGTCGCCTCGCTACCTACCCTTACATTTGCATCTGACTTTGCACGGATTCTAGCTCTTGTCCCTCCCCAGTACCTAGGTTAGGTCTAGTAGCTATCAGGTATAGAAACTTGGCTACGGTGCTATGCCAGGCTTCAGTGTCACCGGTCCATGCTCTGATACTCCACGAGCTTGAAAAGTCCATTGTATCATTTAAATACGCGCGGAAGATGATATCATCTGTAGGATAAGCTGGGATGGTGATGGTGGCCGTGATAAACCGAACCTCAAGACCTCTTGAGATTGTGATAACATGAGTCGACTCCTTTTAGGCTGTTAGCATTTCTTAAGAAGGTAGGGGCAAGGAAGAGCAGACCTGAGACATAGTTTGGGGCTGGCGATTTCTCTTTACCATATCGCGCAGGAGAGGGAAAGCGTGAGCAAGCTCACTGAGGAGCAGACCGTTCTCATCCTTAGATGGTAGAGAATCCCACTCTCCGACCCGCACCAAATTATACCCGGATTTCGAGTCCCAGCTTTGGAGACAATCACTGAGTATCTTCATAAGCGGCCTATTTAACAATGGTGCAAGGTTAATGCAAACTCATGGTTATTTTTGGATTCATCTGAAGAAAGCCTTACCCATAGAATATATTGTGCTCGCCTTGATTCTTTACCCAGGAGAAAAAAGCCTTGAGGTACTTTGCTAGATCCCGTTCGTGGATATGACGATTCGTATAATTCTGGGGGAGAGCTGTCTCAAACCTGCCGAGGAGGCAGCTTACTTCTGCCTCCATATCTTCGTTGGCAGGGTATCGGTGGGATGATGCACTAGGCTGATATTTCTCGACCTGGATTACAAGCTTGGGCTGGAATGGCGGGACTGTGTACCCGACAGCTTGTCGCTCTTGGTAGATTTTCTCAGTAGCAGAAGCAATGAGTGCGTTGAGTCGATTAACATCAGTAACATCGACACCATAGTAAGCCAAGCGAGCATGCCGTCGGACTAACACATGGCGGGGGGCATGGGAAGTAACAATGCGGGAGGCAATATCAAGCTGAGTGATGGGGAACTGGGAAATTGACGGTGAGTTCTGTGCTTCCTCAGCCATCGTGAAGATTTTGCACTTGCGGTTGCTGTTGTTGTCGTTGTTGTTGTCGCAAGCTTGGAGGATTGAGATGGTAGTAAGAGATCGTGCGTATGTTTAATTTTTCGCACCCTGTTAAGTATTTTACGGGGCGCATTAGGAACAATGCAAGACTTGAACAATAGATTTTAGTGAATGCGATACCTGCCCCACCGGGAATACTTATTTTACCCATCTACCGACACTACTAGGTACATAGGTATGTATGTACAACATACTAACTACCTAGTATTCACTGCACCTAGTAAGTAGGTACCTACCCGAAGTATGTATTCAATGGTGGATGGGCTCAATCCCCCAAAACTCTCCAAGTTACATACTACAAACTTCATACCTACTACATTCATCTATCTCCTACTACCTACCTACCTACAACACTACACCACCACTACTACTACCAATTCCTACATACCTATGTATTACTTCCATCACCACCCCACCCTGCCCCTCCTAGTTTGGTAGTACACTACTAGTGTGTAGACTGCGTTCGTGGTTATGACTAGGGCAGGGGAGATGGAAAGGTCCTTCTGTGACTCGTCGATTGAAGCGATCCACTTCGATTAAGCGCCGGGGCCCTGCTTGGTCATGCAGAGAGGGAGACAGCTCGCCGACCGACCCGACTTCCTACTGGCCGAACCTTGCCAGCGACGTGCGTTCGAAAAGCAAGTCGCGCAGCTTGCAGGTAGAAAATGGAATGGAAATTGGTCCAGCGCAAGATACGCCTACTACTTGCATTGCATGGCATAACCTACCTAGGTTTACCTACTTGGCTGCTATAGCGCGGGAACAGAGTAAGCAAAGTAGGTTGAAGCAAATCACATATCAAACCTACCTATCTATTTCTTCCATCCGTGCCACACAAGCCCGGACCTCTTCCCAGTGTTTATTAATATATTGGTGTGCGTATGTGTGTATGTATGTGTTACCCGAGGCATCGTTGTCAAAGAGCCTCCGTACAACCCCAGAATATCTTGACAGGAGGAACGAAAGGAGGAGGAGGGGGGGGGGGGGAGGGCAAGAGAAAGAGAAAGAGGAGGGATGGGGAACCTGGAGCTATGATATTTTGTCCTACCTTGCCGTGCGCTTGTCGATGTCGTCTCCCATCAATGTCATCCTTATTATTGTTGTTATTATTATTATCATTTCCCTTTTTTTCTCTTTTTTCTTTCTTTTCTTTTTCCCCCAGTCTATTCCCCTTCTCATGCACTGCATACCTATAGCATCCTCACCTCCAAAGAACTATTCTACGAAGGATTCACAGCCCTGTTGCCTTATACATAACTAGTAGTAACCTAACCGAACCTAACCTAACCTACTAAGGTACGTACCTACTCAAAGGTAACTAAAGTAAGGTTAGACTAGTGCATACCTAACTCGGTGGATTAGAGTCCTCGGGTTACTGTGGAGCTTGCTTACTGGGTCTCTAGAAACAACATCTTCTTTTTAGCCCCTCCTGATTGAAACAATTGAACAATCGCAGTCCAACACACGTTCTATACCCACCCATCGCTCGTCGCTATACTCGCCCACACCACCGACTGCCTTGCTCTTCGAAGAAAACAACTCGTCTTTGCATGTGTATCCATTATACATACCTGGTATACTAGGTTAGTAGGAGGGCCCGGGATTGTTTTGGCACAGCCTCGTCCGACTACCTATACCTACTCGGCACCTGGGGGTGCCAGGTTAAAACGTCGCATTGCCCCAACCTGCGCCGGGCGCTTCCTTCTGCTTGCTGGACAAGCTATCCCAGCTTCCCTTGCGTGCCACCTTCTTCTGGTCTCTTTTCATCTGACCCTCTTGCAAAGCTTCGAGGAATCAAGCAAAGCAAAAGCAAAAGCAAAGCAAAGCACTCGACCAAGCGCGCTACCCACACAACCGACTTCCGCCTCCCGACTGCTCCTCAGCTCTCAGACGCGACAGACTTCGCCCTCGACCAAGCGCCCTGCCGGCCTACATCGCGACCAGACCTAACCATGGCCCTCGAGGCTCCTTTGAGATCGTCAACAGGGAATATAATGTCTTCATTTTCGCCTCATCCAGACATCCCCATCTCGTCACCCGAGTCGCCCGCCTTGCGTCCCCAGTTCCGTCCAATGTACGTGCTCTGCACTCATCCTATCTCATCTACCCTCAAAGCAGATCGTTGACGTGAACGCATCCAGGTCCACTAGCGCTATAGAGTCGACTACTCTCCGGCCATCTTCGGCCGCTGCTGCTCGTCCATCATCCCTCCACAATCAATTGATGAGCCCTAGCGATATAGTCGGTCCTTCTCCTGTTACCTCTGTCGGCACCGAGGTCACGGAAATCGATGACGAGATATCCGACGAAGCCCAGTCACAGTCTGCTGCGAATCCCGAGCCCCAACCCCAGGTCCGTACTCTGGTAGAGTGAGAACATATCTATGCATTCAGCTGACTTGAAGAAAAAAAACAGTTGTTGATGTTGAGGACTAATCTACCGGATCAATTGCGGCAGACCGCGAGCGAGGAGGCGGTTTCTGTCATCCATGCTCCAGAGAGCTTCCAAAGCTGGGTCAGTAAGACGGCCGATATTATATCATATCCATGCTCATTTGTATAGGCTTCTTCCGATACCCCGTCTAAGAGGTCAGAATCAACTCAAAGGACGTCACCGAAATCTCCACCCAGGTTAGAAGATATAACTATATCTTCCCCTCCCAGCAACGCCTCAAAGGTACTCTACTAGATAGGAAGATCGTCGCGATAATAATGTTAACCATTTTCTAGGCCAAATCCCCTATATTACCAACGCCGCCTCCGTTAGCCACGGACATCAAACCTGTTAGGTATAGCCTTGATAGCGCGACACCCAGGGCGCAGAACCTGCAAGAAGTCCAAAGCATGTTGAGTGATTCATCAAGAATACGCTCCAGTAGTACTAGCAGTCTCGAATGTCAGTACCATCATTTAAAGACGTACCTACTTCGTAACTAACACATAAACAGTAATTCCGGAGTCAAAAGAACCTGAGACGGATGCTGAACCAGATTTGGAAAGTTATGATGATGACGATGACTATGTTACGCCTGTGCGAGAGGATGTGGTGGAGGATGTGGAGATTAGATCGCTGAAGACGGCACTGCAGGAATGCTGGACCCTGTGCAATACATTGGCTAGCCTGAGCACACACCACCGGGAAAGAGTTTTCAGCACCTCAGGTACCCCCGACGGCCATGAAAAGGCATGGAAATGCTGCTGGAAACTATGCCAAAGACTTTACCAAAGTCGTGATGAAGCCAATGGGTCTTTTAATGTCCGCGTTAATCTGGAACTTTGCCGAGACTTTTGCCAGGCACTCTTCGATATACGCTCACGCAAGGATGAGATTGCCGACTCCGTCCTACGTGTGAGCTTCGAGCTAAACAATCAGTGAGTTAACGGTTATTGTCGATCTCCAGAAGCCGCACCGCTAACACTTCCTAGCTTGTATAGTGCTCAGGATAACCGGAACCTACCGGAAGAATTCCGGGAGAGGACTCTAGATTTTTATATCACCTTGTGTCATAGATTGATGAAGCAGCGCAGCGAACTGGCTGAAGAAACAAACTCGCTCCTCCGTGCTTGCTGGTCGCTTGCCGAAATGCTATTCAGCCTAGGACAAAACAAAAGGGTCGGAAAGGCTCCAGACGAGGAGCTTCTGGGTTCGGCCGTACAGGCCTGCTGGGAGCTTTGCGACATTTTCAGGGAAGGTTGGACGCAGATTAGGCCAGAGAGGGGCACACCAAGGCCAAGTCAAATGAACTTCTTCACGCACAACCGAGACAGTGAGACGGATAGCAGAGCAAGCAGGCAATCAAATCGCTCCAAGCGTGAGAGTTTGAAGCGGGAACCCGGAGATAAGCCACGGAAAGCACCACCAGTACCAGAGACTCCTGTAACAGAATTCGAAGATACACCAGTCTCCCCAGAGAGCCAGTCCCCGCATGTACCGAATATTCTGGTCCTCGGAACCGAGAGTCAACGGGGTGGACGCTGGTCGAGCAGCGCCTCCAACCTATCTAGTTATTCTCAGAGCAGCCAGAGGACTTCCAGTACGGCGACAACAGCAACAGCGGCAGAGGACGTCAACGTCACGCGCGTAAAGGCGCTGATTCTGAAGGCAGCGATGAATGTAGGGTTCTCGCGCGATAGCGCATCAGCCGACAGTCACGGAAGCAACGCTACCGCTGCATCGCTGCAGGCATTTGTGAAGTCGCTTCCAACGGGCTCCTTTGGCTCGCTACCTGCACATACAGCACTACTACAAAGCTACAAGAGCCTCGTAGCAGCAGACTCATCCTTCCGACAGTCACTGCCACCACGCGGGAAGCGTGTGCTCGCCACGGATGTGGCCAAGGGCGTCAGCTGGATGATTATACGATCTGGCCAGTATGGCTTCCTCCGCGACTTGTTTAAACTCGTCTTTGGCTTCCATGTGGAAGAGGCCGAGTCCCGCAAAAACGTGAGCATTGCGGTGTGAACGGAGCTAAAGGATGAGATAACGTCAAGAAATACGAAATAAGCGAATGAAACCGTTACTGACTTGGAATGAATGAACGCTCCTCCGCGTACGCTACGACGTCCAACGATTCGATTTCCGGTACGATGGGCACAACTAGTTATGTTGGCGTAGAAGTAGGCTTCACAGCTATCGGGGCTGGTGCGACAACACGCACGCCCCCCTTTTCTAGATGGGTGAATTAGTAGAAGAATGGGGTTTATTTGCTCTTGGATTTATGGTTCAACATCTACTATCGTTGCTGCCTGTCGGGTTTAACTCTTCCTCCCCCCCTTTTCCCCCCATTTAACTTGTTTTCTAGCATCGCAGACTAAAAGATACCCCCTATATTTATATATATCCCCTTTTTCTTCACGAATGAATGTATGATCGGCGTCAATGGAGATATTACGCTTTTCCCCCCTTTTCTTTAAAAAGATGAAGGGGGGTGGGTAGATGATATATACTTGCTTATCGTTTAAAGTAACACTTATTTACCTGTTTGTCTAGGTATATTGCCTATAGTTATTGTATATTTCTATAAGAATGACATATCAACCGACAATCAAATCCCCTTAGACCCTCTAACCAGGGGCTCGGGTTAGGTTGTTTGAAAAATACCTAGTGATGATATAAGTTCGCTTGGGGTCCGGGTTGTTGGCCTGTATTTATGTATATTGTGGATACAGTAGATGAATGGCTTGCTAGTGCAGTGAAGACCTGAAGAAGCACGGAATCTCCCCCTTGCACGTCTGCATAACCGGGGAGATCCACGATATTATGGCTTGCGGCAAGGTCGTAGTAGCTGCGGACGTTGTATTGTGATATGGCAGTTTTTACTTAACCTAGAGATATATATAAAGCTTAACTACCTACCTACCTACTAATCATTCCATCGGGGTTGAACTCATCTACGAGGTAGGTCGGTTGATAATACCAGATTCCAAGCAGGTCTACCGCCGCTACTTACTAGAGAACAAGCCAAATATGCTTCTTCGTAGGTAGATGTAGATAATGACTTGGGCGTAGTAGTCTTCTAATAACGGTGCACTTCGCATGGCCAGCACGTTTCTGCATGTTTGTTGCTGCCATTTTCGGCTTTATGAATATAGAGCAGTCGTGAAGATAATTCGGTCATTTGAGGATGTCTATAAGTCCGCTTGCTTACTTCAATAGTGCTAGATTTCTCGAGACATGGGATATCGGCATTTGCTTTGCAGACTCGGCAGTCTTCTTGAAAACAATATATCTTGTTTTCTGTTACTTTTGGAGATTTATGACGGAGCACTTTTTCGTTTCCAATTCACGCATACAATTGCACAGGAATAACCTAGATGCTTCTCTAGCCTCTTCCTCGCAGCCCCTATTTCATGATCTGTATCCTGTACGTGGCTCCCATTGTGCCTAGTACACCAACTAATCCATGTTATAAAATCGAGTGTATTGCCTCTGGGGTTTATATTCAAGTGCAAAGGAATATTTGCATTTGAATATGGACATTATGTCGTGGTAGTTTAGCCATCAGATCGAACTCCTTTTTCCTTCGCCTCAAACACTCGATCAAGACCAATACTGCCCCCCCTGTCGAGGCTCTCTGAGACAAGCAATCTATAAAATGCCCTTGACAGCCCAGGGTGTGCTGAAATTTATGGCAAGGCTTTCCCTTACCAAATTTCAATACGTTGAAAGTCAGTGTATCTAGCTTATGGCCCCCGCCGGACGATCTTAACATTTCGAGATCGTCTCCCCCCCCCCCCCACCAAGAGGCGGTAATGTATACCACCCCTGCTATAATACGGGTAGCCCTTACGAACATATACGGTATGCGATACATATATTATACAAATATGTGATATACGGGATTGCCTTCCATAGGCCTAGACAATGCACCCAACCGATGAGTTTCTGCTCTAGCCACGGCGAGGAAATGCACTGGCTGCCTAGCCACTGGATATGATATGTTGCGGTTAGCTGAGCTCTCTGAAAATCACCTACATAGCGAACGGGCCAAGCCCCGACATCCCTTGCATCGTATGTATATAGGCAGGTAAGCAATACTAGCATGTAGCTCAACCATGATCGAATTTTTTTCGTCTTGGCTGTTGCCCTTGTCCGGGCTCCTATTGGGTCACATTTCATCAAGGCGGATGATTCGAGTTGCCAGCAGACCCTCCCCCGGTTTTTCCTATTGAACGATACGGTAATGGGCCAAGCCCTATACATGCGTGAGAAAAGAGGATTACTATATGTAACACGATGTGCAACTTCTTGCCTCTTTTGCGAAGTGGCCTGGCTTGTCTCGGGCAGCACCGCGACACGGACAACCCAAAACCTAGCAGTTTAAGTGGTGTAGGTACGGCAGCATGCATAAGACTTACAAGGTAGAAACTACCTAGGGAAAGAATTGTGAGTAGGTTAGCACTTTTAGCAAGGCTGCGATGATTGAAATATATATAGCAGCACTGTCTTCAATTTAAATGACCACTTGGACAAATACCCCCTTTTCCAAAAGGTACTACAGTAGTTATCCTAGATCCAGCATATGAAGCGGGCTCGCCAATTATATGCTGTATCTCTCATATATGCTGTATCTGGCATTCACGTGATGGGACCCACATATCATTTATCAAGTACTTCCCATACAGATTATGTACGCAATTATTGCTATAAAATATAAACCTCCCCCCCTCTTCTTACTAAAATAGTAATTAGCGGGGCTATCACTACTTAGGTCAGAATGTAGGGGTAAATTTTCTTTAATTTGCTAATAAACTATACCCCTGATACAGCATATTTCTGGAAAATTGCATGCTGTATGCAAATATGCTGTATCTAGGTTATTTCCATACAAAATATATGCGGGCAGCCAAAAATATGCTGTAACCCCTAAATATGCTGTATGAGGCATATGCTGGATCTAGGATAACTACTGTAGTAGTTACACCTCCCTACGTAACTGTAGGCCCAGGGTCATAAAATGCCATTTACAATTGAGAATATCTAGGTAGATGTTGACATGTACCGAGATGTCGATCTGATGCCAAGCAGGTAAGCCGACCCGTTTCAATTGGAACACAGTACAGAAGCGTCTCGTAGGACGGGGAGATCTTACATGTGGCGCGGTAGGAATACGCAGAAAGTCTTGCTTATATTGAGAACCCGTCAAGAAGGATTCGTTTCAATTTCAGCAGCACAGATACACTTTTACTAGAAAGAACTTTCTTCTCTTTCTCTCTCTCTCTCTCTCTTCCAATTTACATACAAACATGTCATAATAAGTCTACGGCGGGTATTTTTTTTCTCCCCCTCCTCTCATCGTCATGTCGACCACCCTATCTATCCCACCGTCTTGTCTGACCGAGCTCTGGCTCGTCCAAGGTGCACAGCCGACCGACTTGGGCGTCGTACTCGGCAACCCGAACGACGATAACTGCTGGCCCGGCACGCGAGACCTATCCACCACCTTCTCGCCTGCTCTCTGCCCCTCCGGATACACGATCGCGTGCAATGCCTCTCCTACCCGCACCAGCGAGACGGTGTGGGCGTGCTGCCCGTCGTAAGTTCATTATGCTCTATATCGATACCTACCTACCTACCTACCTTACCTACCCATCTATGGCTTTTTTTTTTGGTCTTTTCCCTCCTCACAAAAAACCACCCTCCCCCTCCGTCTTCTTTTTTTCTCTCTCTCCCCATTGCAAAACGCGGTAGCTAAATTGCGAACGACGACCTTAAGCGGCTTCATCTGCGACGGCGGCGTCTTCTCGTGCCTCTCGAACCCGGGCATGACGACGGAGTACAGCGCGACCATGGTCGACCGCGCGGGCAACACCGTCGTGACGCCGTTTGTCGGCACCGACGGCGTCAACGCGCACTCGGTCCGGGTCGCCTTCCGCGCGTCCGACGTGGTCCTCGCGGCGGCGGCCCCGAGCAGCCCTTCGACCTCGACCTCGACCGCGACCACCGCGGCCGCGGCCTTGTCCCCGGGGGGCGACGGCGGGCCTGGGCGTCGGCGTCGGCATCGCCGCGTTCCTGCTGCTCGCGCTCGCGACCTGGGTCGCGGTATTGGTGGTCGGGAAGAGACGGCGCGCGAGAAGAAGCGGCAGTGAGGATGCTGCCGCCGCGGCGCAAGAGCAGCACGCGTACCGCGGCGAGATGGACGCCCCGCCGGGTTTGCACGAGCTCGGCAATAAACCGAAAGAGGCGTGCGAGCTCCCTGATAGTCAGCCCGTGGCCGAGGTAAATAGGGCGGGCTGGTGATATAGGACAGCTTGAAGCGCTGGATTGAATTGGAATGGGTCGGGTTGGATTGATTGATAGGTATTTGGTAGAAAAGCTGGCTGGTTATATGACGGGATGGATGCTTGCTTGACGTTCACTTAATGTAGTCATGGAAGTTGAAACGGCTGTGCCGGGGGAGTATCTTGCATGATACTATTTGCCCAGGTTGATGTATATATGCTCGTTGATGTTATACCTGGAATATTTTAACTACTGCGGAGGCTAGGTTGGTAGGCTGGCGCCTGATCCTTGAACCGGGTTTATTTAGTATAAAGACCATAATATGAAGACAGTATCTTGTAGATAGGCATTTAGCTACGTGGTCAAGCATCTTCTTTCTTCCTGCAGCCTTACGTACCTCTTGATATCACTCTTCCCTTGAGAAGAAAACAAACGACAACCGTGACTTTACTTACGTTGAAGCCTTTCTCATTGAAGTTCTGGATTCTGAACCCATTGCGGAAACATAGGGGAGCAAAACTCGCGAAGTCATGGTCGAACCTCCAAAAACAATAGCGTCCTCTGTCAAGGGGACGCCCTTCCGCGCGCCGCCCAATACGGTCCATGCTACAGCCAGCCCTACCAGTGCCAGCATAGAATGTTTTCCTGCCACTTGCTTAGTGCTAGCATATGAACGGACATAACGTTTCTGTTCAAGACTTTTGACATGCTTCATACGACGCAAACAGTGGTTGGCGGAAACTGTTTATACCAACTTAAGGCTCCACGTAGCTATGCATATTGATGCTTAGAATCAATACGAGCTGTTTCAATCAACCTAACTCCTCTATAGGCTCTTATGCCCTTGCGATACGTTCTTCTTGCTTAGACCATACAGGAAATTACATAAGTTAGGACATTTTCTGTGATCTGGCTTGGGGGCGGTTTCTCATCGTAGAAAGTAGAAAACAAATGCAGCCTTCCGATCCGGCGGACAGATGTGACAGGCTCATTAAATTTAAGGAGGTTGGGGTACTGAAAGAGAAGGACTTCTGTTTGTATGGCATCCAACACAAGTCTAACGTCAGGATCAGGAATAGGTTGGCCATCACGCGAATCGTTCAATTTCGACTGGAATAAGCAAAAGCGCATCGATGCTGATGGCAGATGTTTCTATGGATGAATGAGCTGAGAGGAGAGGATATCTAGGTTAATGTATTTTAATTTGGAATGTGCTAAAAGGGGCGTTCGACTATCACCCTGATTGGTAGGCGTTGGACTAATCGTATATCGAGTTGAACATACGAGATGTTACTGACGAGAAGGCAAGTTATATGATCTGGCATGTTATTTATGAGACCATAGATGGGATATCATTTTTGTCTAGATGCTCATTGTTGTAAACGTGCCATGGTCAACACCAATACAAGGGACGGCACATCTGATTGACTACATAACGGATACGTGGATGAGTCTGAATACTTACAAACAGATGGTGGCGGCCCAACAATTCATACGCCACCCTAGGGTATTTAGATGCTTCGAGTAACTGTTCATTGGCAATAGGGTGAGAACCCGGAATTGACGAGTCACATATAGACAGGTCACCGTAGTTAGTATTCGAAGCAATACAAACTGCGCATGAGCCTGGACAAGGTGAGGCCTAATATGACCACATGGCTGCGTAGATGCCCAAGATGATTTTGAAATCTAGCATATTAGTCCTAGGTAGTAGCCTTTCAGCCTGGGAGACGATTCCATACATCCGACATGTCTCAAAAATGGCACAACCTCAGGACAATAATCAGCGGGTATATCTAGCCTGCCGTGCTATCTTCACGGGTCCTAGAGCGCTGCTCCGAAAGCAGAAGAAAGTACGGGAGGAAGTGAATAGAAATTCTCGGGCGTTAGCGCCGCTAACGAACGAACTGGGAGTTGAGAGGGTAGTCCAAATACTTCGTGGACTTTTAGAACGACGCATCTTCGAGAACGAACTTAGAGCCAAGGTCGCTTTCCCTGACTTGTTTCGCCCATTGCCAGATCAAGAGGTGCGGCGAGAGGCATCAGAAGTCAAAGCCGCCAAGACAACGGCCGAGGCACTCGAGGAGATCGCCAGTGTCAATGATGCAGAGGCAGAAATCGACAATGAAGTCGACCATGAAGTCGACCATGAAGTCGACCATGAAGTCGACAATGAAATCGACGACGAAGGGGCGAAATGCACTCCGGACCTAGATGAGATGGAAGGGGGAAGCCCGCTTCAAGTTCAGCTAGTACACGAGAATGTTCAGGAGACC
Source organism: Biscogniauxia mediterranea (assembly GCA_018398605.1). NCBI lineage: Eukaryota > Fungi > Ascomycota > Sordariomycetes > Xylariales > Xylariaceae > Biscogniauxia > Biscogniauxia mediterranea. The sequence continues at coordinate 1,268,096 of JAGXTR010000004.1, forward strand.
TGTAGCGAACAGAAACCTAACGATGAAGAGAAGAACACGAAGACTCTCCCGTCCTTATACCCCATCCTGATTCCATACAATGTGCAGCACTTAATCCTCAACGAGGCACAGAGGCTGCTAGAGGAAAGTTGCTTCCAATTCGCACAGACATGGTTCCCCTCAGTGCTCAAGAAGAGAGGCTGGAACTATGCAAGCTCGCTGGAGTTGACCAGATGGACACAAGTCATTGCGAACGAGGCCAACTACATACCGACGGGAGCATTCAAGATGGGAGAGGAGAAGCTAAACGAGGTGTTGTCCGCGACGCACACGCTGCGTCACAGTGCTGTCCACAGGCTTCCAACAACGGCACGGGGGATCACGGACATGGTCAAATCAGGGGTGGCCATGGCATCGGTGCTGGGGGACATCAAGCGAGCAGCACAGCTTGAAGTCATGTGTGATGAAGTAGCGAGCAAAGCCAAGACATTCGAGGTATACAAGAACGCGTTAGAGAACGTGACCAAGAAGAAGCTGGACTGTATACAACGACAGAGGGAAGAGCTCAACCAGCAGGAGAAGGATGTGGTTCAAGGCATGTTGAAGGATGATGCCGAGTACAAGGTGCTCATGGGGGACCTGCTGGAAGAGGCGATTGCCGGGATCCTACGGGAGAACCGAGAAGGTGAGAGGACGGAGGATGTTCCAGTGAAGGACGAGCAATGGCAATCCGCGCAGGAATGCATGAATGAATGAATGAATCTGACTGATCATGTCCATGTTTCCATGTTTCTATGTTTCTATGTTGTATGTAGGTATGTATGTATGCATTTCAGACGATATGCAGGTAAGAGGTTGGTTGCTGTTATGTAATATTAACTAGGTACTTAGTACCTACGGAATCAGATTAAATGAGTTTACATAAGCCATTCATTCCCCTCACGTGACCACGTGTCGTAAAATCCACATGACGCGTTGATATAAACGCCGATGCCGATGCTGATGCCACTAAGTTAGTGAGACGAGTTCAAGTCTAGTAAGTACAAGTTCAAGTTTAAGTTCAAGTAACAACAACTCACTACACTTAACATTTCCATGTCGCCAACCACCCAGACGGCATGGCGGAGGAGAAAAATGCCCCTGACCTCACAAAGGACCACGAGACCCTCAAATATCATCTCCTAGGCCCGTCCCTGACCAAGGCCGGCCAAGACTCGGTCGACCAGTCCAAGGTAATAATCCCCTCCATACAATACTGACTTTTGCTTTACCTCTTCGCAGGCTTCAAGCCGAGCCAATCTAACCGGGTCTCTGAATCCAAGGTTTCCGAAATCATCTATAACGCCTCCAAGGGGTCCAAGTACTTCAACCGCGAAGAAGTGAAAGACAAAATTCTGACCCAGAAGATTGGCCAAATTCTGGAGAAGAAGCGTCGCCTCGAGAAGCTCGACCTCACCCGCGAACTCCGAGCTGCTGACCAGTTGATTGCCCAGCTGGAGCTTTCTCGCGATCTGACGCAACACATTGTCCATATTGATTGTGATGCCTTCTTCGCCGCTGTCGAGCTGCTAGATCGCCCCGAGATAGAACATGTGCCCTTCGCTGTTGGCGGCGGAGTGCTGACTACTTGCAATTACGTCGCTCGCAAGTTTGGCGTGCGCAGTGGTATGGCTGGCTTTGTTGCCAAGAAACTCTGTCCCGACTTACTCCTCCTCCGCCCCAACTTTGACAAATATTCGGCCAAAGCCCAAGAGATCCGGGAGATTCTGGCCGAATACGACCCTAGGTTTGAGAGTGCCAGTATCGACGAGGCCTACCTCAACGTGACCGAATACTGCGCTGAGCATGCTATGACGCCAGAAGACGCGGTCCAACAGATGCGCCGTGAGATCCACGAAAAGACCAAGATCACCGTGTCTGCAGGTATTGCCGCCAACGCAAGGCTCGCCAAGATATGTTCCAACATGAACAAACCGAATGGCCAATACATACTGCCCAACGAACGAAACGCCATCATGAATTTCATGCGAGATTTGTCGACGAGAAAAATCAATGGAATCGGTCGGGTTCTGGAGCGGGAGCTCCAGGAGATAGGCATCAAGACGTGTGGCGATATATATCCCCAACGTCAGCTCCTGCGCCAACTCTTTGGCGACAAAACCTACGAATTCTTGATCGTGTGTCATCTAGGTCTCGGGAGAACCGAGGTCCAGCCTGCCGAAGAGTATGAGCGGAAAAGTGTTGGCACCGAGAGTACTTTTCGAGATATATCGGATCCGGCACAGCTAAAAGAGAAACTGCGTTGGACAGCAGAAGAGTTAGAGAAAGACATGCGACGAGCCGAGTGCAAAGGGCGAACCCTTGTACTCAAAGTGAAACTACATACTTACGAAGTTCTCACCAGGCAGACCGTGACGCCGAAAGCCATTTGTCAAGCGGACGATTTATACAACTACTCTTTGCCCATCCTCACCAAACTTCAACAGGAAGTACCAAGTATGAAACTGCGTCTAATGGGCCTGCGGTGCACTAACCTGGTGAGCACGAAGAAACCAGACGCTCGTGCCTTTTTCGGACTGAAACCCTTGCGCACTGAACCGGCCGGCGGATCCACAGCGATATCTCGTAAGCGAAGCGCTGGGAGCACTGATGACGACCTAGAAGGCGAAGACGTGAGCACTGATACTGACCATTCCCTCCTCCTCGACGCACCACAAGCAGGGAGTAAAACCCCCGAGCTAAAAGATGATCCGTCCGCGCAGGACGAGGGCTACCGCCACCATGGCAAGGAGATCTTGCCAAATCCCACCAAGGCGCCGCAGCAGCCCCCGGAACAAGAAGAATGGTGGGATTGTCCAATATGTAGCCGACCTCAACCAGCTGACGAGCGCCTCTTCAACGACCATATTGACCTCTGTCTCTCCAGACAAGCGATTCGCGACACCGTCCAGGAGGAGGGCTCCAAGCGGAGTCCCACCAAAACCTCTGATATGCCGCCCTCGAAGAGACTAAAGGGGAGCGGGGATAAGAAGCGAGGGCGCCCCCCGGGCTCACATGACCCGAGGCAAACCAAGCTTTTCTTTAACTGAGTTAAAGGGGAACACTGGAGAAGCATATGGCACTATTTAATGATGATGATGATGCCGCCGCAACCTTCCCACCCTTTTGGAAGAGATCCGGGTTACGTCCGACAGATCAGTGGCATCCTGTGCTCTTTCCTCATCGACCTGCAATTTATATAGTTCTGGTTATATAGGTCCCTCGCCGTTCAGAGCGAGAAAGAGAATATTATCAGGAGGGGAGGGGAGGGGAGGGGAGGGGGATTTTAGCAGTCAGTCCTCCCCCCCTCCCTCCTCGGTTCCCTTCCCCTATATCGAGTACATAGTCTCTTCAAAAAATTGTCAATATTGACCATTGACACACACACACCCCTTGCCCCTAAAACCAACCCATCTCCCAATCGCTAGTGAAACTCTGAATAGCCAGACTCTTCTTGTTATACCTACCTACCCCCCTTTTACGGCGTAATCTGTACGATGACGTATTCCGAAAGGTTCAGAGAAAGCGAGGCAGGGCATCTTAACTTAATAACCTATGTAGTCCATGTATCTCAATACCCCCATCACACCCTTTGCCTCCCTTTTTTCTTGTCCCCTTTCTCTCTCCACTCCACTCCACTCCCCACGAGGTGAACAACCTGCCTAACCGCTTCATGTAAAACCGCATGAATGTTCGAACCATCGCCAGTACTACATACAACTACTACACTTTGCCTTACCAAAAAAAAAAAAAAAAAAAAAAAAAACCACCCATCTACCTTTACAGGTTTCTTTCTACTAACCCTAGCACAGCATCCCCCATCCAATCCAAATCCAATCCAATCCAGTATAACGAACCAAACCAAGTTGTATTCTAGCGTAAAAAACTCCGTCAGCAACCCCCCTCCTCCCCAAAACTACTCCCAGTGAGGTCTTGAAGCTCCCTCTCTCTCTTCTCTCCCCTTATTGTAAGGCTGGGGGAGGAAAGAGGGGGGGGAAGGGGAATACAAACGAAACATCCGGGCTCGAAACCCACTATGTACTACTAGGTAGTGTACATCAATATTATGTAATATCGAGCTTAATAAAAGTGTTGATGATATGATGAAAGGGGTCACACAAACGTGGATATACTCGGGATATTGAGATGAAAATGAAAAAAAAAAAAAAAAAAAAAAAAAAATCCTGGACGTGTCTTGAACTATGAATTCCTAGTTTTTTGCCCATATCATTATATCGTAATGTCGTAAGGTATCTAATCATGAACCCATTACTCGTGTTTTATGGTATTCCAAAAAGAAAGAAGAAAAAAGCCATCCATGCATGCCCAGGGCACATAACATAAAGACGTCTCAGATCATAGGGTGTTTAATCCAGTGTCTACCCAACCAATGACAGTCATCCGATTGAAGCCACCATCGCCCACCGACAGCCCAATGACCTATGCAAATGTCGTGTCTTGAACTCGTATCTCGCAATCTAAATGGATGATCGATAGATAGCGCCGATGCAAGAAGAAAAAATCGATACCGGAATAGCGCCGCGTCGAGTTTTACACAAAGCCTTGGTCGCCGATGCTAGGCCGTCTGACCGACATTGACCTTCGGATTATATGATCCTCCTCTTCAACTCTGTGCATATCCTCTCCGGGTAGTTGCACGGCCCGGTCGAGAGCGACGGGTAGACCACGGTGTCTCCCTCGGATCATGACTGCGCACAAGACCAGCTTACTCCCGGGGTATAGGCCACCACTGAAGCTGTAAGCTTCGTTTGGCACCCCGATGCTGATTCCCACGCACCCGTAAGCGGAGACAACCTCAAAAACAACGTTAAAGACCGAATACGTAACTGGGTCTTGGAGGAAATGTTTAGTCTCGATAACGACGATGAGTAGCACAGCAAGCACGAGCCACCAGAGGTCGTGGGACAGCTGCCCACGGATCTGGTGGCTGATGAAGTTAATGCGACTCTCCTCCGTTTCGCTGCCGTGCGCATAGTGGCGGTTTGGAGCAGCCCCTACCCCATTCCACTGAGCGAACGCGTGACGAAGCACCCGGCTGATAGAGTGGCTCTTGCTATTCGTCCCACCCCCCGAAAGGGATCGGCTGAGATGGTAGCCACGTATGTTCCGGTCATCGTCGTCGTACACGCCAAGGGATCGTTCCTCGTACACATTCGAGTGTCTCATCGTGATAACAACCGGATACACCGAGATATACATCATGATCACGTATAAGACCTGCAGGCCAATGAAAAGAGTAGGTATAGAGACCACATAAAACCCTCCCGAGCGAACAGCTATGCATACGATTAGCACCCGCAACAGCCTGGCATGGAACTTTGTTGGATCATACCTAAAGCCTGGAAAAGGCCATCAATAATGCGTGAGCCTAGGGGAATTTGTTCTACTGTAGGACAAGCGTGTTAGTAATTGCTAGGCCTAAGATAATTGCGGCTGATAAAAAAAGGCTATTCTGCTGCGCTCGTGCGAACTTATCGTTTGTAAATAGCCGCAGACTAGCTTAATTGACCCAAGGATTGACGAAGAAGCGAACAATTCTCTCAAAATATTTGCTTACAGGTAGTGTTGCCAAGGTTGAGAATCTCGAAAGCCACCCAATCAGTACCGTTTAGGACGAAAAGCATGAACAGTAGCCACCAAGTCTGTCGTGATGGGAACAGATTGGTATAGACACGGCGTGGATACTTGAGAATGTACTCGAGGGTCTCCTTCCACTCGGCAAAGTCTTCCGGGTAAGTAGCCAAGTTCAAAAGTTTCAGACCACACCATAGTTCAAGCCTCAGAAATATCGGATAGGCAGTGTTTCCCGCAAGGATCATCGCCCCCATAACAATGAGAACGAGATAAGAGCTCTCATAAGGTATCATATTCAAATCCAGCACACTCACTGAAGACAAGAACCGGTAGTCAGTTTTGCTAGCGCATAAAGCTTCAAATCAAAGGCGGAGGTACGGGGAGGAAGAGAATCTCGAAGAGAATCCCAAGGAGACAAGCGTGCTGAATATCCAAGACAAGACAGTTTCAAGTACTCCACCAGGGGTAAAAGGGGGAAGTGATGATTTTGTTTAGAAAGTTGAGTTTTCCACATACTGCCACTATTGTTGAAGGCCGATACGCCATTAAAAATGCCATTCCACCAAGGCGAGATGCCATTATCCAAGGCTGGCCGCGGCTGATTGTTCGCGATCCAAGCACCGAGGGCGATGCATCCAAAAAATTGCCAGCAAAATGAGTAGAGAGGAACAACGATAGATAGAAGCTTCAAAGCCCGGTACTCGGTACCGCCAAGGTTCTCTCGCTCTTCTCTTGTGAGACCATGGAACTGGCCATTACGGCCAACCTTGAAACCATTGTGGTCAAATGGGAGAGGAGCAGTTGGGTCTGCATTCCCAGTGTTCGGGAGGTGTCTCCGAATTATACCGTGTTTGGGGCTGATGGAGCTTGATACGGCCTTGGCACGGGGCTCGTTGGCGAAAGCAATGTGTTCGGCATTCGCAGAGGCTCTCCCAGCGCTGACAGCAGTTTCCAGAGCGGGACCAGCGGTCAGATCATCAGTTAGAGGAGCAGAGGCCGGCTGATGGGCAGCCTGAAGTGTGGAAAGAGAATCACACGCAGATTGCGCCGCTGAACCGGCGAGTGCATCTGGAGGGACTAGGGCAGTCATCAGTCTTCCGTCCCTAGGACTTGAGATCGGCAGAATGTTTCCTTCTGCGTCCCGGCTTTGGATTGTAGTAGCGGCAGGAGGCTTCTCCGATGCAGAAGAAGCCAGCCCGGTCCTAGATCTACTCAGCGTCCTTAGCCTCTGGGTAATAGGTAGAAAAACCAGGCTCGTGTTGCGCTGCAGGCTTCGCTCACGTTCTTTCTTCACGATCTCCTCAAAGCGGCGCTCGAAGGCATGCTTTCGCACCAAGACGGTCCAGATGGACACCCAGACCGAACTGCCGACGATGATCAAGAGCCAGAGAATGACCTGTTGCCAGGTGGTCATCTGGCTCAAGTTCACGGTATTCAAGCCAGCTTCGGTCATGGCAGAGGTGACAAGGAATAAGCTGTCGACATACGAGATGCTGTACTTGGGATTGGAAGAACCCCAAAACACCAGCGAGGCAACGAGGGGGACGGCCAAGAAGTAAGCATAGTGAAGAGTGATGAAATTGAGCGGCGGGAGAAAGGCTCGTGATTTGCGCATTGTAGAGAGCATGCGAAGGTGAAGCGAAGGTGAAGCGAAGAACCGGTCAGCACACAGATGGGGGGAGAGTATGTCAAAAGACTATACCAACAAAACCAAGTGTGCAAAACAGGATCTTGCTGCGTGGGGACCAGAACAGACCCAGAGTATAGTGGGCGGGATTCTGTTTGTACATATAATGGGGGGGACCCTCCCCAGAAGACCGGGGGAGGTGTGGTTCCGTGTAAGATGTTGAGTAAGTGGCCACGACACAGAGATGCCGTTATTGTCTATGGTATCTAACGCACGTAGGCGTATAGTAGTGTAGTATACTATCGGAACTCCAAGTAGTACTCCGTATGTATGTGTGTAACCTAGGTATGTCAATATATGTATTTCATGTATATTGATGTAGATTGGGTGGTAAGTGGAGGGTGGCTGGGTGGGTAAGAAAAAGAGACAGAAAAAAAGAAAAGAAAAGAAAACCGTTGATCTACTTACATTGATGTACCTTCCCTGGTCGTTCGATTTGAATTGAGGATTTATTTATCATTTTTCACGTGAACCCTTCCCTTCCTCAAACTAACCTAATAACTAACGGTTAGATTGGTCCCATTAAAGTGTAACATAAGTAGGTTAAATGCTACAGGTTAGATCTAACACTATATGTACCTACCCTTCCTAACTTGATAGCCAGTATATTATTACTATTACTAAGTACTACCGCTATAAGGTTTACTATCACCTAACGTTAAAACGTGGTTTTTGATATTTTATTTTTTTATCGCCAGCCGGACCTGGACACGCTATTGCAACATACAAGTCGGAATATTTACAATATCTATCGTCTGTACCTTATGTAGGTAAGGTAGAACTACGAGAAGATAGATACTCATCATATGTAGGTATGAGGTATGTAATATGCCGCGTTATTGCCGTATGCGATGCAATGCCAGACAAGATGCCTACGGATTCACCTGTTCCACAGCGTTATGAAAGGGTCATGGAATGACGAGGGTCGGGGAACCAGATCACGTCCCAGCGTTGCCAAACGGATGTCCATCCACAAGCTTCGAGAACAATCAGCGTAGGACGATTGCGCACGCACGTGCACGTATGAGAATTTCTATCATGCCAAGAGTCCATAGACGAAGGAGGCTGGAATTTACTCCCTAAGCCCGGCCCTATAATACCATTTTCTCACCCTCCTTACAGCTCCTTGTGATCCTGAACGTCGTCCGTATCGGCAAGCATGGTCTCTACAACTTCGGCCGCCCCAGACACTTTCTCCGCAACCTTCTCCGCAACTCTCTCGGCAATTTTAGTCGAGGCTTCCTCTGGCGCCGCGCTGGCGCTGCTGGTAGGCTTGGTGACGATAGATTCGGGCTTGGGCACGCCCGCAATGCCCATAAGCTCTGTCTCGAAGACTATACAACGTCAGGACAAAGCCAACCACAATCGTCATATATATGCATATAGCAAAACATACTAAGAGTAGAACCGGCCGGAATGGGCCCCATGTTACGGTTGCCGTATCCTAATTCGGGGGGGACGGTAAGGGTCCTGGTGTAACCGTCAGGTCAGTTCGTAATTCAAGCCTGGCTAGAGTTGTATGATGGGGGCCGGCTTGCCTTTTCTCTCCGATGCACATGTCCAACAGCCCTTGCTCCCATCTACATATATGTCAGAGTCTAGAAAACGGCTGCAGAAACTCGAGCTTGACAAACCCCTTGATGACCCGACCAGCGCCGATCTGAAAGCCAAAAGGCTTGCCCCTGTCGTAGCTGGCGTCGAATTTATTGCCATTCGAAGCAAGAGTGCCCTTATAGTGTACCTCGATGTTGTCTCCAGATTTGGTCTTTCGATCGCATTCGACGGCGAGGGTGGTATCAATCTTGAGCTCGGGCTCGCTGGCAGCTAGAACAGAAACAGCAGCAGAGGCCACGAGAGACAGCGAAAGGAGCAAGCTACGCATCTTGGTAGGTGAAATTGGATTGCAAAGCTAGATGGTAGGTGATGCTGCTGGTGGTTGAAAGATTGCTCGGGGACGAATTGATACGAAAGGGGCAAAGGAGAGGGAGAGTAGAAGTATAAAAGCTGGAGAGGAGTCGACCCAAACAATTACATACAGTAAGTAATCTTGAGGTAGGTACAAAGACCACGGAGTAGCCACGCATGATCTGCGTGTCCACACTTTCCCAAAGTTAGTTCTTGCAGGGGGTGATATGCAGTCTGGCACTGGCAGCAGCTGGTTGACGGCTGCTGGTTGGTATGGCTGTAATTGTATGGGGCCGGGTAGTACATAGGTAGGTACATGTGTACCTACTAGCCTACTAGCCACAGACGATAGGTGAACCCCGGCTTGTACCTTAGGTACGTAGGTAGTGTACCAATCACGGCAACCCCGCTGGTAGCCGACCAGCTTGTTGGCTAGTAACGAATAATTACCTAACCTATATACCTACCTACCTTAGTAACTTGATAAGATCCAGCAAGTAATCAACAGCCGGAAACCCCGTTATGACTCAATTGAAGATAGATACATGCATATAACACAGTTTGCACGGGCTGGGCAATCCATAAGGTTCGGTAGGACTTTGGCCTGCGCCACAGGACTCCCTCTAGTACTAGGAGGTAGGTCTTATAAACCATGCCGTTTTACCTATAGCTTTCACCGAAATATAAGGTCAAACGAATGTGCTAGATGCTGGACGAGAGGCTTGGTTTAACCTGAAAGGTAGCCCGGTATGCAATAGCCCCCTTCCAGTTCTCGCCCCTGGGGCCTTTTCCTCCTCACGGCTACCATAGGTCAGTCACAAGTCAGTCATCCATGTAACCTAACCTTCTCCGGATGACTGGCAGGCAGAAAGCGAAGCCCCCAATTACC